>CM071590.1:4117957-5490609 GCA_036429605.1 Cladobotryum mycophilum | reverse complement strand
TGATGGATGGGCCTTGTAAACAAGCAAGGTAGCAAAGGAGTTATAGACACCGCTCTTCCTTCACCGTAGTCGAATAGAAGTGAGTAGCTATTTTTTATCCCCATACTAGTAAAATCATATTATGTTATTGAAAGTAAGTATTAAGTAAAAGAAAGAAAAAATTGCCCATGACGAGTAGGAGTCTACACATTCCGCCAAAGCTCTCCCTTGCTTCGTCGATCAACCAGCTGGAGCCCAAAAACTGTAGGTTTCGGCTTATCAGGCCGGCTTAGCAGTGTCCCGCTCACTGAAGATGGAGCCCAGCCCAGCCCAGTGGAGCACTGAGCATCCCCACTTTACAGCGTTGCCAGTTCACTGGAGGACCCGCTGCAACACGCCCAACCCGTCCCCCCTGTCCAAGGATCACCCGGCCGGCGGGCTACCTTCTAGGGTGGGCAGCTTGGCAGTGACGCTAGATTCAACTTATAAACAAGCAAGCATCGTCAACTTCTTCCCAACATTTACTTTCCTTGAGACTTCACGCTCCCCCTCCCTTCTCCTCCTCAGCTTCGTCTATCCCTTCTCCTTATAATAATAATTCAGCTAAAATGATTGTAACCAACATGCAAAACCCAGACGACGAATACTACGACCTCGGCGACTTCCATCGCCCCATCACCACAAACAACGCCAACGCCCAGACATGGTTCAACCGAGGCCTAGTCTGGTGCTATGGCTTCAACCACGAGGAAGCCGCCAAGTGCTTCGAGCGCGCCATCGCCTATGACCCAAACTGTGCCATAGCTCATTGGGGCCTCGCATATGCCCTGGGGCCAAACTACAACAAACCCTGGGAGCTGTTCGGGAGGCGTGAGCGGCAGACCACGGCGGAGCGTACCAACATCGCTGTCTCTCAGGCGAAGGCGTGTGTCGCAGGGGCTTCGGATGTTGAGAGGGCCCTCATCGATGCTCTCCAGTTTCGCTATCCCAGAGCTCAGGCCCCGGCAAAGGAGGACAGGCCCATCTGGAATAGAGAGTATGCAGACGCCATGAGTGCCGTATCGGCTCAGTTCCCCGAGGACTTGGATGTCGCCACCCTCTATGCTGATGCCATGATGAACCTAACTCCTTGGGCACTGTGGGATATCAAGACAGGGAAGCCAGCTTCTGATGCCAGGACGCTAGAAACCAAACGTGTGATTGAGCATGGGATGTCTCTTCAGGGTGGGAGTCGGCATCCGGGCCTGCTGCATCTATATATTCATCTCATGGAAATGTCCAATGAACCAGAAACTGCCATGCCAGCGGCAGATCGCCTCCGAGGACTTGTTCCAGACTCGGGGCACTTGAACCACATGCCAAGTCATCTAGACATCCTCTGCGGTGACTACGGCCGCGCCGTCATTGCCAACACTCATGCCGTCATTGCCGATGAGAAATTCCTACGCCGAGAGGGCCCGTTGAACTTTTACACCCTCTACCGGAGCCATGACTACCACTTCAGGCTGTACTCTGCCATGTTTGCCGCCCAGTCCGCCGTTGCTCTCGAGACCGTGAAGCAACTCGAGGCGAGCTTTTCGGAAGAACTGCTCCACCTCGAATCACCACCCATGGCCGACTGGTTGGAGGCATTCCTAGCTATGCGGGTACATGTGCTCATTCGATTTGGTCGATGGACAGATATTCTTGCCATCGGGCTTCCAGAGGACCCAGTTTTGTATTGCGTTACAACGGCATTGACACACTACGCCAAGGGCATGGCTCTCGCTGCCTTGGGGCGCGTGGAAGAATCCCGGGTTCAACGAAAACTATTTATGGAAGCTGTTCCCAGGGTCAAACCCACTCGGACACTCTTTAACAACAAGTGCGTCGACATCCTAGGTGTCGCAATGTCCATGCTCGACGGTGAAATTGAGTATCGATCCGCAAACTACGATGCTGCCTTTGCGCACTTGCGAGAATCCATTGTCCGGTACGACGGCCTGCCATTCGACGAGCCGTGGGGCTGGATGCAACCCGCAAGACACGCATACGGGGCTTTGCTACTGGAGCAGAATCATATCGAGGAAGCACTAGCTGTGTACAGCGCCGACCTGGGCATGGACGAGTCCTTGCCTCGGGTACACCGACATCCCAATAACGTCTGGGCACTACACGGTTACCACGAATGCCTGGTCAAGCTGGGGCGTGCATCCGAAGCAAAAGCCATTGCACCGAAATTGAAAGCCGCCATGGCGATTGCTGACGTGCCTATTACTTCGTCATGCTTTTGTAGATTGAGGACGGCCAAGATATAAGTTGTATTCTAGGAAGTATCTGGTAAGGGGTATGTAGGAGGTGGTGTGTATATATCGTCTGTTAATGTACGATACGCCGCATTTTGTCTATTCAACTAGGGGTTGGCGAGTGAGTGTGAGCGTGTATTTGATGTGGGTTCAAGTGGATGTCATAATGTACGATGATGTAGGAGAAAGGGCCTGCCAAACATTTATTATTCTAGGTTAGGGTGAGCAATGTAAACCCAATCTGACCTGGCCATCTCAAGCCGCGATTCCATTTCACATTCTTTATATACAAGGGATTTTCTTTTATTCTCATCACCCCCTTCACATAAATACCATCTTGAGGTTAAAACGTACATGCCACAGTCTAGGAGGTATTTGGTCTAGATGTCAGTGTAGAAGAAGAAGAAGAAGAAGAAGAAGAAGAGCAGGATGAGTACACATCAACAACGGAGCCTTCATCGACCAAGAAGAATAAACCCGGATTTGGAGATCTAAAACCAAGTAAATAAAACGCACTAATAGAGAGGATAACCCGATTTTCCATCATTATCATACCAAGCAATCATCGCTATGCTCATTCGCAGTCATAGAACCAAAAAGCTACAAACGCTATTCATAGAACAAATATGCAACTCAATCTAAAAAAAATCCATCTCCTTTTAGTCTCAGTATAAATGGTAATTCCCATACAACATCATGTCAGTTCATATCTCGGCCGGTTCATTCATAAAGTCGCATTAATGGCTGCTTGCCCTTGTCAATCTTTCTCTCTTCGGTGGGTATGACGACCCTCACCCTGCGTCGATCCTTATCCGCCTGAGCAACTCTCCTATCCAACGGACTAATTGGAGCGATAAATGTTTGATCGGAAATGGTGCTGAACGGAGTAATTGAGGCTGACTCAGAGTATGGACTGGTAGGAGACATGAAAGACGGCTCCGATAAAGGGCTTGTTGGTGAGAGAAGATGCCGCTCAGACGAGGGAGTGGTCGGCATCAGAAGAATAGGTACAGACGATGGATCAGTCATAAGCCAGATCTTTGGCTTTTTAGCCCGATTTGAATCCTCAAGCGTTTCGACAGTAATTATAGTATCGACAGAAGGATGACGCTCTGTATCTCTCAGCGGGGTAGTATCATCATCATCGGGCCCATCCCTTTGGCGTTTGGCTCTTCTACGTCGACGGTAGATGTAGCATGTCGTTAGGCTCAGAGCATATATCAGGAGAAGCCCGACGATGGGTATAACGATGGGGGCGGCCAAGTGAAAAGGATACCGAGGCTATGTCTATTAGCTATGTTTAATAGACGAGGACGAGGACTAGAGGATATATGACTAACCGGTGCCTTTAACCTCCACGGGGGAGATATTGTCCAATTGGAATGGGAATCTCTAGCCGACGAGAGGAAAAGTGTGTACAAATCATCTTCCAGGTCGCCGGGCGTCCATACGCAAGAAGCGTTGTCGTTATTCATGGAGGCTAAAGCACGCTCTGTGAGTAAGCACTGAAGTTGATTTCACGTAGTCGATGCACACACCTGTTAAATTCGACACCAATTCGTAGGCAATGAGTCCATCTTGAGGATAGCCAATTTTGAACAGGCCAAGCTGCGGCCAAAAAGCATCTCCTCTAAAAGATTGGTTCCACCGAATGGTGAAGGGCGCTCCGTTGGAGATACTGCCGTTCCAATTTTCATTCAGAAACTGCAGGCCTATGCCTTGTGATGTGGGAGCAGTAAAATTCTCAGGTCCATGTTCCATGTTGGATTTCTATGTGGACATTCATTTCTAGGCAAAATAGGAGGTGGAGGATGAGGGAGGAAAATGTGTAAGCCAACAGGTGAGTGACGTAAGGAGCTGGACGAGAAACTGCAACATCTGCTGAGCTGGACTGGAACAATAACCGGGGTAAACAGGATAGCTCCCATTAAGTAGTGATTCCCTTACTGCAGGCAAATGTTGGGCGCAGCACTGCACCGGGGGGATGGCTGGTGGGCCAGAGAGGTCTCAGAACGCAAGGGAGGATTTGGGACCGATTTAGTCATCGAACCGGAGGACAAGGGCCGGAAGGGGGTGGTAGCTGAGAATGCAGAAAAACCAGCCTGGTTTGCATCGTGAAAATGATTCAGATGGTCAAACTGGGAAAACGAAGGATGCTGGTCTCCCTTCTGTGAGGTAAAGACGGCATCCCATCGCTGGTAGCCCCTCAACCGGGGCCCAGGTCACCTCACGATGCCTTCGCTGGCATGTTTCTGACTAGGCAGAGTCAGTAACATATGCATAGTAATGAGAAAGGGGCTAGGTTGGGGGGCTTGGCTGGGTTTGAATGGAGAGACACCTATAAAGCTTGCGGAGATATACCATCAAGGTAGAATGCCACGTTTGCTGAACAGATGGTCATAGATTTTGAGACGTTGCGCCGCAGGTCTGGTAATTGGCAGATCCAAGATGTGGCCCGAAGATCTGGATTGTATATCATCACCCTGAACAAGATCTTCACTTGTTTGCGTCAAGATGAACAATAAGTGGTGGGATCAGATGGGCAACGTGGGTTATGGATGACGGGGAATGGCCATCATCCAAGCGTCAAGGAGAACCAAAGAGAGGCTGGCTAACAGGATTTGCCACTAGCAACTGTGTGGGAACCGAAACAGAAAAAGAAAGAATGAGCTAAAAATTCCAGACACGCAGGTTTTGCATTCCAGAGAGAAGGACTTGCAGCATCATGGTAAGACACATGATGGAGGAGAAAACCGGAGAATCCTAACGTTTGGAGAGGTGAGGTTGAAGCTCAATTGGATCCATGTCAGGGTAGGAGCTTGGGACAAGTACGTACTAGAACAACCCCACTGAGATGCACTGTAGCTGCCACTCTAGCGCCGCTACCGAAGCCTTCAGTGGTTCCTTCCTTCCAATCAGCGGCTCTTCGTCTGACGACTTTGAAACTGTCGTGGGGCAGCAACTCCATCCAGACTCAAACGCGCATCTTCCAACATCACATCTCTCAGAGTCGACCAACCAAGTCATCCAAGCAAGCTCCGTGGTTAAACACTGGCCTCTTGGACAAACCAAGATCACAATCACTTGGCCAGCATCTCACCAAATCGATACCGTACGATACGAGACAGGCCAAGACAAGGTCAAGACAACACCGCACATACACTGCATTCTCAACCCTCCCCATATTTCCCCCAACAACATTACGCCCTGCGTCCAACTCTCTCCTCCCATTTCCCCGGCATCGTGAAGTCCGATCCCATGGCAACTTCCTCCGGAGCCGCCACCTACGCTGACTGCGTTGATTCTCTTCGCACGTCCCTCAAATTCCTCGAGTCCTCTGTCGAGACGCTCGATGATGGGGTAGCCGACTTCCCCCGCCTCATCAATGTCCTCAAGACAGTCCGAGTATGTGATTCCCCCAACCCCAACCCGAGTCCAGTTACTCGTAGCAGAACTTGAATTAACATGGGCCGAATTCTTTTTCGCGTGTGCTGTAGCATTATGAACTCATTCCTCAACCCACGCTTGCCGCTGCAGAGGCTTCTCTGCGTGACGAGATTGGCCCGTACATTGCTTTCTTGCTCTCTCGGGCCGACGCCCAAGTTGAGCGCCAAGAGAGACGCATTGAGACGCTCAAGGCTCGCTCAGAGCTGCAGCAGGGACGCCTTGCTAGACCCGATGACCTCCACCAACGTAACCTGTCCAAGTCGTCCTCAGCTAAGAGTCGCCAACTCAAGGGCGAGGACAAGCTCCGTGCGCGCATCATCCGTCAACGCAAGGAGGCCTTACGTTACGGCATTGAAAGGCTTGAACTCGAAGTCCTGCAAAAGGAAAGGGAACTAAGAAAGCGCCTCGAGGGATGATGCAATGCTCTCGTAGCATCGTGAAAACTCAAAAGCAGTGAGATTACTGTGTGTGCTCACCATGACGCTTCTGGTCGAGCCAACGACACGTAATCGCCCCCTGCTTAAGAAGATGATCAGAGACAAAAAGATAGCACAGCTACTCACCTCCGGAAGAATCGGCTTTCACGATGCCCTCGTCTCCGGGTCAGCCTACCTGCATGCCGGTCCGGCGCGAGACCCCATCTTCCGCTCACGCTCATACTTCCTCGCCACCCTCGAGCTCGCGTCTTGCTTGAGCCCAGCTGCGTGTCTTGAATTGAACCACCTCTTTGGCCGGTCAGTCTGGTCCAGAACTCAGCCAGTCGGGCTGTGGGACGAAACAGTTCCGCATTTAGATGACCAATCTATATTATGCCCTTCTCCATGCATACCTGACGATAGCGTCGTGAGCAGCCTGACACGTATTTAAGAGACATTTCATCCCATGACCCTTTCATCCTACGCACCCCACACAACTCTCACTCTTTCTCATACTTGCCCATTCACACCTCTCATTGTCAAGTTCACGATAACGTCAATGCAATGAATTTTTTTCGTATGTGCAGTAAACTATCATTCCAACATCAGCCCCAGCCCAATGCACGAGGCGGGTATTTACCCCTACTTTTCTCCTCTCCCCTTTCATTCCCCTCATCCTCTTTCCCCTTCGCAGCAGCAGCAAACAAGCCAGCCCTCCCTTCTCCTTCGCAGTCATCCTTTCCCACCCTGATCCTTGAAACTGAAAAAAAACTTCATCATTTGTCCATCTTCCCTCAAAATTTCCGATGACAGTTTGGATGTAGACCAAGACACAACAGCAAGATAAGCAAACAAGAAAATAATAAACCGAAGAGAAAAAAGAAATCAATATAGACTGTTTTCGTAAAAGTAAGAGGTTTAATAAAATGATGCCGAAGTTCAGCTTTCTTAATTTTTAAAAAAAGCTGAAGCGTAACGTCCAAATGCACTCCCAATCCAATACATATCCCTAAACCCCATTGCGCAGTAAAAGAAAGATGGAAAAAGAAATGGGTCCCGGAGTCATAAACTCTAACAGATAAAACAAAAGCTCAAAAGCTCAAAAAGAAAAACACGGGATGACAAGGGGACACAAAAAAATAAAGGGGGTGGTGGTTATAGACCAAGGTTTATGCAAGTTGCTCTTCTCCCGTCTCGGTTCGTTAATCAAACACAAAAAAAAAGTTTCCCTGGCCTTTGAAGCCAATTGATAGTTTTCTTCTTCTCTCTTATTTTTCGTTAAGCTCATAATAGAATGAGGTAATTGCTAGGCGCGATGCCTGTCTCGCCAGTCTCTTTCCTGGCCTGCCACCATCTACCGCTAACGTCTGAGACTTCGAGAATCTCGTGTTTGGTAAAGGAGATTTCGTTTGCGTCGTCGGGGTTGGCCTCGTAGCTGTAGATGGCCTTGGCTCGGTAGGGGTACTCGGTTGGAGGCACAACCTCGGTGTCGGGGCTGGTCACTTTGATTTGTGTGGGCATGGTGGGATTGCCGCCAAATTGGGGAGGGATGTTGGAGGCGCGGAGGCCGAGTTGCGATGCGCCGCCTACAGGTGAAGGGTTCTCGAAGCCATTGAGCTGGGCTGAGGTGTACATTTGAGGTGGTTGCACAGAATTCGAGGTTTCGGGACGGCCAGTTCCTCCATAGACACTCATATTTTGTGCTTGTATGGCGACGGAATCTTTTGTCAAGGCAAACGAATCGAGGAATGCACGGGGCGTGGCGGATGGCGTAGAACCAAAGTACAAGATCCAGACAAGCTGAGCAATTGGTTAGTACACAAGATCGTTTCCCATAAATATAAATATGATAACACGTACCACAACCATGGACAGGAGAATGAAGCCAGCGGCCGAAGCCTCTCTCGCTCCGCTCTTAGAGTACACCAGCGAGTTGACCGAGGAAGTCGTGAGGACCATGGCTCCGGCGAGGTATCCTGTTATCGCAACATGGTATGTTTGGATAGAATCGCTGGCAACGACGACAAAGATGCCGATAATTAGGAAGAAACTGTATATAACGGCCCACCAAGCAAATTTGGGGAAAGGGTTTTCTGTTGTTTCCTGCAACTGTGAAATGATGCAAGAGACCAATGTGATGAGCCATGCAAGCTAGACTTGGTGTTAGTCGATGAAATTGGAGTTATGATGCCTCCCAAGGGATAAGTAGGGGAGAGATCGTACCATGGCAATGGATGTGGTTGCGAGCGCAAACGGGTCGCCGAGGATGTTGCCCAGCTGGACGCCTCTTCGTCTGTAGGGGTTCGAGTGATCCATTTTCCCAAGCGACGGCGAGGTCACGGATCCGTAAGGTGGCATAAGGGACGCGACTGCGGCTGGAGGTTCAGCGGAGAACAAGGTCGTGGCTGGTGCAGCAGGATGCTCAAGGGATCGCGAATATCGGGAGCAGAAAAAGTTTTGTTGCTGGGTACTTGGCCGATTGGGAGATAAAGGTCGATTCGTCGTCGACAGGTTTCAGGTAAGCGGTTATTGCCCGGCGCAGCCGAAGACGAAATGAGTGAATCAACGAGTCGAGAGGAAGAAGAAAAAAGAGCCGATGGAAAGGATTGGCGAGAGAGAGACACAATCCAATGGCGTGGTCGAGAGCGAATTGGAAGCGTCGTCCCAAGATCGGGTATGCAAGGAGAGAAACGATGAGAGAGAAGGAAAGATTGGAAAAGGGAAAAAGATTCCGATGAGATACGGCAAGGAAATACAGTGGTGGAGGTTTGGTGGTGGTGGTGGTGGTGGTGGTGGTGGCGGGACGGGGTTGGGTTAAAGACAGAATGCGTAGACGTAGTACTCCGTAAGAACGTTTGGTGTTGGCGTTGGCGTAGTGTAGGTAGCGCAAGCGTACTAGGTCGGTAGGCCTGTTTTTTTTTAATTTTTTTTTTAGGGGAGTTGGTCACAGGTCGCAGTACGGGGACTTGGAGATGCTAGTCTTTTTGGTGAGTGTTTCGTAGGAGCGTCTGTGCAGATCTCTGGGCGGCAGGAGGAGAAAGGATTGGATTGGATGGATGGATGGATGATGCGACTCTTTTTTCCCCTTGGGATGGAGATAGATAGGCGCCTTTGTTTGCGGAGTGCCCAAAAAAGAAAAGTGGTAGGACAGCAGCCGCCGAGCTGTTTAAAATTGTGGATAGCGAAGAGGAAGAAAAGGAAGAAAAAGAAAAAGAAAAAGAAGAAGAAGAAGAAGAAGAAGATGGAAGATTGAAATGAGTGAAGTGAGGCGAGAGGAGGAAGAGGAGGAGGCAATGCTCGTAGGGGAATCACAAAAAGCCTGTTTGTTGTTCTGCCCTGCTGTCCAGCTGCTGGTGGAAACAGGAGAGGGATGAAGACGACGAGGACGAGGGAGAGGGAAGAAAAGAGTCGGGTGTTGCTGGGCTTGGCTGGAGAAGTGATTTCGGGGGTGTCTAGCAGGGGGAGTGTGCTGAACTTGTAGTAGTAGTAGTAGTAGAAAAGGTTGCTGCACGATACGAGTACGTGGGGCCTAAGCCGTAAGTGCTCACCTTCAGGGCTAGGTAGGCTGTTCAGTCCACTGCCGCAGTTGCAGCGCAGTTGCAGCGCAGTGTGCAGCTCCTATAAAAAGAGGGTCTCACTCCACTAAGTATCTACCTAGAGAGGCTCTTTCTTACAGTGGCATGAGTGGACTCTCGGATGTGCAAAATGAAAGGTACACACAACACAGGTGGTGAGCCTCTGAACTGCCCACCTGCACCTTTACAGCCCGTTCATTCACTCGTTCATCCAATGGATGGCTTGTTGTGTGTTGGCTTTGGGGGTGTACACTACACTGTGGCGTCAGCTTGTGTGAGATTCAACAACGCGAAGTTATTATTGTTTTGGCAAGTCTCATCTTCATCGTACATTTATTTGTCTCTCATGATGCAGTTCATATGGAGTGTAGTAAATCAATTAAAAGATACCCCCGCCTCTTTAAAAATTCAATTAATTGATTGTATAGGGAGTAGGCTCTTTATGTCTGTGGAATGCTCACGTCTGCATTGTCTCTCGGCTCTTCTCCCCTCGCTCTCTCCCTCCCTTCCCCTCTTCCTCCTCTAGCATCGTCGTTGAGCGCGTTTGACGTGTTGTCCCGTCCCTGTAAGAGTTGATTGGAATGGAGGGCGAACCGTTACGTACAACATACATCACCTTTATTTTTTATTTCTTCTTCTTCTTTTTTCAGCGCGTGGTGAGCCTGCCTGGAGTCTCTTTGCTCCCTGCATACAAGTACATACTACTTGGGGATCCAACAACCCCAATGCATCTCATCTCAAATCCATCCATCCATCCATCCTTCAAGTTCGGATCATCCTCGTCCCAGCGCCATGTTATCGCTGAAACCACCAATCATTAGATCCTCACCTTTAATGCCACGCACCATGGCTGCCCCTTCTTCTGCTGCATCACCGCATCACACAAGGACAAAATACTGTTGCATCCGCACCCTGACACACAAGTCATGGTACTCCGTGTGAATGCACGCAAACCACATGCCAAGAGCAGGAGGCCTTCAAGCTCCTCCAATTGGACCCCGGACTTCTCAACGTTTTGAGATTCGACGGCGTGTTTCGCGCCAGCTCTGATAGGTTCAGCCATCCTGGAACGACCCTGGCCTCGGATGCAGGGGAATGATAAGTGTGCGTTCCCCTCTCCCTCCACATTCAGGTTTCATGGTTGGTGGACCCTCCCATCTTCTGTCCACTGCCCGCTGCCCGCTGCCCACAGACCTTGCAGATGCTTGGGTGATTCTGGTTTTGGTTCTGAGAATTTGAGTGGCCTGCAATGGAAGCTGATTTGTCTACTAACACCGTCTTGACAGCACCAACTCCTTGAAGTTGCCCACAGATGCTGAAATGGATTGATCCGATCCTCTGGCCATCCTACTTTGGCCTCATCTGGCAACAGGCCCGTGCTTATATATTGTCCGAACAAGGCCCTGAATGGCCATGAATCATGAAACTACTCGTTCCGGAAAGACAAGCAGCTAAATTCTGCGAACCAGCCGTCTCTCTGACGTGCATTCAAAATAATCCCTTTTGGTGCCGTTCACGCCACTCTCCACTGCACTCACTCCACCTGGTGCGGACGTACAAATAATGTCGTGCAGCCTTTTCGGGAACCATATCCAGCTTGCATTGGTAGAGTCATTGGCCGTGGGCAGCAGAATCAAAAGCAGGAAACAAACGCGTCGGGACGCTGTGTTGCCCAGCTTGTGTTCTCCTCTTTAGCGCTGACTTCCCCTTACATTGTCCAACACACACATCTTGGCTTATGGACTGCCGTTTTGATCATGGGGCATTGAAACCATACAAAACATGCAAGTGAGCTGCCACCCTCTTCTTTAAAGTGGTATTTTACGGGAATACTACGGTAATCTTCCAATAGTAGGCATCAGATATGGTAATAGTTCATGTGTTATCGGCGCATGAAACGATTATGCAGGAAACACCATTTGCTGATCTCATTCGAGGAAATGCAAATCTCCGCTGCCAGAAGTGATTTGAAGATAAAAATACAGCCTGGAGGATTCAGTACGGAGGCTCAGCCGAACCCGCATCAATCAAAGCTGCGCAGACATAAATCCACTTCACTTTTCCCTCTCAAGACAAGAAACGTATAAACAGCACCATACTCAATCATGTCTATCAAGTGAACGGGCTATAAGGCCGCTCCAAGCTTCTCAAACGGGGACATTGAAACTCGTGTCTAACCATGTCAAAATCCCTGACAATCTTATAGACACCCCTGTGCTTCCATCCCACACTGTGTTGCCCCTAATTATATCTTTTTTCTTGGGCGTCCATGAACTTGGGATCCCGCACTGCCACTTTATCAGTCATGTTTTTTTCTTTTGAGTTTAGAGTGACGGGTGACACATGTCTTTTTCCTGAACAGGTCAGATAAGCCACAAGGGTTTGGTCATACATTGACAGATTCAAGATGCACAATCTCGTTGGACAGACAAACAGTACGCCCCTTGTGAGTAATAAGCTACTTGATATGAGAACATACAATAAAGAGATATTCTCAAGATCGCCTCCATTCATGAATTTGCTACGGGTAACACATACGGTATAAGGATAGACCCTAAGATCGACAAAAAAAACTGCAACACGTTCTTCCCGAACTCACTCCCCCAAAACAGGGCCTCCCCAGAAAAAAAAACCACGAGTGTCTCAGATTCCCACGCGAACGGCCGATCCGGTTTCTTTCTTATCCAGATCCCAGGGAAGGCAGGTGACAGAAGAAAAAAGAAGAAAAAAGCAAATCAAGGTGACCTCGATTCTGCCTAACAAATCAATCTGCTACTGGTTTTAAATTACCTCGCAATATCTGCCAAACAAGCTCTTATACGAGGGAACCCAAGTTTGTTAAGGGGGGAAACGACTGATGTGACGGGAAGGGCTGAAACGCGGAGTGGGAGGGGTTGAATGAGTGGATGTGAGTCGACATTAGTCCTCTAACCTACGTATTACTCATTCATAGGCTGGAATGCCATGTAACAATGCTAGAATGAGTCTTATTTGGCATGTATCACAAGGAATCGGAGTCGCAAGTTGAATGTGATTTCAGAGAGCCAAAGTCCGGACCAAGAGCTGTTACGGGACTCCAAGTATATTTGGGATATCTAATTCCTTCAAATCCAGCAGTTCTTATTCCCAGTTTTTTTTTGGGAGACATCACCGCCTTGCCGCCATGTTGTTGCTCCCTTCTGACTGTCGAGCCGTCAAGTGTCATCAAATGTCGATAGCGGTTCCATGCTCTTGTCATCCTTTCAGATCATGAGCTAATGGCTTTCTGAGATGGGCGCCGGTACAGTTCGTCTGCCGTTTTGGCCGAATATAGGCCGTGTTATTTAGACGTCGGCCAGTAGACGATTGTCGAACTTCAACCACTAAGGTTGTGCTCGTTGAGACCGGTGCCGCCTCTTTGTCTAGCTCATGACAAGTGCGTAGTCGAGAGGAGAACAGTACCGCAACTAGCGGGATATACAGGCGGCATGAAGTGATGAACTCAAAATGGCAAAGTTGGAAATAAGATAACAGGATGAAGCATGAATCAATGTAAGAAAAAGAGCAGGCCGGTGCCTGCATTTTATGCTGTTGCTCATTAGGTATCATGGGCCATCACCTCATACCAGCATGCACAGAGACCTGGCTTCCTTATCCCGACCATCGCACCAGCCTTTCCATATTGACAGGCCATTATATATACCAATCTTAAATCAATCATTCTATAATTCCTTCTCTTCTTCAATCTGGCGCTCTTTCCGTCTCAACTCGCGCTCAACTCGCTGCACCCTCGCCTCGGCATCGGCCAAGAGCTCTGAATTCTGTATTGTGCTATTTTCGTACCACGACCGGATAATCATTTCGCTCTTGGTTCGTAGCTGCGCGATCTCGGCGGCCTGAGCCAGCTGTGTAGCCTCGAGTCCCTTCATCCGCTTACTCAAGGAAATGAGGGTGGCGCTCGCCGCGGGGTTGGGAATGAGCATGTCCTTGACGGCGGTGAGGGCAGATAATGTTGTATTAAACGAGGATGCGGATGACATGACTATGGATCGAATTGTATCGGGAGGTAGCTGAGAAGGGGGCTCGGAGGGTGCTGGCGCGTGGAATAAGTCGGGGCTAGACCTATCTGCGAGCATGGTTAGAGAGGTACCCGGATTAGGGAGAGGGGTGCTGAACGAGACGCACAAATCTTGAGCAGTTCGCTATAAACCCGAATGTCTGACACCATTTTCGCGAAGCGCCTGTCCAGCTCGCTCATCTTCCGCAGAGCAGAGTCATTTTGGCTGGGAGGAGGGGAGGTGGAAGCTCCATAGAGCAAATGTTCGATGCGAAGGAGACGAGACTCGAGGAGCGAGATGGTAGCCAGACTTGTCTGGTCTAGAGAGTTTTCCATGGTCTCCATGATGTGCCAGATGCCAGAGTATATGCGAGGGCAGCGGGGTTGTTGGTTGTTGGTCCTTCGCAATTAGTCTCTTTGGTGGTTTGGTTATGAGGGTGAAAGAGGCAGTATGTTTTGGGCTACAGTGACGTCTGAACAAAGAATGTCACCTCAAAGTTGAATGCCAGGGACTGGCGCGCTGTGATTCGCTGCCAAGCGTTCATTGTCTGCAGGCCCACGCTAACGGGAACAGCCCTGGCATCATAGCGCTTGCCACGGCAGACCTATTGGATACAATGGTATGTTACTATAACATGTCAAGTCGACATAAAAACATGAAGATCTTAACCGATTCAGATGCAAAACATATCTTCGCCCTTCAACTAACCATCGATTGCTTTGAGTACGCATATTTACCCTGCTAGCTTGATTAGATAACAAATTCCTTCTCCGTCGGAATGCAACGGTTGAGTTGAGCCTTGATGAATACGAGAACGAATGCCCAGCCATAAGGGTCCTCCTATCCGTGTTGCCGTACCAAGTAAGATTCTGCCATTTGGCAGACTCCACTCAGATAGCCGATGCCATTACGTTTTGAACATGGATTTGAATTGTGACTGGCCGTTGCAGGAGAATTTCTTATGTCGCCGGGATACGTAACATGTCAAACTAAGTCTTACTAATAAGCCTCGTGATGATGGCGCTCTCAGTGACAAAAGGATAATGCCACAACTGCGAAAAAACTCTGTTAGTCTATGCTCCGGCTATGGCTCGGCATGTGATGACAATGGTAGGTAGGTGTAGGTATGTAGAGAGTGAAATATGGCGTGCCTAATGATGAATGCACGAGACACACGACATTTGGAAGCCAAAGGGTGCGCCCCCTTCTTGGTCTCGTATGGCGATTGGCTCTCGGTTGACACCGGGTCCCCGGACCGGGGAGGCCCCGCTGCCAGAGGCCAGCCAGCGCTTTGGGTCGCTCAGGGTCGCTGGTTGCATCTTCACAGCTGGCACCTCCAAAAAAAACACCAGCAGTCCACAAAACACATCCATTCAACCACAAACGGGGTGGCCTTGTTGTCACTGCAGCATCAGCCTTATCTGCAGCCCGTTCCTTTTTAATTGCGGCTCGCTGCCGTCTTGTCCTCTCCTTACCTACAACAAAGACTACAGCGGGCTTGGGTTTTTTCTGGACAACGACACCGCGCTTTTTGGCGACGACGACGACGACGACGACGACAACAGCATTCCATCGACTAATCACCCCCCGACACCAACCCACGGCGATATCCCCTTAACGACAACAGTCGCAGATACCACATCAACGCCGCGAGCGGTGCGCTTGTCACTCGTAGATACTGTTGGAACCGGTTAAATGACAACCTATCAATCAATCACGGACCGGGCTGCCTCTCCTGGGGCTGCCAGCGACATGTCAAAGTATGCTCCTCCACCGTATCTACTCTCGCCGAGGCTGGCTCGCGATGCGCATTCAGCTAACATATCTTGTTTCCTCCATCCAGACCACGGCGCCGGGGCGGTAAAGATGGCGGTTATAATGGACAGGCTACCATGATAAGCAGCATCGTCAACCTGCTCAACACCAGTGCGCACCCCTTCCTCCGCTTCCGACAGACCACATGACGAATCAACAAACGAATACTAACCATGCCATGCAGTCGTCGGAGCTGGCACCCTCGCTATGCCTTCAGTCTTGTCGCATATGGGAATTATGCTTGGCGTTGTTCTTATCATCTGGTCTGGCATGATGTCCGCCTTTGGTCTCTACCTTCAGACTAGATGCGCTCGCTATCTCGATCGCGGAACCTCGTCCTTCTTTGCTCTGTCGCAGCTCACCTACCCCAATGCGGCCGTTATATTCGACTTGGCGATTGCAGTCAAGTGCTTTGGCGTCGGCGTTTCATACATGATCATCGTTGGTGATCTAATGCCCGGCGTGGTTCTGGGCCTCAATGGTCATGCCGACGAGATTCCCTATCTGGTTGACCGACACTTTTGGATCACGGCCTTTATGCTTCTCGTCATCCCTTTGGCTTTCCTTAAGCGGCTGGACTCTCTTAAATACACCAGTATCGTTGCACTAATATCCATTGGCTATCTCATTGTTCTTGTCATCTATCATTTTACGGTTGATCCCCACGCCGAACCGAGCAACATCAGGGTCATCAAGTGGGAGGGCGCAGTACAGACTCTCAGTGCATTGCCTGTGGTCGTCTTTGCCTACACATGCCACCAAAACGTACGGATACATACCCCCAAGATGTAGATGGTTTAAACTAACATATGTCCTAGATGTTCTCCATCATCAATGAGCTTAGGGATGGCTCTCCTTCTAGATTGACTGGTGTGATTGGCAGTAGCATTGGCTCCGCGGCGTCCATTTATATCTTGGTTGCAATTACTGGATACATCACTTTCGGCAACGCCATTGTTGGAAATATTGTCTCAATGTGTAGGTGATCCTTCTTTTGGCTCCATCGTTCCCAAACTCACATGTTGCAGACCCCACTGGAGTTGCCTCTACCATTGGCAAAGCCGCCATTGTTATCCTCGTCCTGTTCTCCATTCCCCTACAGGTCCATCCCTGCCGAGCATCCCTGGACTCTGTTCTAAAGTGGCGACCCAACAGGACTGCTCCTGCAACTGGTGGTCGTGCTGGCTCACCCCTGTTGAACTCACCTGCGCCCCCACGCGGTGATCATGCCGTTGCTCCCATGTCAGATATGCGATTTGCGCTGCTCACGACCTGCATCTTGACCTTCGCCTACATCACAGCCCTCTCAGTGAGCAGTCTCGACCGCATGCTTGCCTTTGTTGGCAGCACTGGATCAACCTCCATCAGCTTCATTTTGCCCGGTCTGTTCTACTACAAGATCAGCGACCCAGACAGTATCCACCACCAGCGCCTTCTAAAGGGAGATGATGACATTGACGAGTCCGACTCTTCTGACGTCGAAGATGCTGGGGGAGTTCTGGCCCAAAGCACCCACAGCATCCGAAGCACAGCCAGCCGCGTCAGTAGCCCAAGCACCTGGCGGTGGCGTCGTAAGTGGCGATGGGATTTGGAGCACTTTGACCACAACCTTCTCCGTAAGCTGGCCCTGGCCTTGGCAGTATACGGATTTATTGTCATGACAGTATGCTTGTTTATGAATCTTTTCTTTGTCACTGGAAGTCATTAAGTATAGAAGATATTAGAGAGGGGTTTTTGGGTGATGATATGCTGCTTTCACGACTATGCAGCAGCCGGGTCATCGCAGGCGGGGGCTCCGCATCAAATCAGGGCATTCACGGAGTTTAGATGGGCGGAATTTGGCGTTGCAGATTGGCTTGGATATAGGGTGATGGCAGTCATCTAGTTCAATAAGCGCTTGTAATATCATCATTTGTTGCAATCAGTAATACCAACATTATAAATAGAACAGGCTGTGATGGGAGGGGAGGGGGACTAGAGGGGGTTGATGGAATCTATTGGGAGGTTGCATGTTCTAGAACCCACGCATAGCATTTGATCAAAAATAGCTTGACAGAATTCCAAATTCCATCTTCCATTTATCCGTAAATACGATGAAACCATATCGAACTATTCGGTTCCGTCTGAAAACTCCATACCAACGCCATTGAAAATGCCTGATACACTATCGCACAATGCCCCCCCCCCCTTCCCCCTTCCCCCCGCCCCCCTCTCTTCCTGCTCCCAAAATCGCCATTGTTTTCTTTTTATCACACCGAAACACGCCCATTGGCGAATGTCTCTCATCGGATCCTCACGTCGCCAGCTTTAATCTCTCCCTTTGCCCCGTCCGTCTTTGGTCCAAACTGCTTCTTTGGCAAGATTCCCACCATGGAGAGTAACCGCCAGGCCGTATCCGTGGGCTGCGCTCCGACGCCTATCCAGTACTTTGCGCGCTGAGAGTCGAGCTTGATGTCCTTGTGCAGGCGGCCGGAATTGTCGTACGGGTCCGGCTTGGGGATGGGGTCGTAGGTGCCAATGACCTCGAGAGGACGGGAATTGCGTGCCGTTCTATAATTTTTTGGGGTGACCCAGGTCAGTACACATACACATATTTATGTTTATCCGTACGGGATATATGTGTCTGGGAGTCCTCCACCTCCCCTCCAATTGACAACAGGCGCAACACACCGAGCTTGAGCGACGACAATGTTATAGAAGGGCGAGTTCCGGCGCCCAAACCGGGCAAGTCGAATCTTGACGACCATGGCTTTGCTTCTTCGAGGGCGGATGCCGGGTAAGGGAGCGAGGGAGGGGGAACAAAACAAGCTGAATTGGAATTATGCGCCCAGGTTTGAGAGACAATTGCTCATCTGACCTCTCGTGCATGAATCCGGTGTGCAGGCTCAATCGTGGGAATTTTTGACCACCCCCCCGGAAGGCGGGTTTTGCCGGAACGGCCAATCAGAATCAAAGAAGAGTTGCTTGCCGCCCGGCGGAGCGGACTCGGAGAACCACCACCACTGACATCAGAGACAGAGCTACAGACTGCAGCCACCACCACCACACCCCCCAGGACCCAACGACATCACGACTTTTCCTCATAGAACTCATCTCACCCAAAAAAAAAACACAACTTGTCTATTTTTTCAAACCCCATTGCTTAACTGAGAAGGAATCCATTTTTACCCCAAAACACAATCTATTAAACCCGCTTCATCCATTATCATCATGGCGATCAAGGTATTTTCACCCCCATATTGCCTCGTCTATAACCATCTACAAAAAATCCCATATCCTCTCTAACCTCTTCCCTTTTTTCTCTCTTTCACGCCAGACCCTAGGCGCAAAGGCTGCTGCAGCTCTTGACCAGGAGCTCATGAGCACCGGGGCCTTCTCCATCGATCAATTAATGGAGTTGGCTGGTCTATCCGTCTCCCAAGCCGGTAAGCTCCATAAAAACCCATCCTCTTTTCCTTCCCCTCTCCTCGTATTGAAAAAAAAATAATTAACAATTTGGCAAGTCTATCGAATCCAACCTCTCAACCAGGGCCGCAGAATCTTGGTGGCATGTGGACCAGGTAACAATGGTATGTCCATCTCGTGAAATCTCCCATTTGCTAATCGCAATCGAATTCTAATTCTCTTCATCAGGGGGGACGGTCTCGTGGCTGCCCGACACTTGTATTTCTATGGATATAAACCGACAGTGTTTTACCCCAAGAGGAGTAAGAATGAGCTGTACCAGGTACGTGTGGCATCCCGTGCTTTGGACTCGGTTCGAATATATCTCCTGTGTTGTGGACCGGATCGTGCTCAAAGTTGTCGTCGCCGCGGTCGTCGTCATCGTCCCGCAAATTCGGTGATGGTCTTAGTATTTCATCCTTCTCATTGCCCCATTGTTCCCTTATGATGTCCTCCCTAGGAAGCCTAGGCGGCAGACGTTCCTCTTCACCATGCCCTATTCGATATATCCCAGCCCCAAGCAGACTATCTCCTTAAGGTCAGAAAAGAGTTGCTCATTGTGTGTATAGCGGCTTGCGAAACAGCTTGAAGACCTTGAAGTCCCATTCGTTGATGACTTCCCCTCCGCCATGAAGTCAACGGATCACATCGTAGATGCAATATTCGGTTTGTTGCTGGCTAAAAGTTCGATATTTTCTTCTGCAGCTAATTGAAATTGAAGGGTTCAGCTTCTCTGGCGAAGTTAGGGAACCATTCCCGGCCGTAATCCAGTGCTTGCAAGAAACTAAGATTCCAGTGACCTCGGTGGATGCTCCCTCGTCCTGGGATATCGAAAACGGTCCCCCCAAGTCGGGTGTGGGCAGTGCATTCATGCCTACCGCCCTTGTCAGCTTAACAGCCCCAAAGCCCTTGGTTAAGCACTTCACGGGTCGACACTTCGTCGGCGGACGGTACGCACCTCCGTGTCATGCATACCCCGACTCGTAAGGGCATGTCCACTAACTCCGGTTGCAGATTCGTTTCCCCAGCCATAGCAAGCAAGTACAATTTCGAAATCCCCGTGTACGAAGGGGTGGATCAGGTTGTTGAAGTAGCGACGACCGGACAGAAACTTTGAGTCCATGGTGTTCTGAGAAAGACGGGCCATCCATTCCTTATGGTTCTCTTTGGCATTCGTTTAATGTTTTTTTTTCGGTAATGTCTCAAAAATGTTACATAACCTGGCAACCGCCTCTTAAGCTGTTTGGACAGACTGGACTTGGACACGAACCTGAGCGCATGTCCTCACGAATAACAGAGATGCCTCTTGGACAAGGACGGCCCGGCTCTTCAACTTCGTGGCAGAAGGCAACAAAGACGAGGTATTGTCTCCCGCACACTGGGCATTCAGCCGTATGCTCAGCGCACATTTATTTTGAGGGTGAATGTCCGCCAACCACGCTGAGAGAATTGGGTTGAGGAATGGTCAGGGGGAAGGGGATTTCTTGCATTGACAACATGAGCCGATATTGTTCTGAAAGATGCCTGGCAGGAAAACGAAAATGGCTTAATGGTGTCCGGAGCCGAGTTGACCGTCGAGCAGGTGTGACGGTCTTTAGGAGGCTGACTTCCGAAGATATAGGGCTGGTGGTTTCGAGCAAGGAAGTTGTACCCATTCGTACTGAGACCACACAGCCAACGGTTGCCACCGTCCGGATCCTAGCCGCAGCAAGTATGAAGCGTGGATGGATAGGATTTGCAATGGCCACGCCTCCGTCGCGGCTAAACAGGATTCGCGAGGGGAAGGCACACAATTGGCCTGTGTGTGACACAAGCAATTGAGACTGCGAAGGAGAGCCATTTTGACAGATAAAATCGCGTGCACACCCGCATTTCCCTCTGCTGGTTGAGCGATGTGTGATTCAAATCGAATCGGGCACCGCAAGAAAGGTGCCGGAGCAAATGCTCCTTGTCAGCTGTGATAGGCTGAAGCGGCAGGCGGCGCTTACAAAAGCGAGGGGAGCCCCAAATATGTGGTCCGCTTTTCCTACAACACATTTTCAGGGACTTCTTCACTCATCTTACCACTATATTTTCTCAGATTGTTGAGCGAGGAGAATCCTTGCCTAGAATGGGAGCCTGCTGCACCTCGCGCCAAACGAATTTGGCCATCAAATTGGCGGCCGAGTTGACCGGGCCCCCCCCTCTTCTTCTGTCCCATGGATTCTCTCTCATACAGGTTTTTGAGGGGCGGTTTCACGCCATTGTGATAGGTTGTGCCGTTATTAGTGCCGGCACATAAAAGCACCCCGTGGGCTGGTTGGCCTCTGGCCAAGGTCTTTCCGGGTGTGGGCCTTGTATGAAAGCCTGTAACGGAACCCTGCTGAGATCGAGGGTTGCTTCCGCGATACGACAGCTTCTATGCGGAGTACATGACTGGAGATCATCAACCTTCGGGGCCCGGCGCTCAGTGGCCCACACAATAAACCGACGGCGGAGCTTCGACGCGCGCCGTGTGGCACATGTGGAGCTATCTTGGCCAAACCTGCCCAGTTGCGGTGGAATCGGGAAAGTTCCATCCCAGTCCACGGCCTTCGCTTCTGCATGAAAAGCTCGGCACATTGGACTGAACTGGCCTGGACTTGACTGCTCTACTTGGTTTCCTGTTTACGAGCACATAATTTCTTCCCCCCGACGACAGAGTTCATCCATTAACCATGTCAGTTTCGGTCATTTCGGGCACTAACTCTTGTCTGGCGGGGCGATGAGGCTCTGATGAAGCCCAAGTGCAAATCACTGCTGGCGGGGTTTGATCGCTTAACCCCCTAATAAGTTGGCAACGGAAGAGCCATGTTCCGTAACTATCACTACAAGCATTACCTATCTATCAGACGTCACAATATTACGTACAGTACGTACTGCATGTCTCGGTAAATTCCAGTTACCACTATTTCATCCGATCAGCTTCTTGCAGGGCGTACCTGGGTCAGCTGGTGAAAAGATAAAAAACAGGAACCTGCAGCTGTGAGAGGATAAGTTGACGGACAAGTGAGGCAATGAGGGCAAGGAATTCTATGATCTACCGACGTGTGTGTGCATGAACTCCGCCGACAAGGGACACGTTGTGAGGGCCGAGCCATTGCTGTCCACTCATTGTAACTTGACAAGGCGCGAATGACCTCATACCCAAAGCGAATCACCACCCTCTTCCGCAGGATCACCGACCACCACCGAGGGCCAAGAATGGATAGAGACCCTGAAAACGAGGTTGTGGCTGTTATCCACATTGAGGCTGTGGCATCTAATGCTCCAATAACAGGACGATGGCGAGTAGTGGCGCCGAGCTGAAAGCACAGATATTGGTTCCTTGCAATCCAGACCCTAATCCCCACATCGGACATATAACGGAACCTGACAAAAATTGATTCCGGACCAAGTTTTTATTTATTTTCTTCGACGGACAAGGACTATATTGATACTATATTTGCGTGATGGCAGTCTCACCAGCCGAATATGGTTTTTTTTTTGCCACCATCGCCATGGGCCTCGAGTCTCGGTACATTGATATACATACCATAGAGTATGCTTGGATACAGTACAGGTATACGAGGGAGTATTGGACGTCGACAAATGGGGGTGAGTTCCAGAGCAATCTCCTCCACTCCTTAACGATGCAAATCCACCAGACGGAGTTAGTACCCCGGTCAGCCAACTGTCATACTGCATCAATGTCTCCACTAGTTACGGATAATGAGCAATCATCTTGTTCCGTCACTTTGTCTGTGCGGACAACACTTGCTTGTTTGGGACGGTTAACGCTTTTGTAAACACCCCCCGGCAAATTTGAAGACATCTGATATGGGGGGGCAGAGAGTGTTTAAAAACTTGGAAGCTTTGCTGCTGCATGTCAATATCGCTTGCACCGCCACATGTAAGGGGGTCAAAAAGAAAAGGGAAGAAGATCGACATGGTGGCTGACGTGGCTGGCCATGTACGGATCGCCACAACCCACATTCCGACAACGTTGGGGGTGTTGATGACTAAAGATGTCGTACAGATTTCCGATTCAAGAAGTTCTCGCCACCTTTTCGTCCCTCTTCTCTCAAGCAAACAAGCATGGGTCTGTGCACCACCCGGGAGGAGTTTGCGAGATTTGAGTATTTCACCTATCATTCATTTCACATGGCATCATTTCGAACGGGATCCGGCAGAATGCCAAGTGGTAACCGGGCTTTTTTCTTTTCTCTGGTCGAAGCGAGGCGGCGTCCAGCGCGAGGCGAGCAGTGGAGTTTCCTGGTAGGCTACCCGGGCCCTGTCCCGACCCGGAGGTAATGCTCCCGCAGGCCCTTCACCTCCCTCGACCAACTAGATATGGTTTCTCACCGTTGAACCTTCGTCTATCAGTTGGAATGTCCTCGAATTTATTGGAAAGCCGATGTTCATAAACAAAAGAACTGACTATCAAGTATTACTATTTCGGCATATTTAATGCTAGATGCCGTGGATCAGCCTGTGATACAGCCCATTGTCATGAAAAGCTTCATTTGCGTCATGCTGATTTCACTTTTGCCAAGTTGGACGTTCATTCATTCATTCATTCATCCCGCCTCCCCCGCAATTTGCGCAACTGACAAGTGTCAAAGAAACTTCTAGGGGGAAACAAATCTGTGACTGACCGACTTTGTCCTCATTTGCAAGTCTACCAATTGGCAGCTAAAGTCACTCAAATCTTACAGGCTTGACCGATACACCCGAGAATAATGCTTCCTATTTGCAGAAAGTTATCTCAGGAGATCCGTGGAGATGGAGAAACCAATACTTCAAACGTCAAGGGGGCAGAACCGCATCTAGGCCTTTACCCCCCACTGCGTGTCTTGCTCGGTCACTTCCTTGGCCGTTGGGTTATTTCGTTGGGCTTACTTCTAATATGCCTGTTTCGCCTCGTGCGGCCTCTGGACAAGCGATGGACGGCATTTGAGATGGGGCTAACCCTCCCTACCTGGATCCTTCAGGGATGAGAGAGATCGGGACTGGACGAACTTGGCTCTGCCCTGATCATATGATCTAGTGTTATTCGGTATAAGGGAAGCGATCTGTCTGTGCCATTGGCTACAACTAAGGATGCTCCTCATCTCACTCAAGCCAATTCAGCCAATCCCCTAACCCCACGGAAATTTGGGCATGACCAGTAGCTCCCGCCATCAAAGGAGAGATTCTTGCGGCCCGGACTGGACCTCCGGATTAACATTCTCTACAGTAGCAATAGGAGCAGACTAGGTAACACAGGCTAGGCTGCCGCGTCTAAGCTCGGTGCTGACAAAGACCAAGGCGTTGAGAAAGAGCTGACAGCAAACGGGATGACCCTGTTGGAACCTTGACTCAATCAAGGCGAAATTGGGGATGTACGGGTGTGCCTGACTGAGATTGGGCTCCCACACAGCCTCGATACGCTGCCCCCTTATCATGAGATTGCGATGAAAGTGTATCTGGCGAATGAGTCGGTCCGAGGCTCTGTGAGAGGGGAAACGTTTGAGGACAACTGAAAGCACGAAATGTGCTCTCGTAACGTGGGATTTAGCTTGCAGGACACAGTCTTGGCAACCCGATTTGCCCCCCGTATTTAAAGGCAAATGGTATAACTAGGGAAACGTGGTTCCAGATATCCATCTCATTTTTTTCCCCACCTTACGGCTTTAGCCTTACTTCCAGGGGAGTTGGATCCTGATGTGAGCCTATTCGTTGTTGCCACTGACCTTCTCCTGAATCGAAGCAAGCATTACCGATACCTTTGCCGATCCGGCGGCGAGGAAGCTGGCTTGTACTAGAAACTGTTTGGCGAGACACAATGGCCAGTGTGGAAAGCTGTTGAAAGCCCTACGAGGCGAGCGATGGCGGGACCACCGTGGGGGTGCTACAACCGTTGGCCACGTTTACAAGGGGCTCCCGCCCACTTCACCAGTGGTGGTTGGTGCTCCATGGAGTCTTGGAAAAGGTCGGTACAAATTGCGCCATCCCATCGATGCCGCCTCCGCTCCAGTTAGTAAACCTTTTCTCGATTTCTCATCATTTTTGACAGGAGACGTTTGAAGCACTGGTTACGTCTGGCTATGTTAGTAATCGCCAATAAATATAGGGCATCTGGAAAGATGAGGGATGGGAAAGCCTCATGGACGGTTACATGACGTGGAAGGCTGGTATAAGTTGATGGGTTATGCAAATTCGTGCATCTCGTGCGATACTTGACGGAGCGGGCATTTACTTGATCTGATATTGCCACTCTGGCGATGTGCCGGCCTGGTAATGCGGTGGTAATGTCATGATTACAGCGCCATGATCGACCTCGCTATGCAGAGCTGAGGTCATGAAATGCATTCCTGACAATTGATACAATCATTAAAGCTTCATCATCCTCTTGGCACTGATCCCGGTCATTTTCTCTTTTGATTCTTCATTGCGCCCCGTGGATCTATGAAGAATTGCCACCACTTGATCATCTTTTACCAATCATACCCTACACAATCTTGCAATTTTTGCTTCCGCATCGCCCTCTGGCGGCCTCATTCCATCGAATAGTTCATCCTTGGTTATCACAAATCAATAGATTTCTAATAATGCAACTCAGGGCAATTACCGTTGCCCCTGTCACAGCCCTGTCATCACTGTGCCGATCTGCGACGATCCTTTCCCCCTCCCCTTATTTGGTTCCTTTTATACCCGCGCCCAAGTTTAGGCGCAAGATGGGATGGGAATATGGGAATTTTTTGTTTTCGGATGACCTCAGAATTATGCCATTTTTGTACTGTGAAATATTTTTCGTATTTTTAGAGATGGGGGGGGGGACTGGACTGGACTGGATTGGCCTGGATTGAAGCAAAAGGAAATTTTCTAGAAGATTTTGGGTAGGGATCTGCAGAGATCGACGGGATGGTCTTGAGAGGACCTGGCCAATGATGGTGAGAGGGGCGCGAGGGTTGGAGGCCTTATTGTTTTTTTCTTTCTAACTTGGGAAATCAAGTGGTTTTGTTTTACACTTGGGATTTGAGATTGCTATTTGAGGTTTGGAATGTTTTGTTTTTGGGCTGATGGGTGGGTGGGTATGTTGTTTGCGATGTGATGTGGGTATTGATGATGTTGACGTTGAGGATAGAACATTTTTGACGACTACGGCTTTCTGCGTACAAATCATCTACGTTTTTGTAATTTATGGTATTCTATACATTAGCTATATTCTTGTAAACGCATTCATTCATTTGCTTTCCCGATGTTTTGATAGGGATTTTGTTGCGGCCATCTTCCCCTTCCTACCCTGTTGAACCTTGTTGTATGAGATGGAACGAGGGCTACTATCACAAAGTTTACAGCGACGAGGAAATACTTTAGGTAGCTTTTTCTTGGTGGGGAAAAATACAAATGTTTGTTTCTTTTTTTCATTGGATAGATATATTTTGGGTATTTGGGATAGCGGCCATGCTTTTCGCACTCGAGGTTGCCTTGAGGGTTATGTAGATGATTGGGGGAGGGGGTGTCTTGTGCTTGTTAATGGACCCCGAGTCCTCGTATCAATGTGGCAATGAGTTGAATGTAATGTTTTAGGATATTATTCGTAACTCTTTGTGTGGATTTCAGACTCTGGCTTCGTATGGTGGAAGTCTGTTGTGGGCTTTCGAGATTTATTTTTAACCCATTTGCCATATGGCATGCATCAGAAACCATCTGAAGACTAGGACGTCTATGGTTGGTATGCCATGATTATAAATCGCTGTTAGGCCAAAATAAATACATGATACTAAACAGAAATTATCGCTTGCTCGTCACAGGACTCTTCGTATACTTTCCCGCCATGACATCCTCCGCTTACAAGAGGATCCTTTGTTCATTACCAATCCATCCCCCGTCTTCGTAATGTGTGCTACCCAGGACACGATATCAATATACTTCCATTTCCAAAATATCCCAAACTGAGACACAATAGAAATAACCACAAAGCAGATGCCAAGGTCGGTGGTAGCGTTGTGCATACCCACTACGAAAAAAAAGAAAAAGAAAAAGGTATCGCCATGATTGATACGAATCCGCCAAAGCCCCCCGCGGCTGATTTGCGGAGCCGAAGGAGAAATAATAGATGGCATGGAGCTATAGTGAGAGGACAAAGAAACAACCAACTATGAGGAGGTAGATGGAGAGGATCGAGGCTGCGCGGCAGTATTTGATGGCGTTTCTTCCGGGCCGGGGATAGATTGCGCGGAGTAAGTCGGAGAGCAGGAAGACTTTGGCTATGGTGAGGCCGAAGAAGGAGAGGTAGTCGCCGTTTCCACAGGTACTGGACTTGATGGCTGTCAGTAAGAATGGTAGAGGAGCTGCCCGGGAGGAGGAGGAGAAGGAAGAGGAGGAGGGGGCATTGAACTTACAACTTGCAGAGGGTTGGAGCCGGTTGTGCTCGTATTGAGAGACATGGATTCGAGCAGCTTGCGTTTGAGCACGTCAAAAATGAAGAGAAATATCTGCCACAAGAAAAGAACATTAGTATTGATGCTCATCCATAGCTCTCTCTTCCATTTATATACGGAACAATCTTCCATCCTCAGCAACCGGGGGGGGGGCAGAGTGTACCCAAGATATCGTAACGCGATACGCCCACGCTGGATGGCATCTCTTCGCCAACCCCAGCCAGATGGCTGTCGTGTGAGCCAAGGCGGACAAGAGGAGGCTGAAGGCCCAGACGCTGTGGATGATTGTTATTCTGGCTGTTATGGGAGAAATGCGCACCATCTTGTCGGTAGTTTTCTTCTTCTTCTTCTTCTTTTTGTGAGATTTTTTGAGGGGTTGTAGAGGATTCTGTTTTTAAACAAAGTACAAAATAATGTTTGAAGTAGTGACTGTCTGACTGCTGCTTTGCTGAATCAACGAGAGGAGATAATGAATGGGGCAAAAAAAGGAAGAGAGGTATTATTGGGGGTTGATTCTCCTGCTCTTTTCATGGTTACGGTTGGCATATCGTTTACGTCTTGGTACACAATCTAGGGAAGTCGCACTCATAGAGAGAGAGACACTATTTTGTGAGGAATGAGCCACCTACTTGATGAAATGCTTCGTCTCACTACCCAAGCAGTGAAGAAGAACAGGATCGCTAAATTGCGACTCAACCTAGAAGAGGTCTTTTGTTAAACTGGGGGAGTGGTAACAAGACATTGGTTGCGGTGATGGGGTGCTAATCTCACATTCCAAGGCTGGTCACGTCGTGATCTAGATGGTGATGTCGAATTGCTCTTTGGTGCGGGATGATGGATGGTGCTTCAATGGACCACTTTCATGGGATCGCAATGTTGCGTAAACCTAAATAAACAGATAATTGACCTACAGTCATATCTTTGCGTTCTCTGGTAACCTTCTCTGCTCATATATCCCCGCATTGACCGGCCCCGACCCCGGCCCAGTCCCCAGCTCCGTGGTGGATCTAGACCGCCCCCGATATCTTGAAAGTAAGCCAACCTTTTTGGAATAGGTAAATATGTCGGTTTTACTCCTTCTTGAACCGAAGTTGTTATGCTTACCGCTTCATTGCCACGAAGCTACCTGACGATCATATATCACTCTGTAGCCCCTTGCTCCACCTGTGGGTAATCTGTACTCCTAGCCACTTCCTCCCACTCGTCATAAATCTTTAGCGTTTCTTCACACTTGGTCCTGACCCGTCCCCAGCAATCGGTACCCAATGGCACCCGAAGAGGCACCGTCCTGCCAGCCGCCATGCCGGTGCCCTTGACCAGCTCAATCATACGAGTAACTGCCTTGGCAGCATCCCCTGGCTCAGTGCCTACGTTTCCTGTTGTGACTTCTCGGGCTCTGGTGTTGAACCTTGCGTAGGCTGGTACACGGGGTTCCACCTGATGGACGTTGCTGAATACGGAAGTGCGGAAGTAGCCTGGCTCGATTAGGAGAACTTTGATGCTGGGTGCAATGAGGGCTAATTCTTTGGCCAAGCATTCGACGGCCCCTTGGGGAAGGTTAGTACGATTGAGGATAGGTAGCTAATGTGGCGAAAACGGATGGTAATACTCGTAGAGACTCTGGTGTCTCACGGTACGGTGAGTGGACAAGACGAGGCGGGTGAAGTGGATACAATGATGCTGAGAGGAAGACTACAGACCTGATAGGGCAAACTTGGAGGCAACATAGCTTCCACAACTTGGATCCGAGTGCCACGCTGCCTGTGAGCTCATGAATAGCAGGGTCCCTTTGCCCTTGGCTCGCATCATGGGCAGGATAGCGCGACTGATGTTCAATGGGCCGTGGAAGTTGGTCCTGAAACTGTGTTCCATGTCTTCCTGTCTATGGACGTGAATTAAAGGTTAGCAATCTGTGTTTGCAATGGATGGCCCCCCTTGGTGTAGGACACCTGAAGATGGTCAATTGATGGGGCTGTTACTATACGTTAGTTCCTCAATGGCTCCACTGATAATGAAGCCAGCATTGTTGATAACGACGTCAATGCCCCCGGGGTAGATCTCCCAGGCCTCCTGCATCTTGGCTTCAATGACCGGCATTGGGGAGGTAACGTCAAGGTCCATGATGGTGGCGCCAGTGTCTTTGAGGTGTGCGAGCTTGGCCTCGGCGTTGCGGCCGGTAGCGATGACATTGTCACCAGCGGTGCGGAGTTGGCGCACCAGGTGCTCGCCGAAACCGCTAGAGCAGCCGGTGATGAACCAGGTGGTGGACATGATGCCGCCGTATCTCCTTTATCGAGGGGTGGGAGATGAAGTCGTTGCACGCTGCAGCGTGAATGAGAGATGTAGACAATGGGATTTTGAGAGACGTTGGTGTGGTGATGTGTGAGCTGGGTCAAGATAAGCCGAGAAGGGCGGTGTTGGAACCGGATTTAGATTCGATCCATCTTAGTCCGAGCTGAGTAGATGAATAGCTCATAGACTAAGACTAGACGAGGTAAGCAACGGCAGTAAGGGGTCTGGCAAGATCCCCATCTAAAAGATGGCGGGGGATCTACACGTCCCGAGAGGGTCGAGTCTAATCGTGAGGCTACTGTCACCGAAGGAGAATAGTTCCTCTGCTACTGGTGTCCCCGCATTTTCTTCCATTCCAAGCTGAATCTATGGTGACTATTAGATCTTCTGCAATTGACTGCCATTTCCTAGATCGTAATACCCAAGATGTGTAAGTTTGAGGCTAGGCAGAATCTGAGTTTTGTACACAGATCTATTATAACTGGGCGCCAAGGTGTGTATGGTGGGATGGGATTTGCCAGAGTTCATAAGTAGTATATTGAAGTAGACTAGCAGAACCAACCCCCCCCCCTTTTTTTTTTAATGCTTCCTCACGACTTGAACATGATATGCTTCCAGAACACTATTTTGAACAATGAGATTTGGAACTCGCTACTAGTCGGCCGAGCTTAAACTCCTGCGGAGAACTCCATGCTATCGACCAGAAGCTCACACCCCCCCCCCGAGGCACAGTGGGACGGCGGCAATAACCAACCTACTCTCGTTTTCCCGTCTTCCTGAAATATGCGGCGTTGATCGTGTACGTCCCTGTGCGAATGGGACTATTAAACACAGCAGCGAGATGGCATGCGTAAGTTAGTTGTGTAACTTCATTGGATACTCCCATAGCTTGCTTGCTTCGAGCGCCGGCAAGGTCGTGATGAGGTGCCAGTCCTTGGTGAAGCTGTGGTCGGTTCGGTTGTCTATTGACACTCGCCGGTAAAGGTCGTCCCAGCTGCTGTCAGGCCCCCGGAACAAGGCAGCGAGGCCATCTTCGCTGACAGTTCTTGGAACCATCCTCAACGGCTCAGGGATAAAGGTCTTTCCAAATGGCTCGCCCTTGTCCCATGCCTCAAAGACCTCGCGCGCTGAGGCCTCTATAGCGAGCATACAGCGACTGAGATTGTCTGAGTTGGCGCGGTCGAGAAGCATCCTATCTCCATAGGCATCCCATGTCTCCCCCTTCCCATTAGTAACCGTCAGCCCCAGAGCGCAGTCCTCGTCATGCATATACTAGATGATTTGCTTTAGCATCTTCTTTTTATAAAGATGAGCTAGGGGTTATGTGATCATACCTGTGCCAGCCTATCTCTCGAACCCACGTCATTGTGCAACGCGCGACGTGGAGTCCGGATATGGCCAGACGAAAAGGAGTCTTGTAGGAAATGGTCGGCAAAGCTATTCATAAAGTACGCCTCCGTAAGGCGCGATATACTTCGCTCCCCTGCTGCGTGATTGATGGCCATCCTGTGCCCCGTGCCCCAAGCAATCAAGGCGTCAGTTCCGAAATGGTCCCAATCGATCAGTGCAAGGCTTAAATAGTTTGGGAGGTTCGGACACTTGCGGAACAGAGTGAGTGATAGCAGCTTGGATTGAGCCACCACTCCGTGCCCCCTGTAGACAGTCGAGGGGTCTATCCCATCCTTGAATGCCTTGTTGACGGCATCAACCTCCTCTCGGAGACACTTGACGAGGCCCTCGGCGTCCCCAGGTTGGTCTTGAGGATTATTTCTTAACGTGTCATACGCCTCTTTGAAGCGGATCTGACAATCTTCCTCCGTCTTCCCATCGCTAATGGGGTTTTTCGTACCGTAGAAGTCTCCTGCTAATGCTGAGACGGTACCATAGGTCATCTTAAATGCATCACTTCCTTCTCCTATGGTGAAGATTGGCAAATCCTTCCCTCGCCTTTGCACTCGTTCACCGGGAATATCACTGCCAGGGGTTAATGGTAGCACGTATTGGATACAGACTGTATCCCCAATCCAGTCGTGTTCGGCGTACTCGAACCCTGGTGTCATAACAAACAGAGCACTTGGTTACTTTAGTTTTTCGTGATCTTTTACATAGGGAGCCGTACCGGGGGAGGGGGCTGTCCATTGCGGACGTTTGGCTGCGCGCTACTATGCTCTTCGCCTTCCAGAACTTGACGAAATAGAGTAATCAACGTGCTGCGGGTGCGGGGGGCACTTGCGAGGAGGTCTTCCTGCTCCTTTGATAAAGTTACGTTGGATGGACTGTGTAGAAGTTAGCAAAAGTGCATAAACCGTATGCAAGTGGTTTAGTTTGAACCCTTCATTGCTAGTTGAGACCATAATGTACGATTGCCAAGCGGTACTGGGTAAAATAGAAAGTAGCTAGAAATGAATTATAAAACGAGGATGATAATATTCTCGTATATGACGTGGAATAATGGACAATTACTGTTTGTTGGGATCCCAAGTCCATCTTATATGCCTTTTGTTGGCGCACTGCAAATCTGATGCAATGTGACGCTGTGTGTGGTTAGGATAGTGAAAAGATCTGACATTCCCCTCTCACAGGTGAGAGGAATGACAAGAACCGCACGCCAAGTCTCGTTTTCCTTGTTCGTCACTAAAGTTGGTTGTTCGCACCTCACTACAGACACGGCAAGCAAGCAGGGCAGTCTTGACTCCTTGAGCACATCCAATGAATACTTTGAGATGCAGATCTAAATGCGCCACATGCCGGCTCTACAAGCATCCGGTGTTCCTTTGGCCGTCATATGTAGTACGGAGTCGAGATGTCTCAGGGAAAGGCGGGGATGCGCCCAATTTGCTTTCGATGGTTCGTTCACTCACGTAAGCCTGCATAGATCATCCGCCAAACCTACTTTTAGGTGGAGATGTAGGGAACAGGTTTGAACCATCCAAGCTGAAACGTATCGGGGGAAAAAAGCAATGGAACCCATCTCCAGCCTGCGTAACCCTGCATGACATATGTGGAGAGAAGCCATCAACGAAGCAGTTGTTGCGCTTGAGAGGGGCCCGAGCCGCCCCAATGCTAGGAAAGATAAGCGGGAACTAAAGTAAAGGGTTGCCCAACGAGAATGATACGGCTAACATAATAGGAAGACAAGAACCAAGACCTTTAGCTACGCGTCAAGATGTGGCTAGAGAGTTCCATGTTGACAATTTTTGCCAATTACCGGATGGGAGATTTGGTCTGGAGTAAGACAAACAAACTCACTCACATTGGCGAAGCTGGGGTTAGGATGAGGTTCCTATCCTTACCAGTATTGTAGCATTTGTGATGTGGTTTGTCGGACCCTCGCTTGCATCTTCACCGCATATATCGCAACGAATAAACATGTCCATGACAAACAGAGGCATGAGACTGTGTCAATCAAGCAAGCCACGCCCGATCAAGTCAAGATTCTTGCCATCTCACTGCCAAGAGTGATACAGTAGCATTACATGGCTATCTCTCTAAAAGGGAGGCTATGCCATCATGGTAGATGTCTGAGTGAACAAGAGCAGGAAGATGTCAAAAGATGCCCGATTCATATCTCATAGGGGTTTACCAAATACGTATAGATGATCTTCCCATGTGCGTTATTGGCAAACAGATGCCCATCTGAGATAGACGTCAAGTGGCCATGTCCCACGATGCAATTGTCCCAAGATCACCATTCATACCTGAATGTCGTGTTGCGTAGGTTGGTGTCAACAAATCACTGGTTATTTCCGTCCAGAGTCAAAAGCACTGCTCTGCAGAATTGTCTTTGCAATTTGCTATTAACTGAATATCGGAAGACATTTCCGAACAAATAGGAAGATTCCCAGCATGGCTGCTCTTCGAAAGCATGCCTGGCCCGAATAGGTCCCGAGGGCATTAGTTACGTGTGTTTGGCCTAAATGCATGCAGTAGTTTGGATGCCCAGTAGTAGAAGATACCTATTTTCGGTGACAGATTGGAGTTTGCAATTGCTTGCATCCACTTAAGAATGGAACCAACTCATCTTCGCGCCCACGTTATACCATAATCGGTTTTGTAACCTGCATCTGCATATGCACATGTACATGCGATGTTACCATCTAGTCTACCCCTCACACTCACTCGTCACTAAACAATGACGCAGAGTACAAATTCCTAATCTTATTGCCCTGTTATCATATCATATTAATCCGTAGAGACTGCTCTTATACTGGGCTGGGGAACGAACCATAACGCTGTCTCTAGTGAAGGCGTCCATGCAGGATCCATATCTAAATAAGAGTTGCCCTGTTCTAGAGGCCTCCCCAGCCGAATCAGATCTCCAACAAGAACTTTGCTCTCAGTCGCACAGATGTATACGTACCTACTCATACAAAATAGGTGACATCTGCCAACGCGGCGAGGGACGGAGTTCCCTGCATACTGGCTTGCTTTGAACTCTTTAGTGCCAGCATGAGTACAACGTTACAACACTCAAGCATCACATCTCCCCATAATCCCTTCCCGCTTCCCATCCCATATCTTATAAGAAGAGGAAATAGTAGGTGTGATATGGCGCACGGGTAGCTTACCATATAGCAACTATACGCAAAGTGGTGGCGGGGGTACTACTGACGGCTACGGCGACACTCCGGTACGCATCGCCAACTAGCTAGTCGTCGCCAATGGGCAGCAATGCAATATCTTGAGCTGGTAGTATACGTTTGAAGTTCTCATCGCAGCCCAGCTCTTCCCCTAAATCCAGTTCTAGAACGTGAGACCTTCAACGCTGAACTCCTTTGTTAGCCACGTCCTGCTACTACACCGGTAAGGCCGTATATGATAGTATAAATGTCACCAGAGAAATAGCAGGATCGAGTTTACCCACCAAAGCACTTTAGGTTACCGCGGCTACAGTAGCAGTCAGCTGGCCCCAATCCCATGCAAACACGAGAAACACACCAAGACTCGGGTCCAAAGGATGTAGGCACTATGTTCAGTCGCTCCCTTTCATAGCAAGTAAACACAGTGGTATATAGAATATCTTCCAAAATACAGGTACTTTAAAAGCAATAAACCCAATCCGGCGCGTTGCAGTCTCACGCATAATCTAGTTTCGCCTACATGTCCAACTTCCTCCTTACTTCAACCATATGATGGCTAGTTCGTATCATCCAAACAGAGACCTGAGTCCCTTGCTACTCCTTCCTCTTGAAAAGTAGTGCCTGAATATTCCGTCAAACGCTTCTTCAATGCCCTCGCCCGTCTTGGCGGAGCACTCAAAGTAGGCTTCGGCGCCAATCATCTGCCGAATTCGCTCGCCCTATTTGTCAAGTCAATCAACGTTGTCCCAGCATAGAAAGGATTCTCCGGAAAGAATTGAGGGTCATGGCTCACCTCTGCGTAGCTGACCGGGCGCTGTCCAATTTTTAGGAGTTCTCCGATGGCAAATGGATCACCGCGCAGGTCCTTCTTCAAGCCAAGGAGGAATATGGGGCTCTTCTTGGTATTAAAGTGCAAAATCTCCGACATCCACTGTGATACTCCCACTGTTAGTCGCCGCCATAGCTATACGAAGATGGTGGATCAAGGCTTGCCTTTTCGAGGACGTTATCAAGACTGTCCGGGCTGTCGATTGTAAAGCAGACACAAAAGATGTGTGTGTCGGGATAAGAGAGTGGACGGACACGGTCGTAGTCCTCTTGTCCCGCCGTGTCCCACAGACCAGCTTCGATGCTCATAGCATCAAGACTAAAGTTACCGATATAGTTCTCAAACACTGTAGGGACGTAAACTTCCGGCATGACGCCTTTCGAAGCACGACTAGCATTCCATGTTAGAACTTTGATGCCCAAGTGAGAGAGTAGGGGGGACGTACATAATAAAACATGTCTTTCCGCAGGCGCCGTCACCAACAAAGACCATTTTACGGCAGACTGTTTGCTTTGGCTGATACCTTCTCATATTTCTCGCATTCGCCGCAGAAATCTTTTCCTTTGGCTTGGAGAAGAGCGATGAAAGTGAAAAGGACTTTTTGTGTCCTTGTCGCGGAGTTGATGCGGGTTCGTCATTGGGTGCATCGGTTGATATAGGAGATTTAAGATTGCTTCGTCTCTTATTCACGCCATCTCCTTGTGTATCCTCATCAGCAGAATGCGAGGACGTGGGTGTCGTGATTCGCGGCACCGAGAGCTGTGAATCGTGGTGAGAATGTGACAGCTCCCGGCTACCCCTTGGATTCGGCGACGGAGGTGAATGTGGTATGGTCAGGGTGTCAAAGAAGTCTCGTCGCGGCGGGGGAGGAAAAGGTGCCGCCCTGTTCGGGGAAGGGGTGTTGGCGGAACCACAAATCCCCCAAGAGCTGGGGACGTAGGAATTGGTGGTGCTGGTCTGGAGCCAGACATGCTGCCCGAGACAAGCCAGTTTACCGTAAACTGCTTGTCAAAATCCAGCCATTCGCCAAATTCGGATGTAAAATCTGTAATATCGGGTTCGATAACGCTACCGGATCCTTCGAGAGCAGCGACGGAGCCGGACACTACGCTCGCAGCGGATCGGACGCAGTCTCGGAGATTGACAACGGTCTCAAGATCGCTGTCCCTGTCGTTGGCTTTGAACAGTGCCTCCAGACCGCGGAGCTTGACGTCTAGATTGGTTGCTAGTCTGGTGATGTCAGAGTGCATCGCCTCAGAATTGGCGAGCAGCTTGGTGGTGTCCTGCTTAACAGAGACCTGACCGAACCTAGGCGGGCCGTGTTAGCAGATACGTCTAGGGCCTCACTGATTTCTCCAACAAAGCTGGGAGCTGATCAAGCGCATACATGGTAACAGTCTCTAGTGATAGCTGCAAGGCATCTTTGTATGCCTGCACCTCCTGACGATACGTCGCAAGCATATCCGCCGCATCCTTGAGACGCAGATGTCGCCTGGTCGAATCCAAGAAGCCGACCTCGCGATTTACCTCAGTCAAGAGCTTCTCGACCTTTCCCAAACTCTTTCCGCCATCGGTAAGCGATCGCCGGATGTGAACGAGATGTACTCCGATGTGGCCGGTTGTTGGTGGGCCCGCGGTGTCGAGCTCCTCGAATGATTCCTCGATGGCTATGAGGACGGTGCGCAGGGAGTTGACATCGGTCAGCATGGCCGTTACCGTAGTATTGACCTCTTTGGCGCCCATGCGCAGCCTCTTGAGCTCGACTCCTACCTTGAGGCATACTCCCAGCAGCGTGACGACGCCTGTCGTAATCGAGAGGGGATCCATGGTGGCTTTTCTGTATGGCGCTACGCCGAGGTCTGAATGTGTATGAACGGTTCGCTTCCCGCTGCGCGCTTTGACTGCACCTGTGATCTGGTCTTATTTTATCGTTGACTGGTCCTCCTCAGAGGGCCCAGTAGGCGCAATCATGAGAACAGAAATGGGGAGCGAGAATAGATCATGTCCAAGGTTGAATGTGGCAAATGGGAATTTTATTGGAAATCCTTCATGAGGGAGGGGGTGGATTGGCCTTGCCCTCAGCCTCACCCTTACCAAGTTAGGCGTATAGGACTATTGACAACGATTCAGCCCCCATCTTGATTGACAGCAGCTGGAGGCCGCATTTGATCGTCGCTTTCACATTCTCTTCTAGATAAGGCCATCTTTCCCACCAAAAAAGGGAAATTTTCTACACAAGAGGTATATTCATGAGTAGCATTTCGTATGTACACACTCCCTCGTCTCTCGAGTTTTCTTGATTTGGCACAGGAGATGCGTTTTAGGAAGGAAACTTCCGCAAGAAAGCGGACCGGGCCGGGAAGCCGGAAATGTGGGACTTGGTGCTACGCGCCACTAACTAAATTCAGTGGAAAGTGCTACCAGAATGAGACATTGATTGTGAGAAAGGGAGGTTTTGATGTATTCGGGGAAAGATTCACTGTTGTTGTTATTTTCGTTATTGTCTTAAGGGTAAGTATCAGTCACACGGTGAACATCAGAATGCGTAGAGTTTCACAAGATTCGCTCGAGAAGCGTCATGATTAAAAAGCAGTGGTAGATTCTATAGCTGACTACGTAGATAGGTGATCCAGAGACTTTATATAACGAATGTATTAAGAACCATGGGTAAACCCCCTCCTCTAATCCTCAGAACGAACTAAACTAAAATCCTACTATTTTGAAGGCCTTCGTATCCCAGCACAGTCAATTCAGATCCTACCCAAAAGAAATAAATTTGTCACTTGTCTGTGGCGTTAAACCACCCCTCGAGGCAACACCGTTGTTGGCCACAAGTACATTCACAGGCATCTCTGGTGGGAGTGTCAATAACATCGAAAAGTGGCTCTCTAAACGATACACGTTTGGCAATCTGTGGGGATTCTAGATCCACTATCGTGTCATCGTCCTGAGGGTAGCAACTTTCTGAATCATACGCATCTTGGGGTACTTCTGGAAGAGGTTTGTTCAAATTGGTTAGTCTCCTGAGTATGGGCCGTGGAGAGGCATATGATGTGTTGTCAATCGCTGCGGGGTGTATGTCGTTCGGCTCCTCGCAGCCAACCAAGGTAACCTCTAGCTCACTAGAACTACCAACTTGCTGAGACAAGTCGTTCCTTGTAGAACTTCTACTTAGCAGTTTTCTGAGACGACTGGCCGGAGCTTCGTTTCCCATCTGCGTTTCTGGTGAGTTCCGCTACGACATTGTTTTCGAGTAGGGGCACAGGCCTCCCACGAACCTGCGGGGTAGCAGCAGCAGACGACGACGACGACGACTCTCCACCACTGCTCAACCTGCGTAGCACATTGATGCCTTTGGTAGTCTTGTCCATCACCTTGTCGGCGACCTTGTCCACCACGGACCTTGAAGGTTGAGACATGGCGTCTAGTCCTAGTTCAAGACTGGAAGCTATGAGAGTCTGCCACCAAAGTCCAACCGAGGCTACAGAAATACCGTGCAGGCAGTTATTTGCGTGGCTTAACTGACCTTGTCGGGTTCACACAGTCGGGGCACGGCCTGGGAGCAATCTTTTCGGGACCTTTGTAGCGTTCACCACAGACTTGTTTGCCAATGGCGGACTTGTCGCACTCGTTGATGGTGACCTTGACGACCTTTGGGCAACTTCGACAGCGGCTCAAGATGATTTCGCACATCTGTAGCTAGCGAGAGGTTGCTAGGTACTCTGTAAGTCTGTAGTTTGAAGGGTGGGTGTTGTAGGTAGAGATTGGCGAGTAGCGGTGCGAGTGGGAAGAGTCTGAGGTATGAGGTCTTGAACTGCGAGTTTGGCTCTCTTCTTCTGGTAAGTATTGGGGGATCTTGTGAAGGCTTATATGTGTTTTTCTGTATGGTCAATTGAACGTATCGCGACAGCATCTTTGTTGATGATTCTCAGCGTCAAGTTTTTGTTTTGTTGGGTGTTCGACCTTTGTGTCTTGGGCAGACTCAGTGATTCAAACAAAGCCGCGTTCTGTGGTCTCTACCGTTTTAATCAAAAAGACCCAACCGCCGTTCAAAATAAGAGTGATTGCACGATATTGGCGTCGTGGATTGGTGATTGTCAACAAAGTTAGTCGGTGTGAGCGAAATCGTTCAACTATTCATCTTCATCTTCATGCTCATTACTAGTTTTAAAATATCTTTTATTACACAGGTATGGCGGATCAAGTATTGTTCAAGGCTATGTGAATCATGTTGCTCCATAAGGTTCAACCTGGAATCAAACTTGTCATTCAAACCTTCACATAGTCAAGGTTTAATAGTTAACCGATGGTGACAGTCAAGTTAATGAGAGGACATAAATTATGTTGCTTTCTTTTGGCAGCTATGAAAGAGAAATAGAATTCACTTTCGTTATCGTTACTGGCATTTTGAATGCGCTTACACATTACATCTAAGTCAAAAGGAAATTGGAGAAGACATTAGTATCGGTTCAGAGGGGGAATGCGACAATCAATAGGTATGATGCAAAGTTAAATCACAGTTCTCACACAGGGTTTTAGGAGGCACCTTAGCTAGCTACGCGCGGCGACGGTTCCATAGTCAAATATGCGGTAACTATTCCATGACGCTCATGATAGCTCCCTGATTGTCGTATTTACAGAAGCAACCCATGTACTCTATACCCGTACCTCTCCATAATATCTTCCGATATATAAGAAAGATATGGAACTGTGACCCTAACATGGCGCTGGTGGATGTTCATGTCCCAGACGCAAACCAGCAAACCGTTATCCGTTCTGCATTCAATGAAGCCTCATTCACAGTCATCGACATTCAAGGTTATCTGATGAGCACAACCGGCGGTGAAGTGTACACGAATCATGCATATTCCTCACGATCTTTTTCGACTCACAGCTTAACCGCAATCTTGGACCCTACGTCCCACTTAATGACACCTGAGAGGAATCGTGCCAACGTGGTAAAACGCAACAATGTGCGGTGATTCCCTGCGCAGTCGACTTATGGTTATTTTCATAATGTGCTCATGATGCACGTCGCCTACGTAGGGCATCGTGGGCCAGATTTCCAGGGTTCACGGACTATTCTTCACGATCATTTTCAACAAGCGTCAGCCTTGAGGAAGAGGATTGCATACGTATCTGCATAATTTGGACACAAGCTCTCACCTAGAATTCCTTGTCTTTAGGCTCATGAGTAAAGCGAGACATGACTATTAAACGGAGCCATGCGCCTCCTTCAGCCACTCATAAGCAACGATTGCCAAGAATCGGTTTGATCTTTCTGCCTACCAACGGTGTCCATGAATGCCCATAACGCGCGCAGGGGGAGGCATAGAAACGGATGCCTAGATGATATCAAGACCATGCTTGAGTGGGACGGAGAGTACGGGGTTTTACATTTTTGCGTTCTAGGGCTGCATCCACCGCAACTACATGCTCTTAGTTGCGGCTATGGATCTTCACATGCAAATGCCTATAAATAACTGAATCAGTAGAATCCCCATTCGATAGGGTACGTATTACTCTGCAGCTCGGAATACTGGGCTAATTAGCAGAGTCCGGGGCAAATTGGGCCGACCGAGCGAGACATGCATCAGCGGGTCATCCTTCAAGAAACATCGCTGCTGGCGCAACTGCCGGCAGAGACTACGACGCACTTGATTAGGCGGCGGGCGGCTCGTCTTGTCATTCCTACGGCATTGCCAGTGTCTTGAGGAGCCAATAGCTGGAGTCCTGATAGAGGTGCCAAGTGGGATTCGGCATGTAGAGATGTATGCATGAGGTCTTGGAACTGTCTTGGCCAAGCATTCGCCAAGCTCGCCAAGCTCGCATACAGCCCACCATGTGCGCTCATAAGATCAGATGCACGGCCGGCTGTAGTGGCCTGATATCACAGAGAAGGGCGTTTATGAGTAAAAACGCACAGGTAAGATTCATCCTCAGCAAACGGCAAACCTACTGCCCTCTACCTGCAAGAGATATACCTAAAACTAAGCAAAATATGGTAAGCCCTACACAATATATCTGCAAGTAAGTTGGCGAGTGTTGGGTACTCTAAGGATAATCAGGGCTACGGGCCATAGACCAAGGCGATAGGTGCCGTATCTGATCTCTGCACGGTGATTGGCTTGGGAGCCCATTAATCGCCGTATCAAGCCTTCAACTACAGATCGAATGGACAGGGGCGGCTCGAATAATGATACCGATTTCCAAGAATCCCGCATATTGGAGGACACCGGACTGACTCCAACCCGATCTCTGCCTAGTCGGTGTAAATCTGACGAGCATATGGACTAACTAGCCAGGCATTCACTTATCTATTAACCCGATGTTTCCGCAGAGAGCATGAGTAATTATGAGTCAAAGTGACTGCACTTACATACCTGCATGTCTCAAGCGGGTGGTGGTGTAATACCTGTTCCGTCCAACGGCAGGGCTTACCCGGTACCGTCATCTAATCAACTTGTCACAACAAAAGTATGAGCCATGGTGGTAGAAGGCTCCTATCAGATCAACTTATTATGCGCGATTCGAAAGCATAGGGAACATCTCGCGGGCCACTAGATATCCCAGATGAGAGAACCCCCCCACTTGTTGCATCACGCCATGAGGTTAATATAAGTGATTATAGTAAGTGCTTGTACCTTGGACACAAGTATGGTAGACCTACTATGACTTTATGTTGCGCCTTAAAAAGATCAAGAGTACAAAGATTGCACATGTTTCTTTCCCTAAACCTCATCATATCTGTAGGTACCTCTTAATCTTTACAATACCTCGGTACCTGCCTGGAAAGATACCACCGGGACGGGCCGGCCAAGAGACTCCAAGCCAAATGAGAGTCCCTTGGCATCAATGAAAGGCGGGATTGACATATTGTAATATGTAGTTGGGTCACACTGCGCCCCCTACCACGACACGGCAGAGGCGGTAGTGGAATAATTCCCAGTATCTACATTGTCATTGGACAACATCGGAGGTGCCTCCGCCCGCATGACAACCATCACACCCATACGAATTCAACCCTTGCATGCCCTGGTTCCGTCTCTGTGGGTGGGGTAACCCTTCGCGGGCCCCGTGTTCAAGAGATAAATAGTTTCAGTCCGCCATGGCCTCATCAACCTGTTCAACAGCCCGGTTCAGAAGTAGCATGGCGTTGGCCAGATAAACTCTGATCTTCCTCCGAATGGTACACATACTTGTAACCCAGGCTGCCATAGCCCTGGTAGGATACCTCGTGTATCGCCTCCTCTTCCTCAAAAAGTCCCGCCCAAACCTGCCCCCCGGGCCAAAGCCCCTCCCCATCATCGGAAACGTCTTTGATCTTCCGGGCAAGGACGCCGTCGAACACGAACACTGGCTCTCGCACAGGAAGTACGGCCCAATCACCTCCATCACGGTGCTGAACCAGCCCATCATCATCATCCACGACAGACATGCGGCGCACGAGATCCTGGAGAAGAAGTCGTCAAAGACGTCGGGCAGACCGTTGCTGGAATTTTCTTCCGTCAGCGGGTTTGGGCGGTTCACTCACATGTTGCAGTACGATGGCAAGTTCCGGCAGCATCGAAAGTACATGCATCAGCTGCTGGGGGCGAAGCAATCGGTGACCAAGTTTTTTGCGAGTCAAGAGCTGGAGGCGCGACGACTTTTACTCCGGGTTCTGGACAACCCGAATGAGATTAAAGAGCATATCAGAACGTACGTTGAACAAAAAAAAGAAAAGAAAATACAGTCAACAGTAGATTCGGAGCGAAGACAAGCGTTCAAGCTTCTCATGTCTCCTTTTGAGCAGTATAAATTCAAGGTTAAGGTAGCTAACCCTGAATCTACACAGCGCGGCTGGTTCCTCAATCCTCAAGATCGTCTACGGTTACACCATCGAGCACGACAAACCAGATCCCCTCGTCACAATTATCGAACAGTCTACCGCCAACTTTGACGCCTCCATCGTGCCATTTGCCCGGGCATTCGACTTTTGGCCCGCACTCTTCAAGCGTCTCCCCGAGGGCCTCCCGGGCACAGGTTTCAAGAAGACGGCGCGCCGGTACGACAGGTGGCTCAGGGGGCAGGTCGATGTGCCCTACCAGTTTGTCCAGCGGCAGATGGAAAAGGGCGTCAACGTGCCGTCGTACGTCTCCGGTCTGATTGAGAGCGCCGAACGGGGCAAAAAGGTTAGCGACGAGGATGAGGAGGATAGAAAGTACTCGGCCGGGACCCTGTACGGCGGCGGCGGGGACACGACCGTCACGCTTCTGCACAGCTTCATTCTGGCCATGGTCCGTCACCCTGAAGTGGTGCAAAAGGCCCAGGAGGAAATCGACCGTGTCACAGGAGGAACTCGGCTGCCGGGCGTGGAAGACATGAACAAGCTGCCCTACATCGAGGCAGTGACCAGCGAAGCCCTGCGCTGGGCCCCAGTCGCGCCGATGGGCTTCCCTCACAAGGTGGACGAGGACATCATCTACGACGGCTACCTTATCCCCAAGGGCTCCTACGTCTTTGCCACCATCTGGTGGTTCACCCACGACCCGGACACGTACGCCAACCCCGACGCCTTTGACCCCGAGCGATACCTCGAACCGCGCAGCGAGCCGGACCCCAGATTCGCCGTCTTCGGCTACGGGCGACGGGAATGCCCGGCCAAGCACCTAGCCTCGTCCAACATCTTCCTCACCATCGCCAGCCTCCTGGCGGCCTTTAACATCGACAAGGCGCTCGACGCGGACGGCCACGAAATCACGCCAGAGGTGAAGCCCAAGCGGGGGTTCATCACCTACGTGGAGGATTTCCCCTTTAGGATCACGCCGAGGAGCGAGAGGCACGTCGAGATGATCAAGAGGACTGAGCGAGACCATCCGTGGGGTGAGAGCGATGCGGAGCAGCTGGAGTGGCCGGATAAGTTGCTGCAGGGCATTCGCGACTACGCGGGTCCGCTTGTAGAGCCAAAGGAAGTTGCTGTGTAGGTAGGTAGGTAGGTAGATACTTGTAGATCATAAATGCTATCGATTAGCTTTTTCTTTCCAAGCATCAGGATCCTTCTACTGGAGTAAGCAAACTGTAATATTAAAATTATAACATATACGAAGACGATAGGAGGCATGCTTTAACATTTTCACATCTCTACGTCACGATCCTTCAATAGTGTTGCGTCTAACAAGTTAACCCCAACCAATCGACCAATGCCAATCCCGCAATGGCGCTTTTTACACACACCCAATCGAGTAGGTGCACTAAAAAGTAAGGCTGAGCCGCTGAAGAACGTCCCCCCTCCCCCTGGAACAGTTCCCAAAAAGTAAGCAGCCACAGCAACAAGACAGCTTATTATACGTGGGTATCGATGAGAACGATGGATCAAGGACTCAGAGCACGGGACAAAAGCTGATGTTGCTGTGATTACACATTATCAGTGCTCATGTCATGGGGACAAAAAGGAAAAGAAAAAAAGGGACCACCAGTCATCACAAACATACAAATCTCACCATGACCAAACCAGCCGTGTCGTGTCTCTCTTTTCCCTCCCTCCCCTCCAGCGTAGTACCCGAGTAGCCGAACAGAATGGCTTTGAAGCTACCGGACCCTAATGTAAGATGGAAGAGGGAAAAAATAATCCCCGCACTAATAAGAGAAAGAGATGCGGGAATCTTGACTCGAGGGAGGGTAAGCCGAGAGCCGGCAGATGATGCGGTTCTTAGTTTTTTTTGTTACACATGCCGCATCTGGAATCTTTAGTCGAGGGTTTAAAACAAGTATAAGAAGAAGAAGACTGATTGAATCGGATTCCTTTCAAGTCAAGGTCCTCAAATTCATTTCTACATTACTGAGAAAAAGACCTCACTCTCATAACTCATCCTATATTCTCCTCCCTCCAAAACAAAACAAAAAAGAAGTATAGTTCTTAATCATGTCAAAGCCTACTTTTGTTCTCATCCCAGGTGCTTGGCACACGCCAGACCACTTCGACGTCTTCATACAACGGCTCAACAAAGCAGGCTACCCAACCAGGTGCGAAAAGCTACCGTCCGTCGACTCGCACGAGCCGAGGAAGCAGTCCGTGACGGTAGACATTGAATTCGTCATCAAGAACATCCTCCTGCCCGAACTCGAGCAGGGCAAGGACCTGATCATTCTGGCACACTCCTACGGAGGATGGGTCGCTGGCGCGGCGCCCAAGGGCCTCAGTAAAGAGGAGCGCAGCGCAGCTGGGTTACCTGGCGGTGTCATCGGCATCATCTTCATGACTGCGTTTGTGGGAGGTGAAGGAGGGTGCATCACGGGCCTGGTCCCCGACAAGAAGCTCATGCCCTGGAATCTCGTAGATGTAAGTAAATCCCCCCACCACAACCACGAAAGAAAAGAAAAGAAGAAGAAGAAAAACAGCTCATTAACCTTTACAATTTTTTTTTTTTTTTTTTTAGTTTGATACATACCAAATGAGCATCGGAGAGCCAGGACCAGAGCAAATCTTCTACCACAACGTCACAGACAAGTCCCTCGTCGAGAGCGCCATCCGGGGCCTCAAACCACACTCCTACCGCTCCTTCGACACGCCCTCGCCCCAGCCCGCATGGCCGGACAAGGGGTTCGATGGCCGCCGGGCCTACGTCTTCTGCCACGAGGACAGGGCCATCCCCGTGGAGCACCAGAAGGTCATGGTCGAGGTATCAGGCAAGGAATTCCGGACCTTTGACCTGGAGGACGCCGACCACTCGCCTTTCCTCTCCAAGACCGAGGAGATGCTCGAGATTGTAGATGGGCTTGCCAGGGAGTGGTCGAGGGAATGAGGGGGGGGGGGATGAGTAGAGGGGAGAGGGAGAGAGGAGCTTGGCGGATTGATTAGTGATTTTTTTGTAAAAAGTAAGACAACAAGTTTATTAATACAGATACCGATTATGAATGTATTCGCATCGTTACCGAGTGAAGTACCGGTCATGCATCTTACGAGGGAGCTTACAAGTATATCGGATGAAGCTCGCATTCCCCCTCATTACTTGCATAAGATCCATCCATGTAACAATCCTAATCAACATGCCTACGATTCAATTTAATCTCAACATGGTCAAATGACAGCATCTTACATCCAATCAAAAAGAATCTCACTACACGACCTTAGAGACCCGTTTCATAGAGTGGGCTAACATGCTTGCCGCTTCCGTCAGCATCCGTGGCTCATCATCATTTTGCCCCTCAACCCCTCAACACCATCACATTTTACATCGCAACATCGATCTTCCTACCCAATACCAAATATTGTACTGTACTCCTTCATTCGCAGGTATGATAGACAAAGCACATACCAAAATCTTTCTCTGTGAGCCCGTTTCAGGATTCCCCACCGCTTGTATTATAGCTACCTATAATACACAGTGTAAGAGACTTCTGATCATGTTATCCGCGTTGTAGACGAACGATATCCTGTCGCCTCATCTCAAATGATGTAGCCCCTCCGTAGGTAATATGAGCCTTATGACTCTATTACACTACAGTTCATGACATCTTACACACAAAAAACGTTTCGAGGTCAAATCCAAACATTATACAGTAGTCATTCAATCATCTCATTATTCAAGACGCCATCATAAATACACACATGCATATCTCGTATACATAAAATATCCATCATCTATGCTATCCAAAACCATATTCTTTCAATGAAATTTCTAGGCACCGGAGGCTGGTCCATAGCCTCCAACTCATCCATCTCTTTCTTGCCGGTAATAACATCAATTTCATGCGTAGGAATGTAAAAGGCGGTTCTTTTCCAAATCTTGTGTCCAGCGTATAAAACGATAAAAATGGGCAGGGTGATGTATGCAGCAACAAAGTCGCTTGCGTTAAACTTGTCGTGAACAAAGATTTGGAAGCCGTTTGTGAGAGTGAGCAGGCTGATGATGAGAAGTGCAAACCAGGTGGCGTATGGCTGCAGCGCGGCCTTGAAGGGCAGTTCCTGGTAAAGACCGTTGTAGTTGATGGCGGCGCGGAAGCGCAAGTAAGTCACCATGATGATGATCCAGGCAATGAAGCCAGAAATGGTGGAGATGTTGACAAACCAGTTGAATACCTTGGCGGACGAGTTGTTGACGTTGAGGAAGGCCAACAGGCTGAAAATCCACGTAAAGAGGACTGCGACCCAAGGAACACCAGCCTTATTAGTGATGCTGAACCACTTCGGGGCCTGGCCGGTAAGCGACATGGAATACAAGACTCTGCTTCCAGAATAGAGAAAGGAATTTCCAGCAGACCAGGCAGAGGTAAGGATAGCAGCATTGATGATGTGATTGAGGACGGGGATGCCGACATTCTGAATTCCAATGACAAAGGGCGATGCGCTAGCATTAGATTTGCCAAGCAGTCTACTGTCGTTGGAAGGGACGATGATACCAATAATGAGAGACGCGACTCCGTAAAAGATGGCCAATCGCCAGACGAATCTTGTAGCAGCCTTTTTGATGTTGCGGCGAGGGGCAACAGTCTCACCACCAGCGATACAGATCAGCTCGGGGGAGGTGATGAATGCGAAGCCGGCCTAGTACTATTAGCTTATCTTGTACACTTAGTTGAGTTCACTGTATAAAAACGTACCTTGACAAAAGCGTGCCAGTATCCGAAGAATCGGCCCTTGGGCCCAGGAATGTTAAGATACTGAAGGAAAGCGCCCGGGTTGTTCCAGTAGCGGAAGCCAAGCGCATGAGTCTGGTTCGGTCCTCCGCCTGCGGCAATCACAATTCCAACGATGATGAGTCCCATAAGAGCAAGCAGCTTGATGCTGGCAAACCAAAACTCGCTCTCTCCAAAAACGGAAGCCGCCAAAATGTTTAGCAAGAGGATGACGACGAGAACAATGGCAATCCACACTGCGACGTTGACGGGCGCATTCCAATAGTCCAAAACAATACTGGCCGCAGAGGCCTCGGCACCGACGAGCATGGCATACGCGTACCAGTAATTCCACCCGTCTGCGAAACCTAGACTGGGGTCGAGAAAGCGAGAAACCAAGCCCGGAACCGTGAGGCCGTGCAGCGGGAGGTACACCGTCATCTCAGCCAAGATGCCCATAACAATCCAGACTATGATGCTCATGGACAGGTACGCCATGAACAGCGGTGCGGGGCCGGTTTCTGCGAGGATACTTCCACTGCCGACGAACAACCCTGTACCAATAGCACCACCAAGGGCCAAGAACTGAATGTGTCGACTCTTGAGACCGCGGGGGAGCTGATCATGGTCGCCGGTGGTGTTGTACTCTGTCGTCTCACCGCGACGAGACTCGGGATCGAAGCCCGTCGCACCGTAAGGGGACTTTTCCATCATATTGAACCGTCCCTTACTTAATATAGGTGCTGCTATTAACGTATCTCGCTTCTTCTCGATTTGTCGCGGTGGTAGGGTTTATTGGGGGGCAGGTCTCAGGTGGCAATCGCCTAGAATCCGATGCCAAGATCGGAATGTCGCCAAACTTGTACCTGTAGAAGCTGGCACGCGACAGCGCCGCGTACTTGTGATGACAGGCCCAAGGCAGAGAGCAAGGCGATGCGACAACGAGGAATGACTGCAATGAAAAGAAAGATGAACAGACAGACAGACAGAGCAGTTTGGACTCTTAAGGGAAGTCGAGCTTGACTTGGGAAAAACGGCAGGCGCCGATCCAATGTTGGCGGGCAGGTCCAGTCCTTTATCTTTCTTCCGTACAGAGTATAGCAACCAACTCCACCATTCAAGTCAGCTAGAGATGGGGTGTTCAGAGCCGCTTTGCCCACTGAAGCAATCCACTAAATTCATCCATGGATGCTTGGGAGACACAAAACACACACACACAAACCACACAAACCACACAAACCACACCAAATTCGCCCGCCAAGGCACTAGAAATCCAAAATCCCGGACGCCATGGTGGGTGCAACCCGCATGCGCTAAGCCTTGGTTGGTTCTTGGGCCCGACGAGCGAGATCCGTCGTATTGTACGAATTTCTCTTATCATGAGGCATTGAAGGGGCAGAGAGTATGTTATGAATGGCCCCCAATATATATAATTGATAGATCAATAGTTGTCACTATATGAGAAGGAAGTATTAAGGGTTGATTGATACCTGATAAAAAGAACCATGTCTATCAGAGCGAGCACCCTCTCAGAGGCGCAACACATCTCGGCGCTTTTGCCTTTGGCGCTTCTTACTAAGATGGACAAGACAGATCTTAAACGGGCCACAGCGTTGGTGTGTCCGTTTGATAAGAGCTTTTTCGCGCTAGCAAAGCTGTTTAGCTGAGGAATCGATTCATGAAGCAAAGAAAGAGCCCCTTCCAAGTCATGTCTCATTCAACCGCCGCAGCTACCACCACCCCAAGATGAACCAGTTCATGGCAAAACGAGTTTTAAAAAAATTTAAATAAAAAAAGTCAACAGGCTTTTTCCAAAGAACAAAATGACTCGAGGCGTGTTTGCGGGGGGATACACAATGATTTTAGCCTGGAGCCCGTTTTGACATGGGGATGCTGGGAGGAGGGGGATGACAACGCCACCCTGCAAGGCTTACGAAAGCGACAGGTGAAAGAACGAGGTTTCTGGGTAAGTCCTAAGTAGGTAGAACTTGGCAGCCAGTCAGCGCAACTTGGCTTGTGTCTGTTTTGAGTGAGCTGACATTGGCCTTATTGCAAAGGAGGGTATATGCACATTGCCTCTTTTGCAACATATCACTATGGGATAAGTACTAGGTAGATATGCATACCGATATGGTAGATGTCTGTTTGTGTATCCTGCATCAACACTTCACCCCGTGCCTGTCCCGGAAACTTTTCTCAGTTGGTCCCAAACGCCACCAAATTGTGGCTTCACGGCATTCACGACACAATCTGGGGGAGATAGGACATGACTAATTAGCCCATCAAGCCTCATCTTGGAAGTCAACTTTCCCATCATCATCATCATCATCATCATCATGAGAAAGAAGGCCGATAAAAACCGTTACGCTTGCAAAAAAAGAAAGAGAGAAAAAACCCTTGAGCTTACTTACGTAGCACTAGATAAACGGTAAAAACTCAATCTTGCTTGCGTACGCCAAGGCCATCTAAAAAGTCTCACATTTTTATTTTTATTTTTTATTTGAAGGAAAAAAAAAGAAGAAGAAAAAAGCCAACTGATTGAAAATCCAACTCCATGTTCTTCTTCAGGCCGTTTGCATGTCGTCCCACCAGCGCTAATCTTCGTTTCCCCGCCACACACCGGCTCCACATTCTCTCGCCTGCCCTTGTGGAAGGATTCTAGAAGTCGAAGAAAGTCTGAAAAGCATGAATCCAGGGATGGAATTCCTTTCTCTTGGCCGTTCCAAGCCGCGGATTCCCAGTTACCAGCTTGTCGGAATATAAGTCGTAGCAACCATGAAATCCATGCCATGCAATCATGTTGGTCGCTCGTTTAGCCGGCGACTCCGTTTTGTACATAATAGTATGCTTCCCCTTTCCCCTTCTTCCCGTCGCATAATGGATTTATTGATCGTCAATCGCAAGGCGCATCTCAATTTACTATGTAAATAGTACAAAGAATTTCCCATTTGCTACGTAATAGCTTCAATACGTCACTGACTCATTGGTAAAGCCACGCAACACTTCTAAACAGCCAAGCTTCTTCTGCCAGTCCCAAGCCACATTCATCCATGTTTTCTTTCATTTTATTCCGGCGCATACCATAAACTAAGGCCATGGCACTCCAACTTTCCGATTCCGTCCCCAGGATCTCTATCCCCACAAACTTCCCACCAGTGAAGCCATCGGATTTCGCCCTGGCAATGAGATAGTTCCCCGCCGTTTGGGAGACAATAATTTCGTAAAGACAGCTGAATCGTATAGCCTTGAAGATGTTAATTTAATTGCAAGCCTGGTCATGTCCCTGCTACCGCTCCATGTCAATATGATGTGAATTAACTAGGTCACTAATATTAGACGCTTACCCTGTATAAAAATAATAGTTGCGATGGTCATACAATTGAGGCCAGACCTAGGCTCTGTCATCATATGTATTTCAACTATGAGAGACTAGACTAAAGATGAAAGAAGAAAAGAAGCCCTCGGGGCTCGCTGGTACAATCAGAGTTTGTGTGCACTTGTTTGTTGCTGGTTACATGATTAGTTATGTGATAATGCTGAGGGTTAATCAACCCACGGTGTGATCCATAACAACAGTCGTCCTTCGTTTGCACCAGACAGTGCAAGTCCAAAATGTGCCCCAGTGTAGAATTAATACCGATTTGAAGGCTATATTTTGGACTAGGCATCGTTTCTCCGTTGGTTGCTACAACCCGTAGTCCATGAATATCTGACACACAAGCATTCAGCCGCCTCCAACATGATAGGTATTTTGGCGCTTTTATTCTCATTTCCGCGTTATTCTTTCTCTCCCCTCATTGTTACCCATATCATCGCTCGGAAGTTGATGCTGCTTCATTTTTCTTTGAAATCGCCTTTGTGTTTTACTCCATGTCTGCTTCCGTGTCACTCATGCAGGAAGGGTTTGTACTGAGAGAGCTGATCGTAAGCCACCAAACTTTGTCAACTTTTCAATGGCTCCAGGGATGTTGTAGGGGTACATTGATTTAGTGTCCAAAATCCATAGGAGCGTGTGAATAAACGCCTAGGCCTGTCTCGCCAAGACATCCCTGTGGCCTGCGTGATCAACCCTTTGAGCCTCTTCCCTGCATTTTCCTGTGCAATCTCCCCTTTCCGATAATGAAGTGACATAGCGCCAGGAATTACATCAAGTCTTCTTGAGCCGATATATGTGCCTATTATGCACGCAGGTAGATTGTAGTTTAGAGAAGTTGGTTCTCATTCTTCCCCCCAAAGGTCCTAGTCTTTGATGTTTCGCTTCGTATGTTTTACCCCCGGGTCTCGGCGACGCAACAAGGGCAAGGCAATGTCGAAATGTGCGTTTTGGTACATATCTCACAGTCTATCCGCCTGATGAGGTTGCGGCACAGAGGTTTATCCTGGCCCAGATAGGCGCCGCCGGAGATGAAGATGATAGTGAACTCGTTATATCTCATGTTCTGGGGTGAGAGCGGGCAACATAGATCTTGAGTGAGATGGTAGAAAATGAATAAAGGCGCAGAGTTCGAACCAGACATGGTTGGGCGAATGGTTCGGTCTAGTTCTGAAGAATGTGGCGGAGGCGAGCGTGTCGCAAAACCAAGATAAAAAGAGGGAGATGTTGTTCTGGCATCAGCGAGAGAATAAACTCTCATCTCAAAGTAAGATGCGTCGTTTCCGTTGACTATATCAGGGTTTTTTTTTTAATTTCTTTTTTATGAATAGCAATCCAATAGCCTGGATTGTGTGATCAACTCAAAATACCGCCAACACTCTGGGTAGTCAAGATCTTCTCAGTGCCATGATGGTAGAGAAGTGAAGCCATCCTTCTTTACTTGGAGTCTGGTAAAGGTGGTAGAGATATAGACGGCAATATGGAAGATGGCGTCTGATCGGATTGCAGGTTTCTGGGGGTCCTTGCATTTGTGCTGTCCTTTAACGTGTCGACAGCCGTCAGACTGATTTGCCAAACTGTATTGAAAGACGTTTCACCTCCTAGTCCCCACATATTGGCATTCCGTCCCTGCTCGACCTACTTCTCTAAATCTGAGACTTGGCTCTGATTGCGGGATGGCACACGTTGTATGTCCCTGCCACCACACATGCTTGGCTCTGGTACATGCTGACAGCCCTTCTTATTGAGTCTCAGATTCGTAGCCAAATCTCTCACCTACTTCCCCAGCTCTTCGAGGAGGGGTACCCCGCCCTCGATCGTTGGGAATTGCGCTGCCCTCACCGGTTTCGCGGTATAAGCAGTCTATCCCGTTGTTTGAGTCCGTTTGCTGTGGCTGCGTCACCCTCTTTTTCACGCCAACGGTAAAATCCTTCGCCTTGCGCCTGCACTTTTATCAAGTCACCCCCGTCAGTCCTCATGACGATCCAGACTTGTCCGAGTTTCTCCCAGTTGTTTGTCATGATGGAAGTTTGACTATGGCTCGATTAGTAGGAGGTACTAGGCTATCAGGTATTGAAGCCTCGGAATTTAACGTGGTCAATTAACTCTTCGGTTATGATCGACGTTGAGATTGATGAAAGTGTGTAAAAATGTGTAGGAAGCATGTTGTTGCTTGCCCCCCGTTGGCTTTGTGAGAGCAACCCCTTTGTCGCCACCCACGGTAGAGTCATAGTTGCGACATGGCCTACTGCTACCTTGTAGACGTAAGCGGAACAACATCGATAAAGCTTGTATATCAGCACTCAGACCGCATTAACCCCTCTAAATTGATTGTAGTTGACGTGTGTGTATGAGGTGTGTGTGTATGTCCCTCTTGAGCTGGGTAGGTATGTCGTTGATTTTCCTTGAAGCACAGACCAAAAAGGGCCTCAATAATCACCACCTCTCCCCCCAATTCTTCTTTTTTCTCCTTTCTTCCTTTCGAACCGTCCATGATATTCTACCCATCCTATCGGGTAGTGGTGGAAGTATACCATGAAGCCTTGATGTGAACATTCCGATACTTGTTTGCCTCTCTTTTAGTGGAAAACAGACGCCAGATTTGGGTCTCCTTGAGCGATTTTGTCAACGTATAATTCACACGCTTGTAGCATCATAGCCAAAGGCTCTAGCGATGTTGTGGATACACCCTAGCTTTAGCGATTGCTCCTAAGAGGCGCAGCATTCTTCGGTGGGGGTTTTTCGTAAGAGCATAGCCAAGTTTGCCAAAGCCAGTTGTATTGACCTGCCTCTCGTCTCTGCGGTGGGGTTTTTTGTATCAGAGAATAAATGCTATGGATAGTAGGGACTGGCACAGCCGCAAGCATTCCAAGTCGTTCTCGCAGCGGGACGTGCGACCTGGGGGCGTATCTGTCAGGCCAAGGGAAGTCGATTGTATCGGTGCCTACTAGTTGCCAAGTAACAGCATCCATTCATCTGTATTTTGTTTATATCTGACATCAACAGCTACCAGTCGTGCAGGCAAAACTGTTTGGTGCAGTATAGTAGGTGCTTGTTTACATCAAAGCAATTCCATTGCCTCGACTTGCCCAAGGTCATTTCGGAGCATTGTAGGTTCTAGCCCATGAGAGCCTGGCATTTCTGCCTCTATATCAGTAATCTTTTGGTATCGCCGTTTAAAAAAATTGATACTGTGTAAGACTGACCTCGGGTATTCTCTACATATGTAGGGAGAATTAGGACTTGGGTGGATGGATCCTTGACAGTGAACGTGGGAAGTGTGAATAAAAGTGAGCGTAACGGATAGCAACAGGCCTAGGTGAATTGTCCTGGCACGGTAACACTACTCATTGCAATCAGAAGAATAGCCACATCCAGTTACGTTAATGGGTCAAACCAATTCACCTCCGCTTGTTATGTCATAATGAAAAACAAAGCAAGTTTATTACGGGCTCCATCACCCAGAGGGGGCTGGATACCCGTACACGGGATAGGTCGGCTGTATTAAAGACATTGAATGAGACCACACAATAGAGTCGTGCATGAAATGACAACAACGTAAGAGACTAGCATAGAATTATACAGCGATGCATGACTCAGTATCTTGTTGAGCACATCCTCAGTGACTGAAGCGAAGATTCTGGCGAGCTGCATTACGGTCTTACTGAGAGCATGGTGAATTGTCGTTCAGGCGCGCACATATGCCTGGCCAGTTGTCATGGTGGCACCGATGTTGGAGCAGTCAAACTACTAGGTAATCATGCCTCTAGGATCTCCTCAAACTGCTTTTCTCCCTCGCCAAGTCTACAAAGGGATTTTGATGCCGCTCTTTGGCACTTTGGATGATGATTGCGGTGCTGGCAAATGTGTAGGGTAAGCACATGAGGGAGGTTGGCTGAATGACCAAGAAAAACAAACGTCGCCGGAATTCAATACATGCACAGAAAGGTTCTGTTGATGGTCAAGAAAAAGCAGTGATAAAATATGACAATGGTGATCCTTACAATCGCCGCATTGAGGGGCTCCTGTTTGTTGGATCAGATGTCCAACAGAGCCATAATCCACACCTGGTGCATTGCCGCTGTGGGGGGCCACATGCTCTGGCGCACTTGGACGCGGGAAGAAGGCGAGAAAAGGGCAGATGGATGAATGACAGGACCCAATTTCTCCCAAGCGAGAGCCGGACAGGGCAGGGCAGGGCAGAAAGGAAAACGCCCACCGCCCATTGTCGATCTCTATCTGTTCCGTCTTGCAAGGGTCAAGGATTGGTGAAATGAGAGGGGATAGAATCTGGGGGAGGAGTTTTGGCACACGCCATTTCCGAAGTAGTACTTGTAGATTGCCGAGGAAAGAAGAAGAAGAAGCAGCAGAAGAAGGGACACGTTTCGCCTTTTCCCTTCTTTTTTCTCCCTTTGAGTGACAAGTATCAATCAGGGGAGGGGGGACTAGTTTTCTCTCATTCGTTTCATTTCATTGATGATGGAATTGTTTCTAGTTGAAATGAATCTATGCAGGGTGATGAGTCGGGAGGGGGCGCTTGACCACCTACACACCACCACCATCTTTTTGCGCGCGCTTTCAGCTTTTTCTGAATGCAACCATTAATCGCACTATTCATGCATCAAAGGGAAGAAAATTTTCCGACAAAGGGGAGAGAGACAGACAAACAGACAGACAGACGGACTAAGAGATGGACCCAAAATAAAGTGGACAAAACACGTTTCGGCACATGTTGTCGCACTAAAATCGAATGGATGCAAGAGAAAGGGAAAGAAAAAAGACTTGAAAATTCTCATTTCCCCCTCGGCAGTTTGTCCGTCCAGCGTAGCATCGCGAAACAAGAGCGCTCTTCTTTTGCCGCCTGCGACGATTCCTCTCTCTCCTTCTGGTAACAGCCCTGGAGCAGGAGAGGACAGAGTTGGTTCAGCGTCGCATCCATAGGCAGGTCACCAGAGAAGCGTTGCTTGCAAAGGGCATAGCGTCAGGTACCGACTGCATGACTGACCAGCGCGACGCAGGAACAGAATTGTTCGTCACGGCCAATCACACGTTGACGGGGAAATGTGCAAATTTTAAAGTTGTACTCGAGCGCCGCTAGACAATGAAGCTCCAGGGCCAGGGCTGACTGGGGGGCCCCCTCTAGGTCTCTAAGGCTGTTTGGCTTTAGGGCTGTTTGCTCTCCTTTCAATAGAGAGCCCTGCCCTGCCCTGAATCTGTAGTTTGTCGCTTGACGTTGCCTGAAAGAAGAAAATGACGGCCTAGCCTTGGAACATGGACCTGTCCTTTGTTTAGTGGGGAGGAAGGGGGTTCAATTCCGTCGAAACGTGGGAGGAAGAGGAGGGGTGAGTGTGACAAACAAAGGCATTCATTCATTTATCTCTCATGTTGGGACGTTTTCGTCCTTGAGCTGAAAGACCTCAGGTCAGGTGTCAGCCGTATTGACAGCTGTGATCAGGCAGGGCAAACAATGATGAGCCCAACAACAATACTAATAGATACTAAGGTATCCAAACTACGGATACCTACATACTTAGTACGCACAATCGAATGGTATATACCTCATCATGAGAGATTTTCATCCTCACCGTCTCTGCTACTGAGTAGTAGTTCGTGAAACCATCCATCAAGACCTGCGTAGAGTTATTATAACATGGCCACCAAAAACGGCCTGTCCTCTCTGGTCTCTGGCCTCTGGTCTCTTGTGTCTCTGCCTCCCAAATGACACACTCTAATTTCGCCCGCGTCTATGCGCCACCCATCTCATAGGTCCCGAGTACCTCCTCCTCGCGCCGTCTCCTCTTCCTACCATCATGTCTCAGCTACACACTGACCTGTGCCAGCCTTGACCTCCCCCCGGTTAGGCTCAGGTTTGTTAGAGACATGGATACTTGCCTACGCTTGATTGGCCCAACCGGTCCAGTGTTTGCCCTCGCTGGCACCACCCCAAGGCACACCCTCTCTCATGGTCGCCCTCACAATCCGCCCTACGATGGCGCCTTGCTATTCTTACTTTTATTGGCCTGCCCTCCCAATTTTTCGTGCCCTCTCTTTTCTGCTTCTTCTTCTTCCTTCACTCACTCACACCTTCAACGCTTTCTATTCGTTTCATGACCAAGTGACTTCGTTGGCAAAGTCCATCACATTCATTATATCTACAACTTGGATACAGAGTATCTTATATCAAACCACTTTTTCAAAACAACAACAACTTACACACGAGTTCTCTCGCTCACACACACAAAACTCAATTCAACTCATCGCTCCGTACGCGACGCATCTTTAACAACCTCACACGTCAAGAAACCAATCAGTCAAAATGCACTTCTCCAAGATCGTCTTTGCCGTCTTGCCCGCCCTTGCCCTTGCGCAGGCCGAAGCTGATACTACCTCCACCACAACTTGCACCTCAACCACCATCATGACCAAGACTGTCACGCTCGCCAGAGTCCACACTGTCACTGCAGGCCACAACGCTACCTCCACCGGCGGCTACATCCCCAGCTCTACTGCCTTCCACCCCACCGCCGTGCCCACGCACACCAAGGGCCCTGAGAACGCTGGTTCTGCCCTCGACGCCGGCAAGGTTGCTCTGGCTGGTTTCGCCGGAATGCTCGTCGTTGCCATGATGTAAAAGAGAAACATCATTTACGGAATGAACAAAAACGGAGTTGTGTGTGGGGGGACGAACTGGGGCAAAGGTTTTCATGAAACCTTCTGCCCCAAACCAAAACAAACTGCAGTCGCTCGTTACTTTTCCTTTGTTTCAATCTTATACAAAAAACACTTTTTGCGACTTCTTCAGCGTGACGATCTACGATCATTTACGACCTGCCGACGACTTGACAATTGCGATTTCAAAAAGGGAAAAGGGGCACATCTCTGTTTGTGCTCTTTTTCTTTACTATTGTCGCTTACCTTTCAAGGCTCCTCCTCCCGGTAACGAAAAAACACATGGCGGTCTCATTCTATTTCACTTCTACTCTTCTTTTTCCCCAGCGTCGCCCGCTTACACACACTCTCTCGCGCGTCTATGACGCTTGCGTAGCACACCTCGTTTGGTTCTTCATTCTTGCACTTCTTGTTGCGTTTTTGGCGCGCCTTGTCCCTGCAATTTCCTCCCCGAGGGTAGACAACCCGGCTGCTTTGAATCATGTTGTTTTTGTTCTTTCTTCTACACACATGATTCTTCTAGCATTCCACCGTTCCCTCCTACTTGTAGGAGCCTGCTTTGAACCTTCAGGCAAGGTCAGCCGGTTGTCTTTGAGATGCTTGTCATCCCCTCATATGGCCAGGGACAGCGCGCCATGCATGCATGTGCTGAGTTGTTGCGTGCGCGCTGGCTGGGAGATATATTTTTTGGATCTTTCTTTCTTCACATCACATCATTTTCACCAGGCATGTCTTCGATTTCAGGCGGTCCTGGTATCATGGGAGAAAAAAAAGAAAGGGATGTACGTCGTGGATGGAACGACGGGGGTTCTTACGTTTTAGGTTTCTGTTTCACAGGTGAACGGGTTTTTTCTTCGCTTCTGTTGGTGATACCCCTTTGGCATCTAGGTGAGGGATGGCTGGGTTCAGAAAAAAACACGAGTCTTGTGCGACTTTCCCCCTCCCCTTCTTGTGAGAGGGGGAAGGGGACGTCTCACATTGCCATGTTTTTTTGTGCTCCTGGCCCCAAGGCTTGTGGTTTTTTTGGGCGTATATCCCTTGGTTTTTTGGATGCTGGAGTTTATGGAATGGGGGATGGTTTGGAGTTTTTAGGAGGTTTTCGATGCGATGGCTCGGAATTGGGTTGGATTGGCTTTTGGGTACCTAGGTGGAGGCAATCAACTTCATGTCGCAGTCGCACTTTGATCTCTACAGGTGAACATGTCATGGTAGTAAAGCTAGGGTTTTGATGACCCCTTGTCCACCCGGCAGGCAATGATTCCACGATCAAGTCAATCAAGTAATGTTCTGTTTTGCTTTTCGACACGACTCTTTGAGGAAGACGGCTCATGTGAGGCTTGAGTCATTAAGACGGGACTGAGAATGTGTCAAGCCACCCGTTTTCGTCAACATTCTTCAGTGTTATGAAACAAAACATGTCTCCTAGCAACCCCGCAGCCACCCGTGTCATACGCCAAGAGACAATTACAATAGAATTGAGCATGTGGAGGAATGAATTTCAGAAATGTACTCATTAATTTCATTCATAACAAGTTTATCGTTGCTTCATTGGCTTGACGTTGGTTTCTCGCTTAAGAACCCGGAATAGGACGCCCTTGGACGGCATGCTCCAACTTTGCAATCCTGCAACTACAATCTCTGCAACAACCAAATACATACCAGAAGCCATATGCCAATGAGTTAATAAAAAATAAAAAAACAAATTTCAGTCTTCAGAGAAAACATTACCCAGCCTTTATTTGTCCCATCGCTGTCGCCTAGCTTATTAATTCTTACCGACTCATTGGCTCTGGGCATTAATATGGCCCAGCACGCCTTATCGGCTTCTGCCGCCCGGAAGCGGGTCTCATCGGCTTCCCAACTTTTTCCTGGACAACCTGGGACGAAATCGCATCATACCAAGGTAGGTAGCGTTTTTTTGCGTGGAATTTACCAGCTCCCAACATCAATTCTCATCACTGTTTTTTCTGCATAGCCCGTACAATTGCATTCGCAGCGACGCCATGGCTTCAATAGCACCGTCCTTGAAGAGAGCGCAGGCACCCATGCGCAGGGCCTTCTGCTCAGCGCCCACCGTAGTGAGAGCCTTCGCCACCGTCCCGCCCAATCCCACCGACCCCAGCCAAGCACCCAAGTCATCGAGGCCAAAGACGTACTTCAAGGACAAGGCCGTCGCGTCATTTTCCGAATTCGTAGCTACTTCGTCGTCCGCCCAGCCTCTCGCGCCGACCGATGCCTACGCCCTGCGCACCGCCGAGGTCGGCCCCGCGGGGAAGAAGAAGACGATAACGAGGTTGCCCGAGTGGCTCAAGACGCCCATCCCCGCGGGCAATGAGAATTATAAGAAGATTAAGAAGGACCTGCGGGGCCTGGGACTGCACACCGTGTGCGAGGAGGCCAGGTGTCCGAATATCTCGGAGTGCTGGGGCGGATCGGACAAGAGCGCGGCGACGGCGACGATTATGCTCATGGGCGATACGTGTACTCGTGGCTGCCGCTTCTGCAGCGTCAAGACGTCACGCGCCCCTCCACCTCTGGACCCACACGAGCCGGAGAACACGGCCGAGGCGCTCGCCCGCTGGGGCCTGGGCTACGTGGTCCTCACGAGCGTCGACCGCGACGATCTGGTAGATGGTGGTGCTAGGCATTTCGCCGAGACGATCCGCAAGATCAAGCAGAAGAAGCCCTCGCTGCTCGTCGAGGCCCTGACGGGCGATTTCAGTGGAGATCTCGACATGGTCAGGATCGTGGCGGAGAGCGGGCTGGATGTGTATGCGCACAACGTGGAGACTGTCGAGGGCCTGACGCCGTACGTGAGGGACCGGAGGGCGACGTTTAGGCAGAGTTTGAGCGTGCTCAAGCATGTCAAGGAAGTCAAGGGCAAGGACAACATCATTACTAAGACGAGCATCATGCTCGGCCTGGGAGAGCAGGAGCATGAAGTCATGGACGCACTGAGGGGTATGTCTCCCCCCACCCTATCCACCCCGCCCCCTTTTTCTTTTAATTTTTTCTTTTTTTCTGCGTAGAGGATAAAAAACTAACTTGACTCTAGAACTGCGAAAGGCGGATGTTGACGTCGTTACCTTTGGACAGTACATGCGCCCTACCAAGCGACATCTACAGGTCGAAAAGTACATCACTCCAGATGAGTTTGACCTCTGGCGCGACCGCGCCCTGGACATGGGCTTCCTGTACTGCGCCAGCGGCCCCCTTGTCCGTTCTTCGTACAAGGCCGGCGAGGCCTTTATCGAGAATGTCCTGCGCAAGAGGGCAGGCGATAAAGCTGCGGCAGAGGCCGCCGCGGGTGCCAACTTGAGGAAGACTGTTGCTCTTGATGCTACCAATCCCCAGTAAACCGTAAGAAATAGAAGAAACTGGGGGTCGGGGTTGGGAGGGGAGAGGAGTTTATCTGGCACATCTCTACTGCATGACATGAAAAATAAGGGGTTGTGGGAAATAAGGCTCATGGAATGGCGTTTTTCGGGGAGAGGGTATATGATTCAACTTTGGAGGTAGTGAGTAGCCTTCAACAATGGCTCTCATAATTTGATTCTCACCATGCACGATATAATGACAATGTACAATCAAATAACTTTTTTGTCTTCAACATCAACGGGTATCTTTCCCAAGCAAAACAAAAACTTAAAAAAACCTATATGCTATCTATCTAATGCGCCCACAAACCACTCAGCGCTGTCATGGCGATAAACATGGCCTCCTCCGTTCGAATCGTCCTGCTTCCCTGGCCCGGCAGCACATTCACCCAGTGATCAAACAATTCCCTGGTCTTGCCTCCCGAGATGCCCATGCCACCCAGCTGCTCATCGTTCATGGCGGCAAACTCGAGACCCCTGGGCCCGCCAAAGACGATGAGCAGGTGCTTAAACTGGACTCGCTTCGAGGGGGGAACACCTCCTTTACGGGCGTGCCTCTCTCCGAGGTGCCGATGCTAATGTCGTAGCCCTCGTCGTACGGGCTCTCGGTGAAGACGTTGGAGAGGGAATCGGATTTGCGCACGGTGTAGCCCCAGTAGTAGCCCGCCTCCGTCCTCGGGGCGTGAGGGTGCACGCATTGCGGACGCTCCGTCTCGTCCGTCTCCGAAAACTTGAGCGTCACCCTGGTCTTGAGAGGAATGTCCTCGTCAATCTCGGCGGGCGCCTCCGTGCCGATCTCCACCAGCGTTCCCTTCCCGGTGCTCGTCTTGCCCGCCACCGTGACGCCCTCTCTATAAGGCAGCCACTCCTTTGGGTGCGGGTGATGCGGCATGTCGAGGGTGGGCAGCAGGGCCGTGATCCTGAGGTTCGGGTGCAGGCCGAAGAGCGACTTGCGCATGAACGGCGGGGCTTCTAGGAAGGACAGGATGTGCGAGAGGAAATGGGTCGGGTCGGTGTCTCCGGTGTAGGCCGTGGTATCCGTGTTGCGAGGGCGCGCCGATACGGGGGTGTCGTCAAAGATGATGACTTCGTCGACGGAGAAGATGGCTAGAGCCCGGGCGATGCGACCAGGGAGCTGTATTCGCTGCTCGGCGTTTGAAAGGCTGTCGTCCATTGTTAGCATTCTTGCTTTTCTTTCTCTCCAGAGAGTTTGCTCATTGGGATCATGGTAGTTACTTTGTGAGGGTGCTGGTAGGGAAAGCGACGGATACTGTCCAATTTCTACCAGTCTGGCCGGCAAATTGGCTAGATTGCTGAAACGAGGCCGGTTTGCCTGCGCCATGTTGGGCAGTCTTTCTTTTCTAAGCATACCGTTAGTGTCTATCCATATAAACAAACTATCTGAGATTTGAATTGTACCTTTGCGTCGCGCTCTTGATAAGACATGTTGGAATGCTTGCTTGCTTGCTGGCTTGCTGGCTTGTTTTGCAACTTTGATGATGGCTCGACGGCTTGCGATGATGGCGATAGAAAAAAGTTGAATCAGTGTGGGGATTGTTCCGGCAGAATTGCGCACTACGGCCAATAGCTCTCACCGCCTTGCTATCTTACCTGCAGCTATAGGCTTGCCTCTGTTCATTATCATGATATTGGGATTTGCTATTTGCTGTGAGGGCAAGTCAATGTATGCTTTATAGTAGGTAGCTTCTGAGACGTTTGGTTAATGGTTCTTGGCGATAACAATTTTGTTGATACATCGTGGACATGGCTAATGAGTCTTGCGAACTACTAGGTGGCTTAAACTCAAAGGATGCTACCAGTAGGTAGTAATAAATGTTACGAGCATTATCCTTTCACTAAAGCATATTCTCTATATTCATAACTCATTCCTTTCTCGGTTCGTTCTTATTGCATCTTTGCGATTGCTTCAGGTCAAGCATCGTTTCAGCTCGTACCACACCGCCTGCCATTTTAAGCATTGCACCACCTTTTGGTTGGTCAGCATCATCCCGATTACGCCATATCGAGACCAGCCTGCTGTCCTCTTCCATCAAGCATCACTTCTAGAAACCGCATCTTGTCTATACACAGGTACTCGCGCGAACAATCACAATGAGCGGCCCCGTGCACATCGGTTCCACGGCTGAGTGGCAGTCCCTGCTCTCCGACACCAGTGTCGTCATCGCCGACTGTACGGTATTCCCCTTTGCTCTGCTGTGACGCCACTGACGAGAGCTTCTAGTCTACGCCGACTGGTGCGGTCCTTGCAAGATGATTGCGCCTCACTTTGAGCGACTCGCCAAGGAACACTCCCGGCCGAAAAAGGTCGCCTTCGCCAAGGTGAATGTCGACAACCAAACCGAGATCTCTCAGGCCAATTCGATCAGAGCCATGCCCACCTTCAAGATCTTCCACAACGGTACCTGCGTCGAGACCATCCAGGGCGCCAACCCCTCGGCGCTTACATCGGCCATCACCAAGGCCGTCCAGCTCAGCGACGGCGGCAAGTCCGAGGACCTGTTCAAGAGCCCTGGCCGAACACTTGGTGGCGGTGCGTCCGCCTCCGGGTTACACTGGAGCGTGAGCGCTCTGCTTAACCTCGTCGTGATGCTTGTCGGACTGTACCTAGCGTCTCTATTTTCGGCACGTAATCAGAAGGAATAAGTGTGAGGGGGCAAGCATGACTGACTGGCGGGGCAGATTGATGCGTACAAGGGAGCTGAAAATTCGATATTCAACAAGAACAGGCCACGACCGCCACCAAAGGCGGCATCATCAGCAGCAGCGGCACCAGGAAATGGTAGCGGTAACCGGGCACAGCAACAGCGGCCAGTGTTCAAAACCTTGGCCGATTTGGGGTCATCCTAGGGCAGAGGCTAGAGTATGGAATACTTGCTTGGATGAATGGAATGGCGTTTGAGGATATCTATATACATACTTTATGGACTAAAAATGGGAACAAGTCTTGACGCGAAACGAACTGCTTCAGCTATGCAAGGTGGTGTCAATCCGTAAAACTGGACAAAAAGTGTCCATCTACCAGACACCATCGATTTCATAGGTAGGTTGCGATGTCATTGGAATTCCTATCAGTGGATCCTAATAGCTTCAGCCTGTTATCGTCGAGCAATTGTTGATGACATTCGTCACGTGATTGCGATATGGAAAAAGTTCAGAACCAGCCAAACGATTCTACTTTCTTCAACAGCGCACCTTTTGTAAGATAGAATAAGGATGTTGTCCATCAATCGGGTCAGAAACGCCTGTCCAAGATGTAGCCCGTCTTCTCTGCTCCCAATAAGGCAAATTATTAACCACACAGCCCTTCTGCGATTACGACTCCCCCTCCATCCCCCACTATCAGCTCGACCCAGGACATTTCGTGTAAATGGACAGCTCTTCTCGACCTCGAGAGTGTTGCGACAAGACCCAGTCGATGCGATTACGAAGCAATCAGAACAAGAAATCGAAAAAGTTGTTCGAGAGGCGAAACAAAGGTTCCGAGATACTCTGCCCACGGGCTACTTGAACGAAGACGAATATGCACTCTATGTCCGCCTCTACGGCCCACCATTGCGCGAAACAGCCCCAGAAGATGTCGGTATTCCAATGCATGCCGACATGGGTGCTGCGCCTCTACAACCCGATGACGAAGGAACAGCGCTGCGAGAACTAGAAGATGGGGGACTTGAAGAGGTAACCTATAAGCTTCCCCACCAGCCAAACGAAGATGGGGAACAGACTACAGCCACCGAAGAGTCGACAGACGACCTCCCTACAATTATCGAGAGAGCACCGGGATACGTTGATGTTATTGCAAGGAACCAGAGAGAGCACGATGCTTTGACAAAGCTTATGAAGGATTTTGAGGTGGCGCAAAAGAAGCAGCGCGAGTTGGAGAAAGCGGCGGCTGAAGTGGAGGAAGAACCAATTCAGCAGCAGGAGATATTGGACGAGGATGATGATATCGATGACGACGAAGAGTATGACGACGATGGAATGCAGCGACGTTTCCACCCATATACTCTGGCAGGCAAGTTTCACGTCAGGCCGATTCAGCTCTCGCTGCCACAGGAGGAACTCATCAAACCCATCACCGAACTTTTGGACCGAACGCATTTGGACCATGTTAAGGCGGCTGCGGAGGCGGCATTTGGCGGACAAGGACTACCAACATCACCAGCCACGCCCGCTGGGAGGACCGGCAACATGGGAGGAATTGGTTTGCCGCCAGATCAGAAGCATATGACGGAAATTGAGGCAGACGCTTTCCTCGCCGGCTATATCCCACCCACGTACGCCTCTGTGCTATCCTCACTGCGAGAGGTGCGAAAGCGATTGGGCAATGACTGGATACAGTCACGACTCAAGCAGGGTGGCGGACTGAGTGTCCTGGATGCTGGTGCCGGCGGCGCAGGACTTTTGGCTTGGGAGGAGATTCTCTGGGCGGAATGGACACTATTAAAGGAAAAGGGCGAGGTTGAGCATTCCAGCCCTCCTGGAAGAAAGACGGTCGTCGCTGGATCGGATCGACTGAGACAGCGTTTGAAGACCTTTCTCTACGACACCACATTTTTGCCCCGCCTCCCCGATTATGAACATTCTGGTGAGATGCAAGGTGAACATCTAGAAGCTGGCAATACACCACAGCCACGGAAGAGTTATGACCTGATCATTGCCTCGCACTTGTTCCTAAAGGAGGAGCAGCCCCACCACCGACAAGCCGTCTTGAACAACCTTTGGAGTCTTTTAAACAAGGACGGAGGAGTCTTACTTGTCATAGAAAAGGCCCATCCTCGAGGATTCGAGGCCGTGGCACATGTACGAGACACTGTACTGAAACAGTTCCTTCTGCCACAATCAGGTCAGCTGGAAACTAACACAGAGGAATTTAACCCGGCATACCAGCGAGAACCTGAACCGGGACACATTGTTGCGCCATGCACCAATCAAGGAATATGTCCCATGTATAGGGAAGCTGGAAAGAGTCAAGGGCGTAAGGATTTTTGCCACTTCACGCAACGATTCGTCCGCCCTCCATTTTATAGCAGAATGTTTGGGAAAAGCGGGAAAAACCAGGGCAAGGTTGAATTCAGCTATGTCGCCATTCAGCGTGGCCATTCAAAGGAATTTGCCATGTCAGGCAAAGACGCTACGGTCATGGCGTTTGAAGGCTACCAGCATGCTGAGGAGCAACCAGATATGCAGTCTTTGCCTAGAATCGTCTTGCAGCCTTTGAAGCGCAAGGGTCATGTAACATTGGATGTCTGCACCTCGGAGGGCAGGATTGAGCGGTGGACGGTTCCAAGAAGCTTTAGCAAGCTGGCATACCATGACGCAAGAAAGTCCAGGTGGGGCGATCTCTGGCCTCTGGGAGCGAAAACCAGAGTGCCTCGCAAGGTTCGAATCGGCGGCGGCGTGAAGCCTGACGAGAAGGAGAAGCGATCAGAGAAGAAGAAGTCTCGCAAGTCTGACGCCCTGACGGAGGACGGGCAGCTGTCTGGGAAGCAGAAGAGGGTTGCGAAGAAGAGAGATAAGCGACTTGACCTGATCCAGGAGATACTAGAGGCGGAATCATTCGAAGAGGATGAGATTGAGAGGGAAATGGATGTAGAAGAAGAAGAAGGGCTCGAGGTGGAGGATGGAACAGAGAGGAGGGATAACGGGAAAGGGAGAAGGCGATGAGATGGCCGAGTTGAGTTTGGGCGGGCACATGATGATGCTGAATGCTATAATGTGAACATGTAGAATAGCTATGGATATAATTCTGTCCATGTACAATAGCAATGAATCACCACGTAAAGATACCAAGTAATTAATCTACGATTGCTCATGTTGGCTACTTTATTTAAGTACTTTTTCTCATCATGTTGGTTGAAAGATGCGCCTGTTTTCTATGCGCTCTGTTTCTAGCATGCGCTTAAGCATAACAAATAAAGTTGGCGCTGCAGATAAGCATACTCAAGTACCTTCTCTGTACCAAATGAAGACTAAAGCATTCCCCCCAATTTTGGGGAATTATCGATTTTCTTTTTACGCGTATAATCTCCATCCATGGAATCTTACTTGTACAAAAAAGGGAGTTGGTATTACATTAAAAAAAACAAATTCGGTCTTGGCGCTTTGCATTATTTGCTTTGGCTGGCATTGGCATTAAGTCTTTTCTTCCACAAGGGGCAGGAACTTGGAACCTACTGAAAGGGCGGTGGTGTTTCAGGCGCGGGTTTATGGGGGGGGGTTTCCAAGCCGTGTTCACAGGGTGGAGGAGGTGCATCTTTTGATTAAAACAAACTTTTGGGGAGGCAGTTGAGCTGAAGTTTCCAAGTTCCCCAAGTCTCTTTTTTTAATTCATTTGCTTTATTCTCACTATTTATTTCTTTCTTTTACTAAGGGAGTAAATAACACATGGTTTAGTTAAAAACGTCGTGTGTGTGTATGTGTGTGTATGTGTGTCTCTTGGCATAAGGTACATTCTCTCCAGTTCAGTTCAGGCCACGATGCTCATTCATGGCTCACGTGCTCTCCTACGGCGCAACACAATCATCGCGTTGGTCGCCGTGCTCGCGCTATGGCAGCTGCGCTCGGTATTCTATTCAGCCTCTTCGTCTGCCGAGTGGGCCCGCCTCGAGCGGTTGATGAACCGGGGCGCTTCGCCGGATCGGTATCCCGCGTCCAATGCGAGCTTTGACTGGAGCGGCGTCAGGCACATGCATCCCATTGGCGGGAGCAAACCGCTGCCCGAGGGGGATAGGCGTGCGATCCCCCGTGTGCAGCATCGCTTCGGGCGTGAGTCGGCGAACGCGGCCAGGGCGAGGACGCAGAGGCTGCTCGAGGTGAGGGAGGAGTTCGAGAGGTCGTGGAAGGGGTACAAGAAGTTTGCCTGGAAGCAGGATGCGCTGCTGCCCCTGAGCGGCGGCGCAAAGGATCAGTTCTCCGGATGGGCTGCCACTCTGGTCGATTCGCTGGATGCGCTCTGGATCATGGGCCTGCGGGAGGAGTTTGACGAGGCGGTGGCCGCGGTGGCGGACATTGACTTTGGCACGTCGTCTAGCAGGAGGATCAACATCTTCGAGACCAACATCCGCTACCTCGGCGGTCTGATGGCGGCGTACGACTTGAGCCACAGAGACGTGCTCCTCACCAAGGCGGTTGAGCTGGGGAACCTAATCTACGCGGGCTTCAACACGGACAACGGCATGCCAGTGGACTTTCTCGACTTTGAGGCTGCGAAGCACGGAAAAGGGCTCTTCCCAGAGGGACACGTCGTGTCCGCCTCGCCCGGCACGCTGTCTCTCGAGCTGGCGCACCTATCGCAACTCACGGGAGATCCAAAGTATTACAACGCCGTGTCTCGGGTCATGGATCTCTTCTACGAGGGCCAGAACAAGACCAAGATCCCCGGCATGTGGCCCATGACCGTCTCCATGAGCCGGATGGACGTCACCAGCGGGAACACCTTCACCCTCGGCGGCAACGCCGACTCGCTCTACGAGTACCTCCCCAAGATGCACCAGCTGCTCGGCGGCGGCGACATCAAGTACGAGTTCATGTCCAAGTTCTTCCTCAAGACGGTCGACCAGCACTTCCTCTTCCGGCCCATGCTGCCCGACGGGGAGGACATCCTCATGCCGGGCAACGTCAACATCGACTACACCGAGAAGCCCGTCCTGGACCCCGAGACGGAGCACCTGGCGTGCTTCGTCGGCGGCATGTACGGCCTCGCCGGCCGCCTCTTCAACAAGCCCGCCCACGTCGACACCGGCGTCAGGCTCACCAACGGCTGCGTCTTCGCCTACCGCGCCTTCCCGACCGGCATGATGCCCGAGCGCCTCGACATGGCGCCCTGCCGGGACCCCTCCCACTGCCCCTGGGATGAGGACTACTGGGTGCAGCAGCGCCTCAGGCGGCCCGAGTGGGAGAAGCACCTGCCCAAGGGCTTCACCACGGCCAAGGACCCGCGCTACCTCCTCCGGCCCGAGGCCATCGAGAGCGTCTTCTACATGTACCGCCTGACGGGCCAGACCGAGTTCCAGGACGCCGCGTGGGACATGTTCACCGCCATACGCAACGGCACCAGGACAGAGTACGCAAACGCCGCTGTTCTGGACGTGACTAGGGGAGACTATCCCCTGCCACAAGAGGATTACATGGAGGTGAGTTGACTATGTGTGTGTGTGTGTGTGCCTACACGTTGATAAGCGACCCTCCCCCCGAAGATCTTCGGATAAAGAAAAAAGAAAACAATAAAAAGAGTGTAAAGAATGAAAAGAGCTAATCACAATCCGCAGAGTTTCTGGCTTGCCGAGACGTTAAAGTATTTTTATCTCGTGTTTTCGCCTCCCGACATCATTAGCCTGGATGACTTTGTGCTCAACACCGAGGCCCATCCGTTTAGGATATTGAAGTAGTAGTATGACTAGGTACCGTACCGAACGGATAGTTGGAGCAGCAAAAAGCGATGTTGGCGACGAAAGAAAACCTTGCGCCGCTGAGAAAAAGGAAAAAAACAAATACAATATGCATATGATAGGAGTTTTTAGGAATCAATTCATTCTTTTTTCTTTCTTTCTTTCTTTTTTTCAATTCTTTTTCTAAAAGTGCTTTGACATGTTCCCCATTATTGGCATCAATATTTGGGATTGAACCTTGCAGCATTATTGCCTTGGACCCTGTTCTAGCCTCAATGGTGTTGTGGGGAAGGGGAGGGATCATCATCACCCCCCCAACTTCCATGCAGGAGGTCAAAAACGGTCTTACCTTAGTAATGGATCAACCTATCAAAGCATGTAACACGATTTTTGTCCTCACTTTAGCCAAGGCACGTCCTGGCACCCTGATCGGCAAGCCCCAGTGACGTAGCTCATAGTGGCAATTCAACGGCCAACCCCCACCATGTTGATCCATGATGATCGAGATTTCACGATACTCAATGAAAAACATATAATTGCGCCGGCCGGCAGGGGGTTCGAATATGTAACCTTTTATTTCTTCTGAGGCTCCATTCTCCAGGGCTCGACACCAAGGAGTGGATTATGTAAATCATCTGTTCATAGAAGATGCATGGAGACCTACCTCGAGGGAAATATATAAATCACACCTACCCATCTTACCTTGGCAAAAGTTTGAGCAACCCAACGCCACCAACATCACCCTCACAGACGTTACCATCATGTATAGAAAGCTTCGTCCTCGATCCAACGATACCACAGCCGGTCCGTCCAACGCGGGCGAGAACCCTGACAATTCAGATACGCCAAACGATGGCGGCCCCTCACATCCCCCCAAAGCTCTGATTCCGAGACGCAAATCTGTCTTCGTCGCCTGTGATGCTTGCCGCAAACGCAAAGAAAGGTGCGATGGTCGACGACCGTCTTGTGCCTCATGCACCAAGAAAGGAAGTGAATGTACTTACGCAGAAGAACCCGAACATGCGGTAGAATCCTACCGAATCCAACGACACAATGATACTTTGAAGCGTGAGAATGAGCAGCTACGAGAGCTTTTTGACTTGCTCAAGAGACTCCCTGAGGGGGAAGCGTATGAAACGCTTGCCCATATCCGCAGTGCGGACGACCCCATCGCCGCCCTCCGCCATGCCAGGAGTGCAAGTGTGCTGCTGGTCAACCCAGATGACCCTGCAACCATGCCCACAACAAGAGCAACTCATCCGCGCGCTAATGCGTTGAATCTGAACGCTCTGAGCAACAGCCCGCTCCGGGTACATGCTCGGCCGTGGACAATAGTGGCGGGAGACGGAATTGTATCTGACCTCATCTCATCCTTTTTTCTCTGGGATGATGCTTTCGCATATCCGTTCATCGATCGGGAGGCTTTCTTGGAGGATATGAAGCTCGGGGATATCGATCGGGCCAAGTATTGTTCACCGTTTCTTGTGAATGCCGTCTATGCTTCTAGATATGTAGGTCTTAGTTCCTTAAGTCATTCAACAGGAGAACCAAAATCGAAAAAGTTCAAATCAAGCCATTTTGGGTAATCCAACCTGGGTGACCAAGAGGGAGAAATGAGAAAAGGTATCTGATCCTACCTAGTTTACCTCGAGCCAAGCCAAAATGTTTGGCTCCATCGGCGGCAAAGATCTCGGGCGGCAGTTTCTCGATGAAGCTAAAAAGTTGTTGGATCGAGAAATGGGCCTGGCGTCTCTGCCCACCGCCCAAGGTTTGGCCTTGTTGTTTACCTTATCAGCGTATAGTGGCTCGGATAGGGTCGGCATGGTTTGTAAATCCTGAAGAGTGTCGTTGGCGGCGATAACACGGCGCATACCAGTTTATTGACAAGAGTATAGATGTATCGTTATGCCTCGTATGAGATGTTGCACAGGCTTAAGCTTGAGAGGACTTTCAGGAATCTTAAAAGGAACCCATCGACATCTCGGCAGAGACGTATAATCTCGAAAGCAGTATGGGGGCTATTCTGCTTCGAAAGGTATGATCACTATTGGGTATATGCTGGTACCGGGTATCGTTGACGAGTTTTTGTTGAGTGCTGGCTTGTAGTATCGTCGCGTTTGTATATCTTCAGCAATCTCTGATAAAACCGCCGACTATCGAACGTTGTTTTGAGGCGGATGGCAAAACACTGAACGACGCGACCGGCAATGTCGACATCCTCGGTGCTCCGTATATAAGTTCGAGTCGCCCGCCAGCTTTTGTTCCCGGAGTATTGAATGCTACGTGTGATCTTTCCGAGATCCTGTATAAGGTTATGTTATGGAACGCCGAGGTGGAGGAGGTGGGTAGCGATGAAGATATCGACAAGAGAAAGGGGTTCTTCGCACTGGCTCAGCAATGGAGGGAAAAGTTACCCCACAACCTAAGAGAAGATATGAACTTCACTCCACAAACGTGTTATTTGAGGTATGTTGTTTCGCCCCTGATCTTCCTCGTGTTTCCTTGGGCTTCGAAATTCGTCATTCTGCCGTCGGGTTGTTCGTTTCCTGATATGGGTGAGAATCTAGGATATACCTAGATGAAGTGGTCTTTAGTATTATACGGCCGCTGCATCCGGACACGGTTTTCGATCAACAGGCTGTTGCCAAAAACATCTGTATCGAGGCTGCACAGATCGACGTAACGCTAATGGAGAGATATGCGGAGAACTTTACGTTGGCCGAGTATTCTTGCATGGCGGCCTGCGGAGCCTATAATGCTGCCATGACCTTGGTGTCACACTTGGGCACGGATGCTAGGACGCACGCCATCTTCTCCAGAGCCTGCGCCCTGCTTCACAAACTGGCAGCGGACTATCCGATGGCTCGCTTCATCCTCCACGGAATCAAGGCATTGGCATGGTCGCTCGGGGTCGCTGTGCCAGTATTGGCCCAACCTTATCTTGAGGACCTGGGTTCGGGCAGGGAGGAATTGCGGGATATACCGTTGGCGTTTGCGCTTCCGCAGGTGGCTGAGGTTAGGAAGCTGTTGCTGGATTCGAGCGGAGATGTTGGACAGGATGATGGCCTTGACAAGACTGAGATTGAAATGGGAGTGCTGCTCTCGAAATGGAGCTCAATGTCTATCGAATGAGCTAGATAAGGGTAAGTAAGACAGCGCTGGAATTATTCCCCGTACTGTACATGAGTTGCCAGGTCTGACGAGGTGGTATGGCAGGGCTGCAGCCGGTTCAAACAAATCAAATATGGGGGTATGACTTGATTACTTGGTTCATCCGACTGGGTCGATTTGCTTGTTTGATAAGTACTTGAAGTATTTGACTGAATTAAAGTTGAAGCTATCACCACATACCAAAATGTATATTTCTTCTTCTTTTGGTGTTTTACTATTTTTCACACCCTATTCCTGTTATCCGATACGACAGACTTTTTGCTAATCACAATAGCTTCGCGCTGTAACCAATTCTTTATACATTGTATCTTCTCCAAAGTCTCTGGCTTCATTGATAGCCTTTGCGATGATAATGTTAACTTCGCAAGACTAAATACCCTTTCGCAGTCAGCTAACATAGCCGGGATAGCTAAGATATCTAATGCTAGCCTGCTTAAGGTTAGAAAGTTATCCTTTTTTGATATCCACCAAGCAATTGGATCATGAAGCTGCATTGGGCCGAGGCTGTAGTACCTCTTTAGCTCAGTAGCTCTATTAGTCGGTACTGCTGCTGTGGTCTCAAGCCATTGTGTGTAATTGCTCTTTTCCGGCTCTTTTTCTTAGAGGCCTATAAGATGTTGAAAGGCTCCTTGAAGTGGTGCGGCTTCGGTAGGGCCTTCTTCATGTCGATTCTCATACCAACGAGCCCAGTAATTCGCGAGACCTTCCTTTGCATCACGGAGCCAAACCAACTGTTCCTCGCTATTCCAACGGTCCTCAAGCCAACGATAGCCGAAGCTAGGATGTAGGATAACTGATGCTGCATACAACGGCGAGTCTCCGAGCCGGATGTAGTATTCATTGAGTTTTTGCCACGCATTTGTGATAGAAACCCGCAGATACTGCCTTGAATCCCCCGAAGGCAATTGATCCGTTGAGTCTGTGTGGTATATTCCTTTCTCGTATGCTCCGGAAGGCTGTTGATGAAGTCCGACTGCATTGATCGAGAAGATCGCAAGCTTGGCCGGTTATGCTGCGAAGGTCGAGTTCGTCTTGATTGGGTAGAAATTGAAGACTGTATCTGTGATTGAGTCTGTTTGATCTCTTCGTCCGTAGGGGGTGTAAAATACGTTTTCCAATGCTCAAAATGCGTAAGGAGGAATTCGAAGCCAGTTATGATTTCCCAAAGCCGGCCGTGGTTACCGTTCTTTCCCTATCCCTGATAACGTATAGTCTGTTCCCAAAGTGGCTTCAAAACCTCTCTGATCTCGATTAAAAGCCTCCAATCTTCAATTGTAAGAATATTGTCTTCAGGAATTTGTATAGAGGGATTACGGCAGAGTTGATTTTGGTTAAGAAAAGTTTGAAGCTATTGTTGCTTGACCAAAGCGCGTTCAATCATGAGATATGTAGAATTCCAACGCGTTTCGTTGTTGATGATAAGCTCGAGCTCCCTATCCGATTCATTAACAAGCATAAAGTCACCGTCATTATAGTCTTCTAGCACAGACTTCTTAAATTCCTCTGTACGTTGAGGCGAGGCCCTGATAAATTTCACAATATTATGAAGCTTGCCGATTGGGCTCTTTTTCCTCCAATGCTTAAGGTCATCGTCCAAGTGATCTGCGAGTATGTGAAGTTGCGATTCCTGTTTAAACGACTCGTTATCTTGACTATAGAGGTAAGCACGGGCAATAAGGTTAAGTATATGGCCGTAACATCGTATTCGACGCTCCCCTATATCTTCTTCGGTCATCGACGGGTCTAACGCGTTGAAAAGGTGTAATAGGCATGTGTCGTTATTCGATGCGTTATCTAAGATTATAGTTCCAAGCTGATCTTGAATACCCCAATCGTAGATAACCTCTTTGAGCGTTGTTGTAAGCTTTTCCCCAGAATGAGCCCCAGGGTGTTGTTTTAATGCGAGGAGGCGTTGTTGTTGGCTGCCGTTACTACTAAGAAAGTGGCCAGTTACTCCTAGTATGGCTAGTCGATTTGGTGAGGTCCATAGATCGAAGCCGAGATGGATTTGTGTAAGAGCTTTACGGAGCTCACTCTGAATCTCTCCCTTTTTATTGTCGAATACACGATCAAGCTGCTTACGCTGACTATCTCGGCTCCAATTGATTTGCTCTAAAAGCCCTGGATTAAACCTAATAAATATTTCCTGCAGGTATTCATTATTAAGGGCTAAAAAGGGCTAATCAGAATCAACAATAAAGGCAACCATAAGCTCATGGATCTAATCGATCTGAATACGTGATATCGTTGTATGATGCCGTAGTCTTTTGCTCGGAGGGAGGGTATTATCGGATTCGGAGGCTAAAGGCACATCTCTATTGGAATTAGTCGGCTTCTCAAGCCGATGCTTATTCCAAAGATGGAATCGTGGGGATGATGTTGCAACGGCGTTAAATATTGCTGTTTCGCCTCGTTGGTCACAAATACTGCATACCCAATGGATACTGCCAAGTTGGCTATCACTAATAAGCTGATATACGAAAGACCCGTGTTCTAATATCTATGTTGTACGGCTGCGCGAGCCCTTCTTTGTGATGTGTTTCTCGAGAACGTAGCGTTTACCGCCGTATGTCGCGAATGGCAGAGATTCGAGGCCGTCACGACCAGTGAGATCAGACTCGGAGGCAGAGGCAGCATCGGTTGCATTTTGAAGCTGTGAAATAAGGCCTAATCGCCGCTGCTTATTAAATATTGTAAGGCTCATTGTATTTAGGCAGAAATGAGGGAAATAACGCGTCAAATTGATCTTCTAATGTTTATTGTGTGGTGTTGTTAAGGGGAAGGTTACTGTATTCCTAACCAATTGGGTAATATGCTTGCTTTTTTGACCGAGAATAACCCTTTTCTATATGAAAATCTACCCTATTCTACTTACCAAATGCTTCAAATATCACGGTAACCTTATTTGCTTACTTGGCTATTTTAAAGCCTTTAATTTGATTGATTGATTGAAAGATTTGATCAAGTTACTTGAACCGGCTGCTGCGCTGTGGTATGGGTATGGGTATGGGCGGGAGGATGTTGTGCTAGGGGGCTAATTGGGGAAGGGGGCTATGGTTGGCCTGACTTGGAGGCAGGCAGTTGCTATCTATCAACTGATAACTCTGTACCTTCCCATGCCTGTCATTCAACCCATGAATGGTCTGATATAGCCTGTTTACGCAAGATAATGGATCCATCATGAACATCCAAAACAAAATAAATATTTTTAAAAAAAGAATAGACTTGGTTTGTTGTCATGTTTAGCGCCCCAGTCCAAGGGAGGTTGAAATCCGCCGGGTAGTTCTAAGGTCTTGTCCGGTTTGAAAGATCCGGTATTGCTTTCAGCACGCAGGAAAAAACAGGCAAACAACAACCTTAATGTTCTTGGTGACGTAGACGATATTGTGAGATCAAAATAAACAGCTTCAGGGGTTCACGAGATCGAGCATCGACGGATGGTTGAGAATTGTATAGTAGCGTAGCCTTTCTCGGAGTTGATTCATTTCCCATCCTAAACCAAACTGGACATGGAGAAAATTGATAGCCGCCAACCTACAAACTATTTCCAAATGTTAAAAGCTACGAGGATCGATTTCCCAAATTCTTGAATACATCGTGAAAGCTGCTTAAGCCACTATCATCGCGGGTCCCCATTGAAATGGCGTCATTGCGTGCAACAGAGTGTGAAGAGCTGCAGCCAAAGAAGGAAATTCCTATAGTAGACCCGTGCATTCTGCAGGATACATGTACTCTGCATTATTCTGACCCCTTCACTGAAGAAATATGGAGGGCTTGGGATGAGGAAACAATTCTACCTGCCGTTGAGATCACTTCGTGCGGGTTCTTTATACGCACTGTACGCACTGTACATACTGCACTTCTCGGACGTTTCGCTCCGGCTTTAGTGCAGACTAAGCCGTCTGGCATCAGCCATCCACCAAAGCTGACCAATCAGAGATCACGGAGCTTCCGACATATGCTAGCCAATGGTGATCAAAACGTCTCCCAACCAATATCGACAACACAGCAGTCACCTCCCCCTACTCCGTATAATGGAGAGACAACCTTGTACCGTGCGTCTGAATCCCTGCAACCCTATTGTGCATACTCCGCACTCCGTGTGCTCCTGTTACAGAAGCAAGTCCAAGATGCATGCCCTCCAACCCTCCAACCCTCTTCTTACACCGACGGCGGTGTTGTTTGTGTCATGGATGGATCGGCCGATGATGCAAGTAGTCCCACACGCTCAAGTGAGAATAAAGGGATCCAATTTGCTCTCTCCCACCTCATCAAACTGCGGCCGTCTGCTTGTTCCCCAAAGAAGACAACCCGAAAGCCACTGGATCGGCTACACATTCAGCTTCCTGGTGAGACGCACGCGAGCTGCGGGGAGCAGAGCCGTCCCGTCGCCCATCCATGGCATTTTGGTATCGGTACCACACGAGTCCGCACCGCGAGTCCACGCTGAACACTAAACCGTCACTAGCACTCCATCGAATTTGCACAGACGGTACCCATTCTTCGAATCTGAGAATAGATGACGTCTACATGCAGCTTCTAAATTCATTATTCTCATACACTTTACTCCATAAGATGAAGCCGTTCCTTTCACTCGACAAAGTGCGGCAGATTACTAGTTTGACTTTGTTTTCGCACGCCAGGCCAGCATATGACCTACGATTACGGAGCAAAGCGCACTGAAAGTGGCCACCCTGCTGGCCCGGAGTGTATGTGGGGATCTTGGACAGCTCCTCTCTTCCCCTTGCCCCAGCGAACATATCACCATTCGATTTGATTCTTTCATCATCCATCAAGGTATAACGGCCAGGTACTATCTTGAAGCTCATAAGAGATAACCTCTGACTCAGTCTCAACTTACCGTCTTTTGCGGAACTTCAGACTCGGACGGTAAAAACAATCATCGCAATAGTTTTGTTGGAGGCTTGGGGACAGAGATATTGATTTGTCCGCAATTTTTCGTTCGCACGACTCAAACAATCCTCATCATAATATCGCACCCGTTTGGATTCGATCATTTCGGATTCAAAGCGCATGGCGAGTAAGCCATGATTCGATATTAACGTGTTCCTTACCCCGAAACATGACAGAGGCTTAGTGGATACTGGATTTCGACATGGATCCAAACATAGCAACGCTTGATATGAGCATCGCCGAAGGTGCTTATAATGTTGAAGATAATGCAATGGCATACAGCACTATTGCGGGCACTCCTATCGATCCTCAACTACTCCCCGAAAACCTAGCATCCTCTGCCCTTGCTGCATTGACGCATCTCCCGACGGCTTCCAATATGTGGGACGCTTCGCTTGGGAACTGGCCTCCACATATGGGGCAATATGCTCTAAATTCCGAGGGAGGTGTACCATTGGATGCGCGCCTAAGGAATAATGGCAAGATGGACATAACTCCAAAGCCGACCGGCACATTTCAGGCCTTTCAAATTTCTTGCCCCATTGAACCTTCTCATCCGTTTTCAAGACAACAGAATAACGAGGACAGCTTCTCAAATGACACACCGAAGAATGGCCCACAAAATCTCAACAAGAAGAAACCACCCGCTGAAACAATGACTGTATTGTCCATGGATATACACTGGGCCCAGCGCCGGAAGAAGAAAGAGAAGCCAGCTCTGGGAGATGAAGAACAGAAGAGAGAGAGGGAGAGACTGAAGAATATGAATCGATTGGCGGCTTCCAAAAGTCGAGCAAAGAAGAAGAAGAAGGTCAATCACTTGGAGGAAGTCAAGATGAAACTCGAGGAGAAAAACACGCTCTTACACACCGAGTATCAGAAATTGTTGGAAGAGCTTGGTGAGGTGAAGAATTTATTAATTAGCCACACGAGCTGTAACGACTCGAACATTGACCGCTGGATTCAGAACGAGGCAAGGGGCTACTTGCAAAAGCTGGCGCAGAAAGAGGAGGTGCGCAGGAGAGAAGCGATGATTGGAATAGTGCCAAGCAATGAGTTAAGCGAGGCGCATAGTCCTAATCAAATTCGACACAACATGCGTTCTTTGGCATTATCGCAGGTCGCCCCATCATCATCAAGATCTGAACTTTCACCACCAGCTACTTCGCAGTCGTCACGAATTAGACGGTCCTCACAAGCTATATCATCTTCGCGGGGGACACAATTGGCACCGGACACAAAGCCACCACGAGGTAGATGGTCATCGCAAAGTGGAAGATCCTCACGAACCAGACCCTCTTCATCACCTGACGAGGCATCATCATACGAATCATTATCATCCGAACCGTCCTCCCCAACGTGGTCGCCGCCCCTAGATGAGTCCGCGACCGCTAAGAAGGCAGCAAGCAAAACGCGGCCACAAAGAGCATACACTTCCAACCCAAAGCCAAACTAATCTGTCGACAATGATGAGTAAAGAACATATCATTGACAGGATTCTGAATAGGAGCAAAAGTCCATTTGCCCTCTCAACACGAAGATGTGGGATGAGGATTCGTGTGAGACATTAATTTCTCCCCTTTTGCCGTTGGTCGTCTAATTTTATAGGAAAACAGTTTTAGTTGCTTTTCTTCATAGTGCAATCAATACGAAATTTGCGACCCGGAGTATTGAGAACGAGAAAGTATTGTTCCATTGGGGGGCAGGAAGTCAGAGATGCACTTCCAGGCAAATCTACATAGATGACAATATCAGACCAATATATTACCTGAATCCTAATATCAAGAATTTCCTTCTTTATTTAGATTACTGAGCTGATGCTATTTTAATATAAGCAATGCCTGAGTAATGCATGAATAGCACCTGAGCCAGGTAGACTATATTAATATACCATAAAACGAAAAGAGAAATACTGTGATGGAGCCAGATGTGCTTCGGCGTAGGGGAGCTTATCTTCCAAATTGGGATGCCGGAAAATCGGGTGCCGGGACGGCGCGAAGGATAAAAGGAGAACAATTGTGCCTTTGTACGATAGAATCAACAATCAACTTTTACCTTTGTTCGTTCAACTTGATCGATCTTGTTCCTATTCTTAGATTACGGCGTTTATACGCCAGTCTCCATTGTTATCCTTTGTTTTTAGACCAAACCAACCTCAAACGATTGATCTAGGTCGTGTTGATTATCCGGACATTGAACAATGCTTTGTCTATGGTTGCTGCTTCAATAAGGTTACCTAGGATTGTCGGAAGTTTTTGGACCACTGTGTCCTCTTCTGTTGTTGTGCTTTACATCCTCCAGGTTATTGTCTGCAATAAACAACACACAATTCTACCAACCCCGTTTGAGAAGCCTGGCAAATCCCCATATATTGAAAAGGTTAAACAGGCCCGAAAGAAAAGGGGGTAGGCGAGGTCCTCCGATGAGTCAGATGAAGAACTTGACCAAGGTTTGGCACACCAACTTAATGGGTGGATGTGACGGCGTAAAGATTCGAGATACCCGTGTTTACTTGACTCACTATGCCTCATCATACTGTAATGAAGATGCCGAGCGGTATCCGGAATACTGGGAATACCTCAAATTCTTTCAGCGCTCAGGTCTCAGTGAAGGGGATCGGCGAAGCCATGCGGACGAACATTTTCCCTCAAAACTACCCTGATGAGCTGGTGGTTTATATTATATGGCTAGCTAGCTTAGTGAAAACTTGGAGTTAGTTTAACCAATGATTTATTATAGCCGCTGCTATTGACCCTGATCTCCAGACTAGGATTGGGGAACTGATGTTCATCATCTCCTGGGCTGATGTAACCTTTTCAACCTATATACATATTTCGACCTTCACTGTAACTCTGACTGCAGCTCTGTTTCGACATACGGAGTTAGAGGGGGCCTCGCAAGTACGTTATACTGGTTCCGAGCGGGGCGAAACAGGATAAGGTAGAGCGGGAGGAGATTCATCGCACTGAACAAAGCAGTTATTACTCCGAACGAGGATCTGACCCCATGGCCCTGTAGCACGGCCAACATGATAAATGGGAATATGATACCACCTACGCCAGTCGCACAGGTCACCAGGCAGATCGCAGTGTTAGTCCACCGACCCTGGCCACGCACGCCGATGACGTAAGTAAAAGGGCCCACGGGTGATGAGAAGAAGCGGAAGATGAGGAACATGGTCATGGTGTGGTTGGCCGACGAGAAGTCAAGACTCATAACCAATGCGGAAAATGTAATGGAGCCCGCACACGCTACGAGTAGGATAACATGTGAGGGCACAATAAGACTGAGAAGAGCAAAAGCACACGAACCTAATGCGTTTATTGAAGTGCCCATGAGAAAATAGCTAGTTGTCGATAAACCTTGGGGTGAGGAGGCGCTGCGAGCGGCGCTGGTGGCCAGGGAATTGAAAAAGGCGGTATAGCATGCCCATGCGCCATTAGCGAAAGTTACGGACAGGATTGCCACGGTCAGAGTAATGCGCTCGACCGAGAATCCAGCAAAGGATGTTTGGGGTATGTTTAGACGCTCGGTTTGGGCTTGCAGGTCTGAATCAGTGACTTTTGGGAGCGACATGTAGTAGCAATAGAATGCTAGGATAACGGTGGAAAGGGCACTGGCGAGATATGTCCATTGCACGGATCTTAAGCTTTGAGTGTGGATGATATTCGGAAATAGGACTTTCTCAGTAAGTAGGCCTCCCAGGACTGTTCCAACTCCCAGTATTCCCTGTCCTAGACAGACACGAAACTCTGCGTGGTGAGGCGGTCCGCAGAGTGTGAGAAAGCCAAATGATGCCATCAACATCGGTGCCAGGCCTAAACCGACAATAAAGTTGGAGACAACGAAGCCGGAATAAGACTTCAACTGTCCAGAAGGCCAGAATGTAAGCGTTCCAATGCAGAGCAAACCCAAACCTGTGAGAAAGGTTGTTTTAAATCCAGCGGTTCGTAGGATCACTAGCCCAAGGAACGACCCGACAATGCGGCCTCCATAGATAGTACATATTAAGCTTATGTTTTTGGCGAGGGTTGGGTGGGCCGAGACTTGGATTTTGCTATTGAGGGTGGTAAGTAGGGAGAGGATGAATCCCCAGAAAGTGTAGATAATAATGACTTTGATGCAGTATTTGATGGATTCCGAGTCCCTCAGAGTGAGCATACAGTCGGGACCTGTTGTTGTATTGAATGCCAAATTAGCGGAATTCATAGAATTCCGATTTAGAGTCTGGATTTGTTGCCTCTCTGTGATCCCGCGTAGTAACCCCCGTGGACGTTGTTCCTCGGAAATGCCTGAATCCAAGCTGGCTGGTGACGGTTCTGATTGTGTACGGCTGCTAATCATTCTGTCCAGGAACATTCGCTTGATTAACGGCCGCAGGACAGGAATACAGGCGCAGATAATGCCTACATTGACCTCTACTGCGGACCACAGCAGCGCCAGGCTTGCATTGTAGGTGAACTCCAGATATACAGACCCGTGGGTGGCCAGCTTTTCGACGCTTGCGCTTGCGGCTGCCAGCTGGAGGTAGTAGATACGCACAATATCAATAGCAGTGGCAAAGGTTCCTAGCATGAATGTCATGACCAAGACACACTTCTGCCGCTTCGGCAATTTCATGGCCGTCAGCATCGGGATGGGAAGGATAAGGATAGCTAGGTCCGTGGCGACGTTGACAGGTGCTGAGGAGAGGTAGATGGTCTCGATCGAGATGCAATTAGGACTCGTAGTGTCAGGAGTATAGGCCACGTATACGGGGCGGCATCGGAAGGCGGCTAAGAATGTTAGGATGACACCGGCGGCATTGACGACCAGGAGGGTCGTATATGAGGCCCAATACATGAAAAGCCGCGTATTTTTAGAGAGTCTAATATATAGGATGAGGATAGATGACTTGGTAGCCATTAACGCTGGGTTATATAGAATGAAAGCCGCGTAGTCGCTTGCTATTAGCGGCGCAGCCCACGAAGCAGGAATGTGGTCTGGCTGGCGCCCTAAACCTTTTAGGATACTGAAGTCGATGGTAAAGGACATGCCAAAGGCGAGAATCTTAGTTCTATTAGCCTTCAATCTTTGACCAAGAAGCAGCGGGCTCACACACCCATGCCAGTATGATGGCCAAGTCGTCCCAGGCTCGACGTTGGAGGATGCAGAAGCGGCATACAAGTCTTGCAGCGACAAATATTGTAGCCAATGCAAAAGATACTGTTACGCCGATGAATACGGCTTCACCGCGTGAAGAGAACCCATTACTGTCCAGGGCCATGGCTCTGGAATGACACAACCGGAGAGCAGCTAGTTGAAGGAGGGTCTCTCTCTCTCTCTCTCTCTCTCTCTCTCTCTCTCTGAAGAGAGCTTCCTTTATCTCCTTTCTGCTGGATGTAGGTATCTGATACCTACTCCTCGCGACAACTTATGAGATTCATCTACTCTTGTTAGCGTGGATGCCTTGAAGGGAGATGCAGTTCTGTTAGGGCGGGGGGCCGCCGACCTATTTTGTAAGTTATCCATGGGTCCTCGGCAAACGCGCCAGGGGTATGTCGTGCTAGATGGAAATCAATTGAATCATGGACATGTTTGTCGTTTTCGATTGAACAACTAGAGGGTCGCGACTCTGACGTTTTGCACATGACAGCACCGCCACGTTTATGGTTGAAACAGACTCATGTTGTTTGTCCACGGCTAACCTAGGAAAGTTTCCCACACACCACCCCCTTGACTCAGGTCTGACATAGCTTTGTATGTGTAGATCCAATTGAATATGGCAAGTAACATTTGAGAACAAATCCCCCTACACCGTTTTTTTGTGGCGCAGTCCTTTCTGTTATAGTCCTAGTATATGGCAATGTGGGAGAGCTATTATGATGAGTAACAGAATTTCTGAGCCTTCATTTCTTGCCTGGGCCTGAAAGTCCTCGCTGCTGAACGAACTGTCGCTGTCATAAGACTTGGAGCGAATGGTTGTGTGGAAGTTGATTCGTAACTGGACGAAGAAGGCTCGGTCACCTACCCATCGCTGCGTTTGCCGCTCTGAGGTCCTGATTCCACATGAGGCCGACATTAACTTGAGCGTCCCGGTTGATACACGAATCCAGTTGGGGGTCATGAACGGTCACACCGTGCCATTCCTTCTGGCGCCGCAGGGCGTCGCGCCGAGACCCCCTTCAGAGTCTTTGGCGTCGCCTGGAAAGCTGCTAGAGGAGAGGCTCAGCGCTACCTTGTCAATAAAGATTTCTCCCCCAATAGCCCGTAAGAGTCGACCAGATAAAACAATCGTTGCCTGTGCAAGATTGAATTTGCTACTTAGCAGGAACCACGTGAGTCTCTTAGCAGAGCGTCAGGAAATGATCAATGAGTCCGCCAAGTCGACCGAAGAGGAGGTTCGAAATCAAATTCATCTAGGAAGAATTTGTGAGAGAAGGCCGTGATAAAATCCACCTGGAAGTTTTGCATCTCCTTTGGAAGCTTGCGACGTTCTAGCAAACAATAAATCAAGTCATCCCTGTCCATAGTGCTCACATTGCTGGCCCAGCCCGCTGGCTAAGTCTTAGCAGATCTGAGCCTTTATCGGCACTTCTGGACCGCACACACTCCCGAAGCCGGTCGTGGCGAGCTACGAATTATGATTCTGATAAAGCAGGTTCTACAGGCTCCGCTTATACACAGAACATCAGACATGGGAACTGTTTGTGCGTCAATGGTTGCTTCCCGGCGATTTGTTCGGCCATACTCAGTAAGCCTGGGGCAACAGAGGGATTATCGTAACATCAAGACCTTCCTTGCTAATTCAGATTCCTAAGCTAACACTCCACTGCTTTAATATAAGCAGCGCGTGAGTCGTGTAAGTGGCTGCAAATTACACCGCCTGCCTCTTTGGGCTATCCGCCCGCCCCCATCTTTGACATCGCGCTGCTTTAGTCGTTTCTGTAAGCATCCATCTGCCCTACACTGCTTCGCATTCTCTGCCTACCTGGCCAGTCAATCGATCGTGTGGTTGCCAGCCTTCTCTCGACCGCATTTGCCTCTAAATGGCCGTGCCTTTATCCACAATTTCCATGTCCTCCGTAATGGTTCTGGCATCGGTAGGTTCCTTGCCTCCCGCACTTCCCTTGGCTTCCAATCATACAGATTACTGACTTCTGGTGCGGTAGCGATGACGGCATGGCATGGCGATAGCTATCCTGCTTTCTCTCCTGATTATTCTCTGGCCAGCTGAACGTCCACAAACCAGCAGCAAAGACTACAGGCAGCGCATCCGTGGCGATGGCGGGTTGGCCAGACCCCAATGATGTGTTCCAAGGGCTGTCACCTGACCGAAATGTTGTAGAAGGTGCAAGACAGCGCAACGGAGTGCAGCACCTCCGGATCCTTAACGAGCAAAAGTACCACCAACAATAACCCACGACCTGCGACCTCGTATGCATCGCACGCAAACATGCTTCACTCACGCGGTAATATTTGCCACGTCCTGCAAGACCGACGGTTTGCCAGGCGGCGGTCCACATGAGTGTCCGGAACCGCCTTAGGGCGACCAATTGCTTGCCCTCTACGTGTAAGAGCCATTGCATACCCTAGAACCTAGGAGCCTCAGTCAAAGTACATGAACTCAGGTTTCCCGGCGCATTTTACAGACTCCTAGCAGAGCGGTCAGGACACGGCGTCACGTGTAATACAGATGTGGCCAGCCAAAGAACCCGGAGATTTTGCCTGGTGTGGCATGACAAGGAACTTCATCCCTGAACCCTCCACGGGCGAAAGGCTAGCTAAATTCCTACAGAGACCAAAAGGCTTCAAGGCCTTTCAGAAATAAGTGGAGGTTGCTAACCCTTACGACCCCTATTTACAGAACACAGATTGAGACCATCATTTTCTCCTGTCCGGCGAAACGTAGTGGATAGAGATGCTCAGATTTCTAGCTCCTACCGACCTTCTACCCAGAGGTGGCTTTTGTATTTACGTACCTAGCGGTCGTTCATAGTCAAACAAATAAACAAAAGTTTAGCCTTGTCTGGCAGGATTTCATGCATGGGACTGAGAGTGGCAATTAACCCAGGCTTGAGTTTCCAAACTTTGGAGTTATTCGGGGGGTGCCATCAAAGGTTGACGGAGCCAGGGGCTCTTTACCTTCCCAACACACTGGCCAGTAACTGATGGTTGTGTAGGCTGTGTTGCCATCTAGGTGTGTCCGTTGATGCGTACCATAGCGATGACAGGGCTAGCACTGATAAACACACTTTCCCGAGCATGCCTAGCAAAATGTCTAAACTCATTCTTCTAGGGTACGCATCGGTTAACCAAAGATTACGCAGCAGCCAACGAGGGACATCCACATTTGTGAGATGATATTTCTTTAAAATGTCGTTAAATCAGCAAGCGTAAGTCGGTTAAATAAGAAACGGAACATTAAATCCGCAGGCACTCGCTTAAGCAACATATAATGAATTAATTTGACCAGGTAGGAAGGCATCGCAATGCCTAGCAAAGACTGCAGTCAGTATTAGAGTTGAGTTGGAAATAGGTCATCATACTAACCCCTGATTTAAGTGTTGTTCGGGTAGATTCGTGTCCAATGGCTCAAGCAGAGAGCAATAGGGTTATACTTCCTGCTCGATATCCATATAGGTTCCTGGCCCATGAATGTGCTGTATTTGTATCTGGACCTATAGGGTCATCTGTTCGGTGTCAAGGCGATCCACCTCTTATATGCATGTCCCACAAATTGTTAACAGAGTAGCCAGCCATGGAAACACACATGTTCGTGATTGTAAATCCTGACTCATATGGATAGATGACGTGTCACAAAGTCAGGTTGCATACTGGCTATCTGCCTTGTCCTCGCTTGCGATATCTGCGCGGTGTGACAGATTTGCAATGCATATTCGATTCATTGGCCATGATAGGTCAAATGAATACCTCAAGTATGAATGCCCAAGACCTATATACCTAGTGCCCAATTTTACAATCAAGGCAACAAATTTTTATCCTTTTATCGTGTATAACATGCTCAGCTGTCGGCCCAAACCTCCTGGGCAGCCTGGCATACAATCGCCTCCGCAAGCCACGATGGTGTAATTATGTGCAAACGTGGAACAAATAACGTTGGTGAGGCATTCTTCGTTTTTTGATGCTGCATTTGGAAAGATAGGCACGCCTCACGATAGTAGGTGTGATGCGAGAATGTCCCCCGGGTCATTGGTAGACACCAGGATGTCCCCTGTCCAAAGAAAGGAGCCGCAAAAACGAAAAGAAAAGAAGGTTGGACGGAGCAAGCATGACCGCAAGAATCAGTGAGAGATGAGCCAGGGGCACATAGATATAAATATATATAAATATAAAAGGGTCCTAGAATGTGAGTATCCCCCCCCCGAGTAAAAAAGGCCAAGAGAAACTAAAATTAACCTATCAAGAGGCGCCATAGGTATTTAAAAAATGGTCGACATACATAAAACATATGCCTTAGGCTTCACCTCCTTTTTCCACATGCCGACTCGCAATGGGAACGTATGGGCAGTAGCCCTTACTGACAATGATGGAACAATCCTCACTGCAGGCGTTTCCGTCGCCATGACGCTCATTTTCATTCGCTGCTGGAGCATCGTCTGTTTCGTGGCGATGGTGTTCCCTGGGACACAAACACGCCGCAGGTTTGCTGCGCTGGTAACGCTGCGCAACTCCAACGACCCCCTTTTTGCGTTTCGGGAGCTGGCAGTCTATAGTGCTCGCTATTTCCGGCACTCGTGGGCAGACTTTATGTACGGCGTTACATTCTGCGTGTTGGCCTTGCTAGTGTTTGGAGCGAGTACAGCATTGGGCATCGTCGGAACATCAATGCTTCAGGTCGGTAGCGTTGCCTCCCCCTTGGCAAGTACTTTGTATTATCCAGAAAATGTATCCCGGGAAGATCGCGTCGGAACCCTCCAGCGATATGGCCTCCTAGCTGCGGCGAACTTACGCGCCCTTGGTAGCGCCGAGTCCGCACGAGGGCGGGTGGATTTCAACTTTGAGCGCCTGGGTAACTGGGATAACGAGGAGACAATGGGAAGGCTGTCGTACAACTTCAGCATCACGGGCGTTGATCTAGGTCTCCAGCACGGAACCGACCTTGCTTTAACAGTCTCCGGCTCCTGCATAACCGAATACGGGTGGATCGTTCACCAGAACGAAACCCAAGATGTCTATAATTTATGGGGGCTTCCCAATGGTAAAAATACAGTGGTCCCGATTGACAGATACAGCATCGCAAACGCCCCTACGGCAAGCTTTGTACGACATCCAAATGGGGATGCCCAGTACTTGAAGGACGGTAACTCTTCCTATGCCGTCGTCGTCGCCTCGGCTCATAGAGCAAGCATCAAGCCTGGAGGTGACTTTTGGTATAAAACAGAGCCTCGGGTTTCAAATTATTCGGCAGTTAGAGGCGTTCAGTTGTGGGTTAAACGCGGAAGACCAGTCCTATCCTGCTGGCAGCAGGATCGGTGGAGGTATGCATCTCACAGCGCCAATGTCGTCTATGATCTCAGGACCATACCCGGCATAAAGATAAAAGATCAGCTGTTGGATCTCATGGAGATTATGTTTTCCACTCCCGTCTTGGTGGACCTAGGCATAGTCAGCGGCGATTCGGCGCTCAAATCCAGGATGACGAGCCCCTATGGCGTGATCAACGCGGAAGGCTCCAGCATGGTCGCCGACATGGAACGCTTGATCCTGGCAACCTTTGTCAGATCAAGAAATGTCTTTGCCGACACTACCAAGTTCTACAAAGACTATCAGGACAATGACACCTCGGCACTCATAAACATGATGAGTCCTCGAGGGACAAACATTGCGAGCGACTTTGTCGTTCCGGATCCCGCTATCCAGACCTTCTCCATGGTCGGCCTGATTGTCCTCGCCGTGGTCTTGGTGGCCGAGCTGCTAATGGAGTTGACCCTTCGCATGTATCAGGCTCAGTCCGATAGACTTCTCCGGGAGTCGCCCCCGGTAGTTGGTCCGCTGAGCAGGGAAATGAGCGAACAGTCAGCCAAGCCTAGCGCATCGAGCCGATTCAAGGCACTCTCGGCAACGCAGCTCTTCCGCCGCATTTACGAAACGGAGGAAGCACAACCCCACGAGCACTGGAAGTGTACCCAGATCTTTCCCATGACAAACGACGAGATGAAGTTTAAGCTTCAACGATGTTCTCACCACCAGTGCAAGGGCCATATCGAACGACGTTCGAGCCTCACCCCGCCTTCTTCTGCACGGACAAGGGATGAAACAGTCTAATACTCATTCTCTTATCCGTAGTTGATTACTGCCATTAACGGAGTGAGGAGACAAGAGTATGCCAGAATAACCAGAACGGCGATAAACTACTTGGCCCCTGCCCAACCTCATAACCGGAGTTGCATGGCATGAAGTTGGTGGTTCAGACTTGGGAGTTCTGGCACATACTGCTCCTCAATACTATGTATCGAGACGGTTGAAAGGGATAGAGTTATCGAAACCTGGAACACAATACTACTTGCGAGGCAACGGTTACAATAAACTCTTATCAACTAGACCGCAAACGACATTGCCCCAATAGAGTAGATTTCTCAGATACAAGTTTGCGAGAGACGACACATTTAAACATACAGCTCTACCGTATCCTTTGGCTAAATATGACAAGTCTATGCAGATTGGAGCAAGCAAGCACTAAAAGAGATTGATTTCCGATTTCCACCTGTCCAAGTAAGTCAAGTCCTCTTTGTTTTCGGTGGCATCAATCTTAAAATGCTCCACTCACACATAGGCATCGTCACCGCCCTCCTCTTTCAATCCGTCTACAACCAGGCCCAGATACCTACCGCGCCGGATTTCGAATGAATCATCTTCCCACGGCACCTCGTAGGGTTGTCGACAAACCACCAAGAGTCTCACCATCTCTGACGGGCCTATGGCTCTCCATCCGGCAGTCCATCCTGATGGTGACTCTCGTGTCTTGCCATATCAGGCTGTTAGTCTTCGTCTGCCACTTCTCGACAGCGCCCTCTCGCCCCCAGAAAGTCGAGCAAAAGCCATACAAGAGGTGCCTCCAGCGGAAGCCTTCATCTAGAACGCTCTCCAAAGTCGGTTTGTCAACCGGGGGAGGAATTGCCCAGGATCGAGGCATTGAGCAAAATAATACGTGTCTTTGCCTTCCCTCGGAGAAGAAAACTTTCAGAGCCGAAGCCCAAGACCAAGTTGGGAAATGATTGATCATGTCTCCCTTGCCTGTACACCTTGTGCCATGCTAGAGCAATGACTTTTCGGCATGAGAGCCAAAGATGCCAGCAAAGTAATTGACGTTGTACTGCGAACTTAGATGACTGGCAATTCCATTAATTGCAGCAAGGCGATCCGTCAGGTAGCTCAACTTCATCGCAGAGTAGCTTTGCACAAGCGAGAACCACAGAGTACCTAGGGCTTCTTCCTTTGGCATGTCCAAGATCCTTTACAGAAGACGATCATGCTTACTTACCAAAATGACATTGAATACAAATGAAACATCCTCAAATGACTCATTCTCTCAATATAGCAATGCCGCATTCCTAGATGAGACCAGTTGCCGTCCAGTGCAGGGTTCGGCGGGCGAGCAGCCATTCTTGCAAGCACCATGCGCGACTCATCAGTGGTGTTGATGTAGTGTCACTCCCCTGAGCATAGAACGGTATTTCAACAGAATAATACTCATCCCGATACTAAGGTAGTCTTATGACTTCCATGAGAACCTCGCCAATGGCCTTTCCGTAAGGAAGCCGTCTGAGCTATCTTCAGCACACGATCCTGATATACAACACAGAGCATTGGAATAGTAGCTTCCCATCCTAATTGCCTCAGTATTCCGGTCATCAAGAAAGCCGTCGTTATCTGGCTGAACAATACACATGGCATCAGCCCGGAGATACTGCACACCCATAAGCCTGGTTACCGTAATAGCGTCGCGAATTGTAGTTAGAAGAATGTACTATTTTAATTTGATCCCTTCTTTGCCGCAGATTATCTTGTGTTGTTTTTTGCCGCGCCATTCGATGCACCCCAGCAATAGCTCAAAATGAGATAACTCGACCCTGCATTTTGCGCCGGGTTTGTCCTCGTAACGACAAGCCTGATTATGCTATCGCCTGGGCTACCAACATCTACTAATCGAGTTGGCAGACTACACGCTCCGTTGTCGAGAGGCTGTATATGCCGAAATTTGTCGTGTTTTGACAGCAGTCGTCCATCCACTGCCTAATGGTTGTTTGAACAAGACGTGTTAAGCCCTCTTCCATATTTTCAGGTAGCAACTCTAAAGGCAGTGTATAGCGTCCCGATCATCTTCATGTCATACAAGGAGATAATCTTGCCAGACGTAAAATAGAAGGGATTTCTTGCTCAGATCTATCACCATCACCATCACCACCCAGTGCCACTCGCACAGAGACTTCAAAAGGGACAAGACGTTTGGCCAATGCCACAATATAAATGAATATGCATGTAGGATTGGCATCATGAGAAATGCTGAAAGACAAATCAATGTCATCGTATATCACACCACAGAGCCATTCCCAGCAGACAGCAGAGAAGTTTGATGATACAGACGCCATATTAGTGCATCATCATGTGAGAAAGCATGAGGGCGTGAGGTTTTTAAAACGACAAATCCCATAGTCAATGCGATTAGGCAACTGTGTTAGTTAAGTGATGCTTATAGCTAGCTACGATGAGAATTCTAAGAGCCCTGGAGGTGTTCGGTTGGCGCATGGCACACCGGGTAGCAATCTCAAAGGTACTTGCAACACATTAACAGCAAAAATACAGGGTAGTATATAGAGTCTTGGAGTGCATGATGGTACTTACTTCTAAATAACTTCATATAGTAGCAACCGTATTTCATTACTACTTCCACATGTTACCCTATACAGGCATGTGAATATGTATGAGAGAGCCAACGGTTGGACTTTCTTCTATTAATCTATGATTTATACCCAGTATTTTTTAGTCCTATTCCAAAAATAGTTACTGTCAAAGACCACTGATTAAGCCATATGAAACAACGAATCGCCACATGATATTTCCATGATTTAGAGCGGTTGAAGCATCTCCTATCTTTTGTTACGCTGACCTCGCAACTCCGCGGGGTCGAACCGGTTGAACTTGAGAAATATTAGGTAAGCGTGATAAGAAGAGCAATTGCTAATCAGCAGAAGCATGATTGGCCAGACGCCAGCCCCACGAGGCGGGCGATTGCGTCAACTTGGGGTCTGATTGATCAATACGAAACTAAACTGAAAGCAAACAGAGAGATGAAGTAAGAGAAAAACCTAGTATACAAGGTAGAAGAGATAACAGTCAGTACATTAAAATAGACGTGCGGCCCTTCGGCATCTGACTCTCGGGTTGTCGGGGAGGGGCGGGTTTGGAAAAAGCTAATTCGGGAAATGGGAGGGTTACTATTAAAGAAGCCATCTCTAAAACTATGTGACTCTTCTCATCATCATGATTATTGTTGTTGTTGTTTCTACTTGCAAATTAAGACCTGAGGTCAAAAGCATAGTTGGCCATCAAGGATAAATCCGGCAGCAGGTCTACAAACAATTAGGAGGCAGGAACCGATCAGATCAGATCAGGCCACTGACTAATCGAACCTTGAAAGGTTCCTCTCCGGTCAACGTCCCAAGCATGGCGACAGCCTCCAGCTCTCACATCAACAGCAGCAACTGCATGCTGGCTGGCCTCAATTGCACCGGCAACATTCACCTCATAATAGGTACCAATCCCCTGGCAGGAGCGCGATGCACACAGTCCCTCAATGCAGGCGCATACCCTATACTCATTGCGCCGGAGACGGCGGACCTGCATTATGGCCTACAGGGCAAGATTGATGAGGGGTTGGTCAAGTGGGAGCGTAAAACCTTTGAGGATGAGGATTTGTTTCGGCTGGGGAGAGAGGAAGTCGGGGGAGTGGTGGATGCTGTCTTTGTAACAGCGGGCTCTGATGATGAATTGCGTACAACTCACCCCCACTCGTCGTCTTCATGGGCATTGGGACTAACACACTCATAGGTATACATATATCATCACTCTGCAAACGCAATCGCATCCCCGTCAACGTCGTAGACGCCCCTCATCTCTGCACCTTCTCCCTCCTATCCACGCACACCGATGGGCCTCTTCAAATCGGCGTCACCACCAACGGCCGTGGATGCAAGCTGGCCTCCCGCATCCGCCGCGAAATAGCATCCTCCCTGCCGCCCAACCTCGGCGCAGCATGTGCCCGCCTGGGTGATGTTCGCAGGCGCATTCAGAAAGAAGACAGTCACGGACTGTCTGCCGGCGACTTGGACGACTCGGTGGACCAGAGCGCTCTGTTTAACAAGCTCGTGACGGATGAGGATGTGCGGAATAGGAGGATGCGCTGGCTAAGTCAGGTTTGCGAGTACTGGCCCCTGAAAAGGCTCGCCTCTGTGGGAGATGAAGATGTAGACCGTCTCCTAGAAGCCTATGCTAGTACCGCAGAAGTAGATATCTTAAGACGGCGAGACCCTTCTGGTGATATCACCGACAGTAAGACAGGCAGAATCATCCTCGCAGGCAGTGGTCCAGGACACCCTCACCTCCTCACCCGCGCAACCTACCACGCTATCCAAACAGCCGACCTCATCCTCGCCGACAAGCTCGTCCCCTCTGGTGTGATGGACCTCATCCCCCGCCGCACACAAGTCCACATTGCTCGCAAATTTCCCGGCAACGCAGACCAAGCGCAGGAAGAACTGCACGTCACTGCCCTCGACGCCGCTCGCCAGGGCAAGACCGTCTTGCGCCTCAAGCAAGGTGATCCGTTCATTTATGGGAGGGGAGGCGAGGAAGTGGCGTATTTCAGGGAGCATGGGTTTGGGGAGGGGCAGGTTATTGTCTTGCCCGGCGTGACGAGTGCGTTGAGTGCGCCGCTTTTTGCGGGCATACCAGCCACGCAGAGGGATGTTGCGGATCAGGTCTTGATTTGCACAGGGACAGGGAAGAAAGGGAAACCGCCTACGCCGCCGGAGTACGTGCCCTCGCGGACGGTAGTGTTCCTCATGGCGCTTCATCGTATCGTTGGTCTCGTTCGAGAGCTCACCACCCACCTTGACGAAGATCAATCATTCGATACAGCTACCGCTTCAGGCGATAAGAAACGCACATTATGGCCTTCAAGTACTCCCTGCGCAGTCATCGAGCGCGCAAGCTGTCCGGACCAACGCATCATCCGCACAACCCTAGCCCACGTCGCCGAAGCTATCGAAGCAGAGGGATCTCGTCCTCCGGGTCTCTTAGTCGTCGGCAACGCGTGCGAGTTCCTGCATCAGCGGGAAAAGGGCAGAGCATGGATGGTAGAGGAGGGGTTCCGCGGAGTGGGTGACGATGCTGTAGGGGATCTGGGGCTGGGGCTGGGAATAGCGGTTGGTGCGTGAGGCCTATATTGTTGAGATTAGCGGTGAGAAGAGGGTTTGGCCATTTGAAGGCGCTGGTTTGGGTTTGTTGGAGTTTAAAATACATTGGCATTAATCAATTCAACTAGAAAGTTACAAGCAACAGACAAGACTGCATTGGATGAAAGCTCAGGTCACAAAAGATTCATTCTACAAAAACAATGTATCATTAAGCAAGCAATCATTATGAGAGAACAGACAATGTGTTCATGAAAGTCCATTTCATTTCAAAATTCGATTCTATGATCATGGCAATCCCCTTGCGCCGAACAAAAAAATGCAGAAAACTCTGTACCATCTCCATTTCCATGCAAGATGTTTTCTCAAAAAAAAAAAGCCGTTTCGCCCCTGTGACTAAAGTATATACAGATCAAATTGGAAAGTCCGTTTGGAAGTTCCTCTAGTATAGTATCTAGTATAGAAAAAAAGAAAACCAAGATTTTGCGTAGTCGTCATTGCATCACCACGTGAAGCTCTCCTCTACAAAGTCTACCACTGTCGGACCCTGGACTAACCTCACGGCTGAGCGAACGTCGTCTGCTAAACTTCCGGGACCGCAAACGGTCACGCACATGGCTCCAGTCTGCTCCTGAACTTCCTTCAGGAGCAGCAGACCGATATTCGGCCGCCCCGGGAACATCTTGACAGTGGAGCTAGAGCTGGCGACATCGCGCGGGTTCTTTGGTCGTGTGACGAAGACCTGGATGCGGAGGACGTCTTTGCGGTTAGGAATGCGGAGGATCTGGTCCATGTAGGGGCGGACCCATTCTAGGGACTCGTACTCCCGAATGATCCACACTAGCGTCACCCGCCTTGTGGCGACTGTGCCTGCATTGTAGCCTTGGAGTAGATTTTTTATATAGGAAATTTGGTGTGTGATGCCCGTTGTGCCAGCGAAGAGTACGGCATGGCCATACGAGTCAAGACTGTGGTGCCCGGCATAGGGTCCCTCCATGGCCGCCCTGATTCGCATGCCCTTATCGTGCTTGCTCGCTTCTTGGAAGAGCTTTCGGGTCATGCCCGTCTGAGCACCAATGAGGAAGGACACTGATGTAACAATGTTGGAGTGATCCAAGGGGTTGATAGTCTCCTTCTCGGAAATAGGCAATGCGTGATGGTCCTCGTGATCAACCCAGGCGATGGAAAAGGGGTGGCTCTCCCATGGGTTGATGCCCCAGAAGCGCAAGTATGCGTGGGTACCAGGTTTTACAGTAAGGTATCGGGGAAGGTGAAGAGTAACCCTTGTCACCTCACCAGGCATGGCCTCACAATAGGCATCTGTGTAGCCCTTGTCAGACCAGTTGGCATATGCCAGACGAATGACGCGAGCGAAGCGGTCGGCAAGCCAAAGGGCAACAGCTGCCATAATCCAAGGCAGCTGTGGAAGACCACCTGGAGTACTGGCAGAAGCGCAATGAACCCAGGTGCAAACGAAGGTAATGACAGCAAGGAGAATGTGGACGTTGAGGAAAGTTTCGTAGAGTGCGTGTCGTAGTGGTGATACCGATGTGATCATGAGCAAGAGCAAGCAAATCGTTCCGACCGACCCAGATCCGATGAAGAGGCTGTGACTAATGGACTTTGCAACCCCGGACCATCCTTTGTTGGCTACCGAGGGAATAGCCCATGCGACTGTATGAATGACAACCTCGGAAACCACAATGCGGCCCATCCATCGATGCAGTAAGTTGTAAGTATCGAAACTGATCTGCAACATGGGAATGAGCGGGTTGTTGCGTCCGGCCAGAATAATGAGTGGAATCATGTTGACGAGGGCAAGTGTGCCAGATCGCCCTCTCAGTTCTGCGCAAAAGGCAAACTTGTTCTTATTCTCCCAGTTAAGGATGAACATGTAGGCGAGATTGCTACCCAGGTACACAATGAGGATGAGCATGTGTAATCGTGAAGGCAGAGTACCGACGTTGATGGCGGATGAAAGTCGAAATTCTCGGTTGTGTCGCTTGCTCCATAGGGGTGCATAGATGAGATGCTTCTTCATGCCTGGCATCCAACTCCATTGTGAAATCTTCCAGTATCCTTGTTTCTCTCGAGGGACCGACATGGCCGAAACTTGACGAAGCTTGGCCCAGAAAAGCTCAATGATTCGAATGGCCAGAATCAAGAGAGCAGCGCCGCCCAAACTCCACCACAGTATATCCTTAAATAACATGTTCATAGGCTGATTGACACCATTTAGCGCGGTTGTATAGGGAGCGATGGTCGGGTTAGACTGCACCTCTGAGTTGGACGCATCTGCTCCCCTAACTTGTAGTGCCGGCGTAGGGATGAGTGACTCAATGCCACGGGCAATGTGCCGCCGATGCAGGTCCATCTTGAAAATTGGAGGAAGGGTTCAACAAGCCTTTTTTTTTGTTTCTCTTTTGTATATATATCTTTTTTTCTCTCTGTCGTGTCTTGGATTCTTGTGACACTAACAATAGCCTACCTGAGGCCTGTTCGGTGGTGCACGGTTTGCGCTTGATCGTCGTCGTGACAAAACAATGCTTTGTTGGGGGAACACGGATCCCGTTTGTTGAAGAAGATAATGAATGAAGGACTGAAAAGAGAGGCAGGCTCTCCCTATCAAAGGGTGCCTTGAAATGGTTCAGAGATGCCGTCGAATGAGTTCGAGTCGACTGTGTGTTTACACGTTCATACGCCGTTCGTTGAATGTTTCGACAAAAAACAGAAGAAAACGAATGGAATGGGACTCCTCAAAAGTGAAGCAAAAGTAGCCGGGAAGAATGAGACTACCGCTTCCAAGGGGGAGCACGCGTGACGCAGGCTGCGATTGAGCTGCGATTTGGACCAGCGTTGTTCCTTGTTCAAGAAACAGCGTGTCCAGCACGCGAAAATAACGAAGGACCGGGTTTGACAAAAGTTGGTTGCCAAAGTTGGTCCTGCAAGTGGGTATTGATCAATATATATCGTACGTATTTTGGTACCGAAGCGTTTCGTCGTTGTCGTTGGTCGTCGCTAAACAGGGGGCTCAAGCTCAAGGGGCCAGGACCAGGTGTCGGGGGCCAGGGGTAAGGGCTTCATATAGAGGTGGTCATTGGCTCACAGCGCCTGCAATGCTAGCCACTGGTGCATATTCAGGCCCACTGGCTTCAACCCTTTGCTGGAACGAACAAGCAAGTCCCTGTTCGGCGCTCTGTCAGTGTCCATCGCACACTAAGCCGCAAGTACTTGTACATTTGCGGGAATGGCGCTGCAGAGCCAAAGCCAAAAGGCAGATACTTACTTGGTCTGGTTGGCGATGCTACACACACACAATAGCCAAAGTGCACGGGGTGGGGTGTCTCTCTTTCGCTATCGGCTTCTCCAAGTCGTGGATCGATAGAGTTGTGTTGTAGTTATGTAGACCGCCGGTTCGGGTCCGCTCAAGTCAAATGCGCAATAATGAAGGCGATATAGGTAGGAATCGTCCGGCCACTAATGAGACATTGAGTAGGCGTGGTGGTGGTGATGGGGATGTGTTGAATGACGCCAACGAGCTGGAGGAGGAAACAGTGAGACGGAAGGTTCCGGGAATTGAGCGAACAAAAGCTATTTACCAGAACCCTCCCTGTATATGTATCTAAAGAGGCGGGAGAAAAAGTCAGAAACTGTAGAGGGCGTTTGTTTGTATTGAAAATATGCTCACAGTTTGCTCAGTCCTGGCAGAGGAAGAGATTGACAAACGAAACAGCCTGAAAGCGAAAAACACTCAACAAGTACCGGTACTTTGTCGTTTGCCCTCCCTCTCCTCGAGTGGGCTGCAAGGCAAGGTAAGGCAAGGCAAGGATAAGCACGACGGATGCGCAGGGTCAAGACGACATGGTATGGGAAAAACAAAACACTTGCATGAGAAACAAGATCTTGTCTTCGCTTTCCAGCTCCGTGACTGGTTCGGCTTAGTGCTTGCCCCCGATTTCACAAGCTGGGGTAGGACGCTGAAACACGCCACCTGACTGGTCGGCTTGCTCTAGGTAGGCACCCTCTGAAACCAGTCACTGCATGTTCTAGTCCAGGGGCACGGCCCCTCTTCCCTTTCTGCCAAGCGCTGCTTTTACTGGGCTCTAGTGGGATCTCGCAGCGCTGTAGCGGGCAATCGATAAGGAAATCCCACTAAAACCCACTGTAAATGGCCATGGTCCCTGGAAATGGCTTTTTCGTCCCCCGAGTGTGGCAGCCAACCAACCCGGTCCGACCAGAACACGAGGGGAGAGGGGAGGGAGGAGGAAACAAACCAGGACGAGCAAACAGGACTGTGCTCACGCCAATCCATCAACGGCGGTCCAACACCGGCCACTTATTGGATTTCATCCCGGCCTAGAAGAAACACGAATGCCAAGGCCAACCCACCAGTGAGAGGCAGCCGATCCACCTCGAATCGAGAGGCGTTCTGATGGTGAGAAACTCCCTATTGAAAACTCTGGCCCAATTGCATGAGTTTGCATCATCCATCACCTCAGCCCCGAGCCAAGTTCTCCCCTGACTAGAGGACACCATGGCTTGGCTCGCCCTGGCGTTGTGCATCTTGTTTGCCCTCACATGTTTGTACATACATACTCCTAGAACAAACGTCCAGGACTAGGGGAGCGTCGGCCCTTGCACCTTTGCCTGAAAACAAATCTCAATAAACCAATATTGCTAAATTGCAGGGCCCTTTCCAACCAGACTACGCAAATCTAGAATTTGATAGTACGGCTACAGATAATAGCATGGCATGTCTGCCAAGACAAAATCTTAATTACGCCTAGATTCCCATGACCCTCCTTCGGGCTCACTGCCACATGGCGAGCTTGACAAACCTGCTGGTTGCCCTGCCCTGTCGCGGAATGATGGACTCGAGCGGCATCAAGTGGGAGCAACCATACGTGCACACCCACACACTGCCTCGGACTCGCAGTCTTCCTCAACAGCGTTACGCCTGAATCCTCCCACGGTAAAACCGGCAACGGATGAAAGGCAGCGGCTATCGGAGCCTGGCCCAGTGGCCAATGGTATGCTGCGATGTGACGACAATGGGACGATTCCGAGGGAGTGTCATCGCATCATAGTCATTCATCTGGTCTGACTGTTGGCCTCATTGCGTATTGCAACAATACTCTTTTTTCTTTCCTTCCCCAGCTCTCCTTTTTTCTTTTCTTTTCTTCTTCTTCTTCATCCTTGCTCCCTATATGATAAGTGATAAAATAATGGCTCGATTGACTTTCGATTCATGATTGCGTGATGCTCGCTGGGACAATCCAAGTTGAAGCCCCCTGAACAGTTTCAGTATTCGTAGCCCTGGCTACCGGCGCCACATGGTGAGTTCTTCTGGCTCCGAGCCAAGCCACTATCGGGTGTGTACTTGTAGGTTTGCCAGGATGAAGTCAAACAGAATAACCGAGGGGGCTCAAGAAAAGCTTATTCATGAAAAGAAAATTAAAAAAGAATTCTGCAAGGTTGGTATCGGGCTCACTTCCCTCTCTTGTCTAAAGTGACAAGGAGTTGAGGGCACGGGTCGCACGAGTTGGAAGCGAGTGAGGCGAAGTTTGCAAGGTAAGCGGACATTCTAGCTTAGGGTTGGGGTTGGATCAAAATTCCAAGATGTGGCTGGATTGCCGAACACATGGAATAAAATTCCAGCCACAGGCAGATCTTTTCAGCCACACACACATTCACCTCAGGCAGAAATCCGTCCCGCGGCTACAATGACGCCAACCGAATATGCCCGGAATTTTCTAAAAGAGGTCATCACGAGCCTGCTCGACCAACATTTGTCGCATCGCCATTGAGCCCACCGCCATGGGTGCTGCCGAGTCCAAGCCCGAGGGCTATTCATGGAAGGCGTATGTCAATCGATTCTCTGCACAATTCGGCTCTCCAGCATTCGCTATGAGTTTATCTAACGAGGGGAAATATAATAGCTCAGGGCCTCCAAGCGTCTCTCTCTCAGTCATTGATTCACTACAATCTAGTCCCGAAGTACGCCCTCCTCCCAAAACTCTACCAGACTTGTCGGGCATCGATTGGCTAACCGCATCAAACCCGGCATAGACAGATGCCTCTCGCGCAAAGCTGATCGAGCACCATATCCAGTCCCGCGTCTCCGAGGAGCTCAAGAAGCTGCAAAAGAAGGAATCCGACGCCCTAAAGCTCGCACAGGACAAAATCGCCGAGGCCGCATCTGCCAGCACCGAAGACGGCGGACCAACCCGCCACACACTTGGCAGGGAAATCGACGACCTGCGCAAGAAGCTCGAGGAGCGGAAGAATGTCCGGGACCTCCCCGAGAGCGTCGAGAAGGCGCGCAGCAACGTGATTCGCTGCCTGAGGGAGAATGACAGGCGGCCGCTGAACTGCTTCGAGGAGGTGGAGGCGTTCAAGGCGGAGGTCAAGAAGCTGGAGAAGGAGTGGGTGAATAAGGTTACGGCTTAAAGGGAGATTCCCCCCTCCCCCCTTGCTTGCATAAACGAGTGAGGGGGATTTGGTGAAAACAAAAAAAGAAATAGATGGCTTGTGATCCCCCAACTACATTACATGACGGGGTTGGGGTTTGGGCAGCCGAGAATGGCATATGTGTGTACACTACGGCATTTGGGCGGCGGTAAAAGCTGCATAGAGAGGTTGCAATGTACAAAAGGTCCATTTACATCCGAAAAAAGAGAAAGTTTCATTACGAAGGCTCCGTAAGTTGTGTGGTGGCCTTTTCCTGTTCTGCTTGGAGTGCTGCTTTTCTCCTGAGCCCTTCGGCCTTCATCCTTTCGCGCCTGACCACGGGGTCCTCCCACTCCTCTCCCTCGGAGTTCTTCTTTGTCTTGGCTTTGGGTTCTAGAACGTCGTCCCTAAAGGCGGAACGGAACCGCTCTATGCGCTTCGTGTTTTCGACAAAGCGCTCGTTGGATATCCGGAGCAGCATCTGCAGATACTCTGGCTGGACGATGCGCCGGCGCTGGCCATCTGATTCCTCGTATCCGATGAGTGACTCGAGGCCCAGGCCCATAGATCGAACGGCCACCATGGGCATGGGCTGGTCGCCGCCTGTAGGGGATGTGACGTTGACAGCACCGGATTCCCGGAAGCCAGCTTGTAGGGCGCAGCGGAGGAGGGGCTGAGCGTGAGCCAGAGAGGCAGTTAGAACATGCAGGATCTATTTTGTCATGCCATACGTGAATTATAGATTAGTGTTGCATGTTCCCATGTGAAATGATCCAGGGGAGGGGGTGTAGTGGGCTCTCTCACCATGGGTTCAAACTTGAAGTGAATCAGTCTTCGGTCCTTGTTTCCCTCGCCGCCGTGACTCGCCGTAATCTGGAATGCTTCTGCCCCCTCCACAAGTCCGAGATTGCTCATCCAATCCATGTATGTCTCTCCCCCGTTGGCATCCGCCTCATGAGAGACATACAACCACGTGCCCCCAGCACCTTTCCCGCCCACTCCAGCCACCTGCTCACCCTCACCCTCGTCATTCGCTGCCCTCGTCTTCCTCCCCTCCAGAAAGACGCTCATGCGGCCGGCGCAGCTGCTCGTGGTAACAAATCCCTCAGCGCCGTTGATCTCGTCGATGAGGTGGCGGATGCCCTCGTCCACGGAGCCCTTGGGCGATGCGTCTGTGTACTCGGCATCTGGAACGGCGAGCTGCTGCAGGATTTTAGCCTTTTTCTCGGCGAACCCGGCTGTAGGCGGTGCAAGGCCATGCATGATGTCAAGATTGATAACGGCCGGTGTGCGGGGATCAGAGCTGAGTTTGGCGGAGAGATGTGTAGTTGTTATCAGGGTGGGATGAGGTGGGATGGATGGAGGGGCATGTTGAAAACTGAGGTTAAAAATTATCGCCAATCGCGATCTAGCAGTTTGTAGGCTTCATTCATATCAACGAGTACTTTACATCTTTCATCTCAAGGATAAAGAATTCATATCCTTTTCCATGCCATATCTTCATTTGTTTTTATTTAATTCAATAGGGTAGTCGTTTCTTTGACTGTCAATATACTGCGTTTAACAGGTTAACAGATTGAAGATAAAGGGTCTACCTTGAGCTGACACTTTGACAGCGCACTGACATAACCTAGACCAAAACAACATGCATGAAGTTGCACTCTACGTTGCACAAATCTCTACCGTCCCGCTGCAAGACTATAATATAGATCATATAGGGCACCCACCCATCCATCCATCCATCCATCCATTAGAGATTAGCCGGACTGGGAATCTGCAGCATAACTTAGCCTTGCATACCGGGTGAATTTTAGAATCTTGCTCATTCTCGGACCGAGGACTTCTCGACAACCCTTGTTCCCCACAATGCACGATCCTAAACAACCTTAGTCCAAGACCTATGGTGTTGTTCCAGTTTGTCTTTGATCGCATCAGCAACAGCCGGTGGCTCCGCAATCTGGTGACGTCGATAACCTCATTTACTGCTTTGCCCTTGGGGTAGCATCATGCTCGAGCCGTTGCTCATATTCACTTAATGCACGCCTAGCAGCATCAATGTGTAGTATTCGGGCCGGCAGATTTGTCTAAATTGTTGACACCATGCCATGTTGGGGTATTCATATATGCCATTTCGCCGGGTAAACCGTGATTCATTATTGGACATGAACTCTCGGGCCTCGTGCAATCGTTCATGAGCCTTGTCCATGGAAATGCTTCCAAGATTCAGCAATGTACCTGTACATTCGACCCCCCAAGGAAGCCAAGAGAAGAGGCGCAACCTCACATGATGGACCGGAAATGCATCGTCACCTGATCCATAACTGCGACTTGCAGGATTGAGAGCCCAAGAACTATCTCGCACGAGGCAAGTAAAACAACAACTCTCCAGGTAGCGGTGAGTTGGGGCTTCAACCAACATCTCCTAGACTCAACGGAGTTTCCCGTCGTCACTAACATGCCTCGGATACAGCCAGTTGTCATATGTTATTCGCGAATCTAGCTGCACTGTTGCATTTCTCAATCATGATGTGATGGCAATGGTTTTGGCAATCTGTTGCCTTCATCCCCGTCATGTCATCGACCGATAGCCGTCATGTTCATCCCCGAAACCCGTCAATCGCTTTGACTCAGTTTAGGCTGAGCATAGGCTTGTTGTTGATCAAGCCCATCAACTATATTCTCTTTAGATGTAGAAGATCATCAGCACTAGTCTCTGATGATTCCATATCTGACCAAGCCAAGGGCAGCCCCGAGAAGAATAGCCAACGGCGCTGCAACACTAAAGTAACGGCCTCCAACGTACGCAGTAGCTGTCACGACCACCCACCATGGATCATCCCCCAGGCTCCTCCCAGACTGAACGTTCTTGTCGAGATAGCCAATCTGCCATATCCTATACACGGCGGTGAAGATTAACCCAACAGCACCGGCATTCACACCTCGAACTGCAGACTTCACCCAGCGCTTACCCCGCAAGACCCCCCATATTCCCATTGTTCCCTGAACGAGGACTATCCCCGGGGTAAAGATGGCGAAGAACGCAATCACCGCTCCCGCTACACTGGAGTACCCATTATTGATGGCGGTGAGACTCCCCAGAAAGACGGCAAAGTTGAAGTTGGGACCTGGGAACGATTGCGCAATGGCAAGACCGATGAGAAAGTCTCGCGGGCTGACCCATCCCTCTGCCACCACATACTCTCTGAGAAGTGGAATCACTACCGGCCCACCTCCAAAGATGATGGTACCGGCAAGATAAAGGTTCGCGAAAAGTCTGAACAGCAATGGCGGACCGCGTAAAACACCTCGCAGTACCATGATGACAATGAAGCTGATGAAGAAGACCGCAATGATGGCAGTTCCAGATTTCCATGAGAAGTTGAGGCGGTACTCTTGTGGTATCACACGTTCCTCGGATTCCCGTTCACTCTCCTGATTGACACCTACGCTGGACGTGTTTGTCTCAAGTTGAATTTCCTCTCTCGCTGTGCTTTCGTCTTGGATTTGTGCAGTTCTCATTCTCCAGACACGATGCCGTATGGCCCGGACAGGGCGATGTATCCAGCGATAATCGTGTATAATCGTAGCGCATCCAGCCGCAAACATCAGAACAGGAAAATACCAGAGCGCATTGTACAGCATCCCGCCCGTCGCCGCCAGAAAGACCACAATCCTCGTCGGCTTATCCGTGACAGCCTTGTTTGAGAGCTCGACTGCCGCCAGGGCAATAATACCCACAGTTGCTGCGTTGAGTCCCGAGAGTAAGGCGTACACTGGCGCGGGCAGAGTATCCCCGATCTTGGAGACGCCAATCGAGAGCCCGATCATGCCAAGGGCTCCCGGGAGACTATCCGTCAATCCCTTGGTCAGTTCTGATGGCTGAGTCACGAGGCGCATGGTAGACAATGCACAGCAAAGGCTCACCTCCAAATACAAAAAGCGAGGATAGCTCCAAGAAAGCCGTCGTGTATAAGATTTATACAATACAGCATCTTGGTACTCCCGGGACCCGAGAGAGCCTGCGCAATACTGAAAAGCTCCTGGTACTGCAATGCATTGAGTTCATTGTTGGAGGTTGGGAGTGGGAGAGAGCATGCTGCATACCAATTGCTCGTCGACCCAGGCAAGTTTTGTTACAAACTTGTCGTGAAACTGATTGCCATCAGACCCTAGCCAACAAAAGGCAAGTGATGACACGCTCGCTTACAATTTTGAAGTGAACGGGAGGTCCACCAAAGGCAGTGAAGCCGAGATGCCAGTGGACCTGGGACGTTTCCCAAGTGTGCCGGGCAGCCCTCCGGGCGACATCCTCCCAGCTATTCATGACCATGGTGGATATAATCTGGATGGCATAAATGCTCAGGGTATGGAGAGTTGAAGTGGCCGAATAACTATGAGATATATACGATGAGCTGATTTAGTATGTAAAGATCTACGGGTGAGCCTCCATGATTCTAGCCAAAGCTGGCAAAAGCGAACAAGGTTAATGTGCCACACGAGGACGTTGGCCAATTACATCGACAGCCAGATCGCGCACGTCATTTCAGGTGCTATTTATAGATTAGTCAAGCTCAGATGTTTATTCTCACCAACATCCTCAACTATTCTTAAGGGCGTCAGTATGTTCTCGCAAGCCCAAATAGACACTTTCAGACGCACAACTTAATACTGTATCGGCATGGAGGCTCCGTTGACTGACCGAGTTTCGGCAAAAAGTCACATTGCCGAGGTTGTCGTGTCCATCACGCCCTTCAGGGGGTGCGTCCTGACAACGTTTCGATCGATCAACTAACATTCTCTTTCTACAGGGTAGCAGTGATCGTGGTCATGAGAAGGTCGTATTTTAGCTTCGGGAGATCTGCTTTGGAAACCTTTTGAGTTTTGGAATCATCTATTACTTGATTGGTCTCAAAATGGTCGCTACGAAACTTGCTTTTATGAAAGACTCACATGCACTTGTATAGTCGGAACCATCATCTACCGAAATTTCCACCATTCAGGCATTAGCAGGGTGATACTGCCAACGCGCCACGTAAGCGACTCATACATAATGTTTCGGCGGCCTAGTGTCATTGTTTACCTACCCCCGACTTCACCTCCCGTCACAACAACATCTCGTCCTGAGTCCTAGTAATAGCCAGCATCCGAAACGATGAGTGAACCTGATCGCACGTTTGTCAACTTGACGGACGACCCTGCTCAGGGTAGAAGCGCACGACGCATCTACGTCCGTCGGGCTGTTATGAAGAACTATCATAAGCGACGAAGACAGCAGACAGGGGGCCAACGCGAACCTGCAACAACGTCATACCCGGAGCCCATCGTGGCCCATCCGGTAACCTTACAGATGGTTAGTCTGCAAAAGGTGACTTGTAAACGCACAGTCTGACCAATGTTGGTTGTCGAGTAGCATCAATTTTACCCTTTTGAACCAAGAACGTCTCACATATCTCAAATGAGCCGTGTCGTCATCCAGTTCCTCTGTGGCCAGATCACAAAAGCCGCCCAGGACGTTACCTACGTCCCCTTTATTCATCGCCTCTTTGCAGAGGGAATCCTACGCGCAGATGCACAAGATTCACAAGATTCACATTCGGCCCCGAAAATAAACTCTCTGAAACAGTGCCAGCTGTTGTTGCAAGAGCACGGCTTCCAGGATGAGGCGACAGATGTGAGCCAGTCTGTGCTATGGTCAAAGGTGCATGAGCATCAAGAATGGATATATGCACAAGTAAGTCTATGCAAACCCCTGCCATTCTCTCCTTGACTCACGTGGTCTCTAAGCATGAATCGTTCGACAAATGGGAATTGCTATCCGCTGCGCAGGCAATTACTCTCTATCTCCTCTTACGAATGAAGCTGGGGAGAAACCACGTCAAGTTTCCGTACGGCGATATTGCGCTGCTATTCACACTAGGGGTACGCGAATAAACCTTATGCCATCTTTTTGTTAAATGAAAGGAACTAACAACGCGCAATTGTAGAGAATTTTCCGCATTATACAGATCTCACACCTAAATCCCATTTATGCTTCTGGTCATCCACCCGATTGGGAAAACTGGATCTTTTGTGAGTCGTGTTTTCGCACAGCAACCGTGTACTTTATCTTGACCGTCTTCTTTTCAATGGATATCGGCTTGCCTTGCGATTCCCCGTCAGACTGGAAGATGGATGATTTGCCGGTACCAGCGACAAAAGGGTTGTGGTCGGCTGGCGACGCCGCAAACTGGGCTAGATCAAGCAGCACTCCTTATCTTCCACGGCAACTCAAGCTTGGGGACTTACTTCCATCGAATCGCTTGCCACAACTCCCGATCGAAACGTGGAAAGAGAGCACAGACGAAATGGGTTTGCTTGTCGCAATGGCAATGGACTTGAGAATCGCCACGTCAGAAGAGTGAATCTATTTTCTTTGGGATCTTCTAATCGAGGACCTCCCAATGAGATGGAAGGGCTTTGGCTCCTGAATGACTATCTAAGAATATCCCTTGTAGGTGTACACTAATGGCGTATGCCAGGGATTAGGACTGGATCCCTTGGTAATCGCCCAAGCCTCTTCTGCGGCTTGCACAACATCCTCCGGCAGAGGCCCCTTGTTCAAATCCAGAATGTTCTGATGGAGGTACTCAGCCTTGCTAGCACCAATTATGACTCCGTCATTTCCTCCCTTGTTTGCCGGAATGAGGGCCGAGTGATGAATGCACCATCGCAGAGCAACCTCAGTCATGGTCAACCCATGCGTCTCCGCTGCGCGCTGGATAATCTCAAGGGCCCGAAAATTCTCATCCTTAAAGTAAATGGCTTGGAAAAGGGGACCAAGCATGGTGCTCGAGTGGAACCGACCTTCTTGCGCATTGTTGCCGCCTGAAGAGCTGTTATACCGACCAGTCAGTAGCCCACCACTGAGAGGGCTATAAATGACAACGTCAAGGCCGTAGCGTTGGCAGGCCGGTATTACCTCAGTCTCAAGGTTGCGTGCTTGGAAACACAGTTAGCTTTTTGATGGCTCGGCCAATTCAGTGACTGGTGGTGGGGGGATGAACGAACCGAGGATATTATAAACCCCTTGGTAAATGGATGGCTTGACCCAACCGCGTGCTGTGCAGAGCATCACAATCTCGGCAACTTCATAGGCGGAATAATTGCTCAAGCCAAGTTTCTTGAACTTGCCCTCTTGGTACAGAGCATTCGCAGCCTCCAGCGTCTCAGTGAAGGGCACCGAGCGATCAGCAGAGTGGAGATAGAAGATGTCCACAGAGCCGGTACCCAGGTCTGACAAAGAAGTCTCCAAGTCCTTGCGAAGATTCTCAGCGGTGTGGGTTCCCGGAGTGAGAGGGTAGCTCTTGGTGGCTACCTCAAGGCCGCGGTCTTTCCATCCAGCCTGGGTGGTGAACTTTTCCTGTTGGCCTTGTGAATAGATGCGAGCAGTATCAATCTCCTTGTACCCGTATTGGTTCTGGAAGATGTCGAAGTGGTTTTTGAGCTCATCAACGGTGGTTACGCGATTGTCGGGGGATGATTCGGGGCCGTAGGTCATGAGACCAAGGATAACTCGGGGCTTTGGTGAAGACATGATTGGTTGGGCTGTAGGATTTGAAGTTGAGTGTTTGAATGTGTTTGATGGGTGTTATTAAATGGATGTAGTTTTAGAGAGAGAGGACGCATATTTATATGCTGTCGAAGGGCGTATAGCTTCAATCAAACACTTGACGTTACACACCAAACAAGTTATCATGGTCGCCAAGGCAAAGAACCTCATCTTGCCTCATGCAAGCTTCATCGAAGACCCACCGTGTGTAACGTACTCAAGCCATTGGCCAGATGATGGCGACTAACCCAGGAAGGAATTACAGTCTCGTCGAATCGTCCCCGTCGAATCGCCCAAATCGGGCATAACATGACCTCATTTTCCTAATTAGGCATTACAGAGAAATATGACACTGGGGGGCTGCTGAGATGAGTAATTCGCGAATAACTATATGCATGCACCTCATCCTAAAAGATGGGATTTAATGGAGATGTCAAAGCTTAAATCCATACCGTAATTCCGGTGGGGGTGCAGTTGACTTAATGCGGAGTTGCGGAGAAGGATTGCGATGTGGGTTGAAATTGGTTTCTTATGCATTCGCAGTCTGTTCTTGTGCACATTAAAAAAATCCTTTCGCAGATTTGCTCGTGTTATTCGAACTCTCCGTCCTCGTCTTGATGAGAAAGCCTTGATTGTCCTGTCAACACTTACAAGTTCTGGACCCTATTGCGGTGCACTTTTCACCACCAGTACATTACTCTGGACCCCGTTCGGGCTACTTGACTTGCATGAATGGTATCCATGCTTGTTCAGCCAGGCGAAGAATTTGAGACTAATCACAGGCTGGGCTGACTGGTCTTGCACGGTGAGGTTCAAGGTTGTGATATGCTAGCATTTAGTGGTAGAAAAGTATGAGAAACTGGGGTGATTTAAATACTACATTTCCTATCAGTAATAACAATGAGATTAGCTTTGTATGCGTTATTCTCGGCTTCAGACTGAGCACTAATACTATCAGTTGAATCAGTGAAGCCATTTCATAATGATGGTGCGATATCCATGAACTTTGAAGATTTTCAAGGTTCCCTTCAAGCACTTCGTTTCCCTAAATACGTGATTCACTGTGGCACCTCAAGATTACCGGATAGGACTCTTCAACTACTAATTGACTGGTATGAATAGTTTCTGAAAGGCAGGCATTACACAAGCACTCATGATCACTTACACCGAACCATTGACCGAAGCTTGCAATCAGAACCCGGGCTATCTCGGTGAAAGAGACTCTGTCATTACGTATGAATACACTGTCTTGGAAAATATAGAACGTTTGGACATAGAGCAGAAGATGATTTATCAGATACAATGCCGCTTTGTGAAATTGGGTGGAAATGGATGGTCTACGATGTTGATATGCTGGTAGCCAACGCATGCACCTCGCTATTGTTACGACTCCGCTCTTCGTTGATGCGCAGTAATCTGACAATGGAGATTCGCTCGGATATACAATATTCATTACCATTGCAAGTTGCAAATCCTTTGTTAATTAAATTTCTACAACTCATCGGCACTGGACTCGAGATGTAAGTTTCGACGAGTCCAGACTCGAACCAGACGTCACGACGTGCGGGGGACAGCAAATGAAGAAAGAGAATGAAAAACATGCTCCGAGCTCCTTTGAACCAAGGTGAAATTGACTGGTACACGTATTCAATAATGTTAATGGACAGACCTGAGGGTTGCAGTATGACCCGTGTCTGAACTGCCGAGGGGTTGCAGTATGACCTGTGTCTGAACTGCCGAGGGTGTTCGTCTTGCTCCACATACTCACCAACGCAAACATCACATAGGTTGTTATCTCATTCAGAGTAGTATTCATTTATGTAAATGCATTTTCTGAATGCGAATACGACAAAACATATCCAATTGAATGTGAGTGAGTGCGGGGATATTGCGGATGAAATCAGGCTTTGGCATTGGGCATTCCTGCCCCCCCTCAATATGGTGTCGCCCTATCACGGTTTCCCACTGGATTCGCTTGATAAAACACTCGATACCAGCACTAATGCTTATAAAAAGGGCTTCCCAAGTCTGTAGACGACTCGAAAGAAAAAAATAAGTTCTACAACACATAACAGAGCAGCAAAAACAACAACAAAGACCCTTGTTCTTTTCATCATGGATTCGGGTTCAAAGTTGGCCGCCCCTGGCTCGACCAGCTTTCACCTCATCAGGGACTTTTGGGCTAAAGCCCACGCCATCAAATCCATCAAGGCAGAATGCGAAGCGTTCTCTAAAGGAGGGCAGCCATTCGCACCTGATAGTGTTCTGCATAACCTTCCCGACATACCATTGCTAAAGAACAAGTCCCCAATGGACCTGCCAGAAGAGGTCGGGGGGCACCGATTTCTATCTGTGCACATAGGTATTGTGGGAGCTGGTGTCGCTGGCCTTTTTACGGCCATGGTTCTCGAGCATCTTAACGCCAGATTGCGGAACCACGAAGGTTCTGCCAAGCTGAAATTTACGTATGACATCCTCGAGGCCAACTCTGAGGAAAGGCTTGGAGGGCGTCTCTTCACATACAGATTTAGTGATGAAAAGACCTCTGAGGATCCGCATGACTACTTTGACGTGGGAGCTATGAGATTCCCCAACAACCCCATCATGAAGCGGTAAATACCAGTTCTGATACATTTACATGTGGGGACTAACTCTCTGGCAGCGCCTTTGAACTTTTTGACAAACTTGAAATGAGAGATCGTGGGAATGGATTGCTCATCCCATACTACATGAACAATGGGGGTCCCGACGCCCCCAACCTGAGCCATGGTGCTACAATAATGTTACCAAATGGTCAGAAGATCTCAAGGGCTTGCATACTACCGATCAAAACAACGACCCCTTCCGGCTATTAGTGGAGGAGATTCCCCAGACGTATGAGATGTCAATATTCCTTGACCCGGATCAGTTGCTGACAACAAATGCCTCCCTAGAATACGTAAAAAATCTCCAGGCACTGTTTTCGACGAAGCCATCGAACCACTCACAGCTGCCTTGAAAAGAGACTTTGAGTCCGACGGTGAGGCAGTGGGCAGCAAAGGCTGGAGCCTTCTCATGAAATATGATAGTCTCAGCACGCGCCAATTCTTGAGTGGGAATTACAAGTCAGCCATCTATGATTGCCAATACTGAACCTCATTCTGACAAGTCTGTGCTGGCAACCAGGAAGCCAAACCAGGACCAAGTTCCTTCGCCAAGTTATAACCCCCATACTATCCAGTGGCTGGAGACCTTCAATGCGTGAGTTGTGCCGTCCGCACAAGCCATTGGATGCATGGAGCTAACTTTCTGTAAGCGGCACCGACATGTTTGACCAAGCTCTCAGTGAGACCGTTTTAGATGCTCTCGATTTCGATTGGAGTCCGAAGACGGAGTGGTTCTGCATTGAAGGCGGTTCCAAGCAACTTGCCAATAGAATGGTTGGCTGGATCAAAAAGGCGATCAACGAGGGGGCTCTGACACGAAAAACCCGAACATCCTCTACAACTCCACAGTCAAGGCCATAAAAGCCAAGGGGAGGCGGATGGAAGTGGATCTAGACATCGACACACCGTCTGGGAGACAAACAAAGTCGTACCAAGTTGTTTTCAACACAACAACCCTTGGGTGTTTGGGACACATGGATATCAGCCAGGCTAATCTCGGATATCGCAAGAAGCATGCCATACGTGCCTTGCAATACGGCGACTCAGCCAAGATTGCCATCAAGTTTAAACGTGCTTGGTGGATTCACGACCTTAAAAAGTTTAATAGTCGCAATATCACGAGGGGCGGCTGTGGACACTCCGATCTCAACATTCGCACGTGTGTCTACCCTTCATATAACATTCACGACCCCGAGGGGAAGTCTGCAGTTCTCTTGATCTCATATACCTGGCAGCAAGATGCAAAGCGCATCTCATCGCTCATTTCCCAGAATCCAGACCCAGTAAAGATGGCTGCAGAAGAGGCCAGACTGAAAGATCTTGTGCTGCGAGAACTAGCCCACTTACACCGAAGCGAGGAGGATCCGGAGAAGTCCGAAAAGGAGCTCTTCGAGCATATCAGCAACAATTACGTGGCTCATTATGCCTTTGACTGGAATGCTGACCCGACGACGGTGGGTGCTTTTGCCTTTTTCCGACCAGATCAGTTTCCCACTCTGTGGAAAGACCTCGTCAAACCCACTGGTGACGTGGTCATCGTCGGCGAAGCAGCGAGCCCGCATCATGCATGGGTCGTCGGATCCATAGAGAGCGTTATCCACGGCCTTTATGGATGGCTAGCCAAGAACAGTGACATCTGTCCGCAGTTTAAGTCCGCAATGAACATTCTCAAGTCCCGTGAGGTCGGAAACCCTTTCGTGGGTCTTCCCCATTACATGACGGAGAATATCGCTGCCGCCCAGGCGTACTTTTCTAATCTTCATTACTACAAGCGCAACAATGTTGATCTGGACGAAGATAGAATCGCTGATGATATCGAGGATATCGTTCGGGCATTTCAAGGTGCAACGTAGTGATTTCTGGCAAAATGGTGGCTGGGCCATTAACCCCCCCGAACAGTTTCCCTGAAACGCTTCAAATAACCACAGAAGGCGCCTGAAGTATGGTATAGGGAATGCAGACAAAAAAAGGGTGGATATGTAGAACATGTGTTGCCAGGTTGGAGTAATTGTGGGCGTGATGCAAAGGGTGAAGAATGTATAAGTCATATCCATTATTGACCGTGTTATGGGTTACCCCTCAAGCTCGAACTCTATGATGTGAGCATCCTACAGGCTATCACTTCATACATAGCCGCAGTCATTTAACCATATTCCGAGTGCGACTACTTCGTATGCCCATCTGATTGGGTCCCAGTGCGGGGGTCACTCTCTGTGTTTGCCTGATCCTCAAGCCCCCCACTCATTTTCCGAGTCCTGATCATCATCATCAAAATCTACATGGATCATGTCTTCATCTTCTTCTTCTTCGTCATCCTCGCCAGCGCCCCACCTGAGTGCCTCATGAAAGACATTACGCGACCATGAACGAGTTGGGGAAAGTTTGAGTTTGTCGGCATTGCGGCGCGATAGCCAGCTATGCTTTATTTTTCGGTACTTTAGAGAGCAGATTCTCTCGCCCGGAGCGTCGTAACTCATGCGGCTGCTATAAGCATTTTCGTGATTTCCATGCAACCCCTCATCTACTGGAGAAAAGGAGGGCACGACCGCGCCGGACACCATAAAAGAAAGGGCGTTGAGAATTCTGAATTCACCTCTAGTGTTTTTGCCCTGGGCTGATGTGCTGGTGATGCGTGGATCCGTTAGAGTTTGGAAGCCAACAATCATGTAAATCTTGTGGCGGCGGAGAGCTGCCCTCTCGATCCAAAGTCTCGTCTCGGGCAAGGCGATGGCCCTGTCAAACCATGCCTCTGAATTATCGAGAGAATAACGTTTGCAGCGGGTTCGATCGAACTCGATGCTGTAATTGGCCTTACTGGAAAACCTCGTAGACAGTAGGCGGCCCAACGCACATCCAAGGCTGGTTTTCATCTCATCCTGGTGCCGCTGGGAGAGAAAAGACTCATCCACAATGGACGGTGGTGCATCGGGTATTGAAGGCTGGTGATAGTTTTCGAGCGGTTGCTCAATATTCGTAATAAACCTCCCAAGTTTAACAAAATCGAGTGTGGGGAGCGACGGGGTGGGGATGGATGAGTTTGGCATACTGCGTTTTTGAACGTCCGTAGCTTGTGTGAAATAGGATATTCTGAGACTTATCAAGGGCAATAAATAGTATGCAGTAGGATGCTTATGAGATGTGCTCTATATGTGACAGTAATTACATACTAAAAAAAAAAACACTTGAACAAGCTCATTTATTGAACAATACTCATGGGCTTTCTTGGTGCCTGACATCTGGAAGTGTTGGGCGCTCAACCATGTTCCGTACTGACGCGCATGCATGCATAGCCTCCCATCGATTCACGTCAGCAGCAAAAGGCGATCTGAGACCGATCTGTTCATGTCTGTAAAATTGTTGATATCCTAGATATTAGCAATCTTTATAATAAAATAAAAAGGCACTTTAGCGATTAAGGCCCATCTTATACTAACTGTCTTTAACGCAATGGGGCGATTTACGGGAGACTACTTTTCCCCTTTTTTCTTCACCACCTTTAATACTCTTCACGTCTTTGAAACTACTTGATTTGAACTCCAATATGCACAAAATAATGCAACAAGATTTCAGCTCTGGGACTATCCTAGCAGGAGACCGAGTTTCTCTCTCTCTCGCACAGGGCTCCAGGACTGTCCCGCCAGGTATGGAAATGCAGTAGTTCCAGAGGACTACCATGCAGCGCTACACAAATGTTAAAAGAAGATATATAGGGAATGTGACGCCGGTAATCTGCTTTCTACCAGATCGCAAGGTTGATGGTGGCAGTGGATCAGGGTGAAACTAGGTGAAGAGACCTTAACTGTTCACAGTTCAGGTAGCAGGCATACATGGTGAACAATTGTGCGTGTGTGCGTATGGACGTTAACAGTTGAGAATTAACAGTCAACTGCCCATCTTTGTTTTAGTGATTATAGGGGTTTATGTACAAATAAGATCTCCAGTTGCTTCTACAACTTGATTGGACTAACATGGTGGTTTGTTTTGGTCACGATCCCCTTTTAACCTGAAAAGACACCCTCTCTCAAGTGTATGATCTGATTAGTGGTAACGATCCTATCCTCTATCTGATACATTCAACGAGTGAGCTTCCGCGAGCCTTACATGAGAATGGGTTCGTCCTCGTACATATTCCCTCACGGAACCGGGTCGTCACGGTCAGCCCTTGATCCGCTGAAGTTTGTAGCAACACTCCCGATTCAAAGCAAGAAGCTCAACTTCGATACAATGCCTGGCTTCCATAACGGACGTAAAGTATTTATATGAGACGTCATGATAGATTACGACAATAATACTCCCTGGTTGTGTGAATGCGCCCCAGCATGGGGCGGGCGAGATGGGTGGTTACACGCAAAGTACACTTTCGAGGCCAACAAATTTTTTTGTTTTTACCAATCAACTGAATAAAGTATTTTGAATATAATTAAGGATATTATATAAAATCTTCTATCCTCTCAAGTTAAAAAAAATACACAAGATGCTCATCAAATCCAATTCTTTTTATTACCCGGCAGGCTGGTCACACCATGTCGGGTGCCTGTAGGCTGTAGGCGCCCCTCCACGGCATGTCAGATCACCCAGACTTCCATGTCCTATCGACCCCTCAGCGCAAAAACGTAAGCCTATCAACCCTCAACGCCGTTTATGATATCTCTGGAAAAAGAAAAAAACTCCATCCCTATGCTGGCTCGCTCGTTCGACTATTCAAGTCACAGAGCTCAAAATGCTCAAATTTCATCATTTCGTAACAAATCACCCCCATGCCACAAGCGCGGCGTTGGCTCATACAACGTGTTGAACCGGCTGGTTGCTCTCAAGGAAGCCTGAATACTTGGACTTCTTGTTGTGGATTCCGCATTCAGTCTTGTTCTGGCCCTTCCATCGACCTGCTCGCTCATCTTCGCCCTCGGCGACGGGAACGGTCGAGTGCCAGTCGCCTACAGACTTGTATCCCTGGTCGAGCAGGGCGTTGTACGGTACGTTGTTCTCTGTGATGTATGCCTTGACCTGGGAAAATGACCAAGCAGCCATGGGGTTGATCTTGATGATGCCCCGCTCCTCATCGAGTTCAATGATGGGGATGGAGCCCCGCGCGGCACCTTGGGACCGTCGACGACCGTTGAGGACGGCAGCGACTTTGAGCTCTTCGTATGCCCTCTGCAGGGGCTCAACCTTGACGATGTAGTCGTACATGTCGCCAGCGCTGTGGTAGAACTTGTCTCCGTATGTGGCCTCGAGTTCCTCGGCGGTGTTTCCACCGTAGGGCTTGAAGATGTGGACGGGGACGTTGGGGTATCGCTCCTTTACCCTATCGACCAGCTCATATGTCTCTTTGAAGTGGTATAATGTGTCGAGGAAGATGAGATCGATGGTCCGGGATTCCGGGTTCTCCTTCTGGATCTTGGAGAGCATGTCCATGGTGGCGAGGCCCGTCAGGCCAAAGGCCGTTGACTGATAGAGGTTGGGGAACATGATCTTGCAGAAGCGGAGGATATCCATGGGATGCATCGGTTCCATCTGCTCGTTGAGGTACTCAATGTGGGCTTTGCTGAGGGAGATGAGATGAGTCTCTGGTGGAGTGGGTGAGTAATCGGAGTGGCCGGAAGCATAGCCAGACTCGATGTCATGATGGTCGACCTTGTCGGTGGTGTATGATGAGTGTTCCATGATGGCGGACATGATGAAGGAGATGGATCTGTGCTATTGGAGAAGACAGAGAGAAGAGATGAAGAATGAAGGCGGCCGTTTAGATATGGTGAGTCTTCTTTCCGTCCCACAAGTGCGATGATGATGGAAGAAGCTTGCTTATTGAAGGGAGACGCTTCACACAGAGAAATAGCTTTAGAGAAAGCAGAAGCAGAAGCAGAAGCAAAAGCAGAGGGCCAGGCTTGTTTAAGAACGGGGAGAGTTTGGCTTTCTATGGGGGAACCGGAGAACAGAATTGGGCACAAACAAGGGCACAGGCTACAAGCACAGCACAGCTCAGCACACAGCACAGGTGAAATCCGGGGCATTGCGTCTTCGGGCGGTCCATCCATCCCATTCTCACAAATCAATCAAATTCCATCCAACGAGGTTTAGCACCATGACATGCCATGGAATTAATCGGCTGCGTGAGCCATTCGTACCAGGGCAAACAAGGGATATTGGCCTCTGGCGTTGCGTCTAAGAGCGATCACGACATCGACGCCAAAGCTTCCGCGATGTCGACATGGCGCCTCTGATTGGTCGAGAGGGGGTCCACCAAGGAGTCGATATGGGTATAATTGACATTGCCTAGGGAGCAAAAATTCTAATCGGTACAGGTATTCGATACTTTTTGAGGAACCCCCCATGCATTTGTTTTATTGAATGGGGTCAGGAAGGGTTTTTCTGGGGCGGTGGATTAGAAATGGGGGAAGGAAACGTTGTTGTTCGTTCGTTCCCCGGGAGTGTGTGAGGAAGGAAGGAATGATCAATTCTCGAAAATGATGATGCTATTTTTTATTTTGCATGACAAAGAAAATTGTGAAACCCGAGATGACATAAACAAAATGCAGTTACTGAAAATATTATTAATAATATGGATGTACGAGTATTTATCTTGCCTATACAACTTGCCTCATTTCACCATGACCGATTAATGCCTCTGAATCACAAACCCTTTGATGCCCACTTGAACAATCTTTTCTTAGTGCCGCCGTTGGTTCACCCTTTCGGATGGTCGGTCGTCGCATCGGGACCTCGGCCCTGCATAAAAATCTGGGTCTGCTTTGCTTATTCTGAACCCCTTGGCGTCCTCAAGCGTCCTCAGGCGTCCTCAAGCCTCTTCAGGTGGAGCCCCAAAGCCGGTGGTCCGGTTCGGTTTGTCGCCCTCCTTGCTTTCGACAGCAGAATTGCATCATCGTCTACCAATGAAAACGCGTGTCAGGTATGGGCTATGGGTCATGGCTATGGCTTACATCACAGACTACTGAATGAACCAGGTCAAGTATTGCTGGCATGGCATACGTACCATATCTGGCTACTTCTGGGCTTCTAGCCTCTCCTCCTGAGATTACAGTCAGCCCAGCCTTCGCTCAGTATTGGTAAGCCATCAACCATTTGCAGGACTGTGTCGCTTGGCGTGGATAGGTGCGAATACAGATGACGAAAGTAGTGAATATGGGGAAAGTATTATTCTAATTTTTCTAGAAGCCATTCCATCCAGCTATACTTCTACCATAGGTATCTTCCGGCCTGCATTATCGAGGCTTGTTTTGGAGGTGAAGATTCTGCTAGTTTCTCAGGAGAGCTGTTCTCTTCAACAGAGTAGGTGCATGGTCCCATGGTATGAGCAATTTGGGGCTTCAATAATAAGGATGAAGCAATAGACTGTGAGATGTAAACTCTGGAAATGGGTCACAACTTGTTCCCCATGCATCCATACCGCTTCCAGGGTACTGATGCCCAGATATGATATGAAGCAGTTACATTTTCCGCTTCTTGATACCCAATGCTGCTGCATAATCCCTCTGTCTTTTCTTGGGTTGCCGTTTCAATGGTGAAGATGCGACATGGCCGTTGTCTCTCGGCTGATCATCAGTTTGCTCGTGTGCCAATGCTTCATCTTCAAGGGCTGAACTGTCGCTTGTAGCTCGATGCTTACGAAAAGCGCGGCGGGCTGCTTCCTCAGTCTCAAGTTGGTCTTGTTCTCCCTGAATTGCCTCCTCTTCTGTAATAATTGGACCGACAAGGTCATCAGGTGATGCTCGATCCCGTATTGCATTCTTCACCCGAATTTGGTCCAGGGCATCAGCGACCACCATCTCACGTTGAGCTACTTGTACCTTCTTCTCAACGCCGTCCATCGCATCACCAGAGCCTTCTTCTTCTTCTTCTTCTTCTTCTTCTTCTTCTTCTCCCAGTTTCTTGGCTTCTAATCGATCCAGTCGCTCGCTATCCGTCTCTTCCTTGACCCCAACCCGCCATGGTTCCGTGTTACGCACAGCGCCGCCGACCATGGCATAGTCATTGTTTTTGGGGTCCGTCCGAAAGATAATCTCCGCGCTGCAGCGCGTGCATATGATGTGGAAGCGGAAGATCTGAATGTTTAGGTAGCGTTCGTTCAATGGTGTTTCTTTTCGGGAATTAAATCTGCGACATTTGCATATGTATTCACCACACGCCAGGCATTTCATCGAGAACGGCGCATCGAGACGGACGGTCTGTACCTTGGGGGTGCCCGATGGGCCCTTTTCCCGGCGACTCAGGAGTGAAGGGTCGAAATCGGCCGGATAATACTTGTTCAGCACCTTTCTCTCGGACATTTTGAAGTGTGATTGGCTGTTTGCTTATATGAAGTTGGAATAGCTTTGCGTATGGAGAATTTGTGTGTTGCGGAGGAAGAAGAAGAAGATGAGGTAGATAGAGCGATCGATGCCAGCAATTTTTTTCCTTTGGTACGACTATAAGTAAGCCACTTACCACGACTAAATACTAGACAAAGTGGACTCACAAGTGGGAATAAACTGAAGCGCATACTGACTACCTGGTAGAGTAGTTTGGCCCGATAATAAAGGCTAACTGCTGAAGGCATCCGTACTTGATCTACCTACTAGGTAGGTAGGTATCCATGGATATTCACTCACTAAAATTTACACGCGGGAACACGCACAAGGCCATCCCGGAAGTACGACTATTTGTACTATTGATTACATATTTGTGTGTATTCTCTAACTAAGACCACGGCTGTTTCCCAAGTAATCTTTCCACAAACACATGATTCATGGGATGGATGTATTTGGCCCACTTGTAGCACCTGAAAGCATAAATCGAAGTCGTCACACTCCGTGCCGTCACTTTAACACTGGTAATGACGCCAAACTAGCTCTTGGATTGCGATGTTAGCTTCCTGAGTGCTCCTCTCCTCTTGGAGTGAGGGAAGGTTGATGACTTACGGCCCGACAAACGCATACCCACCTGACCTCCTCGCCCGGGCTTCCGAGATCTGGTAGATAGTTCAAATACGCCCTCTCTGTAGCACCGTGCAGAATCTCAATCTGGCGCGGTGTTCAGTCCTCATTAGTTCTAAGCGAGGGATCTGCTCCCTTCTTGATGAGCATCTCTATAATCTTCACGTTCTGTTGTCGGCATGCTTAGTACGGTAGTGTCCGGTCATCTTTATACTCCAAAACTGCTGTCTCCTCTATCTCCTCTTTAGTGGCACACTGCTCAAGAGTATTAGGTACTAGAGTGGCGGACGAAGAGATAGCTGCGTTGTATATTCTTATAAGATCCTCAAGGTAGCTCTTACAAGACGTGATCTTAATCTTTGCTGTGTAGCTCTCGAAATGGGCACTAGGACATTCCAATCTCCCTGATATATAAGATAGATGCAATGGAAGACGTCCCCGCAGAATCCACGACATATCTCTTCCCCGGGAGGGGGAGGCCGAGGTTGGGAATTTTGGCGCCATTGCCTTGGCTGTAGGCTTGGCTGTCTTGGTGCTGTGTTGTATGCGGGTTGAGTGGAAAAGCCTGCCATCGTACAGACACCAGTGGATGGACAATATCATGACGAAAGTCTTTTAACAGTGACGCGAACAAGAAAGTTGTGCATGTGAAAGATGTGCTTCAGTGGGACAAGGGGAGTGGCTTGCAAATGCTTGTGCAAAAGTTTGTGTCGCAGAGTACCTAGAACATTTAGATGCATGACAGTCTTGTTGTGTGATTGTATCTTGACCTTCTTTTTTATCTAGACATGAACTTCCAAGCACCACACTACCTAAGAAGACAATTCATTGTACATGCTAGATCTATATTTGCCCACGCTCCCTTCTCTATTCCTCTATTTACCTACTATCCACCTACCATCATCCTCGACCAAGAACTTGGTCCAATGCTCCTTACCAAGATTATCTCTGTCAAAAGGGCCCTCCTTATCTTCCACATTATCACTCATAAACCGAACAACAGACTCATATTCCACACTCTTGCCCTATTTCGGATCAAAGAAAACAGGGTCATCTTCTAGGATCGACCCAATCACTTTGCGAAGCCTCTCGGCCATATCAGATAGAACGGAGACGTGGGCCCTGGTCTTGATGGCAACACTGAACGTGCTCTAATCCCCTGACTGGCGCTACAGTAGCACAGCGGTACGCACCAGATGCGGTGTCCCGCTCTCCTGGGATGAGTTCTCCTACAGCGCCCGATGCACTGAATCCGGCTTCCCATGGGTCATGTTTACAAAAGCAGGATACCCATCAATAAAACGATAGTCGGTACATTGCGTCGTCTTTGTGGATAAGCTCCACAAGCCAGGAGTAAGTGTCGCATAAGACTGGTATCCTATGTCCAGCGATATTGATTTGCTGCTCTCTTTGGTCACATCCCTCCCAGAAACATGATTTGATGAGAACGTTGGGCGCAATCGCTGACTTCAGGAGCGTAATCACTCAAGTCTTCATCAGGCATCATCCCCGGATGGCGACCGTATGCCGCAAAAGTAACGTCCACGTCAACCTGCTGGAACCGCTTGCCCAGTTGGCCCAGGACGAGGAGCCACTCAAAGACGATTTACGTGGCTGGCTTCCTGCTCCCGCCGCGCACGACGTGAAAGAGTCGGCCACGTATGGCCATGGCTTTGGGACGATCGTATCCCGTGATCATGATGTGGTTGGCTTATCCGCTTGGCTTGTTCAAAATGCGGAACCCAGACGTCGTCGCCGTCAGCGACGAGGGGAAAGAAGAGGTCTCAGTCCGCGCATTCGTCGACAGCTTGGTCATCTAGTTCAGTCATGTTTGCCAAGAAATTTAGATGCACAATCTGTCAAATATTGCCAGTGGTGTGCGTAGATAATTATAGCAAGGCTAAATCAATGTGTCACCCCATGTCATTCTGCCGCACTCAGTTCATCTTCACTCATTGGGCATCTACGCTTCAACGCTGGAGCCTTAAAAGACTTACACGTTCCTGTATTAGTCAGACTGGAGGACAGGTAGTATTTACTATTCGTAGAAACAATACACAGTAATTCGTTTAGGTCCACATTTATGCCATCTTCAAAGATCTAGTGCTCTCACTATGGTCGCCTTATTACCCTGTTGCAACACTACTTGACTAGCAATGCGATTCCAACGTGTCATGATTCTACTGTATATCTCTGGTACTGTACTAACAAACATCAACATTACTTCATTGCCTTCTGAATCTCCCCATCCGTAAGGTGGTGGCTGCCTCCCGCACACCTATACCCCCTAGTACCTTGTTCCAGTCAAACCCGGCCTCGCATTTGCCTATTTTCGCAATGGCTTCGGCAACCGCTTTCTTGCCCTTCGTCCTTCTTTTCACAGCCGTGGCCTTTTCGGTATTAGACGCCATTTTTGAACCGTCGCCTTCGCTAGGGAGGGTGGATTGGTCTCCTCCCCTGATTCGGCACCGTTCTCATCTGAGGGGTCGGGCCCATCTGTAGAGGGTCTCCGAACATCGGCACGACACTGCCTTTTCGCGGCTCTGGTTTCGCAGCTCACGCTGATTCTGGTTTCCACGGGGCTTTCCAAGGTGGAACAAACACCCTGGTTAGAGGGGGCGCCGCCGCCGAGGGGTCGTGTCGTCGTCGGAATCCAATGTCTGTTGACGACTCTTTCGCTGCTCAATCATTCGATTTATGCACTTTAGTATGCTTTCAAATGAGAGCTCCAGTTGCGAGTTCTCCAGCTTTACGGTGTTGAGAAATTGCCTCGCCATCTCCTTGGCCAAGGTCTTCACATCGCGAGCGTTGCCCCAGCCCGAAATGAGACTTAAATCGTTGAACAAGCGTCGTGCCTGGATGTAATTCTGAGAATCCGGCATATTGAGGAAGTTGTCAACCGTGCCGATATTTAATTGCCACAGTTCTCGTCCAAGGAGGCGGATGCAATCGTCGGGCGTGATGGTCTCAAACACGAGCTCCTCGGGAAAGAGACTGGAAAGCGTGGGGTTGGTGCCCATGAGCTTGTGCACATCATCCGTGTAGCCAGCTAAAACAATGACCATTTTCCCCACGTTGGAGGGCTGCGTCAGAAATTGAATCAGTTCATCGACTGCCTCTTGAGCATAGGTGCTCGATGTGAGCCTGTGTACTTCGTCAATCAAGAGCACATGGCCTAGACCCTCTTGAAGCTTCTTTCTTGTCTTCGGCGCCGTGTGTCCTACATACTGTCCAATGAGGTCAGTGGCCGAGCATTCAATGACCTTTTTATCTGAGAGGAAGCCCATATTGTAGAACATCTGGCCCATATGCTGAGCTGTCGTCGATTTCCCGGTGCCTGAATTGCAAAGCCATGTTAGTACTATGATGGTGATGATTGACTGTCCGTACATACCTGATGGGCCTTTGAAGACGAAGTTTGTAGGGATATGTTCTCTCGGGTTCCAGTTTAACTGTTTTGCTTTATGGTAGCCCTCCTGATAGGTCACTAGTTTGTCGATTATATTCCTCTGAACCCGCCCATCGAGTAGCTTGCCGCAGTCGAGATCTTGCCGGCCACCACGATCAAAGTCCGGGTCAAAGTCTTGTGGATATAACTTGAAGATGTCCTCCCTCCCGTCCAAGGAAGCAGCGTTATCGCCAACACCGAGATTCGAAAGGCGCGTCTGGTAGTTCAACTTGGCTGTGCCCAAGATCTTGTCCACCTCTCCGGCGTTGCTGAAATTGGGTCGCATGAGGGCATTCTCAAAGGTGTTCCGTGCGGTATAAATGGCATCCTCCGTCGCCTCAAGGTCATCATTTCGTAGTTTTAGTCGCAGGATCTTCTCCAGTTGATCGAGGTCGAAATTTTCGAAGCGGAAGGGTCGCTCGATGGGGAAGCGACGAGAGAGACCGGGGTTGACGTTGCGGAACATGTCACGTATCTTGTCTTCGTAACCTACAAGCACGATACATCGGTCCTCGCCCGGGACGCCCTGTATCATGGATACAATGGTGTCAATAACGCCAGTTTTGAACTTGTCCTGTTCTTTGTTGGGGTCACCAGCGTCGAGCATATAAGCCTCGTCAATGACGAGGACTTTTCCCACGGTCGCTTCAAGGATCGATTTCGTCTTGGCCTCGGATTTTCCCAAACAATCGCCAATAAAGTCAGCTGGGCCCTTCATCACCACTAATGAGAACAGGTTAGCTATGACTCTCTATGAACAACTCCTGGGTCAAGGGAGCACTCACCATCTCCGCGGGTCAGGTAACCCAGGTCTGCTAATATTCGGCCATACAGTTTTGCTACTGTAGTTTTGCCCGCTCCTGGCGATCCAACAAAGACTTGATTCAAGGAGAACTTGAGGGGGCTTAGCTCGTGCAATTCCCTCCAGTAGTTCAGCTTCAACATGCCGACCAGTTGCTCGACGCAGTCCTTGACCTGTTTAAGCCCAATGAGCTCCTTCAGATCCGACCAAGCTTGACATTTCTGCACCGCAACAGAGGGATCCGGCCCAATCACATCCTCCTTTGTGAAGAAGAAATAATTAATAGCTGTGCAATATCCCTGTCGCTTCTCCTGCGTCAGCCGCTGTGCTTGACGCCCGGCAATGCGGGACAGCAGATTCTCAACAGCGCGGGCGTTGCCAAACCCACGGCCTCTTCTGCCTTGGGCCAGGCGACGGATAGCAATGCGCATGTACAGACCATCCAAGCCGCCATCAACAAACATATTCCCACCGTACGTCCTGCGAATGTTTTGGACAAGTATTTGCCAAAGGTCGCCGTCGTCGAAATCTGCAAAGTTCATTGTATAGGGGATTCGACTGGCCAGGCCCGGGTTGTGCTCAAAGAATGATTCCATTTCTTCCTTGTACCCGACGAAGATGACTGCAAGTTTGCTGATGCGATTTTCCATTTCCGTCAGGATGAGATCGAGGGCTTGTCGACCGACACCGTCTATGTAGCTGGCAGTAAGCTGATAGGCCTCGTCGATGAAGAGAACGCCGTCATTCAGGTATTGTTGTATCCCAGCGGCCCCCATAGTGGCTACTTTCATGCCCGTTGTCTCTTTGAAGGTTTTTGATTGCAGAATCCCCATCTCGTTCAGGAACTTGGCGTACAGTCGAGCCACAGTCGTCTTGCCTTTTCAGACGCAATCTAGATCAGTCTCAATGGGCGGGCTAGAATTGATGTCATCTGATGGACTCACCTGTTCCCGGATTTCCCTGAAAGATGATGTTAAACCTCTCCGACTTTATGCGGTTCAGTTTCCCGTCGGGATCCTGTTTCTTGTAGACATCGACTTTGGATTTGATGTCGAGGAATTGTTGCTTAACTTCTTCCAGCCCCTGATACTTCATCAGCTTGTCCAAAACGTCTGACCGTTCGCCATCCACGCGTTTCCTGTGATCCCACTCTTGCGCGGCCATGGACGTCACTGTCTGGAATGGTTTCCCAGGTCCATTGATCCCGGTATGGTTCTGGACATCTATTTTAGCGGCCACTTGATTGTTGCTGTTATCGTAGCTGGTATAATTATTCTGAGCCATGTTTCCATTGTAAGATACATTTGCCATTGGAGTCAAGATGCCATTTTGGGTGCCTTCAGTCATCAAGCTATTCCTGTACGGGTTGAGGGGATGAAAATTTGCGATAGATGGGAGGTTTTGATATGGCCCCTGATTCGCCGAATATGTGTTGAGAGGAGGTTGAGGGTATTGAGTATATCCGGATGGGTAATATTCATTCTGAGGCGCACCGTTTGGGAACAGCTCTGGCGCTGCCCAGGACTCGTTGTATGTTGCCTCCATGGCCGGTATATACGGATTGTGTGATTCCATTTCACATTGACAAGGTGCCAGCTGGATTGAGGTAAATGGTATATCGATGCTAGCACCTTGATATCCTCAAAGAATGAGGCTCTACCAGGCCGTTGACCAGGCGGCTACAGAGTTTGAGGATGTTGCCCACGATATGAAAATGGTGTGTCGGAGTCGGTCGATGGTAATAAAAAGAAAAGCGAATCTGAAGTTCACAAGTGAGGGAGACAAAAGCGTTATGTGGTGATTTATACTCTTCAGGTGTATAGATTGAGCTTGGATCTGGATCTTGGGTCCCCGAGAAGCATCCATGGATATTGCCATGTGTGACAGCGCCTTCAAGCATCGAGACTGGAACTTGTAGCAGCTCACCCACGTCATCTTGATCAAATTCCGACACAAATCGCACTTTGGTGACTCAGGTACTCATTTAATGCATTGGAGCCCAAGGTCTAGCCGCCTTGCTTGCCGACAGGCAGAAGGATGCCGGGAATGGCAATTGGCATGTCCGTCCATTGGTTGCCCAAGTCCCCGTACTTGGTGATATCAACCTACTATTGGATTTATGTACCAAGATATGGATCTTTCAGCGGGGTCCATCGCAGAGCCTCAAGTAGCCCATCGGGGGGGGGGGGGGCGTCTTTATCCCCTCTCCGACCCCCTCCTACCTGGTGTCCCTCTCCACAACGAATTACTAAGATCCATGCATCATGCAACCATCCCTGTCTCTTTATGCAATGAGTTTGCTTATGATTCGCCGCCACACTATTACTCCATACCACCCCCTTAGAGGATCCAATCCGAAGATCCTCTAAAGACAACTTCCTGCCACTATCCGACGCCCCGCCGAGAGAGAGTGGATATTTTGATGACAAGCATGCACTTCCGGTTGGACATGGATCCTATAGCTGCCTTGGTTTACATTGCACTGCGTCAATCGAACACACCGAAGCAAGTCGTCCTGTGGTTCTACGTTGCGTGGTAGACGAGTCATCGTTTTCACATGCGGTTACGTATAGTTAATCCATATAATTAGGTAGTACATTCAGGCTTAAAAGCTGTGTACTTTTAGATTGATCTCCTGAACAAAGGGGGCGGATGTGGCCGTAACAAGTGTTACGGTAACAAAAGGGTTCTCAAGCTCAAGCAATGGCCAATAACTCGTGGGACCCCCTTGACTAGATGTCTGCTATCTCTTGATTAGTCCTCATCGTGGCATTCAGCATTGCCACCTTTCTTACCATTTACATCCCAACCATGTGGTTCGGTTCTCACAACCGCATGTACTTTGGCAGACTCACATAAGCTCTCCTTAATCTCCCTCGATGCCTGAGTCCACGACGCATCCAAACTTCTTAATAACTGTCAAATCCAGATTTATGGTGCAAAGATAGAGTGACCACTCCAGCGATTATGGCGCTGTCGGAGTGTATCCATGTGTACTAAACCAGGTAAGCTACATCAGGATTCTTACACCAATCATATCCTCCGTTCGTAAATGAAGTACTTAGAAAAGATCATGCCGGCGTATGTGCCATTTCGGGGCTTTCATGCAACCAGCAAGTAGGCAGCCGAAGCGTTGGATACGTGACTATTGCCGTCGCCGATATAGCGCCAAGGGCGGTTGGATCCCCCAGCTCGCTGCATTGTGGACCAGTACTGATAAAAGCTGTCTACGGGGAGATAAAGGTGTTGAATTGCGTAAGTGAGTACAAGGACGGGTTTTATGCCGAGGGTGGCTCTGCTGGCAGGCATCGGGCCGTTTAAGACTCGTTGCAAATAGCGGACGGCAAACTCAGCACTTTGTAAATGGAATGATGTATATCTAACAACTCCTCCTTGTAAGATCAAGTTGTCAAACACAGCAGCCTACATCCAGCACATGTTCGTGCTGAAATCTCCATGCATCTATCCAATACCATACTTCTATTCTTCCTTCTTCCTTATTTCGTCTTCTCTTATTTGAATCCAGCCATCATTCTACATCTTTCAGATCACATAACCTTAGATGGGAGTCATCATTGGCCCATTCAATCTCCTCCACAAGATTGTCTAAGTCTTCCACTTTTCTAGAACAGTCCCATGAGTGAAACATAAGCCAATCATGCGTCATTTGAAGCTCAAGGCCAGTCAACATAAGCCCAGATGTGTTGTCGATGAATCTGATGTTTTCTCTAGGACACGATCCCCAGCCGAAGTCCTCAAAGGCTGATGCCCATATCAAGACAGACTCCTCTATTGCAATGTGCATTTCCTTAATCATGGGAAACTTTGCAAAGATTTCCCAGCCAAAATAGCAGAATGAATCGTATGACCGGTCGCCATCGACGGTGACCCTGAGCCGCTGTATGGCGTCAGTGTAACCACATAGTCGGTCCCGGAATTTCCCCACAATGTACCCTCCTGCGTGCGCACATGGACGAGCCGGGGGTGTGCTGTCAGACTCCAGATGTGAGCGCGGAGTTCCGGTGGAAGACGTGGAAATGGATGAAAAGTAGCCATTATTTTGATGAAAGTTTGTTTCTGACTGGGGTTCAAGTTGCTCAAGGCGGCACGGTTCCTTATAGCTGTTGGTTGTGTAAATTGCACGCGGAAACGCGAATCCAGCTTAGCTGGACAGGAGATTCCGACTGAGCGCTCGTCTCGCATTGCCAAATGTCACCCAGCTACAGCTGCCTCCTTCCTGGGGACACCAAGCTATCGGCCAAGTAGAAGCCAGAGATGGAACGGTCGCCGAAGAGAGATGGATGGAGTTTGCCCGTCTTTTTCAAGTGGGCACCTATACAGCGACTTGATGGTGCTGCTATGGGTATATTCTCACAGATCAGCACCTTGTTACTCCCAGGTTCCTAAAAGAGCCTATAATTCAGGTCGGGTCGATTTCCCAATTCTGGAGACAGTCTATTCAGATGTCTCATCAGAGCTTTGCTTCGGATAGCACCGACATGTTGTCCCGGTTTGAGGCTATGTCACTTGATTCGTTTGGGGAGGCGTCATATGTGGAGGATAGCACTACCACGGGGAAGTATCCATCCCCAAAATACGATGTTATTCGCTAGGGCGCTCACGGACGTGGGCAACTCACCGTCAAGATGGCCTTGTGTTGTCTCGGTCTTATGACAGAGAGGGAGGACGCCGAGGTTTCCCACCGGTATGCTCCCCTTGACAGCCGGCGATCAGCCTATCCGCAAGGATTCCGTCACACAGCCTCCTGTTGCTAATGCCATTGACCCAGAAGCCAGGATATGGTCCCTTGAGGGCAAACCTCACTCTGAGTCGGGCCCCATCAATTCTTCAGCCTTAAAACGCAGGTACCAGCACTCAAACCACCCTGGTTGCCAGGGACAAACGGGATCTGCCATATCCAACAAGATTCCACCAACCCAATTTTCCGGCTTTGTCGCCACCATGGTAAAGCCTGCAAGCCAGAGCAAATTTAACTGATCCTCCATGACGCTCTTCGTCTCCGAGTCCTCGTTTTGTGATATGTACTCGTAGAGTATGGCATAATATTCCTCGTCCGCTCGTAGGTCGCGAAAGGAGCGACGGTCAATTCTGACTGTATGGGGTCGGAGCCTAGGATCCAGGCTATAAAGCTCTTTCCCACTAATATTCATCCAGCCAAAGCATTTCCTGAACCGCGGAACAGAGGATATTGCAATAGCATCAGGTCGATGTCGAAATCTCTGCTCCTGTCGGCCTTCGTCTGAGAACTCTTGGAGGTTGTAGACGGCATCCTTGAACGTCTTTGGGTCCGGTTTCAAATGAATAGGCTCTGTCGAGGCTTCAATGGAGGCCCCAATCATCTGTAGTAGCGCGGCATTTTGAGATTCTTTTTGAACAGCCCAGTAACTAGTGCCATCCGGCGCGGTGTTGTCCCAAAACTGAGATCCAGGTTAGGTAGGCTCGGCTTGTTACCAAAAGTTACACACAGACTCACCACTTTTAAGGCGTATGAGCATCCGTCAATCCTCACTTTCCATACCATTCTATCGATACCGCATCCATTTTTTCCTCCCAGGTGATTTCGCGCGATAGGTTGCATGCTCTTAATAAGGGTCGTCGAAAAGTAGACCAAGAGCAATCGGGGTCACCAACCCTGAGTTGAGGGTCAAAGAATGGCTGTTGCTTCAGAACCCAGCACCGTTCCTCAAACTCTTTTAGGTGCATGGTTTCTAATGCATAGATTCGCAAACCTAAAAAATATGACACAATATTGCTTTAAATTAGTACGCAAAACTTTGTTGGATGCTGTTTGCCCTTGAAATTGCGTTATGATTGTCGTGATGTTGGACAGGAGAAGGCCAAGTATATGCTCCGTATTATCTAGGGGTGAATGAGCACGCCTATGACATGCACATTTCGCACTATGCCAGTCGCCCCTATGCCTCTAACCTCCACTAAGGCGTAGTCTACAGGGCGCATGCCGAACTGCGCAGACAGAGGCGCGTGCAAGTCGACCTCAGGTTGCGCACCCATCACCACCAAGTTGCTTTAATTTTTTTTTCCTCTGGGAATTCCATGTATCACAATAAATCTCTATTAAAATATTTCATGTAGACGCGTAAAGAAGGTATAGATTACGTCTTAATCCATAGTTAAACTCTGATGTCTCCCTTTCACATTCTAGAGTTTTCTTTCAATCGTTAAATTTATGCTAGCATCACGAGCAACATGCCGCTGAAGAATTCAAGCCGGCCTTAACACTTGAGGAACAAGACATGCGCTCTCTCTGTTGGAAGGTTAAAACAATACATTCGGTAATGGAACATAGACCAATATTACATTTCTTCAGAGTTCCCTAAGTAATCCGCCAATTCCGTGTTTCTGGCTACAGGGTAAGTTAAGTAAGGCGCATTGACGGAAACCAGCACCACATCTCCTCGAGTATCTTGGGACATAAAACAAAATAAAAGTAGATTACACATTTAAAAATATGAATATTAATAAGTATTTTAGGTTTCATATATAATATTCAGCCCGATGAATCGTGCCAGCCACGCATTCAGCTGCTGAACATGTCAAGTTCTGAGGGATTCGCTAAATACACCTAAAGAGATATGCACCATAGAGGATCTACATTTTAGATGGATCTATCCAGGCAATACGTATCAGCTCATTCTATATATAAAAAACTCATGATTAGATGCATGAATCGTCATGGAATCCTTCACACTAGTCGGCACGTCGGCAGACATTGTTGCTTTAGTTGCTGCGCTACAAAGGGAGCGAAGGATTCTAGTTCTCAAGACACCTCCACGAAGCCATTTTCTTGGAGCCGGCTAGAGCCGTCGTAGGATAGTCATAAATACAACTCTTTGAGACATCATTGATATATAAATGGTTAGCATACACATCTCCTTAACATGTTTCATATCCTGTTCACCGTCAGCATTTAAACCCCACATTTACAGTAAGCTTCAAAAAATCGCGAGATTCCTACACACGTCAAATCATTCAACATGCCATCTCAGAAACCAACCTTTTTGCTTGCCCATGGCGCCTGGCACAAGCCCGAGGCATACAGGTTTTTGTTGAGGGCGTTGGAATCTCGGGGCTATCCAACCGCGGCCCCTGAACTGCCTTCTGGTATGGACCAGACACCTGCCGATCCCCCAGGGGCCGATGCTCGTTGTCTCAGGGATGCTGCACGAGATCTGATTGGGGATGGAAAAGAGCTAGTTGTCATCGCGCATTCTTATGGAGGTGCAGTTGTGGCGGAGGCGTTCAACGGGATGGGCGTGAGGGAACGTCAGGCCAAGGGCTTGACTGGCGGTGTACGAATGATCGTACGGATAGCAGCTTTCGTGCTTGAACAGGGCAAGAGCTTCGAAGACTATGTGCCCGTCGATTCGGTGCCATGGACCCATTATAAAGTGAGTAGATGACTTATCTCTATAGCCGTATATGCTCATATAACGTAGGGAGACATGAAAGTCATCACTCCTGGGTTTGATATCGGGAAAATATGCTATGATGATGTCCCGAAAGAAGTGCAGCAAAAGTTCAGCTCATCCCTGACAAATCATCCAAAGGCGTGTTCCCTCTACTCGCCCAAGGAACCCAGGTATAACGAGATTGACCAAGCATACGTGTACTGTGAACAAGACGTTGCGTTTCCGCTGATAGCGCAACAATTCATGGTAGGGAATATCAAGAACCAGGGTGTCAGCTTCAAAGAGGCGTCTTTGAGTTCGAGTCATTTCCCAATGTTGAGCATGCCGGAGGAGTTGGCGGACAAGATTGTAGAATTCCTGTAGTCGACTAGGGGGCAATTTAGGAGGTGCTTGGATGAGACACAGCGGAAGCGAACAACATGGTGATCGGTTCAGGTCGCATTTTTCACGCGTCTTGCGTTCCAAGGGCGTGGTCTGGTGATGTCTCGGGTGATGGGTATTGGGTGAGAAATTCTATGGCACGGTATAGCTGAATGGACGTTTGGTGATGGTGGGGGTGGCGGAAGCACCGCAAGAGGGTGAGGTGGCATTGGTACAAATCAGCTCGAGCCTAAAATAAATTGAAAGATGCAGATATGCATGGATATTGAACAAGGCGTGAGAGAGATGGATGTATCCTGATGGCGGATGGGCATATCATGGCTGATGAATTGACACTGTAAGGATAGTCATGGTAGGACAAGGGAATGAAATGTCGAGGCTTCCCTGTCAAACACATCAAAGCGATAAATCTGATGACCTGCGAAAATGACGCCATGTTTTTCAACGGCTTTGATGCAGCGGAGCCAAATCTCCTGCGACCGACGGGGCGCGGCGCTCCTTCTGGCATCATGTCATGCCGCTTTTATGGCTCGAGCAGACCTTTGAGACCTTTTTCTCTTCTCTTTGGAGGCGGTTTTGTTCTCCTCTCTTATGGTGCGGGGTTTTGTTTCAATGTTTCAGGTTTCGGGAGAGGTCTAGAACTGCCTGATATTCAGACTGATTGGCTCATGTCACTTCTCAGACGTGAGGGATGCATCCGTCTTCGTAATTCAAAAAAGACATCCATAGTCACAAGTCATTGCCTGACGTATAGACGCAAGGTACACTGTCACATCTAGCCCTACCATTCGCTAGCAGAGGCAAGATAAATGGGGCTCTCGGGAATGCACATTCCCTAAACCAGTTGGAGGGATCCTCATGGCTCCTATAGCGGCGAGTCATCTTAGGCCGAAAAAGGTCTGCATGCGATACTCGCGGGGCAGGTCTACTAGGGTCACGATTGTTAAATCTGTACAACCCCAACCGACATCCAGACTCTCAGCTTATCTTCTAGACCTTGCACCTTTTGTGACCGAGACTCATCTTCCTTTGCCAAGTCAATTGCGGAGTATACGGGCATCGCTATATATACTTACTCGAATATCTACATTTTGGTGGTAGACCCGCGAGACGAGCATAGTATTTTGGCTATCCCCTCAGTCTACTCTCTTTCTCCAACTCCTCGCGACAAGACACAAAAATAGTAACAATATCGATAACATGGCAGACACGATGGCCTCACCGAAGCAGCCTCAACGCCCGCAGTTGACGAGCAACATGCGAAGCAGCTCCTACCTGAGCGATCATCAGCAGTACCGCCGAATACCCGACCGTCATGGTATTGATACCGTCGTCGAAGACATCTCTCCCTCTCCTTCTCGGCTGTCGCCCAAGCCGATTCTCCCCTTTAACGGAATCCCTTCGGTCGAGAACCCTCCTGTTGTTGTCGACAGTGGTGTCACGCACAGCTACTCACACCCCAACTGCGCGCCAGCCTCTGGCCAAAGAACAGACAGACTTGTCGCAACACTGTTCTACAAGGGAGCAAACAGACACGCGGCTTCGGCCAGCCTTCTAGGGTCTCAATCTTCGGTTAAGAGTGGGCTGGCAGACAGCAGCGAGTCCCTACCCCCCAACATGGCCCCAACGACAAATATTGATGCTTTCCCCTTGGAACCACCAACCCAAGAGTCCGAGCAGCTGGACCATCTATATGGCTCTTATGTCTCTCCACTGTGCATTACGTCTTTCCTCCACCTCATGTCCTCGTTCCCGCTCCCCGAGGGTTCCGATGAGCCTCACTCATCACACAGATGTCTCGATAACCAGGAAAACCCTCGCGTTGTCGAGCTAACTCTGTCGCCTGCTCCTTCGCCCAAGTATCTGAACCTGTCCGATCTCAGAAAACATGAGATGATCTACAGATTTGAGCAAGAGTGGAACGTCGATGTTGTTCTACAAAGAGACGTGATTTGGAGGAGACATCCTCGGCTAGTTGTCTTTGATATGGACAGCACCCTGATTACTCAAGAGGCCATTGATCTCTTGGCAGAGACAATCAAGGACCCCCCGATTTGGCGGATCGCGTTGCTAACATTACTCACCGAGCCATGATGGGAGAACTTGAATTCGACGCTTCCTTCCGAGAGCGTGTTGCCCTTCTGAAGGGCCTACCGGCAACCATCTTCGAAGACCTCCGGCCAATCTTGAATGTCACCAACGGCGTCCGGGATGCGCTCAAGGCTCTGAAGAGACTTGGCGTCAAGACGGCAGTCCTATCTGGTGGCTTCTTGCCACTAACAGGCTGGCTCGCCAAGGAGCTCGGCATTGATTACGCTCACGCCAATGAGGTAGTCATTGGAGAAGATGGCAAACTCACGGGTGAGGTTAAGGGTATCATTGTTGGCAAGGAGCGGAAGCGGGATCTTCTTGTCGAAATCGCTACCAAGGAGGGAATTGACCTGTCTCAAGTTCTCGCTGTTGGTGATGGCGCCAACGATCTCTTAATGCTGAGCAAGGCTGGTCTTGGTGTTGCGTGGAATGCCAAGCCACGCGTGCAGATGGAGGCCGATGCTCGGTTGAACGGGGAGAGCATGCTGGACCTGCTCTACTTGTTTGGCCTGACGGGGGAAGAAATAGACTTGCTTAAGGCATAGTAGCGTGCGATCCATCTGGACGCGGTGTGGACTGGGATCCATTTGAAAGCCTCGATAGCAAACTTGTAATGAGATCATGATACTGGATATGGGATAGCAATGGGAAAATGACTATGATATGCCTGATGCTGGATTTTCCACTTTCAGCTCGATTGTGATGGTATAGTGTGCAATATCAGATAGGGACGTGTGTGGAAGCAGAATCCTCACACCGACTCAAATAGTCACTTGTTCGTAGTGGTCTTCAAGGTGGTATTGAAAATTTGTTGTTACCATGAGTCAAACATGGTTGATGCTGCGACCCAAAACGTAAATTCTACACAGCCATGCCTCGCCGTCCCATTTCCCCGGTCCTCTCCCTTTTTCGCTCCTAATAATGACACTTTCTTCCTTCTACTTCTTCTTTTTCTTGGTTGCTGAGATTTAAGGATAGCCTTCCTTGCCCCACTTGTTGTACTTGTCGTGGAGCTCCTTGGGGAGGGTAACGTTGGGAACGACAACGGCGTTCAAGGCGCTGGGAGCATCACGGGGAGCGAGAGAGGTGTCGCCGCCGGGGTGGTAGCTGTACTTGCCCTGGGAGTTGCTGTCCCAAGGTGAGCCAGCGATCTTGACGTCGGTCTCAGAGGTGGATTGAGTAGGAGATCGGCCTGAAGAAGAAAAATTGTCAGTTAACTTTGGTCTCTTATCTTTCTATGGCGCATGTATGTCGCAGCGTATTCCATACCGAAGTAGTAGCCGGCACCACCAAGAGCACAAACCATAACACCACCGAGAATCTACAGTTTGAGGAAACAAAGTTAGTTATCGTTTTCGAAGGCGCCTCATATGACGACATGGAGATCGAGGGCCGAGGCAATATGACGCACCAAAATCTCGGGGTTGCGCTTGGATTCCTTTGCGAGCTCCTGCTTCTGAGCCTCCTGGAAGCGGCGAACCGTGGTGGAAAAGAATCGGCGAGTGACGTGGGAAGCCATTGTTGACAGACTTGTATCGAATTGGTGACGATATGTTGGGTGTAGTTTTTTGGAGGAGGGATGGTCCGGAGCAACTGGTCCAAAAGCTCTGCTGTCAGAGGTTGCCCATCACCCGATGATTCGAACCCGAGATCCCGAGACTGCGATTGGCCAATGCCGAATAGTGGATTACATCACGTGCTAGATCACGCAAACCATTCGATCGCCCCACGTTGACCACATGGAAAGCGTCATGGTTAGGTAAGCGAAGAAATCGAAGCAGGCATCTTCCCAGCAGCCAGGGAACCAAGGGAAGCAGGGAAATTTGGGCATCATTGACGTGCCAGTCCGTCAACAGTTGGCACATCAACACCACCAATGATGGTCGTCGATGTGGAAATTGGCCAACATCCAACAAGTGAACATCTAATCAGACAACGACAACAAGCCTACAGGGCTAAAACAGTTTACGCGTTGTCGCATGTGTTTGCAGTGGCGCTGCTTCTCAAGAGGGGGGATGAGAAACAAATACCTACAAGTATCATATCTCTGGAGAAAACCACTCAACAATTGATCAATTCATGTCCCATCTTCATCAGATCTGATCTCTGTGTTCTCTCCTTTGGGGTCCTTAGTGCTACTTTGCACTGCATTACGCTGCCGATTGCTCATTAGCTGAGCCCCCGCGAAACACTCAGCCAAACAGAAGCTGTAAACGCTGCTGAAAAAGAAACACTTCTGCTTGGGGGCCGCACGTTTACAGGCCATCATAACGTGGAGCAGCCCCTTTTTTACAGGGGAGGGCCCAAGCGTCCACGCACGCTGCAGCTAGCCTCAGAGGTGGGCTTTACCTTTTTGCCTTTGTCGATTGAGAGAGACCGAAAAGCAACCAAGACAGACAGAAACCGTCGCGAAAAAAAGAAACAAGCGTCGTCGTCGCTCACTCATCACACACTTTTCACCAATTCTCCCGCTTTTCCCGGCCCTGACGCCTTTGCCGTGGGCCTCACACACTCCTTTTGTTCGTTTTTGCATTTGTCACTCTTTTTTTACTTAATTCTTTCTCCCCGCTTCTTTACACTCCTTACCAACTCGTGGCAATCAATTCCATTGCCCTTGTTTTGACAGATTTAGCCACCTTCCTTTGACTTCTTTGTAATCTGAGACACGACAAGCCTTTTTTTTTTCCTTGGGCGACGGTCAGCAACCAGCCGAGATTAACTGCTAGTACCTAAACACAGAATCCACGGTCCGAGTCACCCTTCACACACATCGTGTTTGTGTCCGATCTACCACGAGCCGGTAATACCTGGGACGATTATTCGCGACGATACTTTTCGATCTTTTTCCTTCTCTCCCTCAGACGAACCCTCCCGCTTCGCGTCTCAAACTCGATTCGAACTCAGGCTATGTTCTAAGGCGACTATCTAATCTTGGTCACATCAGACCGTCCGTCACCATGGCGTCTCAGGGCTCGAAAAAGCCTGCCGGCCCATCTGGCGACGATCAGACCTTTCCGCAACCACGGTTTCCACGAAACGATGCTCATCGTCCGGTCAGTGTTGTATCATCGCGTATGACGGATATTGCGAGTGAGGATGAAGGAGAAGGCAAGAAACCTGTTGTAAAGACGCATCGGCCAAAGCTTTCGGATGCTCGGCCAGAGACAGCCAGAACAGGAACCTCATCCAAGGGCCCTTGGGCTGGAGGCGCGCGTAAGGGTTTTCCCACCGGCAAGAGAGGAAGCGTTACGAGCCAAACTGCTGGCTCACTGGGACGATCACCAAGTTTGACATCTCGGAGTCACGTCCCTTCTCTCACCTCTAATGCATTTTTCCACCCCATGAGCTCTCAAAAGCTGCAAGCTCAGAGAGCGGGAGCAGCGCGACCACCAACCACACAATCGCCACCGCCACCACCGCCGCAGCCTGATATTAACGACAATGCCACCGATCTCGATGGAAGTGTAATCCAAGACCTTGCTTCTTTACATAATCACATCGCTCCAGTCCATCACATCATCTATAGTACCGACAATGACGACACTAGGCGAGCACCACCTTCCCGTGGTACCGAAGTAACCGAACAGGAACCCTACGACCGAATCACCGGAACTACCAGTCCAACTCAAGGCCATTATGCACCTGCCAGCTTGACCGATAGTGTGCGGCCATTGCACAACAACGTAGACAACGCCCAGCCTCAGCTGAATCTCGAAGATAAGAACTTTACTGGTCTCGGAAGCTTACCTAGCCCCAACAAATCGCAAGGGACTTTTTCGAATTTTGTGTTGCCTGGCATGGATGGTCATTCGGGTGAGAATCGGAACACAGATGGCGCAGAGAAATTATCTTCGGCTGCCACATCACCTCGACTAAACCCTGTCGACTCACGAGGCAAGCCGAAACTCAAAATCACACCTACACCAACCCAACACCCAAGCAAGGGCAAAGTATACGAATACTTTGAAGGTAACACGGTTTTCTTCTTTGGTGGTCGGTGGCAGAATACCCGACAACGACCTATCAACGTTGCAACGGGCCTTTTCGTAGTCATCCCTTGCGTCCTCTTCTTCATTTTCGAGGCGTCTTGGCTATGGCACAATATCTCACCAGCTTTGCCGATTATCTTTGCATATCTTGCCTACATCTGCTTCTCGTCCTTTATCCACGCATCCATTTCTGATCCAGGGGTAAGCCATACATCATGATGACTAGGTTAACAAGACCGGGAGCTGACAAATGTAGATTCTTCCTCGAAACCTCCACCAATTCCCCCACTCGCTGGGGACGGAGACCTTTTGCGCGTTGATCCTCCGACAAACGACTGGACGCTGATAAAGTCAGCTGAGCCAACCGCTGCGGCTATGGAAGTTCCGGTCAAGCACTGCCGGACTTGCAACATCTGGCGACCACCACGTGCTCACCACTGTCGTCTATGTGACAACTGTGTTGAGACTCATGATCATCATTGTGTATGGCTCAACAACTGCGTTGGAAAACGCAACTACCGATATTTTTTCACATTTGTTTCATCCGCTACTCTTCTTTCCGCCTATCTTATCGGCACAAGCCTTGCCCAGCTTATTGTCTACATGAAGCGTGAAGACATTAGCTTTGGCAAGTCCATGGATCACTTTCGTGGCACGTTTGCCCTGGTCATTATTGGATTCCTGGCCTTTTGCTACCCCGCAGCCCTGATGGGCTATCACATTTTCCTGATGTCTCGAGGCGAGACGACGCGAGAGTTTATGAATTCCCACAAGTTTGCTAAGAAGGAACGATATAGGGCATTCAGTCAAGGCAGCGTTTGGAGAAATCTGTTGGCAGTGCTCTGCCGCCCCCGGTCGCCGACATACTACCGCTTCAAGACAAAATACAAGTACGGCGACCAGCGCCTTGGCCTTCATCGGGATGTGAGGCCTAGGCTTGACTCTCGCGGTCTGGAAATGGGAACTGTTCCAACGGGAACTGGAGGCTTTCAAGGGCCAGTGGCCTTGCGGGAAGCAGCAAACCAAGGGTAGATGACCATGTTTATGAACTCGATTTTTCTTTTTCTCTCCTTACCACGTCACATTTCTTCTCTTTGGTCTGCTTTTGTTGGGCAGCAGACATTTATTGCCGAATGGGTACAAACAATCAGCCACGGGGCACACTTTTCAAACAACAAACAAACAAACAAACAAACAAACAAACAAACAAACAAACAAACAACAAGGTTTCTGGATTATATATAATGTATGGATTTCTAATTATACCCCAAGGCGAATTGTACTTGATGTACTTGTTTCTTATGAGGAAGAAAGAGATGATGAGATTGGGTGAGGCAGTAGTGTAAGGTCTGTACATAGAATATATCTACGCGACCTAGATGAGACGTTTTTTTCCTTCAGATGCCTTGTTATTTATTTGTATGAAGAAAATGTTTTGAATTCAAAAGTGACCAAATATGGTTTGAATAAGTTTACAGCGAAGAGGGGTGTGAATCATCTGTTCAAGATAACCCACGTGTAATCAATGTGTGGATGGAGTCTGACATTGAACCCAAATCTTAGTGGCGTCCACTATCATTGTGTGGAGCCCCCCAGCTGCAGGGCGAGAGTTTTGCCCGGCTTTGCCAGCGCCAGCGCAGTGCCAGTGCCAGTGCCAGTGCCGGTGCCGGCATGGACAAAAAGAATTGATAAGCATCGCTACTGATAAGAGAAAATTTCGATAAATTTTTAGAACCAGCCTAACCCAGAGTAACGTTAGCCAGATCAGCCAGCCCGCCAGCAGTCAAGGGCCTGAACACTATCAGGGCATTTTTTTGGGCAGTCCATCCATCTGGCTGTGAAACTTTGCCTCTACCTTTTTTTTCTTTTCTCCTTGTTCATCCTCTTCTCTCCAAGCGCAGTTTCGTTTCTGCAGCTGAGTCTCTGTGCTGATTTCCCTTCTTGTCGAAAAAAGGAGAACCGAGCCAGGACGACGCAATGCCTCATCCAGTATCACCACCGACCGTCGTGGCCAACGGCGCCCCTCCCCCGCCATCGCAGGAGGACGTCTCTGCCTTTGTCACCACCATTTTCACCGCCCAGACGTCGGCCGCTTCCATCGATGCTTGCTACGGCCTGTGCGAGCTGCTGCTCAACTCGGTCGGGTCCGTCGGACTGCAGCACTATGGCATTCTCGCCGAGATCAAGAAGGCTGCTGCCGATAAGAAGAGTGGGCTGCGCAGGGAGAGCAGTCAGAATTTGCTGGGTGCCATTTTTGAGCGCTTTCCGCCCAGGGAGACGCTGAGCGAGGTCGTCTTCTTGGTCCAGGAGACTGGAACCGTGACCTGGGCTCTGGATGCTTTGTCTGATAAGGGTACCGTTGTCCGAGAGGCTGCCCAGTATGGTCTCGATGCGCTGTTTGCAAACCTGAGCGCCGAGGCCCTCGTCACCGGCTTGTTGCCCGTCTTGGCCGAGTACCTCTCCAAGAAGACTGGTAAATGGCAGGGTACCGTCGGTGCCTACAAGCTGCTCCAGAGGATGGCCGACAAGGCCAAGATGACTGTTGGCTGCACCAAGGAGGAGGCTGCTGAGAAGGATGTGCTCCGCGAGGCCATGGGTAACAAGCTTGCCGGCTTGATCCCCATTGTCGAGGGCGGCATGCATGACCTGAAGGCTGAGGTCGAGAAGCAGGCTGTCCAGAGCATGAACTCTCTCACGGCTCTCTTGTCCAACGACGACGTTGCTCCTCGGATTCCCCTCCTTATTGATACTATGCAACACCCTTCTGCTCAGAGTCTCCAAAAGGCCATTCATGCCTTGTCCATGACCACCTTTGTTGCTATCGTTACTTCCCCTGTGTTGGCTCTCTTGACTCCCTTCCTTGAGCGATCTCTCAACACCCCCAGCACTGCTCAGGAGGTCCTGCGTCAAACCGTCGTCATTGTTGAAAACTTGACCAAGCTTGTCCACGATCCTATCGAGGCCCGAACTTTCCTGCCCAAGTTGATTCCCGGTGTCAAGGCCGTTTGCGACCGTGCTTCCCTCCCCGAGGTCCGAGAGATAGCTGAGCGAGCTCTTGCTACCATGCAAAAGGCCATGGGTAATGACAAGGACATTGTCGCCCGAACCACCGCAGAGGACGTTGCCAAGGTTTTGGATGAACAGATCAAAAAGAACAATGGCTTGTCTGGACAAGGTGATATTTACAAGGCTGCCAGGCTTTATATCTCCGACATGGTTGCCACGGATGTCAACTACCGATTTGTTACTAGAATCTCTGCCCGCATTGCCCCCTATTTGAAGTCATTGACGGTGGATCCCGAAGCACCTCAGTTGATTGCCGACGCTGTTCAGCAATACTACGTTGAGGAAGACGCGATCCGATATGGTGTCCCGGAAAAGGAGGACGATGGTGAAATTGAAATTGTCAATGCCGATTTTTCTTTGGCTTACGGTGGCATGTTGCTTCTTTCTCACACCAACCTGAGACTCCTCAAGGGCCACCGTTATGGTCTCTGCGGCCGAAACGGTGCTGGAAAGTCTACCCTTATGCGCAGCATTGCTAATGGCAAGCTCGAAGGCTTCCCTTCCCAGGACGTTTTGCGTACTTATTACGTCGAGCACAACCAGGGAGAGGATGCCGACATTAGCATTCTCGAGTTCATTTCCAAGGACCCCGAGATTGGACCCCAGGGAACTGAGCACATTTCCGAAGTCTTGTCAGAGTTCGGCTTCACCCCCGGTCCCGAGGGACGACAGTCTCACCAGGTTGGATCGCTCTCTGGTGGTTGGAAGATGAAGCTTGCTCTGGCTCGTGCTATGCTGAAGAAGGCTGATGTCCTCCTCTTGGACGAACCTACTAACCATCTCGACGTTGCAAACATTGCTTGGCTTGAAAACTACCTCAAGACGCATCCCGACATTACCAGTCTAATTGTTTCCCACGACTCTGGCTTCTTGGATAACGTCACAACTGACATCTACCACTACGAGCCAAACAAGAAACTGGCCTCCTACAAGGGCAACCTGGCTGCCTTTGTCAATCTCCGCCCCGAGGCCAAGAGCTACTACACGCTCTCCGCGTCACAAGTGCAGTTCAAGTTCCCTCCTCCTGGCATTTTGACTGGTGTCAAGTCACAGACCCGAGCCATTATCCGAATGACCAACGTTTCCTACACCTACCCCAAGGCCCCCAAGCCATCTCTGCAGGAAGTCTCTTGCCAGCTTACCCTGTCTTCCCGAGTTGCCATCATTGGACCAAACGGTGCCGGAAAGTCGACTTTGATTAAGCTGCTCACCGGTGAAACCATTCCCACTGTTGGAAAGGTCGAGAAGCATCCCAACTTGCGTATCGGTTACATCAAGCAGCACGCTCTTGAGCACGTTGAGATGCACCTCGAGAAGACGCCTAACCAATACCTTCAGTGGCGATACCAGCACGGTGATGATCGTGAAGTCCACATGAAGCAGACTCGTGTCTTGTCTGACCAGGACCGCGAGCAAATGGACAAGTGGATCGATTTGAAGGACGGCAATTCTGCGAAGCAGATTGAGTCCCTTGTTGGCCGTCAAAAGTACAAGAAGACGTTCCAATACGAAGTGTAAGTTCTATTCCAGCAAATTTCATTTCACGCAACATGCTAATTCATATTTTAGTAAATGGCGTAACATGCTCCCCAAGTACAACAACATGATCTCTCGTGAGACCCTGCTTGAGTTGGGCTTCAGCAAGCTTATCCAAGAATTCGATGATCACGAGGCTTCTCGTGAGGGTCTTGGTTACCGTGAGCTGCAGCCTGCCGTCATCTCCAAGCACTTTGAGGATCTCGGTCTTGACCCTGAGATTGCCAACCACAATGAGATTGGCTCGCTCTCTGGTGGTCAAAAGGTCAAGGTCGTCATTGCCGGTGCTATGTGGAATAACCCCCACTTGCTCGTCTTGGACGAACCTACCAATTTCTTGGACCGAGATTCGCTGGGTGGTTTGGCTGTTGCCATTAGGGAGTTCAAGGGTGGTGTCATCCTTATTTCCCACAACGAAGAGTTTGTTGGCGCTCTGTGCTCTGAGCAGTGGCACGTCAACGACGGCAAAGTAGCTCAGCGCGGTAATGCCGCCGTTGACCTGGGCAGGTTTGAGGACAGCCGTCCTGGCAGCGGTGTGACTAGCACGGCAGTCAGCACGGCGGCCAACTCCGTCGTCAGCAGCGCTGTAAACAGTGGTACAGAGGACAATGGGGATCTCAAGTTCAGGGCCAGGAAAAAGAAGAAGATGACCAAGAAGGAGCTCAAGGAGCGTGAGGTTCGTCGTCGTCTGAGACACATTGAGTGGTTGAATAGTCCCAAGGGCACACCCCACCCTGTTGACACGGATGATGAAGCAGAGTGATTGTATTGACTTTTGTTTACTGGGGTAAAAGAGTTGGGTCTTCAGGTTGGATCTTGTTACGGCACGTGACGGTATAGACTGGTATATCTACTATTTGGTAGAGACATGATGAACGCGAGGGATGGGTTAGATGAGATGCTGGGACTAGACGACGATGACATGGTTAATTTATAGAGGCGTTTGGGATAGATAGATTGATGGGTATTTGCACCTATTCTATAAAAGTTTGGGATGTCATGATGCACGATGTTTGTCTTGTGTGAATACTATGTGTGATTGTGTCCCTTTGCTGTCTGCCTCTATCTTGGAGACTAGAGCCTATAAGCAATTATCTGATGAGAAAAGATGTTATCCACATATTCCCTTTATTCACCAGCCTGCCCGCCCTGCTCCACACGCCGAGGCTCAAGGAACTGATTATATCCACTAGATGGGGGGTCCTTCATCTGAGGCATACCGACAAGCACAGGGGGCACAGCGAGCCGGGCATGGCTAGACTTCCGAGATTCAGCGAGAGTACATGGGTCATTCGTATGTATGTGTGTATTTTGAGTCATGGTTCACTTTTGATTATACTGGGACCGGATACTTGGTTCGAGTCTCACTTTCAAATGTACCAAGATCAGCTTCCATCCTCCCCCACTAGGGTAGCATCCCCTAGGTAACTCACACACAAAAACCCACAGGTGTTTTGTCGCTATGACTCCACCGTTCTCCCCTAGATGACCGAGAATGGAAGGGGATATTACTATGTATGAATCACTTGGTGCTTTTTTTTTTTTTTTTTTTAGATCACGGTGATTGTGTTAGACACATACAGGTGAAGACAAATCAATTCCCCCCCCCCCAGCCGGTGATGAGTATAGCAGCGGTCTGATATGCCTCGGGGGTATAAAGTGGGGGAAAAGTGGTGGTGGTGGGGTCTCGGACCAAGATTGAATGCTTACTGATCGTGAAAAGAGGAGATGATGTTGATTGTGAGCCATTTTCGTAATTTTCTCTCTCTCTTTTCTTTTCTTTCTCTTTATGATATTATGGTGTGGATCGATGGACAGATGCATACTTATCTAGTACGCGATGTCTGAGGGGGTGGCAGAATGAGTGTTGATGCTACATTGCATGCAGGTGGTATGCACATATGTTAGTTTCAATGGAGCCATTGTATTTACTGCTACATTCTCTAACCGAGAAAACATTGTATTTTTACCGCAAATAAAAATAAAATAAATAAATAAAGGTACGTCATTTATAAGCAGCGTCTAGGGGGTATTATATCAAGGATCGAATCATTTGATATAGGTACGAGGTCATGCGTGCTATCTCATAAAGTACCTAGTACTTCGTACAAGCTAAAATCGCGAGAGCAAAAGTGGGAGACAGAGAGGGAGACAGAGAAAAGAGGGAAGGGGGAGGCAAACAACGACGACGACGATGACACAAAAAAAGACATGTGAAGGATTGCTGACATTTGGGGATGATGTAATTGGGAGGGTGAGACGAGAGGGACAGACAGACAGACAGACAGGGTAAGATCTTGATTTTGGTGGATCTTGATGAGATAATGTAAACTTTTGAGACAAGTCACTACAAAGTCCATTGACAGGTACGGAGTACTTTAAGTATTAGTAATTCTTACACAGAGATGGATGCATTTGTGTATGGTATGGTATGGTACAAAATCGTCAACAGCACGCCTTCCAAAAAGATCGGACGTTCCTTGTTTCAAATCAGGTCCTATTCCCCTCCCGGGCCGACTTGTGTGGTGACCCTCCCAAGAAAACAACGACGGAATCAATTCCACAGTTTGTTTCGGGAAAGAAAAAAATTAAAAAAAATTCGTTCGTTCCCTTTTCTTCTTCTCTGAATCGCGTGCACGAAACGTTTTGGTGGAACTTCCCTCCCCCGTCGTGCATGATGGGTACCCGGATAAAAAATCCTTCCAAGGGAACCCACGGGCGGATCTCTCTTCGATGTGGAGTTGCCTCGGCATGTAGCCTAACAGGGCAGCTCAGGGGTTCCACCACGGGAGATGGATCTGGGGGTGGGAAGAAGAAGAAAGAAGGGGAAAATAATAATAATAATCATGCCAAGGATTGGAGTCGTCTGGGCTCCATCATGGCTTCCGCGGATTTTGCTTCTATTTGCCATTAGAACGAACACTGTGCTCTTGTCGGTTACACGATGATGGCATGTGCCGTCAAAGCGAGAGCCGTTGTTTTGGGGGCTGTGGTAAGCTTATGCAAGTTTAATCGTAGTCTAAAGAGCGAAAAAGCATGTTGGTTTCGTTCCCTCTCTTACCTGTCATAAACTGGTAAGGCTGAATCCCCCCGATCTATCTCTTTTAGTATGCATGTAGTATGTATAGAGAAGAGAAAAGGCACATGCTTTTTTATTTTTGTGCGGCTGGGAAGGGGGGCGGTCGATGGTTGGAAATCCGGTGTCTTGGAACGAACCAGGGTCTTGGTCTTGGTTCTTTTTGGTCTGTCTCAAGCAGCGTATCAGAGTACGATATCTTGTTTTTCTCTCTCTTTGTCCTTCTTCATCGTGTGAGAATTTGGTCTGGGCTCCGCATTCCTGGGGCGGCAAATGCCGTGTGGGTGAAAACTAAGAAGACATACTACGGATGGACGGACGGAGTACCTCATGACTACTCCGTATACAATCTCTTCTGTACGGGAGTAAGCACTCTCTCCATAACCAAACAAAGAAGCACTGTGCAGAAAGAAAACCAATGAGCTATTAGAAGTACATACTCGAGGACCGAAATCTCCGCCCTCCGCGGGCGCATTTGCGGTGCGGGTTTACTACTTGCAGCAAAACCTTGATCGCGCCCCCCCCCTGCAAAACCCAAAAGACCTCTTGACTTGACGTAACCAGGGATGCAACCAATGCACATCCCTCAGAACCAACCCTTGTCGAACGGCAGTTCCATCTTGGCGGTTGCAGTACTAGTACCGTTGCCGCATGTCGCTCTTGTATTTGCACGGAGTCGCACTCCGTCATGCCTGGTTAACCACATGCAGTAGGTCAAGTCCGTCTAGATGCAACTAAGACAGAATCATCCGGTGGCTTGTCGAACGTTGCTAGTACCATCTGCTACGCATGACCCCGTCCAAAAGGCACAGCCCTAGCTCAAACTATATATATACATACATATAATGTAGATATGTAGATGTGTATATATATATATATATATATATATATCTCAGTCCATCAGCTCACCTTAAAAGTGTCCTGCTTTCTTGTTAGTTTTGATGAGGTAGGTCGTTTCGATTATACGTACGTCCTCGTCCAAGATACTCCCTCCCATAGTCCCCATATCATCGCCAACGCATCCGTCAAGATGCCCACCGTGGCGACCGAGCTCGCCTACCTGAGCGGCGCTGCCCTCACAGGCGGATACATCCTGCTCTCCGCAGCAGAGTACTTCTCCAAAGCCTTCACCCACAGCCATCTCACTCCATACGCCCCGTACCTAAAGATCTCGCTCGCCATCATCCTCATCCCGTTCTACATCACCTTCCGCAAGCATCACCACTACTACCGCGGCGCGCGCATCAATGGCTGCCAGCCCACCCGCGTCTTCCCCCACAAGGACCCCATCCTCGGCATCGACCTCCTCAAGATCATGCTCAAGGCCGTCAAGGAGCACCGGATCCTGGACACGTGGGACGAGCACTTTGCAAAGTACGGCAAGACGCACTGGGAGAACGCCACGGGCAACTGGTACCTCCTGACCACCGAGGCGGAGAACGCAAAGGCCATCCTGTCTTCGCAGTTTGAGAACTTCTCCATCCTTTCGACGCGCCAGAAGACCACCGACCTGATCCTGGGCCCGAAGAGCATCTTTTCTGCCAATGGCGCCGAGTGGCAGCACAGCCGTGCCATCATCCGCCCCAGCTTTGTGCGAAACCAGCTCGCCGACCTGGAGTGCACCGACAGACACGTCGACAACTTCCTGGCCAAGATCCCCATGGATGGCTCCTCCTTTGACATTGATAAGCTTCTCTACTGGTTCACCATGGATGTGTCAACCGACTTCATGTACGTTATTTGCCTCTTTTTTGTCTCTTGCTGAAAAAAAAATGTGGATGGAGTATGGTGTGTGTACTAAAACGTTCTGGTCTTCAAAAGGTTCGGACACTGCACCAATCTCCTTACGACTCCTGATCAGCAATCTCTCGACTTCCTCGAAGCCTTCGACTCCGCCAGCTTCAACGCAACCACGCGCGGCCGTCTTGGCTGGATTACCCTCTTCATCCCCGACAGCAAGTTTAACGCCGAGATCAAGACCTGCCACCGCTTCGTCGAGCACCATGTGTCCAAGGCCCTTGCCAAGTCTGGCGAAAAGGAGCGCCCTTATGTCTTCCTCGACGAGATCATCAAGTCCGGCGCCTCCCAGAAGGAAATCTCTGATCAAATCCTGTCCATGATCCTCGGTGGCCGTGACACCAGCGCCAGCACCCTGTCTACTCTCTTCTACACCCTGGCTCGCCGACCGGACGTGGTGAAGAAGATTCGCGCTGAGGTCTCTCGATTGGACGGCCGGAGGCCTTCGTGGGAAGATCTCAAGGACCTAAAGTACCTGAACATGACTGTGAAAGAGAGTATGTTTTTCAACTGTCTCCCCCTCCCTTTTTTCTCCCTTTTTTCTTCTTTTCCTTTCTCGTCTCATCCGCCGCATCGTTTTGCTCACATCATGATTTTTTTGTAGCCTTGAGAGTGTGGGGTCCCGTGAGCACCAACATGCGCACTGCCAACAAGGACACCGTCCTCCCCCGTGGAGGCGGCCAAGACGGCAAAGGCCCCATGTTTGTCCCCAAGGGCACCGACATCCGTTACTCTCTCCACGGCATTCACCACAACAAGGAATTCTACGGCGAAGATGCCGATGAATTCCGCCCCGAACGTTGGGAAGAGAACCTCCGACCTTCGTAAGTTCCTATTATTCTCCTCCTCCTCTCTCTGGTATCAAACAGGAAATGAAGTGGTGTCCGCTGACACAGATTTTGATTTGATAGGTGGGATTACATCCCCTTCAGCGGTGGTCCTCGTATTTGCATTGGCCAGCAGTTCGCCCTCACGCAGATGATGTACCTTCTCGCGAGGGTTTTCCAGCAGTTTGGCAATGTCGAGGCGCGATCCGATAAGCCCATGCGGCACAAGGTTACGACGACGATGAACATGGTGGATGGGTGCTGGATCGCCTTGGAGCCACTCGAAGGATTTGAGAAGAACTGATGACTGTTTTTTTCTTTTCTGTATGACAAAGCTGGGTCTATGGTTTTAATGGGAGTTTTATATATATATATTTATTTTTATAAACATATATTAGGGATAATACATTGAGGGACTTGTGAAATTTTATACCACTGCTTGAATCAAACAAATACATTTATAGTTGAAGTTTGCTCATTGACGTGGACATGGTGTGAGACGAGTTGAGTGTGCGACATGAGACGTCATAAGCAATACGCCAAAGGTATCGAGCATACGAATGTAGGAGGAATGTCTGAGTCATGATCGTGTATTGCTAGAATAAATGATAAGAAAACCTCTCCTCTTTCATTGTATGAAAACCTTTATCAAAAATTCATGGTCCAACAATCCAAAGTCGTACAATTAAAGCCCATCACGTGACCACGCATACCCGCGTCCCCAGAACCTCCTAGGCCTGTCCAAGCTTCCTCCCTCGAGCCCTCCAAACAAACGAAGAAAAAAGCTGTCCCCCTCCATTTCATCCCATATTATTTTGCGCGCCGGCCATTGAAATAAAAATAAAATAACACAGCAATGACTTCGCGATCTCCCTCACGCGGCCGCTATAGGTCTGCTACGCGCTCGCCTCCCCCAAAGTCGGACGACTCGCGCTCTCCCGCTGGTGTTGCTGCTGCTCCTGCTCCCGCGGTGGGAGGAGGAAGAGGAGGAGGAGGAGGAGGTCGCAGACGACATGATTCACGGTCCCCGTCGCGGTCGAGGTCGCGTAGTGCGACGCCCCCGCCTAGACGCAATGGGAGACACAGGAGTGGTTCCCGCAGCCGGAGTCGCGATCGCGGTAGGGAGAGTAGGGATCCGAGCGAGAGTCCGCTGGCGAGGAGTACAAAGGTATGTTCATGGGGGAGTCTTTTTTTCAGGGGGAGAGGAGCAATGAAAACTAACTTGGCTGGGTTTAGATTGTGGTAGAACGATTGTCCAAGAACATCAACGAGGAGCACTTGTACGAAATCTTTGGCCAATTCGGACATATCAAAGATTTGGACCTTCCTATAAACCGAACCTGTACGATCCCTCCACCTCCCTCAGTTCTTTTATCAACAAATTAACATCTACAGTCGGCACAAATCGAGGTACTGCGTACATCCTCTACGACCACGAAGCAGACGCCGAGGCAGCCATCGCACACATGCACGAAGCCCAAGTCGACGGCGCCATCATCAACGTATCCATCGTCCTGCAGCGCCGCAAACTCTCTCCCGCACCCCCTACCGCTCGTCGTGGCGCCAACATCGACCCTCGAGTCCCATTCTCAGTCCCTCGTGGAGGCGGTGGCCCGCCTACTGGACCGACGGGTGGCGGTGGAGGAGGTAGTGGTGGTGGTGGTGGTGGACGACGCAGACACTCGCCCTCGAGCAGATTTGGTCCCAGGTCAGACGTTTACAGACCTACCTCCCGCTCGCCATCTCGATCACCCGGCGGTGCACCACCTTCAAGAGGTGGAAACACAAACCGATATCGCAGTCGCTCAAACAATTCCTACTCCTCACGCTCTCGATCGAGATCGCCCGCGCCCCGGAGACGAGGAGGAGGAGGCGCAGGAGCAGGAGGCGGCCGTCACAACGACACCAGACGACGCAGTCGAAGCCGCAGCTATGATAGTAACCGCAGCCGGTCTCGCAGCAGGGGCAGGGGATACAGATGAAGCACTGTGGCTAAAGATTCGAGGAGGAAGGGATGAAGTACATGATTTTGCAACTTGGTTTTTGTTACATGGGCGTTTCGGAATATGGCCAAGGAAGGCGATACAGGAACTTTTTTCGGCAACGGATAGCCTTTTTGAGAGAATGTGTTTAATAAGCAGGTAGTATTGCTGAGTATTTAGTTACGAAAGCCTAATAGTCTATTTGCATATGAGGACGGGGGCGATTCCCTGGGGATGGTGTGAGATCGTTCCTGTTTCTACTGCACAACTTTATAGTGCAATTCAACAATCTCTTGAGAAGATACGAGTAGCGGAATAAAAAAAGCTTGGCCATTGAGAGCAGCCAACCAAGAAGTTTGCATCTACAAACAAGCCCAATGCTTCTTGGTCTGACTATCTCAGCCGAGTTCCAACTTAGTTATCTAATAAGGTATGCTATTTCCAAGAGGCTTGAACCGGATTTTAACGATCCATGTGAATGGGCGTCTCGCACAATCGACTCTCAAGGCTACAACGACTATTTTTGGGGAATGCGTGCGAGACTACTATTCGGTGAATTCTAGGGTTCTTGTCGTGAATTCTTTCAAGGGGTTGTTCTAAAGGCATTCTCTGAGCGGTTTGAGTCCTTGACCAAGTTCATGTTCGTTGCTTACCCCCCTCCCCCCCCCCCCTTTTTTTTTTTTACCATGCCTATTAAGCACGGCACCAGGACATCTACCAAGATGTCAACATGTAAGACAAAAACGTCTGCCAGAGACAGAGAGAGAGTCAGTGCTCTTTATAAAAGGGCAGAAGAAAAAGAAGGAGAGAGAGAGAGAGAAATTTCTCCCCCACGCCAGCTTCTACCATACTTTTTCGTCACCCTGAGAAGATACTGAATAAGGGCTGGTGCTGTAAGAGGGCAGACTAGGTGGAGCTATTCCCCCTACTCGTCGTCCGTGTTCAAGCAACGGCCATTATGATGGCTTTCTCAGGCACAGAAAGAGCATAATGTTATTAATATACCTGGGCCATCCTGTGCCACGGTAGGATGATAGATCTCCCAAGAGTAATAGAACTGGGTGGGAAAGCTGCCCCCCTCTTTCTTTTTCTCTTTTTTCTTTTTTCGTATTTGGTTATGGCATACTAGACATATGGGTTGCTCAGATTTTAGGCTCAGTACCTATTTACTTTTTGCGTTGCACCTAATCTCTTACTTACTACGTGATAGATGCATCCTCCGTATCCGTACCAAAGCCATCTAGGTCATCTTCAAGCATTTCATCCGGGGATGCCACCACGTTCATGCCGTCTTTGGCACCTTCTCCTCCGACCGCGGTCTCTCCCCAATCCTTCCACCCCTGTTCTAGCGGCTTGGTCTGTTCGCTCGTGGCATTGTCCTCTCTTGCACCAAGCTGGACTCTTCGTGATTTGAGGTAGTCAAACTGGGGACCAATCTCCCTGAACGTGTGATCTGCATCGTGCAACTCGCGCCTATGGCCGTAGCACTTGAAACAGAGCGAGACGTCTGCGGTGCACTCGGTGCACTTCCACTGTGTTCCCCGGATCTCCTACGTAAATCGTTAGCACCTCAGCTCAGGTTGCTGTGGAATTTCACCACCTACCACAAGGCAGCTCCAGCAGATCGATCCCTTTAGATCCCCAACTTTGCTTTTGTGAAAGTAATCGTCCCATACCTCCATCTCGCCACCAGGTCTGACCCTCATACGCTCCTTGGGCGTGAGGTCTTCCCGGCATTCCCCCTGTCTGCGAATCTGGCCAGCTTCAACGCCGACCACTCAGGCTTGACGTCATGAACGCGGCCTCGAATCCATACGTCGGCCTTCCTTTCAATGAGGTTAGAGATGATGCCATTATAGCCCGACCGCGCCGCCCACAGCAGCGGGGTCCAGTTGTCGTCATCCGCCACGCTCATGTCCGTGTCTTTGAGTTCACTCAAGAGATACCTTACACAGGCGCCGTATCCAAACGACACTGCAAAGTGGATTGGAAAGCGTCCAAACTTATCCTTCACATTAATGTCCGCGCCGGCATTAACAAGGGCCCGTAAGCCATCTTCTTGGTCGGTTGCTGAATTTCACATCCAGATTCGCTACCGAAATGAAGATTTTCTGGGAGGACACATTGCAAGACTTTATGTCTTGGAGGAAGAACCAGGGCACGCCGGAGCGCGTGGAGGAAGACGTCGTTGTGGCCTTGATCGATGACGGCGTCGACAGATTCTATGTGACGCCCTCCAGCCAGGTTCTGGAGGGGAAAAGCTTTGACTTTCATGATGGAAAAGTGCGGCCGTCATTCTCATCAGCGAGGGGTCACGGCACGGTAACGGCCACCATGATCCTGCGCGTGTGTCCCATGGCCAAGATTTATCCCATATGACTGAGGACGTTTGAAGCCCCTGGAGGGAAGAATCAGATTGATACGGAATATGCGGCGCGGGTAAGATGATGTTATCCCGACGGAGAGCGAACGAAGGCACCCCCTCTAATCATCAGCCCCTATCTAGGCCATAGAAGCGGCGCTCGGCAAGAAAGCTGGCATTATTTCCATGTCATGGACGCTCCCCATGGCGACGGCGAAGAAAGAAACTACAAACAAGCGTGAGTGCCCTTTGGTCTCATCACTTACGCATCTTCTTGCCCTCCCCAGTCATACTGGCCGTCAATGAGCCCCTGTATTGACCACTATGTTACAGTGCAAAATGTACTGCAAAGAGCTGTAAACGAAAAGGTCCTGATGTTCTGCTCCTCGCCCGACGAGGGCAAATTCACCCAATTAGACTACCCAAGCGGTCCCTGGCCCAACGACTTCTTCCGCATCGGCGCCGCCCGTGCCGATGGAACCGTCTTCGAGTGGACGCAGGAAGCCGGCATTGCCTTTGTTTTGCCGGGCGTCGACGTTATCAAGGAGCACATGGACAGCGACCGCGTCGTCGACTTCAAATACGAGACCGGTTCCAGCGTGGCCACAGCTCTGGCGGCCGGACTCGCCGCCATAATCATCTATTGCGTCAAAGCTAGCATCCTGGCCGTCAAGACTGCCAACCAGAACAAGGGGTCGGTCGTGGGCATCGCGATCCCAGACGATGCCGTCAAGAAGATTGCCAAGCACGATTCCATGAGGCAGGCCATTTTTAGCTTGGGCACCATGACGTCTAATAGGTTCATCCAGGTGTGGGAAGAGCTGGATGGTGTCAGCGACATGCTGGAGAGATCGCGAGCTCGGAGTTTGACCCCGGATGATAAGCGGCACCGCACGGAGGAGTTTGTCAGGTTTGGATTTAAGCTTATGAACAGCAGTCAGTCAGATGGGTCAAAGGTAGGTCGTCTGTAAAGAAATGACAGTGACTATGTTCACTGCAACAAGGCAACAATCCATTTTTGTGATTTATGCGACTTTCGGAGCCAGGCTCATTCACCCCCAAGATTCGGCAGACCGTATTTTCCAAGCCAGATAGCCTAAATAGCAATGAGGCCAGTATTATCTAGGGCCTTGAGGTTGTCAATAGGTAAGCCAAATGCAGTAGCGAGAGGGCAGATGGGTTAAGTGTAACAGACACAATGCCCTACCCAAGACTACTTGAAATGCGGTAATCGATAGTGAAATCATTTATAACATCTTTTCAGGAAATGAGGCTTTTGGACTGCCAAAAGGGGAAAGTGTAAATGATCTGCAGCGGTGTACCCCTTGTTGCCCCCTAGCTACCATTTACCCATGTTAGTAGATAAGGGGGCTCCTCAGACGTCAGGGGTACCTCCAACGACAACAACCAAAAACAAAAACTCCACTTCGCTTAAAACTTCTAATGGGGAATCTTTATAATTGATGGATATTTTATTACCGCAAGCAAGCCCTCTTATCAGTTGCCATAGGGGCTCCAGTTCACAGTTTACAATATCACGGCTTACTGAATCATCCTAAACGATCGATATATAATGCTATAGTATTCCATTGATAGGATAAGATGGGAATTGGCTAGACTACCCTATATATTTATGAAGCTCATAAGCTCTGAGCACATCAGGATGCCAAATACTAATTGCTAATTTAAGCAATTCTCTTGAGGTAAAAGTAGTAAGTGCCAAAGGAGTTCATCTTCTTAGAATCCATGGCTCCAGCAACAAGATCGTCGGTGACGTAGTGGAAATAGTCCACGATAGGGAAGTCGTCGTAGAGCATAGCAATAGTGTTGCTATCGCCAAACTTCATCTCTCGGAGCTATACCACGTTAGTACCAAGTTCGCCGTTCTAGGACAAGCTGTCAAAGTGACGGGAGCTGGGGTTTGATGCAAACATACTCTGGCGTAACCCCAATCCTTGTTCCAGGTTCTCTTGCCCTCGGCGTCGTACACGACGATGGGCTCGACGTCCTCGGTGCTGCGGAAGTTCTTGCCCGCCCAGTGGAGCTCAATCATCTTGTCCTTGGTGGGGTGGCCGGTATCGAGGTTGAAGCCCTCCCACGAGCCGCTACCGCCGGTCATGTAGTCGGCGGTGACAGGCTTGAGAGCAGCGAAAGCGGCAGCGGCATCCTCCGCCTTGATCAGATCAGTGCGCTGAGTGAGGGCGATCCATGCTTGCTCGGGGCTGGATGTGTGTTGGTGAGATGAGTAGTGAGATGGTTTTGAGGGAGGACTTACGTAGACATTTTGAATGAATTGATGGTAATACTGTTGTGAAAATTGATTCTTGTTGTGAGTTGTTCGATGCTGTTGTTGTTGTTCTGAATAGATGGTTGATTGGTATGGGAATGATGATGATATTTATATCGAAAAGGAGTCCACGCTCACTAGCACAACACTTCACATGTTGCTTTTTATCAGATGGATCAACATATCCCACACGGCAAGACGGCAAGATTTTGATTCCCGAACCCTGTACTCCTTGGTACATCTTTCAGGCCCCGAGATGAAAGGTGGCACACCATAATGCATCGCCGATTGCATTCATTGGCGGTTGATCCCCCCGGCTAGCAATTGCCACAACCGGAGTCTCTAAACCGGGGCAAGATTCACTTGATCTACTAATCATTAAATCAAGTAGTCGACATCATCTAGCTGCTTCTGGCCCTCCAGCGAATTTAAACTTCAGACTGTCAAAGACATCCAGCCTCGTGTAAAATCTAATTGGCGCCAATACTCCGGTACGCCTCTAACTTCTCACATTCTCACTAGCATTAGTCCAGTAGCGAGTATGGTGATCAAAAAACAAAACTAACAGAATGCGGTTAATGTTCTGAGATGTCAAAACGCCAACTCGAGCCCCCTCATTATGAGTCGAGGTTGTCCTGCAGTTGGACAGATACCCTCGACTACCAAGTGGCAAATGTATCTCATGATTGCTACCCAGTAGGGAGACCATGGCAAGGTCTATCAGCCTTGCATGCTCCACAGATTGCAATCCTTGGTCTGGCGCTTAGATTAGCTTGGTGCTCTAGGGGATGAAAGTTGTTGATGCAACTCTTCGTCGTATTCGTTGATTGGTCGATCAAGCAATCAAGTTTATTCCCTCGAGCTTACCAAGACACTGGTATTGCTCATCTAGACACATACATACTGAGACTTCATGCTGATACTAATGTACACGGAGTTAAGATGCACACAGACCCCATTGAGGCTTTATGGCTCCGGTCCTTCACAGCTTGAGATGGGTTGGGCTTCACCACGATATATCGCCGGAGATATTGCTCAGGATTACCGTATAGGGTAAAACTGAGTGCGTATTATAAATAAAGGTCCATGGAAAACTAGCACTAGGGATGACTTTTTTGCTTACTATGGATGTCGGAACAACGCCAATTGGGCAATGACTGGTGGAAATGTCTCACCTCCTTTAGTGCGTGGGGTCGGAATCAGTTTCCATCTTCCATATCCCATGCTAGTTTCAAGTGCCGAACCAAGGTGGACGCCGCCGCTCGGAATCCACTCCCGATTTTTGGGACGCAACATGACCATCCCGGCCTTTTACGGTGTCTCCGTAACCTCCGGCTTATACACGGCTGCAGTGGTTACAACTATCGTCAGGCTTCAACACAATCAATGCATTATTAAGTAAACTCTACACTGGTTTCAATGATCCTCTTTGCGTGACATTATACATATTCGGTGTATTTCTATTCTAGTATTGATTTATAATTCATGCTGGGAAACGGATGGTGGTAGATGGGTTGACAACTCTTGGTCTGATTGTTAGGCTCGCCATGTATAAGTTGGGCTGGTATGATCATTTTTGTTCATATCAAACAACCAATTTGCCACAAGTAACGTTGGATTAGATCCAATCCTTCTCCAATGTAGTGAAACAAGCGGTCTAGACTTGTATCTTGTCATGGTGGTTTACAGGGACGAGATCAGGGATCCTTAATCATATGCATGTTGCCACTAGGTCACATAACCTCATGTCTAGTATCATGATTCTCAACATCTCTAACCGAGCAGAAGCGTCTCAACGAAAGGGGGAAAATGCAAAATTCAGATTTCACTGAGGCGATGGCGTGATGATCAAGAAAATTATCGGCCCGAGGAGGTGTGCTATCTCTTCAACTCTACAAACGTTGACACCCCCTGAGGAAACTTCACAACTGAGGCGAGTGTGCAATCAAACTCATGGTCAAACGAAATTCAATCTCCAACACACGTTTTGCCACTCATGGCTCATCAGCTTGGACGATGGTAGGGAGGTAGGGCGAAGGCACTCAAGTGTCGACCCCTGAAGTCTGAACATCTTGATCTCCACTGCCAAAGCCCACACAAGAAATCTTTTCAAAACAAAGGGCAGAGCCCTAAACCTGTGACCTCATCGCCAATGACATACCAATGGAGGAGCTGCTCCTTACTCCTGCATGAAATAGTAAAAAAGCCTCATCATGGGGGCCTTTCATGGTTGCCTGCTGCTGGTGACGATGCCGAGCCCCGTTTACCCCAGCCCATTCCGCTCCCCCGCAAACAAATCAAGTAGGATTTACCCCAGAATAGCAACGAAGCCGGCACGCGTGGACTATTGTTTCCTTGTTTTCCTTGGTCTTTTAGGTGAAAATACAGGAACAAACACACGTGTTTGCTCACTGGTGCGTCGGAGCCTCGGCAGACTGGGATGAACATGTTGGGCGCATAACAATATGTAGTGCAAATATTCATTCCCATTGTCACACGGCCCACACGTGCCGATGGCCCAGAGTATTGGCTTCGCTACCTTTCTTGGCCTTCCTATTGAAGTTGGACAAAACTGGGGTAGGCGGCCCCACGGATTCTGTCATAGAAGCACATGGAGAAGAATTGGTTTCGAAGGAGGGGACAAGCAAGTCCGTCATTCCAGGCCATTCAGAGACAAAGACGCCAAGCTACATACCCATCCATGTGCGCAGCAGATCTGCGGCGGGAGACAAGTTTTGGCTCCTGCTCATGCCGCTAAACTGCCTTCATCTCCGAGATTACGTAGTAGTGTGGGTTCTGAATAGCTTCAATAACAAACTTGGCTTTCCCACCACATGGCGCAACTTTCTCAAACCACGCTTTACTCAAAGTACATTTTCCAACCAGCGAAAGGCTACATTTTCTTGGTCTGGATTTCTGAGGAACTGTAATTTGTGAAAGAAGGGATACGTGGGAAATGGACAATGAACCATGTGGTTTCGCGGGAAGAGCCTCTCCCGGGCAAAAAAAGACCTGGAACAACACCACGGGGAGTTCAACTCACATTGAAGGAGTGAAGAGAATATGGCTGCCTATTCTTGGCATCTTTGCTTGCTAACCAAGAAGTTTTTTTTTTTCAAGGCCATTTCCATACACCACCTCTCAGCTTGGACGCATTGGCACCAAGCTCAAACACATCCTCCGACCAACAACAAACACAAGCAGTTCAACGACCAACACCAGACCCGCCCATCATCGTCACCACTCGATCGGTTTCCCGGGGGGCCTTCAATCCAGGAATAGCCTAGGCACCAGTTTATGCAGCTCCCATGGATGTCGAAAACAGCATCTCTCGAACTTATAAAAAGGGTAGAATGGCCCGCGTTCGATGGATCGAAGAAGAATCATCATCATCACCAATTCAGATCCCACATCTCTAAATACCAAAAGTCAAATAGCAAAAGGCAAAAAGACAACAGCAAAAAGGCAAAGCAAACCCCTTCCAAAAATGCAGATTTCCAACATCATCGTCCTGGCCGTGGCCCTCGCCCTCCCCGCCGCCAACGCCTGCAAGTGCTACGAGATAAACTGGCGTCAGGAGCACTTCGCCCACCCTGTCGAGACCGTTAGCTGCTGTGGGAAAACCACGGGCGGTGTTGTCCAGGGTGACGACTGCAACGCCCACTCCATCCGTGATCACATGGACTCGTTTGCCGGCTGCTGCTCGACTCACAGCTTGTTCTCCGACTGCAAGGGCGGCCAACCCTGGAGGGCCTAAAGACGGGGGGCAAGTCACGGAAGGAAAAAGAAAAAGAAAAGGAAAAGGAAAAGGAATGGGGATGGGGGATGGGGGATGGAGGGATGTGGGGGGAGGGATGTGGGGGGAGGGGGGTTTGACTACACAACGTGTGTGCCTCTTGGCATCTTTACGCTATTTTATGATGAATACGACCAATTTTTCCCTGGTGGTTTCTATGTCTTAACATGTTGGATATTTCGCATTGGGTGGGGGAGGTTATGGATGTAGGATCACGGGCTTCTCAAGGACGCAATGGTTGGTGACCAAACTGGATTATATACATCTCGCAAATGCAACCACTTCAAGTTACTTCCTTGCTAATGGTGGACTTTCTGTGATAAACAATCTCCCGGCCTAGAGTCCACCACTGGAACTGAAAGTGCAGCATGTACTTACTGTATTGTATGGGTGATGATGCATTGGTGCAACTCTGTAAGATATAGACCCATTGCTTCAGTACATATCTTGACTCGCCTCATGTAGACACATCTGTATCGTATGTATTGGCAATGCCTCGAAGGCTGGGCCCATATGGCTTTGGAGCCTTAGCCGGCTATCAAGCGGGTAAAAGGTTCCTGGAGGGTAGAGTGCTTGATGAATATACAGCCCATGACAAGATGCCATACTTGACTGCATTTCAGCCTCAGTAAAGGTTCGTAAATTTGAGTCTGGGCTGTTCTTTACCCTCGCAGGAGTGGAAGACATAATGTTCAAGGTCAACAACTGTTGATAATCACATCGCAACATCGTCGACATTCTTGATAATCAGATATACCCAACGTCCCAAGCTTTGACTTCATCTGTATAAGCAGCCTACGTACATCTAATGCTATTTCCATGAGAAGACATCGTACGATAAAGTGGACACATACCTGCAGCATGGAGCATCATAAAGGAGATTGTATCATTTACGATACCTAATGCGAAGATCTAGGCAGGATCCCAACCTACCTACCCCTCTATGCTCGCGTGGCAGGGACATTCTAGAAACCGTCTGAAAATCATGGTGACTGTCCGATACTGAGTTCGTGGATTAATCTGCCATGCCGCAATCTCCAGCATAATGAAAGGGTCTCATCGCCGTCAATCCAGTGCGCAAGTGCTCACCACATCTTCTCGAACAGCCCATTCCTCGTCCGACGAATCGCTTCTTCGCAGTTGTCATTTAAAAATCCCAAAAAGAATCAATTATTGCTATCCTTTTTTCCCGGTCATAGATGTACACATGCGAACTCGTTTCAGCATTTCGCCCCGCGCAAAAATTTGTCTCTCGGACCCATTCCCGATGCCTTTCGCAACGCCCAAAAAATAAAACATCGAAAACGAAAAAAGATTTAAGCACCGGCCACGAGGACGTTGTTAAGAGGGATGTGAACTGCAAAGGATTGATTTGATTAGCAAAAGCCTGTCGAAATCGGTCGAGGAAAGCGAGAAAAAACGGGGAGGAGCTGCATACTCAGCTTGACGACGAAGCCGACTGCGCCCATGACACCGAAACCAACGCCGACGGCCTGGCACAGCTTAAGGAATTCCTTCTGATCAGCTATATAAAAACGGCGCAAAGTTAGTCGCGACAATCCGTCAAAACGAAAGACGTTTTCTTGTTCCACCCAAGCACGACGTACGCTTCTGGCATCGGTTGATGAACTGGAGGCCGTCCTTGAAGAACTCGCGGGGAACGTCAAGAATCTCCTCAACTTGGTCGGCCATTGTGAAAGTATGAGTATGCGCGAAGAAAGTAAACGACTTGTTGTGGAAAAAGGAGTGGATGAGAGTCGGCGGTGGTAATCGAGAGAGAGAGAGAGAGTAGGGAAGATGGTTGAAGTGTTTAGAAAAGTCGATGGTGGTCGCAAGGCAAAAGACAAGTGTGTCAGCTCCTCCCCCGAACGAATTTGGGGTACCTTCTAAAAATGCCACCTCGCCTCAAAAAAGGTGTGGAGCCACGTTGGCTTGATTCAGGTCCAGAGTTTCGCCGATACTTTGCCAGGGTCGCATGAAACAAGGGAGCATCAGCTTTGGTGCTGACTATGACAAATGCCTGCGACTTTGAAAACAATATCATTCCTACTCATTGTATCTAGGGAATGAAGGTCGGTCTTGTATCTATTATGGAATTGTTTTTACACAACTACCTTATTATCGGGTTCCAAGCGACAGATATAACGCAGCAACCCTAACCTATATATGTATGAGTCTTGAATCAGATGATGCACAGCAAAACGAAAGACACTGTTTAGAAATCATGGAATTGAAGCAAATAAAATTCATCGAAATCGTAGACAAGTGTAAAGCAAACAAAATTCCACCACATAATTGTAAACCCTCAACGTATCAACTCCTGTAAATGCTCCAATTTCCCTTCATCCCAAAACTCCACATCCATGCCCTTGTAGAAAACCTGTAAGAAAACTCGTATATACTTTCATTCATGACCTTCTGAGATTTGGAAGCTTGATAACACTCGTATATCCGCTTGGCACGCTCCAGCCAGGTTCTTCTGCCCGCTCTTTTGGGCCGCACTGCCAAGAGCAAGCTCGGTGAAGAAACGGAACTGCCATCTCGGCTTTGTCTGTACTCATGTTTCCGACAGTGAAAGACCATCCTCCGGGATTCTCAAGCATATGGGTCTCTCCCAACTCTCGCCATTCGATCCACTCCATCGCCGGAACGACGACCATCTTTCTACATCGCGAGCACGTCAGCCCCCCAATATCATGCTGCCGAACAGCTCGACGGACCAGCTCTTGAAGGTGCGAAAGACCATCGGGTATATAGGATTCAAGATCATGGAGATGGCTGGTGCGATAACACGCCCGAAGAGCCGTCTCCACCAAGCTGGGAACAAGACTTGGCCTCAAGTCATCTTTGCGAACGTTGGGGGTACTTTGAGATAAAAATGACAGTTCGGCGTCGTCATCATCATCAGTGAATACTTCCAAAGCCACCGCTTCCGGTGATTCGTTTGAAGGAAGCCTAAAATGAGAAAGAACCCTTCCACTTGAGTCGGACAATTGTAATGGCGACCGCGCAAGATATCGGCTTACAAGCTTGGGCGGTCCAGCCTCTCCATGGGGCAGTCCATAATCGTATCTCACCCAGTTTGCGATAAATCCAGAAATACGAGGGGGACATGTTTCGTGTAACCAAACTGAGTCTCTGGCTGTAGAAAAGGATTAGGGTGCAAGACTAATTCCCTCATCTTTCTCCCGGGTCCAAATGCATCGAGGAACTCTGCTGGCAAGCTGTGCAATCGGTTCTGCGATAAGTTGAGCTGTTTGAGGTTAGACAGCTTGCAGATTGCCGGAGGGAGTTCTGTGAGCTGATTTCCTCGAAGGGTGAGGACCGTAAGATGCGTCAGGTCAAAAAGGGCGCCGGGGAGGCGTCTCAGACTATTCTTTGCTAGGAAAAGCCGCAACTCGGGATCTCTTTGCTCGAATGCAACGTCCTTTGTTACAATCGGGATGCAAGTGAGCTGCGCCAGGCGACTAACGGTGTCATTTGAAATTTCCTCCAAGCCAAGCGACCATAGATCAACGGACTCGGCTCCTTGATCAAGACAGTCCTGTATTTTTCGTTGGGCTACCAGTTCTGCCTGGGAGATTTTTGGGGCTGCTCGTTTCCCCAGCTGAGGCAGCTTGGAGTTGACAGGAACCTCTGGAGGCTCAATTCCCTCATCACAATCGGTAGCATCGCTACCTAGGTATACACCACTGTCAAACTGTCGTCTCAGTGTCCGCTTCGGCTTGGGCAATGCTTGGCTTGGCGCCTCGGCAAAGGTTGAATCTGAAGAGGTTGGATGTTGTTGAAACCATGAACCAACATACCGCTTCTTACGCCGACCCTCGACATAATTATCCAAACCGGGATCGTCATCGCTAGAGAATATGGCTGGGTCGCTTGAATCAACAGATAGTGGAGGCGCATTCCCTCTCCGCTGGTTCCGCACACGCTTGCGGGGATTGTTGGAGAAGCTCTGAGACTTCTCGTCCCACGAGACCGCCGGAAGACGGGGCAGCGTTGGCTCTTCAGACATTGGAAAAACGATGATATTGTGATGAAAATGGTCAGGCAAGTTCTAAGAATGTATCGTACAAGTAGAAAAACACAAAATCATCTGGTGTCCCGAATTAATGCGGTGGTGGGCTGGTGGGATGAAGTATAAATTAGATGGCTGAAGAAACGCGTGACGCCAATCTAGACGCGTGTCTGACGCCTTTCTTTAATGGATTTGTCAATTAGAGACAGGGTCTCGTAAGGTGTCCCGCCCGCCCCACGCTGCAACGCCACGTCATACCGCGGCACCGACCGATGGTTCTCACTGGTTTCAACTCGTGGGGCTGGCAAGCTGCATATTCGATGTTAGACCAAGTATACAAGAAACTTTGAGTTTTGAATTGCGAGCATCGATCGGGGGATTCCTTGATGACAACACCCTGCTAGACTTCATAGCACTAGTCCGAGTGTCCCCTCGGTCACGACGAGGAATTATGGCCTTGAAGGCCCTGCCGACTTGTCTATGCGAACAGCGTCGCAGACTTGAGAAGTGAACTTGATCGGCCCTTGGATTGAAGGTGCTTGGTTTCTTTGTGTACAAAATCCGTGCTCAGTCCCAGTCATCGTCATCATCATCAGTGCGCGACCTGCCGGCAGTGCCCGTCTTGATCGTCTTCTCGACGAAGCGCTCTTCCTCCTCGTCTTCAGCTGCTCTCCTCCTCTTGAGCACTCTCATATCTGAATCAGGTACCGCACCGACTTCGACGAGCATGTCATCAATATGTCTCATGTTGGTTCTTGGCCCTGCTAACATCATGAGAGTCACCACCTGCTTCACAATGTCGCCATTCTTGTAAACTAGAATAGTAGGGCAGTTTCGATCGGGATAATTTTCAATAGCTTGGTTCGCTCTGATTTCGCAGAATTTAACGTCGCCATATTCCTTCGCGGCTTGCCTCCACAGTTCTGTTAGAATCTTGGATTCGACGTTGGTCCCAGAAGACGAGGTGAGGTTGACAAATACGGGTCCCTTGCTCGATGCGTCTGTGACCTCGCGCTGATAATCCGGCTTCGATATGGGGTATACAGAGCCGTGGACCGATTTTTTCTGCAGATTGCTCATTTCGGCCATGCGTTTCTGGCGATAGGCTTCCAAAAAGTCGTCGTCCTCATCGTCCTCTAATTCGTCGAGCTCGTCGAGATCCTTTCCTTCGAGTCGATTCTCATATGCGAGTTTCCTTGCCTCGAGGATTGCTTCCTCGATCATCGGGGTAGGACTCGGAGGCTTCTCGGGAATAATGCCATGTTTGCGCAAAATGTCGTTCCTATCGAGGGATTAGACGATGCTTCACATTGAGATCGCGGGGCAACATGCCACTCTGTGTCTGCATTTGGGTCGACTTCAACAGCAATTCGCTGGTCGAGAGGGGCTGCCATGGCGAGACTCTAATAGAAAAAGCAAAACGAAGAGAGAAATATCCGCCTTGAAGTTTCACAGCAAAGGAGTGAAGCGAAAATAACGGCCAACAAGGCAGTCGAGATTCAACATCAACTTGCTGCATCCATCATCTTACGCAAGTCGCTGCAAAGGTACCTTGCTGCCTGTAGCGTGCGCACACGCCGATTGGGTTAGGCGGCATCCAGGTTTCCCCACTCTAAGAATGAATAATCAGAACAATTTTGACGCAATGGAGGGCGCTCAGCTTGGACCAATCATTGATCAGAAAATGGGCGTCACGTGCTGATGGGCGAGGAAACCCTATTGCGCTAGTCCCTTTTCGATGAAATTTTTGAGTTGCCAGCGAACGAGATTCCCCCTCAAAGTCCACCGAACTTTTCCTCGCTTAACTCCTCTCACCTATCTTGCGAGCCTCAAATCGGTCCCCAGATTTCGTCAATTTCCTCGACCCTCGCAAGACACCGACGGCAAATCCTTCTCGAGAAAATAAGTCAAAATGGTGAGCGACAACCACCCCTTTTCAAATTTGGCGGACGATGGGAAACTTTGGGTGAAAAATTGGGGAAAGTGTTGAAGTTGGATGCATCATCAAACGTTGGAACGCCCAGGTCGGGAGGCATCGACGATGGAACGGGAAATGGACATCGAAGAAGAAAAAATGGAGGATGCGATTGAAGAGTTTTACTGACTGGGATTGACTTAGGTTCTCGCTGTTGATCTCCTCAACCCTTCTGCGGCCGCCGAGGCCAAGAAGCACAAGCTCAAGGTACGACATGACGCAACTCGAATTTTTTCATATATTTTTATGAAAGGCAACATCGGTTTCTAATATTGTTCAATTTAGACCTTGGTCCCCCAGCCCCGATCCTTCTTCATGGACGTCAAGTGCCCCGGCTGCTTCACCATCACCACCGTCTTCTCCCACGCCCAGACCGTCGTCATCTGCCAGGGCTGCACCACCGTCCTCTGCCAGCCCACCGGTGGTAAGGCCAGATTAACCGAGGGATGCTCTTTCCGAAGAAAGTAAACTGCTCCACAGCGGCTTCTTTCCTTGGGTACTCATGACTCTTACGGTTTATCATGGTGGTGATCATCTCGGATCTGCAAAAATATCAATTATGACCGACGTGGGCGATAGACAACCTACATTGCGACAATAATCAAAACTCTGTTTGCAGATAGAAGATGGAACACCCAGAACAGGGGCGTTTGGGGGTCTCCGGATATCTTGCATGGCACATCATCTTTCTCGTTTTTCCGTTACGCGCGCCTTGTACCACAGAGTCGTCTCTTGAGGCAGGAACAAAAGCACTGCATGGGTGTACAGCTGGAGAAAGCCTTCACATGAGTGTCCGGGTTGGTCTGATGGGCCACTGGATGCGATGACGTGGAACCGCTGATTTGAGGATCGCTTCATACCCGAGTGCAGTGGGTAGTGTAGGATGGACACTGTGCTTTGCGAAATTCAAAAGGTTTCCACGAATAGGTTCTCCGTTGATGTGCCTGTGCATGCTGTGATGTGAATTGCCATCGCTCGCGTATTTTCTCAAATCTAGACAAATTCACCCAGGCACTCCATTATCTCGTCCATCAGCCCAGCCAGGCATTCAATCTTGACACCACCCACGATCAAACATCTTCATCGAGCAATCACAACTATGAGGTTAGCCATACCGAAGCTGTAGGGCTCTGTTGTCAAGGGCGTTGAGGCCGCCGTGTGAGTCAGACGGGGTGGCAATGCTGCAATCAACCCCGCAACACCAACGAAGTTGCCACAGCCACATGGTATCATTATCACGAACATGGCCAGTAACATTGTTCTAATTGTCTTGGACACTGGCATGACTCCTAATAATAAATTAATCCAATTGGACATGTCATCGATAATTTGGCCGAATTCACTGCGAAGAATGTGTGTGCAGGACGTGAGACTTGGATATTGGGTATAATATTTATGAATTCGAAACGACTGTATAATGAACGAATTCATATGTCTGAATATAAGTGCACTACTAGGTATCCATTGTACATATACTCTGCGAGTCGTACTGAGCCAGAGATATAACTGTGGTGTCGTCAAGCTCCAGCCTCCGCAGCACTAATAGTTTCCCCGCAAACATAGCTCAAAGCTGTCGACTTAATTCGCCACATGGTATTTCCATTTGAATTCTCGGCAATTAATTCGACGTAAAATACTTACTTCTTCATCCTAAAGTCATTTCCCAGCTGCTGTCAGACTTGGTGGTGGGCCTCCTCACCCGGAAGTTTGAAGCATCACCGGCCCTCTCCGCCTCGGCACAGGCCACTCTCCGCGATGACTAAGCCAAATAAATCACTTAACGCGAAACCGTCGCGTCTCTGTCCTCACGCGCCAGAGGCAAAGCCCAGACCACAAAAATAGAGGCCCCATAATTTCCTTCATACATACAATTCATTTCCCCCAGCCTCCCCTTTTTGTTTTGCTTTCTTGCTCTTCCATTTCTTGCTTACCATACCACTGACGCAGGGTCTGCATTTTTCTCACGTCTTGTGGTACACACACACACTTCCTTCTCTCCAACCAACCCCTGTCCATTTCTTTCTGTTTGTTTCTGATTTGCCCAAGCGGCTCTCGTCATCGAAAAAGGAAAGGTCTAATAATAACTTGGTCACAAAGGCTTTGACGTCGTCATCTTGGGTCATTGGGCTGCCATAGCAACAACTACCACACAAGAAAAGCGGTCGAGGCAAACCCTGTCGTCCCAACACTTTGGCATTAAAGAAACTCTTCTGTCTCGTTCTATATCGGGATCACATCCACTTGAGATCTTATCATAAGCGAAGAAAATAAGCAAATCTCCTCCATTCCTTGGCAGCTTTCCATCATCAAACCATGTCCACTCCACGAACCAAGCGTCAGTTCGCCGGCGCCGCTGCCGATCCCGCTCAGCGCCAAATCACATCCTTCTTCTCCGCAAAGTCATCCGGCGATGTATCCTCCTCCACCGAGCCCCTCCGGGGCCCTGTGCTTCCCTCCAGTGTCCAGGCCAACCTCCTGAGCGTCGGCATGCGAGTCCGCAAATCTGTCCCGGAAGGGTACAAGACGGCGGGCTCCAGCGCCTTTAAGCTGTGGACGGATAACACCGCACCGTTGACGATGACGAATGCGAAGGTGGCTCCGGCAGCGAGGAGTGTGTCGAGGGAGCTGCTACCATTCTGTGGAATCAACAAGGTTGGCGGGATGGACACGCAGCCCGAGTTTCAGTACGAAGAGGACGAGGTTCCAGAGCTCGACGCCGTTCCTGAACTCACAATGTCGCAAGAAAGCACGGATAGCATCATTGAGCCCTCTCGCAAGCGCTTCTTTGACGAGGACGAAGAGTTCAATGGAGACAGAGAGCTCAGCCCCATTGGCGGCAATGCTAGAGCCATGGCTATTCCACGAACTCGCATGGGCAAGGACAGGCTTGGTCAGGAGAACATGGCTCTTGATGGTAATGACTTTGAAGAGGCCCAGTTCCTTGAATTTGGTGCGGGACAGCAGACAGATTTTTGACAGGCCGCATTTCAACTGAAAGGTGATGATGAGACGAAGATGAGATGAGATGAGATGAATGTGGTGTTGTGGAACGGGGGCTATGTAACAATTCATGGGAAACTGGCGTATGGCGTTATGAAACCAGTGGCCGAGAGCTGCTGGACATTTTGGATGGGATACCATTATCATTCTCTTTTACTTGATTGCTCACCTTGAGCCAAACTGTGTTACCATGCTATGGGTATAAGTATTAGGTAGTCAAATAGCAAAACCTCGACGCATACACACATGCATAGGCCAACCTACCTACCAATACAATGCTACAAACAAACAAACTTACATTCCCACAAACGGCTCTCGAAACTCGAGCAAGTCTCGCTGACCGTAAAACTCCCCCGCAACAGTCAGAATCATGTTGAGAGTTGCTCTCATGTTCATCCTCGCGCGCTGCTTGTCAACCTCCCGACGCTGCTCGTCCTCGACTTCTGCGAGCTTAGCCAAGAGGCCGCGCTTAGCTTCCTCTAGAGCCGTTTGTTCATCAGGTTTCTCAATGACTTCGCCCTCGTCTGCTTCAGAGTCCGAGGCAATGTCCATGGCCACATCTCCTCCGTCAGAGTTGGAACCGTCCTCATCAATCTCGCCCTCTTCTGCCTCCTGCACTTCTCCTTCGTCATTGATGTCATCCGTAGGGATATCAACAACAAGAGGGGCTGCAGTGGCTTCGGCGTCCTCTGTGGCATCCGGGGTATCATCCTCCTCCTCCTCCTCAACATCTTCATCAAGAATTTCTGCCACAACCTCCTCATCACTGCTGCTTGCGTCAACATTATCATTAACACCGAAGCCATCCTCTGCCAACTCGTCTCTAAGCGCAGCCATCTCCGCCAGACTTCTCCCCAGCAAAACGGCACGCCGGCCCAGGTCCCGAATCCAGCCTATTTCTGTGTGATTAAGCTCACCCTGGTCAGGGAGCTTGGCGAGAAGTGCCCAGAGCCAGTGGCTCGTCCGCTCGGGAATCTGGTATCCCTGGCGCAGGAACTTTCCGCCCAAAATGACACGCAGGATCCGAATCACAGAGTCCTTTGATAACAGTGCAACTTGAAGCGGATGGGGGTCGGTATCGTGAACAAGAGTAGACCAAGTCTTGGTTGTACTTGAATAGCGGCCGAAAGGAGGGGCATCGGTAGGGTGAGATCCAGTCAATCGGCTTGTAGCATCGGCAGGCGGTTTTGAGTGAAGAATTTTGCGCAGCCGATGATATCGATCCAGCACTGAAGCAAGGTACGCCTCTCGAAGTGCCTTGTCGGGATTCTCCGTTTCATCCTCGTTGATTAGACCACCCTTCTTCTTCTTATCCTCTTCCTCTTCCCAGTCCTCCGGTAGGCCTATGTACGCTCCATCTTCATAATAGCCTCTCGAGTCGGTCTCGCTCGATGTATAAGGGCCTTCTTCTACCTCGCCCTCTTCTTCGTCGGTTTCCTGATCGGTTTTGTAACCAGCTGGTAGTTGCGGGCCAATCTGAATTTTGGGTGCGACGAGCAAATGGGGAATCGAACTGGCTTGCTGTCTATTATACTCACCACATCAGCGTCTGCATTCTGCACGGATTCGGTTCAGCAAAGAGAGGTATTTGGAGGATATTGGTGGGACAGGATGTCTTACCTCACGGACATTAAATATGCCATGGCATCAGAGTCATCTTCAAACTCGGATTCCTCGCCCTGGGGAATTGTCGTCGCATGCTCCAGGTCAGAAAAGACGTATTTCTGCCCCCACGTAGGGTCAATGCCAGAGTTTTGATGCTGTCGCGTCTTTGAATTTTTTGTTTTGGCGCGTTTCGGTTCAGGCTCTATATGCCCATCGTCTGCCTCTTCAAAGTCTCTTTTGTGTGACATGATTGCTATGCTAGTTGAGTCAAACACTCGGATAGGGCATCGAAGAATAGGTATTTTGTGAATAGAGACAAAGAGGAGATTCTATAGATTTTGTAGGCCTGAAGCTTCGAGCTTGTTGGTGGCCGTTTGTTGAAGCCTCTGAAAAAGATGCCTGGACGCAAGAGTTGACGTTGGAGTCGAGCTGCAGCAAGTGCCTGGCGCTAACGTCGTAGCGGTCCTTCCAAGAGCTTTGCGTGCCCCACCTGCCACCTTATCGACAATCTATCTCCACAGCCCACTATCAATTCATGATTCATCCATGCATCTTCAACCTCTCATTGAAAGCCTCATCTTTTAATTAATGGTGCGATTTCAACAATGAGAGCGGCATTTGCGCGCCGCGGGGCTTCAACTATCAGACCATGGAGTGAAAACTTCAAGAGATTTCCAGTGGCCGCGCCGCAATGGCAGCGCTCACAAAGCACATATAACCATTTTGTGAAGAGCTGTAAGTTCTATGCCCTCATGCAAAGCAACCTCATGGTTAACCATACAAGTTTAGCCAAGTCTCCGTTTATACATGAAAATCAGCCTTTCAGAGATGATGCGGGGGAGTTTACGCTTGCCGTCAAGGACAACATTGCCACTGCTGATTTCCGGACACAATGCGCTTCTGGCATCCTTCTCTCTCACCCATCGCCCTTTGAGGCGACCATTGTCAGTCAGCTGCGGAGGCGTGGTGCGGTTGTAGTCGGGAAAACCAACATGGATGAGTTTGGAATGGGATCGCATTCGACCAATTCCATTCATGGCCCGGTGCGCAACCCGCGATCGCCCCTCGACGAGCCTTATTCTGCGGGCGGCAGCTCCGGTGGCAGCGCTGTGGCAGTCTTGCTCGGAGACGCTGAGTTTGCTCTTGGCACAGATACTGGAGGCTCGGTCAGGTTGCCTGCGGCATATACTAGTGTGGTCGGATATAAACCAAGCTATGGGATGCTCTCGCGATATGGTGTGGTTCCTTATGCCAACTCATTGGACACTGTTGGCTTATTGGCTCGGGACGCACAGGACATTCGTCGACTCATATTCGATACTGACCTTCATCTGGAGCATGACAAATATGATCCGACGTCTTTATCATTTGCAACCCGGGAGCGCTGTTTTTCAGACCGTCCTCTTCCAGAAATGTCAGAGTTGACCATTGGAATTCCCCTGGAATACAACACTGCCGAACTGGATCCTTCCATTCGAGAAACCTGGATCGACACAGCCTCCGTACTCGAGTCTCAAGGTGCTCGCATAGTCCCCGTCTCTCTTCCTTCAACGAAACAGGCCCTTTCTGCATACTATATCCTCGCCCCCGCCGAGGCATCTTCCAACCTAGCCAAGTACGACGGCGTACGATACGGTGTCCGTGGGCCCGGGGGTGACGCAGCCGGTGAGACTTTGTACTCGGAAGCCCGCGGTGCTGGATTCGGCGAAGAGGTGAAGCGCAGAATTCTTTTGGGAACTTATAGTCTCAGTTCTGAAGCCATGGACAACTACTTTATCAAGGCCCAAAAAGTCCGACGCTTGGTTCAGCGGGACTTTGACAGAGTCTTTAAACTGTCAAACCCGCTCTACGACCCCGTACAGTTTGATCTCAGCGAGATGCCTGAAGACACGAACCTGGACGACAAGCGAGGACCGCCGCAGGTCGATTTCCTGCTGACACCAACAGCACCGACGTTCCCGCCAAAACTGAGCGAGGTGAAGCAGCAGAGCAGCGTGGACTCGTACATGAACGACATTCTCACCGTACCGGCTAGTTTGGCAGGCATTCCGGCTGTGAGCATACCCATTGTGATTCACAAGAATGGTCGTTTCTCGGTGGGGATGCAGATCATGGGGCAGTACTCTGATGATATGAAGCTGCTCGACTTTGCAAATAAAGTACAAAAGTTGATGGACGATTTTCACGATTCGAATATTAATAGCTGAGCTCACCAGATAGTAATCAAAGAGATGGCTGTTGAGATATCTCGGCGGGCATCGAATTTTACGTATAGAGGCTAAATATGTATATTATACATGTGCAAAATATAGTTGGTATTTATTAGAAAAGGCTACTCGAGTAAGGAATAGCATGGCCCGTTTGTGGTTCAAGGTTTTGTAAACCGCGTTCTAGGCAACAGCATGTCTCTGATGATGCATTTCAACACGTATGGTATCTTCATTCTCTCCATCCACATAGTATTCAGTACTCCTAAAGACGATTTAACGATGTCCTGATAATTCTCAAACTCTCCTTGAGCCGGAGAATATGATGGCGTGACATTCGGAACAGATTAGATTCTGTGTTGTATCTCCCCACCTTGCGCGGGTGGTATCTTTGGAGTGATAAGCTGTTCTCGTAGTATGAAATACCCGAGACTAACTCCATCCCCGACAAGACGGGAAGTATAGTCTTGCTTTAGAGGGGCCGATCGTGTGAGCAGATGCCTCGGATTGTTTCTGGCAACGTTCGTGTCTAGCTCAGGGCGATCGGCTTCGGCTTTGATTTCGGTTTTGGCTTCGACTGCGACTTCGACTGCGACTTTTGCTTCGACTTTGGCTTCGCCTGTTGCTTCGACTGTCGCTCCGTGATCTCTCCTCTCGATCTACGTCCATATCCCCCTCTGATACCTCCCCAGATTCCTCCCTCCCATTCCTCTCCTCTTCCTCTCCCTCTTCCTCCTCCAGCAAGTCATCCAAATCCCCCAACGGACTAACCCTGGGTTCCAGAATCTCCAGATCCTCCAGCGTGTCCCTCTTGGGCATCTTCCACAGGCTCGTCGCGCACACCCTGTCCTTGCTCAGCAGATCGTCCACAAACTCGTCCACGTACGTCAGCGCCGTGCCCGCCCTCCCTTTCCTCCTCAGCTTCCTCCTGTCCTCCAGGAACGGCTCCAGGGTGCCGTAGACGTCCTTGGCCTGCCTCGTCAGCCGCACGTAGAAGCACGCCAGCGCGCGCAGGTACTTGAAGTGCTCCCCGCCGAAGCTCAGGTACTCCTGCAGGACGGCGTCGCTGGGCGACAGCTCCAGGAGCTTAAAGGCCAGGCACAGGAACGGGCTGGGCTTCTGGGCGGCGCCGTGGGTGCCCCCGATGAAGCTCACGTGCTCTACCACGCGGTCTATGATGTCGGCCTCGTTGAGGGCGAAGCACTGCTCCTTGTAGAAGTAGGAGTCGACGATGCGGTCCTTGACGGCCTTTTCCATGATGTTGGCGGGGTTGAGGCCATTGGGGGCGAGGGAGACGTTTGTGCCGCGCTCGTCGAGGAAGCGCCTGGCGTCGGCGTGTACGGTATCTGATTTGTACTTGGACATGGTTGGGCTAAAAGAGTTGGTCGTTTAATTTGGCTTTCAAGATGGGGGGATGACGCTGCGGTCTGTTGCGCGATCGTTCCAAAAGTCGCGGAATGCATTAAAGTTTCTAGGTGCGATAAGATAGTTGCTGGGTTAACGGTGTAAATATGGGGAGTCTACCAGCCAAGGTTCCGTCCAAGCTCGTACATGCAACATACATGCAAGATCGCCAACGCTTCCTCTTGGGCGGAGATTCTAAAACGCATCACTGAATTAACATAGCAGCAATTTTGTTCTTGTTTGTTTTTCATTCGCATTTACTTTTTTTGGGTTACACGAATTCTCACGAATACTTTCTTGTTCAACATGCGCAAGGTACTCCTCACCTCGGGTCAAGTGTCCATCCTGGCATCCGCCTTTATCGGTAAGCTGCATATCATATCCCTCCGGTCGGGCATCACAGGCTGAAACAAGAGGGGGAAATCCCAGTCGTTTTGTGTACCTTGGCATTGTTTCTGAGCGGTTACGCTATCCAGCAGCGCACGCTGCGAGAACTTCGAATCGCCATTCGGCCGCGAGAATCGCCCAAGATCAACCTGCCCGACCGCTTCAAGACCACGACGACAGAGCTGGGCGATGGAACCATCATCTTCTTGGAGAGCGAGGCGGAGAGGGCCATCAAGGAGCAGCAGCAGCTCGTCGAAGTGAAGCCTACTGAGCCAGAAACCGAGACACCAAAGGAGCCCGAGCCCGAAGTTGAGAAAGTCCAAGAGCCCACGTCCAACTCGAAAGCTACAAAGAAGCAGCTCGAAATGCTGGAGCAGATCAAGGCGCAGGTAGCCGAGAAATCATGGGCCGTCGAGAACCCCGATCCTCTCTCCAAGAATAAGGCGCCTCTTAGCAGGGCGCAGAGGAGGAAGATGATTAAGGATGAGATTCAGAGGCTGTCGCAGGACGATAGGCCGGTATATTACCAGAGACGACTGTGGTGAGAGATGAGATGACTACATTGTTCGCTCTGGTTTGATGATATTTTGGATGTTTCTTTTTTTATTCGGTTTATTATTTGGGAGGGGCTTATAATGACATTTACGGTATGATATATATGAAGGACATGGTTATCAATACGATTGTTTGGGTTAGGATACGATACGGGCAACTATATGTTGTATATGAACGGATTGGATATTTACCATCAATTGAGCAATCGTCTTTACATTGATTCGTTTACGTGTCTTCCTGCTACCTATTTGTCTAGTGTTACCTTATCCCCGGGTCACTACATCTACCGTAATGTCCCGAAAGAGTCGACTATTGGCCATTGTGTAACTCTGCAAGCTACAGTCTATCGACATTGGGGAAGCAAATATGCTGGTTATAAGCGTAGGAGACTCGGGCGCCGTAGAGACCCGGAAGGCATGAGCGTCAACCTCTACTCGGGGACCTTGTAAGGCGAGCCAAGCGCGTGCTTGCCATTGCCCGTGACATAGGTCAACTCGCTCAGCAACTCATCTATGTCCGTAAACGTGCTAATCTGATGGACCATGTCAGCTCTCCTCTTTTTGGTACACATACTCGCCTCATGTAAGTGATGAGGAGGGGGAGGAGAAGAAGAAAGAAGAAGAAAAGGAGAAGGAGGAAGAAGAAGAGAAGAAGAAGGGGGAAAAGAAGGGAAAACAGAAGAACAGAAGAGGAAGAACAGAAGAAGAAAGAGAAAAGTACCACTTACATTCAAGGCCACACGACAGTTATACAGTGGACTCTCCAACTCGGCAAAGTCAATCAGGACATTGGTCCCGCACTCGCCGCAAAACCGGTGCTGCCTCAAACCCCTCCGAAGCGGTACGTCTTCATGCCCTCGAAGCCGGAGACGAAGGTGACCTCTGAGCGCTTCGGGTAGACGCTCTGGTAGCCCTTTTTGGTGCAGATGGAGCAGTTACACCTCATGATGGTGCCGCGGCGGATGTCGGGCAGGGTGAGGGTGAACTTGACGGCGCCGCAGTGGCAGTTGCCGGAGTAGGTTACGTCCGGGGTGTTGGGGGGTGCGGGCTGGAGGATGAAGTCTGCGTCGAGGAAGGGGGTTGACATGTTGTGGGTTGTTTTGTTTCGTGTTGGGCTGTTTTGTGCTGTGCGTCCTTGTGTTGGTTGGTTGGTTGGTTGGTGTAAGTGTGTAAATACGGTTCCAAGTTTAGATACTGAGCTGTACAACACTAAAATCATGAAATGCATGTAAAGAAGCGAAGGAGTTCAAAACGTGCGTAGGATGCACTTTTATTCTTTTGCATATCGAATTACAGAGGCAGGAATCAACAATTCTCGCTCCAACTCGCATCAAACTTGTCCGAGACTGCCCAATTGGTTCACAACAACAATACAAGCCTTACCTTGGATATGATCCATTTCCCAGGGAAAGCTTTCCAATTTTAAGAACCGGAGTCATGTCCGATGATTATTTCCGGGAGCCGAGAAAGAGGTGAGAGAGGTGAGAGAAGGCCCCGGTGGTCTGGGTGAAGAACCGGGGGGGGTTGGTTTTGATCCACTGGGCTGGGCGGCCTCTGCGGGCACGGCCGAGAGGGGCAACTCGGATCTCGCTGTCTGAGTAAGCGGTGCACTGTTATGGGATGGGATGGGATAGCATGGCATGGCATGGGATGTGAAAATGCAATCGATAACAGCAATGGAGTTGTTTGTTTGAAATAAGGCTGTTGGTGTTGGTGTTGTTTGTTGGACTGACTGACGTTTCTGCCAAGTTTTAGGTAATCAATCTAGTGTTTCGCCAATTCCATCAGTGCCCAGTGCCCACTGTCCGCCGTAAGCATTAGGAACCCGATGATCCGAATCGCCACTGTGCAATATCCTTGAAGCATCGGACGTAGCGTTGGAAGCAATCCCCCTCCCCTTTCTAATTCCATCGTTTTGTTCCAAAACAAAAGAAAAATTGGTAAATCTCCGCTACACATGGTCGGTTTCCCCGTAGTTGACACTATTTTATGACACTTTTTTTTTTTTTTTTTTTTTGGTGTGAATTAAGCTAAGATGGATGGATGGATGGATAGATCCCCAAGGAAGCGGGCGTTCAAAGAGCGGGAATAGTACCTAAGCTAAGGTTCTTTCGGGGGCGTTGTATAGCGTCAATGCTAAAGAGTGAAAAAAAAAGACTCTTCTTCCCACCCTACAGTCCACTCCATTCCATACTTTCCAGGGCTACTAATTGTACTACCACGTAGTCCATCTACTAAATAATTTGATTTCTACGTGGCCCCGCTGTTGGATTTCGTCATAAGGGAGGGGACCCTGTGCCTGTGCCTGTGCCTGGTCCGTAAACAAAGGGCCAAGGTCCAATGGAGTATGGTAAGCATGTATGCATGCATGCAAGCAACACACGCACACACAACTATGAAACGCCCAGACAAGCCCAGTCCTAGACCCCATCTCATCCTAGACACATCCATTGCTTAATAATTCATAGATGTGGAAATGCATCAACAATCTAGACCAGAACCCTGATGATCCTCGTTCTGCTTAGATTTGCTTGGACGAAAATGTCAGTGTCATAAGGGAGACGTTCAATGACGACAACTGTGTTCAATTGGGGGGTGACATTTTGATAGACAGGAGTGTTTCGAGGCGGAGAAACAAGCACTGGTGGCACAAAAAGTGGGAGACGTCGAGTCTTCCAGCTCATCACGCCCCCAGACTCAGACAACCAAACATCTTTGGCCGGAATGCCTTCTCTTCTCCCCCTTGCATACAGATATTACAACGTGGCATCCCCCTTTGATAGGCACTTCACCAACCCAGCCCGTCTCTTTCTCCTCCCTTCAACGCCACTCTTTTCTCACCGGTCCGTCTCCCCCTCTTCTCGTCATCTTCATTCCTCTCTCTCTCTCTCACACACTCTCTCCCTTGCATAAACAACATTGAAAAAGGGCGCCGCACCGTTTCCTGTCTGTTAATGAAACGCACACACCCTCAACCCACTCACACGTTTTCTGCCTTGTAAAACAAGACGCTTTAAACATTGGATATAAGAGAAAAGAGAGAGAGAGAGAAAAGAAAGAGAAAAAAAGAAAAGGTTCCCTACATTCAAGGGACAAACGGCTTCACCGCTTCGCTTCGTCCCGCTGTCTTGATGAGGGGAGAAAGAAAAAGAGGCTTCTATCATCTGCAGGGAGCGCACGAGGCAGAGATGCGGGAGTTAAGATGACAGCCTGTTGTTCTCTTAGTCCTAGGGGGGCGTGGCATCGTGAACAATGGGCAGTGGAGCTTCTCTTTTGATTTGGGGTCCTTGTATAATAGATGATGGGTCCAAGTCATCGAGTTCGGGCGGGCGTTTTTTCACACGTACATATGTTAGAGAGAAAGAAAAAGGCGAACGAACGGCATTCCATTGTGGGTTACCGATGGAACATCGTTCCTGAGCAGTCCCAAAAGCTGACATGTCGCACTGCCCTACAGCCACGTGGAAAACGCCTCCCCTCTCTCTCTCTCTCTCTCTCTCTCTCTCTCTCTCTCTCTGCCAGGGGTGTCGGGATGTGAGAAAAGCCCCGCCGCACAGGGCACTCACTCACACACTCACTCACGCAACCGTTCTTCCTTCATCACATCTCACGTACATTCACACACGCACGCACGCTTGCTGTCTCTGACGTCTTTCCACCATGGATGTGGTGTGCATTCTTAGTGTGTGTGCGTTCGTGCGTTCATGCCAGGGGGATCCCTGGGAGCTGAACCATGGGCCCTTGCATATTATCCCAAAGATGGCAAAGAATGGCATCCATGATCCCAAAAAACAACGCCAACAGCCGTTCTCACCGACAAGTCGGTTCCAGAGGTGGGGAAAAGATCTAACGGTATCAAGACAAGAAAAAGAAGATTCAAGTACTTGTAGTAGTAGTAGTAGTAGTAGTAGTAGTAGTAGAAAAAAAAAACAAGGGAAAAATCACCCCCTGGCATGAATGTAACGGTTCAAGAGATCATGCGGGCAAGCCCATTCCCCTCCACCACCATCACCACCACCACCAACCGCACTTGGAGTAGGTACACACAAACCAAATGATGGCGGCGTGAGAAAGAAAGAAGAGAGAGAGAGAGAGAGAGAGAGAGAGAGAGAGAGAGACGCTTCACTCCATTCTGCTTAGATAATTTTGTCCTTTTTTCTTTCCCACTGAGATGCGGCCTGCGCTAGAATGCGGGATTCAACGGTTCCGGTCTCTCATTCTTTACAGTTTTGCTTTTTTCTTTCTCTTATTTTGGTCCGTTTCCACCACCGTAGGCAGTTTTCGGGTTTCCCTAGCCAAACCGCAGCGCTCCGTACCGCGTTTAACGAAACAATTCAAAAACGGATGCTTTGACTGCACATACATACACTTGTAGAAACAAAACCGAAAGAAAAAAGAGGTCAATGCTGAAAGAAGACAGGGAGGGGCGTGAATATTCTCTCTCTCTCTCTCTCTCTCTCTCTCTCTCGTCTTTCAACTCTTCTTGTTATCTCCGTGTCCACAACACCGGGTATTGCCCTTGTCGGACATTCTGATTATTATTATTATTATTATTATTTTTGAGTAAAAGATGCAACTACACCTGAATGAGTAAGTCGAGAGCAACAGGCTTGGACTGGGAACTGGGGGAGAGTGAAGGGGAAGGGGAAGGGGGCCTTGTCAAGGCATGAACCTGTCAACAAACCAAAAAGCTCGTTAAAAAAATCCTTCTCCCATCCTTCAGCCCCCCGTTCGCCGACCCTCGTAAGCACAGATCATTTTTTGACACACTAGAAATCCCCAAGACAGAGAGACAAAAGAGCTCAGCCTTACGATGATGTGTGCGCGTGTGTATGTGTGTTCCCAGTAAAGGCAGAGCGAACACGAGGACCCCTGCCTCGCCCACAATTCATGCAGGTTGGCAAGAATAGCACGATATGGAGTGCATACACCCTTGGACCATGCAAGAAAAATACAAGTCACCCACCTTTACTTGTTATGTACATGACAGGCAGGGCCCTTGTTCATCATGCCGTCCGTCCCCTCTCTCTGGGTCTCTGGCTCATCTCTCTCTCTCTCTCTTCGCTGTCGTTCCAAATGCGACGGGGTCCAGATTCCGTGTGACTCTGATCCCAATATCACAGTCAATTAATAACACAGACGCCCGAAGACCTGGGTCAGCCGTTGGGCCTAAAACCAAAAAGAAAAACACACCAATGCAAGGCAAGGCAAGGGCAAGGGCAATGCACGTGTAACATGGATGTCCGTCCCTCTCTGTCGGGCTCCAGGCCTCTCTCTTGTCTCTGTCTCTGTTTCTGTCTCTCTTCCTCTCTCCCTTGATGAGCGGTTTCACACGTCCCTTCAACGTTTCATGCCACATGTAGTAATATTAGGGTCGCAGTCACAGACCCAAGAGAGCGGATTCTCCGGCCCACGACGGCAAAGGTGGGTTCCCCATTCTGCATCATCATCTCACCTCCACGCTGCCAAGCCACTCTTTTTCTTTTCTTTTCACCAACTTTTTTCCTTTTCTTTTCTTTTCCTTGTTTTCTTGGGTCCGTAGTCGGCGTTTAGGTTGTTTGACAATGACTTGCTCAAACAGGAAATGGATTCGGAAAGAAAGACAACTGCCACGAGGTGAAATGGCATGATTTATGATTTTTCTTCTTTCTCTCTTAGCCTTTCTGGGAAGAGTTCGTCTTCCTTGGCTGGGGCGATCAACTAGACCGTATGTAGTTTATGCCGAAGAAACGATGGCGATAAGATTCAAAGGAAAGAAAAAATACTACCAAGAACAAGAAATGTTGAATTCTTGGCAATGCTTAAAAAAATAAAAACCCTGTTTTGTTATTGTGCATGACTAAAGAATGTCTCGAATCAAGGAAGAAAGGAATAAAGAAAGTGTTGTGGTCACAAGGTTTGGAAGAGGGGATTGGCACAAGAGAAAAAAATGTAGTGTTCATGCTCTGTCAATTATTGGAAGCAGAATCTGAGGAAGAAATATGGACTTTTTTTTTGTTGTCCATCACTAAAAGACTAAAAAACTAACAGGAGGTGAAAAAAGTAAAATAAAATAAACCAATAAAATGATATGATTGTTTCCCTTTCAAACCCTGTCCCGTTGGGTATCCTATGCAAAAGTTATAAAAAATTGTTGCTGGCCGTCACTTCGTCCCTTTTTTGTTTCCCATATGATGACTAGAAGATGCTCTGTGTTGCTGCTGTGTGGTCCCGTGGTATATGGCCCATAAAAGTTGCCTTTCAAACAAAACAATCCCCTTGAAAACTCCATGCTATTTGCCCGTGGGGTATATGTTCCGAACCCCATCCCATTTCCCATGATGTGTGTGCAATCCCAAGACATAAAAAATAAAAGAAATAATAAAAAAATGACATAAAAAATAAGAAAAGGTATAAAGACGTAATGGAACACCGCGTCAGCGTGTGCAAGTAGAGTAGAGTGTAGTAGAGTAAAGGAGATTGGTTGTATAGATGAGATGAAATGAGATGAGATCAAGCTCATCGCACTTCAAGGTTGCCTTCCATATCTTCATTGTGAAAGACAATGCCTCGCCTCTTCCAGCCGCCTCGCTTGACAAAGTCATCAAAGCTGTCGACGGGCTTGAATGTAGGGCGCTTGGTTACTGTGTTGCGCTTGTAGCTAAAGTTGGGGACCTCTTGCTCGGCGGCGTCGGCCTCCTCGTCGGCATCGGCAATAGCGCACGATGTAGAGTTGTTGGAGACGCTGCTGACCGGCGTGAGCTCCTCGAGGGTCTGGATAGTGGCAATGGTGGACTCGGACCATCGAGATCGAAGCTGAGGTCGCTTGGCGAGGTGCATGAAGAAGTAGTCTTGAGGCTCCTCCTGGTAGTCCTCGCTGCCGCCGCCGTGGTGGGGAGGGAGCTCCATATGGAACTGCTCCTCCTCAGGCTGGTGCTCGCCGCCGAATTCGCTGCTGTCATCCTCGCCGTCGTCGTAAAAGGTGGAAATGTCCTCGTATCGGCGACCCTCCATAGGGATAAAAGGTCGTTCGTGTAACCGAGGCGGGGCCTGGAAGGTGGGATGGCAGGAGAGAGGGTCGAAGAAGGCGGAGCTGGTGGTGGAGGGAACACGAGGAGTGTGCTCGCGGGCGGTAGAGACGGATGATGTTGAGGAAAAGGATCCAGATGATACTGAGCTGCCGGAGAAGGAAACCTTTCGGATGTGGAGGTCTCTGGGCTTGGACTTGCGTCGGTTGCCGAAACCCTCGCAGAACTTCATTTTGAAGGTGTGTGTGTGTGTGTGTGTGTGTATGTGTTTTAATGTGAAATGAGGATCAATGTTGTTTGATTGATAATGTGGATGAGAGTCGAGGTCGAGAAAAGTTGAGGTGGGAGGTGGTGGTTATTAGTAAGTGAAGAGGATGTGTGTGTGTGTGGATGAAATGATGTATGGCTTGTATGTATGATGTCGTTTGGCACGTCAGAGCAGGAGGTGGCAAACCCGAAACACACTTGGAAAGTGGGTGGTGCCGTGTATTAAATGGAAGAAGAGGCTCAAGACCGAAGTCGATCCTGTCAATCTGTGTGTGGAGATGGATTGGTTGGAGGAGTTGAGCTTGAAGTAAACCCGGATCGCCGGAGAGGGAGGGTTGATGCTTGGTATATGTATAGAATGGGCGACATCACGATGCAATGGGTCCCGCCCAGAGCGAGAGTGGTGGGCGTGCAGAGGTGTGCGGGTCCTTGGAGCCTGGAGCTTTGGAGTGCGACGACTCATGGGGTTGATGGGGGTGTGATCCATCGGGGGTGTGGGTTCCTGCGGTTGCCTCGCCCAAGTACCTTGCAGAAGATACATCGAGGGGGTGGGTTGGAGTGGAGGCGGAGGTGGATCCCCCAGGCCAAGGATGCATGGAGGGAAGGAAGGAGGGATGTGCCTTATGGCGTACGACGAGAGACGCCAGACGCACTCCTCCTCTTTCCTTCCCCACACATCCGGCGAGGGACAGACAGACAGACAGACAGACAGACAGACAGTGAGAGCCAGAGACACGACCCGCTATTACATCCATCGTGACGAAGGCCAGCTGAAACCTGACAAGGCCGTTATACTTTGGGCCAAGATGAATTCATCTTGTTTAAACTTTCTTTTGCTTTTACCTGTGCTACTTCTTTTTTCCTCTCCTCCCTTGCGTCGGAAGCTAAAGTCAGTGTCCGTCTGTCCGTTCTCTTCGAAACCCAAAATACCACACAGACGATTTCGGAACTCGATGGTCCAGAGACATTTTCTTCTCCATGTCTGTTTAGACGCAGGTTGAGTGAGCTCTGGGCCTCGAGTCCCGACAATCCTTCACTTTCGCTCCCACATGCCGAGTTCAGCGTGGCGCTCGCTCTAGAACTTGTTCATAGTAGTATTATAGGGCCCAAAAAAAACACAATTGGGATTCAATGGGGGGGGGGCAGGGCAAGGGAGGATGCCGCATCAACCATTTGGTTGTACTAAAACAGCTTTGGTCACGATCCGGCAGCCTTGCCTGACTCCTCCTCTTCCTCCTCCTCCCCTTGTGCCTGGTTCCTGTGAGCAGAGAAGGGAAGAGAGTCACACTCATACACCACCACAATACAAGTCCAAGTACACACACCATCAACCAGCCAACCAGACGCCGTGGAGCCAACTCCTCCCCTGTCCTCGATGCCTGTCTGCACTTTGGCTGCTGCTCACAAGCCTGCGCTAGAACAGGGGTGGTGACATGAAAAAGCATGGATCTCCGCCCCAGAATTCCTTGGAGAGAGAGGGAGTGGAGCACCAGCGTCGGAAGAGACCTCGCACACACTAAACAGCGAAGAGCGAGATGAAGCAAAGTCACGGGCATTCACATTCATGCTGTGTGAGGTACTTGTGATTCACACGCAACCAATGCGCTGCGGTTCCCAAATGCTGGTCCGATTCAACGACCCCCCTGCTCCTCTAAGCTTGTCAGAGCAGCATCAGGTCTTCTTGTCCTGCTTGTACATGCAAAAAAAAAAAAAAAAAAAGAGGGCTAGAAAAGCACACAGTCAGGCTGAACGTCATTGCCGTCTGACCTGTCAATTCTTTAATTATGTGCCGCGCAATGGCTTGTAGTCATCATGGATTGACCAACTGACTGCCTGCCTACCTTTCTTTGTGTATTTTGTGAAACAGTAGGTACTTGTAGAAGAGAGAGTGAGAGTGAGAAAGCAAAGACGCACACGCACACGCACACGCACACTCCACCATGATGGATTCAAAACAATGTTTCTTCTTCTTCCTCTTCTTCCTTTTGCGTGCGCGCGTTTGACCCGGTTGAAATGCGTGGGTACTCGGCACATTCAACATGGATCGGCAAAATAAGTTGCCGGAAGAGTGATTTGTAAAAGACAGAATGAATGGATTGAATGAAACTCACATGAGATCTGCCTGCCTGCCTGCCTGCCTGTCTGTGACCTGTTGATGGTGGAGGCGGCGGTGGAGGTGGAGGTGGATTTGACATCACACGGCTGCCCGTATGCAAGGGAGAGAAAGAGAGATTGAAGTTGAATGTCTCACATGCGTCCATCCTTGTGCGCGGCGCGCATGTGGTGTGTAAGAGGGCTGCTGTGCGGAGAAGGGAGGCAAAGACAGTGTGTGTGTCTCTTGTTCCTGTTCCTGGCGCGATCGGTCAGGAACGGGCAGCGGATGTGATGAGAGAGAGAAAGAGAGAGACGACTTTGCTTATTCCAAACTTGTTTTACTACCTCCTTCTTTATTGCTTGTACTGTTTGTAACTACGGATATTACTATTACAAGTTAAACTTGCAATCTATCCTTGATTATTGGACGCTCGGCAAGAGGCTATTCTTTGCTTTTTGTCTCATTTACCTCTTTTTCTTCTTTTTTTCTTGCTTTCTCTTCTCGCTTCGCTTTCCCGCGCACTACAGCCGGAGGACTAATGTAAGTACTGCTATCGTTGCTTCTTCTTCTGTAAAGTTACGGTAAAGGTTTACTAGGAGGTAGTTGTTGTTGGAGCCAAGGGTAAAAACGTAACTAAAACGATGCATCCGGTTTTCTTTACCTTTCGGTAGTTGCTGTGAAAAAAAAAAAAAAAAAAAAAAAAAGAAGGGCGTTTTGCATGTAACTGGACCGATGGAATGTTGATGACGAGACGAGACGAGACGATACGACATGACATGACATGACATGACGCGATTCATGCTTTTCCGGCTTTCCCATTCAGAGTTTCAACGACGAGAACGAACAACGAACAAGAACAACAAAAACGGGCATCTTCCGTTACGGCCGTTTCCGTTCGGTTTTGGCCGAGATACGAAGGGGAATGAGATTTAAACTTCAAAAGATACGATGGGCATGGGGGGCATGGGAACGCCTCTTTTTCTTGTCTCCATCTCGTCACATCGTGTTGTGCCAAGGTTTGAACCGAAAAGCCATTTTTGTTTGACAAATCGTGCTATCCGAGAATCAGTGATTGAGTGAGTTGAGTTGGAGAAAAAAGGTTCAACGAGTCATGGCTCTTGTCACCGTCACCAGAGTGAATCATGCATCATGTACAAGGCAATTCTCATCACACTGCAGTGAGTGAAATGGATAGCGTGTTAGCCGATCGCTAATCAGAGAGAGGGGGAAGAGGGGGACCGCCTGTCCAGCAGCGCAGGGGTGCAAGTTCCCAAGTCCAAATGCAGTCCAGGGCAAATGGCTTGGCCTAATTTTACGCCATACAACACGTCTTTTTTTACTCCAGGCTTGCTCTAGGCTTTTGATGGCCCGAAGCCGAAAGCTTGCGGAAGTATGGGTTGTAGTACGTACACATACAATAACGTGGACGGAGAAAGGATTTACGATGGGCTTGAAAGATGGCTTTTTTTTTTAGGGCTCAGGGCTCTCTTGTTGGGGCTTGGAGCTGTCTGCCCAGGTGCTTTCCACCGCTGCAAGTCATGGAAGCCACTAACCACCATCAACCAACAGCACCAATAAGTCAACCTACCTACCTACCTACCACCACCACCACCACCTGAAAAAGAGCCCGTCTCCAGCCTCCCGCGCATCTCGCGAAAAAAGGATCAGGCATGCCAATGCACCCCACGTTTTCCTTCTTGTGTGCTGCGTATGCGTGCCCAATCAATTTACATTACATTGCATCTGGGGCTGAATTACAAACAAGGAGTTGCTCACACACTCACGAGGATCCAGAACTTTTTGACAGGGTGGCTTTTTTTCTTTCCCACCCTCATTATCGCCGTCCTCTGCTCCGTAAGGCCAGCCTATCTCGTACCTTGGATGCTTCTGGGTGCCAAGATATTTGTAAAAATACAAGAAAACAGATGCATCAAAGGATGAAAGAAGCACATTCTCCAATTTTTTCCGCCACACCGGATATTGTAACCCCATGTTTTAGTTGAGCCAATTGCTTGCAGCATTTCCAATGCGGAGATGCATGCATCCATCTTTGCAAGCAACTGTTTTTTGATATCCCCCCTCCCCCGGGGACCTTGCTGCAGCAGGCAAAGAAAAAGCATGGGGCACCTGCTGCCGCTTCGGCTACCGATGGGTGGGAGATGGATGGCGATATCTGGCGGTGTGTGTCTCTGTTGGATCGCTGTTCAAACAAACACAATTGGACGTCGTCAACAAGGTCTAGTACTCGGTAATGTACATACTCTTGGTGTGAGTGTGTGTGTGTGTGTGTCTCTCCATCCATTCACCGAAAAGGACCGTCTACGAGCCGGCCCTCCCCCTCCCCTCCAAGCGCTCCTCGTCGTCGTCCGGCGTCACGATCGTAGATTTCGGTTGACAATCTCTCTTTTCACACACAGTCACAAACCCGATCGCCATCGAAAGGGGGCAGAAAGGAGTTGACTGAGTCCAATTACAACTCTGCTTAATCATGGCTTCCTCCCCTGGCACGGCGTTAATGGCTCTCGTCTGCGATGTGAATCAGTGTCGTCATGACTATGGGGCGGGGGGAGAGGAGAAGGAAAGGCGACAAGGCTACGCAAAAGCAAAAAAAGATGGTCTGCTGGTCATGTTCATCAGACAAAAACTCGTCACACACATTACTCGCTCTGTCACACTCCACACTCGGTGTACAGTCGCACGCTCAGGGGGTGAACTTTGTATCATCCATCCATCCATCCATCCACTTTCAATCTCGTCAACTGTACATGCGCATCTCGCTCAACCAACAAAACTTGGTCCGCCCCAAACACCTGACTGACCGGGTTCCTGAACATGACAGATTTGGACGAGACCGGAAACGGGTAGCGGAAATTTGAAGACTCTCCATTCCTTTTTGTCTTTTTTTCTTTCTTTTTTTCTTTTTTTTTCTCTCTTTCTTGACTCTGGTACCTGCATCACCTGAGCAGCCTCTACATAGCGTCGCAGTCGGCAAATCAAGGTCATGGCTACACTCAAACACCCACCCACACCGAGTCTCAAATCGGTGGTAACAGACGACAAGGCCGGAAGTTTTCAGAGAGAGCAACAGGAAAGAAACCAAGACAAAACTTTGTCTCCCAGTTTCATTCTCTTTTTGCTTATTTTGACTTTGACTTTGACCTCCCGACTTTTGGCTCTTTTGACTTTCAAACCCATATTTTGATCCAGGTTAGCCGAATGTGAAGGAAGGAAAGAAAGAAAAAAGCCCCTCCAGTTTCATACGGAAACCTAAGCTTTGACAAAACTATGGGGTAGCTCTACGGTAAGCTTTTTATTTTATTTCCTACTATGGTAGCTTCTTCCTACGGGGTAGGCTTTACAAGATGGCTTCAAGAAATGACTACCAAAACACAAAAACACAAAACCTCCGCTGCATGCGGCACTTTGCGGCCTTACCACCGCATGCATCACCAACCTGCATACCTCGACAAGGTCACAAGCAGAAAGATTATGCACAGGAAATTCGCATTTTTACTTTTTGTCCCACAAAAAAATAAAATAAAAAAGAACAAGCAGCAGCAGCAGCAGCGGCATCGTGGGGGTGGTCACACCGCATCCGCACCCGCATCATCTCGTACTCTGGACGAATCCGACAGCTTGGATTTTCCAGGGTTGTGGGGGGCTAATATCCAGATCTCTCTCTCGCTTTCTCTCTCTCTTCCCGTCCGCTGTCCTTCTTCTTGGTAACCAAGCAGACGGGTTTGCCGTGACTGCCGGTGTTCAAACCGCAATAAGATCAAGCCAACCAAACCAGACCCATGTCCCTCTTGTCAGCACAGGGAAGAGGAGGGTCAAAAGGTTCCCAGACAGACGGGTTAGGTTCTTACGGGGGCGTGTGTCACCGTCAACCCAGCTCTTTTTGCTTACGGATAAAGCGGGACAATAGGTAAGAAGGGAAAACCCCCCTCTCATTATTGTAAGGGTATAGATAACTGGGTACTGCTTCTGAACTAAACTACATGTTGTATGCTACAAATACCCATTCCCGCAATTTCATATACATACTATTGTTGATGGAGAAGATGCTTGGATGGGTTGTTGGCTCTAGCGTTTGGGTTGCTTCCTAGTTGATACCGTCGATATGGATCCGTCCCATCGGTGGATGGATGTTTGCTTTTAGCTCGTCCACACACACACTCTCTCTCTCTCTCTCTCTCTCGCACACTCACCCTCTCGACCCATGGCCATGGTAAGCACGACGGACAATCGCGGCCGTTGGCGGGACCTTGGGAAGAATAATGCGGGTGTCAGATTGTTGGGGAAACCAGACTGAAAATACGAGTGGCCCTTTCAGAACGAACGCTTTGTCTTGATGATGATGATGGTAGTGGTGATGATTATTCATCCTACGTATGTAACACTTGTTTTCTGGGCTAATATATCGGTACCTGCAGAGTACAAGCTCAGATGAAAAATGATCCGTGCTCTTGTTGCAGCATGTAGGTAGACAGTGCGGTAGCTGCCGATGCCGAATGAATGTCGCAGAAAGACGGCACAGAGAGAGTGAGAGCGAGCGAGCAAGTAGGAGGAGGAGGAGGAGGAGGAGGTTTACTAAGTGATGACTACGAACAAGTCTACAAAGGTCCAGGCCTCCATTCCCGTGTCTCAACAACATCCACACAAAAAACAAAATAAAATAGGAGAAAAAGAGCCCGTTTGAAGAATAAGGCTACACACACGCGCGTGGTATTATTAAAGTTCAAACGGGCCAAAAAAAACTAAACTAAACAAACTGGAGAGAAAAAAAGGTTCCTTTTTGACAGCCGTTGGGAGCCGTTTTGGAATTTTGACGGTAAACGTCCGGATACAACCCACATGTTGGATTAACTACTCAACTACTGTACTAGGTATCCAAGTAGTGCTCAGGAGTAGATCAGACAATACTAGATGCATGGTCTACTTTAGAGTTTATCTATCGTATTCTCCCAGAAACTTGAGGTGGAATTGGATTGGATTGGATGCTAAACCGGTTGGATGGGCTAAACGACTTGGACTTGGGTGGTTTGAAACCCGAAGCAGGCAAAAGCAAGCGAGGCATTCATTCCATCCATTCATTTATTCATCCAGGTACGGGGCTTACCAACAGACTTTTTGCAACTAAAGAAAGCTTACCTACCTGTATCTACCAAGTAGAGAATGTCACAAGGGCCTGGGGAGAGGGGAGGGGAGGGGAGGGGAGATAAGGCTTTGAGCTACTCTATATGGATTAGATGCTTTTACGATAGCAGAACTTTGTGTGTGTTGTGTCAAAGGTGGGAGGGAAATAGCATGATTAGTTATTATTATTTATTATTTGTTATTATTTATTTTTTATATATAATTTTTTATATTTATTGGCTGAGCCGTTAATTCCGCGGGTTGTACGGCACATCAGGAAGACACGCATAGCATAGCATAGTAGCCTCAATGATGAGAGTTCCCACTTGTACCTTTTACCTTTACACTCCCAGGATCTTGACAACTGGAACCTTGCAGCTTCAAGGGTACGTCTAGCAAAGCAACTTCCTGGTCTCTTTTTCTCTCTCTCTGTCTCTCTTTCCACCTCTCAATCTCTCTTCATCTCAATGGGGTGTGCGTCCTGTCCTGTCCTGTCCTGTCCTGTCCTGTCCCTGTGCTATGGCCCTCTCCCCATCGTCACATCTGCCTTATAGCGATCATCCCCTCCCCAAATGCCCGGGGTGCCACCATCCCACGTATGTCTCACCGTCCTCACTTTTTATGCTGTCATTGACTCTGGTATAGCTTTTCCCTTCCTCTTCTTCTTCGTCATTGGAAGAAGCTAATTTTTTCTCTTCCCTTTTCTTCTCACACACATGTTCCAAGCTCAACACCCCTAAGCTTGGGTATGTGATGTTGTAAATGGCTTTGATGCACAGACAACCACTTGCATCATCACCATCATTGGGGTCTCTCCCAATTACCCAATCGACTCTGTGATGTCTGTGACTCCAACCCACCCCTTGCATTTTCTGAAACAAGCCACAGGTCAATCATGCCATCATCGTTATAGCATTGTTTGCTTCGACGGCAACGCTAAGCCTTAACATTGACGTCGAGGACGGTGGTGGTGCCACCAACTCAACTATCCCATCCTCCAACCTCTCCTTCGCCCAGTCAGTCAGTCATACACAACATTCGCCAACAATCTCCCTAAGAAAGGGTACCAACTAAAATAAATCGCTTGCATATCAATCACTTTTGCAAGGGGGGAGCCGGGGGTTTGCTCCATGACATTATCATATTCCCCCAATTTATTGTCCATCTCAATCGTATCATCGGGTTTTGTCCACATCCTTGTTCTAATAGCTTCTGTTTCCCCCCTGGTATCACAGCATCAGCATTAGCATTAGCATCAGCAATTCATGGAATGGGCATGTTGATTTGATGGGTGCACATCAACCTTGTCAAGCCTCAACTAACCTACGTACCTACTTGATACACACCTCCTCCTCCTCCTCCTCCTCCTCCTCCACTTGGGCACTTTCTCCCAAGGAGCCAAGGGTTGCGTATGCTGCAGTCCCTGTAAAAGGAATCCATAGCTTCTAAAGTTCTAATTAATGACAAGGCTTCACCATTCTCTCGGAAATCATGAAAGTGACTCAAATAAAAGATACGAGGGGCCTGTCCTACCTAACCAATGTCTTTCCCGCTGACCAGGTAGTACAACGTAAAGTATGATTACTATGGACGTGTTTCCAGTACCCAATTCCACCACTCACCACTCACCACCCCCTCCCCATGCTGTTCCAGCATTTTGTTCCAATTCCAATTCCAAAAAATTCATCATCACCACCGAACCCATGTCCCAATCGTCCCGGTCAGCCTTCCAATCTATCCCGCGTTCCCAGACCGTCGGGTGCCTCCAGTCCCGACTATACGGACAGCCAAAATCAATTTGATGACATCTCCAACAAACGGGGGACTCCACCTACTTATCCCTCCCCTGGCACCACTACCCCCCAAGCTTGTCCTGCGCCCGCACGCCAGCCCTATTAGGCACTTACAATTCCAAAAAACTTCCCACCACGATGTACCAAGAAGAAAACGTGCTGTTCCATCAGCCTTGTAGACACGGCATACAACACACAAACTGACAAGGGTTCAAGAGGCGTGTATCATCATCATCATCCCCCTCCCGTCTTTGCTTTCTTTCAATGTCTCTGCCTCATAGGGCTCACGGAACCTGCGGAAATAACTTCAAACTTCCTTCTCCGCTTGTTTCCCCCCTCCCTTGCCTTGTTTTGCTTTCTATGGACCCGGATGCCATGCTTTCCCACGCCATAAGCGAAAGAAGCAGAGGAAAAAAGAGATGACATTCCCAGTTCCATGGTAACAGGCAAGGGGGGTCCCGTTCCCGTCCTGCTGGATCCGAACCCCACGGAGTACCAAAAAATGAAGGCAGCCCTATCCTTATCCTCGGTATTATCAGCCCCTGTCATTAATGACGGGACGATGAGGTCCTAGGAACTATTACGACGCAGGAATTTTTTTTTACCACGCGTTCTTCTTCTTTTTTTGTTTTATTCCCCCTGGATCGACCCAACCACTTGGTAACTCTCATGCGCGCGTTCATTTGCCCCCCCTTCTCTCATCAAATCGATCGATCCTTCAAATTGCTTACCAACATGCAAGGTCTCTCCCCCCTTCTATACTATACCATACCAATATACCTACATGTAATAGCCATCTGTGGATCTTACAAGAATGCCTTTCCCTGGCTGGCTGAACATCCCACCATCTTATCATCCATCCACCACACACACACACAAAAGATATTCAGGAGTAACAAAGAGAAAAAGGAATAATGCTTAGTAGTGACCTATACTAGTAACAATGTGCTAGTGACAGCTCCGTCGGGAGGCGCTACAGGCAAACAGGCCGAACAAACAAACAATGAAAAAAGCAAGCGCTTTTACTTCCCAACCATTGCGTACCTGAAATCGATCGATCGAAACTCTTTTTTGCATTTGCATCGTAGTGGTGCCAATGGGCAACATCAGAAAATGGGCTTTCCCCCCTTGTGTCACATATCATCCCACCCCTCCTCCTCCTACAGACCCAATGAAACTCTCGAGGATCTCAAGTCCCATGCTCTAGACTCCCTCATCCAACAATGTAGTGCCGTTGTTTTGCAAAAACCACCCATCCATCATTCCTTTCATCGGGAATGCTTAGAAAAGGGGGGGGGGCACAACTATTTTTGTTTTGTTTTTAGGTGCACCGGACGGGGCCCAAAATGTCTCGCAACAGGAGAGAGTGTCATCATGACCCAAGTTTCAGAACGCCTTATGCGCCGGCCGCCCCTATTTTCGTTGTTTTTGTTTTTGGTCCCTTTCGGTTACCCAAGCCGACGGGCTGGTGTTGTCTTATCACTGCCCTCTCCCCGAAAAGACACGGCTGTCAAATCTCTCTCTCTGTGTGCGCGTGCGTGCGTTCCCAAGCTCTGTTTCGTTCCCGTTCGTTCGAGACCCTCACTCTCTCTCTCTATCTCTCTATAGCACGCCGTCGCTCTCCCCAGGTAATCTCTCGACACGTTTCTGTTCCCAATCATCTAGATCCCTCCCGGCCAGTCGCTGCGCGCAAAAAAAAATTTCCAAAATTAGCCAAAACAAATCAAAAACCAATGTTCCATCCCACATACCGTAGCCTCCCTCTTTTAACACAAATAGAATGCTTGTGTAGTAAGATGGATTCTGCTACTGCTGCTACTGCTGCTGCGCAGAGACAACAAACAAACAAAAATGGAAGAGTCGAGAACTCACATAGTATTCATCCTTCATATCAACCCTACGCGGCGACCGTCGCACATTCAGCTCCTCCTCCTTGCTCAGCTGCCTAACCTTTCGATCATGTCTCTCGTACCGAATGGCCGTCGCGGGCGTGAGTACAAAGGACCCGACCACGATGACGGCGATAAAGGGCAGGCCAAAGGTGAGAAACGGTCGCTTCTGGATGAGCGCACGGTACTGCACGCCGAACTTGCTGGTGTCCGTCGAGGAGCGGAACTTGTTGTTCTGGAACGTCGGCATCGTTGAATGGGCGCCTTGGTTTCGTTGCTTCTCGATTCGCTTCGTATAGGTCCCAATTAGGTTCGTTCCGGTGATGTCTTGTGTGTCGTATAGCTATGTTGCGCCTGCAGATGCTTCCGTTGTTTGCGCTTCGGGTACGGAAGCAGTGGTGAAATCTTTATCAACAATCGCATGACTGCAAAATGATGCGACGACCTGCGCCAAGCCATCATCGCATCACACACTTGTCGGTCCGTGCTTTTTCCATCTTTCCAGACGATTGCGGGTCTACTCCACTCACCGAGCTGTGGGGTTGGTGGAACTTCTTGACCCTTGAAAATGACCCTACCCTGTATACACGTGTAAAAACCATCATACACATGAATGATTGTGAGTAGTAAATTATGGCAGGATTATCAGTCACGGTGTAGTAAGTTTTGGAGTACATTTACTCTCTTAAAACTAACCTCAATTTAAATATTACCGTGAGATTCATAGATCTAACCTGATAGACTAATAGTTTGCTTACACTCTTGCTCCAACTAATCAGCTACCTCAGCTTCATCAACGTCAACTTCACCAAAACGTTCGTCTATCAACAAGGTGAGTGTCACAAAGTCACAAAATCACAAAATCACAAGCATTTACAATCATGTACGCCATCAAGTATCTACACTTATTCGCAACCTTGACCAATTTATAGATTAACACGCTCCATTCCCCCAACTATGCAAGATATCAGTACTAAGAAATGCTGATGCCGGTCTGAACCTCAAAGGGTCTCATCTTCAATCCGTCTTTATATTCGTGGGCCTGCTCCAACCCCGTAAATCATGTGCTCGAGAGCCCATTTTCGTGATAAGAAATTCTTCAAGTCTTGTAAAAAGGAAATAATAATAATAATGAAGGTGGAAGGTGGAAAGAAAAAGAAAGAAAGAAAACCCAATATCCCGTTCCTTACACAAGTGCCTAGCCTATAATACGTACAAAGGGAAACAAGACGTCCTGTTCCTGCGGGTATGTTCATGACTTCCTCGTCCTCTCGTCATCATCGATACTTTTGAAGCATTTGTGCCGCCATGCTATGCCGCGCCGCCTAGCTGAGAAGAAAGTGCCCTCCGAGGTAAAGAGGGACATCATCGTGAAACACAGGGGAATGATTGGTGCTGTACATAGAGTGATAGAATGCTATCATTAGAAAACCCGGTATTATCGTTCAATCCGTGACGGCGGGTTTTGCCATCCGTTCATGTAAGCCATCAGCCCCATACCGATCATTACTACACCGATCATGGAGGCATATGGGAGCCCGGCCTGTAAGCGCTGGCCTTGCAACGTATTTCCTCTTTGCGAGGCTCGGGGCGTAATCGTGTTGGCCCTCGAAAGTGTTGGCTCATCGCCTGAATCTTGCCCCACGACGGTGCCATTAGACGTCAGATCCTTGAACGCTTGCTCTGATGCATCAGATGCGAGAGGGGTGGCCATGTTTTCCTTCTCTTCCTCTAGTTGCTCGTTGTGGCCTCGAGATCGCGACCGCCGCCTCTCTTGAAGAGCGATGCGTCGGGCCTCTTCTTCTCGCAGTTGAATTACCATCTCCGCCAATGATTTCCTGTCGGCATCACGCTCTGTCTCGGCAGTTTCACAACGGCGCCTCCACTCCTCCATTTGCTCTCGCAGCTCTCGCATTTGTTCGTCCATGGTATCGATGCGAGACTGGAGAGCTGCTGCGGTCTCTTGAGCAATCTTGTCTGCGTGAAATGTATTCTCCAAATCCCCGTTTGGCTGCTCGCCAACGCCATTTTCTAGCACGGACTCTCCGGTTGCTTCATCTGTCTTGGCGACGCCGTTGGTCTGATTATGCGCCGATTCTTCAAGTCTCCTAGCCAACTCCTCTGCTAATTCTCGTGCCTCTCGCTCTTTCTGGAGCATGTTTTCTAGCTCGCGCATGCGTGCCCCCTGTGTATCAATGTCTCTCTTAGCATTGTTCAAAGCTTCTGTCAGCTGAATGATTTGACTCAAGTTTTCCTGTCGAACTGGAGATGCATTTGGTGGGCCGGATTTGGGTCGTTCTGTAGGCCCTCGTTTCAGCGAAGGCACATCGGGCTTTTCGGGAAGAGGCTGCTGGGGTGGCGGTGCGGGAGGGTCAAAGAAGCGGGCCTTTGGATCTGTCCTAAACTGGACGCCATTTCCATTAACAAGCGGCTGGGGTTTGGGCTGTTCCGCTGCTTCGCTCTTCTCAATATCCTTGACATCCTCCTTTGACAAGAGTGTGTTGATAAACTGGTTTGTGCGACCCAAGTCCTGAGCTTGAATCCTTGCGCTTCGCATTTCATTCTTCGCCAACTGTTAGTCTGTCGAAACGGGAACAAGGGACAAATCACATGTGCTTACAGCAAGGCGTTTTAGAATCTGATCAGTCGCAATCGGAGTCAAGAAAAAAGGTCGTTGTTGCGCCATTCCGTTAGCTTGACCCATACCACCGCCGTTGGTGGGCGCTCGACCGTTGCTTCCCATGGACATGTTGCTGCCGGAGCGACCTCGCATTTGCATTGCGCCGGCCGGAATCATCATGGAGTTGTTGGCTGGATCCAGGTCTCCAAAGTTCATATCCAAAACGTTGTTCGATGTATTCAAAAACCCGGCATGCTCAACCTTGGCGGCGACCTTGTGATGAACTACAGTCTTCTGATCCTCACTAACGATATCGATACCGAGTTCAAGGTGGTCGGCCGTTTGAAGCTCATGGGGTTCGGACTCGCGGTTTTCCTGCGACAGACGAGTGCCGTTGACGAAGGTGCCGTTTGATGATTTGACATCTCGAATGTAGATTTTACCATTTCGTTCAGCGTAAATCTCCGCATGCGATCTTGACAGCACTTTACTGTCAAAGAAGCCGTTGGTCGCTGTTGGAACCGTCTTTTGGTTGGTCTGTCGGCCGATTCGTATACAATCGGGAGCAAAGGGTACGGCGATTGTTTTACGCTCAAAAGTGCCGTTGAGAGATAGGAGTTGCAGCATTGGCTGGCCGGGGGAAACTGCTGCTCGGGGGCCATTGGCCGCATCATGTTGGGCTGCATCTGAGGCTGGCCGGGTCCTTGTTGCATGGCGCCGTGGGGCGTTGCCATGCCGTTGGGTCGGTTTTGGGGGAGTCTTGAAAAGTCCTGTTGCACATCTCCCTTGCCTGCTGGCCAGGGAGCTTTAGGTTGGGGCCTCTTCCTCGTCGCGTTGCTGCTGCCGGACCATTGACTTAGATCGGAGGTTGATGATGGGGATGTGCCATTGGACTGAGAGCCGTTGGTTGCGACAGAGGTACCGGAGGAAGTCGACGAAATGGAAGAGGATGAGTTGCTTCGCGAGAGAGTCTTACGGGGCATAAACATGCCTCTCACATCGTCTGGATTCATTGGGTTGTTTCCGCTAATAGTGCCCCATGCTGGACGGGAAATTTGCGGAAAGGTCGGAGGGTTTGCCACGGCAGTCATGAGGATGGATCAGTTGGACGAGGAGGGAGGCACGTTGGATGGAGTTTTGACTTGTCGTCGCTGTCGCTCAAGCCGATACGCGTGAAGGATGTTTTCAGGCTTCTGATGCAACTAACTGCAACTGCAACCAACGCCACCCGGTCGATGCCACGTCTGGTGCTGGCGGAGGCGAACCGGGCAAAATGTATATCGAGCAAGCGGGTTCACACTTCTGTTGTGGGAAAAAGTAAGTAATGCAGTATTGGTCTGTTGTCCTAATAATGATGGAAAAAAATTGTCAGCAGGGAGATCTGGCTCCTTGGACTGCAGGCCAATTGGGGGTGTTTGGCAGGGACAGGGGAGGCTGAGTCCAGCTGGTTGTGGCCCTGCGGCCGTCCATGCCAGTTGAGCGCGCACCGGAGCAGTTGATGAACGTACAGAAAATAAATATAAAGTAAATAAATGGAATCTTGTAATGGCAGGCGATCTGACGCCGTCGCTGTCGAGCAACCTGAATGAAAGCTCGTGCTGATGAGTGGGCTTTTGTGAAGTCTTGATTCCTGTCCTTCCAACTCGCTAAGCGCTGGGCTTGGCGTGTCAAACCCGGCGCTAGATACAGTGCACGGTAGTATTCAGAGTGCGCTCATCAATCAGGCACAGCAGGTCTCGAAAAGAGTCGAGTAATATCATTATCTTGAGGTTTCATGAGTCGTCATGGGTGATATCTGTTACATTTCCTGTCTCGCTGCCTCAACAAGGAAACTTGGACGACTCATGACCAGGATTTCACGTGATGCGTGACTACAGTATTTTTTGTGTGGATGCTAAATTTTATTCACTGTGGGGGGCCATTGGATGGCTCGCATCAACCTTTGCCCGTGCCCGTGCCCGCCCACTTTGCCCGGCAAAGTGTTGCAGCCAATCAGAGGCCTTCATCGCATGCAGCTTCACGAACTGATGAGCTTTGCGTACATCGTTTGCTGAAAGCGGCCCGTTTTTTGCGACGCACTCTAAACTCTCCAAGTATCAAACTGAAGCAGTCCGGACAATATGCCTCCTGTCGCACCCATCAATATCGGAGGCCAACATGGCCCCTCCAACTTTGACAAGCGTATGATCTCGTTGCATTGGAAGCTGTAGTTGCGATTCAACTAACACCGGGGCAACAGTGAAAATGGGCGCAATGATGGGCGGAAGTACGATCCTCACCAAAACTTTGAATCTCTCTTTCTCTCTCTCCAAGATCCAATCTAACACATCTTAGCCGTCGGCGTCATCATGGGATTCATCTTCGGTACGACTTGAAGCGCAAACCTTGACCAGCGAAGCGTCTAACGCGGGGTAGGAACCGTCAATATCTTTCGATATGGTGCCGGCACGCAAGGCATCATGAGAACCCTAGGCCAATATATGGGAGCGTCTGGCGCAACCTTTGGGTTTGTCTGTCGGGACTCCACGTCGAGAGCAAAAGTTGACTTGGTTTACAGGTTCTTCATGGGTATCGGTAGCGTGATCCGATCAGACGCAGACCCGAAAATGCACGAGTTGTACATGCGAGCGCAACGACGACCGATTATACTGAGGGCGAACCCGGCTTGGAGGAGATCACCATGATACCCAGAATGAAAACAAATGAAGAAAAGGCCGGACTGCTGGCTATGTACTACGATAGGCGAGGTTACCACTCTGTAAAATACCAACATGTACACGAGCATGCGATGTCATGCGAATGTGCCTCTCCCCCATCTGAATATAGTTACTGATCAAGTGAAGATCCTACCATGGTAACTCATGACTTGTCTTTTTCTTGCGCGGTTTCATCGGCTTGACCCCGCTTAGGCAGTTTCTAGAAAAAGTTGATACTCATGCTAGATCCGACGCTGTCCGAGCCACAACTTTAGACCTGTGCAACCATATCACAGGTCGGTGGCATCTCAAAAGTTGGGTTGAGCTGTTCCTTGACTCGGCAGCCTGTCTCGTGTATACTAGGCAGTAGCGCTTACAAATTTACATTGTGCTTTATGTTTGGATGTGGAGTTGATGATGCGCATCCTCTGCACATCGCTGGTTACTAGAAGTCGTAACATCCGCAATAGTGGCAGTGTTGAGCCCCCGAATCCTCAGTTACGAAATGGTTTCTCTTTTGGCTTGCCGAGAGGTGGTGTGTTACTATATCCAGCTGTGTTGATCCAAAGGAATGCCACGTTACTTCCTCCTCCGGATCACAGCCGCTTATAGCTCATTCCTGGTTTTCCGAATCGCTTTCACCACATGGCGCCAAGGCTTCCTCCCGATGTTCCGGCGAACGCCATGCAGGCCTGGAATCATAAGACACGGGAAGAAGCTTCACATAGTGGCGCCCGTGATGAAATCTTACCCACCTCTTCACGGTTTCTCATCTTCGGGTTATTCATCGTATCCGACCCCAGACATTGCCTTGACCCATGGTATAAGCATCATTGCCAAGTTGCAAGGGCGTCGTACTTGTGTGAACTTGAATGTGTCTCAGGCGGTCCCGAAATGGCCATCGACGGCTCGGCCTTTGTTTACAAGGCTTTTCCGGTAGAGTTTGAGTCATCTCCATACCCACCTTTGTGCAAGGCGGAACGGCGGATGTGTAATTAATTTTTAATATAATGCGTCAACGCATCTTGGGTCATTTGATCGAATGATACTTGATTTGGGCCACCATTACGTCCACTAGGCGGACGTATCCGCATCCTGATGGATTTTGAGTGTTTACTTATCCCAGTGACCTCGTGTGGTCAGAAGTTACACAACTCTAAATGAAGAGCAAAGTCTTGTAAGTAACGCATCAATGTCTCAATCGGGCATGCCGCGGAGCTCTACGAACGTCCTCGGAGATGAATGGGTCTTTGGATAGGTGCACGTACTCTATCCATATTTTCGCCGAATCGTTATCAATCTGATCTTAAGGGGACATGGGCCTCTAGAAAGTCGTCTTCCTCTGATTCTAGACCAGGCACGATGTTTGAAGGGGGAAGGGGGGGGGGGCAGCAGTTGATACGAGATTAGTTTGCGCCACCAAGATTATCATTGTTACATAGGATCTGCCTGCCATTTTTATTAATATGTGTCGTATTATTCGCATTAATTGCGAATTCCTAGCATTCGATCTGCAGGGCCATGTGTTGAGGGACGCAGCTGAGTTGTTGAAAACAGCCTCTGTGACACCACATTCGAATCCTTCTTGGTGGCTGCAGAAATAAAGGAGTCGCCGACCTCGTGTGTGTGTGTGTGTGTGTGTATGCATGCATCTCCTAATTCCTGGAGTTAATTCTGGGCAAACCCCTGGTATGACTACTAGGTAGGCATCCCAAGTTGGAGGCTGGGCATTTCCCATTCCATTGCCATCTTCATTGTTATCCTGTTATTGGTTACATATTGGGATACTTTGCTCAATAGTCCAGATAGCGGTCTACCCATCTACTGGCAAAGCCAAGAAATGGGCCAAAATGCAATGCAATGCAACCCACAGAAGTGGGCATTCTGACTGGGTTGCGGGTAATATTTCCTTTTGATTGAATTGGTTAGTTTGTTTTTCACCGCAAATGATGACCCGGCTCTCGCATTTTGGCGGATAATTCTCCGTATCAATTATGCGGTAGGGCTGCAAGATCCTCGAGCCCAATTCGTCTTGTTCTCCACTCTCCATGAGCATGGCGGAGGAGGAAGACATGACGGAGTTGAGGCGATGCGGGTTTTCATCCTGGTCGTCTTACCCTTGCTCAAGCTGCCCATGTGAGACATCCGGCATTTTGGTCGGTCGTCCGATGTGCCGATTCCAAGTTTGACCCATGCCTCAAAATGGATACATTAGGAGACGGATGCGATGCAAGGGGATGGATGGATGGATGGATGGAGTCGAAAAGATTAAGCCCTGGAAAAAAGCATATACAGCCCTGGGCTCTTTTGAAGCTTGGGGGCCTGGGGGCGCCCGCTTACGTACGGCACCCGTACTGGACTGGACTGGGAACTGGATGGGAGTTTATTAGGCGCTTGAATTGAATCGTTTGCCCTTTTCGTTGTAGCCTTGGAGGTATCTCCCAATACCTGCCAGGAACACGTCACGTACCACCTTGTCGATGATCCTATCTCTAATTCCAGTTTCCTCATGCGGAACCAGCAAGCAAGGGCAACGTCAACGTCAACAGAAGACGTCAACAGCAGAAGCATAAAAAACTCGGAATAATTATGCTTAATTATGCCGTAGTTTAATGAACAGCGGTTACGTACGTACCTACATACATGCTGAAACCGTGTTAACCGTCCGACAATTCCGAAAGGATTAGAGTTTATCCCGCAGTTGTACCAAGCATTGCATTGCATGTAGTGTATCAGGTGAGGTACCTACGTCGAGTGTTCCCATGTCTTAGCATCTGGTTCAAGTGCCGCTTAGGAGAGCTTCCATGGATCGTGAACTGAGACAAGAACAGTACATGGACATCGAGATTAGTAACAAACAGAACCTTGGAACACAAAAACTACCCACCCGGGATGGGATGAGTGTCATGATTGGATGGGCTCTCAAGCAGATACCCTAACCCTCATTGGGATTCGAGTCTATAGCACCTCTGGTAACACTGGCCCAGTCTTCTGAAGCGCGCTAAACTACAACCTCTTAGGGTCGCAGAGATGCGGGCACCTTGCAAAGTTTCCTTTCTAATTTGCTTTTCTCAAATCTGCATCAGACAATGGATGACTTCATTTCATCACAAACACGGCTCTTCTAGTCCTTCTAGTCATGTTCTCTCTCTGTCGGTCCGTATTTTCTTTAAGCAGAGCGGATCTCAGTTGGGGGCGCCGTTTCTGACCCTAAAATTGGGCATAATTGGTGATACGACTGAAAGGTGAAAGGATGGAAGCGGTCTTGATCAGGATTGGATACGACAAAGATCCTCAGCGCGTGGCCATCGAGTCATCCAGCTTGACACCTCCAACGCATCTTTTTGTTCCTTCCTGGCGCCCGTAGGTCACGCATGCAGCGCAGCCTTCGGGGTTTTTGACGAGTTGGTGTTCCGGGACTCGAACTAATGCTCGTCATAGCATCATCTTCAGCCCTCGGATCCGAACTTGTTCAAGGTGGTGGTTGATGGACTGATGGGGAACCAAATGTGGCCCCTATTGGCTCTGACCCGTATTCGTTCAAGGCTGGGCAGGCGGGCGCCCAAAAGAACCACAACCTAGCGGGCCGCTGACAAAGTAATGCTTCTCCGAGCCTGGTTCATGAATGAGCCGCCAGGACGGACCAAGATGCAGTCTCTAGAGCTTTGTCTTGACCCAGATGCATGGTCTGTGTGGAGGTGCAGGTCCTTAACCCAATTCTCGGCAGGGTATCCCGACCCCGACCAAGCATGTGGTGTGGGCCACCACCACACCACAACCTCCATGGATACTCCAACCCATTGAGACAGCGATACAGGCCATCATTGGGCAGATCGTACGTGCCAGAAAACTTGGCACTTTCGTGTTTGCATGGCTGAGCTGCTTCGATTTCCGAGCCCAACAGTCATGTTGCTGTTGTCGTCTGGGTCAGGGGTTATCCGGGGTTGGACGGAGAGCCACGGCAGGTTTTATAAATAGGGTTGGATGCTCCTCGATGAAAGTTGATGTTTGGAACAGTATCATAGCATTCTTGTCCCATTTCACTACCACTACTTTCTCTCCTCTTTTATATACATTCATCTTCGCACAATGGGCATTGCCCAGATCTTGAAAAGGGCCGCCTACCAGGCTGGCAGCCTTGGCGGTTCTCTCTCTCAAAGTCAGACGAACGGGTATGTTCGCAGCCAGTTCTACCTCATGCAAAGAATATGCAACTAATGCGTCCATAGCAACTCTGATTTTGGCACGTTGGAAGCAGCCAAATTTCCTGCATATCTCACCAACAACCCTCTGCCCAATGGCTTCCCCTGGAGCAATCTCAATTCCAAGACCAACTATTACGAGACCCATCCCAATACTGGTGTCATCAGGCAGTACGATTTCACCGTTAGCCGCGGGAAGCTTGCTCCAGATGGATACGAGCGAGATGTGCTGCTGGTCAACGGCGCCTACCCGGGCCCCCCAATCGAGGCCAACTGGGGTGACACAATCCAGGTCACCCTGCATAACAACCTTACTGATGAAGGAACCGCACTTCATTGGCACGGATTCCTGCAAACCGGCACGCCATGGGAAGACGGTGTCCCCGCAGTGACCCAGTGCCCTGTCCCTCCCGGAGAAAGCTTTACATACCAATTTCAAGCCGAGTTGTACGGCACCACGTGGTACCACTCCCATTACTCTTCTCAATACGCCGGCGGCCTCGCTGGGCCTATGGTCATCCATGGACCGCACTACTATGACTACGATGTTGATCTAGGCCCCGTCATGCTCTCTGATTGGTACCACGAGGAGTACTTTGATATTGTCAAGAAAATCATGGCCCCGAATGGACGCCCCGTCAATTCCGATAACAATCTCATTAATGGCAAGATGAACTTTGACTGCGCTACTGTAGCAGCAGGCGATACCACTCCTTGTGCTAACAATGCCGGCATTTCCAAGTTTACCTTCCAGCGTAACAAGACCCATCTCCTTCGCCTTGTTAACATGGGCGCCGAGGCTATCCAGCGATTCTCTATTGATGGACACAAGCTGACAGTCGTTTCAAACGATTTCGTCGATGTTGAACCTTATGAAACTGATGCTGTCACTCTTGGCATCGGCCAGAGAAGCCACGTTCTCGTCACTGCGAATGGTGACCTTGACGCTTACTGGATGCGCGCCAACATTAGCATGGCGCCATGCAGTACCGCGAATCAGTACAATGCCTTGGCTGCCGTTTACTACGACGGCACGAACACCAACTCGATTCCCCACTCCACTGCTTGGAACGCCCCTGATCCAGGGACCTGCATGAACGACGACCTGGCGCTGACCAAGCCTCACGTGCCGGTAGCTATAACAGAGCCCTCTGTGACCCTTGACATGGAAATCGGACTCTACCAGAATGAAAGCAAAATAAATCTGTGGTATCTCGGCGAGCGTCCTAGCTACAGAGGCAACTACAATAGCCCCACGCTGTTGCTCAGCAATCTCGGAAACTACTCCTTCGAGGACGAGTGGCGCGTCATCAACACTGGGACAAACGCTAGCGTCAGGGTCAACCTGTACAACAACTCCCCTGCAGCGTGAGTATCCCTTTTGTCTACTGTGCGGCGGATTAAGCTAACCTGAGCAGTCACCCTATGCACCTTCACGGCTTCAACATGTACATCCTCTCCGCCGGTAGTGGCCCCTGGGACGGCAAGACAATCGTCAACCCTGAAAATCCCGAGCGAAGAGACGTCATCCAAATCGCCTCCCATGGTCATGTCGTGATTCAATTCGACGCATCCGAGAACCCAGGTAAGTCCTATTCATTGTACAGATCTTCAAATCTCGCGAGACTAACATGATGCAGGTGTCTGGCCTTTCCACTGCCACATCGCATGGCATGCTTCCGCCGGCCTCTTTGCGCAGTTCCTCACCATGCCTGAGAAAGTAAAGGATTTCAAGGTTCCCAACGTCGTGGCTGAGACGTGCCGACAATGGGGCAAGTGGACCAACACACACATTCCGGACCAGATTGACAGCGGCTTGTAAAGAGCCGGATGGCACGTAGTGTTTGGCTTGGGGCGGGTATAATTGTCATTCAGTAAATGGAGTTTGGCTGGCGCAGCTTGGCGGGGTTTTGGGTGGCATTGGCTGGGGTAATGGACGTGGTACTGACTTTTCTAATGAATTGGATATATGGATAGACTCTGCTCATTAATGTCATTATACATTTTCTATTTCAACGTTTCCCATTCTGATGCTGACGTGATTAAAGAGGTGACAATACGAACTGGTCTACATGCTATTTGAGGTTCTAAGAGACTAACACAAGAAGCAGTCTATTTCCATAAAGAAAAAAAGGAAAAAGAAAAAAGAAAAAAGGGCAAAGAGATCTCGACTCATAACTTGGTCTCATTCTTTTCTTCGCTCGTATTTGTGTCTTCATCCTTCTCTACGCCTTCAACGGGTTTTGTGTCTGCAGCATTCTCCGCATCTCCGCCGGCCTTGGTATCTCCAGCGGTCTTGCAATCTCCAGCATCCACAGCCTCTGGGTTTTTTTCGGGCACTTTCTCTTCATGCTCGGCCTTCGGGTCCGAGATGGCGGCAGCGGCAGCCTCAACTGTTTCGGAGGCGTTGGCTGCGTCATCCTGCGGGCTCGGTTTCAGGTCTGGCTCCTGCGGGGGCTTAGCATTCTGAAGGATAGGTCTATGGGGCGCATTATCGAGTGACTTGGCGATTTCCATGACTCTAGTCGTGTCGGCTGGCTTTTGTGCGCTGTCCGTTTCCCTATCCCCTTCATCCTCGTCGGAGTCATTAAATCGGAGCGCAGCGTCAATTTCGTTTGTTAATTTATTGACCTCATCCTCGACCGCTTCTTCGCGCTCCTGCTGGCTGCGCAGCTGCCTCTCAGCCTCCTTATCGCCTACTGTTTCCCTCCACAGCTTCTCTAGCTCATCTCGCCAGCCGAGGTGGTCGGCCAACTTGCGGATGCCGTCGTCGCAGGATCTCAGTTCCAAAACGTCGTCCGCCCGAGAGCCCAGTGATCCCACTTTTTCCATGTTAAAGAGGACTCTGGGCTTGTCCTGCCGTGCCATGTCTGGAAGGCTGGCAAAGGGGTAGACGGTCAGACTCGTTCCGATGATGAGCATCAAGTCCGCCATGACGGTGTGATGTGACTGTTCAGAGAATGCTCTTGGTAACGCCTCCCCGAAAAACGTGATATCCGGCTTGACCAATCCTTTGCAAATATTGCATCGTGGGACCTGACCCTGTAAGACATGCTCCTTCATATCCTCATCGGGATATTCGACCTGGCATTCGATACATCGTTGGGTCGCAAAGCTTCCATGCGCTTCCACAATCATGTCCGGGGGAACGCCGGCAGCCCGTTCAAGACAATCGATGTTTTGGGTAAATAGCTTCTGCAAAAGACCCTTTTGCGCGAGGAGGGCGATGAAGGCATGCGAGACGGTCGGGAAGAATTTCCCAGGATATAGCTCCTGCGCAAGGACGTAAAATGGCTCGGGTTTGTTGCGAAAGTAGGATATATCAAAAACCGCCTCGGCATATGGTAGTTTCAACCGGGCAAGGTTATTATACAACCCCGTCTTTGGCGAACGAAAGTCGGGAACTATTCGTACTACGTATTAGTCGCAAACAAACATCGATGACACCATGCATGGCCAAACCTACTTCCTGCTGCCGTGGAGATACCCGCGCCCGTCAGGACAACAATGCGCTTCGCGTTGCCGCTCTTGATGTAGGCGGCGACAGCTTCCAATGTCCTGTCGGCTAGGGTAGCCGGAGGACCACCGGCGGCCGCCATTGTCGATTCTTCTTGGCCCATTTTGCGCGCAAGCCAGCGAGGGACGCGAGGTCCGGCGTGTTTTTCTCGGCGTCTTCGACCTATGATGGGCAAAATTGATATTTAGTTTAATAATTGATTAGTGGCGAAAAGATGGGCAAAAAAAATTAGTAGTGGTGTTGGATTGATGGTTTGAGAGAGCTGAGGCTAGAGGTGGGTGAACATGGATGGTGGGTGGTGGGTGAATGGTGGGGGAATGAATTTGGTGTTACATCATAAAATGGTTATCGATAAGCATCCATTCATACCTTAATTTACCCTTGAACTACTACGTGAGAGCATTAACTGCACCATTCTCAATAATGATGGTGATGATATTCAGGTTCAACATACCTCGGATCAGCGACAAGTATGTCAAAGAAATCTGAACAAATGTTCTAGCTTGACGCCTCAAGAAGTCGTCTGGAACCACGATAATATTGAAACCTGCCCATGCGCCATCCAATTTCTAGCGGAAAAAAAGAAATGTAGAAACAACCTCAAGTAATGGTGATACTTGAGAACCAGATCCCAAGTATCTACATCTTATTCGAATCCTCCTGACCAGTTTATATATACTAAACGCCTAGCAATGCCAACCTCGACGCCCTTCCTTGTTTAATACGCCATGAATCACGTGTGTCGCTGCCTAGCCTGGGCGAACTGCTCTTCCTGCAACCTGGCGAGTTCTTCCATGGACATGCCGCTGTTTGCGAATTTGTCCGCCTTCTTCTCTCGACCCTGAAAGCACACGAGTCAGCTAGGACGTTTTGATGGTGATGATGATGGGACAGGGAGCTAGCTACATACCTTTTGGACTTCCTTGTGCTCGGCTGCAGCCTCCAGGACGGCAGGGACATAATCGGAGAAGCCTAGCTGCTCCAGCGCCTTGGTGATGTGATCGCATGCAATCGTCTTTTTTGCCTCTTTCTCGGAAATCTCATTGGCCTCTGACGAGATGAGTGTTATAAACTCGACACAGCACTCGATGAGAAGGTCTCTGGCCTCTTTGGCAAATGCGACTCCTCCGTGTGGGGGTAGAATTTCGCCGACAATCTTTTGGACGGTTGCTGCATCAAGTTAGCACTGGCCCAGGCAGCCAAACAAAAAAGGGGGTCAAATCATCTCTATGGCAGCCCGTCTGAGTCAAAGCCCGATGACTGCGGTAGATGAGGCTGACTTGATGGAAGCCTAGGGAATGGAGGCAAACTTACCTTTAGGCAACGACAAATCATCATTACCTGAGACAAAAATTAGCAACACCGTTATAAGGACGAATCATGAAGGTGAAATTTTATACACAAGCCGGCCTCGACGTTGGCCCAATACCTATCTTGGGCAGTAGGCATGGTGACCGTGTGAAAGGGAATGATGGTGCAAACGCAAATGCAGGGGCAGCGGTGAAATGGTATGCAAGCTTGATGAGGGGATGAAGGGAGGGTTTCTACTGTTGTTTATATATCAAGGCGGCGGGATTCTGCTGGCCATCTCATGGTTGTCACGCAGTTGGAATAGCAGGATCCCGTGGAATACAAACGAACAAATAGAGATTCTGCGCCTCTTGTCCCTTCCCGTTCGTGACGGATAACGATAGTTGGCAGCGACGCACGGCCGCCACTCCCCATCATTTTTCTTTTCTTTTCGCTTGCTTGTTTGCTTGCGTGTTGCGCTTGTGTTTGAAAGGAAAAGGGATGCAACGACTGGGTATGAATGAAACATGTGCAAACTTGGGGGGAGAAAAACAAACGTACCGGCAAACTCGTGGTCTGACATGTTGGTGATGCTGTGATGGGCTGAGGATTTGATAGAGGCTTTATCTGATAAGCCAAGGGAGGGCAAGGCGGCGGCTTATTGTTTCGCGTCGAGTGAGAAGAAAGAGTGAGTAGGCCGAGTTATTAAAAAGAACAGAAAGAAAAAGTGGTTTGTTTTCCGATAAGGCCAGGTGAATAAAAACTGAAGCAAGGAGAATATTTGAACAGTAATATTAAGAGTATTGATGTCTGACTTGGTTTAGAGAGGGTTTTTAATATCCTGGCAGCATCAAATCCTGATACGATGACGACGAGGCAACTCGGACTTTGCTCTTGCTTGGAGAACTCCCAGAGGGAAACAGACATCAGATGGTGGGGCGGGCCACTGCTGATATATGGAGGTAACTTATACTTGTTGCTGCCACAGCGGCAGAAAGCCCAGAAGCTCCATGCGGCGCGCGCTGTGGGCAGATTCGAAATTCCAAGGCCCCAGTGGAGAGGCCAGTGGAGGGCCAGTGGAGGCTAATAAGTTACTGCTCGGTCTGGCAGTGGCGCGTGCGCAGAGGAGGGTTTTGCCCGCTAGACTAGATGAGGAAACTTTGATGAGAAGAACAGCGAGCAGGCTCTCAGTTCACGTGCCGCTAGTATTTTATTGTTGTGGAGCTGATTTAAAAAAAAAAGAAAAAGTGGATCAATCTTGACCTACATAAGAAAAAAAAATCTAGACTGTGTTTTTTCTTTCAACCTTTCAACCTCCTCAAACAGCAGCAACAGCAGCAAAAGCTCAAGCTCAGGCTCAGGCTCAGGTTCAAGGCTCAAGGCTTGAGGCTGTCAATTAGAGCTGTAGCTATGCCTTTCACATCCCCTCCTCTTCACTCTCCACGATGCGGCATATGCTCAGGTAAGCTTCTTATTCTTCTCTCTGGTATTCGGCTCTTCACCAATCACTTTACTTGCATGATGAGATTTGTTGTCGCCCCAGTCTGACGAGGTTCGACAAGCCTCGCTTGCTGACAGACACGTCTTAAGCCAAAATAGACACTCGCTGATTTGCATCCCCATTCACCCTCTTGTCTTCTGCCGAATACGAGCTTTCCTTACGTATTCTCGAGACTAACAATGTGTCTCAATAGGTCATTGCCGCATCAATCACAACTGTAAGATACGATCCTCTCTTCTCTGCCTCGACTCGACTTCGCCATGATGTCCAAGTAAAGTATTATCAAATGCCGATGTCTTTCTGACGAAAACATTTTGTATCCTGAGCATTTTTTTTGGTTCCACGGCACTCAAAAGGATCAACATGAGTTGGAACTGTTGCTAACTAACAAAAGAAAAAAAAGGCTTGATCCCACTTCAGGCTACTGCTGTTTCTAGCGAGTCATAATCTGCAAAAGGTTCGTATTTATATTTTTCTTTTTTCTCTCTTTTCTTTCCCACCACAACGCCTCGCGTTGGAATGCTGTGATGAAGCAACTTAATTCCATGCTAATGCTGAATCTCTATGTGGAGAACACTAAGAGCCTTTTCATCTTTCGACTGACTTGCATTCTTTACTCTATCACTTTGTGTTTAACCTCTCTATCATGAGCTTGGGCTAACATCTATACCAGTTACAGGACCCCCAACATTTCCATCCTATACCTCTGCTTGGTATGCAGCCAATTCCGGTGAGTTCCAGCTGTGCGCGCGTTAGTGACTATATATTGCATTGTGCATTCTTGATCATGTACCTGAGGAACTTGCCACTGAGGTCATGCTGTGGATCTGATACAAACTTGGCCATGACATGACCTGGCTGTTCAGGCTTTAGTAGAGCACCCTCTTCAAAGGCCTTCACGAAGCTGTCGTATTGAGCTTCATCCATGCTCTCTTTGCCCTGGGACCTGATGAGAGCCTGCATCTCCGTGTCGACTCTGCCTGGTGCGATAGCGATGCTGGTGATGTCGGGCTCCTCGGCCGCTAAGCCTTGTGAGATGAGATTGATGGCTGCCTTGGAAGAACTGTAAGCGCCCCATGAAACGTAGGCCTTGACGGCTGCACCTGAAGACACCCAGACGATGGAGCCCTTGGACTTTTTCAGTTCCTTCAAACTAGCTTTGGCCTGATGCACTGTCAGTGATGACTCTCATATGATAGTGGCTTCCTTACAATGGCAAGATAGCTGAAGAAATTGATGTCGTAGAGGTGTCTGATGTCCTCGATCGTAGCCGTGTCCAATTTCTGCGGCTGCAGGACTCCGTGGTTGATGACCAAACCGTCGATCTTGCCAAAGGACGTGACGGCAAGGTCAGTCAATTTTTGAGCAATCTATTTCATAAATGTGAGCCACACAATCCCATCGTGACAAAATCTCACGCAATTGAAAAAAAAATTATTCACATCTGGACTTGCCATGTCTCCGGCAATAAATTCCACCTGGCTCGGATGAGTCTGCTTGACCTTTTCAAGCAGATCCTGAGACCGGGCACTCAGAACGACCTTGTGGGATTGGCCCAGCAGGTATTGGACAACGGCTGCGCCAATGCCCTTGCTCGCGCCGGTGACGATGAAGACTTTTGGTGTGGCCATTGTTTTTCTTCGAATGCTATACTGAGAATACGAGGGTGACGAGTTGGAAAGGGCGCGCCGTGGTTGATGTATGTAAGTAAGTGTGCAAAAGATTGACCTCGGGAACTCTTTGGAGTTACCGGTTCGGGCGCCGTAGGAAGATGGTGGGGTGGTGAGGGGCAGGTCTTGCAATAGTCCGTCGGGGTAAGTCACCGTCTTAGTGATTATGGTGACGAGTCACTTATACGTGTCTCGACGAACATGAGGGGCAATCTGTAACTTTGATGGTGATATAAAAACGATCTCCAATCGCTGTAGTTTCATCTCATATGAAGATTCTCGTTGGCGTCTGGATTACCTGAAAAATTCGGTCAATATGGCAACGACTGTCATTCTGGGCAGCGGCATTATTGGCCTCTCAACGGCCTATTACCTCCTCGAGCGCCAGCCGGGTTCATCTGTCCACCTCGTAGACTCCTCATCTGAACTGTTCTCATCCGCGTCAGGTTACGCCGCCGGCTTCTTGGCCAAGGACTGGCACAAACCATCCGTCACTCCCCTCGGCGAACTGAGCTTTGAGGAGCACAAGAGGTTGGCCGAGAAAGAAGGGGGCGGGAGAAGTGGGGGTATGCAAGGAGTGTTTCGGTGAGTTATGAGCCGAATGGGAGAGTGGAAGGTGGGAAGAAAGGTGAGGACTGGCTGTTGGAGGGGACAAGTAGGGCGGGGGTCGTGGAGGATCGGAGGGGAGAGAGGGATGGTGATGTGCCGGGGTGGTTGAGGAGGGTGGAAGGGGATTCTGTGACTGTTGTGGATGACGGGAGTGGGACTGCTATCGTGTAAGTCAAACCGGCTCTGGTAACGACGGATGAGAAAGCTAAGGCTTGACAGCGACCCCTTGAAGCTGTGCCAGTTCTTGTTGGAAAAGTGCAAAGCTGCAGGCGTTCATGTCCATCACCCGGCTACAGCTCTCTCGATTCATACAGATACAAAGGGGGAGCTATCTGGTATTCGCATCGGCTACACTGATTCATCTAACGAGATTGATATACCTGCTACGCGCATCCTGCTCTCTGCTGGTGTATGGACGCCAGCCGTGTTCGCAACGCTCTTTAAGGAATCCACCATCAACATCCCTGTGACAAGTCTGGCCGGCCACTCCTTGGTAGTAAAGACCCCCAAGGGAAGGGACGCAGACAAGAGTCACGCGGTGTTTAGCACCATGGACGATGCCTTCTCGCCCGAGATTTTCTCAAGACCGAGCGGGGTGATTTACATTGCTGGTCTCAACTCTTCCGTCATACCACCACCTGGCCTGGCTACTGATGCTACGCCCGTCGGAGAGTTGATGGATCTTGTCAAGCATGCTACGCAGAAGCTTATTGCCTCGGACGGGGAGCTAGAAATTGTCCGTGAGGGATTGTGTTTCCGGCCTGTAACCGATAGAGGGACGCCGTTTATTGGCAGATTCAGGGACGAGCAGCTTGGAGGGGGAATCTCGACTAAGCCGAGGGGAGAAGGCGGTGTCTTCTTGGCAGTAGGTCATGGGCCATGGGGTATTACTCTATGTCTTGGGACGGGGAAAGTAGTTGCCGAGTTGATGCATGACGAGCAGCTGAGCGCGAATATCGATGGCCTAGGGCTGTGAGGTCCGTAGATATGAGACACCGAATCCATATTACAACTGCAGTCATCCACTCAAAGTGGTAGAGGAAAAGGCGTAACTTGAGACAGCTTGGCGTGCGTCAGAGCATGACGACTTGTGATCTGTATGTAAGTGAATAACTTACGTAAATCCTCTATAGGAGAGTATTCATCCCCCTCCCTTGAATGTAAATTGGTCATGGAGGTTTCTTCTACAGATCTTTATTTAGCAACTGATGCTTTGATATTGTAAGACATAATGTTGTCATATAGGCCTATTCCGGGTTTCTAACAGGAAATTGATACCCTCGTGACTGGCCGTCGGTGAGGAGGGTCTATACACCGCTGAACATCCGAGTACAATCAGAGGCAGTCAGTCCACAACCTTGAATCTGGCGCACGTCCAGCCGTGCGGGTGGTTGGCCCACGGGAAGACTTATGAAACAGGTGCATACGATATGCATATGTTTTAGCTGTGCATGATTAAAACCAAGTACTTCATCATAGGTGTCATTTCATCCCCCCGACCTCTTATATCACCGCCCCCGCACGCAACTCTTGCCTCTGCACTCTAAAACTATGATACACCAAGTGGTAGCGACCCTCGCCTCTATTTGAATACCTACGTCGTTATTATTGAACTATTCTGTGTGGGTCAACCATGGCACCTGAAAGAGATCCTCCTCCGCCTATTGCAGTCGTTGGCATTGGGCTAAGGCTCCCCGGGGGGTTTCTACCCCTCAAGACTTTTGGAATCTCTTGATCAATAAAAAAGATGCTAAATGTCGGGTCCCGGGTGACCGTTATAACATTGACGCCTTTTATAGCGATAAGCCTTGCAAACAAACAGTTCCTAGCGACTACGGATACTTCCTCCAAGATGTGAATTTGAAGGCATTTGACGCATCATTCTTCTCCATGTCCCGCTCTGAAGTTGAGGTGCTAGATCCTCAGCAACGGCTACTGCTAGAGGTCGTATGGGAGTGCATGGAGGGCGCTGGCCAGACTGGCTGGCGCGGTACTAATATTGGATGTTATGCTGGTGCCTTCGGTGAAGACTGGCATGACTTGGTGGCCATGGATACGCAAGCCATGGGAAAGTTCTCGATTAGCGCCTCTGATGACTTTTCTCTCGCTAGTAGGATTTCGTTTGAGTTTGATTTGAAAGGACCTTGGTGAGTCGGGGGTTTTGGGTTGTTGAATGTGAGATACAAGCTCACAATTTTCGATGCTAGTATGACGACTCGGGCAGCTTGCTCTTCCTCCCTAAACGGCCTCCACGAAGCGTGCCAAGCATTGCATAACAGAGATTGTTCCGCTGCTATCGTCGTTGGATCGAGCATGATGTTAAGCCCATACAAGACCATGACTATAGCAAAGCAAGGCGTTATTTCTCCTACGGGTTCGTGTAGGACATTTGATGTGGCCGCTGACGGTTACGCTCGGGGTGAGGCGATCACTGCAATTTTGATCAAACCCCTGGATGAAGCAATCCGACTTAATGACCCGATCCGAGCCGTCATTCGCTCTACAGCAGTCAATCATGATGGCAAGTCAAAGGTCATCATGATGCCGAGCGCAGAGGGCCAAGAGGCATTGATGCGGAAGGCTTACAAGATTGCCAACCTTGAAATTTCCCAGACGCCGTTTGTCGAATGCCACGGAACTGGCACACGAATCGGAGACCGGATTGAAACAATTGCGGTAGCAAGAGTCTTTGGTGAACGCGGAGCGTACATCGGATCCGTAAGTAGATCTTATGCGAGGCCACTGGCCTATTCTCAACTCCTGGTTCATTATTAACATATGCAAAGGTGAAACCAAATGTTGGCCATTCTGAAGGCGCATCCGGCATTACTGGTCTTATAAAGGCTATTCTTGCCCTAGAGAATGAGACGATACCGCCAAACATCAACTTCTCCAAGCCACACCCTAAACGTAGGCTACCCCCATCTGGTTGACAGTAGTCGGCTGACCTTGATTCCTAGTACCTCTTCAACAAGGCAAACTCGAGGTCCCAGTCGAGGCAATACCTTGGCCTAAAGACCGACATGCTCGAGTCAGTGTGAATTGCTTCGGGGCTGGAGGATCGAATGCCCATGTGAGTATTGGACAACTGCTAAGCGTCTTCCTTTTTGACTAATCCTGGTAAATCAGGTAATTGTCGACTCGGCTGCCTCTTTTGGTCTTCCCCGTCAAACAAATAGCAAGGCCACTACTGATGGGACCTTGAATGGTCACACCACTGGAACGTCTGATGATGTGAGCGAGGAGAGGCCATATTTGCTTCCAATCTCGGCAAACAATGCCCAGTCCCTGCAGATGCGGGAACAATCGCTGCGGGATTATATCCAGGCTCGACCAGAGTCTCTTGATGGAGTCGCGCATACACTGGGTACCCGAAGAGATCATATGCTTCATAGAGCATTCTGCCTTGCGAATGGCAAGGAAGAGATGCTGGGATTTGAAGGGTTCCAGAAAGACCATACTGCTGCGATTGGAGGTCTGGTTTTCGCTTTCACCGGCCAGGGCGCTCAGTGGGCTGGAATGGGCAAGAGTCTGATTCATAGCTCATTATCGTTTCGACAAGATATCCGAGACATGGATAGAGTCTTACAGGATCAGGTTGAGCCTCCTCAATGGACAATTGAAGGTTTGTTTTCACCCACACAGCTGGCTGTTGGAATCTACAAGGCGACGTACTGATTAAAAACTGTTTCTAGAGCTACTCTGTTCAGACAATAATGAATTGATCAACAAAGCTGAGGTTTCTCAGCTAATTTGCACAGCCATGCAAATTGCGCTGGTTAACTTGCTTAAAACGTATGGTATCACGGCAGATGCCATTGTAGGCCATTCCAGCGGAGAAATTGCTGGTGCCTACACTGCCGGTGCACTGACAGCGGCCGAGGCTATCCTCTGCGCCTATCATCGTGGGATTGTGGCTCACGAGACTCGAAAGGGTAGCATGGCGGTCGTCGGTCTTGGTCAAAATGCCATCACCCCCTATTTGATCGATGGCGCCATGGTGGCCTGTGTGAATAGTCCAACTAGTGTGACTATCTCGGGTGATGAAGACGCCCTCAAACAGACTCTCGAGGCGGTCAACACGAACAACCCAGGCACGTTCACTCGGCGGTTGCCAGGTGACATAGCATACCATTCAGGTAAGACGTCAACATCTACTGAGTCATTTTGGTGCCAACCACTAACCTGCATTGCTTGACGATTAGACTATATGCGTTCGGTTGGAGAAATGTATGAGATTTTATTGAAGAAGTGCCTCTCTACAAAACAAGGAACTATTCCTTTCTACTCGAGTGTGACTGGCCAGCGAACGCCACCTGACACCGTGTTTGGCCCTGCTTACTGGAGAGAGAGCCTAGAGTCTCAGGTTCTTTTTAGTTCCGCTGTGCAAGCTGTTTTGAATGATATGAAAAAAGAAATAACCTTTCTGGAAATTGGTCCTCATTCTGTCCTCAAAAGCCCAATCTATCAAATCTCCCAGGAGCACTGCAGCAAGACTCCCGCCTACGTGCCTGTATTGATCAAGGACAATGACTCTACCATATCACTGCTCAAGGCTGTCGGCCAGCTATTTGCACGCGGATATTCTGTGGATTTCTCCTCTATCAACCCTAGAGCGCCCATTCTAACAGACCTACCCTCTTACCCCTGGGACCACAGCTCGGAATTCTGGAACGAAAGCCGCATCTCATTAGCCTGGAGACAAAGGAAGCACCGCCATCATGAGCTACTTGGCTCAGCATGTATCGAAGTGGGCGATCTAGAACCGGCATGGAGAAATTTGCTTCGGGTAGCCGATGTTCCTTGGCTAAAAGACCACAAAGTTGCAGAGGATATCGTTTTTCCCTGTGCCGCCTATATCGCTATGATGGGTGAGGCTATTAGACAAACTACCGGCTCAGAAGCCTATATGCTGCGGAACCTAGTCATAAAGTCTAGTCTTCTCGTTCGAGAATCTCAAACCATTGAGATTGTGACTATGATGAAGCACTCACGACTGACAGACCAAGCCAACTCGTCATGGCACGATATTTCCATTTCATCCTTCAATGGATCATCCTGGATTCAACATTGCGTCGCTCAGGGAAAGTCGGGCCAGGATTACTTGCCTTTAGAGAGAACCATATCGCCATATCCAAGACAAATATCCGAAGGCTTTTGGTATGAGCGGTTGCAACATTCGGGTCTGAACTATGGGCCTCATTTTCAAGGGTTGAGGGCAATTTCGGCTCATACCAAGGAGACTAAAGCCGTGGCTACTTTGAAGAATGACAGGAGCAAATACGGGGCAGAATACTCTCTTCATCCGATTACCATAGATCTCTGTTTGCAGCTATTCACAGTCGCGGCGACCAAGGGTGTGTCCCACCACTCAGAAACGCTTGGTCTTCCTTCATCGATCGCACAGGTCTATGTGAAACCTGGTGATCACAACCTTATCGCTGACGCTATTACGCGTGTCAACTCGAAGGGGTTCATCAACGGCGAAGTCATCGCTATGACGGAGGAAAAAGAAGTCATCTTTGAGCTAGAGGAGGGGGCATTCACCTCGTGGGAGACCAAAGACGAGCCAGATTCCATGGAGTCTATCGCGGCGGCACGCCTAGAGTGGCTCCCGGACATTGACTTCCTTGCCCCTGGTGACCTCATGCGCCGCGGCGACAATAAATACGATTCTCTAAAGCTGGTGGAAAAGCTCACTGCACTCTGCATTCTGAAGACCCTGGACACAGTGACGGCGGTGGAAATCTCGCCTGGCCACCTGGCAAAGTACGCTTCCTGGCTGCAACAAGAGAAGAATAGCATGGTTCAGGGTGACTGGGCGCTTCTAGTCCCAGAAGCACAACAATGGGCCTCACTCGACATGCAATCTCGGGACCTTCTCTGGAGCTCCTTGGTTAATGAACTCGAGCAAGGTGACGGCAACCATGCATCGACTATCGGTCGGCTGTACCGCAGACTATCTGATAGTAACAATGTTCGGGACATCTTTTTGGGCAAAAAGAACGCAATTGAGCTCCTCGTTGAAGATGACGGGCTGACTGCTTTATACAACTGCTATGGGGGCATGGTAGTCTCTGATGAATTCTTCGCTCTCTGTGCCCACTCTCAGCCCACCTTGAAGATATTGGAGATAGGAGCGGGAACGGGAGCAACCACCGAAGAAGTTCTCAAAGCCTTGACACTGGAAGACGGAACACGGGTGTATGCTCAGTACACCTTTACTGACATCTCTTCGGGCTTTTTTGCATCTGCCAGGGAGAGATTTAAGGCATACCCTCGACTGGAGTACAAGGTGCTTGATATTAGCAAGGACCCTGCTACACAGGGGTTCGACCTCGGTTCATATGATCTAATCGTTGCCGCAAATGTAAGTTTTCTAGGCATAATTGAGTCTGGACCAGTGCTTATATCTTAGGTTCTCCACGCCACCCCCTCGCTTTGCGACACCCTGCGTAATGTACGCTCACTCCTTCGCACTGGCGGACGTCTATTCTTGCAAGAAGTTGTTTTGCGTAGGATAATCCCTTCATCCCGTATCATTCTACCACACCCTGTGTGCTGATAATCTCTTAATAGCATCGCAATGGCGATTCCCCAGCTTCGTCGTGGTATGCTTTCTCATCATTTCCCCTGTTCCCCTAACTTCACACTTTTAGCGTTGTTGACTCCGTGCTGTTAGGGACTCTTACCTGGTTGGTGGATTGGAGAGAATGATGGCCGCTCAAACGATCCACGTTCCTCTGTCGAGCGATGGGACATGGAACTTCGAAATGCGGGCTTCTCAGGAGCCGACGCTGCCGTTCTCGACAATGAGCAGCCGTATCAAATCAACGCCAACATCATCTCCGTAGCAGTGGGACCAGTCACGGGCACTGGTGGTGTTATAATCCTCTACCGAAATGAGAAGCATGAATTCGCTGTTGAACTAGCGGGTCGCTGTGAGGGATGGGGCATTAACGTCCACTGGGCCAGGCTCAGTGATTGCGAACATATCCCTGACCAAGATGTTATTTCGACAATCGAACTTGAAGGTCCTTTATTCCGGGATATCTCACCTCTGGAGTACCAGGAAGTCATGAGCTTTTTATCCAAGTTGTCGACAGGTGTATTGTGGCTTACTGGATCAGCACAGGTTGGTTGCGTTGACCCTGGCTATGGGTTGACTATCGGGCTTGCCCGCACTATACGATCAGAACTTCTACTCGATTTTACAACTGTCGAACTCCAAAATCTGGATTCCGCAACCGTGGATGCAACAGCCGCGGTCTTCCGGAAATTTCAGCGCCGTTCCTCATCTGCGGACTACGACTTTGAGCCGGAATATGCGATACACAACGACACAATCTTGATCGGGCGTTACTACTGGATCTCAGCTTCAAAAGAACTGGAATTGTCTACACAGGGGAGTGGCCCGAGGTGCCTCGCTATAGCCCGACCGGGGTTGATCGAATCGCTGTTCTGGGTTCAGCATGAATCTACCGTGCTGCAGGCTGATGAGATAGAGATGGATATTCATTGTGCAGGACTAAACTACCATGTGGGTGAATTCACAGATATTCTTCTTGCTTATAATTTGCTAACCGGTGCTAAAGGATGTGCTCGCGGCGATGGGGCCCATTCCAAGTCTCAAGGGTGGGCTCGGTTATGAAGCCTCTGGAGTCATTACTCGTATAGGATCGGCCATCGACCATCTGAAAGTAGGTGATCGCGTTGTTGCAATGGATGGAGGCTGCCTTTCTACTCAAAAGGTAGTCAATGGTCAGTTGGTGATGCGCATCCCGGACCATCTAAGCTTTGAGGATGCGGCTACTATGCCTATTGCCTACAGCACGGCGATTTACTCTCTATTCAACATAGGGCAACTTGCAAAGGGACGGGTAAGAAAAGACGACCCCTTACGTCTTGGTGATGAAAGCTAATACAAAACTAGTCAATCCTGATCCACGCCGCGTGTGGAGGTGTTGGATTGGCTGTCTTGCAAATCTCCAAGATGCTTGGGGCCGAGGTAAGTGTCCTGGAACCCCTTTGAAGGGGTTATGATTCGCTAACTCATAAGATCTACGCTACGGTTGGTAATGAGGAGAGGGTGCAGTTTCTGATAGAAAACTATGGTCTTCCAAGGGAGAGGATTTTCCACTCTCGAAACGACTCATTTTTGCGCGACATCATGCAGGCGACTGGAGGTCGCGGTGTCGATCTAGTCTTGAACTCGTTGTCGGGGGAGCTGCTTCATGCCTCGTGGAAGTGCGTCGCCAAATACGGCAAATTGATAGAGATTGGAAAGAGAGATTCCATCGGCCGCGGCCAGTTGATGCTGGACCCATTTGAGGACAACCGGTCATTCTCTGGGATTGATCTAAAAGGGATAGGACAAGACCGCCCAGGAGTAATCACCAAGTAAGCATGCCACGCATAGTGTCGCCCGCCATGACAAAACGTTCAAGGTTTGATCGAACGACTAACGCACAATCAGGTTAATGGAGCAATGTATCGAATATTACGAACAAGGCCACATCAAACCAATCCTCCCGATCAAGATATTCCCAGCTGAGCGAGCGGGAGATGCATTCCGTTACATGCAGAAAGGGGGACATATCGGCAAGATAATAATCGCAGTAAAAGACACCAAACAGATCTCTGCCGTGGGTGCAAGGAAGCAGCTCGAGCTGTCGGATAAACTTACCTACCTTATGGTCGGAGGACTAGGTGGCCTGGGCAAGGCGCTCGCGACGTGGATGGTGGAACACGGAGCCCGGAGCTTCGTCTTTCTCGCACGTTCTGCTGGCGAATCCGATGAGGATCAAGCCTTCTTCCAGGAGCTACGATCACAGGGTTGTACCGCGGTGGCGGTATCCGGAAGCGTCGTCGAATTCAACGATGTCAAGAGAGCAATTGCAGCTGCACCAATGCCAATTGGTGGAGTTATCCAGTTGGCCATGGTGCTGAGGGTACGCCTTGTCTTACTTCTTAGCAGGATTTTGTTACTGACTTGATCGGATGTTAACTAGGATCTTCCTCTTCTCGAAATTAGTCATGATGATTGGGCAACGGTGCAGGGTCCCAAGGTCAAGGGAACGTGGAACCTACACGAGGCGCTTGAGGGATTCGACCTAGATTTCTTCATCCTGCTCAGTTCGGTATCAGGATTGAGTGGCCATCCAGGACAAGCCAGCTATGCGTCTGCGAGCGCCTTCCTGGATTCTTTCGTGCAATACAGACATAGCCTTCATTTGCCTTGCTCCGTGGTCGATATCGGCATCGTACAAGGAGTCGGCTATGTCAGCAGGAATAGCAACGCAATACGCCAGCTCCGGGACGCAGGCATGTATATCCTGCAGCCTCGAGATCTAATGGACGCTATCGAGATCAGCATCCGTAAATCTCATGGCTCTCGGGCATCCTCTGGACCGCGGAGCAAATATTGTAGCTTAGGCCAGCTCGCCATCGGCTTCAAATCATCCAAACCGCTATCTGATCCTGCCAATCTTTCTTCCTGGAAGCGTGATATCCGTATGGGTGTTTATCGGCTACTGGAATCAACAGAAGAGTTGATGACGGCTTCTGATGACTCTGGCTTGCAAGTTTTACTACAATCAGCTGCTACTAATCCCGATGTCCTTCACCAGACGGCCAGCCTGGAGCTTGCCACGACTGTGATTGGCCGCACTCTAAGCGGTTATATAATGCAGCCTGAAGAAAATCTTGGCCTGACCACACCCCTCAGTTCTGTGGGTATTGACTCGCTCGTCGGCATTGAGCTGCGTAACTGGTTTCGCCGAGCTTTGGGAGTTGATATCAGTATCCTTGAGCTCGCCAGCGCGGGAACGGTAGAGCGTCTAGGCAGGATAGCAATCGCCTCGCTGGTGGATAAATATGGCGCCAGTCAGGCCATGAATGATTTGGGTAAAAAGGAGGGTCGGAGGGCACCTCCTCTGCTCGATCTCGCCTCCGAGTTTGCGTCCTATAAAAGTGCTCCTTGGGAACTTCAACGATTTCTTACCCGTCCGGTAACGACTCTCCCGGACGAAGCAACGGTTTTCCTCACAGGCGCAACCGGATATCTCGGTATAGAGATTCTAAGACAATTGCTGCGCCAAAATACCGTCAAAACTGTCGCTGTCCTCGTGAGGGCCAAGTCTACACAACACGCGATGGACCGCCTCAGAGATATTGCTCAGGCGGCTGGGTGGTGGTGTCCTAACGACGAAGCCAGGATAGAGGTCTGGGTAGGGGATCTTGACAGAAGTGACCTTGGACTCAATGATGCTCAGACAAGGCGTCTGAGGGGCGAATCATCGAGCCACAGCAACATCAATGTCATCATCCACAATGGCGCTGTAGTCAACTGGACTGCCAGCTATGAGACCTTGAGGAGGCCTAATATCGGATCAACTACTGAGCTGCTTCAAATCACCGCATCATCACCCATCTTTCCAAAGTTCATATATGTTTCCGGGGGCACGAATAGGAGTATACAGGAGCTATCCATCGCATCCGCCGAGGACAGCTTGAGTCATATGGGCTATTTCCAGACAAAGATCATGGCGGAAGGCATCGTCCTGGAAATTGCATCCAGGCTACCGGCTGTGCAGAATAGAGTGTCCGTCATTAAGCCGGGCCTCATTATTGGCACTGCCGAAGCAGGAGTCGCAAATGCCAACGACTTCCTCTGGCGCGGTCTGGCTACGGCGGCGGCCCTGCAGGCGTTCCCGGTTGATGACAGCTGGATACATGTTGTCAGCATGGATACCGTGGCAGAGAGAGTTGTGGAGAAATTGCTAACCACGAAGGGTGGTGCGGCCTTTGTTGACATGCAAGGCGGCATGCCAATGGCCATGTTCTGGGATATTGTCAATCAAGAGCTGGAGCCGGCGTGCTCCCCAGTGACATGGGAACGTTGGATTCAGCTCGCCAAGGGTCAGATCGAAGCGATAGGCGAACAGCATCCGCTGTGGGCTCTTCAGCACGTTATTGATTTCCGGCCCCAGTTGGACAGGCCCCCTGCGGTGGTTGAGGTCGACGCACAGCTACGTTTGGCGGTGAGAATGTGCGTGCGGTATCTCATACGAATAGGCTTTATCAAGTCATCTGGAAAGGATATGGGTGAACGTTGACGGGATATAGTAGTTCGGTAGATCTTAAATGTTAGTGACGCGATGAGCTTGAGCACTTTGGGCGCACCGTGACTATAAATGGGGAATTTGACATGAGGGGCTGTGCGGGTAGGTCGCGATGATGATCAAAACCTCGAAAGCGTCAAAGTTGCCCATTTAATAAGGTTACCCGGGGCCGGAAAGGGGCTTTGGGCCTGGGTGTCTTTTGGTGGGTTTTTCTTCATTATCAAAATATTTTCTACATATTTTTAGGTACTCTGCTGTGTTTTGTACGAACCTAGGTCTTTGGTAGAAGATATTGCTCCCTTGGTTGATCCTAATTCTTCTAGCACCATGGATACATCTCCCTAAGCTGCCATGAAACTTCCCGAACTACCCCATCTCCCCATTTATCATTCTTCCATCGCAGACATGGTATATTTCCCTGTATCTCTTCCGAGATATCCAGACGCACATCAAGAACATTCTCACCAGCCTCAATGACTCTGGGGCTAGGGTCCCAGATTGAAACATGCTTCAAGTTCCAGATGGATGCCTCCCTCCGAGCCGCCTGAAGAATCGAGCCTATAGACTGTAGAAAACAATATTCCTCACCGCACGCCTCTTCATCAAAGACAAAGCGGAGGATGATGAGTTTATTTGCGTTGAAGTCGTGCAGCCAATAGCACCACATGGTCCTCTCTAGATTTGCAGCCCCCTTCATGTTCGGGATACGGCCTGGACTGGTAAAGAGTTGTGAGGCAATATACTCCTCTGATCCAAAGTGCCACTTTGCCTGCGCAAAGGTAGGAATACAAGCGACGCATGCCTCGTATCGGGAAGTTTGAGCGGAGTTCTGACATTTCTGCACGATCTTGTCGACATCCATCTCACACAAGGGCCTCAGCTGCTCGCTGGATAAGGATATAGTTTTTGTGTTTTCTGGAATGGCCGTAGCAGGTATGAGAGCTTCTCTAGTTGCGAATGTGGACCAACCAAACTGTCCGTAAAAGCCCTGTTCATCGCAATAGTGAGATACAGCCCTACATCATCCGACAATAGAGCATCATATCATGCATGAGAGAGATACCACCTACACCGACTGCAGACCAAAGCACAGTAAATTGACAAGGCACATCGTGGCTATCAAGCCATTTTGCAAGCTTGCGCATCATGCTCGATGCGCATCCTCTACCTCGATACTCTGGAACGGTAAAGACAGCAGCCACACCGTAGGTCCAGCCCTTGGCCGTTTCGCCGCCACGGGTGCAGACAACGGCGGGCTTCTGTAGAGTTTCAGCAGAAGTGTAAATCTTTTTACCGTCAGTGTATATCCAATAACGAATCCGGCCGTTGCCTGTTAGCTCTTGGTTCCCGTTGATGGTCTGCTGCGTGATGTACTGGTTGACTGTGAGTTGGCCCCTCCAAGAGGCGCTGTTGTTTCGCCAACTTTGGATCTTTTCCTCATACGAGGCTTCTCGAAGAACCAATCGGTCAGGGTTGAAGTCGGGGGGCAGGTCCATGTTGTTTCTAACAATATCGTGCCACGGTTACCGTTCCGTAAGAAAGCCGGGATTCAGGGTGGAGGAGAATCAGGGGGAGGGTAAAGAAATCAACGAAAAAATAAAGTAGGAAGAAAACAAATCACAAATAGCGAATTTATCAGAGCCACCTGGTGATGTACACGTGGTAGATATTCTCTCAAGATGCGGGGAAGCAGAAAATGGGCCGCCGAGCATGTCAAGCAAGTCAAGTTTCTTGACATTAACCAACGTACAGATCTTACGTTTTTGCCAAGTCCAAAGGGAATATCCAAATAGTTCACTAGAAGAGCTTATGAGATGGGAAGAGATGGATCTTGTAGACCTACTGAGCCTTGGTGAGACATTTCAACATGAGGCTTATCACGCGCAGGATAAGTGGAATGAAGTTAGGAGAGATGTCTTTCATTATACAATAGACGTTATTATTCTTTTTTATATATTTATATTTTCTTTTACCAACTACTTAGGTTCTTGAGGTCGCCCTCCTAGAGTTTACGCCCTCATCTATAAAGAAATCGACGGCTGATGTACGGCCAGCATGGAAATTAACCAAATGATCAAAGTAAACCATTTCTTCAACGTCTGAGGCTGGCGCAGCCCACTTGCCAGTGGCATGCTCCCTCAGCAAAGCATTTCGTTCATTGAGTGCCGCATTCTCTTGGGATTTCCAGTCAGCATCCCTGTCCCCCATGCACTGCATGATGAGTGACTGCAGATACTCTGCCCGAAGAATGTGTTCTCGGCCCCATCGTACCGCTTCGGCCCGTTCCAGACAACGATCTAGATATGCCCTTCATCACCTTTGTTAATACACACCAACGCCAGCAAAAAAAAAAAAACTTTGTCGTATACGGGGAAGACTTACCTAGCCTCGGCATACTTCCTCAAACGATATAAGCAAATTGCTACAGCAAGATGGCCGTTGAGAGAATTGTGATTTGTTTCACCAAAAAGTCTGATCCTTGCATTCAGAGATGTCTTCAATAACTCCAATGCTTTGGGGTGATTGCCGACTATGGCCCAAATATGTGCAACGTAGAATTGGTAGCACAGCGTAAAGGGATCGTCGCGGCCTTTCTCACTCTCTATGTGCGCGATGGCCTCTTCAGCCGTGGAAATGGCGCCCTGAGAATGGCCAGCCGAGGCAAGTACATGTGCCAGAAGTATCTTTGATATGAAGAACTGAAACTGGTTGTCGTTGCCATGCAGTAATTGGAGCTTCATCTCCAAGGATCTGTCGCTGTAGAACTTGGCTTCACTATATCTTCCCTCGTTGATGAGTTGCAATGCCCAGTCGTTGTATGCATTTGAGAGAAGGTGTTGGCAATCTATGTCACGTCTGTTCTCATCAGTAGATTTAATGTGCTTTTCGCGTAGTTTAAGCACCCTCCAGGTCATATTGTGCCCTTGCTTTCGATTCACGATTCCACCAGTAGTCCATAATACGCCCGCTCCGTATGCAGATATATTACCTGCGAGAGTTGTCAAGCTTTGACTCATCGGCAGATAGTTTGTGTCAAATATAAGGATTGGGGTCGAGGTAGCTGTCGGAGCACATGGTCCGGTCTCACCCTCGACAGCTATTTCAGCAAGCCGTTGGCAAACTGCCTCTCCAGTCGTGGCAACCTTGAGACATAGGCTCGCTAAGCCTACCTCATAAAGATAGGCAGCTGCAGAACATAGCATTTCCGCAAATGACACTGTTGGTATCAACTGTGACCTGTACTTGACAAAGGCATCGTGTATACTGATGACATGTGGTATATATTTGTCGAAACGATCGAACCCAGTAAGCTTAGGGACCATGATTGTAGATGGTTTAGGGAGCTGGCTTTGGAGAATCTTTACTCCTTCATTGAAAGCATGTTGTCGCATCTCATCGTTGAGCATATCGAGAATGGAGAGTTGAACTGAACGATGCATCGAGTACACCCATTCGGAGTTCCCGTGCCTTTGGCGTATGTCTGTCAAATGCCTTGAGCATAAGCTTTGGCGTATAGTGGTTGCGAACCTAGTCTTCGTTAGCGACTGAGAAAATAAAACTATTGCTCCATGTCCAAAGGTACCATATTTTATAGTTGGCATTCTTGGCTTGTGTGTCATCCCCTCCTGTCCTGGGCTTGGCCTTGATGAGACTTTCGGGGATGTCAGTTGGCGAGAACATGGACATGATGCTAATGACTTGCTTTGCAGCTTCTGGCAGACGATCGAATGATAGTTGGAAGACCAGTTGAATAGGCCGTTCGTACTGAAAAGCGACTTCAGCCGGGAAATGCCATTCTGATGGTCCCCGCGCTCGCCTCAGCATCTCGAGAGTATCCTCCAGACTCACAAAACTCTGCGATATAAACCCCCTAAGCCAACAAGCAGGAGAGGTAGACCGTCTACTTCCTTGGAGATTTCCTTTGCAAGTTTTGGATCGAAATCGTCCGAGTGGTTGGAGTAGTTCCGCAGCAGAAGCTCCGATCCATAGCTCTCACTAAGAGGTTCCAGTCGGAGAAAAGAACTCCTCGTTCTCCAGGCCAGGTCGGCCCTCTGTGAGGTCAATATGATAGAGCCATGCTGACAAGGAGGCCAGAACTCGTTGAGAACCGAGTCATTACTGTCGACATTATCGAATATCAGCAGCCAACCGGTGTCTGCCGCAGAGTTAGTATGTCAAATCCTAGGACAAAAAAGCTATTTACCCACTCTCACAAAGCCATCGCCGCGTCGTATCGATCACGAGAGAACTTGATCTCTTCTCTTCATCCTGGAGAGAGAGAAGTGTTGCAATCTTGGTATAGGAGGCGGATAGTGAAACATCATTTTGAGCCGCTACCCAGAGTATGAACGGGAATTGTTCACGACTCCTGTAACAAAACTCAAGGGCCAGATGAGTTTTGCCCACCCCGCCGATTCCTTGGATGACGCAGGACTTTTGCAACTGCGACCCATGCGTCAGATTCGCCAGGAGTGTGTCAAGCTCATTCTCCTGTCCCACAAAGCCCGGGTTCTGAGGAAAGGGGACCGAGAAAAGAGAATCTCTAGACCTCGCGCTTATAGTAACCGGTAGGAGAGCCTCTTCTATCAGCCTCTGATGTAAAGTAAATTGTTGATGGTGATTCGCAACCGCTATATCATGCACCAATCTTGCTTCGCGCTCAAACTCCTCCGTATAATGTTTAATTGCGGTGCAAGTATCCTCGAACTTGTGTGAGACAGAGCTCAGTATGGAGGCCGCTGGACGCCCTGTCGTTGTATGAGTGGAGCTCTCTTGCGTATTGACAGCGATGAACGACTTACACCATGACTTTCTTTGGAAAATCTTGATTGAGAGGATGCATGTATCTACAAAGCTCCCGTAGATTCCAAGCAATACCCTTTCGAGGCCTTCATTCTTCGGATATAGCTCCATGTATATCTCAAATCTTGGCATAGCTGTTGCCATCTTATTGAAATGGTTGCTAATCGCCTTCAATGCACGGTTACTGCTGCTGAAGCACTACCTTACAGTCAATGAGGTGATACCGACCAGGGTCGATGCTATAGTTACCTCAAGGCATACGAGCAAGCCTCCCCATATCTGAAACTGAGTAAGCCCCCTCCTCATTCACTTGTTACTCAACAGGCCGTTCTGGATGGCCACATACCAGGGCTGAATACGTGGGATCTGATTGGATGAATGTTGATATGACACCGACAAACAATTTTAGTCGTTCCACTACATGATCAAGCTGCAGTAGCGTCCGTGTGACCCTACTCTTTCTCGTCTTTGATTGAAGGGATTCGACTCCGGATTGCATGGCAGATACGTCATGAAAGTCTAGGATATTGGTGACCCCCGCCCTCACTAGTAGCAGTCGCTTTTCTGCCAGCATCTTTGCCCATAGGGCTTGACAGTGACTAATGGGTCGCTCATTGGCAGTGTCGTTAGTCCCTTGGTCTATAGATTGAGAGGGCCCGGGGACGACGTCTAGAATCTCGGTGTTTGCGCTGTCATGCATCGTTCGACCCTGGTTGCATCCGAGGTGGGCATCGTGTGATGGGCGATACTCGTAATGGAAGGACAATATATATATATATATATATACATGAGACATATTAATGACATGAGCGCCTCGTCATATATAATACGGCCGATTTATCCTGGCCTAGCCTTCTCTTGAGGAACGTCGAAGATTGAGCAGTTTTGGGCTCATGCATAATAATGGCGAGTACCATAACAACTCCATCAAATCAATATTCTGAACCCCCGCCCTGGACTACACATTGCCGACGAGCGTAAGAGGCAACTTCTGAGGCAAATAATAGGGCATGGCAAACCTGAAGTTTAAGTCGAATCATAGGCTTGTTTCAGCGTCCGATTCGTATGCGGAGATTCGCCATCTGCACATTCGAAATGAACATAACACCACCTTTTCCCTTCAACCAATTATGTAGCTAGCAATGTAATTGCCTTGAGAGTCTTCGTCGTGCTAGGAATACACTCGCACTGCATTGCGCGAATGAAATTCTGCCACCCCGGCCACCATCATCCTGCACAGCCGTCGCCTAAAAGTGACGTGGGAGATGACCATTCGTAGCCTGCCGCACCCAATCCACGCCCGTGTTACCAAGAGGGTTTCCCCTCAACAATGTGGCAGATGTACAATCTTTTAATGGCTCTGCAAGGTTGTTCGCCTGTTGAGAGGGGAACCTCAGCACGCCGGATCCTGGCAGAGCTTCATTTACCTTTTAGAACTTTGCATCAACAAAGTAGCGTAGCTCATCTACGCAGATCCGCAACGCCTACTTCGGGCACCAACACAGGAAATCCTTCAGATGCTATGTCTCAATCACCTCCAATAGTCATCAAAAGGCTTGATCGTCATACCACATCGTATCCGTTTATCGACCCCCAGCGCTTCCAAGGCGCTCTCTTGGGCCGTGTCGCCGTGGTCACGGGAGCTGGACGTGGCATTGGCAAAGCCATTGCCCTTGCCTTTTCCCAGGCTGGGGCGAACGTGGCATGTGTCTCTCGGACGAGACAAGAAACTAATGAGGTCGTACAAGAAATCGCCAGGTTGGGCTATCCAAAAGCCCTCGGCATTTGCGCGGATGTGTCCAGTGATGTAGGCATCTCTGAAATTATCACAGAGACAAAGCAGACCTTTGGTGCCATTCATATTCTGGTCAACAATGCCGGGCTCGATCGCATAGGATCTCTGCAGCATGACCCCAGCTTCTCGTCTTGGTGGCACGTTTTCGAAGTCAATACGAAAGGGCCTGTCGCTCTAACACGCCAAGTATTGGCAGGCATGTTATCTCAGAATAAAGGAGTTCTCATCCACATAGGGAGCCGCAACGCCATCTCCAATCATCCATTCATGACTGCCTATTCAGCTTCCAAGGCAGCCCTATTGCGCTTCCACCAATGTCTGCATCTTGAGTTGCAGGGCACCAACGTCCAGACATTTTACTTGCAGCCTGGCGATGTAGCCACATCCTTCATGCACGGTGGCATAGCCAACGCCGAGGAAGTGAAGCAGGCACCTGAGCTGCAGTCAATGGTAAATATCATGCAGGAGGCAATGACGGAGGGTCAATCAAACAGCCCGCGACTTGCAGCAGACACCTGTGTTGCACTGGCAGCTCTACCGGACGCTTCCCCTTTGAGCGGACTGTACCTCGACGCAACTCATGATCTTGAGCAAATGCTGGCTGACCTTTGTAGGGGAAAGGATAGTACAATCAAGAAGTGGGAACTGTACAGCTTGAAGGCTGATATTTTATAGGAGTGGATTGTAATGTTGAGCTTGGTGTCTGGATCTCATCTCATTGCTCTCCAATAAGAACCTGCTGTGCAGTAACTGCAGTCGGGGAAGTCATCATGGATGAAAATGCGTGATTTTAGGGGAATCAATTTATTGCCTCATTGGATGATTATATATGATTAGATTATTAGAATTTGTCTCGTCTAAGAGGTGAAAAAGATTGCATCTGTTCCTAAACGTGGAACGTTTAATCGACCCGTAGACGGTAGAGGTACCCGCCGTGTCGCCCTTACCGCCCGTACCCTAGCCTACCTAGTACCTAGTAGGTTAGTAATGAAAGTTTTATACCTCTCTTGTCGGTAGATCCCGTCGGTAGACCCCTTTAGCCATAGGTATATATACAAGTAGGTAATTACTACTAGGTATAGTAGTAGACAGAGCGGGGTACTACTAGGTACCAGGTACTTGTAGATGGCGATAGATTCCATTTAGCAAAATCAACATAGAAGCTATAGGTTCACATACAGCCGCTAAATTACAGCGTTCTTGCCACTATGTTATAGCGCTATTAGTGCCTTTGATCACCCACGCAGGCATTACCCCGTACTAGGTAGGTTCATCTACGGATCCATGAATCTTATTACTTACTTACTAAGTATGCACGTAATGTATATATAGTGAATTAAAGGTATAAGTTATGAGAGATGTATCTACCTACTAGTGTAGTAGAAACGCTACAGCTGCGATTAGTTAATCGCTAACTTCTAAACTCGCATGCAATTCCCACTTTATCTATCGTCTAGGGAGTAGGAGGTTGGGACAGACCGAGATGAGCTCACTAGACTACTGACTAAGTACCTACCTATGTACCTACTAGGTACTTACATAGTCATCGCTACGGCATATATTGTATGGATTAAATCCCCAAAGAAAGGATGTAGGCTTTGAGCCTCAGCTTACGAAAAGTACCCACTTCCAATGTCAGGTATGGTATGGTATAGGTTCCTCATGTTTCTAATTCTTGAGACACTCCGTATTATCATTTCCTTCATCTACACCGACACACACCACCCAATTGGTATCTTTTCCACTCATGCAGGCGTATATACTAACGCCCTTGCCTCAATACTCTCCCGGGGCTTAGCCCCAACCCCCACCTGTTGATCAAACGATGCATGAGGGCAGCCTAAGTACGTATTTAGCACAGTCCAATCCCCCCCAAGTTAACTACTCACATTTTGCCCCAACATTGTCATCCGAATCGTACATCTTGAACAGCAGAACCTCATCGCATTTCTGGTTGTTGATGAAGTACCATCGATATCCATCATGGGGCAAAAGATAGTAGCTCTCGCCAATGTACGACTGGCGAACAACGTCCACTTCGACGAGCTTGTCCCGGGGCACAGTGCTCCCGTCCAGGAGAGCAATGGGATGAGACTCGACAGGGATCCCATATGGTCTCCAGAGACTGGTGGGAATCGTCAGCATCCAACTGTAAAACGCGTGACGCAAACTTACTTGATGATCCTCACTCGGCCTTTGAGAATGTCGTCTGCTTTGTCTCCGGAATGCCGGTGGACACGATTAACGGCGGATGAAGCAGATTGGTCTGTAAAACTGATATAAGCATTTGTATTGAGGGCGGGCAGGTTCGCAATAAAAAGCTGCGACTTTACCAACATGAACAGCCTTCACCGGCTGTAGACTAATCGAGCGGTCATCTAGCTGAATCTTAGTTCCAGTGGGGAATGTCGTCCTTGTTGGATCGCTTGATCGAGTCTGCGGAATCAGTATGAGCCTAGTGTACAAGAAGAACAACACACAAGTTCTTTTCAGATAGACTGTTATTAGGGGGGGGGGGGGGATAGAAATAGAAATAGCAATACCTACTCTCCAGTCAAACCAGACTATCTCTGCGTCCTGACCTACAGCATCTCGTATCAAAATCTCCAGCGATGGAAGGTAAACATTTTCTACCGCTTCTTGGTCGATATTCTCCAAAGGGAAATCTTGCTTCATAACCATGAATCCATTATCATCCAAATTGAAGGAATTAGCATTGTGGCGTAGATCAAAGACAGACTCTGTAGGCCCGGGAGCTGTAGAGAAATTATAGAGAGGGACGCCCTCGGGTAGATCAAGATACAGATAATAGGGCTTTTCTTGATCGAATTTTTCCTGCCATTGGAAGTAGGAGAATCGAGCGGTGACGTCTTCGGCCATGGCTAAATGCTCTTTTACTCCTCGTCGATGAAGAGCGCAGGCTTTGGATCCTAAAGATGAACGGAGGGGAGGGAAGAGGAACTCCATAAGACTTGCGAAATGATTTTATACGTACAAGATACATGACATGTAATACCCCAGAGCCTCAAACTCACACTATAAAGCGATCTTCTTCTAACCCAGGCAGTCTTGGATGTTCTGAATTTCTTGAAGTTATGACAGTATCTAGTGTGGATAGCTGGGTATTTTTATGAAGCAAGCAAGCGGGATAACAACGTCATGTTATCCACCTTGGTTACTCGTTATCAGGTCGGTAGATGTATTCCAGGTTGAAGTCTCAAGCATTACTACTACGACTTTGTTTCTAACAATATTTCTCACCAAAGGTCTCTCTTTCTTGTAATCGGCAATCAGCACATGTAATCCGTTATTGCTACAGAACAAATTGACCCTTTTAGAAAGTACCCAATTCTAAAGCTTAAGCAGCTACGTGTGGCAATGTATCGGATTCACCTGCAGCTGGTCCCTCAGATACCCCAGAGCTCCCCGCACCGTTGCCGTTCTTGACAGTCACAACATCAGCGCCCAACGCACTCTCCTTGGTTTGGGCGATAAAAGCCTTCCACGGCTGCACCCTTTCTCTCTGGTTATTTCCAGGAGCATCAGAGGATGATGCTTCCTCTCGAGCATTGGGTGTCGGCATATTGATTAGACTTGTTGCGTCGAGTTAGCGAATCACGCTGGGTGGGGGAGGGTGGCGGAGGCGGGGGCGGAGGCGGGGTCTACCTAAGGACACAAACCGTGCTCAACCTCAAGGTTCTGACGGATGGATCTTAACGTGGGTGGACTTTTTATGGAATATTTTGTTTGATAAAAGCCTCTTCTCATCTCAATACGATGTGTTTAAATACTTCTGTCTAGACTCTGATTAATCCCCTTAAGCCGCAACACAGTAAGCAAGACAGACAAACATATTTGAGAATACAGCTGGAGCGCCAATCCCCCCTGTAAATGCGTATAACTTGGGATATCCCAACTTTATCAAATTAGTAGAAAGTAACAATAACAAGACGCCTCTTCGCAACCTGAGAAAATTCGCCCAAGACCTGAGTCATTCGGCCCCCCAAAGTCAAACCCAATGTACGTGGATGCCATGATTGCCAATCAACAATATAGTAAGCCTAGGGTTCTAGTTGGATATCACAAAATAATGGCAAGGATGAGAAGTCTCTCCCATTGGGCAAATGATTTGGGCCAACTAAGCTACGGTACCATGCTATCAAACAACTGACCGCTCTGTGTTCCCGTCCAAGAGAGCTCTACTGTTACTGTGATGGTTGTCGCTAAAGTGCTTGTAGGTACGGAGTAGGTAGGTCCATGAGAAATCTCCCTCTTCTCAGAGCCTCTGCATGAATCTATTTCATGCTGTTTGGATCAAAAAAACAAAGGTTCCCGACGCCGTCGGGCGGTCTAAAATAGTCCGTACTTGGAGTACTCATGTAGTATGGATGGACGGAGAAGGTAACTCTCTTGTAGGTACAACGGCTCCAGCCCGTCGGGGCTGAGGGGAGGGAGGGTTGGAACATGCGCCTTCGACCACTAGAAATGGTGGATATGAACACTCAAAATCTGTCGATCTACGCGTATGTGTCCTCCATCCCTACCTAGGTGCCCTAGATGGGAAGTAGTAGTAGGCTCTGAGACATCGTATTCCGCAGGTGAAAAGTGGAGGAAATTAGAGGAAACGGGTGCATTAGTCTTGACCGAATCTATTGAGTGTGTACGGTATGCTCGCGTGCCCGGGACTTCCAGCTATCTGGGTATTATGTACTCAGAGGGATGTGCCAGAATATCTGCCAGATACCGCAAAATCGCACCATTTTCAGGCAGCTCAGCGCAGGGCTACATGGGCGTCGTTCCGTAGATGTTTCTGCATCTTGGGATATGAACCCTGATTTGGGTCATTATTTTAATCCAATACCCATCTAGCACAATATACACTATCCATACAAGGATTATATACCCCTGTATTGGAGATGAGACGTGCATAAGCTGGGGCCGCATAGGGGCGGACGGACCAGTTAAGGAGAGAAGAAAATACGCGCGTAGATCGACAGATTTTCAGTGTAGGATCCATTTCTAGTGACCGAAGGCGTGAGTAGATAAGACTTGAAGCCTTAGCACTACGAATGTCGAGACCTTGGGCTATGATAGCAGTCTAGTGTTCGTGCGAGATATGTAAATCCCTTGCTATCCATTAACCCTTTGCCATGCGAGAGATGTGGGTCACGGTTTCTTTACCGCCGGCAAAGAAGTCGAATTTTTTCCCTTTAGGCGGGGCATGCACACCCTAATAGCTTATTGATATAGTATCAACTTTATCCCCCTTCCTCCTAGTATGCATAGCTTTATGTTGTAACATGATACAGTTTTGAAGACACTGGGACGCCGTGTATGGCAAGGCTTGCCTGCTATGCTAGTTTCCGTCTGGGCAACCCAAAAGTTCCTTCACTTACCTTCAAACCTTACCAACGGCGGGCGCTCCATCAGTTGGGCTTAGGTAAGACAGCGGAACACAACATTTTCTTGACTCAACATCTCCAAAAGCCTGGGCACTATTAGACCGACTGAGCAACCCAAGTTACATCAAAACAAAGTAGGATAGTGCCGCCCCCTCCCTCACTTTCCTTGACATGAATCTGCATCATGAATCTCAAGATGTGCTTTAATCTACTCGCCTCGTGGACAATTGGCAAGTCATCATCCGGGGCAGACGAAGAGGAATTCACTCCCCTCCAGCGACTAGATCAAGTTCACCCCTTGATAGATAAGATCTGTAATTCATCGGGCGTCGCTGGCGCATCCATTGGGGTGATTCATAAGGGCAATTTGATCGATACCTACAACTTTGGCTATAGAGACGTGGAGAAGCAACTGCCAACTACCTCGGATACCGTCTACGGTATTGGTTCAGTCACAAAATCCTTCGTCGCCGCCGGAATTGCCAAACTCGTTGAGCAAGGGAAGCTCTCCTGGAACATGACTGTTCGACAGATCTTGCCTGGATTTGATCAGGAGAATCCCTCCATTGCTGATACACTCACTATCGCTGACATTCTCTCGCACCGAAGCGGTCTGAACGGGTTTGGGGATATGAACCTGGCCTTTCAAGGCGATGGCGATATGCTCTTGCCCAGAGATAGCTTGTTTCCACTTGTAAAGCACTTCAAGCAATTGTTCCCCATTCGCTCGAACTGGAGCTACTTTGTTTGGGGCTACGCACTGGCAGGGAAGATCATTGAGACGGTCACCAATCAAACTTTGAGCTCCTTCATCGACCAAGAGCTCCTGAAACCTCTCCACCTGAATGCTACGACATTTGATCCTGATTGTATAGACCCAGACAAGTTTGCTGAGCCATACGCTGGGCTGGAAAACGGGACCGCATATCACCTAAAAAAGCGACAAGTCTTCAAAGACACTTTCTTCGAGGCATCCGGCGGCATGTATTCGAACCTCAATGATATCCTGGCTTGGTCTGGAGCTATGCTGAATGCGATCAACGGCAAGACAGAAAACGAGGACTCGGTGATTAAACAAGTTCGGGAAATCGTTAGTAATCATGCTGCTATTGAAAATCCATCGTTGAGGGAGCGCTCCTATGGCTATGGTTGGGTACGGACAGAGCTCCCTGGACCTGTTGGCCTGATAGGGGACAATGCTGGTCTTTGGGATATAAAGGAAAGCCCAGTCCTTGGCAGCCCAGACCAGCCGCTCCTCATGATTTACCATCAGGGAAGCACAGTCGGCTACTACACTTTTGTGGCCTTATTCCCTGATAGCGACTCTGCCGTTGTTGTTCTCACTAATTCCATCGCTGTCAGCGACGCGGCAGATTGGATCGCCAGAGTCATCATCAAAGCCCTTTTGAACCTCAAGGATAAGAATAATTACGTTAAGCTAGCTAAGAAGGGAAACAAAAGAGCCGTGGGAAATTATAAGGAGATGAACCAACGAATAGCCAAATTAAGGCTCAGGCACTGTCTTAAGCGGCGCTCGCATGACTTGAGCTCATTCGTAGGCACATATAACAGCCGCACCAAACCGTTCCACATCGAAATTATACGCCCCGATGACACTACATCAGAACTCGAATTTCGTTTTCAGGGACTAAAAGATCAAACTTATAAACTCCGACATTTATGTAGGAATGAGTTCGAGTGGGTCCTCACCCATGATGAAGCCAAGATGAGAGGAAGATACGGTAATACGGATTACCGCGCATACGTGTTCAAATTCGAAGAAGACGACAACAAGAAGATTGTCTCATTCTCATGGGAAACAGATCCCGGTGGACCGGGTGTGAAGGAGGTGTTTGTGAAAAGCAACGGGAACGCCATGACAGAAAGACTGTCTCATGATCAAGTAACTTTAACTATTTGATGAAAAAAAGAGAAAGGGATCCTAGCAATGCTAAAGTTATAGGGTCAAAAGAAAACCCACACTCACCTCAAGGATCAATAATTGTAGGTCTTTGTCATCTGGTTGTACGTGCAGTAGGTAGTGACTCCGCGAATGACTCCTTCTTGGAAGAGCGAAAAGGTGCTGTTTGGACAATAATGTTTTTTGGTTGGATGGATTGTGTTTAGATTGGCATTCGCTGTTGGACATGATGTTTGAAGGGTGAAAAGGATATTAACAATTACCTATATTAAAAATAAACAAAACGTCTGCTCCACCCATGGGATCATTTGTTACTGCAGATCTGCGCCCCAAAATTTCGTGATTAAATCTCGATTTGCTTTGATTGACATTGATGCGGTACGGCGCGGGCCACTCTGGGGCAAAACCACGTTTTAGATAAATAGCTAACCCACCCAACCTACTCCTCTCTAGGATTTAATTGGATTTTTATCGGTACCTCCAAGGCTATTCATATTCAGTCTTTAGATCCAGCGGAAGACCCCCTCTATAGATAATACGATGATAAGAAAAATCTAAGAATAGTTTCTTCATCATCTACTAAAATCTTTCGTAGTCCTCCTTAGGTCTTTAGGCTTGGACATGTAACTACCCCCTCCGACTATCTGTGGCCATTCCCCTCTTTGCCATTGTATCCTGGACAACAACTTGAGCAAGCTGTTGATCCCACGGTATTCTCTCTTCTCGAGTATTTGTTATCGGGCATCTCCCACTGTTGGGTTGCTAGTGTTGCAGACCTCTCCGTTTGTCCCGTCTGGGTAGAGCACCAGTGATGGCCATTCCTAGATGACGTCCTCTCGGAGCATGTTACACATCTCTGCCTCATAGCGGGCGCGGCAAGGAGCCTGGTTTCCACACTTTGATACAGTTTGATGCCAACACCCCATAGTACGACCTTTGCGGGTCCAGGGTCAAGCATGGTTCTGATAGCACGTTCTGGCGAGCTTCCGTCGGGGAGGCTTTCGTCCTCATTCGGGAAGAGGCAAGACATCCAAAATGGCACACCAGACGAAAGTTCAGGGATAAAATCGAGTGCTCTGCGGATTGCCAGGATTTCGTCGAGTCGGGGGATGGTCTCGAGGGCGATGTAGTCGATGCGCTCCTTTAGATCTCTGATCCTAAGTAAATAGTTGCATTCGCTCGACACGCCAGTCGTGCAGCACGACAGCATTGTCGTGGGCATCGTCATATTTGCCGCTGCACTCTTGGCTTGGTACCATACAAGCGCCATATGGCCCAAAGCTCAGTGCAACTCGGGCATCATGATGCTCTACCTTCTCAGCTACGCCCACAGCCGTTTCAAGCAACCGAGGGATGAGCGCCTTATTGATCCCATGAGGAAATTATGTAGTCTTGGCACTCCCAAGGTCCTCTATTGAGACCTGATATGTAGCCGTCAGAATAATATCGACGGGCACGTTACCAAAATCCGCTTGACAGCGGAGCAGTGTATCTTGGTCTGAGATGAGGACGGGAGGTAAGACGACCAGAGAGGGGTAGCGGGGTTGAAGCTGACGCCATGGTCCTGTTCAAGGAATGTGCCCAAGCCTCCATCCAAAATCAACATGTACGCCATGGTTTACTTACTATTAGTCGTGGAATTAAGGAGTTTTTATTTCTGCCTGGGGCCTGAAAAGAGGAAGAGAATGACGTCGAGGATAGGATGCAACGAGACAAGTGCCGACCGTTAGATTGGCGATCCGGCCCCGCTTCCCGAATACCTGGTGGTTGGTGATGCCGGGATATCCCAAGTAGGTCAAACACATAACTTGAACTTTTCAAAATCATTATCTGGGAAATTATTCAATTACTTATTTTTATTACCATGAAAATGTGCATAATTTCTTTCGTCCGATGACTCCAAAATCCCTCTTCTATCCTTAATATCCAGTCCTTCAACACATGCAATTCTAGGCATCTCAAGCCCAAAGACAGGAACCACTCACCGACCATCCAAACTCTTTTGCAGGAAATGGTTGGCATCCGTGCTCCTATTGGTGCCTTGTGGAACAGAGGAATACGTCAATCAGCCTTATGGGCTGCGGCTGACATGTCACTACTTTCAATAGTGGCGTCTCCCGCCTCTTCTTCACGGCTTCACTAAGTCCAGCTGATCCCTTCGACGGCCAGTCAATTGCCAGCCACCAGCAGTTCAGAGGAGCCATGGTCGAAGCCACGTCTCCGTAAAGCATCGCTGGCAAGGCAGTTTCAATAACGGCAGTGGGAAGTAGTGGTGCGGGCGTGTGTTTGATAGGCAGCCACGATCCCCGTCGTCGTGATAGGTGCCTATGGAACTGGTGCAGAGTCATATCCATCCTAAAGAGCGATATTTGATGTCCCAGGGCGTAATTAATTTGCACATTGATATATCAACTATGAAGGAGTAAATTGAAACAACATCCATCTTTATTCTTTGCTTTTCTGTCAATGTTTTAAGAACACTTTTATTCGACACGGGGTAAATGATGAAGCCTTTATACCTCAGCAGCGGCTCGACATTGAGGATCCCGAGATCCCCAAACAGGAAGTCTCTCTGGAAAAGAACCGGAAAGACTGGCATCGCAATCTTGATCCCCTGTACTCTTCTCATTCTGGCAGCCTTCGGCCTTGTTGCATTCCTCTGGATCGCCTCAAAGAACGCACTCAACGGGGACGAAACGCCGGTGATTTGGGCCCGTATCGTCAATGCGGGATGGACAACAAAGACAGTGACTCTGGCTTCGGTCGTGATTCGCATGGGTATTGCTCTGCAGGCAGGGCTATTAACCGCAATGATGGCATCCATCATCATCGAAGTATCCGAAGTCAGGCTTTCTAGGCTACCTAGGTTGTCCACCATGCGAGGCTTCAGCATGGGGCCGCAGAACCTGGCCTGGCCGGCACTTACCCGTTCGCTCGGTCAAACTCCCTGGTGGTGTGTCTTGCTGATTTGCTCCACGCTCGTCATCTCCATAGCGTCACAGTTTACCTCGACGCTTCTCCTCCTCGACTTCGCGAACGAGATTGTTACTCTAGGAACAAAGTCGAGCGAAGTCGGTGTTGGGCTCAGGTACAACTCAACAAACGGGAACTACGACTTCACCAACGGGGTCAATTATTGGAGTGCACGACCCACGACGTATCCGAGATTCGCAGAGTACTCGGAGCAGCCAAATAACATTGACGGGGTGCAAGACACTGGCCTCACATATCGAGCGCTTCTTCCTTTCGATACCGAGGCGAATCGCGGTAGTTTGCGAAATTTTACAGGCATCACGAAAGTAATAGACTCGAGATATGTGTGTGTCAGGCCGATGGTGAGCAATCTGGCTGTTGAACCGTTTGGTGACAACATGTACCGGATGCTTCGGGGAACCGTCATTTTGGACGCCGTCCCTTCGGTTCTACAGTCACTGCCTGGTGAAACTGTCATCAAGGGCGTGGACTTTAGCTGCATCATCGTTCTGCCAGACAGTGCGAAACTCTCGAACAATGCATCCGGGAGAACCTCGATTTGCAGGGTAGCTCCGATGGCAAACATGAAGAGCTCAATTCAGGGGCTCAAAACCCCTTCCACAGCCTCATATCTCATGCTCAACGCGACTGGCACTGCATGGCCGTCTAGTGGAACACTAGAAGGACTAAATGCTACGTCTTACAAGTCATGGTCATTACTGAGTTCGTCGGATCACCAAATCAACCTCGGCGCCAGCGTGTGTTTTGGCAACATCGATGCGCCGGCCAACTTTAGAGTCAACGTGTGGAGCCAAAATGATTATCAAGAGCCATCTCCTCAATGGGACAGTAGGACTCAGACATGGATCACAGAACCCATTCGTGAGCTGGTATGCAAGACTTGCTCTGACCCTGAAGATGGCTCGCGCGCCGTCGTCCAACTCGAAAATTTTGCCAACCAAGCCAATTGGAGCGCCTTGATGGTCAACACTACCAGCTGGTTTGGCATCAAAGACACACCAAATCTCTGGCTGGATGTTCAACAGGGATTTACGTACGACAACCAGTTCAACGGCTCCATGCTGATGGCTGTTGGAGTGCAGCAGCGCATACACAGGGCGCACATTGCTGTTTTTGGCGACGTTTTACGCGTAACGGGGAACCCAGCCATCGCACTGCAGTCCCTCTTCACAATCCTAAATCAGATGGCTTACTACGACTGGCTCTCTCTCTATGACATTACCGCGCCGGCCGAGGTCGTCATGTCAGAGTCGGCGTACATTCCCCGTCAGTGGATTGGCTTCAGTGTCGTAGGCGGCATCATCGGAGTCCATCTGATGCTCGTAACCACTATCTTCTTGCTCTTCTGGAGCTTCACGGAGGTCTCCATGCTAGGCAACTCATGGTTTGCGGTCGCTCAAGTCAGCGCTATTGATACTAGGGAGATTATGGAGTACGCTTATGACTTGAGGGACAGGGACGTGGCCAAGGCACTGAGGTCGAGTGGGCGGGATTTCACGATTAAGGGTTTGGGTCGCTGGAGGTGATGATGGGAACGTCACACTGCTGAGCTGAGCCGAAAAAGTATACGGCATCTAGGCGAAGAACGCAATATCGAAAACTCAAAGATCAACATCGAAGGGCGTATAGCAGTGTTGGGATATACCAGATCCGGGGATTTCATACCGGGGAAAGGGCTGGGCGATTTGGAAACATACAGACTGGGAAAACCCCAGGTCCGAAAGGGTTAACCATCCCACCGGTGCCTCCCAGCCCTATCTTCTGCATGGCTTCCAATTGTTCTGGCAGCTAAACTCTCCACCAATGGTGTCGAATATGAGCCCTCCCCTTTTTTCTTTCTTTTGGCCATTCCTCCCGGCCCGCTCTAGAACGAGCCAGCGCTTCGGGACATTCGGACATTGGATAGCCTTAAGGGAAAGGCTAAATAGATTGTTATGGGTGTGCCAGGTTGCCAGTATACCCAGCGGAAGAGGCACACGAAGAGAGAAAAGCGACGACTTCTTCGGCTCGCAGATCCGAATCCTTTTTCCTATACGAATATCACGTTCTGGTTGGTGGCAATTTGATTTAGCTTTTTTTATGATGATACCAATTTGGCTTAAAGAGGAATGTGTTTTTTTCGAAGCGTCTACGGTTCCTGGAGGTCAGCGGTTGGGGGGATTGGCTGGTCTGGGGGCCAAGAGTCTATTGTATGCAGTTTATTAGATATCAATTCAAGCTTCCGTATTGGGACTGTGGCTAGACATGGGTGGTGATGGTTACACGTGCTCGTGGATTTTTTTGTGGACAACCGAATAACTTGTAAGCTCTGTGGACCTTGATCCTCCACAGTCCCCCTTACTGTATTCCAAATTGTTGGATGTTTATACGAGCCGAGTTGATGATGAGTCACTATGATTCTACTCTTGACCGTCTCTGAAGTCTCAGTTACCGGCCCGAGATAAAAGCAGAACGGCAATTCCCCATCATTTACTGTATGCTTCTACACATATACGGTTGATCGGTGGACTCACTTCATAAAATTTGGAATGCCCTCAATTCATCCTTTTAGGTTAGCTTTGAGTGTTCGCGAATCATCATCGTTCGTAGGGTAGGAGTAAGACCAGGGGTCCTCCCGGCTATGCGGCTGTCAAGGATTCCAGGTTGCCCAATCTAGGGGGTCAGTGTCAAAGAATCCATGTCAGCCAGCCTCGGGTTCAGCCACACGGCCAATAACTGACGCGGTTTCGTAATGTGAAATCCCGTTTCATACTGGAACAATATTACTAACGAGCCTCTGATATTGATTGAATTGCTTCAGATGTAGTAGTATGTAGAGGGTTTTCGGCTCTACTTTGAGACATGCTGTTAACACCCAGTGAGTAGTAGTAATTGTAGTAGAACCGCTCGCGAGAGACAAACGCTGAGGGAACGTTGCGCTCTCTTCTCCAGCATTTGATCTTCGTCATCATGCGAACCTACCTGGGAGCCACGTTCTGTGGCTGGGGGGAGAGGATGGGGTGGTTCAGCGAGTTTTTCCACCAACAGATTTGCCCAGTTACCTATCTAGTGTCCATGGATGATGATGATGATGATGATGATGATGGATGATGGAGATGAGGCACGCGGATTCGCAGGCCTCGGATGATCGACCCTGCCGCTCAAAAAGAATTGTTCGGGATGCATGGCAACTTGTGGGTGCATTGAACGAAAGTCTGGGAATGGTTTAGTGTGCCTGACTGCGCTGATCATTTGGTCTGTTTCTCACCCATGGTGAAACAGTCTTACCACTAATGCGTTGGTTGGTTGGTTGAACAGGCGAGAAACAAAGAACTCCGACACCCGCTCCCCACTGCCCGCTGGACTCATCCCCGCCTTCAGTTGTCAACGTCAATTGTGATGGAATAGCTATCTTCGGGAGTAATATGATCATAAAAAAAGATGGAACGAAATGATGATCATGTGGCCTCAACAGAGTTCCCAGAGTCCTGCCAAGCCCTCAGGGTCTCTTCCAATGCGGAGGGATGGATGGATGGTGATGCAAGCTTACATGGCTTCCCCAGACTGACGAGTCAAGCTCAGGCCAGATAAATCCCCACAACAACCTGGCTCAACTCGTCTAGCTGGTGGGGGGATGGGACGACCTGTCTGTGTGTGCGTGGCGCCGTGGCTTCGTGTATGGGCTCAGCGATTGTTCCATCCTTTTGAGTTTGGACTCGGCTGCTCATCCCGCTCCGCCAAACAGCGTAGGCGAGCGCTGATCAAACAGGAACCAAGACACACCAAAAACACGACAACGACATGCATGTCAGCCAGCGAATCTTATGCCTGTTCAAGCTAGTAGATCTTGAACTGTTGGCCTTCCCCTTCTCGAAAATCCCCAAATCCCCAGCCCACGGCATCCCCGTAGCGTCCCCTTTTTCTTTTCCCTTAGCCCCCTCACATGGCTGGAATCTTATTCCTCTTGGAGGGTAGTCACCGATTTGGAAGGAGAAGCACTGTATCGACGTTTCGATGCCCGTCAATCATGGTCGAACATTGGTGGCTTCCGAGAGGTGGAATTCATCTTTTCCTTCTATATCCGCAGCTGATATGGTATCCACAGAGTGTGCGTGGAATGGGAAGCAAGCCACCATCGTAGGGTCCAAATCTACCGAGAAGATGCCGTCGGCTTTCCAATGTCTCAAACCATTACCCATGTCCCTATATTCCGTCATATGTATGAAGCTTGTTGGTTGTGAGTATAGTAGTAGAAGCCACTGATGATCTCCAGTATATAAAGATATTCCGCTTCCCGCTCTCTAGTCTTGCCCATCAACAACTCACTCATCACATCAATCATCCTTCACTTATATTCTCAACTCAATAACAAACACACAAACAAACAACAGCAACAATGCGTGGTCTTACTCTCACCTCTCTCCTCCTCGCTGCCGGAGCCAGAGCCGCTCCCGCCTCTGATGCTACCAACGCCGCCCAGCTCAACCCCAACTGCGCTCCCGGCGGTAACTTTGATCTCTCCAAATGGAGCCTCCAGCTCCCCATCGGCAAGCCTGGCTCTCCCACCACCATTGGTAGCGGCCAGCTCTCCGGCTGCGGTGGCTACACCAACCAGTACTTCTCGACCCAGAAGAGCGACGGTGCCCTCGTCATGAAGGTCCCCAGCCTGAGCTCCGGCTGCGTCAAGACCCCCAACAGCGCCCACTGCCGCACTGAGTTCCGCGAGTCCAACCCTTCCAAGTGGAGCCCCAACGCCGGCAAGAACCGCCTCTCGGCCTCGCTCATCATCACCCAGAGCCACGGCGACATCTGCGTCGGCCAGATCCACATCGACGACTCCATCTCCAGCAAGCCCGTCGCCGAGCTCTACGTCAACCAGTCCGGCGCCGTCAACATGGGCGTCCAGACCTGCCGCACCTGCAGCCAGCAGCGAACCGCCATCGGCAACGTCACCCCCGGCAAGCAATTCAGCTACGAGATCCGCTACGAGGGCGGCAAGCTCTCCGTTGCGCTCAACGGCGGTGCCTTCAAGGGCTTGAGCACATATAACCTCAACAGCCCCAACAGCTACTTCAAGGTTGGCAACTACAACCAGGCCGATGACGCTTCCGAGGTGCACTTCTACAGCATCAACGTCACTCACGGTTAAGCGTTGTCGACATGAATCTTGGATGATGGGGCTCTCGGAGGGGGATGAATGATGATGATTGTAAATATAATGACATGTATATACAAGTTTGATTGGTTATGGCTAGAGGGCGCAGCCATGGATATGTATTTTAGTCCTGAACATGACACCCATATATATACAGCCTTGAAGGCATTTAAAATTATCTTAATGGCTTCATTCTTGGTGAATATGTTTTACGATACCCCCAACTTTGTGTGAGTTACACACTTTTACCCCCTGATTCTTGACTTTCATGGCCCTTCATCATGTATATTGAGTTTAGTGTCGGATGAATACGTTATACCCCTGGAGATTCTGTGGGTTGTCCCTGTGATAGCATGTGGATGTGAATGTGGTTTGAGGGTCTGGGAAATGAGGTGGGTCATTATTATTGATTACATTTCCGACTTCCGAGTGTGAGACCTATTCATATCAGAAATAATGGAGCCCTCATGATGGTCAGCTGTTGCCTCTGCTTGCCATTGATCCATTCCATCAGTTTTCCTGTCAAGCGTTCTATGTTAACATTATCCACACCCATCAAAGATCTCGGAGTCGCATTAGGTGCTTCTGAGCTTCTGATTTTGGGTGGTTTTCGTTAGATTGAGGCTAGTTAAGTGCCCTGCTGGAGTATTATTATGAGCTGTCACGTAAAACTATACTTGTACACTTGCTTTCTTGCCTTTCTCGCCATTGCTCCTCTAGTGCGAATCTCGAGGGGTTTGACCCCCAACCTACCTCGTCGCCACATGATCTCTTGTAAGGCGCCGAGAGATGTTGACCTGCTCTCACCAGGATACTGCTAATCCTCCATCTTGGGTCTGCGAAACGTCGGTAGGGGATGTCGATCACTGACGTCTCTCAAAAAACCACTAAGTCAATGCCAAATCGTATTCTGACTAGATGACAAGAAGAGTTAAAGAATACTAGACTCATCCGTGTTGAGAAGGTCTACATCCTTTGTTAGTTTAGTGTGAATATTCTTCCGCGGGTCTGACACGAGACTACGAGTTGGTCAAGAGGAAGCATAAGAAATAAGGATTGCCAAAGGTAGATGAAGCACAGCTCTTCAATTCCCATTATTCTCCCGTACATGGCCAGCAGGCTACCTAGAGTATACTCTAATTTCAAGAAAAGCCACAGCAAAAGGCATTGAAGCACTGGAAGTCAGGGAGACTCGCCCGGGGGTTGCTCAGGAGTGGTGGTGTGGTGAGAAACGGCGGACCTGGGAGGCTGTGTGGTGGGATAGGTACCAAGAAATCAATGCACAATGGGCTAGAATGCCTGGCCTTTGGCGACAGGCCGATCTTTTTGGTGTTCCATTTAGATATTCTATTGATGAAGACCCTATATTGACGCACCAGCAAGGGAGCTTCGGTTGACAATTCGTCGCATAGATAACTTAATGGAGCAAAATAATACTAATCTTCAACAGACGAGGAACAGCCGAAAAGGAAGAAAGGCGAGATAGATGCACGACCAAGCGCTCAGTAGATCACAGCATGCCTATACTTTGATCATCACGCAATGGAAGCCGCGGGAGTGCAACCGAAGGGTAGAAAATAGGTAGCCTGTAGATCTGTCTCTTCAATTAGACGTGTTCATCGAACATTAACCTGGCCACTAGCCATTCTCTTTCTCTTTGATATGTACTAGGTACGGGCACTTGGTTCTTTCTACTATTCTACCACCCTTCTCATGTTGAGAGGCCCTCGCCTTGCTGTGTGGTAACCAAGGGTGTATCCGCTCCCCGTGATTACTTGAAAAGGTATCGATGGAAGTGAATGCGCATGAAATGGTATACCCTTCTTGTTTTATTAGAGAGATTATATGATGAAGTACGCTCATGTGCCGTTGGAAAGTAGATTACCCCTGAAGAAGTCTACTCGTTATATATGGAATCATTTGCGTATAAGCCCTTTGTTTCATTATTCGACCGCTTTCTCAACTTCAACAAATAGCCTCATTAACTTTGATGGATTTGTTTCCACAGTATCACGAGTATGTGTATTCAGTTGAAGTGGGGATATAGGTCGAACTACTGTCTTTTCCCGCCGCTGAATTGCGTATGCGTGTGAAGTTCAAGAAGAGATACCATCGATCTAAAATGGGTGCTAAAAAGAAATAGTAGAAATATAATAAAATAACAGAAATCTTGTATATATGAAAGGGAATAAATAGTAAGAAGAGGAATCGAGAGGAACAGGAGGAATGGCAAGCGAAAAGGTCGATTTCTGGGAATCAGAGTAATGTGCAGATATTATACTTGTAGAAAGAAGCAAGACTTCTATTTACAGATGATTGTTTACAGAGACACAAGGTAGCACCCATTGTTCAAAAAACAAAAACTTAAAACAAGCTGGGGAAACATACGTCAGTTGTCTCAAATAAGGTCTGCAATGCAACACTCCACAACAACCTTAACATTATGACTCTACATACGAAGTCTAAAATGCATACCCACTTGGATGAGCATGACAAGTAGTATAAACACGGAAAGATCATCGCCCCCCTACCGAGCTTCTATTTTACCCCCTTCTCCCTGCTCCGTTCATCCTTCGTAGATGAGGCATTTCTTACTATCAGTATAAAAGAACCAGAAGAAAAAAGAAAAGATGAAACCCATAATGAAAGCGATTCTCTTGGCCTTCCTGGGCCTCGTATTGCTCGCCAGCGCAAACCCATGCCCAGGCATTCACATTTTCGCGGCGAGGGAGACGACTGCGCCGCCCGGATACGGACTTACCGGTGAGCTGCTGAACAAGCTCCAGGCCAAGTATAAATGGGCGACGAGCGAGGCCATCGAATACCCTGCCTGCGGAGGACAGGATGAGTGCGGTGGTGTGTCCTACGGCGACTCCGTCTACGACGGTGCCCACATGGTATCCTTGAGGGTGAATGCGTTTCACATAATGTGTCCCAAGACAAAGTTTGTCTTGCTAGGGTATTCGCAGGTATTTACCTACCTTCTTTCCCGTTCGCATCGTTGAGACCTCAGCCGTGATACTAATCGAATCACAAGGGCGCTCAAATCATTGATGATGCTGTCTGCGGCGGAGGAGACCCCGAAGCTGGCATCTATCGTCAGAATATCACCATTCTTAACGAAGCTTTCAAAAGGATGCATGCCGTCGTACTGATGGGTAATCCTCGTTTCGTGCATGGCAAATTTTATAACCACGGGACCTGCACAGAACAGGGGGTAAGCAATCATCCACCCATTCATCAGTCCCACAGGGTCTACATAGAGTATCGGAATTGTCGCTAATAGTCTGTTTTTGTGTCCTAGTTTGCCGCTCGAGAGAAAAGCTTCGACTGTCCGTATGGTAACTTGGTGCAGTCCATTTGCGACACGCAGGACTTGTTCTGCTGCAACGGGACGAGCCTGGAGCACCACGGGCAGTACGTCAAGTATTACGGCCAGTATATGGTAGACTATATCGATTATATGCTGGCTGATGAGGAGCCGGAGCGAGGGGGTTTCACGACCCTCTTGGTCTCTGGTTCTGGCGAGCACCAAAAAATTACTAAAGGCAAGTTTAGATGGCTCCGAAAGAGATAGAGCAACAAAGGAAGAAAAAAGGAACACAGGAAGTTGGTGGGGAACAGGGAGAACAGGAGGGAACAAGAAGAATGGGAAGAGTCAAAGGGAGCCGGGAGGGTTGAAGGCAAGAGTAGAAACCAACGATTTCATCCCTCCAGCTCCCATGTCATCCTTCCGTTTGACGGTATAGCTATAAATCATGATACCTAGTTACCGAGCTATGTGCCAATTCGCAGACGCTTGATAAATGTGAAGCGAATTGGGTTCATAAATTTAAATTGCAATTCCAATGACGCCAGTTCGTGCTCTCATTTACATCGCGTAATCACTTTCAACCCCCTCGTCATCTCTGATGTCTTAGTCCTCATACGTTTCCTCATACTCTTCATAGTATTCTTCCCGCGCCTCGGCCAACTCCTCATAGTCACTACTGCTAGCGCTCGAATCTTGAGCCTCAGCCAGTGCTTCCTCGTATCTTTCTCGAGCCTCCTGAACCGACTCGCGGTCACTCTCCGAGACGTAGTTGCCTTCAACATCCCTTGATGGCAGAACACCTGGAGGGCCGCTGCCGTAGCCATAGTATGAGTCTTGTCTGTCGTTGTATTCCGTCACGTTGGTATCGTTGTATTCCGTCACATTGGTAACGTTGTTGATGATGACGGTCTGCGGTGGTCGATCTTCCTCATGGCGTCGTTCCTCCTCCTCGTCGCTACTGCTGCTACTGTCATCGTGCAGAGCATGATGCAATAGAGCGCCACCAGCAAGGCCGGCCGCAATACCAGCACCAGCGCCTAGAAGCATCCCTCCCTTGCCGGACTTCTTCTTCTTGTCGCTGCTGCCCTTTTCATCATAGCCAGCATATGCTCCGGTGCTCGGGGGAGGACCAGGAGGGCCGTTGTAACTACCTGGTGTGGGACCATACGGAACTGCTGGCGGGTATGGTGATGTGGCACCGCTGCCATAACCAGGGGTTCCATAGGTTCGGGAATCAGAGCTTGGATAAGTCTCCATAGGAGGTCGTGGAGGGATGTAGCCGGGAGCCTCCCACTGAGTGTGACCATCTTGCTGGTTTGCATAGTACCAGCGCTGGCGGCCCTGATCAAAGAGGGGAATCCATCCTTGAGGCAGAGGAGGCTTGTCGCTCGGTGGTTGGTATGTTGGAAGGGGAGGAGCGGCGTAGTACTGGGCTGGAGGGGGAGCGCCTTGGTTTGGACCGTGGTATCCGTACTCTCCGTAGTCGCGGTTGGCTAATTATGAATAGCCTCAAATCAGTCTACATATTTCAAGAAACACAACAGAAGGGTGATGACGAACGTGGAGGAGGAGAGCTGTACTGAGAACTCGGCCTCTCACTGTTGCCTCCCAGGCCCAGTCCCTGGAATTCCTGAGTGATGTTGTTAAAGTACGACGACATGGTGGGTGTCGATGGCGTTGCGCAAAGTAAGGGGAGGAGGGAAGAAGAATCGTTGATATGTATTCAGAATAGTAAAAGTTTGGGTGACCAAAGAAAAGTCACAAGGCGCAAAGAGCCTGGGATGTTTGCACGAGGCAGGTAAGCTTATTATGAGCGACAGGGCCAACCAACCAGGCACGAGGCGCAAACCTGATCACAGTCGCGGAAACAAAGAGATGGATGTCTCGTTAAAAAGAACCAATCAGTAGTCGGCCCGTACCGAATGCGCCATTTCCAGTGTTTCTTGGCGACAAACGCTGTCCGCGGAATGGCATTCACGGGATGAATTCTCTTTCAGAGTGCCCGGATGGATGCTCCGCCACGGTTCCAAACACAGGGATCGGGAATGTGAGGTGAGCAAGTCGCCAACCGCCAAGACGACAATATCATCAGCGCTATCATTCACTAAATGAGGGGTAGCTTGGAGGGGCAACAGGGCAGCCAACAGGGGACCAGCCCACCTTTTACTGTTCCTGAAGCTCGGCATGCAGCTCACTTACCTCACTGAAACCACCTGAAAGCCAGTGACAGTCGTAGAACTCAGTAGAACCTTGGAACCTTGGAACCTGGAACCACATTGCACAGCCACTCTCCCGTGGCAGTGTCAAAGTGTTGGTCCTTTGAGTGATACCATTGGATGGCTTGGCATTGAGTGCCGGAGTCCGAAGAGGCGGCAGGCAGCTGAAAGCAGTAGGAGTCACACTAAGCTGTCTGGTGCATTAGGTGAGATAGATTACCGTTACAGGTGGTTGCTAATGCTGCTGTTGCTAGTCATGACAACAACGCGACCTTAACATCATCCTCGCCTCATATTTCGACCGCATCCTTCTTTTTCTCCCCGCGTCAACCATCGTCCCCGCATCGAATTCCTACGCACCTCAAACCCATCTTTCGAATCATCAATCCTTACAAAATGTCCGGATACCCTGGTCAGGGCTATCACGGCTCTGCCCAGCACGGCGGCAGCGGAGGTGGTGGCTACGGCTATGGAGGGGGGAGGGGGGATATGGTGGCCCTCCTCAGGGTCCTCCCCAAGGAAACTATGGTGGTGGTGGTGGTGGTTATGGCGGACAGCCTGGTGGTTATGGCTCTCCTCCACCACCTCAGCAAGGCTACGGCGCACCTCAGGGTGGTTACGGTGGTCCTCCTCAGAGCGGTTACGGTGCTCCCCCTCCTCAAGGCGGTTATGGCGGTCCTCCTTCCCATGGCGGCCCCCCTCCCATGGCGGCTACGGTTCTCCTCCTCCTCCTCAGCCTGGCTATGGCTCTCCTCCCCCTCAAGGTGGATATGGGCAGCAACAAGGAGGCTACGGCGGCAATCAGTACCCTCCCCAGAATCGCCCCCATCACCAACCTCCTCAACATCCGCCCCCTCCAGGCCTAGATGCGTACGGATATCCTCTTAATCCTCCTACCGCGATGCATGCAAAGGCTGGTCCGCCACCACCTTCTGCTCCTCAAGAATTCGGTCACGGAGCTCCTCAAGGCTATACCTTCCAGTACTCCAACTGCACGGGCAAGCGAAAGGCGTTGTTGATTGGTATCAACTACTTTGGAACAAAGGCAGAGCTCAAGGGTTGCATCAATGACGTCCACAATGTGTCGGCATTTTTGGTAGAAAAATATGGTTACAAGCGGGAAGACATGGTCATTTTGACAGATGATCAACAGAACCCAGTGATGCGACCTACAAAGGCCAACATCCTTCGCGCCTTTGGCTGGTTAGTCAACGGCGCGCAACCGAATGACGCCTTGTTCCTCCATTATTCCGGTAAGCTGGAAGATATGCGGTAAAAGAGAGATGTGGTTGACGCTAACAATCTATACAGGTCATGGTGGTCAAGTAGAGGATGAGGATGGTGATGAAGATGATGGATATGATGAATGCATTTACCCTGTCGATTTCGAACAGGCTGGCCAAATTATCGACGATGAAATCCACTTCCGTGTTGTCAAACCTCTAAAGCAGGGAGTCCGTCTGACTGCCATCTTTGACTCATGCCATTCAGCAACCGTCATGGACCTTCCATACGTCTACTCAACCAAGGGTGTTTTGAAGGAGCCCAATCTGGCCAAGGAAGCGGGCCAGGGACTTTTGGGAGCTATCTCTGCGTACGCATCAGGCAATATGGCTGGTGTGGCAAGCTCCATCCTTGGTTTTGCCAAGACAGCATACAAAGGCGATGATGCGTACAACAAGACCAAGGATACACGAACATCGGCAGCCGATGTCATTATGTGGTCAGGAAGCAAAGACGATCAAACTTCGTAAGTTCAATATTAACTCCATCCAAAAAGTACCATGGAACTAACAAAATCTCTCAGCGCCGATGCCACGATTAACGCCCAGGCAACTGGCGCCATGTCCTGGGCTTTCATTTCTGCTCTCAAGAAGAATCCAAAGCAGAGTTATGTTGAGCTCCTAAACAGCGTTCGTGAAGTGCTAGAGACCAAGTACACTCAGAAACCACAGCTCTCTTGCAGCCATCCTCTTGGTATGTTTCTTGAACAACACAAGGGCTACTTTCAATATCCATTACTAACCGCACTTTCCAGATACCAACTTGCTTTTCGTCATGTAATTGCTTCAAGAGATACGACGAAACGACCCCAATGCCTTTGGTTACCTGGAAACAGTTGTCTCCTTAAAATCCACGTTTTTATGAAGAATGTCACTACAGTTTTTTTTAGGTCTCTGAGGAAGATTCTAGACCAATGTCAAAACGTAAAATATGAAATATGCAAAACTTGATGATATGACGATGCCCAAGCTTCTAAATGCTACTTTTGCTTCTTGTGCGATTGCCAAACCCGGACCTTTTCATCCTTCCGCGGCGAGTACTCAATCTTGATCTCTTTCCCATCCCGCTGTACCAGCAGCCGGAACTTGGATTTGTAATACGTCTCGCATAGCTCCGGCCTTGAATGCCATAGAACCTCGTCACCGTTTCGAAGTCCTGCTTTGTAAGAAATAGAGTCTTCTTCCACCCCTTGCACAACCTTTTCTCCATATCTGAGCCTGTCAAAGCCAAAGTCCATTACCTTTTGCTCTCCAGGATCAATTCCATCAAAAGCCGTCCCCACGTCCCCCAAGTCCACCATTTCTCCAGATATCATCTTGTCAAAGTGTTTCTGCGCAGCTTCTTCTCCGATCCAATCTGCCAGATACTTGATCCAGTCCTTTACCTGGACCTTTTCGCCCCTACGTCGGCGGGCACATATATCTGCTACGATTCCGTCGAGCGGCCTGGCGACGCCTGCGTTGCGGGCCAGTGAGGCGCGGCGGGTGAGGGCGTCCATGCGAATCATGTACACGCAGGCGCGCATCGCCACGCCGGACTCTGCGTGCCACCTGTCGGGCACGAAGGCGGCGATTTGGTAGAAGTTCATTTTCATGATGGTGAAGGGGTTGGTGAAGTACGCGGAGAGGAAGCCGTTTAGTGTGGCGCGGAAGTAGTCTGGGGTGTACAGGCCGAAACGGTAGGGTAGATAGATTGAGTAGAGGCTGGATAGTCCTAGATGATGCTGTGAAAAAAAGAATGGATAGGGTGGTATTTTGATATGCGGCTTACCCTGAGAAAACCACTGGTTCCAATGATTGTATGTAGTGCCTTCTTCGGGATCTATTTGTGCCCACGAGGCTATCGTCCTAGAGTTTAATAACTTTACAAGTTCCCATTCGTGTTCATTCCTAGTATCGTCGTCATAGTCTATGAGGCTACTCAAGTTATACGTTGTGCCCCGCAAGCCGCTAGGAACTTTGCGGATGAAAGCTCGATAGCTTCCGTCCTCGTCCTTGAAGAAGCGGGCGAGATGGGGAAACATCTTGCTGTTAAAGTCTTTCAGGAAGATCAAGTTTTCGGGTAGACTTCCGAGCCAGTAGGTACCGTGAGATCCTCTGGGTCTTGACGGAGAGCTGGTGATGCGACCGACCATGAAGACGGAGTCTGCGAGAGTCTTGTCGGTTGCTTTCATCGATACGTCCCCTTCTCCATAGCTAGTGACGGCTCTGGTATCCGCTGGGGCTTGTGAAAGATTCCATTCAATCGCGACATCATACTCTTCATCAATCTTCAACCTGGGAATGAATGAGGACCCAACGCCAACCAATCCGCCCTGATCCCTGCGCAAAGCCCGACGGCTCCAGTCCTTGGGGTTATCGGGTATTGGCAGAACCGTATAAGTCACCACTATACCGCCATGAACCTCTCTCTCGGCAAAGCACTCCTTCTCAGCACCCGACTTGCCAAGGTGAAGGAACGTGAGCGGAAGCGGCCCCTCGTCATCTCGAGCCTGAAAGCCCGTCACGGTCGTATCAAACGACGCAGCAGGTGTGGAGTAGGAATAGCCGCTGTGGTGGAAGAATATGGTGCGCTTTTGTCTGGAATGACTTGCCCATTTCCCATGCCCTCTGTAACTACCCGGGAGGCCTTTGCCATAGAGGCCTTTAATTGTTAACTTGGCGGATATGTGAGTTGCGGTTGCGGAATCGTCGAAATGAGGTGTCAGTTGAAGGGCGAATCGAACTGTTGGATGCTGAGGCATTTTGAACTATAGCCAAGAGCTGTAAAACCAGACTGTTTAGAGGACTGCAGGGAGATTAAGACTGATGATTTAATTGCACATGGAGGCAGTTATATTGGCCATGAAGGATTCCGGCTAAAGGTCGATCATCAACCATCGGCGTCCAAGTAGGTAGGTTCCATGCTATGAAAGTTCTGACAAGCTGTTAGTAAGCTCGCAGATTCGCTAAAGATATGAAGCCCAAGGACACTCTAGAGTAAAAAGGAGAGCAATATTATTATTATTACCCCATCTACGACCATAAATCTCTCTTTTTTAAGGTGCTGTATTTTCTCTTGGTTTCCGCTGTAAGTTGTCACGAATAATAGTATGCAGTATCAGCATAAAAACGTTCAGTTACCTGTTTGCCATCGGCTCATTAAGGCACAGCTTTATACATTTTTTTTGGATTGGCCATCGACGTCCTCTTCAAGGTAACAATCAGTAGTAACTATATTATAATGGCTTCATAACCGGAAATTATTTTACCATGCACTTTGAAGTCTGTTCTAAATATTAGTCAAATAATCCACGTCAAAAGCTGGAAACCCGCTCGCGCAGCCGAGTCAGTGGCTACCCTATATGAAAATCGATGCTTTATGCTTTACATCAGTCAATTATTTCAAAACTAGCGGCTCGGAGTATAGATAGTAACCTATTTCTGAATTCTTTGAAAAGACTATGAGGTGGCTATGGAGATTGTGACCTATAAACCCAGTCTATGATGCAAGTCTATCCAAACTCATGCACTACTTTGATAATGAGGAGATAGCCTCTAGAAGCAGCGTTGTCATTCACGCAGACTTGTACTAGAGTGTGCGAACGGGGTGATGAAAAAAGAATTGACTCCACCGAAATCAGTAAAAGAGGGAAATTGCCACAGAATAATCTGAAAATTGATAAAGTTTCTTGTCTACTCATGTAGGTGTCGTCTTAATGTCGCGCAGAACACGAAGCCCTCAAATGTTGACGTCGACAAGGAGCTTGGCAATTTCGGCATCCAAAGCCAAAGTCCTTCAGCCTCAAACGGTGCAAGTTCGTTTGGGTCAGCGTATACAGCGTATCCAGCGTATCCAATGCCAATCGTATTTCGCACAGCTTCACCGGGGGCGCTTTAGGCCTTCTTGGCCCCTGCTGGCAACGCCTCCCTGGCTGTCTTGGCTGATGGTTGTGGAGCAGGCAGACACGTTTTCTGCTCTCGTTTAGACCGTATCGTTCTCAAGATTGAACCCGAGACGCACCAGTGACGCATTACTGGTGCCAGGTTGGAGGCCAGGGTGGGCTAAATCACATGGTCCAGTTCAGCTATTGATTAGTGCCCGTCGACAAGTTGTATGCAGCTTCTAGTAGTAATGAGTCGAGAATAGATTTGATAAGGTGATGGCAAGTTCTATTCTTTATCGATTCTTACTGTCCTGGATGACTTTACGACGAGAATGCATTTGGAATTGTAAAAGAGCAAAACATTCTGATGAGGTTGAAACATGGAATGTCATTTAACCCTTTTGGGAGAAACGCAGCGCTCGCAATATCCAGAGGTACAAGAGGCAAAACGATCTGGGCTAGTCCTGTCTTGGTAAAACTTGACGCTCTCAGTGCCTGGTGTGGGCTTTATAGCGGGGCGGGTGCACTGTAAAAGATTGGGGCTACAAGGGTTCACGTCGCAACGGCAGCCACTCACAGTTGTTTCTGAGCTCTGCCCAAGCTTCATTCATAGCCCTGGAGTGCTTGACATGGCGCAGTATCCGCCCGGCCCTTGGATCGATCCCACAAGCCACGAGGCTAAAGGAGGAGCATCATCAAACTTCTTTCAATGACCTTTGGCAGCCAATCGCATTCCTCCTTGATGTCCACTACCGTCGTCGTCATGGCTGATGCTACTGTTCTCTGCTGCTTCTTAGCAGCTATTATGTTGAGACACACTTCATTCATAAAAGATCATGGCCGCCGCTCCATCTTGGATGTTGAGACACGATGATCACCAACATTCCTCAACTCTTCTTCCTTTCGTCCTCTGTTGAGAGAGGATATCACAGTCTTTATCCTTTTTTGTTTACATACTATCTCTGCTTCGCACCTGAATCAGCATAGAGACAAATATCTGTGGGCAAATTCGACATCCGGGATAGGGGTTACCCTTCCAGACTCCTCCCACAATGGCTCTTTTTGTCCAGATCCGGGCTCTGACAGCTAAGACGCTCAAGATTCTCCTCACACGACATACTGCCACCACAATTTACAGCGCCTTGGTCCTCCCTATTCTGGTCTGTGTCTACTTGGGAATTGGGCAGAACTTCACGCAGCCAGACGACAAGTTCGGTATACAGAGCCCCAGCGATGTTCGTACTCTCGAGAACGCTTTATCCAAAGCGGGAGGGAAACGCGACACTGTCGTCTTCGTCAATAACGGCCACACTGGTGGCGACATAGACCGTGTCATAAGCTCCATTTCAGACATTGTCAAGGGTGCTGGAAAGAACGCGACTGTGCTAAATGATGAATCCGACATTGGTTACGTGTGTCGAGGAACTATTCGGGGTACTTCAAACTGCTTTGGCGCCGTCGTCTTCAACTCGTCCCCCACTGAAGGTGATGGCAAATTCTGGAACTATACACTACGCGCTGACGCTGGACTGGCTATCAATTACAGAGTCGACCAGACAAACAATGATCCACAGATCTTTGTCCTCCCTCTTCAGCATGCGGTCGACTCTGCAATCGTGAGCCTCAGATCTGGTGGCACTTCCTTACCCGACAAAGTCCAACAATTTGCCTATACTGCCCAAACCGAAGATGAACGGCAAGCTGAGGTTCGCCGGAAATACCAAAAGTCCTTTATCAAATATCTTAGCGTTGCTTTCCTCATCGCCTTGATCGGTGTATGCTATCATATGCCCGGTTTCATAGCTACGGAACGTGAGATTGGCATGTCCCAACTCATCGATGCCATGATGCCAGCTAAAAAGGGGTGGCATCGCCAGTTTAATAGGCTGATATCCCAACATCTTGCCTTTACCATGACCTACATGCCCGGCTGGATTGTCGCTTCAATCGTTTGCAGAGTGACAATCTGGAAGAATGTGAGTTTTGGCATCATGATCATCTTCTTTGCTCTCAGCGGCATTGCCATTACTTCAATGTCCTTGCTTAGCGCATCGTTTTTCAAGAAGGCCCAGCTCTCTGGTGTTATTACAGCGGTAGTTTGGCTAGCATTGGGCATTGTAGCTCAGGCGATACCTTCACCGGGCACCGCTGCCGTTACTATCCTATCCCTGCTGTTTACTCCTTGCAACTTTGTCTTCTTCATCATTTATATAGCTCGATTTGAGCAAGGGGCCCACGCGACCAATCTGGTGCATGCACCTTCCAACCACACATCAAGCCTCCCAGGTATCGTCAACTGGATCTTCCTTATTGTACAGATCATCGTCTATCCCTTGCTTGCTGCCCTTGTCGAACGAGCATTGCACGGCGTAAGCACTGGTACTCGAAATTGGTCTACTTCGAAAACCGAGGGTCAAGGCAATCAAGATGCGGTTCGCCTGGAAAACATGACCAAAATCTACCGACCAAGCCTGCTACGGAGATTCTTTTCCTTTGTCTCTCCCCCAAGGCCCGAGGTAGTGGCTGTCAACGGCTTGACCTTGACGGCTAAGAAGGGGGAGATATTGGCATTGCTTGGTGCGAACGGCAGTGGCAAAAGCACTACTCTTGATGCAATCTCTGGCATTAGCAACTTTACCAGTGGTGATATGTTTGTCGACACCTCTGGAGGGCTTGGTTTTGCCCCTCAGAAAAACGTCCTCTGGGACGAGCTGACCGTGGAAGAACATATCCGGATCTTCAGTCAGATAAAGGCTCCACATCGAGTAACTTCCGCCGAAGAGATTAGCACACTTATCAATGCTATTGGACTCAAGTCCAAGGCCAAGGCACAGTCAAAGACGCTTTCCGGCGGTCAGAAGAGAAAGCTCCAACTCGGAATGATGCTCACTGGTGGAAGTGCCGTTTGCTGTGTGGACGAAGTATCCTCGGGCGTTGATCCTTTATCTCGTCGAAAGATATGGGATATTCTCTTGGCTGAGCGTGGCTCTCGGACTCTCATCATGACGACTCATTTCCTTGACGAGGCCGATCTACTAGCGGATAGAATTGCGGTTTTGTCCAAGGGCAGGCTGCGAGCTGAAGGTTCGTCTGCAGAGCTCAAGGATACCCTTGGTGCTGGTTATCGTATTCATGTGTTGAATGCACGTGAGTTGAGCAATGCGCCGGAATTTGAGGGCGTTGCTAGAAAGGTTTCGTCAAATAATATCACGTACGTGGCTTCGTCTTCAAAGCAAGCCGTGGAAGTTATTCGATCACTTGAAACCGCCGGCATCGCCTACAAATTCTCCGGTCCAACCATTGAAGACGTGTTCCTTCGTCTAGCTGAAGAGGTTAGAGGGGAAGGCTTGAAGTCGAAGCACGATCCCACCAACGAAAAGCTGTCAGCCTCCGAGGTTAGGATCATTTCTCAGGATTCACGAGAAAGCGAACTGTCATTGCTTTCGGGACACCAAATCGGAATGGTTCAGCAAGCTGGAGTCTTTCTTCGGAAACGATTTACGATTTTCAAGACAAACTGGATTCCATATGTGGTGGCCTTTCTGATACCCATCGTCGCCGCTGCCATCACGCAGCTTCTTGTCAAGAATGAAGACCCCATTGGTTGCTCGCCTATCCAACGAAGTAGTCGGGCTGACAACAATGATTTTACTGATCTTCTCAATGCCGCCCACTTTGTCGGAGGTCCTTCTTCTCAGTTGCGCAATTCCAATTTGTCAGCATTGTTCGAGCCTATTGTGCCTTCATCGTCGGGACGTAGCAACAGTAACGATGAGGTTTCACTCGGAAACTTGACCATGAACTTGGTGGACTCACTACCTGCTTTCAAGGACTACATCCTAAACAATCGCAAGAATGTGACACCCGCTGGGTTCTGGCTTGGAGATTCGGGATCGCCACCAACACTGGCATTCAGAGCGGACAATTTCTCTTTATACACTGCCGTTTTGGGACAGAGTATCCTCGACACGTTGTTAACAAACCTTACAATTGCCACCTCGTACAAGGAGTTTGACTATCCGGTTGCGCCATCAACGGGCAAGGGACTTCAGTTGGTCGTCTATTTCGCAATTGCCTGCGCAATCTTCCCTGGCCTGTTTGGTCTTTACGTGAACGCGGAGCGGCAAAAGAACGTTCGTGGCTTACAATACTCCAGTGGTGCTCGGGTCCTACCAGTGTGGGCAGCGCACTTGATCTTTGACTTTGGCATTATTTTGGTCTCTATGATTCTTGCAGCGATGATTTTTGTCGTCGCTTCGGATTCATGGTACCATGGGGGATACCTGTTCCCGGTTTTCATCCTCTACGGACTCACATCTATACTAACCTCTTACTTCCTTTCACTCTTTTGCGGCAGCACTCTCGCAACATTCGCTGCGACTGCAGTTTTCCAGGGCGTTGGGTTTGCTGTATACATGATTGCCTACTTGTTTATTTTGACATACTCACCGGCTTCTGATGTTGCCAAGAGCGTACTTATTGGTCACTGGGTCATTGCTGCGATATTCCCGACCGGCTCGTTGATCAGGGGTTTGATGGTGGCCCAGAACATTTTCTCAGCAACTTGTGACGGGTTTGCACTTGAAAGCAACCCTGGTGCAATGACTGCGTATGGAGGCCCCATTCTGTATCTTATTTTGCAAGCCGTGTTTTGGTTCGCCATGGTCATTTGGTGCGAAAGCGGCGCTGGTCGTCATTCCAAGGAGAAGGCTACCAAATCCGACGAAGTTGACGACCCGGAAATTGCAGAGGAACTTGTGCGCGTTGAAAGTTCAAGTCAGCAACCCGATGGACTGCGAGTTGTGCACCTGACAAAGGCATTCGGTAAGAACACGGCAGTTGACAATGTCACGTTTGGTGTTGAGCACGGTGAAGTCTTTGCCCTCCTTGGTCCCAATGGAGCTGGTAAATCTACCACCATCTCTTTGATTCGTGGTGATATTGCTCCTAGCCGCCATGGCGGTGATGTGTTTGTTGAAAACGCATCCATCACAAAGCAGCGCGCTGCGGCACGAGCGAACCTTGGTGTTTGCCCTCAATTCGACGCGATCGACAACATGACTGTCAGAGAGCATCTTGAGCACTACTCTCGATTAAGGGGTATTTCTGATGTTAATCATCAAGTACCAGCTGTTATTCGTGCCGTCGGATTGGAAGCCTATGCCAATGTCATGGCGCACACCTTGTCCGGTGGTAATAAGCGTAAGCTTTCGCTCGGTATCGCCTTGACTGGCAATCCACCCGTTATCCTTCTCGATGAGCCATCTTCTGGTCTTGACGCGGCCGCTAAGCGTATCATGTGGCGAACGCTCGAAACCATTGTCCCCGGACGTTCTATCCTGTTGACAACTCACAGTATGGAAGAGGCGGACGCACTGGCGAACCGAGCTGGCATCATGGCTAAGCGTATGCTTGCTTTGGGAACCACGGATAAGTTGCGACATCGCTTTGGTGATACACTGCATGTTCATCTGGTGAGCCAGACGGCGCCACACTCGAGTGAGCAGGAGATGGAGCATCTGCGCTCGTGGGTTGTCAACAAGTTCCCCGGTGCAGAGGTCGAACAACAGACATACCACGGTCAAATGAGATTCTCAATCCCATCTTCTTCTGTTCCAGATCGTGGACAAACTGGCTCTCGAAATGGGGACAACTCCAGCTCCGAAGGCGCCATTGGCCGACTGCTGATTCTCCTTGAGGAGAAGAAGGAGGGGCTGGGTATCGCTCACTATAGCGTCAACCCCACAACGCTTAATGAGGTGTTTTTGAATATTGTGGGACAGCACGATGTGCAAGAGGAGGGATACAAGGAGGAGGGTGAGAAGAAGCCGTGGTGGAAGAAGAAGATTTGGGAGTTTTTTGATTCAAGAGATACCCTGATTTAGGTTGAATATGTGAAGAGTCATTTCATTTTTTTTAAATTATAGATTAACTTGTTCTGAATTAGATGTTGAGTATATTCTTTTGTAATTTGTTACCATTATCTGTTCCCGTATCAAGTGCTATTCTTTTCTGCGAGTCAATGATGTTCAAGCACTATCTATCTGGGGCAAAACATTTATAAAACTCTATAAACGTTATAAATCCATGCCGTAAGAACATGAAACAAATGATACATATGGGGAATCACTCGTCGTGATCATAAACATGTTGGCTTCAAGTAAAGGGATGAAGATTCATGTTTGTCTGGAGTTACGTACCAAGTTGAAGGTCAGTCTTCGGGCATCCGCGGACGGCGGGGGCGGGGGAGGATCAAAGAATGGAGGGGAGGGGCAGAATGCCCAACCAAAGCTCCGATCTTCCAATCAGAAACCTCCAAACTCGATAATAGCAACAACCTTCATGTCGTGAAACTCGAGACTCATTAAATCAAGAGAGACTCAATTCATCTATTTGCACTATACGTTTCATCTCCACAAGGGATATTTCCGTTTTCATTCAAAGCTTTGTTACAGGTGTTGTGCGCGTGGTCACACACACACACACAAGAGTTCAAGAATGGCGTTTACAATGCACTCCCATTCGGGCCAGTTTTGCCCAAGTCATGCGGTTGATCAGCTGGAGGACATCATCAAGCATGCCATTTCCATCGGGTACAAGACTATGGGACTGAGTGAGCATATGCCTCGCTATGAGGAGCAGGATTTGTATCCTGATGAGGTGCGTGCTTCCATCACTGATGCTCTTGTCATGAGATGTGGATGCTTATAATCTCATTGTTTATACACATTGACTACATGAGATGTAATGCTCTCTCTCTGTCTCCCTTTCTTTCCTTCTCTCTCCCTCTCACTCGCCCACTCACTATTTCTCTTTTTCTCTCTTTCTCACACACACATATATAAAACCACTCATCCAACCATCCAACAGCTCCCCGACCCCCAAGCCTCCATCGCCGCCCTCTCCTCCCGCCACGAAGCCTACCTCCTCGAGGCCCAACGTCTCCAAGCCCTCTACGCGCCCCAAATCCACATCATCATCGGCTTCGAGGCAGAGTTCATCCGCCTCTCCTTCGCGCCCCTCGTCCACTCCCTCTTCTCCCCCGCCTGCGTCGACTACTTCATCGGCTCGGTCCACCACGTGCACAACTTCCCCATTGACTACGACAAAGCCACCTACGCCGCCGCCGCCGCCGCGAGCGGTGGCGGTCAAGGGGGAAGAAAAGTTGTACGAGGATTACTATGACTTGCAGTTCGACATGCTAAAGGCGCTGAGGCCGAGGATCGTGGGCCACTTTGATCTAATCCGGTTACTGAGCGAGGACCCGGAGAGGGATCTGACGCAGTGGAAGGGCGTGTGGGAGAAGATCAAGCGTAATCTGGAGTATTGCAAGGAAATCGGGGCGTGGCTGGAGTGTAACAGCGCGGCGTTGAGAAAGGGCCTTGCAGAGCCTTATCCGTGCAGGTCCATCGCAGAGGTGAGTTTAAAAGAAAGAAGAAAGAAAAAAGAAGAAAAGACTAACAACCAGCTATAGGAATGGGTCAAACTAGGCGGCAAGTTCACCATGGGCGACGACAGCCACGGCATCGCCCATGTAGCCACCAACTACGCCCGCGCCCTCACATACCTCGAGAGCCTAGGCGTCGAGCACCTATGGACATTCAAGCGCCAGGACGGCCCAGGCGTAGGCCAAGTCATCAAGGCCAAACTCGACGACGTGGGCGTTTCCGTCGCAGACTTTAGGCAACACTTCTCATGAAGGTTGGTGGAGTGGTTCACGCTTTTGCAAAGTGTCCGGACATGAAGGGACAAACAACACTGTGTAAATTGAAGTTGAAAAAGAATATCTATGGGTAAAATAAAATAAAAAGCCTAACTGAGGAAAATGGGTATCATGCAACAAGAGGGTTCCAGCTTTTTCTAAGTACACAAGTGAGAACAATCTGTATCAACAACAAACAAACAGACAGACAAACGAAAGGGTAATTCAAACGAGAGTGATGTAACAAAAACATGTATAAATAATCAAGACGCCAATTGGTATTTTCATATCAAGAAAAGAATTTCCAGTATGTCTACATATGCCGACGCTTTCAAACAATAATACCAAGAGAAATAAAAACACCAAATTTTTTTCAATTCCATCCTTTTCTTCTGGTATTCCTTCCATTTATTTAGCTCTTCTGCTTGGGAGAGACGATGCGCTCAGAAGCTCGCCTGAGCTTGGATTGGGGAGCAAAGGGAATGCCCGAGGTGTACTTGAAGATGTTGCTCTTTACAGGGCTCTTTGTAGGGCTCGGTGTTTTCGATGTGGGAGATTTGACGGGTGGACTGGAGACTGCAGGAGGAAGCCACTTCAAGGGCTCCTGCTGAGCAATGGCAACGGGGGCTGGGCCCTCTGGTTGATAAGGGACGAAGAAATCATTCGTCTCATCGTTGGGTCGGACAGTTACAGCAGGTGAACTACCGAATGGAGTGGCCTGTTTCAATTCAGGGGAAACAGCGGTGGAAGCATAATGCTCTAGGACCGGTGTAGAGAGTCCACTCTCAGACGTGGTAGTCAGAGCGGGAACATTTCCGGGGGATGGGGTCTGGAATGGAGCTCCGGGGGTCTCGGGAGTAGGAGAGGAGACCAAGGGCTGGGTAGCCACGACCTTCTCGGTCTCGAGACGAGCCTTTTCTCTAGCCTCCTTCTGAGACTTGGTGATTAGATTGATCTTAATCTTCTTCATGCCGTTGGTAAGGTTGGACATGTCATCCCTAGCAGGCTCGGACCTGGTGCTTGCAAGGCCGCCGCTAGATGTTGGGGGAGACACGGTCACGGAACGCGGTGTTCTGGGGAGAGTGTCTCTGCGAGTGGGAACAGGTGCTCGGGGCTTCTTGACAGCGATCTTGGTTGTGGTAGGCCTAGCGTTTAATGCAGAGGCGGGCCGAGACGTTGGTCGACTTCCAATCGACGTAGCAGGGCGGCTAACCACTGGCTCGGTAGAGACGCTGCCGTCAGACGAGGGTTTAAGCGATGAGGCACTAGATCGTCGTGCGGGCCTTCTGGCTGGTAAACCCGAGCTGGGTTGCGAAGCAGTGCCGCGGGATATGGGCGCCTGATTTCTCCGATCAGCGACTGGAGTGACGGGACTACCCATTTGCAAGCCCGCTATTTCTGTAGTAGTTGCAGGAGGCAACACGGTTCTCCGGCGGTTTCTCGTCAGTGCCACACTACTCTCCTCGCGAATAGGATCAATAGTCCTTGGTTTTCTCTCGCGAAGCGACATTTTCGAGCTCGGCCGGTCGTGCTCCGGGGTTGGTGTCGAGTCTAGCCCATTGATTGCAGATTGTCGGTCTCGTCGTATACGGGTCGCTTCTGCGTTTAGGTCCTCGTGTGTGCAGCTACCCGTCTGACGATCTGACGGAATGAGAAGTTTTGAGAGTTCTTGAGCAGCTATCATCCAAGTGACTTCTGGAGGCGTAGGAGAAGGTGATCTGTAAGCAAGTCGAGACGAAGCCGAAGAAAGTGCTGAAAAGCTTCGTCTGGCTTTAAGGGAATCCACAACCTTCGCCTGCGAAGACTGTGTAGGTGATGTGTATGCCGGAGCCGGCGAGGATGAGATTCGTAGCATTTTGGGGGGCGGCTCAGGAATCTGTGCCATGACTTCGTCCAGCTTATCCAACTCAGAACCCGACCACCATAATGGGTCATAGGGGTATACTGAGGCTAGGGTGTTTGTTGTAGAGAGCTCAACGTCATCTTGAACGGTAGCAAGTTTAGAGCTCATTTCACTGCCAAGTCCGCCGAACTCCTGAAAAGCGTTTTCGCAGGTCTGGTTTCCGACAAGGCCACTCAGATGACTGAGTATACCAGAGTAGAGAGCTCTGTCGCTGTAGCCACCCTCCAGCACACTGACAATGCGTCCATCGACATACAGTCCTTCCTCAGCAGCAATCTGAATAACGTCCTGGGTAAGTCGAGCGTAAAATTCGGTTGGCACATTCACTTTATGACGCTGCATTCCAGCACCCTCCCACTCGCTCGCGTCAAAACCGGCAGATAGGAAAATGACGGCTCTGGGTTCCTGCTTGGCAGCCTTTAATCGGGCTGCCTGATCCTTGAGATATTTGCGTGTCTTGTCCAGAAGAACCACATATTTTGTCTGGTAAATTTCCCAAAACTCTTGCTCCGTCTCCCATGGTTGTAGGTGCACGTTCCAAACAGTTTGTCCGTGGGCGTTATCGATGCAGATACTAGCATTCCTGACCTTCTCATCGTCGCCCATTTCGCAGGGATATGAATTGATGTCGTGTAAGCTGAAATATCCGATAGAGGACTTCTTCCAAGCAGCGTGGCTCTTTGAGGCTGCTTTAGCTCGCGAGTTGTGTGCCCATGCGATGGACTGGGATCCGTCTCCGTGATGCAAATCAAAGTCGATGATTGCCGCGTGTGTAAGACCGTGGTTTAGCACACCGTGCATGATGCCGACGTGAACATTGTTAACCCAGCAGAATCCGGATGGTTGTGAGGCGGAACAATGGTGTCCAGGGGGTCTGACGGCAACAAACGCCCTCCGGGGCCCCATTGAGAAGACTGTGTCTACGGCATCGCACACGGCACCCAGAGCACCCTCCATTGCTTCCAGAGACTCGGAACAGAGGTAAAGATCACCCTCGTGGAGCTTCTCCGCCGAGCCCTGATCTGAGCCCTTTGAGCTAGGTCTTTGAAGCTCCTTTCCTCCATTGGCAAGAATTGACTCGGCAGATTCACACATAAGCTTGAGGTCTTCCATCCATTTCGTTCCGTGTACGTTTGTGACGGCAGGGGACGACAAGGACACTCTTCGGCTCGTCTTGTGAATTCGAAAGGGGATGCTGGGCAGTGTCTGCATATTGCGCTTGGATTGGACGGGGAATGCACCATCGCTGTGACGCTCTCCGAGTCGAACGTAGGCCAACGAGACTCCCAAAAGTCCGGCCTTGATTCGCTCGGGCCGTTCCACAATGGTACTCAGGGCGCCCTTGGAGGTACGAGGACGAGAGAAGCGGTGGCCGTAGACGGAGTCGTTGACTATGACAACTGTTTCGGTTTTGAGCGTCGAGACGGGGCCATGGTGAGCTTCGAGTTCGGCCTGGAAGTAAGCTTTGGCAATTGAATGAGCAGTCTGCGGAGGTTTCTCGGGCTCGTAGTGGACAGCTCCATTGATAGCTCTCGAAGAAGGGGAGACGAGCTGGCTGTAGCTCGATCGTCGCGACAGTGAGCGGCCGCCGCCGTTGGCAGAGTGTAGGGAATTCATCGAGGCCTTTCGAATCAGAGTAGGGGTGCCGGCTCTGGACTCTAGATTCCGTGAAGGGCTGCGAGAGGGCGGTCGGGCAGGAGAAGGAGAAGCATGGCGGGAAGGGGGTCTTAAGGGCGTAGAAGGCTTCGAGGATACAGTGGGAGATCTGGAGCCACGTTGGCTGGAGATGGACAACTGGCTGAAGGAGTGTGACAGACTCGCCTCGTCGTCGTCTTTCATGGCGTTTGTTGATTGGAGAAGCGGAGGTCGTGACGTATTAGGTGAACGGGACATGGCTGCTGCTGCTGCTGCTGCTGCACCTGCACTGCACTGCACTGCGCTGTCCTGCCCTGTACTGTACTGTAATCTACTGTGCTGTATTACCTATACTGTGCAGGCAGTGCTGTAAGGCAGGTAAGAGTCGGTGTGGTTGGGTGTAATATGGGGTCGGGTGTGCTGAGTCAGGAGGGAGAAAGGTCTCCGCCCGTGAGCAGCAGCAGGGCGGCCAACTTTTTCTAGAGAGAGGGGGGCGGTTGGAGGGAGAAAAGATGGAGAAATCAAGAAAAGAGAGAAGGAAAAATGGAAGAAGTTTTTTTTTGGTTTTCGGTGTTGATATATACGGAGTTAGTGAGGTTGGATCGACTGCGTCAGTGGTCCAGGTCCCTTTTCGATTGGGGGTGCTACGTACCAACGATACTATTCCCCTAAAACATTCAGACCGACTTAAAAAATAAAAATAAAAGATTAAATCGCGTCGCCAAGCGCGCTCGATTACGCGGTCACGTGTGGTATGTTGAGAGTGTGTACATACATGGGTGAAGGGAGAGTCAAAAAGTAAACATGTAATTGATGTCTATGGCATGAAGAAAGAGGACGAGGTTATGATGATTGAATTAATTGTATTTCCCCCAAACATTTGTGATCTCCCCCCCCCCCGACTTTTCATAAACAGATCTTGTGTTTGCGATTAACAGGATCGAGTCCACTAAAATTCTGCTTGTCTTGCTGTATTCGTACACCGTAGCACCGAAAGTGTGTCAACTACCCTCTAATCCGATAAAGTCCCCTGATATGACATCACATCGAATCGTCGAAAGGAGATCAAAAATGCCCAAACAAGCAACAGAATAATGTCTTCATTGTTTTCATACTTAGCGTGAGCCACTTTTAACGATAAGCTTTCAACTGAATCTTTACGCTCATCGAACAATTGGCACTGAGGCTACGATCTTTGTTCCCTCTTTTCAAATCAAGGGTACATGCAAAACACACAACACAAAGAAAGAAATTTTTAATTTTTTTTTACTTTTCTTTCATGAACGAACCCTTTCTCGCTTGCTTCGTGGCACGGTTGCATCGTTGCCGCTTACACGCTGTCGTTGCTAGAGCTTGTCGCATGATGCTACCCTCCAAGACTCCACTGAGCAGCATGAATCAGCCAACTACAACGCCGCCTCAAGCGCCTACACCACTGTCCTCTCTGTCTGTCCATGGATCTTACCTGACAGTGACAATGGCCATGAGTATGACCAAACGTCAGAGGCCACAAACACCGACCTTTGCCCTGCTTTCCAATGGCCCTCATTTGTCTTAAATTGAGTCTCCGTTTTCTCCTACGCACCTCCAATCGTTTCCGCCAGCACGCAGCCAACCGCCAAGTTGTAGGATTTCTTTGGCTGGAATAGCATCAACTGTTACATAGTACACCACTGCTTGTGGAGCAGAGCGTCTAACCAATGCAACCGATGACAATTCAGTACCTCCCCTCTCCCCTCTCCCCTCCCTTCTTCCCCTCTCAAACCCCTTCTTCACCCACTGACGAGTGACAACTCAGAGAAATGGGGCCATCCTGCAATGCTGTCAAGTCTTGGCCAGGCTGACTTTTCCCAGACCGGCTGGTCGCTTGAAAACTGGCCCCCCGACTACTCCGTAATAAACATGTGGTACTGCCGATCTGCCGTCATCCGTCCGGACGTCCAGGGCAAACCGTTTGCCTCACCTCCACCTCAGTAATGAACCAGGTCTGTTTTCGTTCTCCGTCTATTGTCGTCTGTCCACCTTCGATTCGACTGGTCCACAATGTGAGGCGAGACTTGGGTTCCCATCCATCTTGAGGCTACCCTGAGCGCCAAGTCAATAGTGCGGCTGCAGGTGCTCGCGGATGCCCACGTATTGGGACAAATTGGTGGCGTTGGCTGTCAACGCCTGATTAGCCTAACAGGCAAATTCCAGACCGGGCCATCCACAAAGGGTTTGCCATGGCATCGGTGCTTTGCTGCAGCTCAACGTGGTGTCTCATCTTTATCCTCCAATGCTCCTCTTATAATTTGATATTCGCCTGGATGGTATGAACCGCCACGTGAGTTCGCATCAGCATAAATTCCTCCATTCCATAGTAAATTGAGTGCAGGGCAGGACAGAAAGCGAATCCAATTGAAGCCGTCGTTTCTCCAACACGGCTCGAGACCATTTATCCAGGGTCAAACGTGCCTATTGGTTCAGCCGCACACAAAAAACGCCTCGTCACTGGCGCCGACTTCAACAGCACTCTGCCTTGTATCGCTTGGCTTGCAGACGAGACCCCAGCTCCTATACCTCTTTTAAAGAGCTCATATATCGAACAATGTCTCCAACCACGCGGCAGTACTGTTACAAATCGTATCTAGCTTGGCGTTGTGGCTGCGGGAAGCGGGCATGTAAAATGGGCTGCTTGCCCCCGGACTCGTAGATTTTGGAGAGCTCTCTCTCTCTCTCTCTCTCTCCCTCTCGTAGTCTCCCATTGTGATTCCCAAATCGTAAATTCTGCCGATTGTATAGCCGTTTCTCATTCAACAATGACTCGATCTCTGCTTCTATCTCTCTTGGCCGGCAGCGTGGCCGCGCAATACTTCACTCTCCCAATCATCGACAATAACGAGATCAAGCTCTTGGACCCAGGCGACCCAGGCTACAAGGTGTGCGCCTCTGCGAATCAGTATCTCAACAGCTGTATCAGCAAGGCCGGAGGAGAGCAAGCTCTCTCCACCGCGAACCCTGCGTCGCTGGCCGCGTGCGCATGCTGTGTTGGAACAAGCACCAATGCCCCAGCTTTCAGCACTTGCTCGAGCTATCTCTCCGCGGAAGCTCCTCTTCAGTCCACACAGATTTCCGGTTCGTAACGTGCCACTAACTTGAGGAGTCTTCTCATGTAGACGACGGGACTGACATGGCTTTTCAAGCCTTTGGTTATCTCTACTCAGTTTGTGACAGCGTTCCCACTATATGCGCCGGCAACACTGCTGGAAGCGGCAGTGCACCAAAGACGACATCGATCCCCAAGTCGACCAACGTCGCCCCTTCTTCAACAGTAAACCCGGCCGTCATCACGTCGAGTCCGGCCTCGGTCTCCGTCATTCAGGCATGCAGCTCAATGGTTGGCATGTTCACGTCATGTACCTACAACACCCCGGGCTTCGTAAAAATGCCCTACAAGGAGCAGGCATCGTGCTATTGGTAGGCTTACAATCTTCAAGAAGAAAATATTCAGGCCAAGCGATGTACTCACATGAACACAGCTGCAACACATCCAATGGTCGTGTCACCTTTACTGATCAGCTAGATCAATACGCTGCAACCTGCCGCGATTGGGCCATAACCGGAGAGCCCTTGACTGTCTACACTGGTTAGTTTCCTCTCATCATACCACCACTCAAATTGGCTCATTTCTGACATGATTATAGTTGCCAAAACGTTTGCTTCGTTCTGCGAAAAGTTCAGTGACGCATGTGACCCCTCGGCGACTATCATGTCGGTTCCCACTGATACCTCTGCCGGTACGGTAACAGATGGCGGCTCAACTCCTACGGGACAAACAACTGCAGCTCCTACCAGAACTGAAACTCCCTCCGGTGCGGTCTCCAATCTTAGAGTTGGATCTGCCGCGGGATTGGTTGCCATCGCTGCATTTGTTGCGCTGCTATAAAAGAATGTAGGGTACTTGCTTGGGTCGCAGCTACGGTTGGGTTATGGATGATATCCGGTGTGTCTATTCGAACGGGAATAAACATGTAGCGTTTAATGTGTTTAAAGAATTAATATCATTATCTTTTCCGTGTGTACTTGAACTTGATCTTAAGAAAGTCTATTCTGATACAGTCAAGTCTACGTTTACTCTCTTCAACGCCTCTACCGCCCAGTCAGGGTACTCCGTCTTGTCTGCATGACGCCATGCGAAAAACTGCCGAATGTATGCTGGAAATCTGTCCTCGATAATAGCCTTCCGAATCTCCCTCATTAGTTCTAATTGGTACCAGACGTTATGAATGGTGAGAAGATGCGCGGCTACCGTCTCCTTGGAAGCGTTGTGGTGAATGAACGCCCTGGTGATTCCCATGCCGCCGTCGCCCTCTCTGCAGCACATGCAGCCACAGCCAGGCTCAATAGGACCAAAGTCTGTGGCGTATTTGGAATTCCTAATGTTCAATACACCATGCTTGGTGACGGCGTTTCCGAATCTGGCCGTTCTGGTGGGCCAGACGCAGTCAAACATGTCTGCCCCCAGGGCGACACTGACAATCAGATCCTCTGGGTATCCAATGCCCATGACATAACGGGGCTTCAGCTCTGGTAGCAATCCTGTGCAGGTTTCGACAACACGGCAGTAATCAGCCTTTGCCTCTCCGCCGCTCAGTCCACCGATGGCGATGCCAGGGGTATCCCTCGCCATCATCTCCTTGCAGCACTCCTTTCGCATCTCGACATCCAGGCCTCCTTGAATGATGCAAAACAGATTCTGCCTATCGGGATTCTTATGCGCGGCAACGCATCGATCTAACCATCGAACGCTGCGCTCCATTGCTTCACGCATGCGGGCCTTGTCTGGGGAAGTGGTAACCAGAACATCGTCAAGCTGCATAATGATGTCGCTGCCTATCGTATTTTGCAGTGAAATGGAGTGCTCTGGGGTGAGAAGCATGGGCGATCCATCGTGAGGACTCAGGAAGCGAACGCCTTCTTCTGTAATCGTAGCCAGTTTGAGCAAGCTGACCATTTGAAAGCTGTACACATGTAAGCCAAACTCCGTTCACTAGAACTTGGACATTACATACCCGCCACTATCAGTGAGCAAGTTGTGGTTCCAGCCCTGAAGCTTGTGCGCACCACCAACGGCTTCGAGAATTTCTTGTCCAGGCTTGAGTCCCAAGTGGTAGGTGTTGTTGAGACATAGACGGCAACCAGTCTCTTCCAACTGCTCTGGAGTAAGGCCCTTGAGAGATGCCTGGGTTGCAACGGGCATGAAAATAGGTAACTGGACCGGTCCATGAGGAAGAGTAAGGTTGGAAGCACGAGCTCGAGTTGTCTATGTTGCCGTTAGCATGAGAGATGAAAGATTTATTGCAAGGGGTACGTTGACAGACTGAACAACGAGCTACAAGCTCAAAGCTGAGAGCTGGAGATGTATAAATATTAGAAGCCATTCTCCTGGCAGCCAGCATTCTCTCCTGGCTCTGTCCTTTTCTCTGGGTCTCGTTGCGTTATTCACAACGATTTATTCTACTCACTCAACTCTGTAGGTTAGTTGTTTCCATCACAGAGTATTAGTGAACAGTGCAAACTGCTACATACACGGTGTAATTTTTATTAAACATTGAACCGATTTTGGTGGGGTCAGCTAGCAACAACCCACCGGCTCATTCTCGGCAGTTTGCAACTTGAAGCTGCCAACGAGAATTTCCTCAAAGAGCCAATTGATGCTCAAGGCGACTGCTTCAAGATCAGGGCATTGAGCTTCCTGAAAGGCTCTATGATCACCATGGGGGGCCGCGCCATATCGCCCGGAGGGGCGCTTTTGAGGACATCAAGGATGTTCTCAATCCCAAAGCCCCTTCCCGAACCCCAGTCTACGAACCTGCATATTGGCGATCACAAATCGAATACCATGACGAGACAATACCCTCAGCACCAGTCAATTACATCGCCGCTGTCGTCGCGTGAGAAGGGAGATTGGGGTTTCAAGCGCCCGTTTCCCCTGAAATCGACAATGGCTACGTCTACCCCGTTGATTCGTATTAAGCAAGTCGATACCATCGAGAATGTCACCAACTTTGCGTCTGCGGCCGACCATTCCTTGTCACTAGAGAAATTCCAAGAGTTGCGGGTTGCTATGGCTGTGCCTCAGAATGTTGATAGAAGACAGACCGGACAATCGACACCACGAACGGAGCTGTGGCATAAGTCGGTCTTTGAAGAGGATATGGACTTTACAGACTTTAAGCGTGGCCGGGGAGATGATCGTCGTTGGAAGTTCCAGGGCCCCTGGCTTGCTAGAATGACTGAGGGAGATTTCGTCGAGTATCTGAATAAAAAGGTTCGCCCGAGGCGAGCTCAGTTCAGGGAATTGCTCAAGAACAAGCTTGCCGAGGATATCTCAGCGGGTGACAGGTGGTCTGCTGCAGAGGCGGGCAAGTCGCCCCCCCAAAGGTGGAAGCTAAGGCGATTACGGAGGGGCAATTCACAGATTACCTGCGTTCCCTACGAAACGACCGAGTCACTCTATATGCCCTTGTCTCCAAGTTCCTTGACTTGGCACCCCTGGGACAGCCGGTTGGATTCATTCAAACCTTCTGGTCCAACAAGGACAGCAGCGCCCCTGAGAGTCCCTACGGGAAGTCTGGCCCTCCACCAAGTCATCCTTCTGCAGGTATCAGCTATCTGCGAACGAGCTCCTTTATGGAGAACCACCCAGTTTACGGCCCCCAGTCCAAGCGAACGCCAGCCCTGGCCCGAGTGGTGTACCCAAGAATTGGACCCGCTCCTGCTAAGCTTGGTGTTGGTGGTTTCGTCGCCAATGCGCCTGCTGGTGACACCGAGTTTAACGTGAGGCACGGAATGAAGAGAGGCGCCGCGAATAAGACCATGCTGAACGGAATCATGTACCTTGATACAACAACCGTTGGCGGTGCTAAGGCTTATGTCGAGGCACAAACCGCGAGCGTTGATCCTAGCGGAAAGGTTGTCCTGCAGCTCCGGGAGACTGCCCCCGAAGCCCAACTTATCGCGAGGGAAAACAAGGGGTTGGCAGAAATCTACCATGACGGCGTAACCAAGCGTTATGTGCCAACTGAGACTGACGAAGAGGAGGCGGCATTGGAGCCTCTGCCAAACCCGGATGAGTGGCGCATGGATCGTGTCGCAGATGAGATCCTGGAAGAGGGGCGAGCTGAGAAGGACATTGTAAGCAGCTCTAGCAGTTATGGCCTCGGGACACCAAAGGATGACCAGCGATGAGGCTGACATGTGGATGAAAATAAACAAAAATTATGTATAAATCATGTAAAAGTAGCTACAATGAATGTTGAATGTCACGAGCGCCGGATGACCACTGATTTTTTTTTCACTTGACTAAGTCGTGTAGCCATGGGTCCGGGACGCTGCAGGCTAAGTGCCACGCAATCTGTTTCGACGGTTGGATACCGCTCCTAATTTTGAGCACCTTTTTCTTCGAGTTCTAAGTAGGGTACGGGACGATCACTGGGATAAAGGTGAATGTGGCCCTGCTTCTGGAGAAACGGGTACAGATACAGATGTGGACCAACGTATCTATTACAGACACTTGCGAACTGACGATGAACGGGCAGCAAGAGGTACTGGCGACAAACAGCCTGGGAGTTTATTCACCCGAGTCTGCTAATGCCCGCAACTTGGCTGTCTGGTAGTATTCACTCAACCGACGTTTCACTTTATTCACCATTCACCATTCACCAGAAGCTACTGATGCTTTACTTTACTGATGCTGTACTTTACTGATACAGCTACTATGCTGATAAGCACAACTTTGACTCATTCACTCAATTCATACATTCCCCTAGTTTACCCAATGCAGTCATGCCACTCACATAATTCCTCCGTCGCATTCACGTAACCCAAGCCTTTTACCTACTCCCTCCTCCACTGGACTAGCTGAATTCACTACGAAATGCCATTTGATATTGCAGTAGTTATTCAACTCCCTTGCATCTATATAGTAGAGAGACACCTCTCTCAGTCCTGATCTCTCTTAGTTCTCTATCCTTCTACTGAACAGAAATCATCAGCAACCTTGGAGTCATACCATTATAGTTCTCAATGAGGACATACGCAGCCACGGGCAACCCCATCGCCAACAATCTGGTAAACAAGTTCCTAGAAAGCCATGTCCAAGAATGCCTACGAACCCGACGCACAGATGCAAAATATCTGGCCGATACGTCGCAACTGTCAATTACTGAGCTTTGAAGGGCGCAATTGATCTGGTAAAAGAGTCAGGCCGCCTAACATGCCGGCGGTAATAAGAGCCTATAAGCAACATATACGCACACGCACAACCAATATTCACGAAGAAGGCAAGACTGTCAAGAAGACTATGAAGCCGAATCTTTGGACGCCCACAGTGTCGTACATTCGTTTACCCTCCGCGAGCTCACCAACACAATGGGATTTCCTCGGTACGTAAGATATGCGATTTGCACCCATCACACATAGGACGCCGCATGCACAATCACAGTATGCACAATCGCAAATTGGTTAAAATCTTTGGGCACTCGAGCCTCGAGCATATCTTCAACGCAAGAAAAAGAATCATCTTTTTTTGTTCTTCATGAGGCCCGAGTTGGCTTCGAAAATTGCCATGAATTTTGAGAAAAAAAAACACTTATTGCCATCGGATCGCAGAAAGTTGCATATTCATGCTTGGAGCCAAATGATATATCTTTACACCACAGTTTTGCACAAGGATTTGGGGCAATGCAATAGAATCAAAAGATTGGGAGACAACTTGGCTTCAATCCCTAAGCTTTTCGCATCACGAGACACACTTTGCTATTGCTATTTAGCAACGCCAATGCATTCACAGGCCGCCCTGGGAACTCCGAACTAGACTAACCTACCCAAAAGAAAACCCTTGTGAGTTGATCCCCCTCTTCACAAGGAATGACGCTGATATTTCTCCTAGGTCAACAAATACCATCGGCTACGTGTTAACTACATTGATGTCCAAATTAGCGAGAGGTATCAAGGGGTATATAATGGTGGCTCGTCTAGTGAATCGAACGGAGTGGTCGAAAACGAACGCTCTATCAAACCCACCTACTCTGGGTTTACTTGTGTTTATGAATTGCTGAAAAGAGTCACCACCCATGGGGAGCCGGTATTGGATTTCCTCTACCCTCACGGTCGCGCTTTTAGATGTGAGACGATCTTGGACAATAAGCCCATAAACTTTATCATGGACTCGATGCAATTAGAACCCGTAAGTGCGAATTGTGTGGAATCGAGACGCGACGAGACGGAAAAGGTTGCTAATACTCTATCAGGAAGCAGGACTTATTAGTTAGGGTCTGATTTGGGCTTAAGATAGAGTCTCACTAAGACCATTCGTCTCGTATGAATGACCTATGATCAATTCCTAAGAATACTTCTACTGTCTTACCAAAACCGTCTGGTTCTAATCACCAGAAATCTGGAGGCAAATAAAAACCGACATCTCTATAAAAGACATGTAACGAACAACAAGAGGTCATGAGCCATGAGTCGAAGCGCAGGGAAGAGCACGGGTTGGGAAGAACCGTCTTTGAGACACCTAACCGAGCGATGCTGGCCGAGCATGCCTTTGGTGGACAGACTGGATCTGGACAAGTTGATCAGTTCGACATAAGGCGCCGACCGACATGGCCCCCGATGTGGAGGATGGGAATTCGGGCGCGGAAAAGAAGGCCCGAGGCATACGGATGCGTTAGTATTGGGATATCAGATTTATAAAAGAAGGCTTGTATCATCTCACCCAGGGTCCATCGATGACTGCATGCTCAATCCGCTATCGGTAGGTGCCGATGGTACCAATCCCTCGGAAGACGGACGAGCTTTCACGCAAACCAAGGGGGTGCATTCATTTTATGGCTCGTTACCTCCACTAATTCATCGTCTCTTGATTATCTATATCGCCATCCTCTCTAGCTCAAGAGGTTCAATCACTCTGCTTCGATATCAGAACACCGGCTTTTCGTCTGTGTTTCAAGGCATCTTCTTTGAACCTGAGAACGAGGACTTTTGGTCATCGACTTTTATCGCTACTTATTGATTGGGAGATTTCGCCATAGCCTTTCACACTTATTCCCGGAATGCCCTATCGAGGACTACGCAATGAAGGAGTCCTTGATTCAATTGCTCGACTGATGGAATGGTCGCAGAACTGGCCAAAACCTCTCCCCTACTAACATATGATTACTCTGAGGAGAAAGAAGATACAAAAGGGGCTCTAGAGTTTTCTATTTGCGCTATTGGGAAAACTTTAGTCCTACAGGATGAAACTTGGACTACGCTCATGTCTAACCCACTGAATGACTGCCCCTCACGACTCGTTACATCCTCCGCCCGCTCAACCAGCAATGGAAGTTGGATACGAGCCGGCTACAAAGAAGCGATCAAACCGGGGTTGAAGCTCAACACATCAATTGAGAGATGATATACGTTTATGATACCGGAAGCGGGTGAGAATAAATGAGATGACTGGGTGGGACCTTGGTTAGGAAGACGACTCCTTCTACTACGATGTTTGGGGGAAACTATCGATACAGAGTCAACCAATAAGTAAAGCATGGAAGAGAAGGGAATCTAGGTGGCAAATACAGGCAAGAATGTTTGGAATAGTGGAATGATACCCAACCTGGAGCTCTGCATACAGTATGTGTGCGAGAGGGGATGATGGTGTATTATTACCCTGTTGTGCGACACACCATGGATCCAACAGTGCGTATTCACCCCCCATCTCACTCCGCCAGAAATGTGTATTTATGATAGAATGAAATTACTTGTGCCTCTGGCTCTTCGCTGACCGTTTACAGAATTGTATACGCTATACTTACCTGACTTCATTCTCGATACCGTTTGGTCAAATGATAAGGCTAGGGTTCTTACAGGAACAACATCCACGACAACCCGGCCCAGACCAGTTTTTAAAGAAGAACATGAGAAAAAAACCTACACTCATTGAAACACTTCAACAAATTCCTGTACAGGGCATAACTACCCCTGAAGTACCCGGCGGTAAACATCAGTTTCTGTGGGGCTTGCCATCGCGGAGTCGTCGAGGCAGCATGCATTTGTGTTGGCGGACCTTGGGCCAATATGTACTCTTCTGAAGATCGATGGAAGCCCCTTGATAATCACCAATCCACTGCCCAAGTGGCAGGTACCCGTTACTGATCAGCCACAGAGGCGCTGCTGCACGGAAATTCTTCCATCAATCTATATGAAATTGACACTACTTGGAGATGGAGAGTCTTAGATAAATGGATGCTACTTCAAAAACAGCGGATAATATCATCCTTCGAGTATGGGGTTGATAAGAGCTGGGTGTACTACCAGTAAGCATCTCTATACTCACTTATGTATTGCAATGGGGCCGTCGAAAGGATAGGATGGTCGCCTAATTGGGAAGTTGGAAAGGATTGAGTGCCGGGATGTCCTAGAGCATAAAAGAAGCTATTAATCTCACGCATTATATGAGAAAATAATTGACTTCTAACCTTTTTTCGTTCCAATTGATCAAATGCTATAACATTGTTTTGTTCCCAAGTCCTGTCGTTCTACACTTTAGTTCCAGGCAAACTTGTTGAACAAACAGCCTTCAAGATTTAGACATGTTGATCATTAGCACATTCAATGACAAGAAAGCTTTGAGGGATAATTGGTCTAGAGAATGCTAATAGCAACAGATCAATCATCGAATGCTTATGAACAAAAAAAGGGGGGGGGTGACAAGAACCCTCAAACCTGCTTGTCTTTTGGTATGTTTCCTTTTACCATCATGGTACACATATATACATATATAATGAAACAATACGGTTTATTTTATAGTTATGTTATATAAAATGTAGATCCTAAAGGAGACCTTCAGGACTCTCTGACCTAACTATATCATGCAGTATTGAAGCCTCCGTATCACGCATCCACACATGAGCCATGCACTTCTTCACCGTAAGCCGCTTCTCCGGGTCCACAACAAGCATCAAGTCGATGAGATCCAGCGCAGAGTCGCTGACAGGATCCCAGTACGGGGACGGATAATCGAATCTGCCGCTTTTAATTTGTTGGCTCAAGGTGTAAGGAAAATACTTAGAGTAGAGCTCGTCCGAGAAAGGAGGAAATCCGCAGAGGCAAATGTACAAGACGACACCGGCTGACCATATATCTACTTGAAGTCCGTATTTTCTATTCTTACTATCCTGGAGTATTTCGGGGGCAACATCTAAGAACAAAGTCAGCAGTATGTCCATCATAATGATTTGGGTGTCCATACAAGACGGTGTACCACATAGTGTTGTCGTAAATCCTTGCCCAGCCCCTGAATCAATCTTCCTCATCAGTCCAAAATCCGTAAGCTTCACAATAAGATTCTCGTCGTCTGCAATCACGATGTTTTCGGGTTTAATGTCTCGGTGTGCCCACCCTCGATCATGCTGTAGACGCATCAGCCCCCTTGTTGTCAACACTTGAGGCACGTTACGTTGCACTGGCATATGCTCACCAAGAATTCAAGGGCAGAAAATATATGCGAAAATACTTTCCGCGAATCTACTTCGCCAAGCTTTTGTCTTTGGACGATGTAGTTGAATAGATCCCCTTTTGTGGCGAGTTCCATAACCAGGTAAATAGTACTGGTCGCATACTCGGCAAATAGATCAACTAGCCGGATCATATTTGGGTGGTAGGTCCCATTTTGATGTAGCTCTTGCATCACTCGAAGCTCGTTATACACACTATTGAGAAGACTGTACGTTTGTATTTCCGGTATCGCTTTAAACAACTTGACGGCATACACGACGCCAGTCACTTTGTTGAAACATCGGAATACTTCTGCAAAGTGTCCCTTGCCAAGCTTCGTACCTAGACTGTATCGCTTCGAGAAGCCTACGCTGTATTTGACACCTTCCAGAGCATCCAAGACATTAGAGTCGTCATTATGCGGTGTTTGATTCGGTATGGTGGTTTCCCCTTTTAGTGCGTCCACAACTGGTTGCAATGCTTCTTCTTGAATCTCAGGCAATCCTTCCATTATGCATGAACCTTGCCTTTCCAGTGGTTTTTGGGCGATAGCATCGTAGTCTGCAGTGAGGCGTCTGACAAGTTGGTTGAACCCTTTGCGGGAGGCTACAATGGATGCACGGCGGCCAGCTGGACCACGGGGGAGCACAGCGCCATGGTCAGCGAGGAAAAGGGCGATGCCTTCTTGGCCGTTTCGTGTTGCAATGCTCAGAGCTGAATCTCCCCAGACCGTCTCGGCCGCCAAATGTGCGCCTGCCTGGACTAACAGCCGGACGACTTCGATATTGCCACTGGATACGGCAGACATGAGTGGTGTCCAGTCGCTCGATGTTTTGAGGTTAACCTCTGCGGATCCATCCAGCAGGACTTTGACTATGCTTTCGTCTCCGTTCCCTGCAGCTTTTTGCAAGGCAGTTTCATCCATATGATCCCGCGCATTTACCGCAGCTCCAAGCTTAAGAAGAGCCCGTACGTTTTCTGTTCTGCCAAGGTCTGCTGCTCGTATGAGTGCAGTGTCACCGTCTGTCCCCTTGCCCTCTATATCATGACCATCCAGTACCATTCGTTCGAGTATTCTTGGAAGCTCAAAGGTAGCGACGAGGACCAGAGCGGGTACATTTCTAGGGTATTCTTGACTCCAATCAGTGTTGCGAAATCCGTGAAGACTCCAAGCTTGGTTTGCGACCTCTACTGCGGCTGTGTTAGAGGTGAAGCTATGAACGTCAGGAAGGACAGAGTCTGTATCAAATATCCCCCCATCTGAGCCCCAGTACTTCGCGGCGTAATCTAGAAAAGGGTATTGCTTGAGTCGCTGCAGCATGATAAAATCAGAAGCGCATGCGCCTTGGGAGAAATTCGGCAACGTCAGGTATTTCAGGCAGATTTTGGTGAGCTTTAGTTTTGCATCTAAAAGCATCTGCTCGTGACACCGCTCAAAGTACTCTTGAGTAGTATAGTGTATCGGACGAACTGTCTGGGATTCACTGTCAACGACAATGAGCCCCCCGCAGGCGCCTGTTAAGATGTCTCCGTCTGGCAAATCGTCGTTTTCGAGAGCCTCCGCTTCCGGCAGTGGTAGAATGGCATACATGTGCTGTAACTCCAAGACTGTGAGAGGCCGTCGGGCACAAATGACCCAGAATAAAATTGACTCCGCTAGATCAATAGTCTCTTGGCTTTGGCAATATATTCGACGAAGCGCTTGGGAATAGGTGACATCTAGTGTTGCGGGGAGAGTCCGTAGAGCAGATCGTACCTCCTTACGGGTAATCTTCTGCGATAGTGAGTCGACGTGCAATTTTGCTAGTAAAAACCTGCATTATGTATCAGAATGACTCTGCAGTCGAGTGGGAATTAACACGTACATCCCCTGACACTCTTCAATGATGGCTTTGATGATGTGTTCCTTTAGCGTCGGATCGGCACGTACGTGTTTTGAGAGCCTGAACTGCTGTTGAATTTCCGAGTCCAGAAACTTCCTAATGTCTTCGCTACTGGCAGAGATCTCTAATTTCTGTGATGTTTCGAAATAGCTCTGAAAAGTCGTAGAAGACCTCGATGTGCAAAGAAGTTTAACCTGTGGACCCAGTGAACAAACAGCTGAGATAAATTGGAGACTATCTTCCTCAGATTCGGAACATTCATCCAAGGCATCTATGACGACGTAGAAGACGTCGTATTTGCCGCTCTCCTTTCGAAGCAAATCCGTGATTTGTGCCAATGTAGGACGTGTGTCGTATTTCTTATGCAACTCATAGAGGGAAGACACCTCTGCGGGCAGGCTAGTATTTAGGGAATATTGGAGAGCTTGTTGCAACAGACTGGATAACAGATCTGTTGTGTTCTGCCTGCTCCGTTGGTTATAGTCGCAGTAGACATATGTCAACACAGGATTAGGCGGCCCGTTCCCACGTTCGATATGATCGATTATCAGCGAACTGTCAAATTGTGTTAGTCCTTTTGAATGTGGCTTCGAGACATCCGCATTCGCAGGTAAACACTTTTCAGAGGAGACACGGGGGTACTTGCACAATATTTGTTTTACCAGCTCCAGCTGAGATATCCTAGTTAGCTTGGCCAAAGCCTTGGTGGCAGAGAGAACCCACGAATGCCAGGGCACCAGAGAATACTGATTATGCCCTTAAGCCAGCTTTGAAAAGTATCGTGCTCCAGCAGCCATGACCCGGTCTCAGGCTGTACACCCTCTAGGATCGCGACATGTCTCTGGCGAAAGGTTAGAGGACTAATCCAGCGAAGAATAGCCTGCGCCTCATCAATTCTTGCTTTAGCCTCGGAGCTTTGGACTTTGTGACCGATATCATCGAGTTTGACATTTAGCATCTTTGCAAGCTCACTATTATGTGCATTAGAATAGGTGTTGCTTTTAAGAGAGGCACAGAGGGATGGCAGGAAGAGTCCATACATGGTGTCATTTTGCATCACTAGAGTAAAGTGGCTTTTCAATCTTTCTAGTGATGCCAGCATCTCGGCAATGTCCTTCTTATCGAACGGCCATGTCAAAGGCTGCATGAGTCGAGAAATCTTGTGTTGCGGCGCCAGTTTCGCGATGATATCCTCCAGGACAGTCTTGAACAGATTGACTGGGCCATCTGAACCACAGAGAGAGTTGAAGAATAGAGGCTTCAATGTCAGCCCGGTATCAGTGGTGTCGTCCGCATCCTCAATGCGATCTCTGAGCATTTCAAGGAGACATGTTATGCCCCTCAGCTCGTCACGTAGCCTCAGTCGGTCAGTGGAGCCATTCTTGACGTCTTTCACATACTGCGTCGCGGTTGCCGCGAGCTGAAGGACGGCTATGATGCTCGCACTAATGCTTAGAGGATCGCTCATGCTCCGTTTCTCCTTTAGTCCAAATCAGTTTCTGCCTTATAAAAACCAATGGGCCAAGCAAGATCTGCAACGAAAGTTGGTGTTTAGCGTACGAGTGTTTTAAGCTGCTTTATCTGATAGAGCTCAGAGGCGTCATATCTTATTGATCCTTATACTTCTTGCTCACAAGGTAGTACTGGAATCCTGACCACCGCGCTAACTTATTCCTTATACCCCTCAACAGCCTCACTCAAATCCTTATACTCTGGCAGCTTCCATGCAGACCCCGCATCCAACCACGCCGCCACCTTGTCCAGCCTTAACAACACCGCAATCCACGCAACTGTGTGCAGCATCTTCACCCCAAATGCCGTGTTGGGCCACATGACGCCCCAGACTCCAGGAGGCAGTACCTGCGACTCCTCCACAAATGGCCTCAGGGTCTTGTCAAACGCCGCCAAACCGGCAGATATATCGTTCCCGTGCTTAGCCAGCTCTCCAGCCAGGATGTAGGCCCCCACCACCGCGAGTGTCGTTCCCATGCCCGTCAGAGCACCAGGGGCATACGCTGTATCGCCCAAGAGCACAACTCGACCGCTATACCACCGGCTGCTCTTCCGTTGCACAACCTCCTCGGCGTAAAAGTCGTTTGCCTTGTTCATCGCCTCAATCAGTCTCGCAGCCTGCCACCCCGCCCCGTCAAACACCTCGGCAAACGCTGCCTTTTGCGCTTCAACATCCTTCTTGAGCGCTTCATTTAGCAGCTCCCTGCCCGCCCTAGTAACCAAATATGCCTGTCCAGCATCTTCTGTATGCCACCTGGTCACCATGAGTCTCCTTCCAGGTACATGACACCCTGAAGCAAGATTCTCGTCGTCGGGCCGCCTTGGAACCTTGAAATATGCCGCGAATAACTGCAGCATAATGGAATTGTCCATAATCTCCTCATCCACCTGCATCATCTTTTGCCTTATCCTCGAACTCTGTCCATCCGCCGCCACCAAGAGATCAAACCTCTCCTCCGTTCCGTCCGAAAGCTTCACTCTCACCCCATCCCCCTCATTCTCATAATCCTCCACCGTCACTCCAAACCTATACTCCGCCTTCCCTTCCGTAACATCATAGAAGATTTTGCTCAAATCTCCCCTCATAATCTCCAACTCACTCGTAAACGTTCTCGCCCTCCCATCACCTTCCTCCTGCCTGCTCATCAAAATCTGCCTCTCGCCTTTTGCATTGACAAGCTGAAATCCCACTTCATCAATGTTGTGCCGCGTGATTTCATCCCGAAGCCCCATGCGATCTATGACGGCCAATCCATGGTTGCGCAGGTCGACTTGCTGTCCATCTGTTCGCAGTGTAGGGAAGCGCTCTAGGACAGTGCATGAATGGCCCAGGCGAGTGAGCCAAAATGCCATGGCTGGCCCTGCAATGCCAGCGCCGGATATGAGGACTCGTAAGGAAGACATGTTTGCCGTTTTATTTTTGCTGAAGTAATAATGACGGCATCAACAAGTGAAGAGAATTATCCATATATAGTCGAAATATTCGGGCTATTTACCTTGCTGCGTGTCCTGGCTTAGTTCCATGCACCGTGTTCTGCTTACTTCCTTATCAGGGGACGATGCAATGCTATCTTACTATGGGGCGATTAAGACACAGTGTGCGAGTCAGAATTCCGCCGAATTTCTACATTCTGACACAGCGTCACAATTTCTTAGAAGCCTGATTCCCAAGTTGATTGTCACACAATTCGATCAAACTTCATATCTACGCATCGCATGACTTACAGCATTGCGTGTTATGGGTATTTACGATTCAAAGGTTTGTCGGAGCAGACCCTCTACGATGAAACTTGGTCAAGGCATGGTCGGGACATTTTGCATCCGCTGTGATCAGCAGATACGAGATAATTGTCTAGAGAGTCGTTGCATCCTGGTGGCAACCATATATCAGGACAACCAGGTCCGTCACAAAAAGATAACAAGGAAATAAATCATGAATCCGTCTGCTGCTGGCTTGTCACCTTGCTTGCGGTGCCAGACTCACCCGCCATCCGAACCTTCTCTTGTGCTAAAAATGCCTCCTGCTCTCTGGCACTCTTCTCCAAATCGAGGAATGTCCAAATTCCAATGGCGCTGAGGAGGCTCAGCCCAAACAGGAAGTAGAATGGCGCGCTGTTGTTTTTCCCGCCTGGCGTGGCATCAATGATGGCACTGCTGATGAGCGGGCCGATAAAACTCGACGACTTGCCGATAATATTAAATATCGAGAAAAAGAGAAATTCGTGTCCCTGAGGCGTGACGGAGCTGATCATGATTTGCGAATAGCTGTACCATGGACAGACAAGCAACCCATAAAATGCCTGGTAAAGCCAAAATTCCCATTTGTTGTGGAAGCCAAACTTATTCGTCCAGTTACCAATCATGCCCCAGCCATCAAGGACGATGATGGCTACCATGATGGCGTTGAACATGGTTTTGGCACTGAGATTAAATCGTTTCTGAATGAGCCAGAATCCACCTATACCGACGCCCTGTGCAACGATGCCAACGATGAGAAGATACGTCAATGTCAGAGTGTTGTAGGTCACGACTTCATTCTGTAAGGTTGAAACGACAGTGACTGTCGTGTTGAGAGAGTCTCCAAGGAGAAAGTAGCCTGCTAGGAAGATCAGGCTCTGCTTGAGCTGTTTGATCTGGGTAATGGCCTCGTAGAGCTGCCAGAAGCCAACAGTGACAATATTCAAGCCGGCAGGGATCATCATTCCTGGGCGCGTTTTTTCGCAAAGAAACCACGGTATTGAGAGCACCAGCCAGCATGCCGTGGCAAAGGTGATGAGGACTGATAGCCCCCAATTGTTGTTGGAAGCGCTTTCATCCACCTTGACGGCGAACATGATGCCGACGATTATGGCAAGGATCACAACTTCTCCCATCGATTGGACATAGAAGGCGACATTGCTGAGCCGGCTTCTCTCCATTTCGTCTCGGCGGTCAAGCTCTTGAAGAGTAATATCACCAGCCTCATATGATAAGCGAGACTCCTTGATAGTCACGGTGTTGCGCGCCAGAGAGGGGAACGCAGCAGTCCAGTATGTAAGTGTTAATTGATAGGCTATTAAGCCAACGATATAAAGCCCTGTAGCAATCCTCCATTTCTCTGGATCGTGCACACCGAGCCAAGCAAAGCCGATGCCATATGCGATGATTGACCATACTATCAGGATCCATCGGCGACCAGTGCCAAAGTCGGCGTAGGCACCAATTATGAGAAACAAAGCGGCCTGGATAGCGAAAGACATGCCATTCGTTAGTAAAACAATGCTATTAACATCGCGACGACGACCAGCGAATAGCAGCAGTTCGCCCGGCTCGGAACTGGCCGCTTGGGTAAGCAGATTTTGAAAGGCTGTAGGGCCAAAGTTGAACAGCGAAAGGCCGTTGGAGCCAATGTAGTAAGAGTACCACGACCAAATCTCCCATTTAGATGTTGTTGGCACGTCGCCATCGCTCATTTCTGGCATCACGAGGCCCGGTCGCTCGTCAACGACAGCTGTCGACTTGGGAGCATCTTGCGATGATCGTTTTGGCTCATCATCGTCGGGGTTCGTGGATTGCCGGACCAGGGCTGCTTGTGAGTGATGGTCTGGAAATGACTCCGAGGCGTCAGAGTCTGGAGAAGATGGAGCCATGGTGAAGTCAAATGCAGAACATGCGACGCATCAAACAAAAGGTAAAAGGAGGGAGAGATGAGCTGAGACATGATGGGAAATGGGGGAACTGGGAGCTTGAGGGGTTTTGTAGCAAGCCAGCTCATTATGGACGCATCCCTCACTCTAACCAACTACAACCATGGATGCTTGGACGACGAGTGGCATGGTAAAATAGATGATTAGATACCTGGTAGAGAGGCAGGTCCTGCTTGTGAAACCATGGGTTACATGGCGAGCCGACGGCACAAGACCCTCCCCCTTCAGAAGCTAGAGCTCTAAAAAGCCGGAATTGACAGAAGAGGCCGGGTAAGGCGGACCCTACATGAATGAACGGCGTTTGTTCAGTTCGCAAAACGGCCTCTCGATAGGATGGAAACCAATGTTAGCTGCATGGCATCCTTGTTCACCTACGTCACTGTGGATGAGGATCCTTGATTGAGGGAGGGTTCATGGCTTGGTAGGCGAGGGTCCATGCATTCCGTCCATGTTACCCCCTTTCTTTGAACGAGTTTGACCGAGGAAATGAATGAGAATCGCTTGCAGCTATCACCAAGTGTGCAGTCCGTAGAGGAGGTAGTGGTTAGAGTTGGTGGCAGTTGTAAAGGTGGTAGTGGTAGTGAGATGGATCGAAAAGATCTCGATAAAGTGCCCCCGGCCAGAGGATCGTAATTGCCTTCTGAACTAAACCAGAACCAGAGCAGGCGCTCGGTCGTTGGTGGCTTCCTTGGCTTCTCCCCCGTCACTGCTCTTTCCACTACACTAGCCTACGCTAACTCTAGTTGCTTAGGCACGTGGGTCGGCGACCAGTTCTGAAGAGACTGCAAGTAAGCGCGGGCTTGCCTGTCTCAGCCAGTCACGCTTACTCTACAAGTATGGATGTACCTCGACAGCCTCTACAACCCTACCTCGTATAGACCCTGGCATCTTTAATCACCTTATCATACCCACTAGGTATCCATATCCATATGTACAATGCGACTTGCCTGCCGTTGATTGAGACTGCAGCGCATTGATACCTGTTGATTGCTTATGGGTAGGCAGCAGGCAGTGTGCTTGTTTGACAAATTCACGCTCATCAATTCGTCCGTTCACCAGTCAGTTTAGACCCAGCTATAATCTTCACGACTGGTTCTTTCTTGTCTAGGCTGAAACCTATCTGACCGAGACTACACCGAAGAGAATACCCAGATGGCTTCGGAAGAGACCCGAAAACCTTTCCTTGGCAAAGATGCCCCTTTAAACTAGTATCGCCAAGTCTTCACTGACAGTTCGATTGAAACTTCTATATCATCGACAGATATAGTTATACGGAATTCGGGAACAAACAACATAACCCACGTTCTTACTCTTGATTGTTGTGTCTTAGAGAACTCGTATGGGCCAAATACCATGTGCTAATTCACCCGATTGCCGTGACTGATAATTCACGATGTCGCTTGCGCCTTTTAATCAACAAGTACCTTGCGTCGTCGTCAGCCCCTGAAACAAAAAATTCATTTCCGATCGTGAAATTTTATTCCCGACAAACGTTTAAAAAGACAATAGTGGCACATATTCATATCCTGATTAGCATCTTCATAGTCTCTCATTTACCCATCCTCACGATGTTGCGCACCGGCTTCGCTGCCAGTCTCCTCTTCGCTCAGTATGCGTCTGCCGATGGCGTGAGCGCGTCTTCTAGTAGTAGCTTCGGCTCGCCTTCTGGTGGTTCCGGTTCATCTGGCGGTTTTGGATCTTCCGGCGGTTTCGTATCTTCTGGTGGCTCTGGATCTTCTGGCGGTTCTGGATCTTTCGGCTCATCGGGTGGTATAAGCGGATCGTCATTTTCACCCGATGGAGGAGCTTCATCTTACGAGGGCAGCGGCCCACTCTTCTTAGGATGGGGAGGATACGTGCCTTGGCCGCTTCCTGAAAACTTGGATGCCGATGGGTGGATGTCCTTTGATTCGGCAGCCTTGAAAACCGCAGAAGAGAAGTGGACGGGCCTCATCACAAACCCCGATTTCGAAGATCACTACCCAATCTCTGGCTTTGACATTTCTCAACCCTATCCCGGCAAGCCCATCGAATGGAACGTCACAGTCGTCGCCAAGGAGAACATTCCGACTCAAGGCATACCTACTCTTCACGGAGGCGATAACGTCTTCCCCGCCAGCATGATAAGATTCGACCCGCCATTGAGCATGGTCAACCCGAAGCTCGGCAAGGCCAACGACACCTTTACTCCCGACAGTTCATGGAGCTTGTGCGTCTGGAGTTTCAAAATGAATGAGCAAAACCGGACTGCTTTACAAAACGACGATGGCACATGCGGAAGCATCATGAGCGACGACTGCATCCGCAAGATCCAGCAGACAAACGCTGTTTGCGACCCCACTGGTCTAGGTCCCAATATTCCTCGAGAGTGTCCTTTTTACAGGGAGGCCTCGAAACACGTATGGACAGGAAAATACAGCCGCTGGCAGGATGAGATCGGAAACGATGCGAAAGACGTCGACTGGTTCAAAGGAGCAGAGATTCTGAGCGTCGGAGTGAACGCAACGACCCAGAATAACGCGACTGCCTTTACTCAAGTTGCCAACGGTACCGACATGATGTTGATTATGTGGAGTCCCACGATTAAAGGCCCAAATGCCCCCAAATCCGCGAATCTGACTGCTAGTCTGTTTTGCCCCAGAAGCCGAACCAAGGTTTCCAAGAAGGCCGCAGATAGGGGCAGTGCTGGAAAGACCAATGGTAGTGGGAAGGGCGACGCAAGTGGAACGAACAGTGCAAATGGGACGGGTGATGTGAAGGATGAAGGAAAGGGGAAGGGCTCTGGAGCTAATGCGATGGAAAGACTGTCTCTACCAGCATTGTTGATTCTACTGTCAAGCATGCTTGTACTGGTCTAAGACCTACGGAGGGACAGTGCGAGTGTAGTATCTCGAGTAACAGACAGCTGGCATAGATACAATAATGTTTAAATATCTCATAGGCGCTGATCCGGCCCCTTTCACCGATTCACAACGTGGGACAATCGAGGGGGACAGCAAGACATGTCAGCCGTTCGAGTTTGTGTAGGGTGCATACACCTACACATAGTAGCTCCTTCAATATCTCAACAAGTGCATGGTATTAAAACGCAAAGATAAGTCCATCCATCTTCTTGACTTTTGCCTCTCCAATTTCTCTGATCCGAAGGATCCGATCGCAAATGGACACTGTGGATATCCTCTACCAGTCGGTTCATCTCGGTCAGACATACCACCGAACAATTCCAAGATTTTAGAATGTATCATCACAGGTTGGGGGTTTGAGCAGGCAGCAAAATTTATCTTGACCCTATTGGCGAAGGATATTAACCCTGCTAAACAACACTCTAACAGTTGGGCAGCACTTCCCAGTAGGCGAATGGCTATCGCTAAAACCTGAATCATGAGAAGTCAAATCCAACTCGGGGATATCGTTTTGCGAACCGTTGATTAGGTCATAACGAACTCCTGGTTAAGGTGATGTCTAAGCTACGGCATCATACGCTGGTTGGTCAAGTAGGTTCTGTAGCGATGCCGATCGCGATGATCTCCTTTTGAAGGTTTGGTTCGGGCGATGAGGTGCCAACGGCAAGAAGCTCCGTAATTAAGCTTACAATATACATCCTTGATTATTGGGCGATACTTCAAAAGTTATTGCAGATATCTTGCCTTGTAAAATGATGGCGTGGACCACCAGCGACTTGCTTAGCCATGTGCGTGAGCCTTGTTCGTCCTGCCGTCTTAACCGATGTCTGCCTATGAGATTCTGCTAGATTGATTATGGCTAACTATCGAGTCTGAACAATGTGATGATCACAGTGAAGTGTCAAGAGCTTATGGGTGTTTAGGGGCGACTTATAATACACGTTTCGCTCGAGAATGGGAACTCTCGACCATATCAAAGCTCATCATTAATTCGCTCACTATATGGCGATTTCATGCAACAATTCACTATTCCAGAAATAAATTCGAGATGTCATTTTTTCGATATTGCCAAGGGGAAGGATTACGACCCCTGAAAGGGAATTCGCCGAGGTCAGGTTGTAACGCTTCAATATGAAAACCCCACAGTACCCTAGACTGCAGCCATGAAATACTACCAGCATTGCTCCACAAGATACTGCAATTGGTAGTGGGGGCTCGTCTTGCTCTCATCCTTGATCCAGCCATTAGCAAAAGCGAAAAAAGAAAAGAGAAGCTAAATATGGGTAGCAAGAGGCATCTTCTAGCTCAAGCGATCGTCTTTCTCATAGACCACGAGACGGTGTGACCAAGATCGCCACGCGGGGATGATATGGACTTGATGGGGCCAGGCGTTGAAGAGCAATGAATCAAGTAATGACTAACAGGAGAACTGTAACATCAAATCCTTCTAGAATTTCTTGAGTTAAGAATGGTAAGACGACAGATAACACAGCAGATGAGATATGCGTCGTGCTGAACGAACTGCTACCCCAGAATGGAGGGCATTGCAACCTTGATTCGTGGCATCACTCGCCTTTTGAAGATGACGTGGAGAAGGAATGGAGTCCAGCCAGTCGAGGTGGTTTCTAATGGGCTACTAAGAAAAAGATCGTCATATCCAAGGCTCAATGGATTCCATGGGATGGTGTTGCGAGTTCGTTCTTTCTGCAGATCAACCACAGTGCGTGTTGACGCACCCGGACGTTGCGCGGGAATATGCAGCGCCGTTTGGGGTGCCCTAAACGGCCGCTAAACAGCCCCCAAAAAGCCACTGATGCTAACAGCAGTACCGTGCCAAGATGCCAACTCCCACGGCAATTACATCACAACACCCCTCCGCTATAAAGCCCAACCGTCCGTGTGGGATGGATGGATGGATGGATCATGATGGATGGTCAACTTTGCCCTAGTCACCGAAATCCTTGAGAGCCTGAGCGAGCGAGTCAGATAGTACCTTGAAGCATACTATTCCATAATCCCTTAAGCCTACTTGTTGAGCATTGTCTGGGAAAGAGATTCCTTGTCTGCCACCTACCACACCAGTGAAGTCATGAGGCGTCAAGGCGTCCAACGTCTAACCTCAACACCACTTCAACTTCGACGCCCTGACTTTCGGGGCAACATGATGGGACGAGAAACCTGGATTATGATCCGCTTTTCCTAGGCAGCACTTTAACAGCATGTAGCGAATGCAGGTCGACCTCTGCCGTGGGGACACCATGTGTCTCTTCATGGCCCCTCCACACTTACACCAGCATCCATCGTTCGGCTCCAAGCCGTCGGTTTATCCAACCCCATTCCCCAAATCGATCGGCATGTGGGGTTGGAAAGGATGCATATGTATGGTTTCCGGGATGGGCTGTGGCTTTAGCCTCGATGTCCACGGGTGATGAGGAAGGCAAGCAAAGGAGTCACCTGAAGATGTTATATTGCGCCGGTATCCTCTCGATGAAGCTTCGGTCAATATACTAGATGATTCTCTTCTTTCAAAGGATCAGTGTTGTTTGCAATATTCAACCGTAGCTTACTGGACAATCAGGCTGCTGTCCACATATACCTGCTGCTTCTATCCTTACTACCATCGCTGGGACAAGGAGATCTGGAATCAACCCCGGGATCATCATCAATAGCAGACCTACTCATATTTTGCCATTGTTAACCCTTTAGCTCCATTGATCATGGAGAAAGCCTCCGGCCGCAGCTCTCAGGATGCCACTGAGACTGTCGAGCATGCCCCCACGGGCGCCGGCGCAGCTCCTTTGCCGGCATGGAAAACCTCTCCGCAATCTTTGAGAATCCACTCAAGCGCTTCAGCAAAGATGAGCTCTTGACTGAAGTCGATGAATTCTGCAGGAAATACAATCTCACAGATCACCTCGACGACTTTCGCAAAGGGGCCCTTGTTGCGCAGAACCCCGAAACATTTCGGTTGATAGAAGAACTTTCGCCAGAGGACAGGAACATTATCGAGAGGGAACACACGCACCGCTGGTCGCAGCCATTTATGCTTTATTGGCTTTGCGTCATGTGTTCCCTGGCCGCTGCTGTGCAGGGCATGAACGAAACCGTCAACAATGGCGCGCAGGCTCTCTACCTCAAAGACCTGGGCATCGCAGGAGATGGGATTACTCGCTTCTCCCAGAAGATGCAAGATGACCTGACTGGCTTGATTGTTGGCGCTCCCTATCTTTGCTGCGCCATTCTCGGTTGCTGGTTGACGGAGCCCCTGAACGAGGTACTAGGTCGTCGAGGAACCATTTTCGTCTCCTGCGTCATTGCTGCGGTAGCATCCATCTGGGAAGCAGTTGCCAACTCGTGGGTCAACTTGTTTATTGCCCGCTTTGTGCTCGGTCTTGGTATTGGCCCCAAGTCGTCCACTGTTCCCGTTTATGCCGCTGAGTGCAGCCCGGCACCAATTCGAGGTGCCCTGGTTATGCGTAAGTCTCTCTACATGCTTTCGTCCGACAAGGTTGATTCTAGTCCATGTATGAATGGTTACTAACCGTGATGTGGTTTGCAGAATGGCAGATGTGGACCGCCTTCGGTATCATGTTGGGCAACGTTATGGGAGTAGCCTTTGGCCCCTCGACCGGCATTAAAGAGTCTCTAGGCTGGCGACTCATGCTGGGAAGCACTGTTGTTTTACCCCTCCTTGTTTGTGCGCAGGTTTATTTCTGTCCCGAGTCGCCTCGGTATGTCACCCCCACACCCCATATGATCTCGATATCGTGATTAACACACACCCACCCCAGTTGGTATATTCAACACAACAAAGTGGAAAAAGCATTTAAATCATTTCAGCGCCTCCGATACTCTAATGTTCAAGCTGCACGTGACTGGATTACAATGTACGGGCAGCAGTTTTTGTTGGTATGCTGAACCACTCAGGATAGCCGGCATCGGGGTATGTGCATAACCATAGCCAGCACAGCTAGCTGTGCTGGCTTCACTGGCCCTGCTGGCAGTAACGTTGTTACTGCATTAAATCCCGTAAGAGTGAATTTATAGCTCAAGCTTTATATTAAGCTTGATCTCGGTACAGTTGTAGCTTAGATCTTTAGTCTTTCTAGTTCTTTCTAATCTATCAACTGTTTTGTGGAGGCAAGCCAGCTTTTGTGTCTTTAAAAGGCTATTTATCTTGGTTTCTAACGTTTAATAGTGAATATCATCGCCTACTATAGCACGACAATCTTCATAGACTCCGGATACTCGACCAACTCGGCGTTATTGGCCTCAATGGGAACAGGTATCCTCAACTTTGTCTTTGCCATTCCTGCTCTCTTCACTATTGACAGATGGGGACGACGTAACCTCCTGCTATTCACGTTTCCTTTTATTGCCATCACTCTGTTGTGGACGGGCATGTCATTCTTCATCCCGGAGAGTGATGGTAAGAAACGCGTGGCTATGGTTACGACGGGGATGTATCTCTTTGAGGTATTCTATTCCCCTGGAGAGGGTCCAGTGCCGTTTACCTACTCTGCGGAGGCCTTCCCAGTCCATGTCCGTGATGTGGGCATGTCGTTCGCTACCGCAACAACGTGGTGCTTCAACTTTGTCATTTCGTTTTCCTGGACGGCACTACAGCGAGCTTTTACCTCTCAGGGAGCATTTGGATGGTACGCAGCTTGGTGTGTCATCCTCTGGTTCCTCATCTTGCTCTATGTGCCGGAAACCAAAGCCCTTACACTTGAGGAACTGGACCAAGTTTTCAGCGTCAGCACTCGAAAGCATGCGAGTTACCAGATCAAGAATGCTCTATGGCACTTTAGAGTCTGGGTCTTACGACAGAAGTTGGAGCCTTTGCCTCCGTTCTACCGTCAAGCGGAAAAGCTTAACACCTAAAAGTCAGTCTGGTTAGTAGTGTGTGTGTTGATGTTGCCTCTGGAATTGAGGAACTGGGGATTGAAGGAAACAAAGGGACTATTTTTATGTGTTATGAGAATTGGCTTTCTAGTTGTTCTTTGTTTATGTCCGTCTTTACATACCGAGTACCCTTTTGTGGCGCCTAGTATAGGTATAGTTAAATTTCTTTCTTACTATCAGTGACGAAAATCGTTGTGAAATTTACTCAAAGCGCTAGATTTTAACTAAGCATCAATGAAGAGCTTTTTCGCCAATCGTCATCCACTTTTACTCTCAAGATTGGAGGTTCTTAGTCACAAAGGCGCAGCATCCGATGACTCTCTCGGCAAAGACGGGAGTCGACACGTACTCCTCTAAGCAGCGGTAACATATCTAAGAATAGCATCACCCGGCAGATGAGTTGGATATCCGGACGGAAGATGGCGCCTTGGGAGGATATGGCGTACAGTATACTAGGAATATGCTATAGTAGTATGCCCTTGATGTACGGCCAGGGACCGAGGGCGTTTACACACGGCTGCAGGAGGAGATTATGGAGAGGACGGATGACCAATTGTTATGACTATGATTCGATAGACTATTACCGGCAAGACTACGGCGACAAGGTAGGACAGGATTGGGCTACTAATGGCTTTTTCGCCCTTGGTCTTCAAGGTCCTCCGAGATAACTTCCAGTTTCCATCAATCAAGACCGGATAGGTCTCAATCCGTGGTGGCAAGTCAGGGGGCCTACAGTCAATTTTCTCATATGCCAAGATAGGTGCTACCCATCTAGGCAAAAACCTTTCTTGCCATATTAAACCACCAAGTGGATAGGACACCCGGCTCTGGCAGCGGGAATCCGTTTGAAAAAGGGTGTCATTTGTTGGGCAGGGCGAGTTTGTCAGGATAGACATTCCACAACCTCTTCCTGTTTGCTCGCCGCGAGGAGGACGGGTTGATTGACATTAATGGCTTCGACCCGACTATCAGCCAAGAAGTGTTGATCTAATAGGAAAAGTGCGCAGGCCGACTTCGCCCGGTTCCCTGCATTACCTCGTCTAATCTGTTTGCCTGTCTGTTTTTGTTTGTCTAGGCAGTCTGTCACACCCGCGTCTCACAATCTACCGTACAGCCACTTCCTCCCGGGCTTCTTGTTTTATCCCGAGTGGTATCCATACTCCTCATCGGAAGAGCTCACTGCCTTGGCAACGCAATGGATCCGAATCGGCTACGGGATAGTCAAGGAACAGTGGCCATCTTTACTCAAAGTGAGAGACGACAATAAATATGACCTCCTTATATTCAGATAAATTGTCGTTCAAGGTGACACGAAGTCATGGTATATCTCGGAACAGCATGTCAGTACCGTGGCAGTAGAGCAATACTTCAACATTAGCATTGAGATGGAGTCTGCTGGAGATACCGACGAGATTAGACAGGCTCCTGATACGTATTACAGCTCGAGTCGCTGGGATACGCGTCCACCCTCAGGAATTGGTTGCCATCACACCTGTGAAACCAACATGGGATCTCGGGAAACAAAATGTTTGGTCATGCAGGTCCCCCAATGATAGGCAAACAGATGACGCCGGGCGTTGGCGGTTGTCACATCTATTCCGCGGATACTGACCAATAGATGAGAGGCCAGTTTCACCCGACGCAAATCCATGACATTCGTATTTGAAATGCTTCGCCAATTGTTTCTGTTCCCAAGACCTGGATGATGTGCTGTTAGAGCGGCGGCTCTCTGCAGGTTACCTGTGATGATCCATGGATGGTATCAATTTAGGGATCCCCAATTGCCACTGAGAGTATGTCCTGGAAGCCCGCCTGAGGGACCCTAGCATCCATGGAATTCAGCACAGCCTTCGGGTAGCCGAGCTGACCAGTGGACTTCCGTCGGGTCACCGAGTGACTCACCGAAAAGCGTGTGTTTTGTTTGTCTACGCCGAGAATAAGTAATTTGAAGTCATTGTGTGTTTACACGTATTCGAACGTAAAAACTACATAAATTCACTGCGATAGAATCTTGAAAGAGATTTGTCGAGTTTTGTTGTCACTTTTAGTTTCCCATCAGTTTCGAGTTCAGTGAGCCCGTTCCAGGTCGATACAAGCCCTGGAGGCCCACTGTAAGTTACAGCGACACAGCACCCTCGCGGGAATTACATCCACCCAGAGCTGGAGACCTGCCCACTATCCGCATCCACTGCAACACCCCACGTTCAGTGGAGCAACACCCACTATCATCAACACCTCATTCAAGACTTCCAGCATCTACAGCAGCAGCAGCAGCAGCAGCAACTACCTATTCCCGAGTCCACAGCTTCGCTCCAAGTCATGAAGCCTATTGAGCTTGATGGCCGGACAGGCGAGGGAGGCGGCCAGCTTGTCCGCGTGGCAGTTGGACTTGCAGCTCTCACCTCACAGCCCATCAAAATCACCGACGTGAGAGGCAATCGCCCTGGCAGCCGTGGTGGAGGTTCGTTCACAACAAAATCCCCTAACAAAGGGCAGCAGTGCTAGTACTCTCTCACTTCATCAGTCTAACTCGTCTGTCCAGGTCTCAAGAATCAGCACTTTGCCGCCATCAAATGGCTTGCAGAAGCCACAGAAGCAGATGTCGGGGGCCTTCATGTCGGCTCAAAGACCTTGACATTCATCCCCCGTCGTTCCCCCACGGAGCTGCTCCAGCGCAACTCCTCCATCCGCGCCGAGTCTGGCGCCGCCAGCATCCTGCTTATCGTGCAGGCTATGCTGCCCTACATTTTATTCGCTGGCAATGACAGTGGCGAGCCCGTCGTGGTGGAGCTGTCGGGCGGCACCAATGTCGGCTTCTCACTGAGTTACGAGTATTTCGACCAGGTCTTGATGCCTACGCTGGAGGAAAGATTTGGTATCCAGGTTGAACGCAAGTTGAAAGCTCGAGGCTGGAGCCTGGGGCCGCTTTCGAGGGGCACGGTCTGGCTCAAAGTCCATCCAGTACCCAAGGGAAAGAAGCTTCAGTACAAACCACCACCCCAATACAAGTACCCCGAATCATACGATGTGGAGAGCATAGACGTCAGCATCGTCATCCCGATGCATTCGCACGCAAAGGCCCAAGAGACTCTGGTTAAGGACCTTGGAGATCTCTGGCCCGGTGTAGACGTCACCTTCAAGGTCGTCGAGGATTCGGGGCACGACGGCCGCTGGACTATCCTTCTCGTAGCGCATTCCACAGATGGGATCCGTTGGGGGCGAGATATCCTCGCATCCGCCCCCAAGAAGCTCAAGTCATACGACCAGTTCATCGCGCAGCAGTCAAGAAAGGTGTGCAAGGAGCTGTATGAAGAGATTTCGGTTGGTGGCCAGGTGGATGAGCATCTCCAGGATCAGCTTGTTTGCTTCCAAGCGCTATGCGATGGCTTCTCATCCTTTTCCAGGGGGGACGAGCCGGAGGAATCGTCTTCAACGGGTCCTTTGATCGATGCAATGGGGAAGCTTGAGATTGGAGACGGGAGGATGAGAAAGGAGAAGACGCATGAGCCATTCGGCCACGGGTCTACGCACACACAGACGGCACGATGGGTCGTCAGTGAGCTATTACCCAAGGCAGAGTTTTTCAACAAGGGTAATTTCGTCAATGGGGTTGGCTTCTCATTATAATGCTATAATGCGTATACATGCTAGATGGTGGTTCCTAGATGTCGAGTTAGTAGACCATGTAAAATAGATGCGCTTCGTCGATTGATTCAGATAGGCCAAGTTGTCAGAGACCAACGTATAAAGGATGTCTCGAAACGAACAGCCCCAAATACCACTTGCCATACGTTCACCGTGCAACCCTTGGTCCGCAGTCAGACGGCAAAGACTTGGCTCGAGCGTTGACGGCGCCCCGTCCTCGGCGAACTTGTATTATTTCAATGACGAAAGTTGTTTCAAGAGGCGTCGAATCAGTCAACCGCATCAAGGTTCATCATCTTCCTCCCCCGCTCCGGTGAGGCCTCAGGCGATGGAGAGGAATGTGGAAGGTTGTTGTTCGATGCTGTTTGGCTGCTTTACCCCGGCCCGGCCCGCCGATCAAATCCTGATAAGGGGGGAGAAGGGTCACCACCATCTCTTATTTAGGCATCTTTCTTATGCACTGAAGACGCCGAATCGTAAGGGCCCCCGCTTTCGATCTAAATTTCCAAGAGATGATCTAGCCTTTCCAGCGCGTAATACTATCGGCGGACATTTCTAGAAGCTTGACCTCCTCATCAAAAATTGGTTATTTAGGTCATCAAGCCATTCATTCAAATGAGCCAGATATTCATTGCATATCAAATTCACATGAAAACCTCCCATCCGTCTTTACGGGGTTGCCGTGCCGTTCTCAATCGCCAATCTAAAAAATTAGCATTTATCAGCATTGATATTTATTCCAAGACATGCGTGAGACATGGAGACCCGCATTCGCCGCCAAAAAGATAAGTAGTACTTGAAGGACCTCGGTCCCGACCTGGATCTAGGAAATGGATAGGTAGGTAGTAATGCAACGCGATCTAACCGAGCACTTGAAGTCTTGCAGTCCCTTCATCTCGTCCAACTGCAACCTCTGTGCCTTTCTTCATCAACGCGCACGTTTGCGAAAAGACGAGGAGAGCGCCGGCGTTGTTTGTGCAGAAAAGTCGTAGAGAGAAAGAGAGAGAGAGAGAGAGAGAGAGGGACAAGACGCCAGGACCATGACAGACTCGAATCCAAATCCACCACCAGTTGAAAATGACTCGGCCGTCGCCAGTGCCTATGAGGATGAGACCGCGACTACAATTCGCGAGGCGGTTCGACGCTATCCAATGTCCATATTTTGGGCCATCGCCATGTCCTTCACAATTGGTAAGACTACCTATTCCTAATCTTGTCAATTGCTTTTTCCTTTGCAATGCTGACCCCCGTCAGTCATGGTCGGCTATGACACCATTCTGATGGGCAGTCTCATGGCATACCCGTCTTTTGTCGAGAAGTACGGCACCTATCACCCGGAGCTGGGCAAGAATGTCATCCCTGGCCCTTGGCAGGTTGGCTTGACCGTCACCAGCTCCTGCAGTGGCATCCTCGGTCTCTTCCTCAACGGCTTTCTCACGGAGCGCTTCGGCCACAGGGTTGTCACCATAGTCGCGTTGACCCTCCTGACGGGGTACATCTTCATCCCCTTCTTTGCGCCGAACATCCACGTCCTCATTGCAGGCCAATTCCTTCTCGGCATGCCGTGGGGCATCTTTTCCATCATGGGAGCCGCGTATTCCTCCGAGATCTGTCCCACCGTGCTGCGAGGATATTTGACCTCGTTCATCAACATCTGCTGGGTCATCGGGCAGCTGATCATTGCCGGCATCCTGCAAGGTCTCGTCAACAACACCTCGGAGTGGGCATTCAGGATCCCCTTTGCCATCGAATGGGTTTTCCCCATCCCGCTCTTCGTGATTGCGCTCCTCGCCCCGGATTCTCCTTGGTGGCTCATCCGTCAGGGACGGCTCGCAGATGCAAAGCATGCTCTGCGGCGCCTTTCTAGCGGTCTCACGGATGAGGAGATTGAGAAGAAGGTGCTCATGATGAATCACACCAACAAGCTCGAGCAAAAGCTTCAGGCAGATGTCAGCTTCCTGGATTGCTTCAGAGGCACCAACCTGAGGCGTACTGAGATTTCCTGCTTGACACTCTCATCTCAGAGCTTGATCGGCCAGGCTCTTGCTTACAATGCCACGTACTTCTTTGTTCAGGCCGGTCTGTCAGCCTCGGACGCGTACAAGATGAATTTCGGCAACATGGGCATTGCATTTGTCGCCACCTGCTTCTCGTGGGTCTTGATGTCGTGGTTTGGTCGCCGAACTCTAATGCTCTTCGGAATGAGCATGCTGACCTTGGTGCTGCTGCTTATTGGCATCTTATCTTATGCAGCCGACAAGGATGCCGCTAAATGGGGTCAATCGGCCCTGGCCCTCGTTTGGCTGGCCATCTACTCATCTACCGTCGGACCACAGTCATTCGCACTTGCGTCCGAAGTCTCTGCCACCAGACTACGCTCTCAGACTCTGTCCATCACTGGCATGGTCTACAATGCTATCAACATTGTTGATAACACCATTGAACCGTACATGATCAACCCCACCGAGGGAAATCTCAAGGGCAAGACTGCCTTTGTGTGGTTCGGTATTGGCGTGCTGATCACAATCTGGGGTTTCTTCCGGATACCAGAGACTCAGGGTCGTACCTTTGCCGAGCTGGATGTGCTGTTTGAGAAAAAGGTCCCGGCTTGGAGGTTTGCATCCGAAAAGGTGAATGTCGTCACTGAGGCGAACAACGTGTATCCAAGAGAGATTGAAGATGGGTCGGGACAAGACGCTCCATCGAAGCAGTTTGAGGGCAAATTCGAGTGAGGTTAAAAAATAGATTAGGTAAAGAATCCCTAGACGAGTAATGATGCATGACCTCAATTCACTGTTCCAATATCATATTCTGTGTCGGGTATCTCGTAAGTGTAGGTAGTCTCTCGTAGTCTCAACTGGACATGCATATACTATAAGGAGTCATATCATGAGTTCCCGACTTCCTTCCCTCAACCTAATAGACTACAAGCTACGACTCTCTGGCATCATACTTTGATCGTTGCTAGGCATGGAGTTTGCAATGAATTCTCCATCTTTACCAATACTTAAACTATATATCTCTTACAAATAAATATCCTTTTCTTCCACCCCTCGCTCTAGGGCTGCGGCCATGCACGGCACCATCTCTTCCAGATATGAAGCCAACGAAATGATAACCGTTAGCGGCCATATGTAATGTCACCTTGAACGATTCTACCGTTGTTCCCAAAAGTATTATGTGACACATTTCGGCTGTTGTTACCGACATTCGCATTTCCGCCCCCTCCGCCTTGCACATCAATTAGCCAATGAAGGAACAAGATGAAGATTCAAGACTTACCGTTGCTAGAAGGGCTGCTAGGGCCTCCATTGCTTCCGTCGTTTTCATTGTTGCCACCCTCACGGCCCTTGGGTTTGTCATTTCCAGCATAACGTTCCAGCACCGCCCTCGCGACGGATGCCGCCGTGGCTGCTGCAAAGTCCTGCCATTCCTTGTTCTTATGGCTATCCGCATAATCGCAGACGCCCTTGATGACGAGGCAAGGGAGTTGTTCCCAGGCACCGGCTCCCTCCATTTCAAAAGCAATGAGCTCGTGCTGCGCTGCAAACCGATCTCGGTCCTCCCCAGACCTCATAACAGCGTTCCCTGAGCCTATACCTCCGACAAAGATGGCTGGGGTGAATTCTTCGTCGCCCAACAGGCCTTCTCGCTGAACCAGGTGAGAATCATTGCACTCCAGATCAGCGCAAGATGCCTTCGCGGCCGAGTGGCAATGCCCCGGTGGTGTAGTTCCGCACAGTTGACACTTGGATCGGTGAATGTGCAAATATTCCGGCGGAAACAGCTTATCTTTGTCTATACCAGGGTATTTGTAGTTTGCCCCTTGTTGCCTGCGTGCCTTTTTGGGTTGCTGCAATCGACGGAGGTGAACAACAGCCTTGTCCTGGAGTTTCTCTCTGGCCAGCTCTGTCTCAAGGGTTGCAATCAGACTGCGGATCCCGGTGGTGCCTTTAGAAAGACTGTCCACGACAGTATTCCTCACCTCAAAGTGTCCAGGATAAAGCCTTCCATAATCGTACTGGACAATGTTTTTACTTATCACCACATCGCCGAGCATCGTTTCGACGCCGTTGATCTTTGGTATGCCACCACAGATCCCGACAAGAAGAGCGAGTTTGATGCCACCAAAGCTAGACCGGAGACTAGCTACGGCTGCTGCCGCGTTATTCGTCCCCATCCCGGGGAGAACGAATAGAACAACGGCATGACGGCCGACGCTGCCTATTGTGTAGTAGTTCGGGTCGCTATCCGCCCGGCCGAGGGAATCATCGTCCTCATCCCAGACTTGATCAAAGAGACGTGCGAAAGCATTGTACTCGCGAGGCAAGGCGCATATAATAGCGACCTCGAACTCAGAGCGATCGTTGGGTCGGATAGCGGTAGCCATGATGGTGCAGAGTAGGTTTAGGCAAATTTTTGATGGAAAGTCTGTTTTCGAACCAGGCTGCCTCTTCAGGAGGGCTCTGGACAGTGTTGGGTGGGCTCGCGAACCAATACCCTCTCGAGGCTTAGCAACTCGTTCCAGAAGAGGGGTTGAGCCGGCCGCCTTAACAGGCCCAACAGTCTCTTCTGCCTGTCCGCCTTGCAAGTGTTGATTCCTTCCGGGTTTGGTTGCCTTCCAGCATGGACTGAAATTAGCGACGGATCAAAAATTGGGACCTACGTCAGTATACCTGCGGAATGTGATTGATACCATCTTTGGTGATTATGCCACGGTCCTTTAAAGCGATATTCATCACTGTCCGGCCCCACACATGCAAGGGCCGGTGCGGGTCGTCCCGTAACCGCAGAACAACGATGTAGTCCAACGACCAGCAACTGTTGATCAGCTCAATATGCACCGACTGTTAAACACAAGCTTATCGTAGTGCTGCCCTCCGGGGTTTAGACGGTTCAGAGTTATCCCTCTTCATTCTTGAGCAAGATTCCGACTAGCCAGGGACCTAGGAAGATCCAGATCGCACACTCCAAGACTACAGTGGCATCCGTTGGCAATCTCACGGGGCTATACATTCATGGGGATGGTTTCAACACCAGCAAAGGACTACCTGGCCCTGTTGAGCCAAGCAGAAGAGCGATGGAAAGTTCCGAACGAACCCGAACAGAACTAGGACAAGAGGGATGGCGCACCCAATAGCATCCATCGATCGCATCGGACACGGGGGCGACATTGTGCGCTTCAAAACGGCAGCCCAAACTATGAGATGCATAAACCTATACAAGACAACCCTTTATACGCATGGTTGGGCATGCCAATACAGCCAGCTTGCGCGAGGAGGTAAAATGGATCTTCTTCGACGATTCTCAAAAACAGTCCTAAAAATTGTCATTAACTCACATCCTCCAGGGAATAAATTTACAACTTAGGAGGTAGAGATGTACGTAGGTTCATACTATATCCGTTGCATAAATACTACAGACTCTCATACCGGAGGAGAGGATGGGATGGTTTCCCTCCTCACTCGTCTATCGAATTCTTGCATTAATATGGAAAGTTTAAAGGGCCAAATGCTATCAGTGCTATATTATTGCTCGCCTTGATTCTCTCTAGAGGCAGATGCTCTCTCTCTCTCTCTCTCTCGTCAGAGGATGCGCGTTGCCGCGACGACTTTTGATAGAGTTGACAATTCTCGACAACATATACTTACAATAAAACTAGGTTAAGGAGGTCATTGTGATAAAAAAACAAAAAGTTTTATAATACAATTTTAGTAGTACTAGTAATAATTCCTTTATAAAGTCCCAGTAGAAAGATTTGCGATGACATGAGCACCTTGGCCAGTACGCCGAGGCCGAAATGTACAAATAGAGAGCATGGTGGTGCGTTTATGAGAATGTATTCAACGAGTACAACCCGATTTCTTCGTAGTTCATGGAACATGTGGATTCCTTCTTGGTCGATGTGATGAAGACCTAAGGAGGGTGTCCCCTTGATGCAAGATTGTCTCGAGCGTTAGCGTTCACACTTCGGGTCAGATCATCCCGAGGCAGCGAAGGTCGCCAGAATTATGGGTAAATGGGAAGGTTATGATAGACCATTTGCTTCGTTGACAGAATACTGAAATTGTTCTATGGATTGTGATGGGCGATGGGAGCCATTACGTCCAACATGCCACAAGATTCGGTCCCAAAATCTAATCTCCCAGTATCGATTTATAGTTCCCACTGGAAAACGTAGCCGACGCAACGGCCGAGGGGGTGTGCCGAGAAACCAAAGCGAGGCGCATGATGGTGATGTTATACACAACGCCGTAATTTCATATACTCTCTGCCATATCGTCCAATGTGTCTTGCGTGCGCTGACGTTTTGCCTTGCAGGCTCTGGGAACAAGATGGAATTCTTTGATGCTGGGATAAAAAGGTTTGTACTCTTTGACGCGATTATAATGGTCAAATCGCAAAACTGATCATCTTTGCGTCCACCTTCTTTGCGGGCGTAGCATTGTTTCGTGGACGGATGTTATAAGTCGAATTATATTCAAGTTTCAGGTGTGCGCCAAGATCAACCCAAATCACTGTAAAGAGGCTGTTGGGCGTATTACTATTTTTTCGCAGGGTCGAAATGAGGTATACAAAAGAACAAATACCCCATTAGCCAACAAATGCGTCTTACTCGTGCACCACGCGCCAGTTGAGACCATACTCGCCCTCCATAATCTCTTCAATGTCCCTCAGCACATCATCGCTGACATCTCGCCACTCGCTCGCTGCATCGCCCACCTCTCGTACATGGCGGGACACGGTAATGATATCGAAACGGTGCCCCGCCCATACGCCGCGTGAGATGTTCTTCTTGATGTCGGGGCATGCTCTTGATGACCAGCAGGTGCGGCATATGATGGCCTCGCGGAAACCGATTCCCGCTGACAGGGGCCCGCAGATTTTCGAGGGATCCGTCAGCCTATCCACCAACACGAGCTCCTTCGTCGTCAAGTTGCGGAGGACCCATTCTTGGTCCACGGCGTAGAACCAAGTGTTGTTAGCGATGATTTGAGAAATGAGCTTGTCAAAGGCTGGGTCGTTGGGGAAAACGCCCCGTTTCCTGCATAGTCGGAACAGCACTCTGGTATCCGCTTCCAGGTCTGGCGACCATACCAGAGTGCCGACGTCTGGGTGGGAGATGTCGCAAAGTCGGAACGGCACCATTTGGCTGTTGTCGTGCGCCGAGAGCGTGAGAGTGCCCAACTTCTCCACTTCCTCGGTAGTAAAAAGACCCTCTGGGTAATCGCCCTTGTCAACTTTGTCCCCAACGCAGACGAGAGGTTTGCCGGCCAGTTGGCCGATGCCACTCGAGTAGATTTTATAAATGTGCTCCCGTCCAATGCGCCAGTATCTAGAGTGTGTAGCACCAAAGCATACCATGTCGTCAATCTCCAAGTAGGTAAAGATGAGGTGAATGAGTTCAGTTGGAAGACTGTTGATACCGGCGTTTGCTACCATATCGCATTAGCAGGGCTCACACCTCGGAGTCATATATCTTTGTTCATTCAAACATACCCAACGGTGGGTAACGATTGGTGTGTTTCCAGCTATGATGCATAGCCTGTGGCGTCTCCGGGATGATCAGGTGCTTCAACAGGTCATCTGATTTGAAGAGCATGCTCTCCAAGGTGCTTTGCCTCCCCAAGTACTCGGAGGTCCTCGGTGCGACGATTTGCCAGTGTTGGTCCATTTTCACAAATTTGGGCTTCTTCTTTTTTCTTTTTAAGAAAAGATGATATTCTTGAGGATAAAAGGATATACAAATGCTGCTTGTTCTTTGAATGAGATTGAGCTGGGAGGGTTCTGGGACAAATGTCGAGGAGTCTGGGGAGGTGTTTATACTTAAGAACGGCAGTAGGACAGAACTACCCAGTTAGATGGAAAGCGCTGGTTTGTTTACCCTTTGTTCGTATGATATATGCTTTTTTGAACCTGATGAAAGGCTAAATGAGCATATGGGCATATTGTTCGGTACCGAGAGGGATATGGACCAATGGTTGTTCGAGACGGGTAGGTTTGAGGTCCATTCAAGATGGCTCCTCCATCACTGGACTGTTCCATGAATAATCGTGCTTTCCATGTAGCTCTAGCCAAGTCTCGTCTCTACACCAACACGACTCTTGGAGATCTTTTTCCCAGATCCAGGGTAACTGTAGCTATTGAATCACCTCACTAAACCGTTTTTATACTACTACGTGGAGGAGATGAACCCCCCATCTGACCGAGATTGTGAAACTAATCTGGTTTTCTGTTTCTCTTCTTGCATATGAGAATTTTCTGCCATATTTATACTCCAAATCTTTTTTAACAGGCTCATATTCTACATAAAACTTGCGTACAAGGAATTCAGTGATGAATGAAGAGCGAGAGGCTCCTTGGAGGGAACCCATTACCTAGTACTAACCCTAACCCTATAAATACAGTTGCTGGGTGGCTTGGTGGCTGCCCTTTCACAAAAGGCTAACCTAAAAGGCCACTAGCCCAATACGCCCTATACAAAGCCTGATTAAGTATGGCGCCAAATGCCAAGTTCATGACCTGTAGCAGCCACAGTCTTGGTTGTGGCTGGTGCTACTTTACAGCGTGTTGCTGGGCCACGGTCGCCCTCCTACCTAGCAAGTCCAAATGCACGTCGATATTTCAAAAGTTTCCAACCCAAATTTTTGTTCACGACAGGCGTCATCACCTCCAACAACTCATTAGGCACCAAAGCTTCCCGCATTCGCATCGCATATTCAGGCATCTACCCTTTTTTCATTGGAAGCTCCCACCCGGCCATAGAGCCCCCCATCCCCCCCTTCTTTTTCTTTTAAATCTTCTTTTCGTACGACGTCGACATGGCTCCGCTCATCCTGCACAATGTTCCTGACGAGGAGTGCTACGTTGGAGAGGATGGTATCAAGAGACCATACGCCATGATTTTCAACCCGTATGTTTTAATTCATCCAAACAACCAATCTCGGCCACACCAATCATGACTTGCTTGAAAAACTTTTTCACATTAACCTTTTTTTCTTGACTTGACTGCTGACCCCCATTTTCTTCGATACAGCCACGACGGTCCCGGCGGAAATCCTCGCGCTCGTCGCGCCGTCGCAGAAACCGGCTCCTTTGGCAAATCCACCAGACGCTCTCGATCCAAAACAGGCACGCCAGCCCGCGGTCGAGAAAACCCGACCCTCGCTGCCGCAGATAAGCTCTTTGGCGACTGGGTCTCCAACCAGGCCAACAGCAATCCCCCCATCGCGAACCCTCGCAAGGCAAACGCAGGCGCCGCCGCCAACAGCCAGGAGGACGCCGTGCCGCAACGCGCCTCGGTCCAGTCACCGCCCGTCGAGCTCATACTGCGAGGCTACCGATCGTCGACGCAGCAGTACGCCGCCATTGCACACTACGAATCCCTCGCCGGCCGGATTCTAGAAGACTACCCTCGCGAGCCCCCTTCCTCCCAGAGGCGGTACAAGTCTGAGTTGCGCGACCCTGCCTTTACACGCAGGCGAAACCTCACCTCCGACGAGCGTGCCCTCGTCAACCGCGCCGATGGTGGAGAGCACTGGGTCAAGGTGACATTTGAGAGTGCAGAGGCAGGCAATGCAGCCGTGTACGCCAGCCCTCAGAGGATATTGGGACACCTTGTCCACGCTGAGCCTTACCGAGGTGTACCACCTGCCAAGGACGAATCTTGCCCTGATATAGGCCAACTAGCAGATGGCGAGGATGGGCGATCTAAGAGCGTACCAACAGGTCTCGACGCTCCCAGGCCGAAACCTGTGGTATCAGGTCTGCCCACGACGTTTAGTAGCCGTCTGCTCGACCTCTCACCCGGCGACTCGCGAAGCTCTAGCCAAACCATGGACACGGGTACCGTCAACTACTCCCACAGCTCCAGCGTGACCATGACGGACGCGCCTTTCATCCCACCTACAAGCTCCTCGGGCTTTGAACCCATGGAGATTGCACAGGAGAACAGCATCTTCTGCCGCCGCATCCCCACCGCCCGCAAAGCCCGCCTCCTACCTGCCGAGCAGGCCCTGCTCCCCCAACAATCTGTCATGCAGCGCTTCCTCAACGCGGTGCCCATCATCAAGTGGTTCAGCGGCAGCATGATTGGCAACGAGGTGCCTCGCACCGAGATGGGCGAGTTTGATTGGAGTCGCGCCAGTCTTTACTGGAAGGTTATCTGGTGGCTCGATGCTACGTTTGGTTTATTCAAGGGCGACGTCTATAATATCGACAAGGATGATTAAGACTTTTGCCAGCGATGCAGGGAAGGAAAATAATCCGCCTTTTTTTTTCTAATTAGATGCAATCATTTTTTCTTCGGGTTTATACATGGTTGAAAGCACGGGTGGAGTTGCGGGTAATGCTAATCACGATTTCATGGCGTTCTTTGGGAGGAGGGAGAAAGGCGGGTGGGTGTTGTGTGACACAAAAAGGGGTAAATTGTGTTTTTGTTTTGACTGTTTGTTGTTCTTTTTGACCCCCTCACTCTCCCCGAGGCCCAACACATATCTTTTGAGAGGCCTCTATTTAGAAACCTTTTTTTGTCTTCTTGTGTTGTTGTACTTGTACATGAAATGAACCTAGCAAGTTTTATACAGAAGAAAGAAAGAAAGAAAGAAATCCTATTTTCTACCGAGACTTACTCCGTACACAGGACGGCATACCTCATAGTATGGCTCCATGTCAATGCGTTCTCCCGTGTTGGGGTTGAGAAACAGTTGGGAAAGACAACAATATGCAGACAAGGTCAGAAAAAAGAAAGTAAAAAAAATAGAACAAAAAAACAAAAACACGATTCAAATTTCAATGTGGGGATATCTAAACGCTGCTGTTGATGACGATGAGTTGGCCTTTTCCGCGCAATACAAAAAAAAAAAGACCCGAAAAAGACGAAAAAGGAGAAGAAGAAAAAGACCAAAGAACCAAAGTAAACAAATCAAAACGAATTCTATGCTTCCCGAGTTTCCCCACCGGGACTACCCCATGTCGACTCCGGAGAAGGCTCGTCGCTTAAAAGCTCGGGAGAGTCCCTCCCCTTATCCGCCTCGGCTAACATTCTCTCCAGTCTAATACTATCATCATCATCATCATCTTCATCACCCTCCTCTTGTTGTTGTAGTAGCTGTTGTTGCTCCTGTTGTTGCAATTGCAGCTGCCGTTGTAGGTCCTCATCCTCATCGTCGTCATCGAGTGGCTCGTGACGTTCCCAATGTCTTGATTCCTCATGCATCTCGTCTTCGTCCTCCTCTTGAATATCATCATTCATCGTCGTTATGGGTATGTTTATCCGCAGGGCATCGTCGTCGTGATGGAGCCGCACTGAGGAAGACTCGCCGACCACACTGGCGAGCGAATCGTACGTCACGTCGGTGGGTATCCTTCGGATGGGCTGCGGGGAAAAGGGACGGGCGTTGCGCGGTTTGTTAAAGTCGGCTGAGAAGACACTCTCGTTGTCGCCGCCGCCTGTGCCACCGCTGCTTTGCCTACGATCCTGACCAGCCACGGCAGCAAGAGATTGGTACCGGTCCGTTGTTTCTATCAAAAGGCTGCTGTCGGGCCCCGCGGCCGACGTGGAATCGGCGAGGATGCTCTTGGGCGGCAGGATGGAAAAGAGCTTAACTCCATCCGTGACGCCAGCGCCGCTGCTGTGATGGCTATCGTATTCAGTCGCAAACAGGTCCTGGCCTTTTTCTAGCAGATCGTCTAGACCGCCGCCGCTCCAACCTTTTCTCGCCAGACCTTCGAATATATCCACCTCGGCTCGTACCAAGCTACAGCTTGCATCGACGATTCGCCCGCTCGTCTCCTGGCTCTCTCTGAGCAGTGTTCGCGCGCGGTCGGCGTGAAGCGTCGTTAACCCATCAAGCTTCTGCGTCAGCTCGACGAGATGCGCTCTAAACCGCGCAACGTCCCTCCTCCTCTGTTTATGGAGCTTCAAGCCCTCCTTCTCAAGGCGCTTAACCTCTCTGCTCTGCGCCTTGATGTTCTGCTGGTATGTCTCCTCCTCGTCGTCGATGACGGAGTGCCACTTGTCGAGATCGTGTAGGAGGGGCACCTCGAAGGATCGGTAGACGGTCTCGGACAGGATCTGCTGGTGGTTGGCAATGAGGTGGTGAACGCCAGACGCAGACATGAGCGTATCGGCCGTGCATGCGCCTTTAGTCGTGAAGCTGGCCGACATGCTGGTGGCGCCAGCCGGACCGATGGGCTCAGCGCGAGCCTCCTTCAGTCGCGCGCATGCCTCCAACGCCGAACCAAACGTGGATGCCGCCGTGGACAGGGTGGCCAGAGCTATGCGGTACGCCTTGGCCGATTGCAGCAAATCCGCATACGCCTCTTGCGAGCGTTCGAGGTCGGCCTTGGTTATGACGGCATGGGCGGGGCGAGGAGGAGGCGGTAAAGGCAGGTTGAACTGGGAGAGCGGATTCGCCGTCGACGCGACCGAGAAGACTGATGGAGATCCGGGCACAGGCGGTAATTGCGAAAGAGCGGGCGATGCCGGTCTCGACGTATCCCTCGAGGTCATGGCCATCGTGTCTGTCGGTTCGTCCCTATGCTGTGCGCCCTGATGTAAAAATGTATGCAACTATGTAAAATACCCTTCTTTTTCCCCTCCTGGTGTGTTTCTTATTCGTAGAGGGTATGCAACGGAAACGACGACAAGACCAAGTGACGGGGGGGGGAACGAAGAGGTGGTGGGAGTATATTCCTTGCTATCTTCGTCCTTGCACGTATGGGGGCTGAGCTTGTTGCTTTGCTTCCTTGCTTATTCGATGCTTGCTCGACGCTTGCTGCGTTGCTACGGTCGTGTCGGCGATTATGCAGCAGCTGTGGAGCTGTAAATGCGTATTGATCCCTGGAGGGGCCTCAAACAATCGAATCAGATCAAGTCAAATCGACGAACCCGGACTTGCTCGATGATGATGATGATGACACAACACAACACAAAGACACACACATACATACACCCAAAAAAAAATCAAGGCAACAACACGCAGCCGAGGCCACAGCCAACCCACGCCTGTCGAGAAATCACTAGCATGAAGCAGGCCCTTTTTTTATTCGCCCTTTTTTCGAAAAAGCACTTTGCTGGAGAAGGAGAAAAAAAGAGTTTCAAACAGGAACAGAGACAAGAAAAGTGGTAGAGAGAAAGACAGAGAGGGAGGGAGAGAGAAAGAGAGAGAATGTCAAAAGTGTTTGAACTAGTATGAAACAAAGTCAGAGCACATGGATGGATTGCTATGAAACTACTTTTTGCTGCTGAAATCTAATCATTGTTGGCCCAGTTGCGTTATCAGAGACGGGCGGCCGCCGTTGCTAGGTAGGACTCTAACCTACGTATGTACAGAGTGCGCACCGCAGTAACTTGGGGTAGCATGACTTACGCACTAGGTTCGTCACCAGGCAGGGCGGTGAGACGCAGGGAGGGGTGGCAGAATCATATGCCAATAATACAGCGCAGAACAGAGCACAGTATGGAAGAGAGAGAGAGAGTGTGAAGAAGTGAGAAGGCTACTTACTAGAGGGTTAGGGTCGATATCAGAATATTCTGCCTTCCCCCCCCTGTTCATCAGCTCAGATAGTTAGATAGATATGCTTCTACAAAAGCAATCCATGTCTTGTTTACGTCAATCTCACCGTTTCCGCTTATGAAGCAGAGTTGACGGTGTAGCTTCTTCACCGCTACGTTTCCTTCACCGTTTGTTTGTTTCTTTGTTTCTTTGTTTGTCGCCATGGAGGGTTGAAGGGAGTTGATGCTACCATCATGTAAGGAGTGGGTAGGCACACACACACACACACACACACACACACACACAAAAGCACGAAACACCAAAGTAGAGGGCATCACCATCAAGAACCATCAAATTGAACAAGTTGAACATCTTTCATTTATGCAATCCAATTGCCATGTATCAAATATCCCATCCCCCGAGCGCTATTCCACCCACCCAATCCATTTTCCATAGCCCATCCCGCCTTATTCATCAGCACATATTTGCCGTATAACCCATTCCCTTCTCATCAATGGCATTGCCTACAAAAAGAGTTCCCCTCCCCCAACTTTCATCCAAAAAAAAAGATCCAATTGTTCTAAACTCCAAAAGACATTGTTCCCCCATGTGTGCATATAATTAATATTTAAGATCTAAGAAGTGTGTAAAGAAAATCGTAAAAAGGATGCAATAGGACTCTTGGTGGGTGGTGCAAGAATCCCCAAGGCCGGGCATCAGATGCAACTTTTTTGGGATGCCGTCAAGCGCAAGATGTGTGTGTGTGTGTTTTCATTTTTAGGACATTTCTGTTCCTTTTTTCATAAATGTGTCGTAACGAGCGAAAGAGAATCCAGCTCGGTATATGGTTTGTTCGCACACAACGCCGATCCGTCTATGATGAGAGCTCGCTCTGATACAAAACTATCATGAGAGATGATTGTAATTTCTTTCTTTCTTTCTTTCTTTTTTTTATTTATCAAGTTTCTTCCTCGTTTACCATGAAAAGGTCATGAGGGCAGGGTTGAGGGCCAGTGGCAGCAAGAAGTGACTGGCAGCCACAGTAGCCATGGGCAGGATAGCAACAAAGTCAGTGATGCGCCAATCAAAGGGAACGAAAGGCGCAACAGCAAGAATGATCATGCCAATAATGAAGAGCAGGGCAAAGATCATGGAGAACTTGAACTTCTTGAGGACCTTGGGCACCTCAATGAAGAAGTTGGAGAACTCGGCTTCCTTGCTGGTGGCACCCCAGGTCATGTCGATTTCGAACATGTGGGCCAAGAGAGCCTGGCTGACGTGCAGAGAGAGACCACCAAGGAAGATGGCCAACATAAAAGTCCACATGAAGTTCTCGAGCAAGGCCCAGAGCAAGCCTCGCTCACCAACACGGTAGCGCATGACGGCAAGGGCAATGTTACCGAGACCGTTGAAGACGATGATGATGGAGAACCAAACCTGCCAAGAGTCAACGTAGTACTTGTCAAGGTAACCGTTGAACCAGCCCATGAGGAAGTAGTTGGCAGCAGTCATGACCCAAGCGGCACCAATAGCATAGTAGGTTCCAATGTAGGAGATGACGGTGATCTTGGAGGTGAAACGAATGTTGGAGAACAGGAAGCGGCGGAAGAGAGGAGTGAAGGGTCCGCGCCAGAGCCAGGTGCGAATGGGGTGGAACAGAAGCTCGTTGCAACCATAGGCGTACTTTTCCCAACGGGCCAACTCGTCGTACACAGTCAGAGACACACCCTCCTTGAAGCCTTCACCAGCCCAGGCAGCCAATCGGATAATGTAGCCGTTGACCTGAAGACGCAGAGACATGTCGAAATCCTCAGAAACGTGGCTCTCAGACCAGAACTTGTCGTATCCGTCCTCATCCTGGTAGGCAACCTGCTGAATGGCGGACCATCGGAGAATAGCGTTGTGGCCGACGAAAGGAGCAACATCACCGTTGGAGACAGTGTATCGAATGGCAGAGTAAATGAGGTTGGTGAAGAAGGTGATACCGTTCTCAAAGTAAGTGTGGACAACCTGCATGACACCAGAGGAGAATTGCATAATACCGACATCAGGGGACTGTTCCATCTCAGAAACGGCGTCGAGGAAGCAATCAGCAGGAACACGAGTATCAGAGTCAATGAGCAGAATGTAGTCGCCAACGCGGATGTTACCATCAGCCCAAGCACGACCGTCCTCCTCGAGAGCCTCCTTGAGAGCCTGCTCATAAGCCTGGGCCTCATCGTTCTGGCTCCACTCATGAGGGCGGTTGATAGCCTGCAGCTTCTCCTCGACCTTGCAAGAAATCATGAGAGCAAAGTTCATGTTGGAAGCCTTCTTGAACTTGCCCTTACGGGTGAAGCCGTTCTCGCCGTGCTTGGGACGAGCGACCCAACCAATGCTGTTATCGGCGTAGAACTCAATACGAGCCTGGCGATCCTCCTCAGAGATGAGCTGCAAACCGTCATCGTTGATGAACATGTTGGCGGAACCACCCTGAAGTTCGTAGGTAGACATGGCCTGCTTGATAGACTTGACAGTGGGGATAATGACACCAGTGAGACCCTCCTTGTAAACGGGGCACTGAATTGTGACGTGAGGAAGGATGGCGCTCTGCAATCGCGGGGGTGGCTTGGCGGAGTAGAACTTGGAGTTGATGGTGAGCTGGCGAATGGGGCCAAAGATCTGAGCCAAACAACCGACAATGACCTGAGCGAAGAAGAGGGTGAAGAAGACTTGAACGGGAGCCAAAGCAACGAGACCAAGACGAGCGTAGCTGCCGTCGACAGACACCTCGATGGCGAGCTGTCGCCAAGCAGCACCGAGAGAGACGGTAACGATGATCAAAGTGAGAGAAACCAAAACAGTGTTCTGAAGATGAATTGGTCGCTTCTCAGGCTTAATCTCACCACTCTCCTCATCAATCTCGGCTTCGGCGACGGTTTGACCCTGCTTCTCATCCTCGCCATCTCCATCACTGTTGCCAGTCTTCCAGACCAGCTCCATGAGCTCAGATTCGATGGCCTTGGCGCGCTGAACCAGGTGGAGCGCATCGTCATCCCAAACAACCAAGAGACCCTCGGAAGCAACAAAGGCGGCGAATTGGTACTTGCGAGCGCGGGGCAGATCATCAATGGTGGGGAGAATCTGCACACGCAAACCATTCATCAGAGGCACATCAACGGCATCAGGGGACCACTGAAGGAAAGTCTTGATGACACGAGAGTTGACAGTCATGGCGCACTAAAAATGAAAAATTCAATTAGAAATCGATCATCTTGAAATTGGAGTCAAACCATCTTACCTGAACATTGAGAGCAGCGCATGCCATGGCGAAGGGAGAGTTGGCCAGCTGGGGCGGGCAAGCCATGTAGTGGCCACGAGTCTTGCGAAGAAGCACACCCTCAACCTCGCCAGAGCCGTCGCTCACCCAAAGTTGAGAGCACTGCTGCTGGTACAGATAGTTGACCATGACCTCGTGCTTGATGTCATCGAGGAACAGTGAGCTCTGCAGCGATGGTGTGGATCGGCCAGAGCTGGACTGAGGTCGTGAGTGAAACCTGGGAGTAGGAGCCTGGAGCTCCATATCAGCAGGGCCAAAGCTGGACGGCGCCTTTTCCGACATGATGGGCTGAGGGTGTTGAAGTCGAGGAGGAGCGACTTTGCTGGCCGCCGGAGCTGGAGCTGGCGCTTCCTGCTCAGGCTTCTCCTCCTCCTTCTTGGCCTTGAAATAGCTTCCAAGACCCATTGTTGCGAGTTATGTATGTATGAGACCCGGGTATAGAAAGCCTCGGGTAAAGAGACTTTGGGTGGTTTTCCCCCAGGCAGTGGACTGTCCAAGTCCAAAGCCCTCTATCACCAAAGAAAATCGAACCAGAAGAACTGATCGCAAGTTATATCCAACGCAGTGCGGCGTGGTATTGGTATGGGTATATGTTGTCCGATGTGTGAAGGTTGCGGAAATCTGTTGGTCGATGAGACACAGAGGCGCTTAATGTAGTGGAAGCTGTTGTGTCCTGGTTACTGTTGTTGAGGTGGGCTCCGAATGGAATGCGACAGACTGCGGTGCGATATTATGAAATTAGCCGCAAGCAATGGACTTCGAATGCCGGTGGAGGGTTCCTGGAACGAAGTGATCGGCTCGTAAATTAACGGAGGAAAAGGATTCTCATTAAAGAAAAACAATGAGAAACAGCGAATGAAAAAAGAGGTGGACCGAAAACGAAAGTGATGTCCTGGACCCTTGTCGACTTTGTATAAGTCTTTGTGTGTGTGTGTGTGTGTGTGTCCTCTTTCTTGTTGGCCCGAATGCTCAGCGTTCGTGACCTTGGGTAGTAGTAGTGGTATAAAGAGGAAGAGAGAGGAAGGTGTGTGAGGCGAGGATGAGGTAAAGTAGTAGATGATTGAGGTGGGGAGGAGTACAGATAATAAAAAGAAGGTCGTTGATGAGGATGCGAGACGAGGATTCAGGACCAGGGACGAGACCCAAGACCCGCGGCCCAAAAGGGCTCGTGTGGTGGGTATTGGAGCCATTGGAGCAATGAGCTACAACACACTCAAGGCTCCCCGATCGGTGGCTCCCGTTCGATCTTTTGGTTTAGTCAAAGAGAGAAACGCTGCACACTCACTCTGGGTTGGTGTGTGGTGTGGTGTGGTATGGTGTGGTCTACCTAGGATGGGATAGGACAGGACTCGGGGCCGAGCAGGGGGGTAGGGGCGTGTTCGACGATGCAAGGTTGCAGGCGCAAATACGCAGACCCAAGCACACCTCTTTTTTGGGTGGACTTGTATCATGCAGTGAGTGAGTGGGTGAAGGATGAGAATAGCATCTTTCAAAACGCCACGGCCGGCCGGCTACAGATACCACCAAACGTATGTCCATACGGCATACCCCAACCCAAGTCCCCTCTGCCAAGTTGGCGACAAAAGAGGGCGGCGGCAGAGAAGAGCGCCGAGCGCCAGCAGCCAGCATCCCCTTGGTTCGATCACACAGGCATAGGTCCACCATCTGTTCCATCATGGCGGCAGCGGAAGCAGGCTCATGCCAAGCCAGCTTGCCCTGACCGGCGGAACGAGAAGTGCATCACCCACTTGGGCAGGTTTTTTGTTTGGGGGCCTGGACCTGGACCTGGACTGGATACCAGGGGGGTCTGTTTGGATTCCCCGTATCAAGGCATGGTAACAATGCCTGCTGATAGACAAAGCACCGCTACCACCACCACCAGTGAGCACCACCATGACGACCGCACGGGACAAGGACTGGACAAAGAAGAGAGCGCAGACAGACCCTGGCCCCTCGCCCACGTTTTTTTTTTCTCTTCCTCTTCTCGGATGCAACAACACACGCCCCCCAGTCCCAGTCCAGCCGCGGCGGGGGCGTCTAGACAAACATGGGACATTTGCACACTCACCACCACTGTTGCTGCTACCACCACCACCAGCAATCGCTCAGCTTTCTTGGCCCCTGGTCTAAACGACGGACATGATGCACTCGGATGGAGTCGAGAGGGCAGTCGTCTACTATTTTTTATTTTTATTTTTGTCCGACAGAGGAAGAGAAGAGGGGCGACTCGTATTTGCTGTCCCTGCTGCAGCTGTCAGGACTGCGAGTTTTAGTAATAATAATAACAAACAAACAAAAAAAGATCCGTTGGGATGAACCGGAATCTCTGTGCCTGTGCCCCAGATTACCTTGTATCACCACCCAGACAGAGACAAAGTAAAATATGGTTTTTGTTGATCCAGAACAATCCCGCCATTCCGGCCGAATTTAACCATAACGGTAACGAAATCTTTATCCAATTTAGGGCCTTGAGATATGAAGAAACAAGACAAAGAATTTACTTGCTTGTACTACCATTCAATTCAATCGGCCGAAGAGCGCCTCCCCTCACGCCACCATAAGTCGAAGTTCTTCTTCCTCCTCCCATGTGAGATTTGGGGCCAAGCCCATTCGTCGAGGCGCTTCTCAATTGGGCGTTTGGCTGTTTTTTTCTTTCTCGCTTTCTAAACGGTGAAACACGCAGCTTCTGATGGAACTATTTTAGTGGGCAAAATTGGTTTTTCGTCTGTGTTCTGGCTGGCTGGCTGCGAGTCGCGGAGTAATTTCTACCCACACAGTTGGAGAAAGAAAGAGACTTCACTCACTTCTGTTCTGTGTGTGCGTGCGGGTGTCTTTCTCTCGGCGAGTCGCCAAACCGAAACTGGCGCGGACGAGAAAGCGGCAGCCCCGGTTCAGCGAGACCACCATCAAGAGAGAGACGGACAAGCAGACAGACAGACAGACGGAGAGAGAGCAAGAAAAGAAAAGAGTGGGTACGTAACCATTAATAGCGTCAATCGGTTAGAGGGTGTGTCGCTAAAGGAAAGAGAGAGTGCGACAGGGGTAATGCAGGTTGATGTTTTTTTTTTGTTCCCGCTAGTTCAGGCAAGCCAGAAAAAGAAAGGTGAAGGTGCCTCATCCAACGAATTGAGCCAGAAAACCCATGTTCTTTGTACAACAAAGCTGGTGCTTAAAGCGGCGACGGTGGAAATCTCAGGGTACAGGATGGGACCTGTCGCTTAGCGTGAGCACCTGTGGCGCAGCTTCACTCCCCTCCCATCCCAGCTCCAGTGCACTATGTCTCCCATGGTTGAGATTCCTGATAAAGGACTCACTACGGAAGGAAAGAAAAGAAAATGTTTCCAGTGAGTTGTGGGTAACGGGTCAGCAAGTGGTCAGTGATATCCCCGGTAGTTGCTCGGCTACTGCCTTTTCGCCTACGATGAAATGATTTTTTTTGGGGAGGGTTTTATTTCCCTTCCTTTCTTACTTGCTTCTTATCCAGGGTTGACAGCGGGTTTGCCATTATGATAGTATTACCTGTATTATTATTGCAGTTGTGGATAACAACCACCCAAAAAATGCGATGTTGTTTCTGGAAATAGTAATAGATGCGTTCCAGGTTACAAGGAGCCAGTCCAGCCCAGCCCCCATTGCATCATTAAAGATAAACGAATGGACCTTTTTTTTTGTTTTGTTTTTCCTTCCTTCACATGCCTGCCCTCAACAACGAGCTTTACTACTTGTACGTAGGAGGCACACACCCCCTTCCAAGTTGGAAATTGGTTTCCCGGGCCTACTCGGTACATTCCGCCCAACCAAGTTTCCATTCATAACGAATCACACAAGAGTCTAATGACACAGGATCGAGGCGTTTCGATAAGGGAAAAAAGAAGCAAAAGAAAAAAAGAAGAAAAGGGAGGAGGGTCGAGACTTGATTCGTCCAAAGACGTGCTTCATCTTCCTCAGTTGTCAAATCCTAGATCAAGATAACGAAATCGAGAGAAAGAGAGAGATAGTAAATAAAATAAATAAAAAAGCCATTGCAGCTGGGCGTTATGCAGCTTGTGGATATTAGAAGGGGGATTGCATTGTCCCCGTGCATTAGATACGGTACGCCTCCTCCTCCTCCTCCCTTCCTCAAAAAATGCACCCGAGATTCAGGACATTCCGCTCCAGGGCGGCGCCACCAGAGTTCAGCAATCAAGACAAATGAAGTTTCGAGAAAGAGAGGCCTCTTTTGAGAGACCGGTGACATGTCGACAAAAATGGGTCGTCAGATCAACCCCCTCCCTTAATCTGGTGTTGTTGTTGTTGTTGTTGTTGTTATTGTTTTGTTTGACAAGTGTGTTCTGCTACTGCAAGCTTTCAAGTACGAGATGGTGTTGATGCAACGAGCCTTCCCAGCCATTGAGATCATTCTACCGGGTAAGGCTTTTCGACGGGTTGATGTTGGGAATGTCATTGTAGAAAGGGTGGCGACGTGAGTGGCCGATTGTGCGATCTGGGGGGAGCTTGTGAGCGCCACGGGCGTTTGTGTCAATCTCCCGCAACCTCTCCTCTTCTGCTTCTGCTGTTTTTGTGCAAAAAAAGGATGTGTTGTGCATGGACGTTGCATTAGGCTGCTATTTTTGGGACCTACCCTTTACTTCCGTCCATCGTGACTAACGCTCACTCAATCATGTCTACCCTCGATAACAGGATCTGGCCCCCCATATCATCATTCATACCCAAGCAGGGTAAGTAGATGGAAAAAACTCCCCAACACCATCACGTTCGGAGTAATAAACTGGCTAGCTAGGGGGGGGCTGCCCGCACCATCATCGGAGCTGTCACCTCCCCCAGGGGGCAAGGCTGAACTCGTGATTCACACGTTTCTTCCAACAAGTGCCAGTCTCCGCCTCCAAACGGCTGAAAGAGTTAGCTGGTCCATACAGAATGCCCAGAACGAACTTCTTCTCCCAAGGCGTGAGTGAGGCTACGACTTTGGGCTGGCACAAGGCTCAAACTCTCAGTGCCGAGTCTTCCATGGACGAGCTGCCCTGCTGCTGCTGATGCCGCGGCGGTCCATGTCCATGGGTGGTGCCCACTCACCTCCGGGCTCTCCAACGAATCGCATCTTCATTACCAGTTAAGGTTATCTTTTACGTGTAAAATGAGAGAGGAAGAGGAAGAAAAAAATCAATCCACTAGTTTGCTGCGAGTTATATATCCATGTAATAGTACCTAGTATATACCATCTCACCAAACAAATATTTCCCAATATTTTAATTTACACAAATGACTTGGCAGGTGGACATGGCATACATGGCATACATGCCTACGTACTTGTAGATGGCCATGGTCATCGGAGACAAGCAATACCCCGAACGTATATTGCATTTACATTTGCCGCCTTCCGTCTATCCGTCCGAGGACCTTGTCCAATTCACACACACACACACACACACGTTTTTGTCGTACGAGGCCCCAAGAAAGTCAACCAGGGGGGTCATACAACGCCCCTCGTAAACTAGCAGATGGGCAAAAAGGGCAAAAAGGGCAAGGGGGTATCACAAAAAACCTCCAGTTTGGCCTTCAGCTCCGGTGCGTCAAGCTCTCCGTTGTGGCTGCGCTTTTATTGAATGCGGTGGACGAATGACAATATTGGTTGGGGAGTGTACGGGTAAGGTAGTAAAATGGAATCTCGGTTGAATTATTTTTTGCTCTCTCTCTCTCTCTCTCTTTCGGAGGAATCATTCTATTTTGCCATGTTGTCAAAATTGCTAAGCAAAGTGGATTATCTCAATGCCGATCTCAATGGATTGATTGGGGGGAAAACAGGTTGTGTAAGATGAAAATAAAATAAAATAAAATAAAATAAAATAAAATAAAATAAAATAAAATAAAATAAAATAAAATAAAAAACCCTCAACATCACCAACATCATAGCTCCATCATGTATTCGTATCCTCGCAGTAGAGCGGCCGCTCGTTGAGTTTTCTCTCTCTTTCTACTAAAAGAACAACAAAAAGAAAGGGGAGCAGTTGCCGTTTGCCGATATCTTGCATATTCCGCATCCAATGTTAGGTACCTGTGCTAGGATACCCTCACTTGGCAAAACCACAGACCAAGCAAACCAAAAAAAAAGGTGCCTTTTATTTTGCGGCTGAAAAAGCAAACTCGCCCTTTTGGTGATAGTCACAAACAAAAGAGGGACCCCCATCCCATCGGAGATATCGAAGAGAAAGTTTTTTGGTGCCTGATCGATTCCGTGTGTGTGTGTGGCGGTGGCTTTTTGCTTACTTACATGAACAGGTACGTACGCACGAGTAAGTTCTGTTTTCGGGTTTTTTCTTCCCTTATCAATCTTTGGTCAGCACTCAATTGCTTTTTCACCGACGGTATCAGCTTCACACCCACTCACTCACTCACCCACACACCACCTACGTACTTCACCTTTCCCAGCGCGCACAATCAAGAACGCCATCAGCGCGGTCAATGATAGCATCCCCCATCTATCTATCAAAAAAGGGGGCTATCATATCACATCACATCGGGCTTGCATCTGTGCTCGCATGTGTGCGTGTGTGGCTGCTGTTGGACAGCCTTATCACCATCCATGCCACTTATTGACCGTAACCATCACACGTGTTCCCTTCAGCCTCATCACATTCCCGCACTGGCCTTTCCGTCGTCGTCCGTCGAATGAGATCTAAGATACCCGTAAAAAGAGAAAGAAACAAGGGGGGAAAGAAAAGAAAAAAGGGCTAAAACTTCACCGTCTACTACCACCAATTCAGCCTGTCATGACAAATCATCCTTGCAAACATATAGATAGATTGCTGATCAATGCCCAAAACGAAAATGTGGCCAGCAATACGGCTCTCTCCGAGGCAACATCCCGCCATGTCTTTTGAGAAATGGATTGGATGGATGGGTGGGTGCATGTCTGAACTTTCTTGACATGTCCTTTGAGTCAACGCACTCCCGTGCTGTATCCGTATATGCAAGATTAAAGCCGATACGAGAGAGTAAATTACTTCCTTTTTCTTGTGTGTGTATGCATGTATGTACGTGAAGGATCCTGTTCAGTTTTTCTTTTCTCGCTACCATGATTGATCGTTGCACAACGTCCTTTCTCGCCAAGAAACCCCCCTCGCTTTGACCCAGATCCTCTTTTCTCTCTCTGTCTTCACACCCTTCCTCGCCTCTCTCAACGGCTTGGTGGATCTCTTGTCATGAAACCTGAAAGAGGAAGAAAAAAAAAAAAAACTCGGCTCTTGAACCTTTCCGCGGGTCGCACGTTTTCTTGTTCAGGTACTAGATACTAGGGAAATAGCCCCAAAAAGAGGGCTGAACTTCAAACTGCTTCAGGTCTGTCATCCTCCTCGAACTGAACTCCTTTTTCGTTGTTAGGTCGCCCGTCTCCCCCTTCAGCCCCCAAAAGCATCTACTTGTACTACCACCACTACCACTATCTACCGCGCATCCGGAACCAACGTCCATCGGCCGGGACACTTTGCCCCCATCAAGATTGTGCTTGTAAGATTGTAATTCTCCGCTGCCTGCGCATGGCCCCGTAGCCAACAGATAAGAGAGAGATATCAAGAAATTGAGGTCAAACACGTAGGCCAAGTAATGATCCTTGCCTAATCTTGCCTTGCCTTGCTTGGGCGTTCGCCAAGATAACGGGAAACGCTCTTCCCGGTGCTCTCTCTCTCTCTTTGTCTTTCATTTCCTATTTTCTCTAGTCCTGTCTTTGTTGGGTGGGTGGTTACCCAAACCACGGTTGTGAGAGCAGTCTATTCCAAAATGTCTCAATATTACATTTTGACGTCAAATGTCAATGTCACCTTGGCGGCGCCTCCCGGGAAGAAAAATTGTTTCTTTTTAATTTCTTTGTATTCACTATTTCATCAAATGCGTCATCAAGGCCTTGTATCTTCCCCGGATCATTGTCTCCTGTTGTGTCACAAGCACAAACTTGGAAGGGGAAATTTGATCATTGGAGAAGAAGAATGGCCAAAAAAGTAGATGAACGATAATAAAAAACGCCGTGCCTTGTCAACAAGTACCTATGGAAGTATCCAAGAAACATTTCGACTCTCTGCTGCCCAAAATGACCACCAGTGCCATCAGTTAACCAACCAAACAAGTGTATATATATAAGTCCATCGTCCAATGCCGCTTCGCCTCCCCCTGCCTGTCGCCAGAAATATCCAAGATTTTAAGAGCTGTCACCATCCGTCATGTCTATTATTAACCATGCTGTGCCCAATGAGTAAGAAAATTGTGTAGAATGCGATTTTTAGTAATGTTTCGCTTTTTTTTCTGTCATGTCGTGCAATCCTAGCTTTACAGCTCACCACCATCGCACTGCTGCTGAATCACAACGCGGCTGACTTCCAGCTGTGGCTGCTTCCAGGTGGGGTACCAGGAGTCTCGGGAGTCCCAGAAGTCCTTCTTGGCATTCTCAGAGTGGTCGAGCCAAGGCTTGCCAGACTTGCTGTCCTCGAACCAACCGTTGGTGCCTCCGACAGCAAGGTTAAGAATGAGGTAGAATTCCTGATCGAATGGAGTGTTGTCATTGCCAGTCTCGGCCCAGATGTTGAGGAGTCGGGTGCCGTTGGCAGTAGAGTCGGGGAAGCCACCTCGCTTCCACATGGGCTTCTTGAAGTTGGTATACAAGACCTGGAGCAATCGGGTGTTGACGTATGTGAAGAGGTACTTTTCGGACCACTCCATACCGAAAGTGTTGAAACTAGAGCTGTATGTGGTGTGAAGAGCCTGGCGCTTGTTGTTGGTCTTCCACCAGGCATCGTTGGCAGGGTCGGGGCCCCAGTGCAGCGCAGAAGAGACGACGTTGTTTCCACCCTGTCCGTAAGTGTGGTTGTTGCCACGCGACTCCATGATGTCAATTTCGCCAGACGCAGGCCAGGGTCCATAGGTGTCCTTGACGGGCAACATCCAGATAGCGGGCCAAAGCCAGTCACCCTCGGGAAGCTTGGCGGTGACCTCAACACGACCGTACTTGAGCTTGGCGCCCTTCATAGTGTTGATACGGCCAGACTTGGTGGGAGGTACAATACTAGAGTTGCCAGCGGTGGTGTTGGTAGCGGCGACACATGAATACCAGTCCTTGGACGTGCAAGTGCCATCCTTGAGCAAGTTGATGACATTGTTCTTTCCAACTAGATCTGCGTCCTGAAGAGTTGCCTTGATCATGAGATGGCCATTCTGAATAAAGACGTTCTCATCATTGCCAGTAGTCTGCTCAAACTCGCCGTTTCTACAAACCATTGTTAGTCAATTGTTTACATGTGGGGTAAATTTTCAAGGAAATCAAGTCTTACCCGAAGCCGCCAACTTGCACTTCCTTGGTCCAAACGTTGGGGTTGAGACCACCACTGAAGTCATCATCCAACACGGGGCAGTACTTGTGGTGGACGACACTGCTCAAACCGTCCCAGATGAGGAAACCAGAGATGGCCAAACCAATGAGGATACCGATGAGGGGCATAATGGTGACCCACTTCTCCTTGGGGTCGACCTTTTCCAACCAGGGCTTCTCAATCTCGCCCTTCTTGACCAATCGAGAGTGAAAGTATCGCGCACCACGCTCCTCAAATCGACCGCCATTGCTGGACGAGTCGAAGCTTGAGGCAGGCCGCGAAGCATCCGGGCTCTGGAATGGGTTGGGGCGATGTGAAGAAGCAGCATCACCGCCATCGAATGGGTTACGCTCGCCGTCGGTGTTGGGACTGCCAGGGCGGAGGGGGTTGGAGCCTGCGAAGTCGCCGCTGAGGGCACGACCGGCGGCCGGCCATAGTACTCTTGATCCATGGTTGTTGAAGAAGATATTATAGGTGATGGTGAGAGAGGAAGAGAGTTATTAAGAATTAGATGAACAAGAACTGGCTACGACTTATTACAGCCGTACCAGAAGAAAAAAACGCTATATGCTTGTCGCTCAGCGATGATGGGGATGATGATGATGATGATGATGATGGGGGAAACGAAGGTGTGGGTGCAAGGTGGCAGGAATGTAGTAGATGTTTGGATGTTTATTCCCAGCTCTCTGCCTGGAACGAATGGAGTTCCGTTGACAGATGGAGAGATGACGGAAAAGGCAAGAGTTTATTTTATCCAAGAGGGAGGGCCAACAGAGTGAGTGAGTGAGAGTGAGAGAGACGACAAAGAAAGATCTTTGAGGAAAAAGATGGTAGAAGTGAACGGAATGGTGCTGCGCTTAAGCAGCGTCCTGGAATGGTGGACAGCTTTGCTCCATCTGTCCATCCATCCACTGGATTCTTGGTACCTACCGAGTAATACTGGACAGCTAATTCTGCGGCCTACCCGCGGCACCAGAAACAGCACCACCAGCCCTGAAGGTGTCCATGCTTGGGCTGGAGGCGGCGGAGTGGCCCGGCGTGTGTCGAAAAAGTCCAGCCCAGCCCAGCCCGCCCGCCAGTGGAGTCTCCCTCTCTCTTCCTCCCTCGATCCGGCTCTGGGTTGATGGATTTTTTTTCTTCTAGCTCTCTCTTTCGTCTTGGTGCAGCGCAGCAGCCAGCCAGCCAGCAGAAGCGTGTGTTGCAGGCGAAAGAATCCCTGCTCTGGGGCCTGGAACTGGAACCTGTGCATGTTTAGGTGATGGGGAGGGTGTGTGCGTCCAAGATGGCATCAATCCATGCTAAGCTGGACTAAAAGCTGGGCGGTAGGTGCTACAAGGTACGTATCTTTTTTTACTTTGCCTGCCCGTGTGTGTGTGTGCGTTCCACCCTCGCACGTTCGAATTCATCCTTCCCTTCCCTTTTTTCCACCTCAACGCAACCATCACGGACGGAATCCCAACCCAGCATCCAGCTTTATCCAGCTGTTGGTATCAGCTCTCTCTCTCTCGCTCTCTCCCAACTCCGCTGGGTAAATAAGAGACGGGGAAACTCGAGATTATCCTCCATGTCAAATCTGACAATGCACCGTCATCAATCAATATTTCATGTCAATATATGGAGTATCAATCCTCTTGTTAATAATCGTCATGCATTTATATGGAAATGCCATGTCTTGTCGTCCCTAGCAACTGCACACACCTCACCTACACGTGCCTGGTGTATACCATATCTATTGGATCCTTATCGGACAGACTTTGAACGGGCATCTCTGCGAGTTCGAAAATGTGGTGCTACGTTATCATATCGTTGTCACTCACGGCCACTTCGGAGGCCCAGACCCTACTTGGAGCCCGCCAGCCCTCATTTCCTTTCAGGTCAATATTCGTATCGTAATCGTAATCAGTGAATTGATGAATTGCCAAGGCTCTCTCTCTCTCTCTTTCCTTTATCTGTCGATGCAAACTATCGACGGAACCCCCATCACCCGTGCCAACAGATAGGTAACTTGTCTCTCTTTTGTGTGATGATGATGGCAAGAGACATTCTGACACTGCGTCTGCGCGCTTATGAGCATGTCTTGTTTCTCGTCTCCTTGTCCTGGCATTCTTGTGCAGCGAGACGCGCTGAATGACTCTTTCAAAACAAAATCCACAAGTGACGGCGGCAAAAAAAGATATCACGAGATGGTCAAGTCAAGTCAGACCAACTGAAGCGCCGTCGGTGAACTGGAAGCGCTGGGATAATGCATCCTCGGCGCCAAAGTGTGGTGTGTGAGCCATGGTGGGATTCTTGCGTGGGTGGACACACACACTCCCTTGTCACCGTGGTGGAACTCTCTCCAGGCCGAAGTAACCCCTGGCCTGCCTCGAAAAGCGGCAAGACGAAATCGACAAAAGCAGCAACGAAAAAGCGGCAGCACGTGTGGCTGAATTTGAGTGCTTGTGGCTTGAACGTGAAAATCGTTCCATCCCCCTTGTCCCTTGCAGAGACCCTTGTCACCCTGCACTTTGAACACACGCCCCCTCCCCACCCACCTCTTCTTCCGTGCTACATGGAGCCAGGGCATAAACGGCACTATCTCGTAGCTGCAGAAGAACCCTATCGAGTCCATGGCTCTAGGCTAAACTGGTAGAACAGCGCGAGAGTCCTAAAGTGTTCAGTCAGTCAGTCAGTCAGACATGCTGCAACACGTCCTTTTGCCAAGACGATACATTGGACTAAACCGCCAAGCAATCTATCATACCCTAAAGGAGATGAGAAAAGAGAGATTTTTCCTCATCTGTTAGACAGAAAGTGGGTTTTAAAACGTCATAGATATTCTGGAAGGGTGTCCTCTTGGCCAGTATTGCATTGGATTCCGTATACAAATGCCCAAGTTATCAAAGTTCCATGCGTGACTTCTAAACTCAATTTGGACCTTGTTGATGTTGCTCGTTCCTGCCATGTGGTTTTGTTGGTGGCAGTTACTCGTTTCGTACGGCCCGTAAAACTCAAACCCTTACCAGTTCCCCTCGATAAAACAGTTTTTTTCTCCTGTTCTTGGCTTCACCGTTAAAAAAACCTACTCGGAGGATTCTTCATACAAACTCAAATGCCACATTGCGGAGCAGTCAGACTTTCGGGTACCGCGCAATTGGGAAATCCATCGACTAAGGAACTTTGTTATGGTACCCATCGATGGGTACATGGTTTGCTAGGCCGATTTTGCCGCACAAACACCACCACGATGCCTTCAACTCGTTTCTTTGCCCGCTGATGGCTTATTCATGCGCAGCATTATCCACCACATAAGCCCCCAAACGCCAAACAACGTGGATACTGTATCCTTTCTGGATCTGGATCATGTTCAAGCCAACTACTTATTGAGAATTCAAGCTAATTGACCTAGATGTAAGCCATTCAACAATCTCCTCGGAAGACTCATGCCGACCCTATGAGAACGACGCCCTGAGAAGAAAAAACTATCCTTGGCTGCGCCGCACGGCTCAATAAACGGGTCTCTCTTACACTACCAACACCCAATATTTGTCTCCGATATCTTGGAACTGCACCTAGTTGCAAGATCCAACTCGATCGGCGAGCACAGTCTGTTTGTTGGTGTCCTGAAGCTGAGGCAGCTCGCCCCACAGAGTCCGTTCACCACCGACTCTGCATGGCATCTATGGATCTATGGTTTCGGTTGCTACTAGCAGTTCGTACCAAGTGGGCAGAAAAACTCAAACTGTTACCTTGTCCTTCGTGAATCCACACTGGAGACTATATCAGGCAAATATTTTTGCGATTACTATTCACCCGCCTTGCGCCCGCCGGAAAAAGAGCATCCATCAACAATACCTTGACATGGAGTTTTGTTTGTCTTGGATATCCATATCCAGCCCTCCGACAACGCTCATATGTGAGTTCAAAGTACGGTGTACAGGCCCGGTTGTTGTCGGTTGGGGACTTCGATACGAAATCTGTGCCGGCTGCTCTAGGCAGCACGTTCCCTACTTGGACTCTTTATTCGACATGCATTAGAGTTGTGTCCCAAGTACGATAAAAGCGAGCATCGCTTCCAAGATCGGCGAGATGGTGCCCCACTGGTCTCTGATCCTGGTAGGCCAATCGGTACGGTGCTATTTTTATCACGGATGGCGTTTTTCTTGCTGCATGTCGCAGCATCTCAACGGATACTGACCAGCCATTTTTCTTCTTTCGACATTGTCTCGTATTGCGGGTGTGATGCGTTGTTTTTTTTGACTCACGCTCTCATCCTCCCTCACTGTGACAATGTCTTGTTGCTTTCCAAATCATACTGAGCCCAAAAAGTGTTTTACTTTGCAGTGTCAGTTGTTTCCTTCATGTGCTGATAACGTTGCATTCCAGCCATCCATCCTGGGCTCTTTATGACAACCAACCCCCGGCACCGATCCCGAATGTCGATCATCGCCTTAATGATACGCTGCACGTATCCTCGTACATGTAAGAGCATGCTTCCCTATCGCGCAAAAGCAAGATGCCGATTGCAGCAACGGCTTATCAAGTGGCATAATCAACGGTAGCACAGCGACCGACTTTGCGGTACTGGGATCCGCCTTGCAGCAGCAGGTGTTGTTGCATTTTGTGACCTGAAGCTTGGATGACCTTGAACACAAGGTTAATGACAGTGACGCCAAAGTGTGGCTCAATTTCCACAGCTTGATCTCGGCACGAAAGACAACCATCTGCCAAGTCAATTCCGCGTTCCTGGAAAGGCACTAAACTCTCGGCAAGGCTGGCGATGATAGAGACAAAGTTTACGCGAGGTAAAGTGTGGAAATTATCTGATCAGAGACATGTGAACGAATCAAGTAATGCCGACCGCGCATGCATGAGTTGGTATCAGCGAGTTATTTGACTTTGATGTCGCCATCACAACGGCCATCACCAAGGCTATTGATACAACACCATAGCAACAAGCAAGAAAAGGGAGAGAAAAAAATCGAGCCCTTATCTGCTGAAAAAGGTCCCTGCAGAAGAAAACGGCCCAACGCCACCAGCCGGCCCAAGTACGAGGTGATGGATTTGAGGCCGTTGTGGAGCTTGAACTGGGATCAGCGATATAGAGTAGCTGGATCTCTTGAAAAGGCGCCATCAAGCCATCCGGGTGCTAACAAGTATTTTTTCTTCTTTTCCTTTTCATCCTTTCTGGAAAATTCAAGTGCGAGGTGAGGCTTGAAAGCCACAATTTCCCCTTCGAGGCATCTCCAGGGATGAGACTTGATCCATAGCGTCCTCTCTCTTATACGTCCGTTTCTCACGGTGCCGTTGTGCCGGAGGACGGCGCCGCAACTGTGCCCCACCCAGACCTCCATCCTATACGCTTCGTATGCATAACTGGCATGGAAAGGATGCCGAGCCAGTAAGAAACACGACGCTGACTCTTTTTTGTTGTTGTATGGTTGCAGGGGGAAAAGAGGATGTTGCTTGTGAAGTTCCACACAAAGTGGCACCACCTCACCTCACCACCTCACTACATCGCCTATTGTGGTTCTGCTTGTTTTTTTTTTGGTTTTTGTTTTCTCGTATTTGCTGCCAAGAGTTGGGTGACAACGCATAAACTACTGTAAGGGAGACGTCACTGATGCTTTGGTGTGTGTAACCGAGGTGTCATTTTCGACCACATTTACCATCCCCTTTTTAGGAGGGGTTCTTTTTGTTTCTCTTGTATGCAAGGATAATTGTTGTTAACAATTATTTTTGTCCCCACGTAGGTAGGTAGGATGGATACTGCTAATGTGTGGGATGGTGTGGTATGTCCTTGCTCAGCGTGGAAACCATCAGCTCGTTGAGAATACGGGCTGGTAGAGGGGGCCAGCAAAAAAAAACACTGCATGCTTTGTCTCAGAAAAACTCGTAATGGGGCCGGTGATAAGCTGAGGTTGGAGGTTGGAGGTGAGGTGAGGATGGAGGGGATCTGAACACAGGCTCGTTCGTCATAGCAAGGCAACAGCGGCAACGGCTGATTTGATGTGATGATAACGACGTGCTACAAAACAAAGCCCCCTTTTTTCTTTAATTGACTGATTGACCGACTTATCTTATTTGAGTTTTCCTGATCAAAGATATCCAAGATGAAACGACCGCCATCTGCGGCCGAGTGGCAGCGCCATTCCTTCATCTCATCAAGCCCGTCCACGTTGTGTGGCGGGTGGTTGAATCGAGTTGCGTCAAAGTTGTTAGAGGGAGAGAGAGAGCCCTCCCCTGCCCTGGTCTGAGAGAGAGATAACCAGCCGCATCCATGGATCGATTGGCGCTGGCTGGTGGTGTTTAGCGGCTGCAGTCCCAAGGGGAGAGGAGGGAGGAGGGGAACTAATATAGACCAACCAACTAAACAAGCAGCTACAGTTATAGCGCCCTCTAGCGAGCACTGCGCCATCAGGTAATTGTCTGTGCCGATCCGTCTTCCATCCCTCCCAGGAACATGCCCGAAAAGAAACTGTGATGCAATGTGATGAAATGAGCACAGGCGACAGGCTGGGGGTGGTGTTAATGGATGCTCTGTGGACATTACAAGAATTATCAGAGAGATGCCTACTCCGTACTTTGTATGTATGCAGCTGCATTGCGTTGCCGGGATAGGCTACCTCTGACGTATGTACCCTTTCGTAGGTACCGAATTAGTAACCAGAAAGAATGGAAGGTGCTGGGAGACACGCAAAGTCGGCAGGTAGAGCCGTTGATCGTCATGACAGCGGTCTCATTTTAGGGCGTGCAGCAACTTTTCCTCTCTCGCTCCATGTTCGGGCTCGTACCTGATGATCCTTTGTTTTTTTCTACCTATCGGGCTTTTGCAATTTCTCCATCTTTTTCTTTTCTTTCTTACTGTGCCATCTCTATTTTATTTTTATTTGAGGGGCCTGAAGCTGAACGCATTGCTGTCCGTGCCGTGGCATACAGAGTCTCACTTCTCCATACCCTCCGCTATCAAAACCTCTCTCTTTCTCTCTCTCTCTCCTCTTACTTCTCCTCCCAACTCTCACCGCGGCACGTTCTTCCGGTCTTTTCAAAACTCGATCCAGCCCCAATTCGTTTCCCCCAAAAAAGAAAAGGAGGCGTCTATTTTCCCGCTCCGTTGACAGATTTTTGGAGCCATTACCGTTTGTTTTGGGGGTCCGTCGTCATAGCCTTCAGCTTCAGCCCTCGAGAGTCCGGCCGTTCTCTATCAAGATCATCCATCCCCCCATCCCGTGTTAGAAAGCAACGAGATCCACTTCGGCGCCGCTGCTTGCATTGAACGGGCGACAAAAGCGCAAAAGTTGGGCCGCCGTCATCCTTTTTTATTTTTGGTTAATTTTTTTTTTGGCCGATCACACATGCTTTTAAACCTCTCCTCTTAACTTCAAGATACCCTCAATTGTTTGTTGCATTGTGTCCAATTGGTTGTGTTGTTACTGTTGGAATATCTATCATACACAAGATGCCTTCCAAGACTTTGCTAGGCCTCGCTGGCCTTGTTGCTCTGGTTGCTGCCGCCAAGGATTTGGGAACTGTTCTAAAAGGCAACTCTGATCTTTCCACATACTATGATTTGATTCAGGTATGTGTTTGCAGCTTCTCATGGAGTAAAAAGTGTCGATTAGCTAACATTCTCACAGAAATATCCTGATATCTTGCTCCAATTGCCCAGCTACGATGGTGTCACCGTAAGTCCGCCTTTTCCCCAAAGCTTGGACAGCCGTTTCAAACCGCAATGATCCACGCGAACCAGCTACTCGGGACTCGAGTTTTGCCTTCATAATCGCTAACTTTGAGCTTAGATCATTGCGCCCTCCAATGATGCTTTCAAGAATGTGCCCTACACTGCCTTGAATGGCATCTGGAACCCCGATGACAAGGAAACCACCGTTCCTCTACTGCAATATCATATCCTTCAGGGAACCGTCCTCACCGGCTCTCTTCCTTCTGGCCCCACCATCGTTCGCCCTACCCTCTTGACAGATCCCAGATACACAAATGTCACGAGCGGCCAGAACGTCCTGATCGATATTCAGCCTGGCAATGAGGTCATCTTCACTACCAGTCTGGGTACCCGATGCACCGTCACCGATGCCGATATTTCTTTCCAGGGTGGTCTTATCCAGGTTGTAGACAATCTCTTGATCCCGCCTGCTCCTTTGAACGTCACCGTCGAATCTTTCAAGCTTCCCAACTTCCTTGGCGCTCTCTACGCCTCTGATCTCATGCCTGAGATTCAGGATGCGAAGAACATCACCGTCTTCGCTCCTCTTGACAAGGCCCTGGACATTGTTGGCGGCAGTCTTGACAAGATGGATGCCCATAAGCTTGCCCGCATCATGGGATACCACATTGTGCCCGGCAAGGTTCTTGTTTCATCTGCCCTGACCAACGGCTCGCGTTTCCCCACGCTGGCCTCCAACACTACTCAGGAAAGCATTACTGTCCGCCAGTCCGGCAACAACAAGTACATCAACTCTGCGCAGATTGTTCAGCCTGACATTCTGCTCGCCAACGGTATTTTACACATCATCTCCGATGTGCTCAACCCTGACGCCAACCTTGCCATCCCTAACCCTACGGCTGTCACCCAGCCTCCCGTGTTCCCCGTCAGCACGGTCAAGAACGCTTTCACCTCGGCGCTGCCTTGCACGACCGACTGCCCTGTCACCACCACGGCTGACAACAGCACCATTGCGACCACCACCGCCACGAGTCTCTGGTCGAGTTCCAGCAAGGCCGGCGCTGCTCAAGCTATGGCCACAGCGCACGTCATGGCTGGTGCCGCGCTGGGAATGATCGGTGTCGGCGCCGGAATGGTGTTGATGTAAAATCCGTCTCCTACCATGCACGGAATACAAAGATTACAAATGGGGAAATCGGGCCTAATGCCTCTAAGCGAAATCGGGTACTGGGGTGAACGAAAGGATGAACGAAGTAATGAACTGGATCGGGGGTATTTTCTTCTTTTGGGTATACAGTCAAAGAGGGTAAACATGGCGAATGAGCATTTGTTTGATAAATTAGACTAGGATCAGCGCGGTAGCTGCTAGTAATGACAATCAATATTTCAATACCTTGGAATTGTCTGTGATGACTTTGGTTCACCTTGTGATGGGTATGATTGTAACGTTGAGCCAAGCCATTGTCTAGAACATTGATCGGCCGGGCCGTGAGGAATGTTGTGGACATTGGGGTGTGACAAACCTGAAAGTTTAATTGTTCATTTCCACCTTTGGCCCGTTTGTATAATGTTGATGACAGTGATGTTCCAGTGAAGCCGTTATAACACATCTGGGGTATGAGGATACCTTGCATGATTTACACATGAGCTGTATCCGCACTATCATATCCAGCCAACCTCTTATACGCAATTAGTAGGATTTCTATCACGCAAAAAGACGGTCCACGAATCTGAAGAAGAAATATGATAACTATAGGGTAAGCATGAGCAAATTGTGATCCCTTCCAAAGTATCTACAGGATGAGTAGTTTATTAGTTGTTATTCCGAAATAATATGTTGAGTTTTAAAATGTTTGAATTTTGGGACGGGTTCTATAATTATGATGTTATTGTAATCTGGAGCTTAATGCAATAGCCATCCCGCCCTATCATTTGAGGTGCATTCCTGAGCGTTGGTCTCGTCTAAAACATTGTGCGCTTAGATACACTTTTGTTGTTGACAACATCTGAGAAACGCGGCCACAGATCTGTATGACATGTAATACTAGAGAAGTGTAAATTGAACATATGTATTATCTTGAGACTAATAAACTAACAGGTATGAATGTGCCTGGCTGGAAGGATATTGTCTGATGCTGTGCGCTGGGTTTCTCTACTGAGTCCCGTCTACTCCATACACTACGCATATCGTCGAGTCTCACATAAATGATAAAAAATGTACCGTAATTCTTCATGTATTAGAGATCCATCCAAGGATGATTAGTATAGCTGCATATGCTACTCGCATACCACGCATTTCATGCTTCATATTGCACATTTCATATCATTTCGGTTCATTCCATCGCAAATAGCCAGGGCAACCTCAACCTTCAAAACGCCACTGAGACAGACTCGACACAAAAATTGTTCCCAACTCTGAGTGCTCAAGAACAGTAAATTCAAGTCAGACTTCTGAAAGCTTGATGGGTGAATGGTTTGGGCCCCCCACCTCATTGGTGATTACCGGCCTACGCAAGCGCCAAGGCCAAAAATAATAAGAGTATGAGCCATAACTAGAACAGCTGTTAGTATTTTTTTTATTTATGCATGAATCAAAGTCTCATCAGAGTGGCAAGCTACTTACAGCTGTTTGCTTTATTCGCCTTTTCAAGCGTGTGCTGCAGTTCGTATAGACTAGGATAGCTCTCATCCTGGTGCATCCTCTTAAGACGTGCTAATTCCTCCAGGAGCTCGATAGCCCGCGCGGTCTTGCCCATATCCAAGTAGGCACACGCGAGCTCGTAATAGGTCTTGAAATACAGGGGATGGGGCTTCCCTAGAGCTGGTTTCTCTTCGACGATGACCTCTTCAAGGATCGCTATTCCCTTGTTGTCGCGCTTGTCCTCGAGGTAAGCCAAGCCGAGTACATGCACTGATGCTAAACGAGAGGGGTGACCTGCTGGGAGACTCTCTTTCCTGATCGGGACGATTTCTTCTAATATCTTGATGGCCCTTTTTGTCTTGCGCTTCTTCAAGTATGTTAAAGCAAGCTGTTCTAGCGAATTGAGCCGTGATGGGTCCTCTTTTTCGAGTGTTGAGGCTTCGACACGAACCACCTCCTCAAACAAAGCAAGGGCCTCCTCCGTTCTGCCGAGGGAAAGATAGCAGGATGCAAGCTCATACTGTGAAGCAAGCCGATTGTGATCACCTTCATCTAGATGCATCTTGACCCTGAGTACCTCCTCAAAAAGCACCACAGCATCCGGTGCCTGGCTATTTTTCATGTAGGCCGTGGCAAGCTGATGCTTCGCTGATAACTTGTCCTGGCAATCTTCAGCTACTCCAAAGTTCTCTTGTGTCCTGATTATTTTCTGAAAAGCTGCTATGGCATCGGTGGTCTGCCCATTTGCCAAGTAGGCAGAACCGAGCTGGTATTGCGCTGCAAGCCGCGAGGGGTGATCTTCTTGAAGGGTGATTTCGTGTACTCGGACGACTCCATTGATTGTGGCTATAGCCTTGTCTAGCTGTCCTGCTTTGATGTATGCCGAGCAAAGCTGATGTTGAGTACCTAGTCTTTCAGGATGCGTTTCATCAAACTGACCCTGCTCCATCTCCATAACACTCTCCAATATTGCTATGGCCTTTGTCGTTTGATTACTATTCCGATACCCAGCAGCGAGGAGACTTAGTGACGAGAGTTGGTTAGGATGACCTTTGGGGAGGCTCGATTCTTGGATCCCGACAACTTGTTCACAGACCCGAATCCCCTGTTGTATCTGGCCGTTCTTCATATATGCTCTCCCAAGTTCATGCATTGAGGAAAGTAGCTCTGGGTGGCTTTCCTGTAGATGCGTTTGCTTAGTTTCGACAACTTTCTCGAAAATGGCGATAGCATCTTTTGGCCGACCATCTTCAAGATACGCCCTGCCAAGCTCGTGCTCAAACGTAAGTTGACTGAGATGGTTCTCCTGGATAGTCGACTCTCGCATCTCAACAACACTCTCTAAAATGGCCACCCCCTTTTTGTTTGGCCGTCAGCTAGGTAAGCAGAAGCAAGTCTAACTTTCATCGCGAGCATGTTAGGATGACCTTCCCCTAGGTTCTCCTTTTGTGCTTCGATGCTAACCTCGGTGAGTTGGATTGCCTTTGCTGTTTGGCCGTCCGCGAGATAAGCAGCGCCCAACTCAACCTGCAGCATGGGAAGTTCGGCCAGGTAATCGGCAGATGATTCTTGGACGGCTTGAATCTTCTCAAACAGCTGGATAGCATCTTTGGTCTGACCGTTCGCAATGTAGGCCTCTGCAAGCTCAAACTGAGCAGCCATTAGGCCGGGATGCGCTGCGTGGAAATGAGATACTTCAATGATATTTTCGAATATTGCCACTGCATCCTTTGCCTGACCATTTTTACGGTACGCTTTACCGAGGTAGTGGCGTACAGATAGTCGACTGGGGTTCCATTCATCTTTGGCCGAGTATATTTTAGCCCCCTTTTCTAAGAGCTGTATTGCCTTCTCAATATGCCCGCCCATAAGGTAAGCCTCTCCTAAGCCGTTTTGTATAGCAACCCTGTTCGGGTGGTGATCGTCAACATGGCCTGCCTGAGCGGCGCTTGCCTCCTCAAGTACTTTTATTGCATCCTTGGATTGGCAGTTGGTGAGGTAAGCCATGGCAAGGTCATACTGTGAAGCTATTTGTACAGCATGGCTCTTATCAAGCGTTGACCTCTGGATTGAAACCACTTCTTCCAGAAGAGGTATGGATTTCTTCGCCTGGCTGTTTGCTGAGTATGCAGTTCCGAGCTGGCGCATTACACCTAATCTTAGAGGATGATCTCTTTGTAGTTTGAGATGCTTGTCTTGCTTATCGAGGACTTCCTCAAGGATTGCAATGGAGTCTTGCCGTTGTCCAATGGCAAGGTAAGCTCGTCCAAGTTCATTTTGTGTTGTGAGGAGTCGTGGATGGCACATATCCATGCTTGATTGCTGCAAGGCAAGAACTGCTTGTATCGTTTTGATGCACTGTTCAGTATTTCCCAAGCTGAATTGGTTTCCGGACGCAAGATAAAAGAGCTCCAACGTGTCCTCTGATGGGTGATCTGGATCAACACCTAATGCCTGAAAAAGCCGATCAATGAGGGAAGCAAGCTCGTGATCATAGCGTGCAATTTCTAGTATATGACAGATCTGCAGAAGTGCTTGAATCATATGCCGCGAAGCCATCGCCCTATCTATAAACTGAATCTCTCGCAGAATAGACACGACACAAGGTCCTAGATGATCTAAATCTTGTTGATTCGAGTGGTTAGAATACCTGGATAGGGCGAATAAACAGGCAGATGATTGAAGGTAGGAATCCCTCTGAGTTTCATTCTGACGAGTCGCTATCCACCCATGCGTTAGCGGATGGAATGAAACCGCCTTGCCGCCTCTCAGATCAGATAAGTTGACAAGGGCCAGAGAAGAAAGCTGACTGGCAGCAGCGTAGAGCCTATCCTTGTTCCACGACGAAGGACTAACTTCTAGAAATGACGGGAGCTGGGAGACATGCCATTGGGAAAGTTGGTGAATTGCTTCAACGCTAGGATCGTTGTTCAACGCCCATTTCGAACCATGCCACGCATAATCGAAAACATCGAGCGAAATGTTTTCATAGTGAAGGGTAGAGAGAATATCCATCAAGACAAGGGCGTCTTTTGCGCTCTCCGCCTCTGATGTCTGGAGGACTAGCGCAGAGGCCTCGAACGTGGCATAGACATTGCGATATCTCGACTGCGACTGAGACAGGTTGAAGCTGAGAAGTCGATCCTTTTGCCGGCGGAATTCTGCTGGATATGCCTCTATTGAGCAGTGACCTGACGCAATATAGGCCCCAGCATGCAACAGGGCGAGCGCGTGATACCCAAGTTCCTTCGCAATGACCTCTGCCGCGGGTTTGCATTCTGGCTTCGACTCCTCGGGGGTTCCAATAACGTTCAGGAGAAGCTTGACGCAATCTTCCTCGCCAAGGCTACCCAATTCTTCAGAACCCACAGTGCCATGCACACGACACTCGGGGAGTCGAGACGTCATGAGCACAGCACCTCGGTCTCCCGATGGAATATAGTCTTGGTAGTCTGTATCCGGATCGTCAGCGTTATCAAGAACCAGAAGCCATTTGTTCTGGGGCTTGCAATTAGACAGTAGCAAAAGAACGTCATCAATCTCCCTAGCCTGTGATCCGAGCATACGACCGATTCTGAGAAACCCCGCAGTGGCCGTAGCTTTAGTCCCAACGTCGACCCAGAACACGCCCCAGAACCTTTGATGGGAACCGTCAGCATATTTGTTTGAGGAAAAGATACAGTGTGAACATACATGTTTCTCACTTGGCTCACGACGTTGAGACAGATCTCGCTCTTGCCTTGACCACCCATGCCGGTCAAGACGAATCTCCTTTGAGATATCGAAAGAGTGGCGGGCCCGGTTAGTGCCTTTATAATCTGGCCAACAATTCCATCACGTCCTGTGAAGAATGGATTGGCAGAACGAGACACTAGCCAATGTGTATTTTTCACTGTAATGAGATAAGCATCACCTCCATTTGACTTTGGTTTGTTTACAACTCACACTCTGGCTTTAGTCTCTGCGCAAGCTCAAGGGATCGTTCCAGTTCCGTGGATATGATATCAAGTACGGGCTCACAGCTTTCCGGGGTTCTGAATTTGCATATGGAACTGTGATTGGCATCCATGGCGACTTGCTTCTCTCGATCCTCCGGGAGATTCAGAATAGCGGACTCCTTGTCAACGATCTGAAAAAGTTGTGTAAGAATGCCATACATGGTATCACATCTCGGCTCAGGTTGCTTACAATTCCCAGCCTACCATAATCCGTAGTCTCATAAAAGCTGACAACGAGACATCTCTCAATCAGATGGCTAGCCTGCTCGAAACGTCTGATGGCGTCATGAGAACTGGCTTTTAGGGCATCGAGTAGGTCGTTGGAAGGAGTCCGTAAGCCGGCCCGGACCATCTTGGCCGCAACATCTCCGATGCCACTGTAGTTACCACCCCGATGGGGTGTCGCAAAGAAGACTAGAAGTCTCGTGGACTTGACAATTGACTTATAGGCGGGATTCAACGTTGCTTCAACGAGCGCCTGATCTTGTTACTACGATGACGACGTCTTGCTTGGAAGTGGTTACAAACTGTTTTCACAACAATACCACCTAGACTGTGACATATGAACACCAGAGGTCTGCGAGGCGCCGCCTTGAATTGATGTTAGATACATACTGATGTCGACCATATGGCACGTATAATCAACACACCTCACGTTTAGGCATAAGATGCCGCAGCAATACTCTGGCATGATCGTCAAGTCTCATAGCTGCTGCCCCCATAGCAGGGCTAGAATTGTACGAATAAAGCATTACCCTGCATGGTCTCTTCAGCCCGGTCGGAAGGAAGTCCCGGAGCCATAGGTATTTGCCAGAGCCCCAAGTAGCTCGCGCATGGTTTGGGTTGCCCTTGAAGTTCAAGCCGTGAATGGCTACAACACTGGACAAAGATGCTTGTCAATAATATCAAGCATGAGGACTGGGATGGCATCACTTACTCGATCTCTGCCTCGGCGCCGCTCGAGTCTGCGTCACCATAGACGGTGTGCAGGCCGGGTTCATACGCGACCGCCATGTGAGACTAGGGTAACAATAATACTGACGAAATCACGTCTTGATACTAGACGGTTACAATGTCTACCACGTTCCCGCGCCGCTGACAACATGCCAGATTATGCACGCGCTGAAATCTATAAGATAAAAGGGCGCTGAGGCGGGATAATGTATAAAAAGTCCGAGGCGAAGCAGGCATTATGAGGCAGACTTCTGAGCCTCCAAACCCGACAGGCAAACATGGGGAATTGCGCCTCCTTGCACCCTGCATCGTTTCAGCGAGTCTCGTTAACTCTTTTCATTTGTGTTACTGCTGCTCCGGACGACCGTGTTCCCACTGCAAGGTTGTCTCTTTTCGTCTTACAGGTGTGATTAGCCGCCGCATCGCAGTGCTGCGTTCTCTGGTTGGGTGAATTTATTGGGGCCATGTCGTTGTGTGGGGGTATCTCAGCAGCAGTATCTTCTAGTTTAACGCCCACATGAGAAACAATGTATGATGTGGTATCGTTCATGCATTAGCATCAGTTGGCTGCTTCAAAGAACTAGCGGGTCTTGCATGCTCATGAAAGCGCTAGGACATTCGTTTCTCAGTGTTTTGATGGGGACAACATTGAGGAGCGGGATTCAAGTGCTCTTGCTTCTTGTTGGGATGCTCAAATCGGCAACTGAGACATCAAGCGTAGGCTTACGGGGGGAGCATACCAACCAACAACAGTGAATGTTTGCATAAATATTGTGTATATCGAGGCAACTAGATTACGGCTCTGTTTTCTCTTATGCTTCCCTCTTGGAACAATCCTAAAGAAAATCTATGCCCAGAACTTTTACTCCTGCCACAAATAAGTAACCAATCAAACCTTATGGGACAGGACGAACTGCCACCTGATCAAGGTTACGCGCCTAAGCAGTAGACTGATGCAACAATCATTGATCTCGGAGAAAGACTGTTGTAGCCAGAAACTTGAAATCAATGATTATGGTTCATCTTTTTTTTCAACCTGACCCAGTATGAAATCATTTCAAGGATAATAATATTACCGACAACCAGAACCCCAAGTTAACTCCAACAAGAACCCACCGAGAGTGCATTGTTTGCATTTACATCGTGGGGATACCTTCATACTCTGCGTATCCCAGGGCAAGGTTCATATTTTCTGTTAAATTGTTAGTAAGACTCATCCATCAACTCCTGCATGCATGTGATGATTACTTACGCAAGCATTGTGTTGCAGCACCCTTGAGCAAATTGTCGATGTTGGCACACACAACAACACGCTTTCCACTGCTATGCACCGCAAACCCACCAATCTCTACACCATGCTTGTCCATGATGCCACTAACTTGCGGTGCTTCCCCTACAACCTTGACAAGTTTCTCGCCAGCATAGCGATCCTGATAGATCTGTCGGATATCTCGGGAAGTCATCGTCTTATTGAGGGGAATGTTGATGGTATGATGAATGCCGCGGAACCAGGAGGCAACATGCGGAATGAAGGCTACGGATGTGCCGAGTTGACGACCAATCTCGCGCTCATGAACATGATCTGTCAAACTGTATGGCATGAGGTTGTCCTTCAACAGATTGACATCGTTCTTCGGCGAGGGCTTTGTGCCAGCACCGGAATAGCCTGAAACACCAAAGACGGTGGGTTCGCCACCAAGATGCTCCAAGATGGGAGCTATGCCGAGTTGAGCAGCAGTGGCATAACAACCGGGGTTTGAGATTCGAGTAGCCTTGTAGATTTCCGATCGCTTAGTTAACTCTGGAAGACCATATGTCCAGCCATCGTCGAACCGGTAGTCAGCTGAAAGGTCAACAATGACACTCTTCTGCTCCTTTCCCTTTGAAGCATCGTTGATGGCGTCAACGAATGGCTTGCATACACCATTAGGAAGCGCCATAACCCAGCAGTCAATTTGGCCTTCCCTCTCCAGCTTTCCCACATCTTCAAAACTTAAATTTTCGTAGATAATCTTGCGCTTGTTGTATCCCTGAAGCTCCTGGCCAGCAAGCTCACGAGACGAAACGTGCCTGAGATCCATGAATGGGTGAGCACTGAGCAAATCGATCAGCGCTTGGCCTGTATATCCTCGAGCACCAATCAGGGCTACACGTGCGGGCACCTCATTAGAAGCGTTCTTCTTTCCGAAAGGGGGTTTGGGTTTGTAGTTGAAGCATAGCCACGTCGCTGCTGACCGAAAGCTGGCAGTTGGCTTACGATTCGTGGTCTCATTGTGGAATAACCACGGGATTGTTGGGCAACCTGAGATTGGTTTAGAGCCTGGCTGGCAGCTTGAGCGGCGCGACGCAGCCGGGCCTCAAGGTTCGAGTCGCCAAGCATTGATCGTCCGTGTGAAATGAAATCCTCATAAACTGGGGCCAATGCATCGGAACGAAGATCGCAGCCGTAATAGAACAGGACGCTTCCGTTGTTGTTGAAGCTTCCATCAGCCTTCTCAAAGAACCAGGTCAGATTCTCGTCGTTTTCACTAACAGTCCAAGCCAGGGCGGGATAGTCCTTCTTGATGGCTACAAAGAGGTTCTCTGCCACATTTGTCAACCAGCCAGACTTGGTGATACCCAGAGTGGCAAGGGTTGCCATTGGTCTATCTTTTCCGGAGGGGATAACGACCGCGACTCCCTGCATGGCATCATCAAAGTATGCAGTGAAAGGGTTCTCTTTCAAGAAGTCGACAAATCGTTCCACAGTAGCCTCAGCGTCCAAACTCTCCCTATCTCGGATTAAGCTGGCCTTTAGCTTGTCCAAGTCTTCGAACTCAGAGATGGAAGTGACCTTCTGGATCTTATCACCACGACGGATCAACGTACCAGCTCCGGAGTCTGTAAAGAGTTCCTTCTGCAGATCGCTAGGGTGGATGATGGCAACGCTGGAGGTTCTGGGAAGGGTATCGAGCAATTCTTTAATCTCCTTAATCTTTAGTCGGGTGCCATATCTGCACCAAGGTTGGGACATGAGTTGGTCAAACTCTTCATCCAGATTAATGTGCGAGATTTTCTGAGCTTCGCCGTCAAACAAGCCACCCTTCTCGGAGAGATAAACGACCTTTAGCGGTTCCAAAGCACGAGCAAGTTCAGCAGCAGCAACATCAGCATTGACATTGAGAAGCCGGCCATCTTCGGATTCGGCCATGGAGGTAAGAATAGGAATGTATCCAGCCTCGATAGACTTTTCAATTGCTTCCTTGTTGACCTTTGTGATCTTGCCCACATACTGCCACTTCTCCTTGTCGAGATAATCAGCAATGAATACGCCGGTAAGGGATCGAGTCGCAACGCCAAGTTCGTCGAGTCTGTCAACGAGCTTAAGGTTTTCTTCGAGGAACAGCTTGCGAGCTATTCCAAGAGTTTTGGCGTCTGTTACACGTATGCCCTCTTCGAACTGGGGTTCCACGCCAGCTTCTTCGAGAAGTCTATTCAACTGGGGGCCCGCGCCATGGACAATGACTGGGTATAGGCCGAGTTCGTACAAAAACAGGAGACTTCGGCAGAGCTCATCGAGGTATTCGGTTAAGATGGCGCCTCCAACCTTGATAACAGCAAACTTCTGGGAAGAAACGGAGGTGAAGAGCTTGAGGTATTGTTGACCTTCTCGCTTGCTTCCTATGCTGCTAACTGTCTGTGCGACAATCTCTCTAGTACGGTCCCTCGCAGGTGGTGAAGCCAAATGCCTAGTCAGAGACAAGCTACGGCGATAGGCGAGAGTCTGAGATCGGAAGAGATTCGGCACTGATGCGACAGCTCCTGCTCGGGACACAGCTCGTCGAGTACCGGCCCGCAGGGCCACAGAAGTGGCAGACAGCATTTTCCACAAGTTCTATAAACCAATTGAATAAATGGCGACGATTAAGAGATGATGATGGGTTGAACGAGAGAGAGAGAGCCTGCTTCTATGTTTCAATCAGATAAAGAGTCATACCTCCGGTGTTGGGGAAATGCAACCTTGGCCTTGTGGGGGAGGGGCAGAAAAATAAATATCGCCCCCGAAACCGCTCCAGCTCTGTAGGCGGTGAAATTCACTAAATTGTTGGCCGCTTTGGCTGCTGGGACAACCTTGGAACCTCTCTAGGTGATGATGGGCACTGGGACTGGGTAGGTGAGGTTGAAATATCCACTAGAGCTGTGGTATTTAGCGAACAGACCACTAACGGCAATTGGGCAATGTTGAGCAAGTCCAGCATCCGTTCTTTCAGTGTGGACTCAATGTGATGTCGAGCATCTTTGATATAACGGGAATTTATATTTCTCCGAACTGGCCATGAGATATCAATTGCTCTAGAGATAAGCGATAGGTAGATCCAAAAAGGCTCACTACCTTAATAAGTACTTAGGAGTAACATGACGTATTGCTCGCTTTGGAATGAAGCACAATAACCTAAGTACCTAATCTTCTATTACCCACCCAACATGGTAGAGCTCTTTCCTACACGTAATCCGAGTAGATCGGATCAACACATTGATTATCACAGCTGTATCGAAATCGCAAGTTGCATAACACGATCGAATTAACAGTTTAGCAACTAGATCCACGCTGCTGTATCAGTTTCGCTGCTAAAATAGCGATGGAGATGACCTCAGTCACGTCCCAAGCAGGATCATGCATCAAGGTCTCTAATGGGCCAGTATCTGGAGATTCTCGTACGAGGCAACAACTTATATCAACCTAGCCTTTAAATAAGAAATACGCAGTTAAACCCTCAGCTTCCATCTCATCTGATACCAGCAGCAACACCATTCTATGTACCCAACCAATATGCAACAGTAAAGTAAATGTTTGAACATACGTCAACATCCTCAGAAAACTTGCATTATCTCAATCGGTAGGTATAAACGCCTATCCTCAAAATCATACACGTAACCCAGCTCGAAAGAGCATAAAAGAGCATCTTTCGGGAAAACAAGTCCAGGGCTATCTTGAACAAACTCCACATGGTAAGAACCGACATCCAATTGTAATCACTGTCTCTCGATGGAACTACACACAGCCTGTGTCCGCGAGTCATTAAAGCGTAGCATCGTCGTTCAAGCCATATTCAGACACGTATTCGAACCAAAATAAACAAATCAACGAGTCGTAACAACTATCACCGCTTGTTAGCACTCCATTAGCTCACCCCTGGACACTCCACTTACCAGCAGGAACAATAATGACAATCAGAAGGATAATGATACCAACAACCAAACAAACGCGCATCTTCATATCCTTCCACCACATCTGCTTGCGTACTCTGTTGGCGCCACGACGGAAATCGTGAGCCGACTCGGCCAAATTGTCGGTCTTGTCTCGAAGTTCATCAAGATTCTGACCACGCTGAGCGACCTTTCTCATGTTTTCGTTCATCACGTCGAGCGTCTTGTTGATTTCCTGTACACACGGAAGTGGTTAGCATCGTACAACCAAGTATGTGGTGTTCAATCATCCGCCATTTTTCTTGTTGGCATGAGCTAAGCTCAGCGACTGTGGTCAGAGAACAAATCTCTCAAATTGAATACATCGATTACTGGAGAGTATATGCGATGCAGAGCGCCGCTCGCGGAGCGGGCTCTGGGCCAATACACAACCATCTCCAGACCACAGCAGCTAGATGAAATCGCATATCGAGGGGAAGAAAAGACGTACACCTTGCAGTACGCCGGTTTTGGTCTGCTCTTGGGGAGCACCACCGGCGCCTCCCTTGGGGACGTAAGGATCGTAAGGAGTGTCGGCCATGGTGATAGATTACAGTATTCTAGACAAAAATTCAAACAGACAAGTAATACAGTGATTCGAACAGGAGGTGGTTTGGATTTCGATCGATGGGACTCGATATCGGCGCGCTGTTGCGATGGATGGTTGATTGAAGGACGAGGCTGGTGGTGAGGAAATGGAGGAGATGAGTTTACGTTTAGCCCGCGAAGCAGCCCCCTTGTCTGAGGAGGATGCCCGGCTGACGACAGCAAAAATACGGAGACGACGGAACTAAGACCCCAGCCTCATGTGCCTGGCATGGTAACGCCACATGTTATTTTAAGTACTCTAGCTTGTATAGTCTAAACATATGATGCCTCCAATAAGCAGCAACTTTGTTTCTGAGATACTTTATGGGCATTTCTAATAACTTTGGGTCATCGTCTTTCTATTCCAGTAATTTTAACCATGTTTTGATTTTATTTGAGGTTGTTGTGTCCGCTGAAGTGAAAATCTCGGAGGTACGGTGGAGATACTTGGATAATATTATTGAGGGTTGGCATGCGCCAGTCTCGCCACGCTCTAAGCAGGAAACAGTGTGGCTGTACAAGCAGAGCTTGCGCAAAATAGGAACGTACTATTGAATGAGACACGTGACGGACCATTCCGAAACGATCCCAAGGAGGCAGACAATGTGGAATTAGAAATATCATCATCAATTGTTCAAAATACCTACCATCACACAAATTTTACGACCTTTTCTTTTTTTGTTTTTGTTTTTTGTTTTTATATAGAAGTATTAAAATCCCCAACCGAGAAAGGAGCTTGGTTCGTCATCGGACGAAAGCTTCACTCATTCATCAACCAGCTTGAAGAAATTGAAGTTTTCAGACGCAAGCACAGTCTCTCAGCTGGCTCGAGCTGATGTGTTTGCAGCTGTCACACGCTGGTTTCATCCCATCGAATGGTTCGAAAACGCCTCACCCGTAACAGGTTCCCCCTTGGTTGCGAGTGCACCAATCATACCTTGTCGCAAAATGGATGTCTATTCATGAGGATACTTGTATAAAGAGCTCGCCTGTAGAGCGACATCTGAACCCCTAATTCAAGACAAAACAGTGGGCGGATCGAGGCATTAATTGCATTGTCTTTCTCTGAAAGGGAGGGTGAAGATGGCTGGTATGCAAGAATATTTGATGGCTTGACGAGCTACCCAAGCCTTGTCACCAGCTTTCGCGGAGCATAACAAAAGTCGAGTATGCAGTCATCAAACCGAGAAATGGCAATGTTTTGAAAACATCTCTATGCACATACTTGGAAGCAGGCGATGATGCCTCAAACTCCCAGATGTTCAACATCAAGGACGTAAAAGGAAGAAGCTGGACGAAGCCAACGATGCATTCTATTGTTTTAGATCCCATCCCCGCCCCTCTTTCATCATCAACTGGCCCTTTAGGGTGCCGGTCCGACCATCTTTGGACAAGCGTCTCCTCACAAAAACTTGGTTGCGGGAAATCGGCTGGCCCAGCTCACCCAACCACCTCGCCAGGGGCCTACCACTCGCGGTTGGGCCGCCGAGGGATGCAGCTAAAAAGCTAAAGACACGGATACGGGGTCTGGGTTTATGTCGACCCAAGGGAGAGAGATTATGCCGTCTCAAAAACGGAACTGCAGATAGACAAAAGCTTAGAAGACGATGCTCAGTCTCCCTCTTGCGGCGATCTGAGATGCGGCACGTATCCGGACTCGGTCTGTCCGGGCACTGATCATCAACCGGAGACCCATCAAAAAAGAGAGATGAACAGCGCTCGCAGCGGCACTATGGTGACACGGAGTGTGCTAACTTTTATGCTTCTGCATGTTTAGCTCATAGAATATCGGATCTCAGTGGAGCCGCAGGCGTCATTACTTTTCGGGACAGGCCTTTATGCTTGGGTGATGCTTGCAGCTGGCTCGTATTCCTTGTTCTATGCCGGCCCTTGTCAAGCAGAGCAGGTTCTTTTTTTCTTTTTCTTTTCCCACAGCATCGCGTACTACTAGGAAATAGGTATTTATCCATGGCTGAAGTACACCACCATTCGGTCATCGCTCCATAGGATCATCGTGTACCTCATGGTTAGACTACGGCTTGTACCAGTAACTATGTATGCATGCATCATGCATGTGTCGTGCTAGACGTCAGGGAAGCGTCAAGCTCAGCTTTGCCTGTTGGTCCCCCATCTTTGCCGTCCGCATCCGTCCCATGAACACAGACACACAGACGAGAGACAAAAGGCGACGACAAGCAGGCCCAACCGAATGCATGCGCTTTCCAGGGTCAAAGTATCGGTACCTTTCCCCAGATAAACCGCTCGCCACTTCTTTCTCCACACGTTGCTTCTTCTTTGCGACTTGTCTCTTTTGACTTTTCTTCCTCTTTTCCTTTTCTTCCTCATCCGTATTCATCTTCATCGCTCGCTACCCCTCGCTCGTTTCGCTGGCTCGAAAACAATAATAATAACGGTGCTCCATTCCGGGGCGTACGGAAAGCTGAGACCTCCCTTGCTGGACCTGGAACATCAACAATAACATTACCATCACGATCAACAAGACTACCGCGTTGCTATTTAGTTGCTCATGGGATTCTCCAATATTTCCCACCTTTGAGCCCCGTCTCGGGTCGTTTCGCCATCACAATCAGCCATGGATCGATACCGCGGGGCTTCACTGCTCGGCCGCTTGGTCGCAGCTCTGCTATTAGTCGCCAGCCCTTTCACGACGGCTTACACTCTTGATCCCGACTCCACCGGTACGATGCGACGATGATAACCCCCACGTTTGGCTCGAGGCTGATATTTGGGCGCTACAGAATCAATTACATCAATTGCAAAGCAAATGACACAAGACATGCTATCATTTTACAATGGTGACAAACCAGGCGGTACACCGGGTCTTCTGCCTCAGCCGTACTACTGTATGTACTACCTCATCCGAACAAACAAGTTGCTCTGATCAGCTCTGATTCGATATCTAGGGTGGGAGGCCGGCGCCATGATGGGAGCGTTGGTGGATTACTGGTATTATACCCAGGACGACGAATTTGTGGATCTCACGAAACAAGGATTCTTATTCCAGGTCGGTGAGACCAAAGATTACATGCCCAGGAATCAGACGAGAACGGAGGGAAACGACGATCAGGGCTTCTGGGGCCTCGCCGTCATGTCTGCTGCGGAATACAACTTCCCAAATCCCAATCCCGATCAACCGCAATGGCTGGCCCTTGCCCAAGCCGTTTTTAATACCCAGGCTGCTCGGTGGGACAAGGAGCACTGTAATGGGGGTTTGCGCTGGCAGATCTTTACGTGGAACAACGGCTACGATTACAAGGTAGGCTCATTCGAGTTTAGATTTGCAGAGCGTGGATTTGGAGATGGCTAACAGTCACAGAATACGATTTCGCAAGCTTGTTTCTTTGCCCTTGGGGCAAGATTGGCTTTGTATACCGGCAATAGCTCTTACGCTGATTGGGCCGAGACAACTTGGGATTGGATGTTGGACGTCAATTTCATTGATCAAAAATCCTGGTATGTCTATGATGGCGCCAACATCGGGACTGGCTGTACAGACATCGTCCCATACCAATGGTCATACAACGCGGGTGGTTTCATCCTCGGCGCTGCAGCCATGTACAACTACACCGAGGATCCGAAGTGGAAAGAACGTTTGGATAACCTGCTTGAGGGTGCCAAGGTCTTCTTCACCGGTCCCGACAACAACATTATGACAGAAGTCGCCTGTGAGCCCGTCAACCTATGCAATTTGGACCAGCAATCCTTCAAAGCCTACTTGAGTCGCTGGCTTGCGAACGTTACCAAATGGGCCCCTTATACTTATGATACCCTTATGCCATTGCTCCGAGCATCAGCTGTGGCCGCGGCGAAGCAGTGCGTTGGTGGTGATAATGGACGGATGTGCGGTTTGGTGTGGAACAAGAACAAGTACGACGGATCGACTGGTGTTGGACAACAAATGGCTGCCATGGAAGTTACCCTTTCGTTGATGATCAAGGACCGACATGCTCCGGTGACAGATCAGAGTGGAGGGACAAGTAAAGGTGACCCTGGCGGCGGCGGTGCTGATATCGGACGTACGACTCCTAATGGACCGCAGTACAAGAAAATCACCGGTGGTGACAGATTCGGAGCCGCTGTTATCACACTCATTGTTTTAGGCAGTGCGCTTCTTGGGCTTATCTGGCTTTTCCTGGACGAGACATCAGACAAGACGCCGGTTGATCAATTTAAAGGATTTCAATCTTCGGCGACGGCGGCCATTGCAGCCTTTGCAGCGGGCGGTGCTGCGGCTGGGGCACTTGATCGAAAAAGCGAAAAAGATGTTAATGAGAAGAGACCAGCTGCTGGTGGTGTCATGGAGGATCGAGGCAAGGGCATTGCGTCTATGACTGTTGCACACGTCCGCCAAGGAGGCGAAGGACGTCCAAGGCGGGTATCAAGTATGCCCCTTGGGTGGCCTCATAATCCATCTGTCAGAAGCAGCATGGTGGAATCCGGAAACGAGCAACATCCCTTGGAGTCGGCAGCATACGTCAGCACTGACGGGGAGCATTCGCCAGCTGGTCAGTCATCGCATGATGAACAACGGCATTAAAGGGTAATAATGAAAAGGCTTGAGCGATGGGCATATAAAGGGATCGAACCTTGGTTACGGCCATGGGATGAGAAAATAACATTATATGCATGATGAGATGGGCGTTTTTGGAATAACGACAATTCGATCAAGAAATAACATTCTAATGGCAGGGCCTTTGGGAGTGTTTATGGGAGTTAGTTTCTGGGTCTGGCGAACAGGATTGGGTAACCATTTTAGGGCAATTATTATATGAAAGTAGTAGATGTTTGAGTAATATAGGTAACGATCAATTTTGCAGGTCGGAAGGCCGTTGAACCGCATGGCTGCCCTGCATTACATGTCTTTTGGGCGTGAATAATCTTGTTTCAGTTGTTTGACAATTACTCCCCGGCATTCTGACTGCTGTTTAATGTTGGCTTACGATCCCATGTTTCCTGGCTGAGTCGCAACTTAGCGTCCTGTATTCCTTCGCCAACTTATTATAAAGTATAGCCTGTCAGAGATACACATTAACAAACCTTACAAGTGCACAGTGTTGTATTTTTTCCTGTTAACGCAATTTGGTTACATGGAATTTAGAGGCCTTATTGTAACTATGTGTAGCTTTTCTTTTTCCATAACATATAGTAGAGAATGCTAGGTAGTTGATAGGATATAAAGTTCAGTTACAGTAAATGAGGTCCTAGCCTCGGATAGAGTGACTACCTTGGGCAACCATAAGGTTGATGCCATCCCCTTTAACCGCAGTCTAAATCCAGTACATCATCCAACCCTCCCTTTATACGTATTCGTATAAGGGAAACCACGACAGACGTAATCAGTCGTAATGAATGAGAAAAGTCTTTTGCTAATGATTCTGGAAAAGACTAGGTTCATGCACCTATTGCTGTAAATATGTCTCGTTGACCCGCTTCTTCTCCCTCTCAATGAATGCGTCAAAGCTGCTCAGAGGAATTCCCCAGCTTTTGATCTTGTCTAAGTCGACGAATTGGGCCATGTCCCGCATCAAGAGCTGACCCATGATAAAGGGATTGGTCGCCTTTTGCGCCTTGATCTCTTCATCCGACATGTAAACAGGCTGCAGGTCACGGCCTGTTGCGGCGGAGAGCTTTTGCAGGACTTGGCTGGGGACGAGGAATTCATCCATGATTTCGATTTCTTGGCTGCCGAACTTTGCGGGATTCATAAAGGCTGTGCAGGCGAATTTTCCGATGGTGTCCGGGTCAACCAGGGGCAGGCGAGTGCTCTCCTGAAGGGCCGAGGACCAGCGGCCATGCTCAACAAGGCCGGTTTGCAGGCGGACCATGGGCTGGATAAAATTGGACATAAAGTTTCCCGGACGGAGGATGGTCCAGTAGTCGAACCCAGCGCTGCTCGTCTCGCTCTCGATGGCCTGCTTGGAATGCAAGGCTCTCGCCATGAGGGAGTTTGGATCCCAGTGCGTGAACCTCCCAGGCTCCTCGACGGAGAAGCTACTGGAGTAGATTAGATGCTTTATTCCCGCTTGCTTGGCGACATTGATGATGCCTTTGGCACGGCGGAGCTCCCCGTCTTTGTCGACTAAATCTGGGTTCAGGTTTAGGAAGACGGCGAAACACCCCTTGATGGGCTCGGCCAAGGTTTCCGGGTTATCGAAGTCTCCTGTCCAGAGTTCGACGCCGAGGGATTGCACGGCGAGTGCGTTGGGGGAGGCCGTGTCCCGGGCAATGGCGTGGACTTGGATGTTGTTGACGAGAAGGTTGCGAGCGACAGAGCCGCCTTGAGTTCCCGTTACGCCGCAGACGAAGACTGTTGGTTGAGACATTGTGGTTTGGGTTTGATGTTCAAGTGATAGGGTGTAGCTTTCTCCCTCGAGTATTCTGTCATCCAGCTCCAGTTTCCAGACGCCATGCTTGTAGTTATATGCGTGGGATAGTTGATGACTTTCATGATGGATGCAGCTTCAGTTCAGCCATGTTGACTAGATGTTGAGTCACTCGCAAAGTGAGGCTGCTTTTTCATTACGAATAGATTGAGTCGATGCCTGGAATGGTTCCTGTAGGATGAAGCACTGGTGAAGCCATCACCGGCTATCGAGTCCGCAAGTCCGCCCCGCAGGCATGCCGGGTTCCGGGTGTGTGGAGCTTCCATGAAATGGGTCCTTCCTTCCAATTTTAGCCCCGTCGGAGTTCCGCCAGGAGCAACCATTTCAGGGCACTAAAGCGCTTCTGAGACTCCCCTGCCGACTCCACTGAGAGGTGAGACTCGGACAGTGACGCTCTAAGAAGGTCTCTTACTCTCACTCACTCTCACTCACTCTCAATCTCTCTATCATCAACGAACGTCCCATAGTTCCTTTCATGGATGGTGGATGGTTTGCATACATCCCTGCCAGTTGCATCATCAATCAATTATATATCACTCTTTTCTTTTCTTTTTCATGTCACTCTACACCCAATTTGTACTAAAAGATTGACTGAGACCCAACACAAGAATCCATGGCATCACTCACTGCACGAGAGCGCAACAACCCTCCACCGCGGCGGAAGTCCTGCGCTGGCTGCATCAAAGCCAAGCGCCGTTGTGACTTTGCTCTCCCTTCGTGCATGCGCTGCTCTAATCGAAACATACCGTGCGAGTATTCCTCACGTGCCCGTCGCACACGATTCGGTGGGTCGCCGCATCATCATCAGCAGACAGAAGATCCGCTGGCGGAGGACGACATGCAGCCCGAGTTTTTCAGATTCGATACTCCGCAGTCCGATATCCAGCTTGGAGACTCCCCGGACATCATCACCGCAACTGCTATGCAGACTTCCTTTGAAAAGAGCCTCAACGCTATTGAGCAGGCCATCGATAGCGGCTTTCCCGGTTTGACGTACCTTGACATTCCGGAGACTGAAGTTGCCATGCAGCTCTCGAGACACTCGACGACTTTGACTGCCTCCGCCGAGCATAAGGAGTTGGCGGCCTTGTCCCTTAGAGACGTCATTGAGAAGAGATTGCAGTACTCCATCGATGCCATCAAGCTAGCACCGATAACCATGGCAAAGGAGATTCATACCCCCTGGAGCCATCCACTCCTGTACAGAGATGGTCTCCCTCGATCGATGCAAGGTACTTTGCGCCCCCTTTTTCGTCGAGCCCGGCATTCACTAACAAGAATAAACAAATACAGATGCGCATGCCTCATGTGCCATGTACGTGACCAAGAATGCCGTAACTGCTCCGATTATCATGAGAACAATAGACTCTCGCCTGCACGACTTGATCGATTCTCCGACGCCCCTTACCAAGGAAGAGAATCTCACTCACACCCAAGCCCTTTTGCTTTATAGCATCATTCTGCTCTTTGATGATGATATCGGCTCACGAGCTACCGCAGGTCGCAGCATCTCGGAGCTAGAAACGTCAGCAATAGGACTGCTCTCGTTTGCCAACTGGAACACCGATACCAATGCGGCCGCCATCGCCCAACTCCCCTTTTATCCCCTTGGTCCTACCAAGGCTTTCTGGAGGGAGTGGATCCTCGATGAGTCTATCCGTCGCACATTGCTATTTACATTTTATTATATACAGATATATCGACTCCTCGTCGGGACAAAAGGCATGACGTGTGACGGCCGACTGGGGCTGTGCCATACCTGGACTGTGTCGGCGCACCTGTGGAATGCTAGGACGCCGGTTGACTTTGCGAGGGCGTGGAATGTGAATAATCATTTCATGATTAAGGATTCCGATTTTACGCCGATTCTAAACGAGGCCATGGCGCATGACATAGACTCGTTTGGGAGGATTTTCATCTCGTCGCTGTTGGGCATAGAAGAAGCTGACGGGTGGTTTGCATCTCGTGGGGGGCTTTGAGGCAAATAGCATGAGTGCATCATAGAGTATATGGTTGGAGATCGTCCTTGATCGTTCATTTAGATTTTCTTTTGTTTTTGTTTCTCCCCTTTACGGGTGTTGATATAGAGTTATTGTTTAGAGCGTTTGGAGCAAGGAGATTTTCAAAAAGCCAACTTACCTATTAGCTAGACAGCACCATTCCTTTATTTGTTATCATATTTATAATTTCAACCTTTGGATCACGCTTGTCCAACGTTTGCGGAGTTTGTAGCTAAACTATATCAGTTGTTCATGTGAGATCAAGACAAGTCGCGGTTACAGGGTAAGGTTTGACGCCGTTTTCATGCCATTCGGATCGGACCGGTGGATAATTCAGCCGCAGATCTACCACCCTTGCAACTTGCTGCTTCATTATCGCATTGCATGATAAACTCCAAAGATAAAAACCCCTGTGCCGGCAAGACCTCATTGAGGTTGCGACAGGATGCCTTCCAACAGGCTCGACACTATGACTCCGGGAGGAGGGCGTGACAATGGATCCCTCCTCTCACCTATCGCATACGATGACGACGCGGCCTCGATTCACAGCCGAAGCGATCAAGACCCCGATAGCGAAGACGATGAGCTGCAGCTACGGGCGAGGAACAGCCGCGAGCTTTTGGCGCATGATAGGATCGTGTTGATGGAGGAAGAAGAACTTGATCGACTAGTTACGGACCAGAGACGCCAGCAGGAACGCCAGCGGCGTCCGTCCGCGCTGGCTCTCCCGAACCCCTTTGAGAAGATTTTGGGGCGCAAGCCGAGCATTGGGAGCCTGTCGCAAGCGGCCGTCTCGAACGAGGATCTAGTATCTGAGAAGAGGGATACGAGGAGGAAGAGGAGGGGCGACAAGAGAAAGAGGCTGATGGAAGATGCGCAGCATGGAGAGGATGGCCAGTTGATGTATGAGATGGAGGAGGGCGGGATGAGGGGCGGAAGCTCGACGGGCGACAGCAGCGACCGGGATGACAGCGAGGAGTATGACCGGCGACGACTGAATATGATGTCCCAAGCAAAGGTCGATCGGGGGAGGAGCTGGAGGCGCTGGGTATTTATACACTCGCTGATTGCGATTGGCTTTGCGATCTTGGTGCTGGTGGCGTGGAAGCTGTCAAAGGGTCGAAAGGCGACTGGTGGTGTCAAGCATCATTTTGTCAGCAATGGGACTGCGTTGTTTGCGCCAACTACGATTATCATCAGCCTGGATGGATTCCGAGCTGATTTTCTCCAACGTGGAATTACGCCTAGATTGAACGCCTTTATCAAAGAGGGTGTATCGCCAAAGTACATGCTCCCGTCCTTTCCCTCAGTCACGTTCCCCAACCACTACACCCTTGCGACTGGTTTATACCCCGAGGCTCATGGCGTGGTTGGCAACACCTTTTGGGACCCCGAATTGAAGGCAGAGTTTTACTATACCGATCCAGCTCGGAGCCTGGATCCAAAGTGGTGGGGTGGCGAGCCGTTTTGGGTGACGGCTGAGAAGCAGGGTGCTCGGTCTGCCATCCACATGTGGCCGGGCAGCGAGGCGCATATTCTGCACGTCGAGCCAGGCTTCGTAGACAAATTCAACAGCAAGGAAGAGTTGAAGAGCAAGGTTTCCAGGATTCTTGGGTTTTTGGATATGCCCGGCAAGGAGAACCCCGCGATAGAGGCCAAGGATCTGCGACCCCAGCTGATTGCGGCGTACGTCCCGAATGTGGATGCTGATGGGCACAAGTATGGCCCCAACAGCACGGAAATAAAGTCGACAATTGAGCAGGTTGATACCATGATGGATCAGATATTCAAGGGGCTGGATGAACGAAACTTGACAAACATTGTCAATGTAATTGTTGTGTCAGACCATGGTATGGCTACGACTGATACGACACGACTTTTGCAACTCGAGGACCTTATCGATACCTCCAAGATTGAGCATATTGACGGCTGGCCTTTATACGGACTCCGGCCAAAGAACCCAAAGGACCTGCAAGGACTCTACAAGGGCTTGAAAGCAAAGGCCAAGCTGAATCCAAACTTTGACGTCTACCTCCGAGATGTGGACATGCCGAAGAGATATCACTTTTCCAACAACGAACGCATCGCCCCGTTGTGGATTGTGCCCAAGACCGGATGGGCCATTGTCAAGAAGGACGAGTTTGTGGTGGAGGAAGCCAAGTTGAAGAATCTGGTATATCATCCCCGTGGCTTACATGGTTATGACCACGAGCACCCGTTGATGAGGGCCATCTTTATTGCTCGAGGTCCCGCGTTCCCCCACCCGGCGAACAGCCAAATCGACGTGTTCCGTAAGTTGTCCGATTATTGATCTTGGCGGTAAAGGGGTTCCAACTCTAACTGGCGTATACAGAAAACATTGAGGTTTACAACCTACTGTGTGATTCTCTTGGCATCACGCCGAAACCTAATAATGGAACGCTAAGGCTGCCTTTGAAGCCGGTGGGAACCCACAAGCCTGAAGATTTGCCCGAAATACCATCGGATCCGGAGCCATCATCTGCGCCGGCGACTTCGCATGCGAGGACAAAGGCTCCGGAGCAAGTGACGACTTCTACAAGCTCATCCTCTGCCCAGCCTGCAGCGTCTACACAAGAGGCATCAACTACGGCATCGACTACAAAGCAACCCCGGCCACAGAGCACGGTTCAAACCGAGAAACCGAAGCCAACCCCTCAGGAACCCGGCGAGAACCAAGGGGACAAGGAGCAGGATGACGACAGCAACAACTCAGATTCACTCAAGGGCAAGATCGAAGGAGCCTGGGATTGGGTCAAGGACCAGTTTGGCAAGGCATGGGGGAAGATTAAGGGAGATGGCAAGTAAGTATTCAGGTATATATGGCATACACATATATATGGTGTGATGGTGGTGGTGTTTTCCGTGTCTTTTTTTCTTGGACTATAGATGGCGTTTGGCATCAGCGAGCATGAGATTACTTTTTGGGATATGATTTTTTATTGGCATTGACAAGCACAATATGGGCTGAACATTAATTATCTTTGTCCTTTTCTTTTTTACTGCTACTACTACTACTACTACTACTACTACTACTACTATTTGGAGGTTCGTGGTTGGGGGGTTTTGAGTTTGGCGATGCAATGGCAAGCTATCGATAAAGGGGGATTCAGACGAACGAGATAAGCTTTTCTAGTTTTTTAGGTCGGATGGTCATGGAAGACGCATCAAAGAGGAGAGGATTTGGTCCGCAGATAATCTTAAAGATAGGGTTCTCGATGGAAACCTTTTTTACTCCAGCGTGAAGTTGATTCGAATGCATTGCATATTGCTTTCAGCCTCATTGACGTGTTGTATGCGTGTGTGTTTGGTTTATACCCTGTGTCGGGTTGTTTGTTTGGTGGTTGTACAAGTATTTGTCATACGTACTTACTACATAATTTTGTGGGGAGGAGAAGCATTGATCAAAGACAACAGCTGACAATGACACATACTAACTGCAGATCGGTTACAGGGGAGAGGGGATAGAAGGGAAAAAGGGACAAATCGGCTTGACACACGACTGAACGCCCCCCTCTCATCCTCTATCCTCCACTTCCGATCCGGAAACCGATAATCCAGACCTATTTGAATGGATTGTAAGACACGGGCGGAGGAGGGATTTGGTGTGCTCTTTTGTGTGTGCTGTATGTGTGTGTGTGTGGGTGTGCTGAGTGTGTATGTATGTGTCGGGGATAAGAGAAATGGTTGGCTTGCTTGATGGTGGTTGCATGCAACACGAGTCAGCTGAATACTGGGTTCAGTATCCTCTTGTGTATGGAGCAGTCTGTCTATGGGGTGGGTTTTTCCCTTTTGTGGCTTCAGGGGGTGAAAGGAAAAAAGAAGGAGGAAAAAATAAAAAAAATAAAATAAAGAATAACAATAATAGTAATAGTAATGGATGAAGAAAGAGTGACGTTTGAACGTGACAACAGGCTTGAAAAAGGGAGGGCTTCCTTCATTGAACAGCGGAAAGCTACTCACTTCACTCCCCTTTGGTTGAGCCAAAAAGCGATTAGATCTTGCTTGGTAAAAAGTAAGGGAAAAAAGAGGATATGCTATACACTATCGCATGCTTGTAATTAGCAAAGAGTTTAAAATAATAATAATAATAATAATAATAATAATAGAGAGAAGACGCCTTCTAGTTACAGTTGTTGCGGATGAAGCTGTCTGTTTGTCTATGTGTCTCTTTGAGGTACAAGTAGTAAAGAAACAGGGACGTGAATGAATGAATGAATCCCAGGGTCTTGGGTACGAGTGTGCACTGACCTTGGCGCTGTTGCAGCATGTACCGAATATGTACCTAATAATGGATGTAATGATTCCAGTTGTACTCCCCGTAATACTATTAGGTAGGTAATAATAATAATAGTGGCCACTTTACGCGTCGCGATCTGCTTGTTTATTAATGGATACCACTGCCAACTGCTACTGCTACTGCTACCTTGCCCCAGTTGCATTACCTCATTCATTAAAATAGCCCGCCCAGGGGGTTCGAAATCTCTTTGTAGTGCTTCTTCTAGCAGTAGTAATCCTTTATCCTCCCCTACCTTTTTACCTACGAGGTTATAGCAGGTCAGCAAAATCCATAATAAATCACCAAGTTGGACTTTGGACTTGAACTTGACTACTTGCATCTTACTACCTAACTGCCGTTTCCAACTACTTTGTTCTAGAGAGCGCTAATTGTCTCTCTCTCTCTCTCATTATCACCCACTCACTCACTCATTCTCGCGAGACGGATACTGTATCCAATTTATTAGAACAATTAATTTATTTTCTTCTTCTCCCCCCCGTATCTTCATGCTGGGCGGCCTGAAGATTGCCTCCCCTCCTTGGCAGCACACACTGGGCACTCGTACACCAACCAATTGAGACGGCTGAGACCTTATTTGTTTTTTTCTTATTATTTTTTTTCTCTCTTTCCCCTTCTTACTTCCCAAAGTACGGAGTAACTTTCTCTCTTTTTCTCCTCCTACCCCCCTGCCCTGCCCTGCTGCAGCTGCAAGTTGGCACTACATGAGGCATCACATCGAAGGCGTGCCGATGCATGACTGGCTGCCTTATTCCCGCCTTGCAGCAACGCAACCGCAGTGGCAGCAGTAGCAGCAGCAGTGCCCATCTGCAACTCCAGTGGAGAAGAGAAATAGAGAAAGCGAGTTATTGCGCCGCCGCAGTGTGTTTCCCTCTCTCCCTTCCTTTGCCAGCCCTGGGATTTTCTTTCTTTGATCGCTTCACCCCCCCCCCCCTGGTTTGAGTCACTCTTCTTCTTTTTCATCTTCTTCTTTTTTTCGTCTTCTTCTTCTGCTTCAAGTTTATCATCACCATGGCGGCGACAACGAGTTATGAGGATCTGATGGAGGACTTGACCATTCAAGAGGTGATTCTGGAGTCCCTGATGGAGGAAGAGTTTGAAGGCGTGGAGACGGAGAGAGAAGAGGCCAGGCAAGAGATTGCGAGAATAAAGAAGCGATTGAAGGCGTTGGCTAAGAGAAACGCCCACGGTAAGCGAACCAACAAAAAAACCTACCTGATTGATGTTTAAGAAAGTTGCCTTGATATGCCTGTCTGTCTGTCTGTCCGTCTGTCCGCCCATCCGTCTGCATTGAGGCTCTGCCACTTCTGCTGCTGCTGCTCCTCGGGCCGGGGGTTGGTGGACTTGGGGGACTTGGAGGGGAGGGGAGGGGACTTTTGGGAGTGTAACCTTCATTGGATGGTCCACGGCCCCCCTCATGGGATGATGGATCCATCCAAACCGGATACCTACTGTTCACTACCTATTCAGTGTTCACTTTACTTCACCGTGGACTCTGTGGACTGTGTTGACTGACGCCCTGCCTGCAGCAGCAAGACCAACAGCATCCTCGACGTCTGAGACGCCACGGCCCGCTGGACCAAGACCAAGGCCATCGCCATCACAACCGGCACCAGCACCAGCACCAGCACCAGCACCATCAGAGCTGCCAAGTAAGTTCCTGTTTTATTTTGTGCTCCATCCGATCCATCCATACTTTTTCTTTTCCATTTTATTCTTATTCTATTTTATTTTTATTTTATTTACACTCCTCCGTTTGATTCTTATCTTCTCCCCGCCATCTTTTTGCCATCGGGTCTCCAAATTTACTTTATTTTCCACATCCATCCAATCCTCTCTCTCCGTGGTTTAATTCAGAGGGCTGCACTCTGCATTCTCCCGTATATAAATTCACGGCCCTTCTTCTATTTTTGGCACATTCATGTTACATTTTCTTCCCCTTGTCTGGCCTTCTTCATCTCGTCGTCAGATTCACCCTTCACGATAAATCACATTCTTCTTCTTTATTTCTTTTACAAAATGCAAATGTAGAGATAGAAGCCTGCTGCTGCCTGATTCTTACACTTCGGATTCTGCCTAGTCTGCTCGTCCTCGTCCTCATCCTCCTTGACTCACTCACTCCCTCACTTCCCTTTCACTCCTCACTCATGAATCCCTTCACTCACCCTTCGCCTTACTTCGACTCCTGCGCCACCGAAGACCTGCCTCAAGACGGTGACTACACGGAGTTGGCGTTGGAGCCTTATCTGCCTCTGCATCTGCCCATCAGTTCGCCTTGTCCCACCTACCAGCTGCTGCATCATCCCATCACTGTGCCCTTCGACATCTTGACCGAGACGGGGCTGAGTTTTGACCCATCCTTATACTCATCACCAGTTCTACTACCAAATGACTTTTCAACTTCCACAACAGCAGCAACTAATTTCAGTTTTCCTTCCTCAGAAATAAGACGACTCTCGGCATCGCCCCCTACGAGTTCGTCCCAGTACAGCTCCATGCCCATGATAACGCCGCGGAAAGCACTGGAGCCCGTGGACTGGGTGACACCGGCTGCCCTGACATTGCAGAGCCGGAAGCGAGATGGCAGTTCTGATTTGCACGGGGAGCGAGGCTCCTCCAAGTCCCGGAAAGTGACTCCCCTACTGGGACCTTCTTTTCAGGGAGATTTCTCGCCCTTTGAATCGCCGCGGCAGGACATTGAGATTATTGACCTCACTGGGTATGATGCTGTCACCCGCATATCCAATATCAAAGATCGACTATCACAGGAACTGACAGAGGCTGCCATAGGAGTGATGTCGATGCGGATTCTACAACTATTGCTGAGCAGATCAAGCAAGAACAGAGGAACGAACAGGAAAAAAAGGACAGGGAGATGGCCATGTTTCTCTCAAGTCAGGATGTTGATTCTTCGCCCTTGAGTGCTGCCGCCGGTTCAAATGGTCCTGGCGCTGATGCCTTTATGAGAATGATGGCTGTTCAGCAAGCCAACTCATCCCGTGGGCAACAAGTCTTCAAGGCTGAAGGGTTCAACGACGACGACGACGACGTAATAGAGGCGGGCTCCATCGGAATGCCTGGCGCTTTCAACACCCAATGGGATCAGGCACTGGTGCCGTCGACGCAAAACTTCCCAGTATTTGGCCAAGCAAGCACGCCGCAGCCCCCTAGGTACACTCAACTTCGTCAGTCGTCGGCATCGCCCTTTTCGGGCGCGAGCGGCGTTGCCTTCTCCAACCCCTTGGGTCTTGGGACATCATCCGCGGGACCTCAGGCCATGGCTAACGGCATGCAAATGCCCCCGACTGGTTTTACACTCAGCTCCAATCCCATGAGACCACCCACGGTTACCCTCCCGAGCCAGAGTAGTCTTGGGGACATAATCAGCAAAACAAACATGTTCAACTACGCTAGCGGAGTGGATGAGTTTGGACAAGCGCTGCCAGACCGGTTGATGGACTACATCAACGACAGCTATCATGATCCATCCGTCTCGGAGAGGGATCTCGATGATTTGCTCAAGAACATCACCCCGGACATGGACATCCCCGAGCTGAGCCGTGACGGTACACCAGAGGGCCTCAAGAGCCGACTCTATCCACATCAGATTCTAGCTCTGTCCTGGATGAAGAAAATGGAACGAGGCACAAACAAGGGCGGTATTCTGGCGGACGATATGGGCCTGGGGAAAACGATATCGACTCTTTCTTTGATGCTATCGTGTCAGGCGACATCTCGACCAAAGGTAAGCTGATATGACATGATCTTACGAAGCAGTGATAATCTAACGCGTGGCAGACAAACTTAATCATTGGGCCGCTCTCTCTCATCCGGCAGTGGGAGGACGAGATCCTTAAAAAGACAAAGTCCAGCCATCGCCTGTCAGTCTATGTGTATCACAACAAAAAAGCGACGACAGATGACTTGCTCAAGTACGATGTCGTCCTAACAACGTACGGCACAATAGCACAGGAATTCAAGCGTCTTGACAAGTTCATGGAGGAAAACACAAGTCGTAATGTGGACTACAACGACAAGGCTCTTAGCACCAAGTTTCCACTGCTGCACCCAGAAAAGGCCACCTTCCACCGCGTCATTCTTGATGAAGCTCAGTGCATCAAAAACAAGGATACCAAGACTGCCAGGGCTTGCTATCAGCTGAAGGCCACGTATCGTTGGTGCCTTACCGGAACTCCTATGATGAATGGTGTGTTGGAGCTGTACTCGTTGCTCCATTTCCTTCGCATCAAGCCGTATTGCATCTGGGACAAGTTCCGTAACGTGAGTTGCTACCCCTTTTCCTTTCTTGAACTAAGCTAACGATTCGTAGAGCTTTGGTACACTATTTGGCCGAGCTGGTGATCCCAGGGGCGTCGCCATGACCAGGCTTCAGGCTCTTCTCAAGGCAATCATGTTGCGTCGCAAAAAGGACTCCCAGTTGGATGGCAAGCCCATCTTGAACCTCCCGGGCAAGACGGAGGAAGTGGTCTATGCGGAGCTTTCCCAGGACGAGCGCGATTTCTACAACCAGCTGGAGAAGAAGTCTCAGGTGCAGTTCAGCAAATACCTCCGCGACGGGAGTATTGGCAAGAATTACTCCAGCATTCTCGTTTTGCTGCTTCGTCTCCGGCAGGCGTGCTGCCACCCGCATCTCAACCTCGACGTTGACGATGCCGCTCCCATTATTTCCGAGGAGGATATGATGCAGCTGGTAAAGAAACTTGATGAGAAGATTGTCAATAGAATCAAAGATGTCGAGGTGTTTGAATGTCCGATTTGCTACGACTTCGTGCAGTGCCCGTCCTTTTTCATTCCATGTGGGCATGACAGCTGCGCGCAGTGTCTGACGCGGCTGGTGGATGGCGCCAACTCGATGAACCTCCAGGATGGGCGCGAGAGCGACAAGGCTAAGTGCCCCGTCTGCCGCTCCCAATTCGACCCCAAGAAGTGTTTCACATATGAGGCCTTTCAAAAGGTTCACATGTCTGATCAGATCCAGGAGGCGCCGAAGCAGGAGAACGCCGACGACGTCGACACCACTGATGACGAGTCGGAGGACGAGATCGATACCGAGGATGTCGATAAAAATGGTAACCTTAGGGGTTTCGTGATTGAGGATGGGTTCGGCAACACCGCCAACCAAGACGATAAAAAGAAGAACAAGAAGAAGGGAAAGGGGAAGAAGAAGGCGGATATCAAGCCTTCCATGCTCAAGACGCTCCGCAAGGAGGCCTCGAGGAGCAGAGCGGCGTACAACAAGTACATGGGCTACCTGAGGAGGAACTGGCTCCCCGCCGCCAAGGTCTCGGAGTGCATCAAGCTCCTCAAGGAGATCCAGCAGACGGGCGAGAAGACGATTGTGTTTTCGCAGTGGACACTACTGCTAGATTTGATAGAGGTGGGGCTCTGGCACGAGAAGTTTGAGGGCGAGATCAGGCGGTATGACGGCGGCATGTCGGGCGAGCAGCGCTTCGACTCGGCGCAGGACTTCCGCGACAAGAAGGGCGTCACCGTCATGCTCGTCTCCCTCCGCGCCGGCAACGCGGGCCTCAACCTCACGGCCGCCTCGCGCGTCGTCATCATGGACCCCTTCTGGAACCCCTACATTGAGCGCCAGGCTGTCGACCGGGCCTACCGCATCGGCCAGCACAACGAGGTCAAGGTGTACCGCATCCTCACGAAGGAAACCGTCGAGGACCGCATCGTGGAGCTCCAGGAGCGGAAGAAGGAGATGGTGGAGGCGGCGCTGGACGAGGCCGAGGGCGTCAAGATTGCTAGGCTGGACGTCGGGCAGCTCAAGTTTCTCTTTAACACGGGGGGATAGAGATGATGATACCCATGAAAGATGGCCCTTTCTTTTTCTTTCTTTCTTTTTTTGTTTTGTTTTGTTTCATGTTTTGCGTTTTTGCGTCCTGCGTTTTGTTGCTTTTAGCCTTTTAGAGAGAGATTGCTAGGAAAGGGAGGGGGAGACTATGACTTCTTTTTTTTTTTTTTAACTTTACTTCCTCTTCTCCCCCTCCCTTTCTTTTCTTCAATTTTCTTTTCCCGTTGTATTATACTTTTGGGACGAAGAGGACGAGGACGAGGACGAGGGAGGACTTTGCTCATCAAGCAGGGAGAACTAGGCAGATCTGGGCAGAGCTGGGCAGAGCTTTGGGCTTGGGCAGGATAATTAGGGGGATATCTTTTTCTTCAAGGGACTTGAAGCGTGGATTATGGGCATTTGGCTATTCAACCCCCCGATACATTGATGGTATTCTACATTGTTTGGTTCACGAATAAGGACTTTGGCTTTTTTTTTTTTGGGAGGGGGATTGGCTTGACTTCAATAGAGAGACATACACACACAAAGAGAGAGAGAGTTACAGGGACATTGTACTGTATGTCCCCTTGGAAAATTGATGGTCGTGCTTGAGCACAACTATAAAAACAACCATAGATAGTCCCCCAATATCATCAATGCAATATTCATTATTTCGTATTTGGGTATATCCTCAACTACTGCTCCCCCATCTAAATCATATTCGACTACATCTACCCCCATCTCAAGACTCAAAGGAGACACTCCCTGGCCAAAGACCAGTACTGCTTCGCCCATTCCTCCACCCTCTCCGCCTTAACTTGGGTCATGGGCCTAACGTCGATGCCCACGGGGACCAGGTCAACGGTTTCCTAAGACAGCGCCTGGTCCGCCACGGACCTAACCACGTCATCCAGCGTCCTCGCTTCACTCCCCGCTCCAGCGGTCCACTTCCACTTCTTGCTGTCGGGCTTGTTATCCACGACGGTGGCACTGCTGAGGACGAGGGACGGGGTGGAGTCGTCTTCCTCGTCAATGGCGAACCGGATGTCGAGGGCATCCTTGTCCAGGTCGCGGATGGAATTACCCTGCACGCTCTGGATAAAGTCGTCTCTATCATACAAGGAGCAGAGGACGCCGAGGAAGTGAGTCGCAAGGGCGCGGGAGACGGCGGTGCGGAGGTAATCCGTTACCGCTCCCAGGTCTGTGTAATAATCGGTGTAAGGGGGCAGATCTTCTGTAAAGGGGAAGACGGGGGAGAAGGATGTTGTAGTATGTAGCCGTCATGGGTATCATGAACGTGCGGCCGCGGATGGTGAGAGACATGTCGGGTAGGATTGTGAATTCAATGGTGAAGTCTTGGGGGTGCTGCATGTTGCGGACCAAGGTCAGTGAACTGGAGGGCTGGTTGGGTCCACGGGAGCCGGGATCGACGGGGGTTACTTGCGGGGTGCGCAGAGTGAACGAAGAGGACAAGCCGGCTTTCTTGAGTGCCTGCACAAGGCCACCGATGTATTTAGTCGAAGATGTGATGTTCCTCACGGCCATCATGCGCGCAATGATTGGGCGCAAGAGGGTGTAGGCTTGCTGTCTGGAACGAGATACGTGAGGCGGTATTGGTCGTATTCTTAGTAATTCGTTGCACCGATGGGCGTAACCTAACAAGATGTGAAGGGCCATGGAAATGGTCTCTGCCGCCTTGTTTTCGGGCAAGCTCCCGTTGGACGTCGGACAGGACTGCAGCGGTAACAGCTCGAGCGCGATTTTGCTCGTCGCATCAATGCTATAGACCAGGCGTGACCCGTCCAGTTTTACATCGTACGCAGCAAGCGATCGTGACTCTCTGGTCAATTCGTACCAGAGCTCTTGTGAGAATATCGTGTTACGGGCCTCGAGGACACGAGACCCGAGCGATGTGTCGTCGGTAGCACCTCGCGCAGTTGACTGTCCAACAACTTTGCCGTCCTTTTCATATGTCACCACCAAAGCTTCCGAAACACCGCCTAGCCTTCCAACATCAAGCTGAGTTGAACCATCGTCGCCCCTCCTCATGGGTGCTAAACCATTATTTTTGAATTCTGGCGCCGCTATATTGTTGTTAGCCTGCGAAAAGAAATGTAATCTCCAGGGGATATATACCTTCGGAGAAGCCAAACTTGACACCCAATGTATGACGCTCCTGTGGGACTTTGCAAATGGACCAGCCTTCCTTCTTAACAGACATGACATCTTCCCAGTATTTCCCTTCTGCCTCAATCTCTTTTGTTAGGAACGCGGTAGCCTCCTCTGCCGAGTCTCTCGACTTGTTTGTCTCCAAAAGGGTCAATCCCATCGCTACCGTCTCCTGGTCTTGTGTTTTGGCTAGGGTTGCATTCGAGTCGTGCAGCTTATCCATTCCCATGGTACCGATTCCGACTAATTCGCGAAGCTGCTGCGACAAGGTCACGCCGGCTTGCGTAGGGTTATGCTTTGAAAGGAGAAGGGATAAGGAGTCGAGAGTAAGCAATGCGATATTGCTTGCCAGACTGAGACCAGCCGGTTAGTTCATGGTTCTCTTGCCATGTTCTATACGCAGACTCAATGGTGACATACTCTATTTCTTTCAGGACCTCCATGCGCGCTAGGGTTGGGTCTTTGAGCGCAGTTTCCTCCTCTTCCTCCTCAGCAGCTGACATGTCCTCATCTTCTTGCTCGGCAACTCCATCTTGGCTCTCGCTCGCCTTGACCTCCTCGTGAAGCTTGTCTTCAGTGACGTTTCGGAAGCCTCCCTGTTGAGCATTGACGCGCGCAATGAAGTCGGCGAGATTCTTTGGTCGTTGGTCGGCGACGGGGAAAGGCCGTAGGGACAGAGGCGGTCCGTCTGCTGGAGCCATGGCTGGGATCACCTGGGGATTTGGCTAATGATTGGAAGCCGCATAAAGGAAAACGATTATCGCGTTGCTAGCGGCTGTGACAAAAAAAGCATGCAGCTCTGTTTTTGGAGCTGCAGCTTGAACAAGGCTGTCTCAAGAATCGGATGACGGCAGGGTTAAAGATGGAGTGGGGGTTCCCAAGCTTGGTAAGGACAGAGCCCTCTCATTGGATGTTCAGTCACTGGCTGCTGAAGGCTGGCCTAGCGTGCACATTAGCTGCTGTAATACAGCGAGACTCCACTGAAGGCTCCCCCTCCAGGGCACTCCAAAGGACTTCAAGGTTCCCACCGGAGGGCGGAAGGGAATGGGCTTTCGGTGGGCAATCCATGTCCGCTGACGGCCGGAGCTCCCAAGCTGCCAATGGGGCGGGCTGGTTGGTAGCCCAGAGCTTATAGAGGTTACAGGGCCGAATGTCCCGCTTGTAGGCCTTGGAAGGGTGACCTCACTATCCCCCTCCAGGGCTCCCACGTTCCTCAAAACCCCTCATGCCATTACGTAGTTGCACCAACTAACAACGGAACTTATCAATTGAGGGAGGGAGGGCTCTCATGGATGGATGCTTAATGTCCCTTGTCGAGTCAGATCGAATCCTTCGCTAACAAGGAATCATTATCAGAACCCATGATACGATCAATGCATGCACAAGCCAAGGTCGAGTGCAACGCAAGCGGTTTCGGACCCAGGTTGGGAAGAAGAAAAAATACATGACACGAGGTGTAAGAGACTGTGTCTAATTGGATGACTTTCGGCTGCATATCGCGCAGGTACAATGGATGCATGTAGTAGTAATAGAATCAAGAAATCAGCATGTAGCATGGATGGGATTGCGACAATTCCAAGAAGGCTTCGGCTTCATTCACTGTATGTAGGTGATTCAATTGCGCCGTTTTCAGCTCTTGGCTTCCTTCCAATCCATCTCTTTTAGCGCTCGCCCTGCTCCCCCCAACAAGCTTTCCTTCCTTAATAAAAAATACCCCGCCAAACTGATAATAACCCTGGAGGTGAGGTGAGCACTCCGATAAGAGCAGAGCTTCGACGCTTCTCCCCTCGTGGAGACAAAAACGTTACATATCATATCATATCAGGGCTTTGAGACGTGATTAATTTTTTTCCCTCTCTGGTCTTATCCATTCATTCCTAATACCGCTCATTCCTTTGAGCTTACGGGCTGAGTGCCTGTAAATGCCTCTCCAATCGACCCTAAGATTCTTCTCGCGGCCCATTGACGTTCTCTTACTTCCATTTCATCATATCATTAGCAGACTTTGGCGATCTCTCTTTACCTTTGCTCTCGAGCCTCCAGTTCCGGCCTTGTTCCTCCCCCGAGCTCGTCAACCACAACAACCACAATGGCGCCAAGGAAGAAGATTGCCATCATGACCTCGGGAGGTGACTCCCCTGGAATGAATGGTGTCGTTCGTGCTTGTGTGCGCATGGCCATCCATATGGGCTGCGATGCCTTTTGCGTCTACGAAGGCTACGAAGGCTTGGTTCAAGGCGGCGACTTGATCAAGCAAATGGGATGGGACGACGTGCGAGGATGGTTATCCGAGGGCGGAACACTCATTGGCACTGCTCGATGCATGGCCTTTTACGAACGACCCGGCCGATTGACTGCGGCCAAGAACATGGTCCTCAATGGCATCGATGCTCTCATCATCTGTGGAGGAGATGGTTCTCTTACAGGAGCCGACAAGTTCCGCGCAGAGTGGCCGTCGCTACTAGAAGAGCTCGTCGCAAACAAAGAGTTGACACCAGAGCAAGTTCAACAATATAGACATCTCAACATCGTTGGTTTAGTCGGCTCCATCGACAACGACCTGTCTGGGACAGACGCTACAATCGGGTGCTACTCGGCACTTGCACGCATTTGCGAAATGGTGGACTACATCGAAGCGACCGCATCTTCTCACTCTAGAGCCTTTGTCATTGAAGTCATGGGACGGCACTGCGGTTGGTTGGCTCTACTTGCGGGAGTTGCCACTGGCTCAGATTTTGTCTTCATCCCTGAAAGGCCTAGGGATCAGGACTGGAGGGAGGATATGCGTGTTGTTGTTCAAAAGGTGGGTTGACAGAATTCTTTGGGAGTCTAATTGGCTATTAACACTGTTTCAGCATCGAACGCTCGGAAAGCGAAAGACGATTGTCATCGTCGCCGAGGGTGCCCGCGACAAGGACGGCAACAAGATTACCCCTGAAGAAATCAGGGATCTCCTCGCGGACAAGAGTGAGGGCGGCCTTGGTCTTGATACACGCATCACCACTCTCGGTCACGTCCAGCGAGGCGGCGCAGCTGTCGCATATGACAGAATGCTTGCCACGCTACAGGGAGTCGAGGCTGTCAAGGCTGTTCTAGAAGCTACCCCTGAAACCGAAACTTGCTTTATTGCCATTAATGAGAACAAGATTGTGCGAAAGCCGCTCATGAAGGCTGTGAAGGAGACCAAAGAAGTCGCCCAAGCCGTCGATGCCAAAGATTTTGACCGAGCCATGGGCTTGCGTGATACTGAGTTCATCGATCAGTACAAATCTTACATTACAACCACCAATGTCTTGGTTGGCGATAACAAGCTTCCCGAGAAGAATGTAAGTCATACGACTCCAGAAGCTTCTCACATATATACGTACTAACGCCTTTTCTTTTTTTTAAACAGCGCATGAAAATCGGCTTCGTCAATGTTGGCGCTCCTGCTGGTGGTATGAACGCCGCTGTTCGCGCAGCCGTCGCGTACTGTCTCTCCCGGGGGCATGAACCCATTGCCATTCACAACGGATTCGCTGGTTTTGCTCGACACCATGGTGACACGCCTCTTGGAGCCGTTCGCCCATTTGACTGGCTCGAGGTCGATGGTTGGGCTAGCAAGGGTGGCTCAGAGATTGGCACCAACCGCGAACTCCCTTCCGAGTCTGGCATGGAGCTGATCGCCAACCTGATTGAACAATATGAGTTTGATGCGCTCTTCATCGTGGGTGGATTCGAGGCCTTCCACGCTGTCTCTCAGCTCCGAAAGGCTAGAGATGAGTTCCCTTCGCTCTGCATCCCCATCACCCTCCTCCCGGCAACCATCTCCAACAACGTTCCCGGCACAGAATACTCACTGGGATCAGACACCTGTCTCAATGAGCTAGTCGCCTATTGCGACAAGATTAAGCAGTCCGCCTCAGCCACTCGTCGCCGTGTCTTTGTCATCGAAACACAGGGCGGCCGCTCAGGATACATTGCGACTCTGAGTGGGTTGAGCGTTGGTGCCTCGGCCGTCTATATCCCCGAAGAGGGCATCAGTCTAGAGATGCTCAACGCAGATGTCAAGCATCTCAAGGAAGTATTCAAAAAGGACAAGGGCCAATCCCGCGCCGGTCGCCTAATCCTTGTAAACGAAAGGTCTAGCAAAGTTTACGACGCCAAGTTGATTGCTAGTATCATCCGAGATGAGGCACATGACAGATTCGAAAGCCGAGAGAGTATTCCCGGACACGTCCAGCAAGGTGGTGTTCCCTCACCGATGGACCGCTGCCGTGCCGTCAGACTGGCAATCAAGTGCATTCAGCATCTCGAAGACTTTGGCTGCAAAGCTCATAACCGGGTTAAGAAGGATCCTAACAGCACGTCTGTCATTGGTATCAAAGGCTCCGAAGTTGTGTTCACGCCTATCAAGGAGTTGGAAGACAACGAAACAGATTGGCCAAACCGACGGCCCAAGATTGCTCACTGGATCGATATGCATGAAGTGGTTGATATCCTAGGCGGCAGACCTCCTTACCCTAAGCCAGAGAAGAGCTTGACAGGATTGATTGCCAAGGACACAAAGCGAGGGATTTACTTGAACAATACGGAATAGTTCTTTACTCTCTCTCTCTCTCTCTCCTCTCTTTATTCTTAAACTTTGGTTTTCAGAAAAGAAAAAACATACCTAAAATAAAATAATACCATGACGAAAAATGGCCCCCATAAGGCTCTGGTTCTGGTGTGCGCGAAGTGGGCGGTTAGAAATCATGAATATCTTTAGCGCTGAGGATTATGACGCCGAAATATTACTACCAATGGCGGAGGAAATTCCTTGGAGAGCATGTCCGTGCGTGAGGGATTATGGGTTAAAAAAGGGATATTTTTACTAAACGCTTTTGTCTTTGTGGGAATGCACGTTGGCTGCACCTTGGAAGGAAATCGGATAGTAGTTGAAACAGTTGTTGGTTGTGGTTTTGATTTGGGGGGTTTTTACGGTGGTTGGATGAAGCTCTCGACATGCTTGTTTTAGTAGCCGCCGATGAGGGTCGATATACTGCAGAGTTAGACCCAACCAGAATGGCTTTGTTTCATTCATTCAGCATGCACGTTTACGGGCGAGCGAGACGCCGCAAAGTGTCCCTTTTTACTTGTTTGGGATTTTCCATATTAATGACTTTTTGATTGTCTCATTGTCTCAATAAAGATGCGATGCAGATGCACACTCGTCATTGAAGAAAAAATGGAGATGGTGCGAGAGTAAGACCTCGTATGGAGAATGGCGGAACTTTGATGGGTCACGCACCAGGGCTATGGTGACGCATGTGACTGGGTCTTGGCTGGAACCGGTGCGGGATGGACATGAGGCATGCTACGGGGGTCCAAGGATGTATGGATGTGACGACATGACGAGATGGAGGCTGCCAGAACGCAACGCCTTGTCAGGCTCGAGAGATGTGGATGGCTGGGCTTGGGTAGCGGGACGTCAGCCGACCCTGTTTTTTTGGGGTTTTTGTTTGGTTCCCTCGCTGCTGACTCGGGTTTCAAGGGGGAGAAGAAGAAGAAAAGGAAAGAAAAAGAAACCAAAACACACAAGAATAGGACAGCCTTTTTGCTTGTGATGGTGTGTTGTGTTGTGCTGTGTTGTGCTGTGTTGTGCGTGTGAATGAAAAATGGTGAGATGGATGGATGGATGGATGGATGGATGGAAGGACAGCACCTACCCTAGTCCTAAGTACCTAGTTGATGATCATGATGCTAATAGTATCTACTATTGAGCTGTCAATAGAAATGAAATGCATCATCTAGAGATTTCCATGGTTTTGACAGGTTTTCTTGTAAAGATGAGGCGTTGATGCATCTGCGGTATTGCGTCAGGGCTTGCTGGCTCAGGGCGTTAGTAGAGGGGTGGAGAGGAGGATACATGCTGTTAGCCGCACATCTGTTAAGCCAGTACGGGGTAACTGGTACAGAGTTAGTATACAAAACGCTGTTTACACCGGCTGTCTCCGTCAACCTGTCTCGCATTTCGCCTAACAGCAACTAACCTCGTGGCATGTACTAGGTTGGGTTGGGCTGGGCTGGGAGAGACAGAGAGAGAAGAGCTTGGGAGAGGGAGAGAGACGCACACACACTCACACTGCCCACCATTTCTCCGGTGGTCACGAACACTCACAGGCAGCAATTAAGGCTGCGCCTCTTCTCAGGCGATAAGGTCTAGTGATTACCACCTGATTGGAGGGCAAATAATCCCTGGCTAGAAGGGGGCCGAATACGTAACTGGATGCAACTTGGGTCTTTTTTCTTCTTCTCTACTATAGTGGCCTAGAACAGGTGGGTGGTGGTGGTGTTGGTAGGAGGTAGTTCTAACAATGGACCGAGCCGCTGCCAAAAGCTACTACTACTACTGTTGAGGATGGGAGGGGGAGAGGAGGGGGAGAGGAGGGGAGGGGAATAGCAGTTAGCAGTACTTACTAGGTAGTAATTAGACGGTGAAGACGGACGGAATACTTTGGAGACAAAAGAGAAAACAATCCTGGCTTGCATCTTCTTGAGGCTGCATGGAAATTAAATTATCTTTTTTTTTTTTTTTTTTTACTTCGCCTCTTTTCTTTCTCCATCTCTCTCGCCTCTTAGAGGACACATCAACAGCCGCTTGCTTTTCCAGGGCGGCACATCTTGCATCGTCTTTGTTGGCGTCAAAAAAATCCCAACCGCTGTCCTTTGCTGCATCATATTGCTACTAGTACCTTGGAATCTGCATGTTGAACCCCGCTTAGGCGCCAAAGTCATCCACTCCCAGTCCAAGACAGGACAAGACGAGACGAGACAAGAAGAAGCAGAACTTGTGTCTCAAAAAAAGTGCTGGGTTGTTGGTGGCACTGCTACAAGTGCATCAAGTCCAAGTCGTCAAGTCCATGGTCCGTCCATCCCATCCATGACACCGAAGCAGTCACAGTCACAGTCTACTTGCTTGTAGGTAGCAGGACCTGATCGCCTGAGCCGCCCTCTTCACGGTTTCCCCCCTTCTGCCCTCTGTCCCTCTGTCCCTCTGCCCGTCTGCTCTACTGCTCTCTTCTCTTCCCCGGGGGTGTGCGAGTGACGTTTGGCCTATCGTTGGCCTACCCCTGTTCCAGCTGATACTGCCTTGCTGCCCTCTAAAGTCATCACTGCCCCTCGGCTGCCGCTGGACTTTGTTCCCACCAGCGAAAAGCCTCAAAACCGGCAGTTCATCTCCCTACCTACTTAACTTTATTCCCCCCTCTTCTGACCGTTTTCTTCTTCTTTTAACGCTACTATATATTTTTTTGGTCTCATACATCATCGTCATCTGCCTCGATATTTTCTGTACACTCACGTCGTCGCTATTGCTGTTGTCTTTTTTTGTTGTTGTTGCTTGGGCATCTATCTTCACTGTACTTGCCGTTGCTGATACCCCGCCAACGTCACAAAGGGCCTTTCATCTCAGCTGCATGACGTTTCCACCCAGACCCCGCTCTAGCAATTCACCCGGCTTTTCCTGCTGAAACATTGCTGCCCGGGCTCTCTTCGTCAAGTGGGAGAACGAAAAAAAAATTATACCCAACAACGTTCCTGTTGTGCAAACAGAACGAGAGAGAAAGAAGAAGAAAAACATAAGGCCTTGAGGGGAGAGAAAGATCATCTGCTCAAAGATGGCCTACCAAGATCGAGATTTTCGCCGCACGGCTGTCGAGTTTGACGATGTCCGCCGCGTCGGTCGCAGCCCCGCACCATCCAGGCGTGGTGGTGGGTATGAAGAGGTAGATGTTCGCGTCCGCGAGAGAGAGAGGGAAACCGATGGCCTCGACTTCATGAGAAGGCGACCAGAGGCTGGCCCCATGGTTCTTCGACAGCGAGAGGTTGAGACTGTTGACCATCATGCCAGAGACCGCAGCCCTGTGTATAGGGAGCGTATCGTGCGTCGGGCCAAGAGCGTGTCTCCCCCGCACCACGAGCATGAGCGTGAGCGTTCCCGAACCAGAGTCATCGAGAGGGAGAGGGAGAGGGTTCGCGCCCCTTCCTCTGTCCGCCGTCGCTCTCCTTCTCCCAACAGGAACGTTAGATACGTTGACCCTCCCGAGAACGAGCATATTCACACTCGTATTGTTGAGAGGGAGCGCGAGAGAATCCCATCTCCTTCTCCCTCCCCCCGCCAGCTGCTCCCATCATCCGCGGGCCTGTCATTGAGCGAGAGGTCATTACCCACTACACTGATGTCGATCACGGTATGGAAACCAGTTTACGCTTCTCTCTTTTTCCCTTTCTTTCTTTTTTTCTGCAATGATTTTTTAGCTTCTTCAGTATTTGCTAACAGCTACTAGGTATGATTTCGCTTCGCCAACGAAGTCCACCCGCCCCCGTCCGCCGAAGGGAACAAGAGACCCGGGAGACGGATATTGACATTTCTGTAAAGAAAGGCCGAACAGAAGTAGATATTCATCGTTCAACTAGCCGCACTCGCTCAAAGAGCCGTGAGAGGCGTTCCTCTCGCTTCTATGAGGACGACCTTGTTGTCCGCCGAGATCTCAAGGTCGAGGAGCCCACCCGAAGGAGGGCCCGCTCTGTAGGAGCCCAGGATGAAGAGTCCGAGTACATCACCTCCAAGGTTGATTCTCGTGGCCGCATGGGTGAAGCCCACGGCGGCGCTACCAAGCACTGGACCATTGTGGACGTCCCACCCGGAACGGAGCGGATACGCATGGATGGTATCGGCGGAGGCGTCACTGATACTACCTTTTCCAAGTACAGTGGAGTCAGAAGGACCAAGTTCCTCCCGGATAGAGATGGCTCCATCATCGAGGCCCCGACACCTCCCCCGGCTTCCGGACGGAAGGACCACCGTCTTAGTGTCGCTGTTTATGACCACGAGAGAGAGATTGATATCGAAAAGGTCGTGGATCGCAGAATCAGTCGCTCACCCGCGCCCCCACCCAAGGAGATGTGGACGGAAATTACCAAGGATCTTGTAAGCCGGGAAGCTATCGAGGAGTTGGGCTACGAGTACGAGGAGACTGAATTTTTCTTTTACGTCATGGAATATCTACGATATGTAAGTCGACATGGCATGGCTCTCGTGAACATGCAATGCCCCCGCCTACGACTAGAGCAGTATGCTAACTCTTTTGTCAAAAACAGGATGATGTTCTGCAATTGACCGAATTGTCTGACGAGATTCGACGTTCCAAGAGACAGCGGGCTCGTGAGGTCCGGTACGAGCGAGAGTACTGGGACGAGACTGACCGAAGGGAGCCTGACCGAAGGGAGCCTGACCGAAGACATTATGACCTTCCCCGACGACAACAACAACATCGGTGGGATGAGGGCGGCCGTGAACGTGTTAGGGAGACGGAGGTGATTTATGACAACCGCGCACCAGGCCGAGGCTTCCGTTGAAGAGGCAGTACCTAATATGGAATGCTAAAACTAATGTTTCGGTGCTGATGCGTCGATTCGGCTTTCGCTGTCCGCATAATCGGGACGAAAGCCTGGTAAGACGGCGGGGAGGTACACACTATGATTGTATATCCATTCTGTTTCGAAGCTTGCTTGAACATGTCTGGTGATGAAGTTTTTTTCTGGGAACGAATTGAAGAGGAGGAAGAGGACTACGATGATGATGATACAAACTTGGATATATGTCTGCTCGATGAGTGGATGAATATTTTGTTTCCTTTGTTTATTTTATTTTTATTTTCTCTCCTGTTTAGTTTGTTGATGATGATGGAGTTTAAACTGATTTGTATGTAACGAATTATGAAAAAGCCCATATTCTCACCATGCTGGTTCTATTCTGGTGCCGTGGTGTTTGTTGTTGAAAAGACTCATGCAAGGTACGTACATTGCCGCCCGGCCGGGAAGAACACACACACACACTTGCAGCATTCGAAGCTAGGCAAGCATGGCAAGGCAAGGTCAAGCAGGACAAAGACAGGGTAGTAGGAATCAAGATTCACTTGCGATTCTGGATTTTCCGTCATGTTTGTGATCTCTTGTCAAGATTCCATTCCTTGCATGCATCGGGTAACACAGGTACGTTTGTAATTCGGTCTACGGCATAGGCTGGCAAGGTTGGGTTGTGTCAGGTCGGAAAATAATTCTGCAAAAAGGACAAAGAGTGATACATGCATCACTAGTAGGATCACATTGATATGCACACACGGACTCTTGGGGGACGGTAAGACGAAGCACGTTGTTAGACATTCTGACCGTGGGAGTTTGCGTAATGGATGGATGGCACACAGTCACGAGCGAGCAACGATATCGGAGCTCCTACAAGAAAGTCACCTCCAACCTTCCAAGTAGTACTGTAAGTGGTTTCTTTGGGGGTGACTCGATGCACTAAAAGGATCATCGGTTTTGGGGCAGGTTTTGGGCGGCGGGGTAGCGAAGTTGGTGGCGGCTTGCGCAAGACCGGACAAGTTGACAGACAAAGCCCTGGGACAGAGGTGACAGAAGAGAGACATTGGGGTTGTCACCGGGGGTGTCTTGGTTGTACAAGTATGGATCCATCCATGCTTTGTATGTATCAACTCATACCTAGAAGTGGGTGGTGTACGGAGTACGACCAACCCAACAAGCAACTGCAGTTCCAATTCCGTTCTTCTGCTAAAACAGGTCCAAGCTAATGACTCAGAAGAACATTACGGTTTACATGTGCGGTGAAACTTAATAACATTAGAAAAGAGGACCATCAGAAGGACCAAGTTCTTTTTTTTTCCAGGACAAAAACACCTTTCATCCCCCATCGGACTGTCTGTTTCTGAACCATCACGAATAGCATCAGAGCTTAGGTACTACCTGCGCACCAAGCTTGTGACAAGGGCGGGAGAGAGAGAGAGAAAAAACAAGGTAGCCCGACGATACCCACACTTGCCTTTTTACCTTTTTACCCATTTAACAAACGCAATTCGAAGACTTATAACCCGTCGCCGGAGTCGGGGGAAGCAGGAGCAAATCGAGCTTGCTTGCTTCCAATTGAAAGACGCAATAACCTTCCACTCTCTTTTTTCTGAAGAAGAAGAAGAAGAAGAAGAAAACGAACCCCCTCCGTCATTTGCGCCAACACTGACGTTGCCAACAACTCGATCTGCCCCGCGATTTTACCCTTTTTTTTCTTTTTCTTTTCTTTTCTTCTTCTCTCTCTATATCCGTCTGATCTGTTAGCCTATCATTGACAGGTCACAATGCCAATGTAAGCCAAACAAAACCATTAAACCAACCTTGCACTCTTACTATTGCTCCTACTGCGACCTACTACCTACTACCCTACTATCACTTGTTATCCCTACGAGAGAGAAAGGGAAGCTTCAGCATGTTGCAAAAACTAACCATGACGCGCTTTCTTCTTGGAAACTGTACAGGCTTAAAGAACCTTGGAAGAAATACAAGCGGTTCCAACCGCTGCATCTGCCGGACCGCCAATGGCCTAATAAGGAGATTGTCAAGGCCCCGCGATGGCTGTCAACCGATCTTCGAGATGGCAACCAGAGTCTGGTTGACCCAATGGCAAGTACTCCGTTGCATTACTTGAACGCAACATCAAAAAAACAATCGCTAATCTATCATCTCAACGTTTACAGAGCGGAGACGAAAAGTGGCGATACTTCAAGATGCTCGTCGACATAGGCTACAAAGAAATCGAGGTTTCCTTCCCCTCCGCCTCCCAGACAGACTTCGACTTTACACGCCGCCTGGTCGAGACCCCCGGCACCGTCCCCGACGATGTCTGGCTGCAAGTCTTGTCGCCCTGCAGAGAAGATCTCATCCGACGTACCGTCGAGTCCCTGAGGGGCGCCAAGAAGGGTCTTATTCATATCTACCTCGCTACTAGCGAGTGCTTCCGTAAGATAGTCTTCAACTTCACCAAGGAGGAGAGCATTGAGCTGGCTACTCGATGCGCCAAGCTGGTTAGGTCTCTGACCAAGGACGACCCTTCACAGTCCGGCACCGAATGGGCCTTTGAGTTCAGCCCCGAGACCTTTTCTGATACCGAGCCCCAGTTCGTTTTGGACATTTGCGAGGCCGTCAAGGCTGCTTGGGGACCCACCGAGGAGAACCCCATCATCTTCAACCTGCCCGCTACGGTGGAGATGTGCACCCCAAACGTCTACGCCGACCAGGTTGAGTACTTTTGCCGCAACATCTCGGAGCGTGAGAAGATTTGCGTCTCCCTGCACCCACACAACGACAGAGGCTGTGCTGTTGCGGCTTCTGAGCTGGCACAGATGGCTGGTGCCGACAGAGTCGAGGGCTGTTTGTTTGGCAACGGCGAGCGTACCGGCAACGTTGACCTGGTGACCCTGGGCTTGAACCTGTACACCCAGGGTGTCCACCCCAACATTGATTTCTCGGACCTCGAGAGCATCATCGACACCGTCGAAATCTGCAACAAGATCCCCGTGCACCAGCGTGCCCCATACGGTGGTTCCCTGGTCGTGTGCGCTTTCAGTGGTTCTCACCAAGACGCCATCAAGAAGGGGTTCGAGATCCGCGAGCGCGAGAACAAGGCATACGACGACGAATGGAAGCTGCCCTATCTACCTCTGGACCCCGCAGACATTGGTCGTACATACGAAGCCGTCATTCGTGTCAACTCTCAGAGCGGCAAGGGCGGTGCCGCCTGGATCATCCTGCGCCAGCTCCAGCTGGATCTCCCTCGTGGCCTGCAGGTTGCCTTTTCCAAGATTGTCCAGCGTAAGACGGAGGAGGTTGGCCGTGAGCTGTTGCCCAACGAAATCACTGCCCTCTTCGAGTCGACTTACTACCTGACCAACAACCCTCGCTTCAACATTGTGGACTACGATATCACGGCGGATCGATCGCAATCCCCTGCGCCTCCGGCCCCCGGCAAGACTCCCGTCACCAAAGATCTCAAGCGTGTGTTTAACGGTGTTGTTGCTGTTGACGGCAAGGAGTTCCGTCTCCGTGGTCGTGGTAACGGTCCCATTTCCAGTTTGGCCAACGCTCTCAAGAACATTGGCATCAACCTGGATGTTCAAGATTACAAGGAGCACGCCATTGGCCGTGGTCGCGATGTCAAGGCTGCCACATACATAGAGTGTACTGCCGCAGGAAGCCAGATGAAGGTGTGGGGTGTGGGTATCCACCAGGATGTGGTGCAGAGTTCGCTGATTGCCCTCCTGAGTGCTGCTAGCAACGTAAGTTTTACAGTTTTCATCGCCTCAGTTTGATCATGGGATGCTAATATGGACAAATGTAGTTTGCTGCTAGCCGACCGGGCAGCCCATTTACTGCCAAGGCGGTCACTCTGCCAGAAGACGGTGTGATTGAGCTGAGTCTGAATGGAGACATTAAGACGAATGGCCACTAAAATGAGTGCATGATGACGATGATGAGTGAAAGGATGAGTGAATTAGGGGTTGATGATGAAAATGGGAAAAAATGAAAGAAAGAAGAAAAAATTCACGAGATTGATCTTGAAAGGAATCAATACTTGTACGAATAGTTGAGAGAAAAATGCGTGTCTATTTGGAGGCACATCTACGTCGTGAGACGTAGGTAGTTGCAATATGGTCTTGCATTTACTTGTGTTTACATGCATTTAGGAGGCGTGGGAAAATGGAGTGTGCCCCAATTTACTCGCACATAGCATACGAGCAATCAATGTTCATATTTTTTGGTCCATTCAATTTCTTCTTCTCTTTCTCTTTCCTAATGAGACTCCATACGTACATTGAACTAAGATTGGATACAAAGAGTCCCCCCTGAATTGTGGGAGTGAAAATGGACATGGAATCCAAGAGAATCGTGGTTGCTGTGGAAGCGTGTGGGGGTAAGTTGAATTAGAACATGGAACCCCCCAAACATGATTCTTGTTTTTTTTTTTGGGGGTGAATGAGGGGCAAAAAGCAAGAAGACGCGTTTAATGTCGGTTGGATGGAGGCTGTGCTTATGTCTAATTTTGGGAACTGATTTTTTTCCGGGTAGACTGATGAAGTTGTAGGGAGGGCAATAAGGGGCTAAATATGGGGGGAACATAGTTTCACTGAGAACAGAATAGAGATGTTTCGGAGCGAGGTGAAAGAATGGCCATTATGGTCCATGGTGATGGATGATGATGACGATGTTGGAAGAAAGGGTTTCCCCCTGCTCCGTAAAGAAATCCAGGATGATGGGTTCCGATGTTACCTACCAAGTACCGAGCCAACCACATGACTAGCAGAGAGAGGGAATATAATCATAACAGGGATTGGGGGAAGGGTTGGGGTTTGGCTTGGAAATGGAGTTTTTTTTTCTTTTTGAGTCATTTACTTTACGAGTACTTTCATCTAGCATGTAGCTTGTAGCTTGGTCAAAAAATTAGATCCGAGTCGGGTTTCGTTTGAAGGATATTGATATTGGAGGGATGGGATGGGGGAGATGGATTATGGATTATGGCATCTGAGTCTGAGTCTGATGACAGATCTGTCTGCCAAGGACTAGGGGAATCATAGATTAAAATCACATGTAATCACTCTGATTCAGTTGCCTGCAAAGGTTTTGTACAGAGTACAGAGTACAGGAGTATGTGCAGGTCTCTTCATGCTTGTACGTCTTACTACTACTACAAGTACCTATCTACCTCTAGGTAGGCACCTCTAGGTAGGCACTGCTTCATCCCTTGCTTCGCTTCGCTGTCTTATCTGCAAGTAAGGTTGCCCACTTGTACCTAAGGTGCTAAGGTAGGTATGGAATGATGGATAGCTTGGCACAAGAACCCAAAACATGCATATTAAGCCTCCTCCTTTCTCCCCTCACCTCCCTTGTTTAACGCTTGACATTTTTTTTTTTGGAGGGGCGGGGGCAGCAGACGCCAGTAAGAAAAAGAGAGAGAAGAGAGAGGAAAAAAATAGCCTCTATCCAAAGAAGCTACTCTCAGGGGCATCTCCACGTTAAGCGATGTTCCGCCGATCTTTTGGGCGGGGCGGGCCCTGAACGGAACAGAGCAGAACAGAACAAAGATCCAATACATGCATCAAACGCATCAAAATTGGCATTGCGAGGGTTTCTCTCTGATTCGGCGGTGGCGGTCCCGCGCAGACGGACAGACAAGAACGTTGTGTGGAGAATGTCTGGCAGGAAAAGAAGGGCGGGCTGCCGCAAGTCATGTTTTTCTTTCTTTTTTCTTTTTTTCTTTCTTCTTTTCTTTTCTCTTTTCTTGTCTTGGTTGTTTAAGAGGATGCTGTGAGTGGTTGAAATATGGGGGGGGGCAGCACAACACCCCCTTGCACTGGGGCTTGCTTGCTTGCTTGCTTGCGCCTGGCTGGCAAAATGCTGCACCCGCTAGAAGCCCTGTGCTAAACCGGCTTCTGAATTGCTGCCACTATCCCACTGTACATGTTCCAACTGTGTCCACTGAAGGTCGTTCTCCTCACAGCCTGTACAGTGATTGTAGACCTAAAGAGAGAGAGAGAGAGAAAAGGACTCGTGGTGCTTTGGCTCCTCTTGCTACTGCTTGCTGGTCCCCCCGAGAGAAACCTACCTCTGCGCCTACTAATGTTTGTGTCCCATAAAACGTTGACAGATGCAAATCCATACATACAAACACAATAAAGAAAAAGGAAAAAGGAAAAAGAATCCGCGAATAATATCACTTGCTCTGTTTTTGCTTTTTCTTCTCCCCTTCGCCCTTTCGTCACGCTTCGCGCCGCTTCTTCCCTACTTCTTTTCCGAGACATTTTTTCTCATGTACCCAGGAGTTTGGTTTCGTGGAGAAGAACTTCTTTTCTCTTCTTCCTCCTCTTCTTCTTTTCTTTCCCTTCTCTTTCTTTTTCTCATTGATACAAGTACTTGGAGAAAAAAAGAGAGAAAGAAATAAAAAGAAACCCTGACCATCTATTAATCCCCTATTTATTTTCTTCCGTCCTCACTCGCAAAGCTCCTAACAATTCTTTCCCACTATTAACCATCCACCACCACCACCATCACCACCCCTCTTAAACACGCTTCTTAGTGCTTCCCTTGCTTGCAGCAAAGTCGTCGGCCCGCCCGCTCTCCAGCTCAGCGTACAGTAAAAAGTGGCGGTAGCGTCGACGCCCCCCTCCCATCCTCCACTACAGGGCCCCAAGGGCTGTTTGTCCTCTCTACTGTTCCCCCCAAGGCCCCAAGGTACCCGTGGCCAGCCAGGCATTAGGCCTTCTAGCACACGCCTCCAAGGTAATTACCCACCAAGGCACCCCCCCCGCGGCATTGCACCCGACACTCTTTTAGGTAGGGAATCCATACTTTCCATGTTTTGAGAGAACCCAAGAGAAAAAAATAAAAGACCCCTCTGTCTGTGTGTTCTGTGCGACGTCTTGGACCCTATTCGCTTTCACTATTCGCCCGTCCCTTTTCTTTTCTTGGTCCATCCTGGCTGCTGCTGTCCAACTGCCTGCCTGCCTGCCTGCCTGTCTGTCTACTTGCTCGTCTGTCCCCTTGACCTTTTTTGACCATAATACATCCAATACATCCAATCCATCCATTCAGTACTACATACACTCTTACTTACAGCAGCCAGGCAGCTGTTGGGATTTCACCACGAGTCCGACTTTGGACGACCACAATAAACAAAATAGACCGCCATTTTCCCTTTTGGTTTGCTTCCCTCTCCCGTCGCGCGCCAACGAGCACACACACAGGCACAGGCACAAGCAAGACAAGGCTCCGGTTCCAGCTACTCGACCTACTACTTACGCTTTTCTTCTCACTCACTCACTTACTCACCTACCTTGCCTACCTACTACCTCTACTACTGCCTACTATTACTCTCTGCCTGGGAAAACCTCCCCCGCGTTCTAACGCCCTTCTCTCTCTCTCTCTCTCTCTCTCTCTGTTTTTTTCTTCCTCTTCCTTCTCTTCCCTTTTTCTTCTTCTTCTTCTTCTTCTCTCCCCCCTTGTTTAAAAACACGTGCGCCTCCTCCAACGCCTTGTGTATCCTCGCCAGCACAGGCTTCGACGACGCATGAAGATACCCTTTAAAATCTACAATCATGTCGAGCTCAGAGATTAATCAGGTGCTCGCCAACTCGTTGTCTCCGGGTTAGTTGCGAATTCCATCCCACAGCCTCTTTCCCCCCTCTTCCTCTTCTCCCCTTTCGAAAGGAAAACGTTTTTGCTCCCCGCCTTCGCCTCCAAGGGGGTCGCTTCCCCCCTCCCTCCTCCCCCTGGTGCGGGCACTCTTTTGGAGGGGAAGAAAGCGGGACAAGGAAAATGGCTAGAAAAAAAACAAAAAAACAACAAGAAGAAGGACGTCATGAAAATTGCTAACAAACAAACAAAACAGACGCGAACCTGCGAAACGCCGCCGAACAACAACTCACTCAAGCAGCGGAGAGTAATTTCGTACGTTTTCTCTCCCTCCCCCTCCATTTTTCGTCTGCAATTTTTGTCTTCGCTCGAGAGAGGATGATGCGGTGGAACCAGTTTTTGCTGACCGTACTTTTGCTATAGCCGCTGTATCTTGCCACCCTCGTTCAAGAACTTGCAAACGAGCAAGCCGATGGTTCCATCCGAGCCGCCGCCGGTATAGCCCTCAAGAACGCATTCTCAGCTCGAGATTTCGCCCGCCAGCAAGAACTCCAGTCCAAATGGCTGCAGGGTACAGATGATGAGACAAAGGACCGGGTAAAGCAGTTGACGCTGCAAACCCTGGGATCCTCAAACACTCAGGCCGGCAACGCTGCTGCTCAGGTCATCTCCTCCATTGCTACCATTGAGCTGCCCCGTAACCAATGGACCGATTTGCTGCCTTTCCTGGTCAAGAACGTTAGCGAGGGTGTTGACCACCAGAAGCAGACTTCACTCACTACGATTGGTTACATTTGTGAAAGTCAGGATCCTGAGCTTCGTCTGGCTCTCGTCGCCCACTCCAACGCCATCCTCACAGCTGTCGTTCAAGGTGCCCGGAAAGAAGAGACTAACCTCGAGGTCCGACTTGCTGCCATCACTGCGCTCGGCGACTCTCTCGAGTTTGTCGGCAACAACTTCAAGCACGAGGGCGAGCGAAACTACATTATGCAGGTCGTTTGCGAGGCCACCCAGGCCGACGACTCGCGCATTCAGCAGGGCGCCTTTGGCTGCCTCAACAGAATCATGGCTCTCTACTACGAAAACATGCGATTCTACATGGAGAAGGCTCTCTTTGGTCTTACCATCCTCGGTATGAAGTCCGAGGACGAGGACGTCGCCAAGCTGGCTGTCGAATTCTGGAGCAGCGTTTGCGAGGAGGAAATCTCTATCGAGGATGACAACTCCCAAGTCGAGAGCTCCGATCAGATGCGCCCCTTCTACAACTTTGCACGCGTTGCGGCTAATGAGGTCGTTCCCGTACTGTTGATGCTTCTGACCAAGCAAGATGAGGATGCTACAGATGACGAGTACAACCTGTCCCGCGCCGCTTACCAGTGCTTGCAGCTCTACGCTCAGGCCGTCGGTGCCAGTATCATTGGCCCCGTCCTGAGCTTCGTTGAGGCCAACCTGCGCAACGAGGACTGGCACAACCGAGATGCTGCCGTCTCCGCTTTCGGCGCCATCATGGAGGGCCCCGATGAGAAGGTTCTGGAGCCCATTGTCAAGCAGGCTCTTCCTGTTTTGATCACTATGATGGAAGACCAGTCCGTCCAGGTCAAGGATTCCACCGCCTACGCTCTGGGCCGTGTTACTGAGGCCTGCTCCGAGGCCATTGACCCTCAGCTGCATCTCCCCACCTTGATTGAGTCTCTCTTCAAGGGCCTCATTAGCAATGCCAAGATGGCTCCCTCTTGCTGCTGGGCCTTGATGAACTTGGCTGAGCGATTTGCTGGTGATATTGGTGCCGCGTCCAACCCTATCAGCCCTCACTTCAACCAGGCCGTCAGCTCTCTCCTTGACGTCACTGCCCGACAGGATGCCGAAACATCCGTCCGAACCGCAGCATACGAAGTTCTCAACGTCTTTGTGCAAAACGCTGCCTCTGAGAGCTTGCAAGCCGTCGCCTCTCTGTCAGATGTCATCATTAAGCGATTGGAAGAGACTGTTCCCCTGCAGTCCCAGGTTGTTAGCATTGAGGACAAGCTCACTCTTGAAGAGATGCAGAATAGCTTGTCTACTGTTCTCCAGGCCATCATCACTCGTCTGGACAAGGAGATTTCTCCTCAGGGAGACCGCATCATGCAGGCCCTCCTCCAAATCCTGAGCACCATTGGTGGCAAGTCCAGTGTCCCCGAAGCCATCTTTGCTACCATCAGCGCATTGGCAACCACCATGGAGGAGGACTTCATCAAGTACATGGAGGCTTTCGCTCCTTTCCTCTACAATGCTCTTGGCAACCAAGATGAGCCCAGTCTCTGCTCGATGGCTATTGGCCTCGTTAGTGACATCACCAGATCCATGGGCGAGCGCAGCCAGCCATTCTGTGATAACTTCATGAACTACCTTCTCAACAACTTGAGGGTTCGTACATTGTTCACCCTTCTTTGTGTGCCATACTTGTTTGCTAACTAAATTTTATAGAGCACCACTCTTGCCAACCAATTCAAGCCTGCTATTCTGCAGTGCTTCGGCGATGTTGCTGGCGCCATCAGTGGCCACTTTGAGACTTACCTCTCGGTCGTTGCTCAGGTTTTGGAGCAGGCATCTACAGTCAACGCGACCCCCGAGGGCCCGGATGAGATGTTCTACTATGTTGTCTCCCTCCGAGAAGGCATCATGGATGCTTGGGGAGGTATTATTGGTGCCATGAAGACCAGCGGGAAGAGTATGTTGCCCCCCAGTCCACGTCTGAGACTAATCTTGCTGATATCAATTAGCCCAAGTCCTTCTGCCATATGTTCCAACCATCTTCCAGCTTCTAAACCTCATTTCTGGCGACACCAACCGCAGCGAGTCACTCATGCGTGCTGCTATGGGTGTTATTGGGTAGGTCCTAATGGCGCTAATCTGTTTGATATTGCTTGCTAACGTTTCACCAGTGATTTGGCAGATGCCTACCCCAACGGCGAGCTTGTGGATGCGTTCCGACAAGAATGGTTGACTACCCTAATCAAGGAGACCAAGACCAACCGTGACTTCCAGCCCAGGACGATAGAGACTGCTCGATGGGCGCGAGAGCAGGTCAAGCGTCAGCTCGGTGGAGTACAAGGCGTCATCAACCAGTCTTGAGGAACCAACCTCAAACAATGATTGCTTGCTCTAGCAAATAAGCCCTTTGCTTCGAGTAGCATCGCTGCTTGCCTCGCAGTCGCAGCCAGTTGCCTAGCCACAAAAGGCTCAGGTGCCTCCCCCTCCCTCGTCTCCGCAAACGGATGCATACCCTTTTTTCCCTTTCCCCAGTCTTACGTCACAGCATAAATCCACGATCCCCATGACCACTTCATGTGTATATAGACCCTTGACACTACAGTAATCCAAATACCCCATCACGAAGTTACACATCCCTACATCATCTCTTCAGTTTGACTTAACCCCCAATGTTCCCCATTTTAATCCTGTTTTTTTTTGCACCCCACGAGTCATAACGATGGAATAGAAGAGAAGTCATGTAATGCCCCGGACGGATCAGAGTAATGAGCGACGGTGGCGACCCAAAAAGTCATGTAGAACGGAACAGGGAGTACAAAGGAGGCTGGCTACTTCATCTTTTTTTTTACCCACACTACTTACCCTCAGATAAGTAATTTTACGGACTGTTGGGTTTTCAAGTGTTGTGTTCTTGGATGGCCCTTCAAGTGAATGGGCTTTTTTTCTACTGCTGCTCTTTTTTTGTTCCCCTTTATCTATTTTATTTAAGAGTTTAGGAATGGGTTATCGGCGGTTGGAGTGGATGGATGAAATGATGAGGTTTTACATATCAGGAGTGTGTTGGGGGACCAAACATCAAACTCGGATAAAGAGTGTGAAAGCAATAAGGTTGAGAGAGAGAGAGAGAGAGCAGGATGAGAGAAAGAGAGAGAGAAAGAGAATGACAGAGAGAGATATTGGCGGAGGATGAAATACAGTGAAATTCAAACGGCCTTGGGGAATTTTTAGACTAGAGTATCAAGTGATCTCGTCCATGGTGCGATAGGAGGGGGTTTGATGATTATGCCTGCTTCTATTAGGTAGTTGGCAGTCGGAAATGCCTCTCTTGAAATGGAAATTCAGTTGACCCCTTTGCTTAACAAAAAACTGTTTAAGAACACTTTTGGTGATGATGGTGATTATTATTTATTATGTGGTGAAATATTATGTGTGTGTGTGTGTGATGTGTCTAAGTTTTAGCCTCATAGCTTCGTAACCTTTATTTACATGGATTTTGATATACATGTGTTATCGGTCATATGTGGGGGATGCTGGGATATACAAAATGCAATAAACGATGATGCACAAAATAGTAGCACAGATATTTTGCACTAGATTCCCTCCAACCATCCATCTGGTGGCATCCAGCCAGAGTTGTTCGTCCCGTCAATATAAAACTGCAACTCACCCTCGAAGCCGTCGTTGCTGGGGCCCAAAGGTTGATAAAACTGCGGCGTTCCAGCAACTGCCATGGCATACGGAGGGGGTTGCTGGTGTGAGTCAAACGCCTCAATGAGCATTCCCAGACCATCCACCGCAGGCTGCCGCGGAAGATTGCCGGCAGATCCACTAGGAGGTAGAGGATGGTGCGGGTGGGGTTGGGGGTGCTGTGAGTGCTGCGGGTGTTGGGGGTGTTGCGCTTGATGGGATACATACATGTTGGATTGGGCCGGATGGTGGTCTGATTGAGGCCCGGGAGGAGCCGGAGCATGATGAGGTGTATGGTGCTGTTGCTGTGGCTGTGGCTGTGGCTGAGTATGATGGGGTGGAATTTGGACATTGGGCGAAGCCATATGTTGTTGGGGTTGGGATGATGGCGATGGAAGTGGTGGGTGCTGATATGGCTGATGCTGTGGGTGTGGCGATTGATGCGGTGGACGCTGTGGAAGCTGCTGCTGTTGATGATGGTGATGGGAAGGGTGTAAAGGCTGTGACTGCGGGTGTGGTGGAAAGACTGGGCTGTGTTGGGGGGAGTGAAGTAACCGCAGAGTTTTGCGGGGAGTTATGATGAGAAGAATGAAGCGAAGGGGGCCCGGGCGGGTAATCGGTTTGTAACCTTGGAATTGCAGGCTCTGGTAGCGATGCAGACAAAGGGCTTAGATGCTGCATGGGGCCGTTGGGAATATGAGGGGTGTTGGGAGCGTTTGTACTCGTGGCACTGCTGGCCAGCGAGTGCATCTGTCGGATAGGCTGCGGTACGGGATCCTTGCCATCTGCCATGCTTCCCTCTTGTGGCAGAAGTGTCGAGTTTGGATCCCGGGTGAGCCTCTCCAGAGCCTCCTCCCAGCGACTAGCCAGCGGCCACACCTGCTTGCATTCTATCAATATGGTTCTAGTACGGCGTAGCATCGATGGGCCCTCTCGAGCTAGGATTGGATCTTGGCAGACTAAAAAACAGGCTGGTTAGTTTATGTTGGTACAAACACACAGTACTAAACGTCGACTCACTATGAGGGTATCTGCTGAGGTATCCCGAAAAGAGCCCACAACTGTAAACACAAAATGCCGCAATTTGGGCGCCAACACTCTCATCGGGGGTTCTGTCGCTAAACTGGGCGTCGATTTGTTCATAGAGTTTGTGGACATGTTGGAACAGTTCAGCAGACAATTTAGAGAAAAATGAGACCTTCCGGGGATCTTTTGTATCGTTTTGGATGATGCTATGGAGCAGTCAGTTGCCGCTATAACACACAAGTCGGATGTATCCAAGACGCCTACTCTATCAGATATGGCCGCCTCAGAACTATATGGCAGAGCCTTGTCATCATAGTGACGCATAGATATGCCTGAGAGATGTTAGCCGTTAACATGACTCGTGAAGCTTTTGTTGGCTAGAAACTCACAAGGTCTTGTCCATTGGCCTTGTGAGTTCTCAGGAAATAGGGGCTCCATCTATGGTCGTCAGGCAATCCTCGCTCCCATTCCATCAACCATTGGTTCATTTTGAAGAACTCGCTATTCTCCTCCCATGGACGAGAACTCTTTCCGCACTTGACTGCTCGACGGCCTACGGTGCCCCAAAGGTGATGAATTTGCATTAAAGTGGCGAACAGAGATCTATGCGGGTCACTGATCAAGGCTGGGGTTTCCATGGCCGGCGGAGTGCCTTCCAAAGCAGCTCGAGACTTTGGCTCTCGGCCATTTGCGAAATCCTCTTCGTTGCATGGTAAGAGGGCTGTAATATCAGACGCAGCAAGCGATACAGGTGACAAAGGACCAGAATGAAGGCTATCTTGACTGTGTAACATCCACTACATTTCAGCAGCATTAGAGTCCGTAGGGTCACGAAAGCAAAACCAAAAAAAACAGGCGATATGCATAAGTCGCTTACCAAAGTGCGTCGTGCCGATTCTGCTCTCACGATCAACTCTGGCGTTGCATTTTGAATATGATACGTCTCCTCTCTGTGCAACTGCATTAGCTGAGCCATGCGGACGGAAATTCCCATGTTAATCTAGATTAAGTTAGCGAGCGGATGTCGGACTTGAACCTTGCAAACTCAAAAGTTCCACTCACGTAACTCTTGTTCCTGAGACCACTGCCTTGTTGGGCAATGCTTAGTAGATAGAAAGCTTGGCACCTCTCCAAGGTAGGTTCTTGGTAAATCTCTCCAACGGCAATACTAGAAGCGCGCTCCATGAAGTACTCGGCTGCTTTTACTCCATTGCCATACCTCGCTCTCAAGGCGGGACTCAGTCGGGCCGAGATACTAAGGATGCTCAAGAGTAGAAACAAATTGACCGAACGATGATCTCTCCTCAACCGGTCCGGGAATTGCTGTTTTGAAATAAAACCTAGCTGGAAATAATACCGAGTAAAACGGTTGACGCCATCGATCAGATCGTCCAAGGAAGGAAGACTGTCCCAATCGTCAGTTGATGCAATTGCTCGGGATCGCGAGCGGGCGCCATCTCCTCGTCGAGATTTGGCGGCTTGCTTGGCCGACTTTTCTGTTCTGGTTCGAGGGTGTCGATAGTCGCGGTCATTGTCCGGGTGACCTCTCACTGGGAATATGCTGCTAGCATGTTACACATCACATCCCAAATCTCATTTTTGCTTCACCGAAAGTTGACGGCTAAGTGACAAGGCTTGTTTGTACCTACCAGTCGTCGGAAGAAATTCCAGCCTCAAGACATGCCTTGCATGGTGGCTGGGCCTTATCGTGTACACACTTGCTTCTCATACGTCGACATCTGTTCACGTCAGATACCTCATCTCATACATAAGTCTCAGATTTGTTTCATGATTGGCTTCTAACCTTCGACAGGCAATCGGGGCCCTTCGTTTGATAGCCGGCACGTCAGTTGCAGCTCCGGGAGTAGTAGTACCGGCAGAAGACCCCGGTGCAGATCCCGGAGTGGCCCCCGAACCGGGCCGGAGCTCATGCCGGCAGGGTCCATGAGGGCTGGCCTGTGTGACAAAACAGTGTGAGGACGGATGGATGGATGGATAAGCCCAGACTATCTGAGATGTCACTGATTGGACCCAGTCAAGTCGTCGCACAAGGGTTGTTGGTGAGAAAAAAAGGGGGGGGTCCCTTAGTTTTTTTTTTGCGTAGGAGGGGAGGCCCAGGCTTAATTTTTTTCCCTCTCTTGCCTGCCGGGCGCGACTGTGACTTGAGCCCTGGAGACCTGAGAGGTCTGATTAAGCAGCGTAGGACGGCCAGCGGCAGGCAATCGAAAAGGGCTGAAGGGCGCGTGCGCGTTGGGACGCCAGCAGAGGTCTGAATTGGGCAATCCGCAGCGACAATGTGACAGAAACGTCGAGAAGACAACTTGTGGAAATAAAAGAGGATTGAAGGATCTCAACAGTCGTTTGCTCGTTCAAGGGGAGGCAACAAGAGGAAAACTGCAGAGTTGCATCGTATCTCCTTCCGTCGGAGGTCAAAGTGATCGAGGCACAGGGGACACGTGACTTTTTTTAAGGCCTGGGCAGGAGCAGCAAAGCAGGCAGCGGAAGCGGCAGTAGCAACCTTGACCTGGACTTGGACTTGGACCGCCTGTGTGTATGGCACTCGCTCTTTAATCAACGCAACTAACGGAGACGCCGAGATGGTCGCGCTGTTTATCATAATGAAAAGGAAGGGGGGAAATAAGAACAAATAAAAATAGAGAGAGAGAGAGAGGAAGAGAGAAGAGAGAAGAGACAAAAAAGCATCCATACGTGACCACGACCAGCAGCAGCAGCAGCAGCAGCAGCAGGCACTGGTGGTATTGCTCAGAGCCCTGTCTGCATGGTGCAGCTCACGAGGGATAAAAGAAAAATGAAATAAAAATAATAAATAAAATAAAATAAAATAATCACAAGACGCATGAATGGATGGATGGATCAATTCGGCGGGGAAAGGGTTCCGGTCTCAGCTCGCGAACACCCGCAGCCCGTTCCCCTTGTCTCCCCCAAGCCCCCCTCCCCTCTCCTCACGATCAGATATGTGTGTGTGTTCGTGTTGTCTTTGCGTGTGTGTGTGTGTTGGGATGTGACGCACTCGAATCGTCGTTGATCCATGGATGGCTTGGCTTGTTGCTTAACCCTTAACCACCACCACCCACCACCACCACCCTATATCACGACGGGGCCGACGGCGCGCATGCTTCAACGAGCCAACCTTCCTGTTACCACCTACCTCATTATTCTTAGATGCTCCTATATCGACTGAGTTGATCAAGGAGGCTGAATCAACTCCCTAGCAGCTTTATCTACGCACGGTATCAAACTTCCATGTATGCACTGCACATATATACGCACATACCACCACAGTTCCTTGGATGCCTCCATGGATGGTCTCTCCCCCAACGTCCCCCCAATCCACTTCGTTGCGGCCTGAAAGCGGGAGGGATAGCATCCGTCATTTTGTCAAGGATGTATGTCATTTGCACGGGCTGACGCGCTACATGCCGTGGCGGATCATGACCCAGATATGGCCAAGCTCTCTCAGTCTCCATCGAGGGGGAGGGTTTGCAAAATCAGAAGCAGAAGGTAATAATAAACGTTTATTACGATAGCAGTTATTGCTGAGGCTGTTATCGCTATTGCTCGTAAATATTGAATCGGTAAGAATAAGCCATGGGAAAATTCTTTGTCGTTTTTTTCTTTCTTTCTTTCTTTCTTTGAACGTTGATGTGGATGTCAAGAAGAACTAGTTTCCTTCCCCCTTTCTGTCTTTCTATCTATCTTTCTTTCTTTCTTCCTAGAGCCTTTATTGGCGATGCCCCATCCATTATGTTGGCATTGGTCTCTTCCCTATTCACGGGTGGCGGCTGCATTATGAAGAATGGGCGAGATGAATGGGGATTTCAAGTTGGCAACCTACACAATAGCCACTGCAGGTTGCTCAATAGGTAGGTTACAGAAGCTTCAGTGCCTATTGTGTTCCTCCTGCTGCGCCCATTCCTTAATCGTCGACGAATGATTTCAACCGACAGTAACAGCGATACGTTCCTTGGCAGCCACAGTTGAGCGGTGACCTGACGACAGTGTCATGACAATCTGACCCGTGAAGTCTTCATCCCATCCTTTGACCCTGATGTGATTCATGCGCGTCATACAGCCTTTTACTTTTTGAATAAGAGCCATCCTCCTCTGCATCTCCTCTGCTCACAACTCGCTTCCCAACCCACCTTGCCAGCAGATTACGACTGCGCCGACAAACTTGCTTACAGCCACTTTACGATTAACGATTCGACTGCGGTCAACGCTCATTATCATCACCATCACCATGAAGGCCTTTGCCTTGGAACATGTGCCACCACCCATTTCGAGAGCCACTCCAGATGTTCTGGTAATGATCCTAGAACGCCTCCCTGACGTTGAATCTTTAAAGTCCGCCGTGTTGTCTCACGAGTTATTCTATCAGTCTTTTTCTACATGCAAAAACTCAATCTGCACAACCGTTCTTGAGCACGAACTCTCCGAAGGTAGGTTTACCCACGCCGTTGTTACGCACGAGATTGTAAACGGGGATTACGCTCTTCCCAAGTTCGAGGATGTGGACATCGACAACATAGCCGGCTTCGTTGACAGGGTGCGTCAATACCGAAACAAGATCGAGGGCATCCTTGTATCTCCATCTACCGCTTTCACGATCTCTCGCAGGGATAGAATGGTCGTTGAGCTTGCTGATCTTCTGGTCGATAATTGCGCCTATGCAGGAGATCAGCTTTTCACCCCCTGTGGGATTCAGTTCGCTATCGACCCGTCTCTTCCTTGGAATTTGAGCGTATTCATCAGTCAATTTACCTTTTCCAGATTCTGGCTGGCTTTTCCGTGAACCTTCGATTTACCCATCACGACCAGCGTGACTACCTACTGGATGCTCATGACAAATTGACGGAGATCCAAAAGTGCATTGCGAACCGACTTTTCTCTCCGTGGGAATATCATCAAGTCATTGCCCTGTCATCTTACTTTCGACGCGCCCTGATTGGCTTCGGTAAGTTGCTTCTCTTCTCCGCCCCCTCTACCCCTGCGTCCCCCTATTTATTGCCTCTATTACTCCGCATATCCTTTTTTCTCTTGCCTGGAGCTTCGTAATTCAGGGTACTAATTTATTAATTCTTGGCCTACAGAGAACGAAACACACGGAGCCGAACGCCACATCCCTGAGCTTTTGCTGTCCGGGGTCGAATTTATTCATGAGGCGCTGTGTGTCGTCGATCGAGAGAACCTGGGAAGCTTTCTGCAGCCATTCAAGGACGAAATTGGACTTCGTAACATGCACGGCTTCGGAATGGTGCTCTGCCGTGGAGTGAGGGATTCCTGGACCCGGCGCGAGCCCAAGGAGTACGAATCTTATACCCCCTTTTGGGAGTACGATGATCAGGCATATTGGTCCTGGCACAAGTTGGAGTCGAGACAGCTTGAACATTTTTCCGTTGATCCTGTCTGGCTCGACTACTTCCAGGAAAAGGCCAGTATCCTGGAAGGTCGCTTGGATTTATGGAGCGCGGCATTATGGGACGAGCCTCGCTGGGATGAGATCAACAGAACCCTCGACGATTTCCTTTCGGACGTATGGGAGGGCATTATGCATCATTGGGATCCTATGGCTGTTGGCTTTTCCCTAATGGTCCACCCTGACCTCATGGAGTAACACAACAAAATGGGGCAGTGTTCAAACGACGAGTTCATGGTCAGGATGCGTCTGGGGAGTTTGGCATTGTGTACGCTACGGCTGATGTGGTTTTCCCCCTTATTCGTTTTCAGCAATGGTTTCTGGCTTTCACACTGCAACAATGGATTATGATTACGGTATGGAATGGCGCCTTTGGGATGATTGTTACGTTGGATTTGCTTGTTGGCAGGAATGGATGTGGATTATGGGCACTAGGGTTGGAAGTTATATCGATGGATTTCATGGTTCTTGTACAGGTCAGGTTTAGAGCGAATGCACTTACCCAATAAACAATAGCTAGTATTTTAATACACATCCAGTTGTTCTCTGGAATGATGAAAGCGTAATGTGTTCCAAGGTTGTTATGTGAACCGATGCAGGCATGGACAGTGCTTCTCCTGAACCAAAGGCTACCCTAGAATCTATTCCATCGCCTATTAAATCGTCAAAGCTTGGGTTCCAATCATTTCTCTCTACGATGCAATTTTGTGGCTAATTTTGTGATGTGTCGCGTGCAGATGGCGCCGGGGAGAAGGGAGTGGGACTGCCGGCTATCCATCTGGCTGTCCGGGGTCATGTTTCTTCAGCTTGCAAGACGTGGCCCAATAGCCCAGCTTTCACTTAAACATGCAATAACTATCGATATGCAGTATTACTCATATTATAATAACGGACATGTAACAAATACTTGTAGAAATAGAAACTCCCGACTCTACCTTTTGCTGTGCCTCCCTGACATGGGATATGAAAGTGTGTGTTGGGGGGTGATGCTCTGATATAGTGGGTGGTGGGGAACGCGAAGTATGTAATTAATTTACTGCGCATCAGCTGCTCAAGAGAAGACTTGGTATTGGATCGGATATTGCTTTTTGATTCTATATCTCTCCAAATCAGAATTTGCCACCTTGCGGACGACTCAGGGGTCAGGAGGTTGAGTGGTGCCCGTGGCGTATCTGCCCGATGTGACCAGGACGGCTCGGAATACGACGGGATGCGAAGACTATATTTGGCAGATTAAGATGGCCAATAAGACAAGCGGAAAGAAGTTGGGTTTATGGTGTGCTCTTGCTGGCACCACTGCTTCAGAGGTTCTCTGCGCCTGATGTGTCTGGCATGGTCAATAGGTTGGCTCAAACACCCAGCTGTATCCGATCGGTGGATAAAAGCCTCCCTCAGTGCATATAGGTTTCTAGAAAGTACTGGAAACAGGTGAATAGTACCTAGTAGGTATACCTAATCGATTACTTGGGCGTAGCCTTGCATATATACGTGTAGTTCGATTGGTTGAGAGACCCCAAAGGGGGACAAGGCAAACGGTTGACAAACAACGTCGTTGCTATCAAAGAACAATACATGTTGACCCTTGAATGAATAGAAGACAATAGGATTCAAGATAAAAGCGATTGGATTTTCTTGTCCATCATCGTTCTTTTTACTAGCTAGCGATGCTGTGTTTGCTCCGGTAGGCCAGTCATCCACTGTGGTTCACTGACTGCTTCTACTGCTGGGCCCTCACCCGCCAGCAGCTGGCAACAGACCATCCGTAAAAGATGACTACGCAAAACAGCTGCCAGACAGATGGCAGGTGCAGCGACAAGTCTACTCTTTCCGCGATGACTCAATACCCACGGCGCGTCTGAACGCGTGACGCCATTTCTGACTTCTTCATCTGGTGATTCTTCCACCGTGATCTCAAGGCTTCTTCACCAACAAGGGCGGGTTTCTTCTTGCAACGCATTCCTTATGATCAAAGATCAAGTTTCAATATCATCTTACTGTTAATACCACCCTTTGTGTGCCCTGTCATTCGTTCATCTTTACCACAGCTCTTTTCCCGGCCTTTGGGAGTTCTTTGTTCATTGATCGAGGTGCATCTCCCGTGTGAAGATGTTTTACAGCCACGAGAGTAGGTTGACATCTCCACTCAGCCAAAAAGTCATGATACTAATCAGTGATAAAAAAGTCTTGAGCAATAGCCAGTATGGCGTTGCAACCATCTGGTATGCCTTCTCTCTCCTACCCGCAGCTCACCCGTCATCAACCCCGACTAACCAGCGCCATCGTGCTAGGTTGATTGCGACTGTAGGCAAAGACAACCAAAGAAGATTGACAAAGAAGGCTATCCAGAATGTCAACGTCCCGAAAGCATGCGAGAAGATCCTAGATCCCGGCGCCCCTTTGGCCCTTCGCCTTCAAGGCAACTTGCTATATGGCGTTTCGCGGGTGTTCTCGCAGCAGTGTGGCTATGTCCTCAATGACGCCGAGAAGGCACAGTCTGACATGATGACTTTCTTTCGTATCATGCGGACAAGCGAGATCGACCCCCAGGCTGGCAAGACAAAGTAAGTGCTTTAACGACATGACTATCAAAGAAAATGTAGTGCTGATCCATCGGTTGTAGGCGTCAAAATATTATCTTGCAGGATGACCCGAGTTTCGACCTTTTAAGCGTTCTCCCCAATGTGGATTTGCTCAACTGGGACAAAGAGCTCGTGTTCTTCCCAAGTCAAGGCTCTGCTAGCAAGTTTTCTCAAATGACACCGCTAGGGGGCAGTCAACAGAGTTCCTTATCAGGCCACAACTTTGCCCTCATCAACCTGGAGTTACCTTCATCTTCTCACTCCGCTGCAAGTTTCCGCATACCTTCCCATTTTGGTCACAGCAGCCCACAATTTCCTAAGACTGTTGGAAATTTGGAAGATATGCCTGAGTTTCAACCTTTTGCAGACGATGAGCTTGTTTTTGGCACGGAAGTTAAGATGAACTTTGATGGTCTTGGCAACTTGATCGAAACCGGTGACCAAGAGCCAGAATTGCCACCTCTTCCTGGCCAAGAAGAGCTTCGTGTTGAGCAAGAGGTAGAGATTGCAAGCACAATGCAGATGCAGGCCAAAGCAAACGAGGCGCATAATCTTCTTCTCCTGGGCGACGACGCAAACCTGCTTGAGTTTGGTGAGGCTGCACTGCCAGATGCAGTTGCATTCCCAACTCGCAAAACAGTCCAAAAGCCTGCTACCTCGCAGAATCGGATTTCCGAAACAACGGACACTGAACAGGTCTCGGCAAAAATGACCAGAACACGCCGCAACAAAGCACAAACCATGCTCGATACTGAACTTGATATCTCTCGAGGAGAGTTCCGCAGTTGGACTGAGAACTACGTTGACAACATGGGTGCTCTCCGTCATCGTTCCACCGGAACTACCAAGGCACAGGCGAGGAAGAACGCACTTGCACTTCTTTATGGAAACGGAATCGCCGACATAGGGGCCTATCAAGTAGCGGCTGGTTTTGCCCATCCATTGGCGACCGACTTCTCGGGTACTCCCCTCAAATTACGTCTCAAAGGACAGGAACCAGACGAGTTTGAGCCTGAGTTTGAGGCCAAGAAGAAGAAGGGTCGAAGGCGTAAGTCTGATGAGGCTTTTGACGGCCAAGAAGAGATAGACAGGGACAGACACAACACGCGCCGGCGAGTTGATGAGGAAGCAGAACGTGGTCGCGGTGACGATCATATGGGAGATGCACAGCTGGTGTTTGGGGATGACTTAGTTCCCGAGATTGGAATGGATGCAGCTCCTCCCATGGAAGATCGCCATTCATCTTCAGTGATGCCGCAGAGCCGCGCCGGATCCGTGGTCCCTGGCTCTTCTGTTCGAGGTAGCGCTCAGAAATTAAAGACTGCTCCCAGCCCACTTCTGGGAAAAGGCAATGTCCTTGGCTCCATTCATCGCTATAGCGATCCAGCCGATGAAGCCTCTGTCCTCGGTCACTTTCGGTCTCAAGATTCATCCTTCGTACTTGGTGGGCCAGTCAGCTTCCTTGACTTGCCCGCCGAGAACGACACACAACCGTCGGTCGAAGCTCTTGACGTAGCCAGTCAAAATTTCTTGAGCTATGCAATTGAAGAAGCTTCCAAGAAAGGAACTACGCGCAATCTTGGTCAAAAGAGCAGGCGTTGGATAGAGTTTGAGGAACTAGCACACCCCACCACACACAGCAAGGGTTCTGCGGCGCAGTCGTTTTTGCATGTCTTATCTTTGGCTTCAAAGAGCACCATATCAGTTGAACAGGATGGAGCGGATAGAATGAAGCCATTTGGAGCTATTCGAATTGGAATTGACGTCCCAGAGGTTGAAGAACAGCCAGAATCGGAGGACGAACTCGCTTGATGGGTTCTAGCGAAGAACAGGGTAAACAGCAACCAAGGCGTTGGGATACACAACAACAACCATAAACGGAAAAAGAAATGCCCTCGGGTGGGCTGGGATATGGGTTTGAGCATATGGGCATTTAAATTTGCATCTTCTTTTCAACTGGATTTGGCGTTCAAGGGATATCGAGGTTTTAACACTGGGCCAGGGAACAGGCAGCATGGAGCTGCCTCGCTTCTGGGATGGAAATGATGGGAATATTTTCTTCACGGGCTATGTGAATGAAGGCTAGGAAAAGGGGACGGGGAAAGGTCGTTATGACTGCCATGATTTGAGGATATTTGCAATTTGCTGGACATGGGAAAAGTTTTCAATTTCGGTACAGGTTTGCGCGCCACGGGGGTTTGTGGCCATCATGATGCATTTGGGAAACGGGAATCAGCTTAATTCACTAGCAACGAGATTAAACTATTCAGATAATGCAATGCGTGTTTTATTATGACGGGATTATATATCCATTTTAATTATCAAATTCATCCTCATCTATCTCGGCACCTTCTCGATCCTTGAATGCCATGTAGTCCTCGCGCTCTTCAGATACGATATCTGACATGATAAACTCCCAAGCCTCCTTCACAGGGCCCAGTACAGAGTCATTAAATGCAAGATCCAATGGTGGAAGGCTGAAAGAGGCGATATTCTCTTCTACACTCAATGAAGCACCGTTTATACCAGTCTGCTCATAAGACAGTTGGTACAAAGGCCCAGCAGTTTGCTCGCCCGGCTTGGCAGCAGTCAACAATGATGAAAGTGCTCTACCGAGGTGATCTTGGGAGTTGGGACTTGAGACGGTACTAAGATAGATGACGCCTAAGAAAGTCGAGCAGGTTAGCAAAGCTGTCTTGAGCGACCTTGGGGCAGAAAAGAACAAGCGTGGTTGTAGAGTGTGTATCAGGTTGTCAGAGGATGTGTATCGTCAATGGAATTCAGACAATATAAAGTATTCGTTTTTCGGGTAATCATCAGAACACACAGAAAGGGGAATAGAGAAGGGGAAAAAAATGCGAACTCACTTTGTCCGGATGGGCATTCGCCCGCATCGCTAGAGTGTGCCATTGCATAGATGGGGAAGTCGGATGATGATCCGTCCTCACCCAATGCAGACCCAGCTGGGAAGGCGATGACTGTGACTGAAGGCGTGGGGGCACCCTCAACTACCGTTTCGAAGAGTGGCAACAAGTTGGAGTTGACCACTGCGGTCAACCGACTCACACGGAGACTATCAGCTGCCGCCCCGGTCGAAGCTTGGATTAAACGTCTCGACTTGACAGTAACGTCGTTTGCAAGCGCAACATCTAGCCCGCCCTCTTTGTTTTCCTCGGTAGGTAAGGATTTCTGCACACCCTTGATGCCAACACCAAGCATGTAAACAGCGCCGCCCACAGCACTGGCTCGGCAACCCACTTGGGCGACTTCAGAGAGTCCTCCCCATTTTGGATAGACAGCGGCGAAGCCGGCACCAAACACTCCCATCGACGTGAGATGTCGATGAATTGATGCCAAGCCAGCTTGCACCGTGATCTTTCCATCGAGGCTCAGCGTGAGTGTGACAATGTATGCTTGCAAAGCAGCGTCGAGCTTGAACGCTGTTGCCAGAAAACCCGACAGAGGCTCATCGGCATGCGGCTTCCATACCTCAGTATGCGACTCAGAGGTATACTCTAGCACAAACTTGAGGAACTTCATTAGCGAGCGCTTCGACTTGGCCGGAATGGCAGTGTTGGAGAAGATATCTTCTCGTGTCGAGGGGATGCGGCTCAGAGCAGCAGGCTGCGAGGCATCAGACGCGGGCTGGTAGATGTAGAAGGAACCGACAGCGAGGAATTCGATCTGGCGGAAAGCTTTCGACGACACTAGCTGCGATAGCAACTCTGATCGCGTATGGATCAGCTGGGGAGCCAGAGCAAGGCTGTATGCCCTGGAAAAGGCCAGAGCCTCGCTCCCCTCATGCCTCGTCACTTGTGCCGCCGAAAAGATGCCATCGCCACCAGCCGCCCGATGCTTCTCCGCCCACTCATCCACCTCTTGCAAGCTCAAGGCAGCCTCGGCGGCGCCATAGTACTCGTTGGGGTCGACATGGAGAATGTTCTTGCCCGATCGCGACAGTGCACTTCAAGAGAGATAGAGAGAGGGGCTGGGTCAGTCAGTCAGATATTTTGGGGTGAGGAAACTCAAAAAAGCCAATGGAATCCGGAGCTTACAGGGCCAGAAGGGATTGTTGGAGCCCCGTGCCGCTGATCACTACATCCCACTTTATGTCTGAGAGGGATTCCATGGTTGTGACTGGAAAGTAAAAGCAAGGAATGGGAAAGAGGGAGAAGACTGGGGGAGAAGGGTTTTTCCTGCGAGACGGACGGAAGTTTGAAGCTTTGCTGGAAGCTTAGTTGATGGGTGGGGGACGGTCGGCTCTGCCTCGGGGAATTGGCCTGTGCGCACAGGTAGTTTCTCCAAGGTGCAAAATGAGCGCTGCAATTTTTTTTTCTTTTCCTCTTCTTTTTCTCTCTTTAACAAACATCCACTGTGTCAAAAGTTTTCATCGTCATGTCTTATTGCACTTCGTGTGCGTGGCATTGCGGCTCCTTTTGACTTGAGTGGCAGAGAAAATCTTGTCAGCCGGTATCTACTGCCCTAGAATAAAGTCTGAAAGGGTGGTTCGAATGGTTGACACATGCCTCGTCTTGAAATCTGATGCTCGTAAAACCTGTCTATCATAGTAACATGAAAGCCATCTGAAAGAATATTTCCGCTCTGTATAAAGCTTGACCATCTTCCGCTTGCTGTTACAGCCCTAACAGCACAAGGCCATAATGTATTGGAAATGAAATGGTGTTTCGATTCTGGGTATTATTGCAAGTATTTTCGGGGTATTATCTTTTCTATCCTCATTGACCACCCATGGCCGATACAAAACCCTCCCATCTTTTGGTGGCCCAGTCAAGGAATTCCTTGGATCGCAGAGCCTTTGGTGTCAAGACCGTGCCTCCATGCTTTGAGATGGACAGAATTCTGGTCTTTCCACCGGCACAGTCGACCACAATGGTAACGCTTTCATCGCATAGCGACTCCTCCAATGTATCTGGATCTGCCAACAACCAGTACTTGCCATCGAATGGCGCATCAGTCTCCTTGCCCTTGAATACAACAGCTGTGCAGGCAATGGGTATGTTCTCAATCGTAAGGGGTCTCGGATCCTTCCTCGAGCACAAGGTGAGCTCTCTGTCTGGATCGTAGCGAGCTCTGGGGAGCTTGGTGTCTCGGAGGGCAGCTACAGTTGCCGCCCAAGCTGCGTCAAACGGGTTTCCGTCGAACGAAATGAAGAACAAATCAATGTAGAGGACCCAGTATGCGGCGACGTATTCTTTTCCTTCCGCAGAAGCACCTTCTTCCGCTTCCATTTCTTCATCCTCCTCAGCCACCGGGTTCTCGGCGGGTCTCTTGTGCCATATCCTCAAATCCTCTGCCTTAACGAGTTTGGAGCTGTGAAGTAGAGAGTATATCCTTGTGCTCAGAGTTTGTGCGAGAGTCGTAGGTGGCCCACCAGGCATAAACTGAGGCGCAGAGCCAGTTGCAAGTTCAATATTCGGCACCAACAGATCGTAGTCGCTTAACTCGGTTTGAGTATTGGATTCGCGGTAGTTTGGTATGTGTTGTGTCAGAATCGTCTCGCCTCGAATTCCGCAGATGACGGTCGTATCTCCTATTCGCACGAGCGCACTTCCGTGTGCATGTGACAAACTGGATAGGTTCACAGTCGGCTTCCGAACTTCAAAAGGAGCCCTCGCATTGCTTCTGGCGGGAGCGATGGAATCATCTGATGGTTCGAGGTTGGCGAGAAGATATGGATGTGGTGAGAGCTTGGCAAAGGTAGCGCGGGAAAGGCCTGTGTCTGTAGCCATTGTATCTTCGTAGCCCTGAATCAGGCGATATAGAAATATGAAGTTGAGAAGGAAGGAGCTTTGTTGGGTTGTTGATGCTGTTGCAAGGCTGGGCTACCAAAAGTTGTGCTGAAGAGAAATCTTGGTCTCAGCCTCGCGGGGTTGGAGCACCGATTGATTCTTTACATCCAATAGCAGCATGGTGGGGCGCAAGGCTGTCGAAGAGCGGAACCAATGACGATTCCTACAATATACTCCGTACAGCAATTCGAATCATTGTGCATACAAAGTATAAAGATTAACGACCTGAAGAGTTAACAAAACTTGAATCGGGGATATTGCAAGAAACCAAGTATTCGAAATGTTTATTTAATTTAATTTATTTTAATTTGCATCATTAATACTTGCTTCAAGACTGCCATGCGAGAGAGTATCATTGTTTCTTTCTTTGCAGACATCTCAGAACTCTAGAATTCCTACGAAAACTTACATCACCTCTGTTGGCTTGTGTTGGCTATGACATGCTTATTCTTCATTAACTGGCCATGCATGGATAGATTTGACACCTCCATATTTACGGCGAAATGGCTAATTTCTTGTCAATCTCAATGTCGCTCGGAGAAAAAAGGTTGCCATCGGTCAAGCATGGGTGTGTCTTGTGTTCTCTCCTGCCACCATCATGAACTTGTAGGAATGGATACGAGTGCAACTCTGTGTTGGTTGTAAACATCTTTTTGATGCAGGGAACAATTGCAGTTACGAGATGCCGCGTGAATTTTGGTTGGAGAATTGGAGTCTTGATGGAGTCGTCACCCCCCTCAAGGCCCAGGCAGCTGTATTGTGCCGAGTTTTAGGGCCAACAGCACTGTAGTAGCCTGTAGGAATGGATCCATGCCAGCACCCAGGGTGAGTGGTTTGAGTGGCAAGAGCTTCTGACCGTCTGAAGACTGCCCCTCTACTAGCTGTGAACGAATCACACGCCGTAATTTGGCGCCCGTCAACTTAGACATCCCCCATCGCCACCTCTCGCCCACCGAATCATAACTCAGACATGATTACTTGCTAGCAATCTGGCTTGTCACCAACAGCCCCCAAAAACCATTCTTGGAGAGCTTTCCCTTGTCCTGGAGCTCTTCAGTGGTTCAGTTCAGCGGTTGGTGGCTCCCTCGAGAGAAGCTCTAGAACTGTTTCGTTCACTCGCGCTATTGGTGCTAGCCAACTTGGGCTTTTTAGGGAGAACGATTGTCTCTCACCTTGATTCGCCCTCAAATTAATGGAGCAGCCAATTTTATTCCCAAGTTGTTGGTAAATTATCATGGGAGTCATGCATCATCGTCAGGTAAGCGGTACCTGCTCAACCAAAGTCCGAGTTCAATGTGGACGCTTTCTTGTGCTTGCTAACAAAGGCCATATCAGGTTGAGGAGTCTTCCTCCCATTCAGAAGATGGAGAGATACCAAGACAAGATTCGACAATCTTCTCATCTTCTCTCCCCTCTTCTTCAAAGAATCGGATCGTTAGTTCCCGCCATGCGTCGCTCTTCGCCTCTCGCCCTGGTCTGGTACTGGCCTGGCCTTGTTCGGCCTTTCATGGGATCGTTCCGCCCTCTACCGAGATGCTCCACCCTCTAGCGGATGGTTTTACCTGCATGTCACCTCACTCATCACACCTACTGTCACACTCCAACGCGACAATCCGCCCGCTGGCTCATTAAGCCACCGGATGCACTCAATCCAGCCACCAAGCAACCAATCTCGCGGGCTCATCAGCCGCTGGGGTCCCGCCGCTTCTGTCCATCTCCCTGACTATTCTCCGCCTCCTTCGAACCTCTGGGTTCATCTAAGCTTGCTGATTGACTGGAACCATCTTCACTAAAGCACCTTGAACTTTTGGCCGCTTTTTGACACCCCACTCGCATGGCAATCTAGCATGCCATCATCAACGGTCAACGGTTCGCTCGCCCTTGTCTCTGTCTCTCGCGATTGATTTTTAATGGTTCAAACTGCCATCCACTCGACTCGCTTCCATGTGTTGATAGAGATCGCTGTGCTTTATATCCTCTGGGATCGCCTCCTTCTACCCCCACCTCTCACCTCTCGAATTTGCCCACCATCCGGCCCCTTCGTTCATGGCCTACAGTAGCGAATCCTTTTGCGGGTTCTAATCTGCTCTGGTTATCTGGGGGATCTGGAATTCCTCAATCTTGCGCGGGAGCCACTGCTCCATCGTCGACGTCGCAAAGCCCATAGTAGAAGCGTTTGGGGTGTCCCAAAGCTCCAGGCCGATCGGTTGTTTCAAGCGCCTTGTTGGTAACGCAACGGAAGGATTTTTTGTTCGCCTTGACCCGACCCGAGACCATAGACTCTCCCATTCATGTCGACCTAAGCGTACATCACCAATTGCGCCTCGTCGCTTCCCTCATTTCGAAACCGCCACAGCCCTCAGGGCTCTATTAAGATGGCTCCCAATCTGCGGCCAGCCATCCACGAGATGGTCTCCGAGGCTATCACCAATCTCGTCAAACGTATAAACATCCCTTTGACCCCTACAAGTCCGGCAGGCCTCGTCCAGGCGCACGCGGTAGACCCATGGAACAAGTCTGGCAAGTACGCGCTTGGTTGGACATATTTTGCTTTGGCCTTGACCGGCAGCGTCCTCTTGATGCGCGTTTGGCATTTTTGGCAGGACAAGATTCGGCAAGCCATGTTCAAGCAACAGGTGGAGAAGCACTATCAAGAGACTTACAACGTCGATACAAACTTTGCCATGTCTGCCATGCGAACTGGTCAAGGTCGAGAATTCTTCCCGGAAGGAGGACACATGAGCGAAAAGTTTCGACCAAGGGCGCATTTCTCCTCTGTCGGCCTCATTAACGATACCCTGGCACTGTTTCGATGGGTTTTCTATCGGCCCATTCCGGACATTGTCTGGAGGAAGAAGCGATTTACTTTTTCCTCCCTCGCGGTGCTAACCACGACCTTCATTGCAGTCGTGTTTGTCACATTGTATTGCTTTCTCCAGCAACCGCTCTACTGGCAGAGTATCCGGTTTGGTTCGCCTCCTCTGGCCATCAGATCAGGCATGATGGCTGTGGCCTTGACGCCATGGATCATTGCAACAGCCATGAAAGCAAATGTCCTAACACTTCTCATTGGCATTGGACCTGAACGGCTCAACGTTCTCCATCGCTGGCTGAGCTATCTATGCCTCTTCCTCTCACTAGTGCACATGATTCCCTTTTATGTTCAGCCGGTGTGGAAAGACGGTGGCATGACAGTCTTTAACCAGGTATTCCCCGATGGAAGTGGCATCATTTATGGTACTGGGATTGCCACCATTGTTCCGCTCATGTGGTTGTGTGTGGCGTCTCTACCGTGGATTCGAAGAGTCGCCTACGAACTCTTTGTCATTCTCCATGTCCCCGCTGGAATGCTTTATGTTGGCCTCTTGTTCTGGCACACAAAGAATAAGCTGATGACTTGGGATTATCTCTATGCCACTATTGGCATATGGGTACTCTGTTACTTTATAAGGTTCTTTAAGCTCAACTGGATTTGGCCCGGACGCCTCTCATTCCTTATTGGCGATGAAGCTGCCATCACCCTTATGGCGGAGAATGCAATCAAGGTCACTGTCCCCACGCAGATGCGATGGAAGCCAGGCCAATACGTATACCTCCGCATGCCTGGAATCTCAATATTCGAAAACCACCCATTCACAATTTCTTCACTATGCAGCGAGGATTTCCCTTCCGAGTACGGTGAACAATACCGAGACTGCGTGCTGGTCTTCAAACCTTACGGCGGCTTTACCAAAAAGGCCTTGGATACAGCCATTGAGAAGGGTCCTTTCCATACCTATCGTGCCTTCCTCGATGGCCCTTACGGTGGTATGCGACGTGACTTAGCCGCTTTTGACACTTGTATTCTCATTGCTGGCGGAAGTGGTATAACTTCTCTGATGTCACAACTTTTGAATCTTGTCAAGCGAATGCGTGACGGAAAGGCCATTACAAGACGGGTTGTTGTAGTCTGGTCCATGAAAAGACTAGAGTCCATGCAATGGTTCGAGGAAGAATTGCGCATCTGCCATGAATCAGCTCCGCCCGAGAGTGTCAGCTGCAAGTTCTTCGTTACGGGTGCTGTCCGACATCGTGAGGGGCATACAATGACTGCTCCCATCAACGGATCAAACACTCGAGCCTTGACACATATGTTTCATGACAAACTAGATGGTTTTGTAGCTGGCATCGCTTCCAAACGGAACTCGGCTCTGATCCAGGCTGAGGCCCAGGGAGATCCAGAACGTGAGCGTGAACTACGAGCCGAAAACGAAGATCGTTTAACTGCTCTTCCACAACAGAAGTTCCTGCAGCCTCATCAATATCCGCCTCCCCCACCAAATCCACCCTCAAATTACGTTGCTTCTGAGGGTCCGCTGCACAACCTGAATGCCAATGGATACCCCGAGGATAAGAAGCCAGACGGACCTGAAGCAAGCTCCGCCAAGAGTCCCGAATTCCATTTCCCTCCGCTCAACAAACAAGACGCTCCTCACTTCAACTACGCACCACCACAGCATCTTGGAGAATCTACGGGACAAGATGATCTCCCGGTTCGGGCTCCCGAGCTTGCCTATCTACGGCAATCCAACATCCCTCAAGGTGCAAAGGATGGGCCAGTCCCTCCCTTTGGACCTCCCGCGGGATTTGACTTTGGCTTCCCATCAACACCAACAGAATTCCAGAAGAACCTCATGCGATCTGCATTCCCAGTACCATATCACGAGGAAGGTGGCTGGACCATCGAGTACGGTCGCCCGGAACTTGGCCACATGCTCAAGCAGTGGGCAACGGGTGGCGCGGAAGGCAGAGGAATTCTAGGCCGAAGGACGGCTGTGTTTGTGTGCGGCCCACCGGCGATGAGAGTTGGTGTTGCAAATACTGTCGCCAAGTTACAGGCAGAAATTTGGGGCGATGATGAGTTGGAGGAAATCTTCTTGCACACGGAAAATTATGCCTTGTAGGACCGGTATAGTGTGTGTATTTGTATGTACTTGCAATGGATGTATATAGCAGTTTCTGGTGAGGAACCATTACTGGTGTGTTTTATTGGCGTAGAGTGCAGGCTGGCATGCCTTTGGATACCATATGGCGTTTACCTAGTTCTTAATCTGGTGGTTAATCTTTTACCTCAATCCCTCCCCGTGAAGGCTGTCGATGTGGTATTTATAATACGGTGTTGATTCAGCGTTACCCATTTGATGGAAACCTACCCTTGATTATTCTTGAAGATGCTTTTGTTTGTCTTTGTTTTGATGTTGATGAGCATTAATTTCTATCTGCTACGTATTTATGGGGTAAGCATGATATAAATAATTAAACATTATGTGGACTAATCGTCTTTGGATTTTTTGAGGTCTTGAGCTTTATCTTTGAATTCTATCTTCGAATTCCATCTAGCCTACGGCCCTCTCTTACAAAGTGTAGAGAAACAGAGGCGTTCATTCTTTTCTAATCATAAAACTACCAAAAGCGTTAGACATTGGTTATAAAGGATTAGCGGCTTTGAATCGTCATGGATAAGCCCAACAAAGAAGGAATCACAGACTGGGGTTGGTAAAGGGAAGTCGTGAACCTTGATGGCCTCCCGTTGGTTACACTCGGGATGCTCCCACCACCTCTCCAACCCCAGCAATTGAGTTGATACATGTTAATCCCTCTCGCTCGCTTCCAAAATAATTGAAAACAAAAAGACAGACTTTAGCGATCAGAAAATATTCTCCTCTTCGCCCGCAAAGCCAAGATGTCGCAAGTAGATGATATCGTCTTGTCGGATCCAGACCATCGAGATCTGGACAAAATCGCCAAAGGCTGGTCTCTGGCAATGAAATACTCTACCAAGAGGCTAAAAAGGGTGCACGAGCTGGATGAATCTCAGCTTGATGCAGCGATTAGTGAGGGCCACTTGATATTGGAGACTGTCTGCTTGTTCGTTCACTCCTGCATCAAGAGCGGCCAATACAAGTAAGTCCCCGTCATGATGGAAGAAGCCGATGCATGAATTTCCTTTAACACTTGTGGTGAATTAGATTACCAGCCGAGTTTTGGCGCGTGTTGCATTCCGAGTACGGCATCGTTGTTTATCCATCTGCTCTGACTGAAAAGATCGATGTCCAGAACCTGGGGGTAGACTTTACCTTTACCGAAGCCTACAACGGACATATTGGTGAGTTTTGTGAAATTTCCACGGATTAGTACGTATCAAATACTAATATTCGTTTGACAACAGCTCTGTTGGGAAGATGTGACTCCTGCTGTCCGCCTCCATGCCCCTTTCAATACCTGCGAGAGCCACCACCGGCATACGATGATGTCTGCAAAGCGATTTCGACTTAGATACAAAATACTATACTCTCTTTTACGAAGCCTATTCCCTTCCGGCATGATCTGGGGATAGCAGGATGGACTTTATGCAGGGTGCTAAGCGACGCATCACTTTTGAGGATAAAACCAAAAGCTTTTTTAGATATTACAAATAGAGAGGAGTGATCCTATGATTCCTGTTTTTGCCCCATAGCGCCATCTCTGTTTGCTCTCCAGATGCCCTCCTCGCCTTCAAACTCTTCTCGTTTCCATACTTCTACCTTTGCCTTGCACTCCTCAAGCGCTTCCTCGCCTGCTCTCCACGCAGCCTGACGGTGAGGCGCTGATACTGCGATTAGAATGCTTTCTTCTCCAATAGGGACGGTTCCCAGACGGTGAGTCATGACGATGCCTTTCAGCCCGTGCTTGGCGTATATGTCCTTGACGATGGCGAGCATACTCCGCAAAGCCAGCTTGTTGTACGCCGTGTATTGAAGCTCTTTGACGGGCTTCCCAGCAAAGTTATCCCTGGTTGTGCCTACACATGACCTATAAATACCCATGTTTTTGATGTATAATGGAAGTGAATATGTACCTGCGAAGAGCACAATGGCCCCAGCCGCGGGACTGCGGACTCGATCCATGACTTGTTGAGCATTGAGATGATCGTAAGTTAGAGCGACATGGCAATTGTCTTGGGATAATGCCCAGACATCATCTTTCAAGGTATCCATATTTGTGCCAAATATATTTAATTACCTACTAGATGTTATACAACAGCAACAGGGTTGTGTCACATTTGCGGGGATGATGGTGGCGCTGATTTTTTTTTCGGGAGGAGAGCTGTCACCAAGAATAAGTAAGGCCTTACTTATAGTAACGATCAGAATGAAATCCACTACTAGAGCATAAATTGATTCCGAATAAGCCAAAACTTGTTTATCTAAATGCATACGTATATACAAAAGGCCATTATTACGTCAAAGAGTACATTCCTTTGATCCTCCCAACCAAACTCGATTGCTGCTGAGTCAGCCGTCTAGTAAAGGGAGGGAGGATCGAGTTGACCTTTCGAGTTTAGCAAGTCGGATTCCGTTTTGCAACCCACCCTCTTTTAACCACCCCAAACCAGGCCCGAGGTCAACAATCATCGCCAGATACTCATTCTACATCTCTTTTATACGGTCCACAGCAATCGTGCTGTTTGACGCTGTTATGCGCGACGACTACCGAACACGATCCTCAGACGGAGGAGGCATGGATCGCGAACCTGGGGCCCCCCGATCGAGAGACTACGAAGGGAAACCCGACGACTATTACCAATCGCGGCAGGGTAAAGACACGGCCCGAGCCTTCTTAGCAGATTCATGAATGAAAGAAAAAGAAAAAAATCATACATCAGAAGACAAGGACATGCACAGTAGATGATCTGAGCTTTGACGGCTAACTTCCCCATGGGACGACGAGACTATTCCAGATCTCCCCCCAGGCACGACTTCTACGACGATCCGCGGGAGAGGAGCAACAACCGCTCTCAGCGCGACATGCATAGCGACAAGGAACAAGAGGACGGATATCGCGACGGCGACGATTCATACTCAAAGAGAGATGGTGGCCCGCGCAGCTCAAGGCATCACGAGTGGGAGGACGACCGTGGAGGCATGTATGACGATGACTACCACCGCGGACGATATGACGACGACAGGCGCAGCGATGGCCAATCCAACCATCGCGGGAGGCGCGGCTATGAATCACGATCGCCTGGCGGCGGCTACCGTGGTAGTAGGAGTCGATCTCATAGTCCCCGGAGAGACGCAGGAAAGCCGAGCGACACTGTCATTCTTGAGGGTTTGCCGTTTAACATATCGACGAGTGAGGTTGGTACCCTGCCGGTGTAGACGAATCTCTGTTATACCCTTTGGGATATATGGCTCTTTGCCACTGCACTTCCTGCATACTGTGTGCCTTTGGAAGCAACATCTCCTTTTCACATTCATTTGGTCACCAGATGATAGTTGATGACGGGTGATGTGTTTTGAGAAGCTACATCCATTTAACCCGGTTCATGGATTCCGATATGAGAACGGTTGATACTAATGGGATCGAGTGCAGCTGCGCGAAAGCATATTGAATAGTACAATCGCCATCGAGTTCCCGTCGATTGACATTCGGATATCTTCATCCAGAGGTGAGCAAGGCATTATCTAATACTGTTCTCCATGTACGTATTATCTTCTGGGAAGCTAATCATTACCAAAGGGCATTGCCGGGCATTCGTCCAGTTTGAGGAAATAGACCACGCGATTGCCTTTGTGAAGCAATATTTTCCACAGCTTACTCTCCGTCTGTCGCACTCCACTGATGACGTACCAGACGGTAAATTCAGTGCATACATACACTATGCCCGTCCCCGAGAGGATTTGGATACTCGAGTGTCCAATAGCGGCAACTGGACATGCGCAACAGTAGGGCCCCATTCAGCTTGCACTGAGTCTACACATCTGACGACTTTTAGTGCGACTTTTCCAACTACGCTTCGCGAAGCAAGTGTAAGGTCTGCGGTTCTGCTGTGTCAGGTAGGTCGAACCATTTGAGAGCTTGAAATTACGCCCTGGCTAACCCAACTTCAGCCTCATCTACCCAGCAGAGCCTGAGTGGTGCTGCTGATGCATATGATGGTCCATCGCAGATTCTGGTCATTCATCCCCTGCCACCGTTTGTCAACGAAGACATGCTTGCAAGTGATATCAAGCGATTAGAACTGGAGAAACCGGATCCATCCAAGGATACTTCTAAAGGAGCGCCAAAGCTGAAATCGACAGCACCAACGGGGGACGCTTCGGGTTACGGTGCCCGACCAGGATCACTTCACCGTGTCTTCCTGATGCGTGACCCAAAGACAAACGAATCGGTCAAATATGGCTTTGCGGAATTCTGGACACTAGAAGATGCTGTTGCTGCCATGGCCAAGTTCAAAATGTCCCGTTCGTTCACCGTTGCAGCATGTACTGTGACGATTTCTCACATACACATGGGCGTATTCATTCCAGAGGAGCGAGACGTCGGACCTACGATTGAACGGCTGTCCTTCAACCCCCTATTTAATCCTACTCTGAGAGTCAAGTATCGAGACCCCCGTGCTTATCCCAGCCAGAAGATCGTGGCGACAAACCCACCCACCGGCGACGATGCTGGGGCGAAGGAGGATGACCTAAATTCGGATGCGAAGAAGTCAAAAAAGCGCAAGGCGGAAAGCAACCTTGCTGCAGCTGCCGGGAGATCTGTCAACATGGCCGGTCACATGGCTCTCTGGCAGAGGAAACACGATGAGATTCACGGCGAGGCTGGTCCGAAGAAAGAAGGTTCCCACGGCATCGCCTTGAGTTCCGCGAATCAAGTGCCCCTGAGCAGCGGCCCAACTTTGAAGTCTGACCCCAAAGCACCGATTAAAATTTCTCTCTCTGGATCGACTTTGGTGGCTACATCAACCAAGCCCGAAGCACCGCCAGTCAAGACAACCGATGGCGATTCAAGTAAACCCATTGCACAGCAGCAGCAACCGCAGCCCAATGATGAACCGGCTGTATCTTATGTCGATCGGGAGCGACTAATGTGCTTGATTTGCATGCGCAAGTACAAGTCTGTCGATGAAGTCAACATTCACGAAAAGTCACGGAACCACAAGACGGCCATGGAGAATGACGAGCTGATCAAGGCCGCGCTACCGAGACTAGCTGCTAGGGATAAGAGACTGCAGAAACAGGCCGAGGAGGACGGGGATGCTAGCTCCACGGGCCCACAGTACCGTGATAGAGCCAAGGAAAGGCGACAAGCGTACAATCAGCCCAAAAAGCCTTCCGCTCCCCCTCAAGCAGACAAGCCAAAGCCCGAAGTTGCCAAGCCGCAAAAGGAGGAAGCCAAAGCTGCTCCAGCCAAACCCGCGGCATCCAAGGGTGCCGGCATGTTGGCCAAGATGGGCTGGACATCTGGCTCCGGACTTGGCGCCAACGGCGACGGTCGTACCGATGTCATTGTGACGAATGCGTACCAAGAAGGTGTGGGCCTGGGCGCCGAAGGAAGCAATCTCGGTGACGCGGCGGAGATGGCGGAGAAGAAGACGCGGAATAGCTACGCTGAGTATGTGAATTCGGTGCAGGATAAGGCGAGGGAGAGGTATAATCGGTTGGGCTGAGAGGCAGTGGATGGCTGGCTGGTTTGCGAATCTTGGGTTGGCATTTCTCGTGGGTTTCAGATTCAGATCCCTTGGTGTTGTCTATCTCAAGTGTTGATGAAAGGAAGAAGAAGATGAAAAAAGAAAAGCGGGCTGAAGTGGTATGATGGCCTTGCCCATATTCATCACCACATTGTACGATTAAAAGTTAGGTCAGAACCTTTCAAAAGAGTGATGCTTCATGAAATAAACTACAGGTGAAAGTGCACAAGGTGGTTACGTGTCAAATTAATGGGGTATATTTTTTCTACATGGATCTTATTCAAACCATGCTTCTTTATCCAATCATTAAAACAAAAAGGGTGTATATATATACATGAAGATGATCTAAATATGGAAACCAAATATCCTATCTATATGCAATGTTTAGAAGGCATTCATGACAGCAGCAACGGTCATGAGCAGCGTGCCAGCAACAGCTATGCTGAAAGATGGACCAAAGGCGGAGGCGGCGCTGTCTTTGCTGTTTTTGCCATCCTTGGGGCTTGTGTCCGCGCCCGTGCCCTTGATGTTGGAGATCGAGTCCCCCTTCTTGAACTCAACAATCTTGGAGCTTGTGCTGTTGAGGCTAGCCTGGGCCATGCCAATCTGCTTGTTGGCCAGATCATAGACGACATAGGCAGAGCGCAGGAAGGTATCGCCAAGAAGGGCGAATTGGTCCGACTTGATTCTGAAATCAGCAGTGGAGCTGATGCCAAAGGCGCAGACACCCTTCCAGCCCTTGAACAATGACTGCAGGGACGGCTGGGACATGAGTTCGTCCTGGAAGTCGGCAAAGCTGTCGATGACAAACTCCTCGAGGGGAATCTTGATGCTCTTGGAGCCGAACTCGAAGTCAAAGGTGGCTTTGTCATTGGCACGCGCGCAATCGACAAAGGCCACGGGCAAGCCCTGGACGTTCTTGACACCGAATTGATTCCAAACCTTCTTCGTAAAAGCATCAGGGAGAAGACTGAGTGTGGAGCCAGAGTCGAGGATGGTGACGGCGCTGAGGCTATCAGTCTTTACACCAGTGACGCTGAGGCCCGTTAGTTTCACCGCATAGGAGGTGATCTCCTGGGTGTTGCTGCCTGGCACTGACTGCATCGGCAACACAGCGAGGTCATCGATGATCTTTTCCGTGTCGACACCACCAAAAAGAACAGTTCCCTCCTTGGACTGGAGATCATTGAGGTAGAGGCTGAATACGGGAGCGTTGATGATGCCCTGGGAAACCAAGTTATCGACGATGGTGGGGTACTTCTTCTTTGCGGCGACGGTGATGGTTAAACCGAGACCCATGATACCGGTGGGGCGCACAGATTCCAAAGCAAGGCCAAGCTGTTGGTTCTTGATGACGGCGCCGTCAATGACAACAGAGTCATTAAAGTAGTCGCCCTGAATTTCGCGGCCATCGAGGTATGAGATGTCAAAGCCATTGCGAGCTACGACCTTGAAAGTTGAGCTTCCTTCTGGGTCAACTACATGATTATTGTCAGCAATGATGCAGCCAAGAGTTTTTTTCCCCCGGTACGATGGTCACTTACACTGCTTCTGGCAATAGCCATTCTGCTCCTGTTCCAATTCGTCCGAGCAGAGATCGGCATCAACAGAATTGACCCAGGTATCACTGCTGCCCGTGTCAAGCATGAAACTCAGATTCTGCGGCGGTGTGCCAATTCCAAACTCGGCGTAGTAGCCGCCGCCGGTGATGTTGTTGAGAGCACGAAGGTCCACGGTACCATCGCGACGGATAAGCGAGGGTACGGTGTCGTCGACGGGGTATCGCTTTGCAAAGGGAACAGAGACGACGCCAGCAGAAACGGTGGTCGCAGCAAGGAGCCCCACAACTGGGAGGTGTTTGAGAGAGTAGCCCATTGTTATGCCTCGTGAAGAAGAAGCACGTGGTAACTGACTGAAGTCCAGGTTCTCGTTCCAGGAAAGCCTGAGTGGCAGAAGGACGAAAGCTTCTCAGATATCCCAATGAAGGCTTGGATATCAAGCCATCAAAAGTTCAGAGGGGAGCGTCTAACGATTAGTAGTATTTAAAGCCCACACATGAACTGGGTCGAGGGATCGGAAACTGCCTAAACCGGACCTGGGGACCCATGGGGCTGAAGCTTAACAGGATTAGTCTTGGTGACCGAACCGGGTCCCTGGATGGATCCAACCGACGAAAGGCGTATTTCTAGGTGGAACTCTGGAGGGTCACACCACCATCTCGTGCATGTTCTGTTGGCCGGGCCAGGTCAGAACGCCTTGTCCATTGCAAATCCTTCGTCCACACCATTTCCACTGTTACCCTCGAGCAAGGCAAGGGGCGAATTCCAGCGAAAAAATAGACCGACATCCAGGGAGGCCATCATTAAAAAAATATATATAAAAAACACCGTCGGTCTGGCAATAGTATCTTGTATGTAGTGACCGACGGTGTCTTTTTTGGTATTACCCTTGACCGTAGTCATCGTCCAGGAATGAGCCTTGATTACAGACGATATCCGTTTTCGTCCACCCTCTGTCCTCCTCGGTCGGTCGCCACTGTCGTCGATCGTATTTGCAATGAATGCCAAGCTCTTTAATCAAACTATCGGGTTGTTTGTCTTCCATTTGAAGGCAACTTGTGCTGCGCCACCCACTGCCTTAAGGCATCAGCAGGATCAAAAAAAGCCTAACGATGACGAGGTTAGCCCTGCCGATGCTTTGTTTCCGAAAATGAGAAAGAAAAGAAAAAGAAAACTGGGGATTGAAATGCAGGCAGCCGATTTGTCCAGCCCAGAAGGCCCATGCTCCATACTCGGGTTCAATTTTGTTCATTTTCTTCTTTCCGTCAATAAGCCTAATGGAACGGAGAAGAAGGGATCTTTGTACAGACTGGTTTGTTGGTTGTTGGTTGTGAGGCTGTTGTTGTTGATTACACATAAAATGCTAAATGCTGGCCTGCGACTTCCCGCATTGACGGCGGAGGAGAAATGTTATTTTCTTTCCGTACCTTCCCCCTTTGGCCCTTGATCCCTCGCCTTGTGACTCACTGCCGCTCCGTCACTCAGTGTTTTTACCTGTCTCTCCAGAGCCCTGTTGCTATTGTATTGTCTTGGTCGTCTTCCATTGTAATTTGAGGCTTCATTCGTATGTATGAGGAGGCACAGTTTACATCACGCAGCAGCACATTCAATTGTCTCGGACTCGTTGGATCTTTACTAATTAGAAAAGAAAAGACTTGGATTGGTTTACTAAACACTCTCTAGTCACAACGTGCCGTTGCCAGCCTGTTGAGTCCTCTTTCATATTCATACAATATCAAGACGTGGCTGGAGTTGCGATGAATGCCCGACAAGCTCGGCCTCTGAAAGGGAGATGTCCTCGAGGTCCTCTAGGAGGGAAAAGGCTATTACAATGTTAATGAGGCTAAATGTCTCGTGACGAGATCATCACTAGCAATCTAGAATCTCCTTGCATTAAAGAAATGACAAATCAAACTAGTATTCATCTACCTAACAAACCCAAAGACCAAGTAAAAACTTACAAAAATAGTCAAACCCGGTATCAGTCCTCGGTACACTCCTCCACATACCCCCTCTCCGGAAGAGGAACCGGCCTAGGCGGATGGCAGGACCGCCCAATCCCCCACCCCTCATCATCCGCCGGGTTCCAAACCTTCCTCAGGTCCAGCCCCGGGTCGTCCTGGTAGAGCATATCATCCCCCTTGGCCCAGAGAATCGTCCACTGCCGTGCCCCGCGGAGCATGCCGTGCAGCGCGTCCTCCGCGGCCGGCAGTCTGAAGAGCAGAGGTCCGAGGTGGATCTGCTTGGGCTTGAGCCCGGCGATGGTGTCGAGGAGAGCCCGCTCCTCCCATACGAGCGCGGAGCCGGCAAACGGGTCGAGGTATTGGAGCCGACGGGCGTTGTTGGAGGGATCGTATGCGGCGTAGGGAATGTCCGTCGAGGGTACGGCCGTGGCTAGCTTGCTGGCGGCTTTGTACCTCCAGTAGCTGCGGAGGACGTCCACGTTGCGGACCTCGATGGATGGACGACCGTTTCGACAGTTCTTGGACATGAGGTAGTTGACGCAGTTGGGACACCAGCCGAATTTGAAGATGGCATCGTGCTCGATGTAGGGAGAGCTAGATGTTTCCAGGGGCATGGTGTCCAGGAACCTGTCATGGGCACATGCCGTGTAGATCTCGTGCACGTGTAGGTGAGGCATGGTGGGTAAGTTCAAGGCTGTATGTGGTGTATTAGAAAAAAATGAGTTGATGATGGTTTCTCTCACCGTGATCTAGTCGTTGTGTCGGTGCTAGGAAAAGAGTTGGATGGCGAGCGGCGACCAACAGTTTAGAACCCCTTCCGGGGGGAGTTTATATCCAAAAAAGTTTTCCCATTCTCAACCTTGAATATTGTCCGTTGATGAGTGATTTGAATCCATGCAGTCTTCCATGTGAATCGCGAGTAACGTGTCTTTGACGCCGATTTGAGCATCTTTGATATTGCTAGTCCTAGTCAGAGCCAACTTCATCTTTGAATAGAGTCTGCTGTTCAACCACCGAAAAAGCAAACAAAGAAATATATGTTTAAATCACAAACCCCTTGTTCAATAATTGGCAAAGCAGGCATCAGAGACGGAATGACTAGATGCAATTGCATTTCTTGAATTCAGCAAATCGCAGCCCTCAAGAGAACCAAACGCCCCTGTTTGAACCCAACAAACCCGCTCGAGAAACTCATTGAACACACACATCGTGCCAATCAGAGATTGTATTGTTTAAACCACTTTCCTACCGTCAGCCATGTTATTCACGTCCCGTGTGAGACTCACCATCGCACAGATTAAGACCCTGACTATCAGAATTGGCCTGGGTTGTTGTACAGTACAGGCGTTTGTTCAGCGCTGCAATAAAGGTTGCGATATGTAAATGCAATGCCCCTTTGATCAACTCGCTTCAAAGAAAGCGAGGAGAATAGTCGGGGGAAGAAAATCGAAGACACAGCTCTGGATATATAGTAAACCTGTGATGTAATATAACTGAGCTATAAAACTCCAACATATAATTAGTTACTCGATCCCATTCTTATAAAAATTATCCCCAAGTCTGCATCTAATAGCAATGCAATAACAACGCAATGGCAGTCCGATATCAATCATCTCTAAATCATCCATATGTCTCTTCCCATAATCGTAGCACTCATCCACTCATCCCGTATCTATATCTTAGCCACTTTCTCACTCCCATCTTGCTGAAGTCGTACAACGCCCTACAACCGTTCAGTTAGCTCATCAAAGATAATTCACAACATCAAGTCTCAAATAAAAGAGAAAACTCACCTCTTGAATGCAACTTGCCAGCAACGTCCCATCACTAGCAAAAACCCTCTGCATAACAACTCCCCTCCCATCTCCTGACCACGGACTTTCCATCTCCGTAAATAGCCAGTCATCTGCCTTGACCCTCTTCGGCTCGTGAAAGTAGATGCTGTGATCCAAGCTGACCAGCATACCAACCCTCGGCCTACCCACCCAGTCCTCTACCTTGGAGCCCATACCCTCAAATTGCGTCAGGGTCTGTACCTGCAGCTGCTGATCCTCTGGTAGGCTCGACACTTCTTCCGGCGCAAAGGGATATCTCCACAGGCGATGAATGCGAGAGACGGTGCCGATGAAGTAGCTGTCGGACATGTACGCCAGCGCATTCAAATGCGCCTGATGCCCTCCTTCCTTGGAAATCTCCCCTCTACAGCGGATCCACTGCCTGCACCTCCTCTCATCCGGTCTCGCATCCGGGTCATTAATCTTCAGCACCTCAATCCTCCTGCTCTGACACGGTCCCGTCCTCGCCCAGATGGGCTCCTCGTCATCCCACTTGTCCGACGGCATCTCGAGCCCCTCCGGCAGCGATGCAGCGTGCCTCACCTGCTGCTTCCCTCCGCTGCCTTCTTTGGCAAATGATATCGTGGTCGTGAAAATGGCATTGCCGCGCTGGCGGGCCTGCACGGTGCGCGTTACAAAGGACCGGCCGTCACGCACGCGCTCGACGTGGTACATGATGGGGATGGTGGCCTGGCCGGCGAGAAGGAAGTAGCAGTGGCACGAGTGCACGAGAAAGGTGTCGGGGACGGTTAATTGCGCGGCTGCGAGGCATTGCGCGATGACGGCGCCGCCGTAGATGCCTCGAGCTCCAGGAGGGAGCCAGGGCTGGCGGGTGTTTGTGAAGATGTCCTATGGTTGCGCCGGAGCTTGTTAGATGTATCGTTCTACACGCTGCTGTCCGTGGTGGTGGTGGTGGTGGTGGTGGTGCTACTCACGGGTCCAAGGACACTCATTGCCGTCACCTCGACGGTATTCTCAATGGCCGCCTTCTTTGGGTCCTTCTCCGGGGGCTTGAGAAGCGTTGTCCGTTGTTCCTTGTTTTGTGACATACTGGCTGATGTATCGTCGATTCACTATAGCGAGATAGTTTCCCAATGCGTCGATCAGCTCTCGATAGCTGAAGCTTCAAGTGTTGTTGGCTCCTTATCAGATGTGTCCGGCTATAGCTCTGATTGCTGATTGATACCAAAGAGTCGGTGCTGACGTCAGTGCGTGCGCCCTGAAGTAAGTTGAATCAACAAGAGTAGCAAATGCCGAGGAAGAAGAGGTAGCAGTAAAAGAAGCAGAAGAAGAAGACACAAGAGATGAAAGCGCTTTTATATGTTTTTAATTCCAGTTGCGCCTTGTTTCGCCCTCGGAACCAACAGCCCAATATATTCGGCAGATGAAGAAAAGGGAAAGAAGGTGTTGTTCTAAGTAAATTGATTGATTATGTGAACACGAACTCGTCCCAGAGCATCTAAATCCCCCAACCACTAAAACAACCTAAGCTTCCAGAATTACCGAGGCTCAATTGAAACCCCCCGGACTTGATCATTCCCCTCCCCCAATTCCATCCCAACCCAACGCCTGTCAACGCCTTGCCAACGCCTTGTCAACGCCCGCCAAGCCGCTCATACGAGCCAGATGAAATCAAGTACCAATCGGAAAACTGTCCATGGAGCACGAGTCAGATTGCATAATTCAGGAGAGTGACGATTGCGCGGACCAAACGGTGATGTCGGCTCAACGCAAACTCTCCGCTCCCTGTCACTCCTTTTAAAGTCCTACTAATACGTGCCAACTTGTGACTGCATTCCATGTGAAATCTCACTCACATGCTTACACAAGTCCTTGAATTCAACTGCTGCATAATATAATAATAACAAGAAATGACTGTTTAAAAACTATAGTTATATGTACCACCACTATTGTGTATACCGGCTACTTCCAAACAGGTCCTGCGCCGTTGTTCAAGTCAGTACTCCGGGCAAAAAGGTTGTAATTACATCGAAGCCCAACACAATTGTCATCCAACAAGTCTACTACTGCTACTACTCCAGCCATTACTCCTCTTCAGAAACAGCCGTCTCTTGATGTTCCACAGGATCATCAAAGATAGACTCCAACCCAGCCCACGCAATCTTGGGATCGCCATCGGGCCCGGCCTTGTCCCGCTGCTCCCAGTATTTACCATTAAACTGCCAGTACTCTTCACCAGTAACCTCGCATCGCGCCTTGGAAAACCAAGCAGGCATAAACTCTTCGCCGGCTTCTTCACGTTCTCGTCGGCGTGATCGCTGGTTCTCCTCGAGTCGGTTCTTCTCGGTGGCAGCAAAATCGTACTCTCCCTCCTCCATAGCTCGCTGATCTGGTCGCAATCGGGAATCCGTGGGTGCGAGCCACGGCTTGAGCTTGTCATCGATGTGGTTGAATGTCAGGACAAAGGGAGTAAGATTGAATGGGATGCCAGTTGGTCGCTCGTTGGCCTCCCAAATAAGATAGGCACGAGACGGGTCAACAAGACTGCCCCTGTGAACTGGCGCTTGCTCCTTGGTCGACGGCTCGTCGACAGTGGCCTCGTAACCAGGAGTTAACCTGGCATACAGCCTCGAGTTCCAGCGACCTCCCAGGCTAACTCGCACACTGCCGCTAGCATCCATGACCTTTCCAGCAATCTGGTAAGCACTTGATGCCTTCCAACCGCGTGCTTTGAATTCGACGAGTGCCACCTCGCCTGTAGTCCAGTTCTTGATCTCCATTGGTCCGTAATTGTCCACCGTTGGGTTTCCTGTGATAATGCCAATGACAGAAGACGTAACCTTCTTCCAAGTGTAGAGGTCCTCCTTGCCGCCGCAGGTTGGTCGAAGCTTGAGGAACCAGGTTCCGAGGGGGTTAATGTCGAAAGATTTACCGTAAAACTTGGACTTGACGTGGGATTCGCCCCAGTAAGTCCAGTTCGGCGCCTCCGCCCAGGCTGCACCAATCGGTGGGTGGTGGCTAACCTGCTCAATGAAGAAGCGGTAGTTTTTGTCTGGTCGCACATACTCAAACGTCTCACCAAGGAGGGGATTAAAGGGCTTCGCAACACGGCCAATGGTGGAGGCGTATTCACTCGCCGCGAATGCTGCAACATATATCAGTCGCTCAAGTGAGTCGGAACGCTCCGCCGCTTGGTCAAGCAGATCCACATATTCCATATCCTCACCACACCGATACAAAAGTGAAGTTGGTTCGTTGAACGATACCGGAAGCGTCATTCTTGTCATATCCTTGCCAATCATCGACTTCAAGATACCCTATTTACATGTTAGTCAGTTGCATGAGTACTAAAAAGTCGAGGCATCCATACCCAAAGAGAGATCTTAGGACGGTCATCATTATCCATCTTTAATCGATGTCTGATGCCGTTTTCATACCCCTTGAACGAATTGCTGATATCTACGCCCGAGATAACAACATCCTTCTTGTCTTGTGCTGTGTCACTTGGCGGTAACTCGGACACCTCCACATGACCAGCATCCACAGCGTCAAAGAATTCATCATCCTCTTCGGCAGACTCGCTGTCCGACAGTTCTGCCATCTGCTCCAATGCCGTAGTTTTTCGTGCGATACTTCGAGCTGGGGACTTCGCAGGAATAGACTCAAGCTCCTCCTGGGGTTTCTCCAAGGTAGGGGTAGCCTGAGCCGAGCCTGGGATGCCAACACCTTCCATAACCTCACGTAGAGCCTTCTTAGCCAACTTGCGCTTTTTCTCTGATTCACCGACACGAGCTTCAAGGACTTCTTGCTCCCGGGCAACCTGTGCCATACTCTCTTCCCACATCCGCCGCATGTTGGATTCACGGTCAAGGCGGTACTGCCAAAACGCATCGCGATCCTTGGAGATTCGGAGGAGGTCGCCAATGAGACCGGTCAAGCTGTGAATAGCAGCATCGTACGCGGAGAGGGCTTGCGCCACCTTGGGGTCGGACAGAGTGGTGTTGGGGCTGATGGTTACCTCCGCCATAAGAGCTTGGTGCACACCAGACATGGTCTCGAGCTGCAGTTTTGCTGATTGCGCGGTGATGTTGAGGGCATCTTTGGTTGCCTTGGGCTCTTCGTGACCACTGATCTCGTCGCCATAGTCATCGTCGTCGTCATGATCATCATGCAGCGACATTCCATGGCCGTTGTCGTGGTCCCGAGATGCAGCTTCGGTCAAGGCATCCACCATTTCGTCATCATCAATGCTACCAATGGTACTTGCACCCGCAGCGTCGGACTTGTGAGTTGGGGCATGTTTGCTTGATGGCGAGCGGCTCGGGATGTGAGCACTGTGCCGTCGCAAATCCGTCACGCTTGTGCTCTCGCTATGCGAGTCTTGCACAGAGAGCGCGCCGCTTTGATCCGCCTTGGCTAACCTCAGAAGCTCCGCATTCCTAGCAGCCGTTCGTTCCTCCTCCCTTGCCTGATCCTTGGTCCACTGGATGGAGTTGTTCAGGGCCCAGAACCAGCGCTTGGCTTCCACCTCATGATTCGCTTTGAGGGTGTACTTGACAGAGGACTTGCCAATGATCTCAAACTTGGTCTTTTCATCGGGGCTCATGTGCAGTTGAGCAATTTTCATGTTTATGGCACCACGGCAAGCCGAGCCCGCATCATCCTGGTGCTTGTAGTAGCTCAGGACGCCATCTTCAAGAACAAACCATCTCAACTGGTAACCCTTGCGGTAGTTTGTCCATTTTTTCAGGTATCCCTTCATCTCGCGAGCTTCGCGGCCAGCCAAGGGGTCAGAGGGTCCTGTAGAAACACCTTGGGAAGCAGCATGACCCAGAACAGCTTTTTCTTGGATTCCTCTCTGCGCAGCAACGGCCGCTGGTGATTTTTTCAGGATAGCCTTAACATTATCGTCGCTTGTGATGGACTGTGGCAGCTTCCCCTTTCGATCACGGCGGAAAGGATCGGCGCCATGGAGCAAAAGGACCTGGATAAGTTGAAGGTTCTTCTTCCTGGCCGCTTCATGGAGCAAAGTGCCACCGGCCTGCACAATGGTTGGATCGGATACGAATTCTAGGCTGTTGATATCCAAAACGGTCTTCAATCTCGACTCCTCCAAAACTTGAGCAAGCGTATCGTAGTCGTTCTTTGCAATAAGCTCTTGGACTTGTTGGACCTTTGCATCCGTGAACAATGACCGAGACAGTTGTAAAAGTTGGAAAATCTCAGGGTTTCGGGCTAGGTCAATGGGCAGCTTCCCCTGTCCATTGGCAATGGCATCATTGATATCCTTCTGCTCCAAAAGCAACTTGACGGCTTGGGTGCGACCATGGATGGCGGCGACATGTAGTGGCGTATTGCCATCCTTGTCCCTTGCATTCACATCCAAGCTACCGAGACCATCAGACAGTACGTACTCAATGACGGGGAACTCGGCACACTGCATAGCAAGATGAAGGATGGTTGTATCTTCGAGTGCTCCTCCATTCGTCGCCAAGGACGACATGCTCATTCGTGGACCATTGTCTGCCGTCTCCCGAATGACCTTGGAGATGGATGCCGTATCCCCGCTTCTCAGCGCCTCGACCACTCTAAACTTTCTCACCGACTGCTCCAAGCTTCCAGACTTGTCATGAGGCAATGATGGCTTCGGAGCACTGCCCGGAGCAGGGCCTATTGTATTCGACGGGGTCCTACTTAATCCAGCAGACGGGGTCGAGAGCTTGGAGCTATGGCCCCGCGAGCTCGGTTGATGCGGCATGGGAGCGATTTTAGACGAGGCGTGGCTACCAGCGGCCGATGATCGACCGTCTTCCGAACCGGACTCGTCCTCTCGAGTATTGCGACGAAGAAGTGACAATGCGGCGGCCGATTTGGATCGCTTGTGGTGTCTAAAAGAATTAGGTTACGGTTAGCATTAGCCGTTACAGATTCACCGTCGTTGCGCAACAATGCATGGGGGACGAAGCACAACATTCTAGGGACAACGGTTAGGCTAGGGAGGAGGAGGGGGGAACGGTAGGTATCTTGGGATAATTCCAACCAAGAAATATGACTGTTGATGGAGGCAATTAAATAAACAAAAGCCGCGTCACTCACCTCTCGGCCGTGTCAGACATCATGGACTACGCCACCCTTGGGAATCTCTTCCTCCAACTTTGCGGTTCAAAGGAAGGGGAGGAGAAAAGTTGGCCGGACCGTCGCCCAACGCCACTCTTCACGAACGTGTCCCAAGCAAGCAAAATAAAGAAGAGAGGGGCACGCTCAAGAAAAATGCTAGGCCCGGGAAAACAACTTCAACCACAAACACAGCAGCACTCGACAAATACAATGACCCTTAGAGTTGTATATACATTTGAGGTGCAGGAATGTGGTTGAAGATCGTTGTAATGGTTGTTGTTGGGGGGGACAAGAACTGGAGGTGGGGAAGCGGGATGGGATGGGATGGGATGAGATGAGATGGGCTGGTGCTTCGGTAACGCTCGCTTCGTCTCTGGAGAAACAATTTTGGGATGCCCAAAGAAAATGACGTTTTCTGTTATCGACGGAACCTGGAACCTTGGAAATAACCCCATTGAAGCCCGAAGGGACGCTGGAAACAAGCTTTCAGGGCACCAAATATTTGCTTAGTCATTCGTTTTTTTAGAGGTCACCCCTTGTTTGCTGCAGCCAATTACTCGACTAGGTAATAATCGCGATATGAGGATGGATACCTATGTTTTCCTGATTTGGCCATATAGGGTATTGATCATCCGTTCAAACAATTGATTTCGTGCATTCCAGGTTTTTTTGGTGTTGCAACGGCACGAACGGTTCATGGATTGGGACATGCATGCGGCAGTGGAACGCCGTTTGAGGCTGTGCAGATCAAAAATTAATAATAATCGGTAAACAATATCTTTGGCTGGATCAAAGTAGGTACAAATAGATAATAATTAACGCCGCAAATCCTTCTATTGGAACATTGGAACGCCCTTCGCAAACAAGATCATCCTCGCACATTTCGTCGCTTCAATGGCTGGACTCTACATCAAACTCCATATGGTTCCAGAACCTTTAATGTCTCGTCCCAAATCTTAGCCTGCAGCTTTTTGCCCTTGTCATTGATAACCAATTTTCCAGGCCTATGATTCCAATATGTTAGTGACGGAGAATTATTTACCGCCTACATAGGTAGGGTAGGTTGGGTGTGAGACAACTTACTCCTCAATTCGGTCATTGTGAACCCACAATCCATGGCTCTTCTCGCCAAGACTGCTCGCGTATACCAACGTTCTGGAACCTTCTTCCGTCGTCTTGCAGATGGTGGCTTGTATCATAGACAACATGATCTTGCCCTGCGGTGAGGACCAGTCTCGGGCTAGGTCCGACTTACACGCTCCCGGGCATAGATAGTTGACGACAACCTCAATTTGACCGTCTGGCGACTCGCCCATTTTAGCAATCTCCCTAGAGGTGTAGGAAACCAAGAGCTTCGACAGCGCATATCTGTCGGCAAACTTGCCAAACTCGTCCTTGTCGTTTAGGGTCTGCAAGATCCTTGGCTCTGTTTGCCATGGTGCTTTATCGGAAACCGTTTGATGCGCCCTAGAGCCTACAATGCTCATTCGAGGTTTCCAGTCTGGTCCTGAAGACTGCCTCATCTTGGGGAGAATCAGGAGAGCGAGAAGAGCCGTCGAGAGCACGTTGACCTGCAGCGTTTCTTCCCAGCCATCGATAGTCTGGCTATACTCTCCCTTTGACACAGCCGCATTTAGGATTGCGATATCCAGTGTCTGAAGCTCATTGTTGACTTTGTCTCCGAAAGCCTTGACCGAGGCAAATGAGGCAAGGTCAACAATCCAGACCTCGACGGCACATGATTTTGCCTGCTCCGGAGTCAAGCTCTCCAGAATGTTGTTCTTGGCTTGGTCGCCTCTCGTCTGTGAGCGGACAGCCAGTATAACACGTGAAGCGCCTAGGCGCGCATAATGACGGGCTGCTTCAAGGCCAAGGCCACCACTGGCGCCAGTGACGATGACAGTTTTGCCCGATAATGGAATACCCTGCAGTGACTCGAGAGAGGGGGCCGAAAAGCGGTTTCGAGCAAGGCCACAGAGTGTAGACATGTTTATGATTTAAATATTAAGGTTTCAAAGTATCGTGTTCAATTAATCGAGAAAGAATAAAGAAATCTAAGAAGTTGATGCGTCTGGGATGTAAGCCATAGATGCTTGGCAATTGAGTACCAAAGGTATATCTATATATACGTAGCTGTCGACAATGGTTACGGACTTAAACGAAGCATTCTCCATTCCGACGGCTTGTTCCAGTTGTTTGGTTTCGGCCTCACCAATTTCCCCGTTTCAGTCATGGCGATGCAAACTTACTTTGTCCATCATCTCTCATCTTGGCAATGCCGTGAATCGCTCACGGTTACTACCGTTGATATTCCTAATATGGCAATAGACAGTCAGCGAACGTGTTGACTCAGTTGACTCGATCAACCGGCATAGCCCTGCTGGCGCCGCCATAGATCCAAACTCAACGTGTATTAGTTCAGTCAGCACTCTGCATTAGCTTGATGCTTGTCTCCCTCCACAAGAGTTCCTAATCCGTCGACATTTCGTCAGCCAGCGGCATCAAGCAATTTAAACTACCAACGAGCTGCAACTTACCTTCCTGTTCGCACATTGTTTTGCTCTTCTTCGATAGTTTGCCTTCAACTAACGCATCATTATTCAGGTGATCAACGATTAAAAACCATGTCATTTCAGAGATTTCGGTTGGTGCCTATGCACGAGGAGGTAAATATCCTTGCGACAACTACTCGTCTTGGAATAGGCTAATAATTTGTTGATGGGATTTGTAGAAGGATCCCGAGAAAGATGACTGGTCAGGACTCAGCGATGCGAAGGAAAGACGGAAAAGACAAAACAGGTTAAATCAAAGAACGGCGCGTGAGTCCATTCCGAAATCATGGATGCCTCATTCTGGAGAAGTTGCCTTGTGTTGACCAGCGTTCCAACTAGGCCGACGACAGAGGCTCAAAGAAGCGGAAGCGGAAGATGATTCAATATATGCCGGATCTGGTTCGGATGCCGGCAATTCAGCTCGTAACGGAGCAGCGCTAAATGGTGCCGCCAACCCCATGATACCACAAGCGGACACGGCGCTTTATTTTCCAATCACTCCTGATCATCGGCTTCTCCACGTTGTTGCTGTTAATGTCTCCCGAGCGGTACTCACAAATTACTTCATCATAACGTCCATTGCACCCTCCTCCTCCGATTGCTGTTCTGGCCGTCGTGTCTTGGAGCTGGAGTGCCCTGTAGACTCGATGGCGTGCCCCGATCCGTATCGGGATGGGAGCGTGTCCCAAATTCCATTCCCGCCATCTCTCGTTCCTACGAAGCTTCAACAAAGTATTCCACATGCCGGCTGGGTGGACCTGTTCCCCTCTCCACAATTGCGAGATAATCTCATCCTGGCAATGGAGGAGTTTAGCATCGATGCAGATGAGTTGATGGATGATCTTACTGGCAGCTTGTTTGATGATCTGGCATGCAGCGTTGGATGCGACCCCAAAGACTTGCCACCGCAATTGGATGATGCGAACGATCCCTTGCTGGCAATTGAACAGGAACCATTTGAGGAGGCTCGAGAAGACAGTCCTTCGAGTGAAAAACGAGCCTCATCAGGCGAAATTGGCATTGTTTCCTGGTCAGATCCATGGGACATAAGTGGATGGGAAGTCACTGATAGATTTGTCGCCAAATGGGGATTCTTGTTGCAGGGTTGTCCAGATGTTGTAGCGGCGGCAAATAATTGGAGAGATCTTCGAGGGGAGGAGCCTCTAGTGGTGGAACTTTGAAAGATGGGATTGTCCAGATTGGTTGGAATGCTACCAAAAATGAGAAGACGTCACTAATATCGAGACTGAAAGTAGATTAGCCTGGAGAAGAAGAAAAGATTGATGAAAACAGCAAAAAATGAAGGTTCAAATGCCCACTATCAGAATCGAACTGATGACCTTGTCATGTCAAGTTGTTACTAGTGACACGCTATACCACTTAGCCAAGCGGGCTTTGGGACTTGTTGAGAAGGGGCAAGATATTTTGTCTCATATTGCTGTGGGAGTATGAGTATCGCACAAGATGCTGTCAATGAAGGTATTTGGGACTTGTGGGATGGAAGAGAGAAGTTGCACAAGATGTACCTAGGTTTGGAAGATGCATCTGACGTATGGAGCACCTGCCGGGTCTTCATGTAGGCACTTGTACTACTACACTTTTGTTCTGGAAGGTGGCTTGACTGCTCTTTCATTGACTTGTTCATATTTGATCATGTCGCTGTCGCACTTGCACTTGTACTTGCACTTGCCTCACTCTATTGATGCGTCATCATCGTTTCTCTCTCTCTCTCTCTCTCTCTCTCTGTGTGTGTGATCTTTTTTATTTCTATTCTCTTCTTCGTCTTAATTTTCCTTCAATGTCTTAAACTCGTTCCTATTTACATCATCACACGCAGCTTTTCTTTGCTCCGTAACTTTGTACGGCTTATTGTATAAAGACCATCAGAATCTAGACCACAGTGGCTCAAGTCTATGGCGCAATCGCAACACATGAAATCCTCCTTCTGAGTGTTACAAATCAAGCAATCTTCACACGCTTTATATACAATTTATCTAGGCACCTTATCTAACCGGCTATTTTATATCACAAAACTCGTCTCCAGCAGTTATTTGGCTTGATATCTCTCATTCACATTTTACTCTCGGTTTCAATCTCAATCTCATACTCCGTAGTCTCCTCGCACTCGCCCCTCCCCCCACCTACGAAGCACACAGACGATTTGCTTGTGATCATCCGTCTGACCACCCAATCATACAACGGCCCGCCCTCCTGGCTTTGATTCGGCAGCTCTCGGAAGCCCCTTGGGTGAAAAAAGAGGGCCCCTCGTTGATGAAACCATGGACAGCAAAGAAAAAAGTTGAAGACATTAAAAAAGTGACCGCCATCGTCACCGAGGGCGAAATGCATCCCCTCGTGGCCGCTGAACTTCAGGGCCGCGCCGCCGATGAGAGACGAATTCCTTTCCGCGCACGCACAAATCATGTTCACCGCACTTGGGCCAGAACCTTCTCATCTCTGCCGGAGCTGTACATCCAGCCCGAGTCGCTGCCTGAGATTGAAAAAGCCGTGACCCTAGCTCGGAAATGTCGCCGCCGTATCGTCGTTACCGGATGTGGCCATTCGCCCTCCAACATTACCTGTACTTCAAGCTGGATGGTGAACCTGGACAATTACAACAAGATTCTCAATGTCGATAAGAGTGCTGGCGTTGTGACCATGCAGAGCGGTATTCGTCTGTATGACTTGTGCGACGAACTGGAAAAGCATGGCCTGGCTATGCCCAATCTCGGTAGCATCAACGAGCAGTCGATTGCCGGTGCCATCTCTACTGGCACTCACGGTAGTAGTCTTCAGCATGGTCTCATGTCTGAAGATATTCTCTCCCTCAAAATCACACTCGCCAATGGCGACAGCATTCCCTGCTCCGCCGAGATGAACCCCGAACTCTTCCGAGCCGCACTATTGTCTCTCGGCGCACTGGGCATCATCTCCGAAGTCAAGCTTCGCGTAGTGCCGGCTTTCTCCCTCAAATGGAGGCAGACAATTGATGCCGACACCAGGGTGTTCAACTCTTGGTCGGAGGGCTTGTGGAATCAAAGCGAGTTTGTCCGAGTTTGGTGGGTTCCTTACACACGACGCGCGGTCATCTGGCAAGCATCAAAGACGACAGAGCCAGATGCCAAACCGCGGGGTAGCTACTATGACGGCACCATCGGATACTACATCTACCACAACTTGCTGTACCTGGCGCAATCTGTACCTCGCATCCTGCCGTGGGTAGAGTGGTTCGTTTTCGGTATGCAATACGGTTTTGCCAATGGATCAACTACCACTGCAATTCAGCCAAGCCGCGAGGCTTTGTTGATGAACTGTCTTTACTCTCAGTTTGTCAATGAATGGGCCTTGCCCTTACACAAGGGACCGGAAGCCCTGCGCAGACTCAGCTCCTGGCTGAACAAGCTTACACCTGAAGACTCTGACTACGTTCCCCACAACATTCCCTTCTCAGCCGAAGGTCTGTATGTGCATGCCCCTGTTGAGGTTCGAGTCAGCGACACCACTCTCACATCCAGTGTTCGACCTTATCTGGACCCAACGGTGCCTGACGGACCAACATTGTATCTCAACGCTACGCTGTATAGGCCATACTGGAATGATCCGCCTTGCAGACAGAGGTATTATCAGGCATTTGAATGGCTCATGAAAGATTTGGGTGGAAGACCCCACTGGGCAAAGAACTTTGAAACCTACCGACCAGCTATTGAGTCCTTTTATGGTCAGGACCTTGCAGAATTCAGGAGGATTAGAAATCTGGCGGATCCAGAGGGCATGTTTCTCGGACCTTGGCATAGAGAACGCATACTAGCGGAGAGTTCGACATATGAGCTCGAAGAAATTGAAACGTTCTGGAAGAAGTCCAACGACGATGGTATTACCATGTACGGCACAGTCAGGGGAGCGCTTTGAGTTTGCATTTTCACGTCTTTCCTTTAGTCTTTGTGCATGGATTATGAAATCCGAAAGCGATGAATAGATGAACCATTTGAATAGAGCTAGGCTGCTGGGTATTTCGAAAGAAAACAAAAGCCATGATCTGAACAAACTATCTCTAAATGAAACATGAACTGCGCAGCAAGCCCATCGAGATCAACGCAACTCTCACCATCCATGACATCTCAAACCAAGCAGGGTCGAAAATTAGGTCTGCAAAGTAATTCATATCCAGCAAACAAACAAACAAACAAACAAAAAAGATAAAACGTTGAGCCATTTACATGAATACACCAATAAACTTTGCATCCAACTCCACGCCAGACCTCCCCGCCCCCTTTCCTCCTCTCCCTCCTGTAACAACTCCCAGCACCATATCATCATCAGCCCAGCATTAAATCAACGCACATCTCATGGCAGCTTTCATGCGTTTTTTCATTCTCTTCTCTCTCCCAATACAGCAAAAGCAAAAAAAAACGAAGCAAGAGTGGAATATCACTAGAAGACAGAAAAACAATGCAGGACCCCCCAATAACGAAAAAAAAAAAAAAAAAAGGGAAAAGAGAGAGAGAGCGAAATTTATCATGCCAACAATGCAACATTAACCAAAGGTGTATCATCCTTCTTTTTCTATCATCCACGAGAGAAAAGAAAACTACTCTATCTCACGCTCCGCTCCAGAAAGCTCAACAAAAAAAAAGAAGAAAAAAAGAAAAAGGGAAAAGAAGAAAAAGGTTCTGCGAGAATGCCCTGGGGAGTTATTAAAGCCTCATTAAGGGATTTTTCAAGAGAAACAATAAATAAGAGCACCGAGCAACAAACCCCCTCCCTCACTTAAGTCTTCAAAATGCAACTTTTTCGTCTTTCGGACGGGGTCCATGATCATGGCGGGTCATTCGAACCCTCCAAAGCAAACGCGCAGCGGCCCAGAAGAATATCAACGTATGTTTGGGAATGAGGAGAGGAAAAAGAGAGATGCTGTAAACAAGCACCGTTGTATGCAAAAGGTATCCCAGCAATAATAAAACGGCGGACTCATCCAGTTCATATCTAGCGATTCCATACCATGTAAAAGAAAAAGGGGGGAGAAAGGGGGTATCATGATCCAGAGAAGAAAAATTCCCGTTCAATTTTTCGAATCAATCCGAATCCTAACCTCGGCGTTGACTGCCGCTTGTCCGACTCTTTTGACTTCTTTGGCTCCTTTCATCCTCCTCTTCAATAACATCGCTCAGTCGCGTAGGGTGATGATGTCTAGGCACCGATTCCCACCCGGGTGCTCCAAAGCCTTGACCAGAGTAGTCTTGGGGATTTGAGTAGGCACCAGTCCACTGTCCCTGGGGAGCCGAAGTCGATGAAGGCTCCAGTCCACCGCTGGGGGGATTTGTTGTCGCGGGCGTGTCATAGTCTTCTGCTTCTACATCAGAACCCGCATAGGAAGAAGGCGGTACAGCGAAGGGGATCCTCTTTCCATGCACATCCAGGACAAAATTTCCTTGCGCATCAATAAGGTACTCACCTTCGCTGTAGCCGCCCTCGGAACCACCAGCTGCACGGCGGATAGCCTCCTGCTGACTGGCCACCTGAGGCTGATACTGTGTGCTGCTGCCACCAGCTGACCTGGGCGACGCTTGTGCTTGAGCCTGGGCGGCCTGTGCAGCTTGCGTCTCAATCGAATATGTTGGACGAGTAGTATACTCACTCTGGTAGGAGCTCTGCTCTCTTGTACTGGCATGTCGGCTGGGGGCGTTTTGCGTCATTGGAACCACCTGAACGCCGCCAACAATGGTAGGGTGTCCAGACTGCAAAGAAAACGTTCTGTCACGCTCCTCTTGCTCGCGCCGCCCAAGTTCCTCCCAGGCTCGTCGTGCTTCCTCTTTGGAGATGGAAAGCTCTTTGCGCATCTCTATCAGTTGCTTTTGGGTCTTGGACACGCCTCGTTCATGATCGACAGCCTCTTGGATGGCCTGATCGCGGGTTCTCCTCTCCTTCTCTAGAGCAGCCTCTAGCATGGCGTTCACCTCATGGGAGCGTTCAAGCTCAGCTCTGGTTTCGAAAAACCATCTTTGAAACTTCCGTTCAGAACTAGCGCGCAGCCGCTGTAGCTCAACAACCGCATGGAAAAGGTTGGCGCCCGCAGCGGACAGGTCGGTCACTTGACGAGCCAATTGCTGGCTCATAGGATCGCGGCTAATTTCTTCCTTGTTCTGCTCCAGCTTTCGGATCCAATAGCTAGTCAACCCCTCCCAATGAGCTGATAATGTCTCCCAGCGCTCAAACGCATGTGGAAAGGAATTTCTTGGTTTGGAAACATCAATGCCTTGTGTCCCTGGTTCGCCAGGTCTGGCACCGGAAGCAGACTGCGGAGGCTGCTGAGACCCCGGGACCGGATAAGCTCGAGGAGGTGATTGCCGGCTCGGAGCGGCATAAGAAGGATCCTGTTGAGGCGGCATTTGAGGGGGGCTGAGCCGTTGTACCTGGCACGCGCTGTGACTGTGATGTTCCCGCACCACCCTGACCTACGTGAGCATCAATAGGTTGATGTGTCTCGGCGGTACTGCCTTGCCCAGGAGCAACGCCAGCAGATCGACGCTCTGCTCGTCTCCGCGACTCTTCCAACAAACGTGCCTCCTGTTCAGCACGGCTACGCTCCAACGCCTGTTGTTCAGCCTCCGCTCTCTGGCGCGCTTCCCTAGCAGCTCGCTCTTGCATGATCATTCTAGGACCTCTAATGCCGGAGGGAGAGCTGGTCGGAGCAGGCGCAGCTGTCGGCCGTCGAACGGAAGCTGATGGGCCAGCACCATTGGACGTGACGGGAAGGCCGCCGCTCACCATAAGGTCAGACATGCTTGCGGATTCCTCGACAAAATCTGACGAGAAGGGATACGGTTGCCGAAGTGCTTCCTCGAGCGCAAAGAGAATTGCAGTATGGGTATGCTTGGAGATTCGAAGAGCTGGAGGGAGATCCTTGCGATTAAAGTGATGCGCGTCGGTATCGTTGGGGTATGCTGGGTCAGAAGGGTCCTCGTTGTGTGCTTCGGCCAGACGTTGCGAGTCTTGTCGCCGGCGACGGTACTGTCCAGGGGACCCGTCAAACAGGGAGGAACCAAAGCCAGTAGATGATGTGCCGTCGTCGAGCGAAAGGATGCTGGGGTAGAAGCCAACCGAGGCAGCGGCGACGTGTACGGGGCGCGGTTGGGGATCCGGAGAAGCGTCAAACTTTGGGGTTCTGTGAAGAGGTCGTGGCTGAGAAGACGGGGTATCGTATCTAGTAATAGGATCTGGCGGCGTTTGTGTTTGTGCTCGTGTCTGATGCAGCGTCGGCTGCTGGCGTTGCTTGGGGCTAGACGTATACTCGTGGGTCTCGTAGCGGTCGTTAGAAGCTGAAGTGCGTCGTCGAGACAAATCTGCGGTTGCGGCTGCGGCTGCGGCTGCGCGTGGTGTCGTGGGGAATGTAGACAAGTTGATTGAGTTGAATTCAATCACCACCAGCTGGCTGACTGGTGGTGATGTTTATTACTTGTAAGCAAATTCAAAGCCTCGAGTTCGCCTATGACGGGCGCTACGGCCAGGCCGTGTTCAAGGATGCTTGCTCCGTGTCCGGTGGTCAACGCCCCCCAGGAGTTTGAAGTTCTTGAGGCTGGAACTCGCAGGAGTCGGAGGCGAGATTAAAGTGGTGGTGATGGTGGATGCAGTTTTCCGTGGGGAGCTTGTTTTTTTCTTCTTTTCTTTTCTTTTCTTTCTTTCTCGGCAAACCAGCTAGAGGGGAGAGGGTGGGAATACAACGCAATGCAAGCAAAAAGAATAAAGGAACCCCCTTGATGATGAGGAGGATGATGATGATGCAAGTAAAGAGAAGAAGAAGAAAACAATTCCAGGTACGAAAAGGGGTGGAAGCGCTGGCCACAATAGCAAACTCGGTGAGCTATGGGAAAAGAGGGAGAGTTGTCGTGTCGTGTGGTCCCCAATGCCAATGCCAATGCCAATGCCAGCGGGTGTTGAAGGAAATTCTTGGCTATCCTGTGGTGGTCCAAGACGAGGCGAGGCGAGGCGAGGCGAAGCGAAGTGAGGTAAGGCGAGGGCTCTCTCTCTCTCTCTCTCTCTCTATAGCAAGCAATCAGCGAGACGCGCGAAAAGGTGCGCTGCTGCTGTAGGTGCCCCAGTTGCCAGCCAGCCCGCCCAGTGATGTCAAAATGGGGTGGCAGGTAGGCCAGGCCTTATTTTCTGCTGCTACAGTACTTGTTGCTTGACGTTTCAGGCTTAGTCACGTTGCTGCTCTAAGCTGCTCTTACAAGTAGCTGTTGTAACGGATCGCCCTAAAGATGTTCTGTAGATGAGGTGGCTGGGGAGGGATGGATGGGAGGAAGGGTTGGAGGGTGGATTTTATGCATGTAATATTTGCATAAAACATTGTCATGCTATAAGTTAACCATCCATATTATCCCAGACTGTCTCTCTCAGTTTCTGATCATTCGATTCAACCGAAGACAAACGATGGCATCATCACAACGATTAAAAATAAAAAAATAAAAAATAAGACAGCAGATCTCAATGGATCTCATCATGTGCATAATTAATGGGTCAAACTCTCCGACGCAAATGCATATATTTATTATCATTACCTAAAAAGGCAGTATTCCTCTATAAGGCTGTCTCGTCCGTCCAATCATACCCTCAATGATCGTCAAGGGCAAGTCGAGAGTCGACGAATGAAGGAGGCGGTTCGCTGAGAAATAATCTACCTGTAGGACAAGGAATTATTATCTGCAATTTCGATTGGACCAATGATGCCATCACGTCCCGGATTCTCGGGTGATTGAACGACGACGACTCGACGACAGAACTAGGATCACGAGTTACCTACGTATCTATATATAGATGTCAGAACCAGAAATGGAAGCATCAAGCATGCATTTAAATGGGTAATGGAGAGCTCATTTACCCTGACGAGATCGTCCATTTATTTGACAGGCCCTAGGGAGCCAACGCACTATTACGGATCGAAGATGGAGGAGGGCTTGACCAAACCTCCATGCCTCTATTCCCCAGGTCATCTATCTTGTGTCTATAATTAACCCTTGAACAATGCATCTCTCCGGCATCACGTGTCATACAATATAAGACTCTACTCCTACCACAAATACGAAAATCACTGATAACAAGAGTTGTCATTCGGACTCTTTCATCATGCCGTCTTCCTTGACTGAAACCAAAGCGGTAGGTAGGTAAGCATTAAGGAATTATGCAACGCCCACTCACTACTCACTCGCTCAGTCACACACCCACTCAACTCTCATCAGCTTGTCCTCGGGCGCCCCTCCAAAAATCGGCAACATGGGATGGGGGTCCCCGGCTGGCTGAATGGGAGCTCCCGTTTAAAGCGGCACGACCCAAATGCCTGAAGCTGTGAATAAATGGGAGAGGTTGGAGAACCATCATCTCGGCGCAGCGCCATGGCCTTTTTTTTTCTTTCCCTTCCAGCAGAGGATGAGGGATCAAGAGGAAGAAAAAGAAAGCAAAGATTAAGAAAAATGATACCCGAAATGGGTTCTTCTTCCGCTAGGTTTTCCTCTTGCTTTCTCCAATAAACCAAAAGCTTTGTCGCGAAAGTTGCGCGCGCAATGGGCGGGATTTGATAACCAAGCAACCCATGGGAGACAAAGTATTGCGCCCAGTAGAGAAGCTGCGCAATGCCAGACTCTTTGCCCACCACCCCCTCCTTCATTCTTAGAAAGTAGCATTAGGAAGGTCCAGATATCAGGCCTGTGGAGGAGATGGTAGCACTCGTGACCTTGAACTAATAAAGAGCATGTTCTTATACAAGGGTTGCATGATAATATCACCACCTCGGCAAGACACAGCTTGCATAGAGTGCTACCACAAGTCACTTATTAGTCCCAACAGACCAGACGCAGAGGGAACTCTAGTGGACTAAAGAAAGAAAAGAAGAAAAGAAAAGAAAAGAAAAGAAAAAGAGCTCGCTAGGATTTGGGATGTGCCGAGAACCGACTCACTGGGCTTACTGCATGCATGCACTTACAAGTAGCAACTTTCTTTACTTTTTGATGGGAGAGAGGGCTTGTTCTCAAGCTGCTGGATCTACAGGGCTACAAGGGTCATCCCTGGTGGATTTGATTGCATGTTTTCTGAGATCTCATACAGAGAGGGCGAGAATGTGGCTCAGGCACTCGAGGCAAGTGGAAAGTCTTTTTTTTTTTATACTTCTTCCTTCTCGCCCTTGATGTATGGCTAACTGCAAGTACAAGCATGACTGAGTGTGTGAGTGGGATGAAAGAAGGAGTATCATGATTCAGTGCCATCCTCATGGGATGTGTGAGTTGGGTTTGACAAAGGCCGAACAGTCTCGTTCAGCCACGTCGCAGTTGGATGTGCCACGTAGTATATCGAACCTAAAACAACGGTCTTTTTCTTACAAGGTCTGCCTTGCCAATGGATCAGAACGAGCGGTGGACAACTGGCCCTCAGAGGAATTCATTGTTCTCAAGTACAAGTATATCTGCAGGGAAAACCTTGGACTCAGCCTCATTTCCATCGATTGGCCTTTTTTTTACTACTACTGCAACAGCCTGTGGCGCATCGCTTGCATACATCTTTTCCACGTCACTCTTCTGGCTTACACGCAGATACTAATACAAGTAACTCCCCTCCCCCCACCGCCCTGTACTCTCCCCCTAACAGCCCTGCCCTAACGTTGCCCGCCGTCTCCTCCCCCTTTAAACGTTTGTTCAACATCCACGGCTTCGTTTGCTCATGTATGTCACAGACAACCGAATAAAAAATATATATATGTACATGGTCAAGCCACAGCCCGCGCCTCAAAATGCAAATCATCACGAAAGGGAGGGACGGATGCTACGGGTCGGTCCCGGCATGGCGAGAAGCCCCCTTCGGAGTTCTTGTCCAATCATCGTGCAGAATCGACACTCTCTTGAATTAAGCTCCGTCGCCATCAACTTTTAATCAGGGGGAGGCGAGCGGAGGGAGAGGGAGACGTCGCATCTTATCCAGATTGAGCAAGACTCAAATTCAGGGTCCATCACAATAATACAGTGTAAACGATGTCATGTCTAACAATGAAGCCTTGTTGCTGGGTCTCCCGTTTCCGAGCCATGTGGATAGTTTGGCGTGCTGTTTTTACAACTAGGAGAGGGGCCTTGTTCTTCATCACTTCAAGGACGCCGTTATTCTGTTCCCATAAATCCGAGGAAACACATATTACAACAAAGATTTGCGATTGTAATCGTATTTGCTCTACAGTGCATATGATCGATCTACATATAGTTCTCTATATAAGAATAAAAAACCAACGCCGATACACACAAGTAGTAGATCCAATATATTCCGTACGAATAATTCTTCTCAACAACGCTGTTATAGGGTAGGTAGACAATGACATCAAGATTGACACCACCCTCCCTTGACTTATCCGCTACTGTAACCTCCACTGCAGAATGCCTCAGCAATCTCCATGTTTTGTCTTTTCTTGCCCTGCTTTACGTATCAGGCCACTTGCCCCCTGAAATCTCAACTTCCGACACGTGCCCTACTTAGTAGGTGGTTCGTATACAACTCATGGAGGCATCCTGTCGGCCTCCTGTATCACAATGGTGTGCTTTCACGCGAATCCAAGTCCGGTGCACATATTCTGACACCTTGTCTGGGCGGTTTGAAATAAAACAATCCACGCGGACAAGGGAGGATGTAGATGTTGGCTCGGCACCCGTCTCTTCTGCCTGGTGTTGGCAGGCCACCACTGTCGAGTGTCTAATTACGCCACGTATTTGTCGCAGCCTCGCCGCAAACGAATAACAGGCCTGACTAGAAGAATCGACGCTATAGCGAGATGCGTTCGGTGCAATATCCGATCTCTCGTTAAGATGCTCGGTTCTGGGCATCGAAACGCGCATCATGCAATGGCAGAATCAAGGTCCATCTCGGAGACGGAATCGCGGCTCAGCAATACCAGAGGAAACGCGCTTCTTCTTTTTAAGCTCCAAGACTGATTAACTCGTATCCATAGAGATGAACCATCCCGATTTTGCACAAAACGGGCAGTCGACGGTATGCTCCTCGTTCTTGGCATATGGGGATGGACCAAAATCGACTACAAAGTCGCGCGTTAGTCGTAACTACAAGCAGCTATAGAGCGGGAGCTTAAGAAATTTGGGACTCTAGTAGTAGCACTCCGTAGTTGAGAAAGGAGGCAACGGAACGGAGAAAACGGGCTTCTTGCATTAGCATGCTGCTGGTTGCCGCTGCTACAGATGATTTGTTTTCTTCTTCTTTTGATGGTTTCCGAAACCCGTCGGAGTAGTTCCATACGGGATTTTTGTGCTACCTTGAGATGAGCCAGAAGAGAATATTAGAGACATGATTTTTATTTGGAGATTTTGGGACAGGTTGCTATCCCGTTGGGGTGGCTTCAAGGGACGCCACGAACAAACCTCCATACGTATGGTGTCTGGATATCCAGAAAGCAAGCAGAAGAATTGACCATTGGCTGAGGAACGAAAAAGCAGGGCCAAAGCTTATTTCAGGTAAATCGGTTATGCATAGGGGGTTGTACTCGCCCCCTTTCAGAGTAGACAAAATCTCCCACCTGCAGCATCGTATATCAACCAATTAGAGTGAACAGTCTCTCAACTTTGCCTGGACGAGTAAGGCCTCCATCGCCATAGCTGCCTCAATGACACGGCATAGATCTTGTTGGTCGCCATCCCATCACGGTGCACTAAAAAAGAGGTGCCATAGCTCTGGTCGTCCTGCAGGTCTCACACACAAGCCAACACAACCCCACAGCGACCGATCGATCGGGAAAGGGGGAGGGGCTGCAGGGATCTTTATGACCTGTCTCCTAAAAATTGAAGCAAGGGAGAGGAAGAAAAACGAAAAGGATGGAGAAGAAGAAACTGTTGGTACGTGTGTCGGGCTCTGTTTGAGAAGATGGATGGGTCAGAATGGGTGTGTTCAGCTGAGATGGTGGATGGTTGAGTCTGATTGTCGGCCCTTCTGAGCAGCCCCCTCAGTCGATGTGAAGAATGAGAGATGGAAGAACGTAAACCGTTGTTGCCCTTTGTCTTTTCGAACACAGCTGGAATACTACAAAGGTACTCTGATATCGCATCAGGGTCAGTCTTTCCCTTGTGGACTTATCTAAATTGATAGCCCCAAGGAATCTCGCCCTGCGTGGATGGCACTTGCCTACAACGTCGTAGTTTCGTAATGTCTCTCGCATTTTCCATTTCTTGCGTAACCTTGGGAAGGCGCCTCCCTGCTTGCTTCTTTCGAGATCCCTTCATGCGGGTGAAAACTGCTTAGGGCGCTTTGCCATTTCAACCTAACATCCACCACCACTGTCTTCCTTTTCTTTTCTTCTTCTCATGCTCATAGTACAAACTACTATCATCTCCCTTGTCCAATCTTAAAGAAAACCAAAAACAAATTGAGCAGATTTGAAAAAGCCACCCACCATCAAATCTTACCAAAGAAAAAAGAAAAAACAGGTTTTTTTCCCCCATTGTTTTGGTGTAAATAAATCTCTACCCACCGGCTCATCAATGCTGACGACACCACCACAGGCCAAGAGGAACTCGTGTTTGCATACCAAGATCAAGTTCCCGAGCCGGTGATGAGAATGCAAACAAACCGGGGGCCGGGAATTAAGGTCAAGAGACCTGGGCTCCACGGGTTCCAGCAAGGCGGCGCTGCTGCTGTACTGCCATGGAGAGCCATCAAATCTCCTCATCGGAAAGGAATGCTTCCATCTCAAGGGCGCCGCGATCCGATCACCCCCCCCAAAGAAGAGAGTCAGACATGCAACGCCGCAATCCCAGGATACCGTTCTGCCCCACAGCCTGCATGTCTCATATGCGGTTTGAATGTGTGTGTATGACTGCCTGTGTTGTTGCTTGTGTTGGTTTAGCTAGAGATATGTGCCGAGAGGGTTGATATATTTGAACATGGATGCATCCAGCACCTCGAGCCCTTTCTTTTTATTCAACTTTTATTCAACTCGCGCATCACCACTACATGTTTCCACAATGTTCTTGGATACATCTTTACCGAAAATTACCGCCAGAATGGAGTGGCCTACGAAGTCTGCTGGACTCCCCATCGGATCCCAGTATAACTCGGTTGCCAACTACTCTTACCCTCGACATGAAGGAGGCCCGCTGCGTTATCAGAATCAGTGTTCCCCCAAAGACAGATCATCACTTGGTTCGGAGGGATCTTCCCCCTGGCTTGATCGACGACCGAACGGACTCGGAAGCTTCAGGGGATGATGATTATCACTATCATACTCATACCACCGAGCTTTGGGATACTTTCTGGAAGCCCGAACATGATGAAAGAAAGAAAACTCTCACAGGAAAGAGTTCAAAGAGCCGTTACCCAGCTTTGATCCCTTCACCTCAAGCTCTGAGGCAGCGCCCTCGAGGACCTAGACCTCAACCACGACAGGCTTGGCCACTTCCTGATCGTCAACCAGAGCAGGGCCTGAAGCGCCCACCAACCTATTCCCCCTTCCCAAAGGCCGCGGAATTCCCACCTCGAACTTGTTCCAAGCCGCCCTGTAGGCCACCGAGGTCACCCTGTTGCGAGAATGGCTTCCTCGCTCCGCCGGTGCAACATCTGCCTAGGTTGACTGTCCCCCGATCTTCCTCCACACACCTCTCCCCGAAGAGCCCTCTCTCGCCATATTATCTCCCACCTCCTCGCTCACCCGTGACATCACAGCGACCAGCTACATCCCACTGCGCACGAACACCTAGTCACGTGGATCAAATATCACCCACATTCTCGGAGCTAGGTGTGCCCTCAATCTACTCAGGAGCTTCCCGCTCTGCTACCCATCTTCCCCTCCCAGGACAACAACATCCTCACCACCTCCGTCCTTACAAATCAAACAACCAACTCTACAACAATAAACCGCTACCCCAGCCTCAACCTCACTCCGTGTTCGAGTACGACTCAGACAGCGATACGGGCCACAATGAGGGCATCTCACCAACGCTCGCCTTCTTTCGTTTTAACAAGAAGAGTGAGAGCCGGTCTGCGACTAAGTCCGCCCACCAATCCGTTGAGGCTGCCACCGCCGCTCAGCGCCGTCGACACAGGCGCAAGCGGGAAAGCTCTATGGCTAACCCACCAACCCCCCTCGGAAACAGAAGCAACAGCTGCCAGACGTTCCGTCTCTTTCATCTGCTGGAGGCGGAGGCATTCCCGGCCCAAAACAGCGACAAAGCGATGTCATAAGTCGAATGCTTGGCCGAGGGGGCCGGTGACAACACACTCATTCATTCATTCATCTATTCATTACTTGATTCTTCTTTTCTTTACTTGATCAACGTTTCAACAACAGACTGGCAAAAAGCCCACAAACCATTTCCTTATTTTCCTTAATTCTTAATCGGGTCGAAGCCGGCCATGGATCGGGCGCAAAAGGGGTGGCGGGTTGTTCTTTGAAGTGAACGAGCTACTCGCCGTGCTTGATCGTATTGGCACACGACTTAACATGATTCTGCATCACACTTTTTCTTTTCTTTACTGTCTGGGGGGATTGAAGCACGAGTGAGGCGCACCTGTAAGGGTGGGTATGGGAAAACACGCGACAATGGGAGCATAGGAACGGTTTCATTCCAGGGAATGTAGTCGGGATGACAACCAGCAGGCTGGACAACTGAATGGGTGGGTGGGTGGTGCATCGCATGATTCACTGGAGTTGCCATGTTTGGACATGTCTTGTATGCAGCATACGAAGGACAGGTGTCCAAAATCCACTTTGTTTGTTGAAGAATCGCTTTGAGACAATTTTGCGGCCCGAATGCCCGTTTCTCGATCCAGCTCATATTTGCCCTGTGCTGGTATGCACTGCGTAGTCCCTCCTCTATGTTAGTTCCAGCAACCTACTTCACATTCCACACTTTGACTTGTAGCCCATTCATACACGCATTCCACAGGTAGATACATACATCGTGACTATCATTATCATAAACATCAACATCAGCCCACCCAGATTCCTTAAAACTCCAAAAACCTACCGTCCGCTATGCAGCAAAAACACATTACCATAGATAACCCTCCCAGATCCTCCCTCTATGTAGGTATAAAAAACGTATCATAACTAAACCATAGATCGAACAGACCTGGATCTCAGTCGCTTTTCTGTGAATTTTTTCATACGCCGTACGCTCAATCGGTGCTCATCTCGGCCTGGGACAATGCCGAAAAACCAGGTGCTCTCTTCTCGTGTATCGTCGCGTCCAACGCCGAGACGACCCTCGAGGTCCTCTCGAGATCGGACTGATCGGAAAGCGGCATCTTGAGTAAGCTCCTCAGCGGAGCAGAAGCTGATCATCTCCCCGATGGAAGTGACAGGACGAGGGAGGAGAAATTGTCTTCGGTGGGGCACCATCAGAGACAACCCCCCAACGTAGAGGAACAGGAATGCTAGAAGAACGCCAAAGACTGGCATGCTTGGGTACATGCGGACTTTGCCGTCGATGCCAGTTAAAGCCATAAAGAGCCCACCGGCTAGGATTGGTATGAAAACAAATACTGCTGCCAGGAGTGACACGGCTGCTACTCTCCAGTGTCCGTTGTTGGTTGCCCTCCATGTTGACTGTAAAGGCAAACATGCTGCATAGTCGGCCAACAAAGACCTTCGAGCCAAGGAGCCGTTGACTTCATAGAGATCAGCCCAGGGCTGATGAATACGGAGTGCCTGGTCGACGCTCTGGAAGAGCAAGAAGAGGATCATTCCAATCAATGATGGTACGAAGCTGAAGACAAAGTTGGCAGGGGAGAAGGCAGACCGAGTAGGCTTGGCCGTTACTCCTGCGAAAAAGCCGGATTCAAGTCGAGTTTGGGGCAAGAAGGAGACTATGAGCAGGGCCAACAGAAGCAAGGAGCTTACAGCGACAGAGACAAGAACCGGGCCGTCACGAAGACACCACGGTAGATATTTGCCGCGAGCACGATCAAACGAACCGACCGGCGCCAGGTCTCTACTATCGACCGACGGATCATCGCTTGCCCTTCTACCCATCGCGGGGGGTAGTGCCTTGGCATCTTGATCGTCACTTGAGGCACCAAGGGTGTACCAGATACCGCCTGTGATCATATCCTCTGTTCGCCAGTAGCCTAGTCGATCGAACCATCTCTCACGTAACTGAGCTTTGAAATCGGCGCTATTCTCGGCGAGGTCGTTGCGTGCATAACTTGCCATGCCATTGCTGCGGTTCAGCAGAGGCAATGCATCACCGATAGATCGAATGTCCCAAATCAGACCAGTCCACTGTCCGAACCAATAAACCATCAAGGCTGCTGTTGACAGAAGAAGGATGATATACAACGCGACCAAGGTCCAAACAACACCCTGGACCGGTGCCCAGATCCATTTATCTCCCACATAAATGCAAGCAAACGTCGCGCTTTGTAGGGGAATGGTAAAAATCGCCAGCCACGTTGCAACATCAAATAGCTTAAACTGCCATGGCCCAACAAACTGAGGTAGCAGGAATGAAACGGGATACAGTTGTTGGAACAGTGCCATGTACCTCTCCCGAGGATCCTCATTGGCTAATGCGGTGAAGGGTAGGATTCGAAGAGAAGTGGTAACAATGCTCTGAGCATATATGAATATGATGCCAGCAAGCAGTTGTGGCAAGATGCGAAATACGAAGTATTGACCAGAATAGATACTACCGGGATACGGCGTCAACCCGTCATGGCCATCTGAGTACGTGGCAGAAAAGATGAGAGCAACTGTCATTAAAAGACATAGAATGATTAAGATGATCATTGAGAATGGTCTCAGTATTCGTGGCTTGAAGGTGAGGGGCTGATATGTTCTGCTTTGGGGGTCGAGGCTGTGCCTCATATCTTTGGTAACGGGAACCCAGCGACTTGATGTGATAGCGGTTGGATCAACAGTACCCGCGGAAGATCGTGGAGGTTGAGGGAAGATGGGAATGTGATGTTGTTGAGCAGGCGGTTGAGCGGGGAGATCAGGTCTAGCCACTCCTGCACCCAGATGTGCTGGTTGATCGTGAACATTGGCGATGTCTGGGGGAGTGACTTGCGGGTATGTGATGGGCCGCGTTCCCACCTCTTCATCTCTAATATTTCGAGGTAGCTGATATCGCTCAGAGGCCACATCTGAAGTACCGGAGAGGAGGTGCTGCGGTGGAGAAGTACCGTGAGCACCAACCAGAGCTTGCAAGGCGTATTGGATATATGGTGTGTCGTCAACGCCCGGTGTCACCTTGCCCGCAGCCAGTGCCAGTTCATCCTTAATGTTGATGCTGGCCATGCGGGCAGCGTTGTCGGCCGCAAACATTGCTAATTGAGCTTCGTCAAAATGCACTACAGGTGTTTGCTCTGGTGACGTGATGGCATGGTATCCAACAGGCTGAACAGAAGGGTTCGCAAACAATCGATCTGGGCCGTACAGCTCAGAAACAGAGTCTGTCTGTGAGGGTGGTGAAGGTGGTGAAGGCGCGTGTGGTACGACGGTAGGCTGAGGGGATAGCGAGTTGTTTGCAGTCGATGATGAGTTGCGATATCGACGACTTCTCCTTCGCTCACGCTGCTGCTGACGTATGGTAGAATGTGAATCGATTTCGGAAATCGGTCTAGGTTGCTGTGATGACCAAGAGCCCGATCTACGTCCGTTAGAACGCCCGCTGAGAGTTTTGTGCAACTTGGATGTCAGATCCGAAGATTGAGGGGCTTCAACATAGTCGAAGTTGAGATTTTGGAAATTCATGATGTGTATGCTATGCAAGCCCAACTCCACTAACGCACGCTGGCCAATTGCTACTGCAGGGTGCAATGCAAGAAGAAAGAAGCTGCATAATGTGCGGCTTGACTAGTCAAATATCGTTGGGATTTTCAAGAGGCTGGGAGAGAAGAGGAGGGAGAAGGTTGGGATAGCTTCCAGCCCCCAGGCCCCACGAGGAGTGTGACCTGAGTCTTTGGGAGCATGGGCGATGGAGCCGTGATGGGACACGCAGAAAGACGAGAAACTAGTACTGACTCACCTGACGATGATGGCAAATGAATATTCTAGTAGCGGTGATATCAATTGCGAATTCTATAAGAAGATGTCGAATGTGAATGAGTGTGTTTGCAATGGTTGATGATGGGTAAAATAAGAGAGGGGTAAAACGTGGTGGTGGAGGACCTATGCAAGCCTGTATGCAGAGCAGCTACCTTAGGTGCAGCTTAAGTGCAGCAACAGCAGCTTTGTTCAGAGTGTTGGCACAGCTTTCGCAGAGTGCTTGCAGCTTCTGACCCATTTCGGAGCTGAGCGCTGAGCAAACGGGTGGCGCAGGCGGCCGAGAGTGACCCGCACTACGGGAGGCTGGGGAGCATGGGTCGGTGTGCCGAAGAGCCCTCAAACGGAGAAGACCGTGTCAGCTTTCAAAGATTTAGGCCTAAGTGTCTGTGCAAATATCCCTCTTGTTTTTGGGAGAGGAGGATGATAAGGCTGATGATGGTGTTGATTGAAGAGAGAAGAGTTTTTTTTTTTTTTTTGTCTTTCTCTTTCCTTGAAGTGTTCTCTCGCATTTGGCAAGTGTGCATCGATGTGAGTCCGGCATTCCTTCCATGCTGTGCTGGCAAAGGTTGCCTGGCCCACTTTTCGCCAATGGTGTCGGCTCCGCGCAACGAGGCGTGCCAGCGCATCAAGACTTCCAAGGCAGTGCCCTGTAGATAATCAATTCCTGAATCTTTTCATTATATATATACGAAATACACTATAAATATCTCTTGCGGATAGAATACATGCAGATGCTTGAGTATAGGTATATATGGATGGGCATGGAATACCAATGCGGGCGCTTTGTACTTCAGAGCCTGCCATTCTATCCATGTCGTCTTATTGATTTGCCCCAACGACCCAGTCATCGTTACGGCGGCGGCTAGTCCATGGATAGAGTGCTTGCAGCTTCTCATATTTCATGATGATCCATATACCTACCTAGTACGATAGAACAGGTCCATAGTTCATGAAATAGTGATTGCTAGATCTGTGATAGTTTCTCAAGTGGGGGGGATGAAAAAGCGCTGCTGGTGTCTGATGAAACTGGATGTAGTAGAATGCGCGAAGATTACAAGTTAAATACATAAAAATTAAGAGTAATAGAGCGAATCACTAGGTAGGCGAGAGGAATCAACAGAAGTAACAGCAATTTCTAGAGCTTGCAGAAACTCAGTGCCAGTTCACTATCTTAGCAACTGGTGGTGCTGTACGGAGTACCTTCCCCCACCATATCAAGGGCATCCTCAGCCACGATAAGAGTTCTCCCATCTCTCACGTGCCAGGTCCCGTGACTAGCCGAATTCCTTCCCGGCGGGGTTGAAACTCTTTTGGTGGGGTTCAAGCTCTGTAAGCATGATGTAATATTGGAAATTCCATTTCCCTCGATTGTTGTTGGTCAATTGAGACACCGGGCATTACTGCATGCTGAAGAATCGTTTGGTAATTCGCAGGGAGACTTCAAATGTTTAGACTATATCTTGTAATCCGTAGCATGCCGTCACAAATAGCTTCCATTAGCAGACACGAACATTCTCCTTACTTCTCTACAATCAAGTATATATGACGCGCCTCACTCTCTGGTCTGCAGTTTTCGTTGCAACAATTTCCATCCTTCTCATCTACACACCAAAGTACATGCCATTGCTCTTTGAGAACAAGATTATCAATATCATAACCACATTTACATCAAGCAACAACCACAGCATCAACACTCAACAGCAGTCAATGATCAAATCTGCTGCCAACATGTCCAAATCTGTTCTCCGGCAAGCCAAGATCACTCCTCACCAGTCTGGTGCCAGGGGTCATGCCGATCATGGCTGGCTCAACACCTACCACAGCTTCTCCTTTGCCAACTGGCATGACCCGAGATTCAGCCACTTCGGATCTCTACGTGTCTTGAACGAGGACCGAGTCAAGGCTCAATCAGGGTTTCCTACTCATCCTCATCGGGACTTTGAGATTTTCAGTTACATCTTGTCTGGCGAATTGACCCATCGGGACTCTATGCTTGCCAAGGGCGACGAGGGAGGCCAGTCAGACAAATTCTTTCGCATGCACCGTGGAGATGTACAGTTCACGACTGGAGGAAGCGGTATCGCCCATTCGGAGATGAACGAGCACAAGTCAGACACAGTCCACTTTCTTCAGATCTGGGCGATCCCCTGGAAGAGGGGACTTACTCCACGATACCATACACGCAACTTCCCAGACGAGGAAAAGAGAAAGGACTTTGTCAAAATCCTGAGTCCACTCAAGGCCGGAGAAGACGCCACAGCACAGGAGGAAGCCGACGCTGAACCCACCATCCCCAACACCATCCCCATCCATGCCGATTTTGTCATGGGAGCGGGTATTATTGCTCCCGGCGGCAAGTTTGAATGGAAAGTTGGTGGCGAGGGAACCAAGGAAACCAAGAGAAAAGTCTACGTGCACTTGCCCATGACGAAGAATGGAAAGGCCAGGATTCGATTGGATGGACGCGAGGACGCAGAATTGGTCGAAGGAGACGGCGCATTCGTCGATCTTGTTAACTCTGGAGACAAACTTGCGGTGGAAAGCATTGGAGAGGCAGACGCTGAGGTGATCGTTTTGGATACTGCTTGAAAGGGGCAACTTGGCGTTTTGTAGCAAGGGGTGTCTATTCAATTTGTACCAACATGATGGATTATAGAAATAGTGTATTGTGCTCTCTTATGATCTCAATGATCAAGAGGTTGAGATAAGATTATAATACCAGGAATAGCTTATACTGATTTCATCAATACCGCTCCTTTTCGGAGTACCAAGTATGTGCCCGTGGAACAGCATAGCAATAAGGGGGAACATTGGTTTTCCTTTTGTAATAATATAAAAAAGAAGCAAGCATCTGGATCCGAGATTCCGAGCCCAAGTTCCCTGCTTACAACAGAGTTCAGAACTCCTGAACCGGCCTAGTTCTTGGCGGCCGTATCCACCCAACAGTGCTGAAGAGACGGGCGTACTTTGTATAGGCAATCTCGGTATATAGAGCCCTTTCCCTGGCAACCGTGTCTCCAGTGATCAGCATTTGATCGGACAGAAGATTACCGAAGGGGGCTAATGATGTTTTCATCAGGCTGACCAAGGCAGAGGAAGGGCCCTAATGGAGAACGAACAAGCATCCCTTGAATTGTGAATGATGAAGGGCATTAAGCGAAAGACAAAGTGCAGGCCCGTTAGATTACACTATCTGCTTAACTTTATGCTGGTAATATTTTTATTCAATGCATTTCCAAAATAAGTGTTTATCAATCTTTATTAGGTAGTATCCCCGGTCATTAGGCCTTTTCAGGAATTAGATTGCAACGGTTGGCGACATGCTTGCTTTCTCTCCGCCCAACAGATGCTTCTGATGTCAATGTTGCATGCATTCAAGGAAGAAGCCGTGTGATTGATGTGTGATGTCGGGATGGGCTATTGGTGTTGGTCGCTGCTTCCGACATGGGTCCTCCGTTACTTCCTCAAATTCCTATTGCTAAGAATAAAATCTGCCCCACATGAAAAAATCTTTTCCCTCTTCACGCACACAAACTAAACCATTTGAAGACGATGAAGAGGACACGAAGAGTAATCATCTCGTCAATCCGGCTTAATCCTCCGAAAGGGCTCATTGCGGAGGCATCTACTTACTTGCCTATTGGAGGAATTTATCCAAGCCCACCCGCCTTAAGAGAGTCTACTGATACGCCACTCACGCTTCCTCGCAGAGCAAACAGGGACTTGGCTGTGAATGGGCAATCCTTTTGCTGCAGGGGAGGGGAATGCCGTGTCTTTTGTGCAGGTCATCTATCCAGCCGTGAGGCGAAATGACACCACTCGCTTCGCTCTTGGCTTCACTTGCAGGAGTCGACCACACCCATCATAGCCTTGAATAAGATGATCTTGGATAAAGGAGTTGGATGAATAATCTCGGGTCTCCTTGTGGCCGCTGCTGTACCACCCGTGTATGTGAAGACGCAACAGCAACAAAGCAATGGGTGTCAAGGGCCTCTGCTGACCGCGGTAAAAAAGAAAAAATCCTCTCGGCCGGCAACATCCCTTTCACGCTCGCCTAGGTTTGTTGCTTAGAACCACAATTGTTGACTCACCGAATTCAAATGTTGGCTCAACTCATGAGTATTCCGCTGTGGTTGCGAACTAACCCTGACTGTTCTTTGGTCAGCCGGAGGGCGTACTAGGGTCTCGCTCGAATTGACTCGGCGATACTACCAACATGAAATGGAAAGGAAAAAAATAGACAACTAAAATCTTCGCGATAATGGCTCGAAGCAAACGTGTGAATCCACCGAACCCACCATCACCGTTTGCCCCATAGATCCCGCGTGCTCAGACCAATAACCGTTGGAGGCAGGCCACCTCTTGGATGTCCCGCTATGCCTGTTCCTGAATAACGGCATAAGACAAAGCAGCCGCCCGCTCTATGCATGCATGAACAAACCGAACGGGGGGTCTTTTTGTGGTCCGGCTGCCTGCATTCACGGTCATGTTGTGAGCGAGATTGCCATTCCCAACTGCTATCTCCGCCCAGTCCCCATGCTGCCTGGAGAAAGGATGGAAACTTCTCCATGTGAGGCTCCAGGGGCGCCAAGAAAGGAAATAGCCGAATCCACATTAAGAGCCCCTTGGTGTTGGTTGCCTGTAGTGTACTCCGTATTGTAACTGGTGAGAGAATGCCTGTGGGTGCAAAGGTCAAAATGGGACGAACGCCTCGATTCTGCTTGGCCTTCTGTACCATCTTTCTCACACCAACTTTGTTTCTGTGTATTCTTCAGACGGCTCGGTCCTAGGCCAGTTGCAGACGGTTTTTGTTTGCGTCCTTTCCTTGATCTTAGTATCATCACGTTCCTTACGGCCTCGGCCACATTTCAGTCTTTCTATTCACCTTCGTTCATTATGGCTCTCGCCGCAGCCGGCGCCACCTTTGGTGTGCTCAATGGCTTTTTTGTAAGTCGTTCGAACCTTGAGCAGCTCTCCCAATAAGACACTAACGCGTTATCACCAGGGGCAATTAGGTAGTGATCGTCTCCGCGACCACTGTGACACTGGCATCGACACTGTCACTTTGGGATTTGTCAACTCGTCGCCGGAGAACGAGATCTCGGGTCTTCCAGGAACCAACTTCGCCGGCCATTGCTGGAATGGAACCTATACTGTCAAGGGCGGCCATGAATCCAACCTTTTGAGCAACTGCTACTGGCTGAAGCAGGACATTCCTTACTGCAAGTCTCGTGGTGTTAAAGTCCTCTTGAGTATTGGTGGCGACCCTGATAGAGGAAATTATGAGGTTAGCAGCAGGAGGAACGGAGAAAGCTTTGCCGACTTCCTCTACAACGCCTTTGGTCCCTACCGCTCTGATTGGACTGGGCCTCGTCCTTTCGACATTGGCCCCACAGAGCACACCTCCGTTGATGGTTTTGACTTTGATATTGAAGCTGGATATGGTACGTTGAAGCTCAGGCTCAATTTGTAGAAAGGTGGCCTCTAACTTAAACCAGACAATCGGCCGTACATTACCATGATTGACATATTTCGTTCCCTCGACCCTGGCCTCATGATCACTGGTTCTCCACAGTGTCCTACCTCCTTCAACTTGGCCTACATGCAGCAGATGATCCAGCACGCCGCTTTTGATAGACTCAACATCCAATTTTACAACAACCCGGGTTGCGACGCTGTTCCTGACCACCATTTGATTACTCTCAATGACGGTCTTGGACTTGGATCGCTGCTTGGGCTCAACGACAGATTCAACTACGATGAGTGGGAGAGCATCATTGCTAGCAGCGACAAGAGCAGGGACGCCAAACTTTATATTGGTCTTCCAGCTTCCCCTCATGCTGCAAGCAATGGTTATCTTACTCCTACGCAGATGAAGGAGCTTGTCTGCTTGATCAAGAATCGAAGGCACTTTGGTGGTATTTCATTGTGGGATCTTACTCAGGGCGACATGAATGTTGTCGATGGCAAGGCCTACCAGCAGCATGTCATGGAGGCGCTCAGGTATGGCTGCGCTGCTGTCCCGACCTCTACGACAAGCACGTCTGTCTCCTCAACTACTTCCAAGGCTACCAGCACCTCATCTACCAGTTCTTCGGCTGTCTCAACTACTACCTCTACCACTTCTGCTCTGACGACAACTACTTCGACTTCTACCTCTGTCAAGTCCACCACTACGTCGACAACATCTTCTACATGGACAACGTCTGCTACGTCGACAACGTCTGCTCAGTCCACTATATCTTCTCAGTCCACGACATCTTCTCAGTCCACGACATCTTCTCAGTCCACGGCATCTTCTCAGTCCACAACGTCTGTTCAGTCTACGGCATCTTCTCAGTCCACAACATCTGTTCAGTCCACTACGGCAACTTCTGCATACGAAACAACCTCAACAACGTCGACTCAGCCTACCACTGCGTCTAGTCGCTCAGAGTCAACACTTCTTACTGAGCCTGCAAGCACGAGCATTTCTACCCAGCCCACCACTTCATTGACATCTGCTGAGCCCACGGTAACAACTTCCATGTGGGAGACAACCTCGACGTCCTCGACCGCGTTCACTCAACCTGCAATGACTTCTGATGTTTCAACGTCGCTAGGCGACCCTACTAAGTCTACAAGAACAAGCACTTCTGCTGAACACATTACCACCTCGTTGACAACTCCTGTTGAGCCTACCACTTCCAGCGTGTTGACTTCCGACGCTTCCACTGAGCCTGCCACCACTGGCACCTATGGCGAGCCTAGTACTTCTATTGCTTCTAACAAACCGGTGACTACATTAAGCTCGGCTGAGTCCACTACCATCTTGAGCACTACCGATGCTGTTACAACTTCGCTAGCCTCAACCCGAGTGGAGACCACCACTGCCTCTGTCAGTGCCTCAACAGATGCCCCCGGTGATGTTTTCACTAGCACCTCTAGCCAGGGTTCCCACAGTTCTTCCGGCAGTGTTGTCGTTACCTCGAGCAAGCCAGCCCCAACTTTCAGCATCCCTAGTCAGGTAGAATCCTCCGGTGTGTCTACTCACTCCGTAGCGAGCACTTCTGGGAATGTTGTCGTTACCTCGGGCAAGCCAGCCCCAACTTCTAACCCCAGTCAGGTAGAGTCCTCCGATGTGTCCACTCACTCTGTGGCCAGCACCGGCTCTGCTATTCCGTCGTACCCTACTTCTACCCAGGCCTCTGCTGGCCTTCCAGGCTCTACCGTCAACCCCACTGGCTGGAACTCTACCACTACTGGTCCTAGCTCAGTTCCGATGACTACTAGCACCGTCTTCACCACCTCAGTCCACACAGTCACCAAATGCCCAGCCTACGTTGTTGACTGTCCTGTTGGAAAGGTGACCACTGAGACTATTCCCCTGTACACCACTGTCTGTCCTGTTACTCAGACCGCTCAAGCCCCTAAGCCTACTATTACTGAAGCTCCATGGACCACCAGCACCGTGTACACGACTAAGATTCACACCGTCACCTCTTGTGCCCCTGAGGTTGTCAATTGCCCTGTTGGTAAGGTTACTACACAGACTATTCCTTGGTATACCACCATCTGCCCCGTCACTGCGACTGCGACTGCAATCCCCTCTGGCCCCGGTCCTATTAGCCCTCCTGAGAATACCCCTGTCATTCGGCCTGGTGAGGGTAGCCCTGTCACAACTCCTGAGGCTCCTGAGGATACCCCTGTTAAGTCTCCTGGTGAGAGCGATCCCATCAAGACGCCCAAGGCTCCTGAGCTTCCTCAGGGAACCCCAGCCACTCAACCTGGTAAGGGCGGTCCTGTCCAGACTCCCGAGGCTCCAGAGACTCCCGATGTCCCTAAGAATGCCCCAGTCATCAAGCCTGGTGAGAGCAGCCCTGTCACGACTCCTGAGGCTCCAGAAACACCCGAGACTCCTGAGGTCCCTAAGACGCCTGTGGCTCCCTATACTAGCGTCAAGGTTCCTGGCTCCACCGGGTTGCAGACCATTGCTCGTCCTACCACCATCGTTGTTGTTCCCCAGCCGTCCGTCGGTGATGGTTGCAATGGTTCCAATTGCCCCACTGGGCCTGCTCCGGGCGCTCCCGTTGGCACAGGTGTTGTGCCTGGTGTCCCAGCTCCCACTGGCGGCTGGTCAGGTGTCCCTGTTGAGCCTCCATCTCCCCCAATTGTTCCCGTGACAAACAGTGCCTCCATGCTCTGCGTTAGTGTGGTTGGTGTTCTTGCCATGGTGGCTGTCCAAGTCTTTGCTCTGTAAGCTGGTATTGAGAGTTTATGAGTCTATTCTAGTTGTGTATATTTATCAGTAGGAGGTTTGGAGTGTACGATTTTCTCAATCTAAAAGACGTTGTTTGGATACCATTTTTGCTTTCTTATGTGATTGCATGTAATGATAGTGTTGTGTAATTTAGTTATTCCTTGCGGAGCTGAAGGCGCCTTTATGTGATATTTATTTGGTATCCATGTCGGAGCACCACTTCATCTCATTGTGTTCATTGTAGGTCAGATATTAGCGTTACTCAATTTGCGTTGAGCATTCGCTGTGCACATGCGTTCAGTATCCGAGGGAGCTCGACGTTCTATCTGTCGTTGAGTCCTGTTGTATGTGACAATAGCTAGAGATTAGGTCAAAACATTAAGTAACAAGGACCCCCAGGGCTAGAGTTGAAAGATTATGAATCATAAGTTATATATGGTTTGGTAAAGGATCCTCTGTTCTTTGCATGAGAGTTATTGGTTGCACCAGTATTCACACTTGATTGTCATTCGTGCGTGCAAGCTACAGGGGTAGACCAACACTGAAGAAAAGCGATAGCCCAAGAATCATCATCGCAGATCGCGAATCTACTCTTCCTATACCACTATCCCCAGGCCCTCCAGTCGGTCCTGCGCCCATCGTCGGCACCAACGAGGTCGGCACACCCCCACCCCCACCCCTATCCTTCTCATCATCCCCTTCCTCTGGAACCACCTCCTGCGAATCCGTCCAATACCCCAATGACGTGCAATCCGCCTCGTAGTAGCTTACCATGTCTACATCCTCTTCTCCTTCTCCTTCTTCTTGTCCCCCCTCTTCCGCGTAGTTGGACGCAATACACCACCTACACGCGGACAACCGCCGCAGAACAGGTTTCGTACACATACACTCCGCGCTCGTGCGATTAAAGAGCAGCCAACCGTAGTAGTTCGATCCTCCGGGCGAGGGAACCATATCTACTCCCAGGGGTTTGAAGCGTCGACCCAGGGGTGTTAATTCGCATTCTGCGATTTGCGATTTGACGACGCGGCATACACTGCTGCAGTCGCTTGATGTGCCGAGGCCGGTCTGCGCAGGCATGGAAGCCCGTGTCGTAGAAGGGTACGCCAGCGTCTCATTCGCAAAATACCCAAACTCCTTGCAATCACGCCTATACGCCCCCGCCACCCTCTCCCCATCCCTCCTCGCCCCGCCCCCATTCTCGAACCGATCCGCATCAAAGCACGCCGCGCAAGGATTAATCTCTACGCGGGCTCTCGTGCAGAAGCACGCCGCCTGGGCGTAGGATCCCACGACGGAGGTTTCGGGACCCTTGGTTGAGCCGCCGAGGACCTTGGGTAGGCCGGTGACGTTGCGAGTGGAGGGCTCGGGGATGGAGGACCATGGTGTGGAGAGGGGCGGGAGAGAGCAGGATTGGAGGAGGGAGGAGATGGGTTGGCATTCTTTCTCGCAGAAGGGGGATGCAAGTGGCAGTAAGAGTGCGAGAAGCAGTATGGGGATCATGATGGGATGCCTTCTCTCGCTTTATAAGAGGCTATTATCAAAAAGGTAGATCAGTCGTTGGAACCTTGAATTCACCTCTTCCTTTAACCCCTTTCCTGAGTTCAATCATAGATTATGTTTTCTTGTAAAGAAGAGGAAGACGAGGACGAGGACGAAGAAGACAAAGGGGATGAAAAATACAAGCTTTAAATAAAATAACTAAATGTCAGCCAACACCTACTTCAGACAATGGCCTCCGAAGATCATCACGGCACTAGAGGCTTCGCGTCTCTTGGCCTGCTTGGCAAGCTGAGTCCTTCGAAACGTGATGCAGGCACAGGCTTAGTTGACAACGGCGTTCCCATAATAAAGTATATAGAGCGTAAACCCCATATGTTCTTGGAGAATTCGGTTAATTCAACGGCTGTTGCGAAATGTTTCACTCATAAGGAGAGAGAGAGAGAGAGGGAATCTACATCTTGATCAATTCGAGCAATGTTGGATTGCTGTCAAGGATGCGGGAGGATGTCATGCCGCATTACGCTTCATCAAGTTCAGCTGTCATATCGGCTGAGACCAACTCGGGAGATGGAACAAGCCGTTTCACGCCACAGCAGCTACTCTATTCTAAGCTTAAATATGAACCCTCCCTCACCTCTTAGAGCTCCAGGGTCATTTTAGGCTTCTTAAAAAACACTGCGCATAAACACTCTCCAGGGCTGATTCATCAGTACGTCTTGAGAAACAGGAGCAGGAAGAAATTTCATTAAACTGATCAATAATTTAGACCGTCTTAACATCATAACCCGACTTTTCTGGAGTCAGTGTTCCACTCGTCTCCTCACCCACGATGACTGGCTCTGTATGTTTCTGTGGCCTCTTGCCCGTGACTATCGCCTTGGTGATCCGCGCCAATGTCGATCTGCTCTCCCATGCTGGATATAGTCCAACCGCAATAAAGGAGCAGAAAATCCAAATGATGCCTACTGTGACCCAGCCAGTGAAGAAGCGCTTGGAGAAAATGTATCCAGTGCCATACATGGGCATTGGCCACAGAACAAGTAAAGATACGGCCCTAGAAGCAATTAGCGAAACAGAAATGGTTGGAAAAGTCGAGTAACTTACATGGCGACGGTGGCAATGGAGGCAATCTTAAAAGCTCGGTTGAGCTTGCGCTGTTCCTCTTCAAAATCTGCCTGTTGCTTAGTCTCCAACTCTCGCTGAGCCTCCGTATCCAATCCTGACGCTTCAATCACATCATGGTCGTCTGCTTTGCGAATATCCATCATCGACTGCCAGTCATACTTGTCAATTCCAAATATCAGACAGCATATAGGAACGAAGATCAGGGGCGCCAACAACGCTACAACATTTCCAGCCAGCATCGGGTCGTTTGATCCTGTGCATTCAACGTCCAACTTGCTGCACTTCTTCTTCGCCGTGACTAACCAGGCAACAATGGCGCAAACCGTCCCCAGAATAGGTGACAAAGTCGCAGTCCATCGGTTTTGACCGCTCCACAACAGCGTCAAAGTTGCTGGAATTACGGCCGCCGAGATGAGGACACCCATAAGAAGGTAGAGATAGCCCATGGAAATGCCATTGTACCACAGACCCGTGGAAACACAGCAGATAACCAATGCATAGGCAATCATGCTCATGTGCGATACCCATACGAGACTTTTGCCGCTTGCATTGGGCCGGATGTACGTGCGATATATATCATAGGTAAAGATGGACGAAGTTGCCACCAGTTCAGCGCTGAATGCTGATGTGACTGCCAGAAACAACATGATCAGCGTCGCAATGGCACCTCCTTTACCCATAAGAGCCACTGCAGCATATGGGAGAGCCAATCCAGCCGAAACCTCTGCCTCTGTCATGCGGTTCGGGAACGTTGGGAACCTAGGGCTAGATTCGAGCGCCAGAGCAGCAAGGCCGAGTGTCGTAGCCGTCAGCCATGGAATTGCAAACCAAGCTGCGCCCCCCATGATATACCCAGGAAGTGCGTGGACTGGACTCGCGGCGATAGCCTTGTTATAGTACCCGTTGTCGAGAAAGACTGTTCCAAAGCCGCCAACAATATTGATGACGAAGAAGATGGCGCCTCCGTGAGACCGCATCGTGAGATAGCTTCCGCCTTCGTTGCCGTCAACGGGGTGAGCTTTGGCCGCTTTGATGAGCAAATCGTACACGGCCGAGGGGCTACCCAGAATATCGGCGGTAGCATACGTCTTGAAAGCAAAAATCATGATGATGATGAGAACAACAAAGGTGTGAATATAGTCGGTGATAAATGTAGCCTTCAAACCACCAGTGAAGCTATAGGCTACAACAGGGATGGGGATCAGGAAGATGGCCGCAACAGCATGAGTTCCGGTCAAGGCATTGATGGTAGCGGCGCCACCAACAACAAGCATAAGAGAGACGAGAATGTTAGTCAAAAGACCAAAGACAATGAAGGTGAAATGGGCAGGTTTGCCATATCGCGCCTTGATAACCTCGAGGAAGGTATGCGCATTAGGAGCTCGTTTCTTCAGTGTGATTGCGATTGTAGCGAACAGCAAAATCTGAACGGTCGCGCCCGACGCATACCAAAACGGACCGGAGACGCCATATCGGTAGCAAACACCGGAACTCTGAAGGAGAGTCGCAGCCCATGTCCAAGAGGAGACGACGGCTGAGGCGACAAGTCCGGATTTGACTGTACGACCTGCAGTGTTGAACATTTCAGAAGTTTGGACTTCATTGTTGAACCGTTTGAGAATATGTGTCACAGAGATCTTGGGTACAATGCGTTAGCGAACTGTCCAAGTAATTGAGATTAACTGTCTCACCATGAAAATGGCAAAGGCGAAACCAAGACCCAGGACAATGCCATAGCCGTAGCCCTGGCTCAATGGTGGAGAGCTTGAGCCTGACATGATGAAAATAATGGTTGAGAAACTGGTATCCTCGAAAAGATTCAAAAGTTTAGAATTCTCCCAGACTGAATGTGTGGCGCTGTCTTATATCATGCCAAGACAGATCAATCCCAGATTTGAGGACGCCAAATCAACCGATCTTGGAGTTTGATCAGAGACTATTACGAGATATACTCTACAAATCCTCCACGAAATTCATAATGCTCCCCCATTTTAGTGGGCGCTTCCTGCATCAGGGGTACGCTGGTGCAGTGGTAGGGCCATGATCCGGTAGACAGGAACACTGATTGACAAGCGGAAGAACATTTGGGGCGTTGATGGGGGCAGGAAAAGCGTGGGATGGTTCCTGTTGGCCCTGCATTGCTGCATTGGACTGAAGCCGAAGCCGAAGTCGAAGCTGAGGATGGCTTATCTTTGCCCGCATGGTGTTGCGCAGAGATGGTTGGTCCGACGGTCGACGGTCGACGGTCGATGAGCCGCTGATAAGACGGATGCTGTCACATGCACGCAGAGAGATGGATGCACCTTGAATCGTTTTCCTCTCGTGGGATATCGGCTGCAGATGTGTGAAGGAGTTGAATTCCTCGAGAAAGTTTCATATTTTGAAATTGAAATTCTTAAATATGAAGGGAGATGTGACATTATGTATCTTTCCCCGCGGGCATCTGAATCACTGTGGTAGCATCCGCTTCCATCTCGTGTCTGCGTTGCGACCTGTCTCAGCTGTTTTGCATATCAGAATAAACGGCTGCTCGCCATGTTTTCGGGGGTAGAGCCGACGAATGAGGAGCAGGATGTTCGTTTGACAATTGCCTGTAATGCGCGATAAGAATCCCCTGTCATTACTAAAGCCATAAGTCAGCGTAGGTATATGAATCGTGCTGTTGTTTATCTCTACTTTTTAACCGCTTGATATCTTTTGTTACATCGTTCCGGTAGCTCCACCGCCAGTCATCAGCCGGGGTAAAAGATAGGCAATTGCTGATAAGAGATCTTCATTCCTTGTCCGTTTCTTATTTAGCCTCAGTCTCTCTAGCATGCTGTGTAAAGAGGCGGACAATGGCAGCTGAGTTTTCGACTTTTCTGAATTCGTCGCAGAGTGCAACCGTGCACCAGTCGGAATGGATCCAGCAAGTGAGACGGCGGGCGGATCGGGAGCGAGAGAATAGCTCTTTTTCACAAGAATTCGTTGTCGTGGGTGATGGATTGGAGATGCGATAAAGTCCTGAGACTTGAGACTTGAGACTTGAGAGATTGGTAACATGCAAGATTAATTGACATGTCGCTAGAACACGTGCCGCATCAAATGAAGGAAGTTGCATCCGGCTTTTTGGTGTAAGTGGGGTGGGGCACTGAATTGGTACCGTTTACGGAGGAGTATGGGGAGCCAATTCACGAAAACGATAAAACACCACCACTAGTAATAGCAAGGTTGTGATATGAGCAGAATTTCCACGGGGTAATTTGAAAGTAGGTAGAGCAAGTTCCAAACAAGGAGAATCAAGAGGAACAACAAAATTGAGTCTTGCATCTGTCATGATGCTGTTCACAACACAAGACATTTACATACTAACCTATACAAACGCTCGCCTCGAGAAGGAATTAACCAACCGCCTCACAACACATCAATCGACACGCATTCGACTTCCGCCGGCCAAATTCAACAATTCCAAACTTTACATCATTCAGTTTGTAAAGCCGAGGGATCGGACAGCCCTGAATCTGGAGCGAGTACAGCACAAGGGAAAAAGCCCAGGGTCAATGACAAGAACAGCGTCAACAGCGTCTGGGACATTAGCCATCACAATACCACGAGGAGAAAGACAAACTATTATATTAAATAAAGGTAGGCCATCTCATGTCCACGTCTAGAAGTATTTACGGGCTGCCATGTTTACAGATGTAATAACAAAGAGGCACGCAAAAATAGGAAAACAAACATCGGAACGCTGAACACCGTAGACAGATTTGTATCTAATATCTTCCCCGATTTCTAATGCTTCTGCCTGTCTCGTCTATTTTCTAATTATCTCATACATAGTGATATTTCAATACCCATGCAATACCTTACCATGAGCTCCAATTCCAATCAAATGCAAGCATCAGCGTCTTAAATCGCCCCCTTTTTGAGGCATCTACGAGACCCTCTTCAAAGATGCGAGCCCATTGACGCGCCAGATCTTCCAAGTCAAAGATTAGATTATCCTTGGCGATTCCAATCTCCTCGGCGACTGAGGTTACCTCTTTCCCCTCGATGCCGCATGGGATGAATCTGACCCATGGGTTCTCCGGGGCGTCGCCTGTCACCTTAATATCGATGTTGATGGCTGTACCAAGAGCAGTAATGTAGCGTCTGTGATGTACACCCAAAGCTGCAATCTTACGTGGCTGGCCGGCTGGAGATTCTACCCAAACACCCGGCTCGTCATGACTAGTAAATGACTTGACGTTGAATACCTCGTCTAGCAGCCGTTGTGTTGTAGCTTCCAAGTGGCTTGCATAAGACGACACGCTGTACTTGGGATATAATGGAGAGTGCATATCTAGAACTGGCCATAGAACGAGCTGCCCGGGTCCATGATAGGTAGTGAGTCCCCCGCGGTTCGTCTTTTTTACGTCCGGTAAAAAGGTTTCTTGAATATGCTTGTTTCGTTGGTGCAGATTGACAAAAAGTTGTCTTTGCAAGATACCCTCTTCACCCGGTGTGAGATTGCCTTGTCTACGACCTAGGGTGTAGATTGGTCTTGACTCGAAAGATAGGAGATGCGGTACGAGAGGCTCGCCGCTCTCGGTGCTTTTCCACTCCAAGTGCCTTTTTCGCAGCTGTTCTTGGTGTTCCTCAGCCTCATCGTAAGGAACGAGGTCTTCACCATTGATTGCCTTGAGATGCCGATGCACGAATAGACTCGGTTTAGACGATGAGCTAAAGAGTTGTCCAACGGCGCCCCGGCAAGGCCACGAACACGGCCGTCGCCGACGTAGCAAAGCTGATGCAGAGTTCCCGGGCCATAATCGGAACATGTGCCGCATCTTGTGATGACAAAACGGGCGGAAGAAGCCCTTCTAGCGTTGCCGTTTGGGAATGCGGATGTTTCCAAGGGCAAGGGAGCTAGATTGCCAAGGAACGTCCGGATTGACAAGCCAAGACTTGTCTAGACGTCACTCCCCGGGCCGGAAGGGGACTCCGAGGGTACAATAAATGACAATTTAGTGTTGATTTACGGTGAGCTGCCGGGTGTGATGACGCTGCTGTGGAGTTGATTGGCAAGCAGGGGAAAATATGGGCTGTTGGTTTGTGTTTCATTTCTTGCTGGAAAAAGGATGGAAGCGAGACGGACTAGGCTAACGGTCTTGTTTATTGGCGTAGGGTACTCCGTACAGCACTGATACAGCACTGAGAGGTACCTCTACAGAGATAAGCGTCGTTTCGAGTTGCATCATCGTCAAGTTCAAGGTTCTTCTGTCTAGAGGTGGTGTCATCAGGGTATGTACTAGAAAGTACCTAGTTAATCGATATGCGTTCGTTGCCCAGAAGCAGCAATAAATCATCAATTTCGGTTGATGATAAGATTTTCCCGCATTGTTGGATGGTTTCATGATGCAATCAATAGATTTACCACGGTACTTTACCTTGGGTAACTTTCATCACCAACAACACAATACAAAACGATTATTCAAGCTGAGTCGTCGTTATTGCTGGGGTTGTCAATTCATGACATCAGAGCTGGTGAACCCTTTGTGGCGTTGGAGTGAAAGAAGGTTTATGCCAAGTGTCTCCTCCTCCGCCGAGGTAATTCTCATACCGGAAGCTGAGGGTGTTGGTGATGAGGTAGTGATGCTACAGTGTGTGTCGTGTCCTGCCATGAAAACTTTTCAAGTCATGTCTCTGATATCTTGGGCGCTGTGTACTCTGTACTTTGGATACCTTGATTTGTTTAATTACCTTGAGGAAGGGAGCCGTAGATCTACATACAAGTCACGCTGCTGCTGCTGCTGTGTCTTTAAACCCTTGCCTCCACCATCTGCATTTGTATTTTTTTGCCCTGCAGAAACCCCAGAAAACAGAAAACAGGGTGTCGTCATCGTCCACTCCAGCGTCCAATGACAGCTGTCGGCTCAACGCCACTTCCAACCTTTGACCAAACATTTTGGCTGCGCTAGCATCTATAGAGCTTCCATAGCTCCAACAGGGCACTCGAACCACTAAAACGACGCACTACGTAACCAAGTTTGACCCTTCTATTCTACATAGGGTACTTCCAAGCTCTAAGCTTCCAGTACTCGAACTTGGAAGTAAAGAAACGAACCACAGTCGTCAACCATCAGCCCAACTTCTTCTTTCATACCCCCTCCCCTCCTCATATTCTTTCCAATCTACCCAATTGCCATTCATCTCTCAGCTGCCTCTTTATTTCTTACCGTCACTATAGTTATTAATTCATTCTTATCACTTTTATCAATATCGCACAAGGCTCGGCAGCAGAAAATCAAGGAAAACTCGAGTGAGACAACTACCGACCCCAGTTGGTTGCGCTAACGCAATCGAACCGTGAACATCACCCTGCCAATCTCATGGCCCTTGCTTCTTAATCTCTACCCGCGACAACCTTACGACCTCAGATCCTTGATTTCCTAGTCGCGACTTGGGAAAACTTGAGGCCCAAGGGTACAACATTAGCTTGGGAAACAGGAACTTCTTCGAAGCTTCTGCTTCTACTTTACTTCCCGCCACCACCATCTTCAGCTTCGCATCTTCTGCCGCTCAAAGACCAAACATCTGGTGATAGCTTCTACAATGCCCAAGAGTAAGTCAACAAACCCCCCTTATACAAACAAACAAACAAACAAACAAACTAATCGCATTCTCCCTCACAGACGGCTTGCTCGGCATCTCAGGCCTCGTCCTGCTCGCCACCTCCATCCTCTTCCTATTCTTCATCATCCTCCCCGGCGTCACAGACTCGACCCCGTTTGGCAAGACTTACTTCCTCCGCGCCGACACGAGCGGCATCACAGGCGCCCGCGCTGTGAGCCAGTGGACATACTTTTACATCTGCGGCGACGGCAACAAGGACTGCGGCGGGGCCCACGCTGCTATTCCCTTTGGCTATGCTTGGGACGGTAGGGCACAGAATGCGCCTGATTCGTTGATTGGGAGCTATGGCGGACACACGACCTCCAAGGAATACTACTACCTCTGGCGCTTTGGATGGGTCTTCATTCTCATCACCCTCTTCTTCGAAGTCCTCGCCTTCTTCGCAAGCTTTGTCGCTTGCTGCGGCCGTCTAGGCGCTGCCGTCGCATTCCTCATCTCCAGCTTCGCTCTTTTCTGCTTCTCCATCGCTGCTGCTCTGACAACGTACGTAAAACCCTTTTTTATCTCCTCTTTTTTCCCCCACCCCCTCGACTCAGATCGCTAACCCCTTCCTGCGTCTCACAGTGTCACCTTTGTCAAAGCCCGCGACCAGTTCAGGGATAACGACCGCAGCGCCAAAGTAGGCGTCTGGTCCTTTGGCTTCCTCTGGGGTGGCTACGCGGCACTCCTTATTTCTGTCATCCTCTTTGCTCTAGGCATGCGCAAGGACCGCGGCGTCGGCGTCGGCAGGAGCTACAGCACACGCAGCCGCTCCCTCGATGGCCGACGAGTGAAGGACGAGTATTCGTAGATCGGTCTTCGAACCTCGCTTTGGCCCCAGAATTACTTCTAAGCGGGCGGCTCTCCCTCATTCTAGGGTTCGAATACCGTTGGCTCAGAGTAACAACAAGCATAGGTGTTTAATCGACGTTAGTGGCGTTTTGTTTCTTGCAAGGTGATGTGACAATTATGTGTCACATATGTCTCTGTGTGTGCGTTTTTTCTTTGAACATAACGAGCATGGTAATGCCGAGATGGAAAGTAATATTACATGTATAATGTCTGTACGGCCATGTTTATGAGTGTATAAACACGATGGTTATTTTTGTATTTCAACCACCCCTCTTGGCTCTGGTCCAAGATTTGATACCATCAAGGAGGAAAAATGAGAGAAGCAGGGGGAAAAAAACAAGAAAGCATTAGTTTTTGAATCAATTAGTTCTCGAATCAGAATAAGTTTTCGCATTTCTACCTCATCTTGGTCCCATGCCCCCCTTGCCTGCCTTTCCCCCTTTCCCCGTTTGAAGTTGCCCTCACGTTTCACCTGTTTGTTTCTCCGTCTTCATACAAGGTACAATGACTCCCAAAAGATTTGCTTTCCATCCCATCTTTCGTTTTACCTCCTTGATGGCCCAAGTCCCCTCCCTTCCCCTCCCCTCCCATAACCCCCCCAAAAACACACTGATAGTCCATAATAGGAAAGTTCAAAAAAAAGAGAAATGAAAAATGAAAACAAATTGGAAAATTGGAAGAAAAAAACTGAAAGTGATCGCTAGTTGCCACCAAAATTGCCCGTCTAAGAATTATCACAGAAACGTATACAAGTGGAGAAGTATCCGTGACGGGGGAGAAACGTATACCTAGTAGTAGTAAGTAGGACACCTTGTGGAGTTGTCAAATTCACAGGCAACTCCTATCTCTCCCGCTCCATGTGTTCTGATGGTGGAAATTGAGCCAACAAGATACCTGCTCAAGTTGGCACATAGTGAGGCGCTGATGCCTTCATCCTGTAATGATAATACCTCCTAGACTTAAACAGGCATTCAGGGTTTGAAGATCATCAAGCCTCCTTCGCCGTTTTGCTTCTCGTACGGTCCTTAAGACCATATATCGTGTACCATTCAGCCCCCATGATTAAGTGGGCTTCCCAAAGGGCTGATACTATCAAGTGGTGCCGTATGAAGCGCTGGCCGAGCTGGTCCGTGGGGCTCAAGGCCATCTTGCTTCCGCCTCAGTACCGAGATCACCCATTCGGCAACCTCGACATCGCCAGTCCCAGAGCTCAGATCCATCTTGCCCACAGCTTCAGCAACCTTCTCAGCTGCCTCGCCTTCCTCAACCTCCTCGGTGATTGTCTGCGGCTTTGACAAGGGTGTCATCCAAGGGTGCTTTAGAAGCATGGCATAAGTTGCTCGCATCTTGGGGATTTTGTGGAGACAGCTCTTCACAAAGTCTTTTGCGTTATCAGAATATCCTGTTTCTGGTAGGTTTGGAGGTTCGCCTTCGACAATGGCCTATAAAATCAATAGCGTTAGCATTATGGGCGGCAAAACAGAAAGAAAAGAAAAGGGAATCAAGGACTTACGTTTAATTGACTGAAGATGGTGGAAGATGCTTCCGGTGGATATGGGTACCGACCAAGGGCACACTCGATGATAGTTAGACCCAAGCTCCAGATATCACTCTGGACGTTGTATGATCCATCTGCGTTACCCGACGATGTCAACGCCCCTCCTGATATCCGTTCTGGTGCCATATAACTTTGACATCCAATATTTGTTTTGGCAATACTGGCCACGAGATTTCCGCTGACACCAAAGTCACAGATCTTGACTTGTCCCCGTGTATTGGCCAAGATATTTGTTGGCTTAACATCGCGGTGGATAATGTTGTGGTCGTCTTTCAGAGATTTGAGGCCCATGACGGCGGCGTATGTAATTTTCTGAAGAATATTCTCCGGGATGCCGCCGGAATAGAGCTTGTCAATTGAGCCTCCATCCATGTACTCGATGCAGATGTACACAGCGCCTTCCTGGAAAAATGCTCCGTAGAAATCGATAATGTAGGGTGATACACACTCGTGCAAGATGACCAACTCCTTCAATATCGTGGTGAACTTGGCATCGTCCAGCTCGAGCCTAATCTCCTTCATGGCCATGATTTTGCCGGTTGCACCATCATAATCATCTCCCCTTTTACGCTTGCAACAAGCTTTTCTCTGTCCTGCGCTGCCGCTGAGGGTCGTCGTGCTGCTTGACCTAGCTTGATACCCGATAGCCCGTGTCCGAATCGTGGCGCTGCTGTTTTCGAATGCTTGACTCTGTAGACCGTACCATAATTTCCCTTGCCTAGCTCGTCCATAATTTCAACCTCGTCCAGTGAAATACTAAAGGTCTGGCCATTGGAAAAGTTGACACCAGTTCGAGTGATGGTGGCAGCCCCGTCAAATGTGATCCATCCTTTTTCCGTATCGATATATTTCTTGAAGTCATCCATCTTGGACCCTTGCGAGTTCCCGTTACTATTTGAACCGGGCTCACTGCCCGTGATATCTGACAGCTTCGGAGCACCTGGTCTGAGCATCCCCGAAGAGGGGCCGGTACCTCCCATATCTCCAAGCTTCATACCCATACCCATCTTGGCCCTCCTTTCGCTAAGGGATTGCTTTGGTACGGCGGGAGCAGACTTGGGATGCGGCCCGGGACCAGGTCGCTGCAAGGTGCTGGGAATACGAAGACCGGCTGGGAAGCCATTCATAGGACCTCCGGGAGACGGAACCGGCGATATTGGGGAGTTGCCTCCAGATGCCATGTTCTTCTGCATCCGCTGTTGATGCAATGCCCGCGCCTTGGCCATGGCGCTGTTATCCACGCCAGCACCGCCAGCAAACGATGAAGTGGACTGGGGAGGATGCCTAGCCATGCCCAGGATACCAAGTGCCGTCGAATTGGGGTTCATATTCCGGGGGTCTGAGACAGATCTCAAGGAAGGAACTCGTTTTGGTGTTTCGGTGGTGCTGTCACCCTTTGCTGTTTCGGCTGGAGAGGGCTCTCCGGAGGACAGCAGCACATCGGCAGCCTTTGCATCGTTGTCGAGGGTGGCCGGCATGGCCGGTACAGGATCGGAGTCGCTCATTGGGAAAACTGACTCAAGACTTTGCAAGCGAGCTTCCGATGAGGTCGGCAGTACGGTGCAGAGGACTTAGCACCTCGGAGGCTCCTAAGAAGTCATACAAGACTTCCCAAAAATTCCTGCTTATCCTGGGTCGATAGCGGATGCGGCGAAAAAGTCGCAGAGACCGCCGGCGACCCGGTAGCAGCAAAAAAAAAAAGACGAGGGGATTGTGTTGGTTGTAATAGGCTGCGGTCTCGACTGTCTGTATTTTCGATTTCTTGAGAGGAGTGGATATGTGAGCAGACGAGGGTGGGGTTGCAACTTGCGGCGGTTCGTCGTCGGCTGCTAATACTACAAATAACAGGAAAGACGGCCGAATTGCGGGAAAGCGGACGGTCCTCCTTGGGCAGTTATCGGGTCGGTTACACCCAAAGGCTAGGCCGTTCTAGACTCGGGATCAGGACCGTGACAGATTGAGTAGATTTGATGCAAAATGCGCTTGCTGGTCGGATATCAACCGGATCTACCGCATGACATGGATTGTGTATGGCCTGGGAAGAGAAGGGCATTAGTTTATCTAGGTATAGATATTGGTAATGAGAACGCTGCCGGTGCTGGTGCCGGAGCTGGTGCTGGTTCTGGTGCAGTTGCAGTTGCAGGTTGCAGGTTGTATGCAGGTCTTGGATAGTGACGAGACCAGGCAACGGCACTTGCCATGCATCTCAAAGTCACGAGCAGGTATTTGATGCAACGGGACAGAGGGGGTGAAGCAAGCAAACACGGTGTTGCGAATGCCTGCTTCCGTGTGTGAGGTGTGTGAAGTGTGAAATATGAAAAGGTGAGAAAAGAGAAGGAGAAAGAAAGAGAAAGAAAGAGAAAGAGAAAGAGAAGTAGAAAGAGAAGTAGAAAGAGAAAGAATCAAGCAAATGAGAGGGAGAACCTTGTTGGCCTCCAAAGATTTTCATATTTCTTTCTTTCCTTCTTTCTTTCTTTCTTTTGCTTTCTCTCTTCTTTCCTTCCTTCTCTTTTTTCGGCATTCAAGGGTAAATGGGGGGGGGGGGGGCGGAGGTCAAGCTAGCAGAATACTCGATGCATCCATGCAATTGACTCACTCACTCACCTGTTTGCTGTCAAATCGACAAGGTCGTCTCGTGGTTGGCCTCGACCTCCTAGAAGCACAGGCGGGCAGGTATGGATGGTGCTACCAGAGGTACTAAGGTAAGGGTGCTCCGTACGGTAGGTAAGGCAATACTTGGAAAATATAGCACCTAGTAAGAGGTAGCTAACGATCGTAGGTAAGGCGTCGTCGGGTCGGGTCCTTTTTTTTTTTTTTTCTCACTGCCGCCAGAAGAAGAAGCTTCGAGCAGCGTGTGTGTGTGTGTGCGTGTGTGCAAGTGCAGTGCGGGGTATTGTAGATTTGTACTCTTCGTACGGTAGAGGCGCTTGCAGCTGATCCTGGGTCCTGGCAATGAATGGAGACGGTAAGAAGGGGGCAGTGTAAAAGAAAAAAATCGGATGATACTGGGTGATGGATGGATATGATGCAAACGGAGAAAGGCGCATAAAACGTTCAATCAGCATGTATCATGACGGATGAATCTATACGCCGAAAATTGCCATGTAGGACGATGCGTGCATACGCCAGGTTTCAATTCAGAAGCTCGTATTGGCCAGCCAGCCAAAAACCAAGATTTCGGTATTGCTTCTTTTGCTTCTCTTCTGCACTGCACACTCGCTGCACACTGGCCTGACTGCTTGGTGCTGCGGTTGATTTGGCCCAACAGACAAAACAAAACAAAACAAAACAAAACAGACAGTTCTATTAAAACCTGGAATGGCGCAGGGGTTGGTGAATCCAAAGCCAGTGCTGACGCCAACGCACTCGCCGACCCCAAATTCTTGGACGGGATGATGATGGAATACTTGGATCAAAGATAGGATGTGCATGTACTCCGTACGCAGGTATGTAATCTGTACCCTGGCTGGCATGCAAAACGTTTTGACCAACCGGTGACAGACAAAAAGGCTGTGCGGTGATGCAATCACATCCACCAACGTGGGCAATACGTAGTTGCGTAGGTAGCGAAGGCGGAGCAGGCAGCAATGAGAAAGAATGAAAGGGACACAAAAAAAGATGATATGTTCAAGTCCGGAGAAAAGAAATCCATAAGATTTGTTGTCCCGGCCGTCACGGGTTGGTTCATTAATGAGGAAACTTGAGCGACAGATCCAATCCATCCTGGCCGCCTCATGTTTCTTTTTTTGTTTTGCTTGCGGATACATACTTGTGCATCAGTGATTTGATTGATGTCCCAATGACGCTAGAGACGTTTCTTGTAAAGACATGTGGCTTGTGACGAATTCGATATCCGGAGTGTGTGTGGGAAGAGAGAGGAGATGAGAGGAGGGATTGTTCCGTGTGAGAGAATCCTGATACATCGCCCCACACAAGCAACCCGGCTTCATTTGCTATAGGGCACCAACGAGAACAAAGGTGGTCCCCCTTGGAGGTGATGGGGGGAGTGACTGAGCATGGTACATGGACAGATTCGTATCGATTGTTTCTCTTAGTTTCTGATGTTTCTGTATAATTCCTCTTATTTCTGTATATTTCGCTTTTATGATAGTCTTATTCATTCCTTAACGTATTTAATCCCATCTTATTACTACACGTTCTCATCCAGTGTCTTCTTCTCTCCCGCATGGGAGGTGCTAAAGGGTATTGGAGGGGTTATGGAATGGATGCCAACAACGACGATCGATATCAGACAGATCTCAGCATGAAACGGCCTTGGTCTCTGAGCATTGTCCTGGTTGTCTTGAACAAAGCTGAAGCTTGGACTCAGAGGATGCCCAAGTCGAGTCTGGTGCCATCATGACCGGCCGCTAGCGAGCGTTGATCTTGACGGATCAATTCCGGATGGAGGGATGACTTTTCCTTTGGCATGGCATGGCAGAAGAGGGTGGCAGAGAGCTACCCATGTTTATCGGGTTTACGTACCCCAGGATCTTGATTTTACATCCTGGATCGGGGAGATTCCCTTGGCTGCCATTTGCTTTGTGCTTCCCACACATGCATCGTACCTCAATACACAATTGTGCATGTAATATACCTTACATACAGGCCTACATACTTGCCTTATGTACTCCGTAGTACAGCTAGGTATTTATAAACAAGGAGGGTACCAATGATGCTGACGCCTTCGACAGGGGGTTAATTGGCGCCGCAAGCAACCACGTACTGTATGTACGTTGCGACCGACCGGCTCACTGTTTGAGGCGAGATGCATTTGTTCATGATGCATTTGCAAGGCTGTTAAGCAATAAGAGCAGAAATTATCAACGACGGCTATACGGAGTAGATGGGATAGGATACCTACTTAGTATGTAGTATGTGAGGCGGTAGGCGGTAGGCAATGTCTAGACCACTGGGATGAACTTGGCCTATTCCATGTATGTACTTTGTAGGGGGCATGTACGGTATCTTCTCATGCTTGAACCCTGAAAGGATACTTGCCTGCATTTATTACTGAATGTCTCGAGCCTCTCCCATTTTGTAGTCCATCTCGGTATTACTTCATATCTCCCCTTTCGCCTTTACCATCCGCTATGACACATATCTTCTTCAGACATACCGCCAAGTCACTCGCTGTTGATTGCATCTTATGAAACAAAAACCACATCACCTCCAACACGTGTTGTTTTGTGAAACATCAAGCCAACCATCACCGCTTGAGCTTATCGTGACCTGCTTTATTCAACCTCTATAAGACTCTGGCGATAATAATCAATTGAGCAAAAAATATGCACTCGTATTTACCAATTCCTCCGTCCCCCTTCCTTGCACTACTTCAAGTATGTACCAAGGGGAAAATTTTTTCTGTTACTTTATTCCCAAGACACCGCTATCACCGTAACAGACGCCAAGAAGTAAATCGCCGAACGTTTGCAGGACGGGCCGCCCAGATTGAGACATTTGTCGAGTCAGCCTTTTAACGAATCACACTATTGCTGTCGTTGAATATTTTGATTGAGGAGGTGTAGAACGCGTCGGGAAGGCCGGGACGGTGACAGTGATGGCGAGATAAGTAGGCGGAACGAATGGATTCATCCTCGCTTGCGTATACACAATGTTGGGTAAGATGGGGGGCTCTGTGCGTGTAATAACTGCAACAAGAACCGGAGTGATGATTAATAAATGCAACAGTGCTTCATGGCAATCGTCGATTTCCAAACCAAGACATCCATATCCATGGATTCAATCACTCCAGCTCAATTTAATGAGGAGGTTGCCTCCCTGCTGTAGCTGTCCTCACAGGCCGCGTCGTCAGTATGAGGCAATGCATTAACACTGCCTTGTCTTTTTACTGGCTAGCTTTCGCTAGATAGGCGGTTATCGCTCTCGCCACAGTTGAGGCGCAGATAAGAGACCTTGAAAAAGAAAAAAGAAAAAAAGGAAAAAGGAACGAAAAAGGCGGCGTTCTTTTTTGCTTGGCTTCTAACCAAACCACTTCCATCGATAACAGGCATACTTGCCCATACCATACTACTAAGGTACTGTAAGAATCTTTAGCTCATTTCTTGTTGCCTGTGACTGTCCGTTTTTGGCACTCATGCTCAGATATGACCGCCTTATTGGCCAGGTTCTTGTTTTATCAGCCGGGTACTTGATGCCAGTGGCCTAAGCTTGTACCTGGCCCATATGCAACACTAGCAAAAATGACTACCAGGCGCCACAATATGATGTTTGCTCTCTCAGTGATTGATTGCATTGATGGCAGCACCAGCAGCAGCTATGCCTCGTCATTAAACTTCACCACTTCATCGATTCGCCTCCCCCATACCACGTCCAGCTTCTCTTCCACCGTCTCTCTGCATGTCTTACTCATTTTTCTTCCTTTCTTTCCCTTTCTCCCCTCCATCTCCATCTCTTACTCATATGGTCCGCGCTTCATCCCGTCCCAAAAGGCACTTTGACGGATTCTTGGATTCTAGCTCGATCCACACAACCAATGCATTTGCTTCCCTTGCCACCGGCTTGGTTACATTGTCTTACCAGGGATAGCTGACGACGCATACTGAACCGCCCTCCAACCAACCACGAGGCAACCCACCCGCCTGCTGCATTGCGTCTCTCATCGTTTTAAGGTTATTTTTTTGCTACAGGCTCCGGTCGCCCCATACAGACACACACACTGCCTGCCATCTAATTACTATTATATCTGCCGGCCCTGGCCCAGACACCTCTTCTGTTATTAGCCAACCAACTACTCGTAGTTGCCTTGCATGCCAACTTGTCGCATACCATCTCATCCTCCATCTTGACGTCCTTGATGGATTCTTCAACTTCCATCATAATGCCGAGATCCTACCGGCTCATGAAATTGGCACAGAATGCTTACGACTTACCACTCAAGACCTTCGACAACCCTCCCGCCGCCGACTTTTCTCTCCCTTACCTCACCCTACTCGTCTTTGAAGCTGTCCTGGAAGTAATATGTGTGAGCTTGCCTGGCTACATTATTGCGCGACTCGGTCACTTCGATGCCGATAAGCAAAAATTTCTAGCAAATCTCAATGTCATGCTATTCACGCCATGTCTAGGTACGTGGCCGTCTATTATCCTTTGAGTCGCATACCGCAAAACGGCCTACCATAGACGCGTTTCTTGCTTTTCTAAGTGTTCAATCTAACATATGACATCACAGTATTCACGAAATTAGCTTCTCAACTCAATGCCGACAAGATCGCAGATCTCGCCATCATTCCCGTCATCTTTGTGATCCAGACTCTCGTATCGTGGGCTGTTTCTCGGCTAGTCGCCAAGTCATTTCGGTTCAATAGGCGAGCTACCAACTTCGTGACGGCAATGGGTGTCTTTGGAAATTCGAATTCATTACCCATCTCACTTGTCCTCTCGCTATCGCAAACAATCAAGGGACTCCACTGGGACAAGATCCCAGGTGATACCGATGATGAGGTTGGTGCTCGCGGCATCTTATATCTTCTCATCTTTCAGCAACTAGGCCAGCTCGTTCGATGGAGCTGGGGATACCATGTTTTGTTGGCACCCAAGGAAAATTATCCCGAGTACCGGGAAGAAATCGCCGAAGAAGGACAATACCGATACGAAGACGAAGAACACAATGAGCAGGAGGCTGAATCCCTTATTGATAGCTTGGATGGGGAAACAGAGGACGATGGCCATAGCAATGACTTGAGTTCATCGTATATGCCCGACGGTCAAACGCCAATTGCCAATACATCCCGCGCATCCCTTGCCGATTTAAGCGACGACGATAGCGACTTTTACCGATCAAAGAACGGCAAGGCGAAGAATAATATCCTCACTTTAAATGGCAACACCCTGTCTGTACCCGAGTCTGATACCCATATTCTTTCCTTTCCTCGGATTCGGACGCAGAGTGAAGACGACTTGGCCAAAGGGAAGCTCAATGGTATACTAGCAAGAGCTAAGAAATTAGTTGTCTCCGGTTGGCAAAGCTTGCTTGGAGCTCTCGGTCGCATCCACCAATCCCTTCCACGACCAGTCCAGATTGCCTTTACTTTCCTGAAATCAACAACTATCAAGATCAACACCTTCATTTGGGACTTCATGAACCCTCCGCTGTGGGCCATGCTCGTTGCGGTTGTGGTTGCTTCATTCCCCAAACTGCAGACCCTTTTTTCGAGGAGGAGTCGTTTGTAAGGAACAGCGTTACCAGAGCTATCCAGTCAAATGGAAGCGTTGCTGTGCCCCTGATTTTGGTTGTCCTCGGCGCCAACCTAGCACGCAACACCATGGAGACGGATGCCGCCATTGACCCAGAAGAGGAGAAGATTGGCAACAAGCTTCTGGCTGCATCTCTCTTCTGCAGAATGATTCTGCCAACCGTCATCATGGCCCCCATCCTGGCCCTCCTATCAAAGTACTTGCCTATTAGCATCCTTGATGATCCCATTTTCATCGTTGTTTGTTTCCTCCTCACTGGTGCGCCAAGCGCGCTTCAGTTGGCACAAATTTGTCAACTCAACGCTGTCTACGAAAAGACTATGGGACGAATTCTATTCCAAAGCTATGTCATTTGGTAAGTATTCACATGAATTCTTGGAGTCATGGGATTTTTTTTACTAACACATCATCTAGGATTCTCCCATCCACGCTTGTTCTTGTCATGATGGCCCTAGGTGTTATTCGATGGGCCCAATAATTTCTTGTTTTCCTTCTCCATTTTGTTATCAGAAGCATGTATTATGGGACTTACGAAACTGTATGGCAGGGTATCATTTTAGGCGGGCATTTGGCGTTTGGAACCTGCTTAGCGTGCGACTCATCGCCGGTTGGGATAGACAAAATTAATGAGTGCTTAATGATGAACAATGCTCAGATTAGGTGGAACCTACGAGTTGAGGATTGAGCCGAGAAGTCCTATGAGTGAATTTTATATCATGCTAAAGCGGGAGATGTTGGCTTTTGATAAGTTGATCGAATTTGTAACATAGTCAAATTACATGTTGATGGGATCAACGCCATGACACCACCGATTTTAACCGCTGCCCTGTACCCATAATGAGATGAAACTCAGATGCCAACCAACAATCATGCTATCACAACCTAGACCTTTCGTACCATTAAGCCGCGCCATTTACCAAATGCTCATCCGAAACCAAGACCCAGTCCCGTACCGTTCCCTTGAAGTCGCTAATCCTCACACTCTTGATATCCACAACAATCACCCTGACTTCCTCGCCCGCAACGAAGTGGTCCGTCCGCTCATCTCCGCCAGTGTTACTCGTCTGCCGGAACAGCGGGGCGCCTTCGTCAAAGGTGTTGTTCTCGAGGTGCTGCTCGACGTAGAACTTTTCCTCCGGGGAGCCGATGGGGGCTATTCGCGCGGCGCCTCCTATCGTAGCGCTGATGCTGGACATGGCTGAGCTGTTGAGGTTGAGGAGGAGGGAGGCGAGGCTGGAGCGGTTTTCGGGGCCGGGGGAGCCGCCGGAGAGGCGACGGCCTTGGGTTGGTGGTCGATGAGACACCCCTTGAAAGAATGAAAAGTTAGCATATATATAAAGGGTTTGTAGAAAGGGGAAAGGGGGGGGCGTGGATTGGAGGAGTACATACAGTCGTGGACGAGGAGGGAGACGCTGGGGTTGGTGACGATGTTGGTTGTCTTTCGGGAGGCGGGGTTGGTGGTCATGATGATGATGGGCGAAGAAGAGTATTGAGAGGAAGGGAGGTAGGTGTAGTTCATTAGAGAGACTTGCGGGACATTGTCCGCGCATGTCGCGAGATGAAGCTATTGACAGTTATAGTTAGTTTCAAGCTTCCATCTCAAGAACACCAAAGGCCAAGGGTTCGGAAGCGTAGGGATAAAAGGGGATAAAGACGTACGAATCGAGCATTCTCAAGGCATTGGACTACCTCTTGTGGCAGCGTCCTTGTCTCTTGCTTGTTGGTATCGCCCTGAGAGGCTTCGTAGTTCAATGGGATCTTATTATCCATGGCCTTGGGTTTCTTTTGCGACACGCCCTGTGCTCTTTTGTTTTTTTGGGGAGCAAGGATGAGGATCTTGCCGTTGGAGACGCCGCCCTCCAGATGTGGGGGAGGGGGAAAGCTTCCAAACATTCCGGGTTGTCTCCCCCCCCCCCCAATCCACAGAAGCTGTCTGCTTAGTCAGGTCTTGATTTTTTGAGTACCTATCTTTAGTGACGTTGCAGCCGCCGCTCCGGGATACCGGAAGCCTCCGGTTTAAGCTGTGCCGTTCAAAACGGCTACTTTCGGCTGCCCACGGTCGGCTTTACTCTCTCCCAGTAATCTGCTTCCTTTGCTCCAGAGGGAAGAAACGGTTCAATAAACTCTTTGGAACTTGTCCTTTTTCTCTCTTTGCTGAACTCTTTTTCGTTCCTCCCAAGGCAATTCTTTATAAAAAATAGAAAAAGGGGGTTGGTGACGGAAGAGATTTCATCTACTGTCATTATTTTGAGATTTACCCTCTTGGGAAAATTGCGGCCATGCGTTCTCTTCGGGCCAATCGCTTGCCCTTGAGGCCCCTCCCTCGATACATCTCGACGTCTTCTGCCCCCAAGGCGACGGCTTTCGGCTCGGTCCTCATTGCCAACCGAGGCGAGATTGCCATTCGAATCAATCGCACGGCGGAGCGCATGGGCATCAAGGCCACGACCGTCTACACCGACGTCGACGCCAATTCCTGGCACGCCTCGTCGGGGTTCCAGTCCCTCGGCCTTGGCCCCGCCAACGGCTACCTCGACGGCGAGAAGATCATCGCCCTGGCCAAGAAGCACGGCATCCAGGCCCTGCACCCCGGATATGGCTTCCTCTCCGAGAACTACAAGTTTGCGGAGCGGTGCGAGGAGGAGGGCATAGTGTTTGTCGGCCCGCCGGCGACGGCCATGGCGGACATGGGCAACAAGGCGAGGAGCAAGGAGATTATGAACGCTGCCAACGTGCCCTGTGTTCCGGGGTACCACGGGTCGGAGCAGGGCGAGGAGCAGCTGCTTGCCTACGCCAAGGAGATTACTTTCCCCGTCCTGCTGAAGAGCGTGCGGGGTGGCGGAGGCAAGGGCATGCGAATCGTCATGAAGGAGGAGGAATTCACGGCGCAGCTAAACAGCGCTCGCGCCGAGGCCAAGGCGTCGTTTGGCGAGGGCGGAGAGGTCATGCTCGTGGAAAAGTACATTGTGCGACCCAGACATGTCGAGGTCCAGGTCTTTGCTGACAAGTACGGCAACACGGTCGCCCTCGGTGAGCGGGACTGCAGCGTGCAGCGGAGACACCAAAAGGTTCTCGAGGAGTCGCCTGCCCCCGATTTGGACTCGGAGACTCAGCATGATCTGTGGGACAAGGCTAGGAAGGCGGCCGAGGCTGTTGGGTACGTTGGTGCTGGCACCGTCGAGTTCATCCTGGACAAGGACAGCGGTAAATTCTACTTTATGGAGATGAACACCCGATTGCAGGTCGAGCACCCCGTCACCGAGATGGTCACGGGTCTCGATCTTGTGGAGTGGCAGTTCCGTATCGCGGCCGGCGAAAAGCTGCCTCTGAACCAGAGCGAGGTTGAGGAGCAGATGAACCAGCGAGGAGCGGCCATTGAGGCTCGCATCTACGCCGAAAACCCGGAGAAGGGCTTCATGCCTGATTCGGGGAAGCTTGTCCACGCTGTTCTCCCAGAGTCCATCCTGGCAGATGAGGACGTCCGATTGGATTGGGGCTTCGGTACCGGCAGCGTCGTTTCGGAGGCCTACGACGGAATGATTGCCAAGCTCATCGTACGAGGGGACACCCGTGAGACCGCCATCAAGAAGCTCGCCAACGCCCTGCGCGCCTTTGAGATTGTCGGCCTCAGCACCAACATCGAGTTCCTCAAGCGGCTGTGCGCTTCGGATGCCTTCATCGCCGGCGACGTCGAGACGGGCTTCATCGACAAGTGGAGGGACGAGCTCTTCAAGCCCCGGCGCATCACCGACGAAATATTTGCCCAGGCCGCCATCGGTACCCTGAGTCTGCAGCTAAAGGACAGCACGCCTCACGGCCAGCTCCTCGGTTTTGGCGAGCCGACCACCAGCGGCCGACAGGTCGCCTTCAAGGTCCTGGACGCCTACAGCGAGAAAGAGGGTGAAGTCGTGGAAGCCGATGTCACGCAGGTCGGCCACAATCTCTACAACGTGACCGTCTCCCGAAAGGGCGAGGAGCCCCAGACGTTCAGCAACATCATCAGCGAGGCCGAGCTCGAAGGCGCCGTGACAAAGCTCCAATCCCGCTTCCCCAACGAACGCATCCAGTCCACCGTCGTGTCGCAGCACGACGCCAACGACACCAAGATTGCCGTCTTCCAGCACGGCGTCAAGACAGACCTTGCTCTCTTACCTCCCAAGTGGTACGAAAAGGCTCTCGGATTGAAAGAGGTTACCGCTTCCGTGGTCGCTCCCATGCCGTGCAAGATTCTAAAGAATGAGGTTGAGGAGGGTCAGGTCGTGAAGAAGGGCGCCCCCCTTGTTGTGTAAGTTTCTTTCTTTTTTCTTCTTTTTTCTTTCTTTCTGTTTTACATCTACGCCCCCCGGTGATATTTTGTGATACATTTGGCTGACTTATTGGTTGACTATAGCATCGAGTCTATGAAGATGGAGACTATCATTCGTTCGCCGCAGGACGGCATTATTAAGAAGCTGGCGCATAAAGAAGGAGTACGTAAACCCCCTCTCCCTCTCCCCCTTTATTTCTCCATTATCGATGTGAACATGGGAAACTAACGATCGAAACAACAGGACATTTGCAAAGCTGGAACTGTTCTTGTTCAATTTGAAGAAGATGCAAGCAAAGAGGAGTCATCGTGAGGGATCTAAACAGGCGTTTCTATGGACGGGGAGGGGCATGAGAACATGTATTTTAGTGTTCAGAAATACGTTACATATATTCATTATCAACAAGAGATTAAATCATGAAAAAATTCTTCTAATATTTTGCGCTACCGCTTCATCAAAGCGAGTTCCCGTCGTTGGGTATTTCATCACAAGTCATAAGTTTCGCCTCGTAAAAAAAAAAAAAAAAAGTCATGAACAAACTCCTGGAAATGCAGCATCATGAAAGCATCAATCGTATCTGACCAACCCGATGAATCCTATACGCCAAAACCCACTCTAACAAACTCCAAACATAAAAAGAAAAGAAAAATGTGTGTTGGTACATTTGAAAGCATAAAGAAGAAGAAAAGACGAAGAAGAGGGAGACTTTGGAGTCTTTCATCTCGTGTGCATATCCAAGTAGCTTTTCGGAAGATGTCTGCTCATTTGAGGCTTTCGGGCTGCGCGTCGGATGCGTCTCCACCATTCGCGAAGGCGCTTTTCGAATTTGGGATCGGTGGAAGAAGTGTATGACTCGAGTGTGCTAGAGAGATCCTAGTTGAGGGACATGTAAGTTGATGTGAATATATAAAGCTTTGCAGTAGAGAGAGAGAGAGAGAGAGAGAGAGAGAGAGAGAGAGAGACTTACATCGTCCAATGCTAGGGTAATAAAGCCTAGGACAAAGGCGACCCAGGCTAAAGTACCCTTGGTGTTGAGGAATTGATTGCCTCCCCGGAACTCGACGGTTCCCGTACACCGGCCAGTCTTGGGATTAGTGAAGATGTTTTGGAAATTCCACAAGACATATCGGTTCCCCTGCATGTAATAGTACAGGTCCGCCTTGGTCGTCTTCGATTTGATCTCGGCCGCCACATTGCGCAAGGCGAGCTTCCTGTCCTGGCCGTAGAGCAAAAACGTCTCGCGGATGCCGGCACCGACACTCTGGCTGTTCATCCGGCAGTACTGATTCTCTCGCCGCGCGGGGGCAGGATGGCCGCAACAAAGTCTTCGTACACCGCCGTCGCAAAGGCAATCTTCTTGAGATCCTTGAATGAAAACTTATCCTTGAGACTAACGGGGGTGACGTGGACGTGGCCACCGCACGAGGAGTCCCTCACGGGTTTGAAGTGCACGTGCATGGCTTCCCAGAAGTCGGAGATGATGTGACTGACAGGCTGGGTGGTGTCGAGCTTTGGAGAGACGACCTCCATGCAAACTAGTCAGCATTGCAATGTCAGTCATCACTCTTCTACGATGATGATGATGATGATGATGATGATGATGTGTCATTCTAGGGATAAGTGAGAGAAAGCGGAATAAAACGAACCGTATGGACGAGGTCGCTTCAATGAGCCGTCTCGGGTGACGAACCACTTTCCACCATAGTACTCTGGGTGCTTGCTGTACTTGGAGCAGTCGTCGTGAACAGCCGAAATGCCACGATTCCGCAGCTTCTGTGCCAATTGGCGATACCAGTCGCTATTTGTGAATCTCTCACCACCGCCATACGGCTTAGTGACAGCCTCAATCTCGATACCAAAGTTGTAATTCTTAACCATGATGACGGGCAGCGGTCAATGAATGGACACGGTCGTAGGAAAAGCAAGGCTGTTGCAACTTGAACCTAAAGAAAGGACTGGTCCACAATAGACAACCTAACGGGCTCACCGGAGATGAAAGGCAAAAAGGGCTGAAGGGCAGTGTTGGCTTGGGAGCTTGAAGAGAGAGTTGATATTGATTTCGTGAATTCCTGTTTCCTTGTTCCCACTCTGCTGTCATGGTTCCATCTTCGGTGTAGCCACCGGCCAGCACATAAGCTCTCGCCGTCAAATGACAGGGCAGCTAGAATGAACGTCTCGTAGCCTTACCGTTTCACGGCAAAGAAATAGCTGCCAGCTCCCGTAACAAGCGAGGACAAGGCTTAATTCTGTTGGCCGTTCTTCTACCGTCTAGCTCGTTGTCGAATATGGGTCGGGTAAATAGGGTAGCATCTCGTGTGCCCATCGCCGCCCAGCCTCAATCCCACTCGACTGCTAGTTGGCGGTTATTTTCTCCAACGACCCCCGAGTAATTGCCCATTGCGGATGCGATAACGGGCACTACGGCCACTAAAAATTAGCGGTGTTGCGCCGCCCCAGAACCAACGTGGCCGCCCAGGCTTACGGGTGTCATCCTTGATGGAGACAATAGTAATAGAAGAACGTCCTCCTCACCAAGGGGGGTCAAGAGTGAGGATATGATTGCTGAATGAGACGATGAAACATGTGCCACGATAGCTGATTTCTCCTCCCTTCAAGAACGTGGTTGTCCATCATTGGTGCTTGACCCTGGTCCTATGGGTGACTCGGTTCTCGTCTTTGATGCCCAACCGTCTCAATCCGAGGCGATGGCTAAACGGTCCACAAAAGCTTCCATCCTCCGCCTCGATCCCTACTGACCACTGGTTTTCGTCATGTGGTAGCCTCCATCGCGTCGTACTGGGTTGGTGCGGCAGGGCCGTAGGTAGTACATAGTCTATAGTAGACGATCTGATTGTTCTCTCCACCAAATCAACCCACCAAATCTCACATTTGTTGCGGATTGTTCGGAATAATTCCCGGCTTCATCAACCACTTGTCATACCAGCCATTCCACACCGTATCCCGTGGCTATGGCCATGGCCACTTCCAGCCAATCCCGCCTAAAGAAGCAACAACTGTTGCCAGTGGCCCCCGAGCCAACCAAGTACTACTTTGCGTATGGGAGCAACCTCCACATGAGGCAGATGAAAAAGAGATGCCCCAATAGCAAGTTCATCGGACGGGCTCGCTTGCCCAATTATCGGTGGCAGATCAACGAACGAGGATATGCCAATGTCATAGCGGCAACAGGACACTGGGTAGACGGCCTTGTGTTTGAGGTTGATGAAACCGATGAAGCCAACCTGGACATTTACGAAGGAGTCTCCAAGAATGCGTACCATAAATGTTATATTCGTGTGCTGCTCCATAGAGCCCAAGCCTCCCTGTACCGTCGCCCCGTTGCCTGGATCGTGGATCATGGCGGGCCGGCAGAAATTTGCAAGCAAGCCAAGCGTATAGCAAGGAACGAGCAGACAGAGTTCCCTGCCAAATGGGTGGATGATGTGCTCACCTATCTCAATCTCAACTGTATCGAAGACAGCGATCCGAGGGAAGAATATGTCAACAGAATCAACTTGGGAATCGCAGATGCTAGGGCCGTGGGGGTCGACGCGGATTATATTCGCAACTGCATTCGCCCCTTTATCCCAGAAACACCATTACTTAGCCCCGATAGCTCAGAACTCAGCACCTCCAGGACCAAGGCAGCTTCCCCAAGGCGTGGAAGACGGGGTGCCACACCTTCTCAGTCTACTGAACTCGCCCCCGCACGGAAAAGTCGCACCCTTAGCCGGCCAGTGGAGAAGAAAGGAGGAACTCGTTCGGTATCCAGAGGAAGGCCCAAAAGCGATGGTCGCTCCAAGGAGGCAACCTCCAGTCATGTACAACAGCCATCACTGCCTCCAAGACTGCCGGTGGATTCATCTTACGACCTTCCCATAATCATAGTTGAAGAAGAAAATGCATCGAGTTGGAAATGGTGGCCGTCATTTTGATAGATGAAAATAGGATGAATAGAATTTTAGCCAGATCCTTGCTCAAAGACTGTGATTCATTTCGGATCCAGGAATCGTGTATGGGATTGGATCATCCACGAGCGATGCCGCTGATGTGCCTGTTTTCAGGTCGAGAATACTGTCGCGCAGGTTTGTGATTATCTCTTCCGACCAGTGGGTTGAGGCCTTCCAGAAGCTCCTGTGATGAAAGATTAGTAACTTGCAATGGATTAAACTGAGAAAGCTTACTCTGTTGTGGTGAACTTGGGGTCATGTTATTGCGAGGCTGTCCTTGCGGGACACTTGAGTGATCCCACACCCACTTTGTCAACGTTGGAGACTGTGGAATAGCCTCACCACCTCCAGCATAAACTAACACCTTCGGTCTGCAGATGGTCTTCCTGGCCAACTTTTTCCCTACTTCGATCCGCTCCACAAAGAGACCTGGCATCACATCAAATAAATAGGACACCTTGTGCTGCGACTGGGAAGAGTTACCCGCGTTACCGAGACTGAGAACCTCCCCGTTATTGGCAAGATTGATGCATTCATATACTTCAAGTCTAGACTCGGCGCTTTTTGCTGGCCATTTCAAGGAAAAAATGTTTGACGCAAGATGAAGCTGATGAGCAAAGTCTGCTGCGGGGTTTATAATGGCTTTGCGGAGCGAGCACTGAAGTTCGGTAATGGGTACATGAGGTATAAGAACTGATAGAAGAGAGGCTAGGTCATCTGTAATGAGGCTGAGATGGGAAGATCTTTTAGCTTTGAATGCTTTTTGACTCGTCAGAGCGGCGAGGGTCTCGCATCGCCATTCGCGACAACGATCAATGTCTGCACATCTTCGTCAATGTCACTCATAGCACGTACACCAGATAGTGTTAATGTTAGAAATAAATACCTCTCGGCAGTTTCGACATGATGTTTTCAAGTTCATCAATCCAGCTAGCTGTGGTATCGCCATCCGTATCATCCAGGGGGCAATAGAATGGCTTAGCAAAGAATACCAATAATAGATAATGCATGATGATTGCTATAACATGCTGTTCGTCAGACTTCCAGGCGTTCAGGAGGTGTCTCGCTGGCTCTCTGATAAGGGAGGTAAATCTTGCAGCTTGAGCAGGGTTCGGTCGCAATTTCAGGTTCCCGGTCTGCAAGTCATTCAGGGTCGGTGGAAGCTGGCTCTCAACCCACCGCTGCACGTTACTGCCTAGCTTTCTATAGGCCTCCTGCGCTTCAGATTCTGTAATGTCTTTCCTTTGATGTTGCAGACGAGATATTTGGTCATTGGCTTCTTGCAGTTCCTTAGACTTGGCCTTGAGCTGCTGGCGGGTTTGCGCGAGGAGGCTTTGCGTTCCTTGTAAATCCTTCTGAAGAGCTTCTAGCTTCCTTGCTAATCTTGCATTATCCTTCTCCGCAGCTTCTAATTCCTCTTGTCTTGAGTCCAGAACAGCTTCAGTAAACCGCCGCAGTCCAATTTCATCCTCGAGTTTAGCCTCATAGGCAGCTTTGGCTTCGCTATTGCCCATTTTCCCCGCCTCTCAAATCGTTTCTTCCCTCGGCACTGTTTGTATCATTCGTTAAAATGGATGAACGAGGTGAAACTATTCATAAATATCACCGTTGTTGAGGCGTAAAATGACAGTGATGTTACGATTGCCCCTTGTTGCCAATATCAGATCAGCCGTTTTCCAATGAGCTTCAAGAAACAAAGTGCAGCAGAATACCAGAACCCTGGTCTGCATTTTTTCTCGGCTAGGATCCAGTAACCCGGAATGTAACGTGTCGCCCGACAGAAGCCCAAGCTGCAGCCCCATGAATGGATTGGTTTGACTTGATTGAAGCGCCCGCACGTCATGGCACATGTATACTGCTGTCTATTCGTGGGTCGTATATTCGTGCCCGAAGCATGCCTGCCATTTAGGCTCCACTACTACGCCGTGGACGGATCGGCTCTGTGCATGCGGCTTCAAGACCCGACCAGTAAGAGCTGGCTTATGGTGAGAGACCATTTGGTCAAGTCGTTGGCCAATGAAACATTAAAGGGCACAGATATTTTACACATCAGCGCAAATATCATTGGTTTGTCCTGCCATGAAAGCGGTGTCAAGTGGAGTCTAGCCAGGACCCTCGAATTTGCCATTGGTACTGGAAATTGATGGCAGGTGACCTGCTACCCTAGTCTTCGGTATGTTATGACAATAAGTGCTTTCTGAGGCAAGACATTTGGTACGCCTTATCTAACAAAGTGTGTCTGTGGGTGTCATATGCTCGCGAGGAAAGGCGTTTTGTGCTAACATGATAAGAAAGCTATAAATTGGTAACTCCATTTAGTATTGGTTGTTGGCAATGAGTCAAAGACGAATCGTCGTCTCGATTGATTTCGGAACGACATTTTCAGGCATTGCTTGGGCCGATACAGCCCGTGTAAGTCTAAATCTTGTTCCAACAGCTTCCTAACCGGACTGAGACATTCTAAAGCCCGAGGTCAAACATATCTTGTCAGACTGGCCATCAGCGAATGGGGTTAAGAGTAGCCCCAAGGTTCCCACGGAGCTGCGAAAGGTAGCAAAAGGCTGGCAATGGGGATACCAGATTCCAGAGTCGGCCAAAAGGAGCCGATTCTTCAAACTGTGGGTTCTCACAGAGTCGATGCAATGCACAGAACTGACCTTCATCCTTAGCAAGCTAGATGAGCCAGTCAAGGTCAAGAAAGATGGGGAGTCGGCCCAAGAGCTGACAAAGATATATCTATCGTGCCTCCATGACCACTTCATTAGTGTGCTAGAGAAGCGACTGTCGCCCGATGTAGTACAGTCAACGCCGATGGACTTCATCGTCACCGTTCCGGCCATCTGGTCCAATACAGCAAAACAAGAGACTAAGAACGCCGCCTCCATGGCAGGCTTTTGTGGGAATCAACGGATCACGTTAATATCGGAGCCTGTTAGTGTCCACATGGAAAAAGAAATTCACCAAAGTTGCTGATAGCATGTAGGAAGCGGCTGCATTGTACACTGTAAAGAATCTCAGCCCTTCCGTGTTGCAGATCAGGCGGAGATTCGTGGTTTGCGATGCTGGAGGCGGAACAGTCGATCTCATAACGTATGAAGTCACCAGAGTCGATGGTCTAGAAGTGAAGGAGGTAACAGAAGGCACCGGTGGCAAATGCGGATCGTCGATGCTCAACATGAGGTTCCGACGCTACCTCAAGCAGACGCATGGGGAGAAGTACTGGACCAATGATCGACTTGTCATTGCGGTAAATGAGTTCGAAGCGGTATGTATATCGCGGACAAATGACTGCTTTGAGACATTAACCTGATCGCTCGCAGTTCAAGAGGGATTTCTCACCCAAGGGCGAGCCACTTACGCTCAGGGTCGATCCAAGCCTTGGTGTCAAAAGAAACCGGTTTACAATCCCACAAGATGACATGACAAATAGGATAATCGAGCCGATAATGAAGGACGTCATATGTCTGATCAAGGAACAAATCACAATGGCTCGTCTCCCCATCTCTGCCATTGTTCTGGTGGGAGGATTTGGCCAGAGTAGATACCTTAGATCACGTGTCCGCGATTCCATCTCAAGCAGCATCCATGTGCTTCAACCAGAAAATGGCGTGACAGCGGTTGTCAAGGGTGCTATCATCCATGGTCTCAGCCAATATCAACCCAGAGTGGCTAACATGGGAATTGCCTCCCGGGTCGCTAGACGGTCGTATGGCACCTGTCTGATGGCCAAGTATGATATGTTGAAGCATGACCATAGAGAAGTGTGAGTGCCGATGATGTAGGTCTGTTGCTGAAATTAGTTAACAGTTTACCTAGATATTGGTCCGAAAAGGAGCAAGAACGTGTCGTTATAGAGATGTGTTGGTTCATTCGCAAGGTAGGTGAGCATGAAGTCGCCATGTCAACTCCCTAGTAACACTAGAGAAGGGCGAGTCCTATCCGGAGGGGAGACCATGCACAATCCAGTATCAATGCGATGTGCCGGTCTTATTGGGCCATTCACCGCAGACGGAGATTAATATTTTCAGTCACGACGGTGATGGTCCAGTTCCCATGCACGTCGATTCCAATACCAGATTAGTTGCTACGTTATATCTGGATTTGCACAAGATACCCAAATCGGTCAAGGCAGCTGCTGGAAAGACCAAGATGGGGTGGCATCGATATTATTGCTTGAGTGGCGTGATTGAGGCACACTATGGATCAGCCATGGTCACATATGCTTTGGAACTGGGAGGTTAGTGATATACCCTAGTGTTCGCAGTTGAAGCTATTCTAACTTGAGAATAGGGGTGATTCATGATGCAATCAGGGTAGAGTATGAAATGGAATAGCAGGGGCTTTGTTCAAGACGTCTCATATTTGGAGAGCTGGCGCAAGAATCGTTTCTGTTTTTTTGTCTTGCCTTTTGTAAATAGCTCTGTACAATATTGTCTTCTTTTCCTTCAAGATTGAAGCTTGCCTGGATCGCTGTTTCGCCCCTGGCATCGCTGACTCATCAGCCCGAGAGTGCTCACGTGATTACGTGTTCGCCCCTCTTTCGTCTCGTCGCGTCCAACTCATTGCATCGAATCTCGTTCAAGGGTGTCAATTCGACAGCACACATCCCACCTGCGATGCCAGGCATGCGATGAATGACGGCCTCAATAGCAATCGAGTGTTCCTGGGGGCCGCCGGTATGGCTGCCAATGCAGTTGAAAGCGGTCCGCCGCCCTCAACTTTGGCTGCTCAGCTCGTTGAAAACATTTCAACGTCCTCCAAGGTTTCCCGATCCGATGAAAACAGCGAGTTGAAGGGTCTCTTTGCTGTTATCCAACGTGTAAAAGATAATCCAGATCTTCTTAAAACGCACAGCGATCGCATTGAACATAATCACATGCTCATTTATGTGTACTGCCGGGTTGTTCTCGAAGGCATCAAACTCGACGACCCATTCTTAGACCGGGTTTATGTTCGCACAGAATCCTTAAAGGCCATCAATTTTCTTAGATTCACAATTAAAGAGACACCATCCGTACTCAACTCTAGAAACAATGGCCGTGGCTTGTTGTTTCGTGGACTAGAGCCCCTGTGGATCTGGCTACTCCCGCAGCTGTTGAGGCTGCTAGGCCACTCGCATTGCATCGATCTTGAAGGCTCAATTGAAGGATTTCTACAATATGTTCTCTTGATAGTAGCACGAACCGGAACCTTGTGGAAAATAGCGCCATTGCTCGGTCTTTATCTGCGGGCCTCCTTGACGTGTAAGTTTGTTTGGCATCGTATAGAGATTATGCTAATGTAGCCATAGCACTTCTCGACCACCTCCAAGACCCCTCTCTTATTCCCTCCCACAAAGACGTTCGTATGAAATTGGAACTTCCTCCATCCTATTCCCTGGACCAGGTCCTCGAACAAGGCGGGCAATATGTCCCCAAACGACTTTCATACTCGATTTTCTCTGCTACTCAGGCGCTACGGCAATGTGCAAGTCTGGCAAGAGTATTGGCATACCCCCTAACTTCACAAGATTCCGCATTCTCTAGCAGCGTGTCGCTATCTGAGAACGGGCCATGGCTCATGGACGTATGTCTTGACTTGCGTCATGTCCAGAAGCGATGGGAGGTGAGCTCGCCAAGCTCGCCAATTCCTTTAATTGAGACAACTTTGGAGGTAATCAAAGCATCCGCTCTTGACAGTGACATGGTGTCCTCCCTCAGGGACAAGGCTTGCGCACTTCTTGTTCTGCTATGCGGTGAAATGGTCTCCGCTCCCGATGAACTGATTCAGACGGATGAGACAGGCGAAAGGGCCAGGTCGTGCTGCTGCATGGCCCTGATAATTCTCGCACAAGCATCTCTCAAATCCTATTCAGTCGGCCGGCTTGCAGCATCAAAAATCGTTCAGGAACTCAACTTTTTATCATCTCAGTATTCTGCCGTTGGTGAGGATACTGATGTCTGGGTATGACACATTCCTCTATCCGAAATTGAATTTTACTCTAATTCATGTACAGAGATGTATGATGCTTCTTGGACAAGTGATACGTTCTAACTTGCAAGAGGTCTTTTCTGAAAGCTTGCATCCGTCAAAATTCCATGACGAAGAGTTGCGTGAGTGTGTTCAAGAACTGGGCTTAAAGCATGAGCAGCCTAGCGAGGTTTCCAACGGGGCAAAGAAAAGAAAAATATGCCAAGAAGATGCAGGGTTTCTACCTCGAATTACGCAAGCCATCTATGATGTTCTTCAAGTTCCGCAGCCTTCTGATGATGATGTCGTTATGCTCGAACAGGTCTTCTTGTGGGTTCCCAATATTCCGGCAAAGATGCGTGTCCTAACGAGCTCCTAGGGATGGGTTTGACAAAAGTGAACAAGCCAGCCAATGCCTTGCCATTGAGCTTTTGTCACGAATATGCTGCTTCGCTGATAATTCCGACAAAACCGACTCATCGCAAGCAATATCCCCAGCGTCTGTCGAGTGTGCCCTATGTGAGGGAGGCGCTGGTTCTGCCCGTGCCATCGTCTCGCCCAATGCAAAGGGGGAGGTTCGTTTGATCTTTTCAAAGTTGGTTCGTCTGACTTCGTTTTTAGAATCCAGAAGACCCAGAGTTGCCGCCATGATCGCACTAAGGAGACTGATACTACATTGTGAGGATACGGCGTTTCTCAATCTAGAAACATCGGGCCCAGGGCAGTGGTGTCTCCAGTCACTTAATAGCTCTATTCGGGAGCTTCGGATCGCAGCTGGTAGAACGTTGGCTGCATTCATGCCGCAAAAACCCAGCCGCTTCTTAGATGAAGAATTGCTTTGCAGGAACAGAAAGAATTCAATTGCTCTCTTACGATCAATATCAGAGACAGACCAACCTCTGTTAGTTGAGACGAGAATATTGGCCTGGGGACAACTAGGTCGGGTTGTCACTGAGGACGAACTTAACTTGATTCTAATCAAACTCCTGGAATATTTGGGAAGTAGCAACAACATTGAGTCAGCTTTTGCTTTTAATGAACTACTGAATCTGGCCGAGGCCCGTCGAATTTCGCCTCGCCGACTTTTTGAACCTTTTTGGAAGAGTCTTGCTTATTTGGCGACCAAGGACATGGTTCAACGTCCACAACGAAGCCGTGCGATTGCTGAGCTGCTTCAAATTTCTGTCAATGAGCTTCTCCTGTTGATACAAACACATGCGCTCCCATGGCTGGTGCTTGACAGACGCAAAGATGTTATCCAAAAGATTTCGGAAGCGCGACAAGAAAATGAGACTTGGATTTCTTTGCTTGATAATGCTAACCTAGCTGCAATTCTGTCGCTTCTAATGGTTCAAGAAACTGAAGATATTGAAGGCTTTGCCAAATCCCGTCTAGATGAGATATCTCCCCACTTTCACGCATTACGCCTCCTGGATATACTTCAAACTGAACCCGTTCTGATCGCCATTGAGCTATTAAAAGCAGCGGGTGAGGCGGATTCTTCACGCAAACGACAGGTAGGATTCTGTGTCGGATTTCGTGAGAATGATATCTAATTAGGAATAGATCCACAAAGCCCTCACAACGATGGCGACCATGATGCTGAGCCCCAATAGGGAGACCAAGAATAAGAAGGGGAACGTTATCGGACGCTTTCTCCAGTCACATATTCTGGGTCTCATGGCGCGTTTAACCGATGTCATCAACGACTCGATCTCTAATTATCCCCCCGTAATGGAACAGCGGAGTTGCATTCGTGCCCTCGAAGAGATGATCAAACTCTGCCAGGCATACGCTAGACTTGCTCGACCTCAGGTATGACTTTATAACTGGAGTCGTTTTCCCCGCCCCTAACCAGATTGCAGATTTCGGCTTGTCTCCTATCTGCTGCGTCGCAGGATTCCCTGCGTGAAGTTGCCATCTCATGTTGGGCTTCTATGCTGAAATATTTCGACGAAGAGGATGTAGAAGCGCTTATTGAAACAACATTTTTCATTGTCAGTCGCTACTGGTCCGTCTTGAACGCATCCACCATTGCTATTGCAAAAGGCATGCTTGATTACGTTTTGCAGAAGTATGAGGCAGTCATAAGAAAGTACATTACGCATCTCCCATCCCTTTCTCACATCGCCCAGTTGAGCGAAATTGAAGAGAAATTAAACACTTTCCGGCCAGCACTGATTCCGGAGGAGGCGCTCGAAATCTTCGCGCAGAGAATCGGGCACGATTATTCTGGAGTTGTTCACCAAGCATTATCAGAGCTAGTGCCATATCTCAGGAGCAATCAGAGCGCACTATACATGTCTGCTGTTAGCCAGCGGCCGGATAGTGTTATAACGACCCTTCTTAGAGCACTTCTGGATTGCTCTTGCAAGTATAATGGCATTCAAGTCGACATCACTCGTCTTTGTGTCGAGTGCATTGGTCTTATAGGCTGTCTAGACTCTAATCAGATAGAGGCTGTAAGAGAGCAACGCTCAATCGTGGTTTTGGATAATTTTGAGACCATGGATGAGGCGACAGATTTCAGCATATTTCTCCTAGAGGAAGTGCTGGTCCCATCCTTCCTGTCAACCACGGACACAAAACATCAGGGATTCCTCTCATTCGTAATACAGGAACTTCTAGACAGGTGTGAAATTAAAGACGCATGCACCATGCACAACTCAGGCATGCTCAGCGGGACTGAGATATACAAAAAATGGATGGGCTTACCAGAGAGTATTCGAGACGTGGTAACGCCATTTCTTAATTCAAGATATATGGTTGCTCCCATGAACCCGCCACCGGTGGACTACCCCATTTTCTATCCCGGTAGGTCCTATGGCAACTGGCTCAGAGCCTTTGTTGTTGACCTCTTACGGAAGGGCCAGCATCCTGTTGCGGACATAATATTTGAGCCACTAACTCGAGTGATTCGAGTGAAGGACTTATCGACGGCAGAATTTTTACTTCCATATCTTGTTCTACACGTTCTTCTTGGTCCTCGAAGTAGCGAAGAAGAAAAGGACCGAGTGCTGGGTGAAATGAAGAACATACTGCAACACCGGCCAGCACAAGATTCACTTTACCAGGAGAAGGAAGACATGGGAAGATTCTGCCATGTAAGTCAATGTTATCCAAGCCCACTATTCGTGATTTTAATGGAATTTAGATTGTATTTCGGTTCCTCGACTATGCCATGAGATGGATTCACGCAAAGCGATCCTCCGGCCGGTTGTCTGGAACTGGCAAGGAAACCGTCTCTCGCATCCAAGGAATACTGGACGGCATCTCGGCTGAAGTGATTGCAGAGCGGGCCATCGACTGTAACGATTATGCGCGCGCACTCTTCCATCTGGAACAGCATGCACAAAAAATGGAGCAGGGGAAACGTAACCCAGGCGATCGAACTCGTCTGCTGCAGCGTCTGCAGGATATATATGCAAATATCGATGAGCCAGATGGTCTCGAGGGTATATCTGCTCATTTACATGTCTTGGACATTAATCAACAGATCCTCAGTCACAAGAAAGCTGGACGATGGACTGCGGCGCAAACTTGGTACGAGATGCAACTCGCTGCAGAGCCTGACAATTTGGATGTTCAGCTTGATTTGCTTAATTGCTTGAAGCAAGCTGGCCAGCACGGTATGTTACCCAAAAGCTTGCATAAGCTGCATGTGTGCTAACAGAAACAGACGTCCTTTTGAATCACATCGAGGGCATGCGAACAGATTCCATTAGCGAAAACAAAATCATGCCCTTTGCAGTCGAGGCTGCTTGGGTTACGGGTCGATGGGAAAATTTGGCCAATTTCACTGGCAGATTCCAAGGAAGCGTCATCCAAGATTTCAACATGTCGCTAGCTGGACTTTTCTACTCTCTGCATAAGAAGTGTAGCGACACGTCTTTTAGAGAGTCGGTAAGAGAGATGAGAGAGGGCGTTGCTTCATTAATGACTGGTTCGGCAACCGTTTCACTGCAGGCAGCCCACGAAATGATGCTCAAGTGTCATGTTTTAACAGACCTTGAGATCATTGTTGGCGCTAAAATGGCAAATGAGGATGATCGAAGCAAGACCATGGCACTTTTGAATGGCCGACTTGAGGTGATTGGAGCATATGTCAATGACAAGCAGTACATTCTGGGCATTCAACGAGCGGCTATGGAATTGATACGGTAAGATATCCCGTGGCTCATCATAACTCGTAATCTTGCTAACAGTAACAGACCGGCATTTGCGGATCTTGATATCTCAGGACTCTGGTTAACCAGCGCTCGACTTGCTCGAAAGACGAATTCACTACATCAGTCATTCAATGCAGTTTTGCATGCATCACAGCTTGGCGATGATGCCGCAACCATTGAAAATGCCAAGTTGCTATGGAGAGATTCACATCATCGCAAAGCAATTCAAATGCTCCAGGGAGCCATTGAACAGAACAAGTTCATGACACAGCAGACTGGGACATCGTTTAGTGAAGGGTCTGCGAGCAAGCTGAACTCTCATCAAAAACTATTGACAGCGCGAGCACAACTACTGCTTGCGAAATGGCTCGACACGGCAGGCCAAACGCATGCTGGTGCTCTGCGCGAGAAATATCAACAGCCACCCAAGACCTATTCTACCTGGGAAAAGGGGCACTATTACCTCGGTCGTCATTACAAGAAGATTCTTGAATCGGAACAGCCACTCAAAGTTGACGATCAGAGTGACAACTACGTGACCGGCGAGATTGCTAGACTTGTTATTGAAAACTATGTTAGATCCTTAAACTCTGGCACCAAATACTTGTATCAGACACTGCCGAGAATCCTCACGCTCTGGCTTGATCTTGGGGCGCAAGTTGACAAGGCACCGGAGGGAAAGGTCTCGCTATCACGAGAGTTGCACAGGCGACGGCTTGAGCAACTACACCATCTACATTCCTTTTTGGATAAATACATCCATCGTCTGCCAGCGTACATTTTCTACACGGCACTACCACAAATAGTTGCACGAATCGCACACCCCAACGCTGATGTGTTTGATCGGTTGACTCATATCATTGTCAAGGTTGTGGAGACTCACCCACGTCAGGCATTGTGGAGCATGATTGGCATTATGACGACGAAGCAAACATCGGAAAGAAAAACACGAGGAATGCAAATTCTGCAAACACTCAGAGGTGCGGCCAAAAAGGGAGAAGATGCCTCGTATGACCTGAAGCAGCTCATCAGGGCGGGGGAGAGGCTAGCAGAACAGCTCCTTTTTGCTTGCCACAACGGCGAGTTTCATGGCAACAAGACTGTGCGAGCCAGTCTCGCCAAAGATCTCCGATTCAACCACAAATGCACACCCTGCCCTCTTGTTGTCCCCGTGGAAGCCTCTCTCACGGCAACGCTGCCGGCGGTTTCAGAACACATCAAAAAGCACAAGGCATTTTCACGAGATGTAGTATCAATCGATCGCTTCCTAGATGACGTGTTGGTTCTAAGCTCTCTAGCCAAGCCGCGTCGCCTTAGCGCTCGGGGCAGTGATGGCAAGACGTACATGCTTCTCATCAAGCCAAAGGACGATCTTCGGACGGATCAGCGATTGATGGAGTTCAATGGAATCATCAACCGTTCATTGAAACGCGATGCCGAGTCGAGCAAGAGGCAGCTATACATTCGAACATATGCCGTGGTGCCTCTGAACGAGGAGTGTGGTATTATCGAATGGGTGCCCGGAATCAAGACAATGCGTGATATTCTACTGGGTTTGTATGCATCACAGAAGATTCATCCTGACTACAACGGACTAAAGTCACTCATGGAAGAGGCATCAACGTCGGAAAGCAAGATTGGGATATTCAAGAATGACGTCTTGGGTCGGTTCCCTCCCGTGTTTCCGATATGGTTCATTCAGCAATTCCCCAATCCGTCAGCCTGGTTCAGTGCACGATTGAAGTATACCAGATCATGCGCCGTCATGTCCATGGTGGGAACAATCCTCGGGCTCGGGGATAGGCATGGTGAAAACGTCAATCTGGAGGAGGGCAGTGGAGGAGTTTTCCACGTTGATTTCAATTGTCTGTTTGACAAGGGGCTCACTTTTGCGAAGCCAGAGCGAGTTCCTTTCCGACTGACGCACAACATGGTAGCGGCGATGGGCATCTACGGTTACGAAGGACCGTTCCGAAAGTCGTCTGAGCTGACGCTGAGAATTCTGCGGCAACAAGAGGAGACGTTGATGACTATTCTGGAGGCCTTTATCTACGATCCGACGCTAGATTTACAGAAGGAGAAGCGAATGTCAAAATCGGCTTCCAGAGGCGCTTATGTGGTCAAACTGCAACCGCAAAACGTGGTGGATAGTATCAAGAGAAAGGTCAGGGGTTTGCTGCCGAATGAGAGCATTCCTTTGAGCATAGAGGGTCAAGTGGAGGAATTGATTAAACAGGCGGTCGACCCGCGCAATCTGACAGCAATGTATATTGGGTGGTGTCCGTTCTTGTAGAGGGAGGGATAAGGTATGAGCTGGATGAGATGAGACAAGTGAATGGATGGGGTAATAATAATACGATTTCGAGATCCGTCGATGCATCAGTTGCTCTCTCTCTCTACTGGTGGCGCACATGCATAGATGCATTGACAGCGGCCAACATAGGTGGCTATCTGCTTGTCTCACCTCAGTGGGCTAGAACAAGCGAATGATGGTGAATGATGATGAAGAAGAAGAAGAAGTGAGCTGAGGGGGAGAGAAGGGCTAGAAATCGAGTTGAATGATCTTTGCATTTCATTTGTTTTTTTTTGTTTTTTTTTTGTTTGATTACTTGTTTGATTACATGTTATGTCTGATGGTTGTCAATACGACAGGCAGACAATAGTTATCCATTGTGGGCTGATCCAGGCACACAAGGCAAGGTGGTGTGAATGGATCCATGGATGGATTGGATGGCCTGGAACAGACGGTTGGTGCCCAGGTGAGAAGGAAATGAGAGGCACCTGGAAATGAGCGGTAAAATAGGCACCACAGGCAACAGGCCGCTGGAGCACGCACTGATGAGCGCTGGAGCCCGGGGAATCCTTTATGATGGATGAATGGGGTAACTGACTTGGACGCGACACGCGCCCACCACCCACCACCCACCACTCACTGACTGCTCTGCTCTGCCTGCTCTACTCCGCTGCCAGCGCCAACTGAAAGCCTTTCTACAGCCCTTCCCCCGGTTCTCGCTCCCCCTTCGCCTATTTCACCACCTGCAACATATTTTCATCCGCATTCGACTCGACTCAGCATCAACTCTGCTCTGTCCTCTCTCTTCACTGTGCACGCTCGACTGGCCCTGAAAATCATTTTGTTTTCCATCTCATCGTTTTTTTCACTTCATTCACTCAAAACAGACCAGATTCATTTGCGAGGTTCAGGCTGACGTAGCTTTTGCGTCGCCGTCAAGCTTTAGGCCTTGTTTTCCCTTGCCTGAAGTCGGTCGGTCGACTGAAGCTTCTCGCCTCCATCCCTCTCCCTCTCTCCCTCTCTGTCTCTGTCTCTGTCTGTCTCTCTCACCTTGTGGCCTCGTTCAAGCAAACATCTTGCCATTCATATCGCATTCAAGATGCCTCAATATCGAGTTGGTAAGCTTTTGATTTCCTCTATTCTCTCCATCTCTCCAGTGCCTCTTTTTTCCCCCTCTCTTCCTTTTCCTTCCAATTTCTTTTGGCGAGGTGGCGGTATGAAGGCCATCTAATCGGTAGCATATGCACTGACACTATCCCCTCCCCTATCAGAGATCTCACCCAACAACCGCGCCGGATGCAAAGACACTCTGTGCAAGAAGAATGGTGAAAAGATTCTCAAGGGCGAAATAAGATTTGGCTCTTGGGTTGAAGTTCAAGAACATGGCTCATGGTCTTGGAAGCATTGGTACGTTTTTTTTTTTTTGTTCTTTCGTTCTGCCCATGATCCATCCATCATCTTGACTCAAGGGCCTTGGCTGACTGACTTGGCCATGTTCAGGGGCTGCGTCTCTGGCGCCCAGTGCGTCAATCTCCAGGAACTCTGCAACGAGTCGGGCGACGGAGACTTTGATTTCGAGGCCATTGACGGCTTCGATGAAATGAGGTAAGTTTCAACACTTTTTCTTCAAACACTGCCGCCGATGATGATGGGCTAATAGCAGTGCAGTGTCAACCCTGATCTTCAGGAAAAGGTCCGCAGCGCCGTCAGGCAGGGTCATATTGACCCTCAGGACTTCAAGGGTGTAAGCTACACCCCTTTTCTATCTGCACAACGCATATTTCTCACATCATATAGGACCCCGAGAAGAACAAGCCCGGCGAAAAGGGTATCCATCTCACTGCCAAGCAGAAGGAGGCAAAGGCAAAGGCTGCTGCCGCCGCCGCTCAGGTGTGTTTTGTATCATCCCATGACACTCACTAAATTTGCTGTTAACATTCCGCAGGGATCGGACGAGGAAGAAGCTGCGCCCAAAAAGGCCAAGCGGGGTCGCAAGAAGGCTGATGCTGATGATGTAGAGGCAGAGCCTCAGCCTAAGAAGGCGAAGAAGGCCAAGTCAGCCAAATCTTCCAAGGAAGACGACGGGGACGAGAAGCCCATCACTGCTAACACGTCTCGCAGTCGCAAGCCGGCTCCCAAATCCAAGGCTAAGGCTGCTGAAAGCGAGGACGAGGAGCAGGAAGAGGTCGAAGAAGAGCCTGCTCCTGCTCCTGCTCCTGCCCCTGTCAAGAAGGGCACCAAGAGGGCCACCAAGGCAAAGGCCAAGGTCGAGAGCGACGCCGAGGAAGAGGCTGAAGAGGCTGCTCCCGCTCCCGCTCCCGCTCCCGCCAAAAAGGGTGCTAAGAAATCCGCCAAAGCCAAGCCTAAGCCCAAGGCCAAAGCTGAGACTGAGGACGAGGAGGAAGAGGAAGAGGCAAAGTCTGAAGCTGAAGTCGAAGCCGAAGCTGAGCCCGAACCCGAACCCGAACCTGTCAAGGCCTCTCGTGGACGTAGAAACTCCTCCAAGGCCAAGCCAAAGGCGGAGACTGAAGATGAAGAGGCTGAGGAGGAAGCCCCCGCTCCTGCTGCTGCTCCCGCTAAGAGGGGTCGCAAACCAGCTGCTGCCAAGGCTTCCAAGAAGGACGAAGAGACCATCACTGCCAAGCCAGCGGCGAAGAGGGGACGAAAGGCTGCACCAGCCAAGGAGCCCACCCCTGAGGCTGAAGATGAGCCCGAGGACGCCGACATGGCCGATGAAGAGGAGCAGCCCGCACCCAAAGCCAAAGCCAAGGCTAAGACTGAGGCCAAGCCGAAGCGGGCTGTTCGTAGCCGCAAGAGCACTTGATTTGTTGCAGATGTCAAAATCTGAATTCTAGTTGTGCACGCTTGGTATTTACATGGCAACGGTTTGCTGTCACTAAATATCCATGGATGATAATTGCTTGAAGGGAAAACTTTGTCCCAGCGCCGGAGGGCGGATATGGTTTTGCGGCTGATGCATCGATGTATTTATAGGGATTTGCTCGATTAACTAGCATGGTTTGATGTATTTGAGAGTTGTCCGATGCGAATAAGGGGAAGGGGTCTTGTTAGAATTGCTTAAATGGTCATTTGGCTTTTTAAAAATATGCATTATACATGATGATTGTGATGTTGCATCCTACGGTATGAAAGTGAGGTGCATATAATATGAGTCCATGGTAGACATGAAGCTATATCTAAGCTTCCATCGAAGCTTCGATCATGCAAGAGCACCTCGAGCTCAGCTCAGGCTCCAGGGGCAGACGTCACTGGACATGAAGGGCGCTAAAAACATGACAGCACCCCCACCCCCGCCACCATATCTAGACAAGACAAGACAAGCTATCGCAAGCTTCATTCATCCCAAGAGCTCATCTTTCTTCTTTTCAACAACAAGGATACCTAGGTCAGGCCATATACGGAACGGAGTACCACAACATCACCAACCTACAAATGTCGACCAACACGAACCCGGACCCCGCGCCTGGCGCACCGGCTTTCATCCCCCTGGAAGCCAACCCACCGCTCATGACCAGCCTCATCCACAAACTCGGCGTATCAGAGGCCCTGGAGATTCACGACGTGTACTCCCTCACCGAGCCGGAGATGCTGGCGTTTATCCCCCGCCCCGCGCTCGCCCTGCTTTTGGTGTTTCCCGTGAGCGCGGTGTATGAGAGCCACAGGTTGGCAGAGGACAGTCTGCTGGATGAGTACAAGGGCTCGGGGGAGGGGGAGCTGGTGGTTTGGTGGAGGCAGACGGTTAGGAATGCGTGTGGGTTGATGGGTCTGCTACATGCTGTGTCGAACGGGCCGGCAAAGAACTTTATCGGTACAGTTTTTTTTCTATGTCTTTTTTTCTTTTTCTTTTTTTCACTTGTCACCACAGACAACAAAGACAGCTATGCTAATTTCGAGGTTCTTTCACAGAGGAGGGCTCGACGCTAGACGAGCTCCTGAAGAAGAGCACCCCCTCCCACCCCCGGACCGCGCACGAGTCCTCGAAACCACACCAGCCCTCGCCACGGCCCACAGGGAAGCCGCCTCGGCGGGGGACACGGCCGCGCCCGACGCCCAGGACGATGTCGATTTACACTACGTCTGCTTCGTCAAGGGGTCCGACGGCGCGCTGTGGGAGCTCGACGGGAGGAGGAAGGGTCCCCTCAGGAGGGGAGAACTGGGTGCCGACGAGGATGTGCTGAGCGAGAGGGGGCTTGCGATGGGGGCGTTGAAGTTTTTGGAGAGGGGAGGCGCGGATTTGAGGTTTAGTGCTGTGGCGTTGGCTGGAGCGGTTGAGTAAGGGGGTTTTTTATATCTCTCTCTGTTTCTCTCTCTCAAGAAGAAGAATAAGAAGAAGAAAAAGAATGCTTGGATTTTGTGAAAATTGATGGTGGGGATGAGATACCCTTGGTAGGTATGAGAGTGTTGTCGTTGTGGGAGAGGGGACGTTTGAGAAGAGCTTCGAGATGGTAGTTTGTCAGTATCACTCGAGTGCTTGTAAGATGGAATAAATGGGATGAAAGTGCTGTTTTACTTTGTCTTCTTTTGTTTCGTAGTTTGCCTCAATTATGTCATGTCTGTTGCTGTCTGGTTGACAACTTGTTCTAGCTCAATAATGACAGACTCCGTCATAGTGTTCATTACCCACCAAAGCCAACGACGATCAACGTAACGTGTGATGTCTACTAAATTTCATTTATTTCCATAGTTGACGTTATTATCAAAAACACTTTGCCACAATATGCAATCATATTTACGTGAATTACATATGGGTTGCGTGATTGCTTTGAAACGATTGATAATTCAGGGTAGGCGATGACGTCTACCAAAAGAACAGCCCACTCTTCATCTCGAGGTATAAAAAGAAAGGGGGGAACACTTTTGGCAATCGATTTGAGCTTTTTTGTTTTTTTTTGATATCCGGTCAGTACAATCGATCTAAGCAATCAAATCAATTGATAACCAGTTTCTCTTCAAGTGCAAAGAAAGGAAAAGAAAAGAAAAAGAAAGAAAAGAGAAAAGAGAAAAGAGAAAAGGGCCTGGTAACTAAAGCTTACAAACATGCCTCGACAAGGAGACGGCTCCGGCGATAACGGCCCCTTTGACGACACATCCAATAACATTCTTCATGGCTCTACGAAAGACGATGTAAGTCCCGATGGTGTCAACAACAACACTCCAACTTCAACTTCCAACTCCCAAACAACTTGCGTATAAATTATATGCTAATGGTCTTCCCCCCCCCCCCCATCAGAACTCCAAAGACAAGACCGCGCCTCTACCGGAAGGCATTCACGAGAAGGGCGCCGGCCTGGAGGGCATGAATGCCAGCGCCGGAGGGGGTAGCATCAAGCAAGGTCCGGGTGTAGGCCAAGGCGGGCGAGGATCCTCGAATTAAAATGAAGTGGATTTGAAATGAAGTCAATTTTGGAATTCACACAAGAGAAGTAATTGAAGAAAAGAAAAGAAAGGGAAATACAAGAGTCTCTCCTGCACGCCAGTATTTCCATATGTCGTCTCATGTGGCACTCGCATCATGCAGTAAATGTCATTCATGCAACTCCTGATAACCATGCGAGAATTGGGCAACACCAAACACACAAACCTCATCCTACCCTACAATGGCGATGCACATCACATCTATTTATTGCTTTGTAAATCAGAAAAATGCTAAGCATATAAATTGAATAATGGAATAAAAGCAGTAAGCAAAAAGAAAAGCAACATGCTTGATTAGGCACATGACCATGGGCGGCAATAACACGGCTTGTAGCCGGCACTTGGAAACGCAAAACCGTTCCTTCCTCTTGCGCCTTCAAGTTTGCTGTCGGGCAGGCTGTTTCCTCACAACAAAACCTCCCAACTCCCACTCCCACATCCACCAAAAAAACCATCACAACCAATATGATTAACAACATCACTGCTCCCTTCAACAATTCGATTAACTCGGTCTGATGGTCTAGCGGTATGATTCTCGCTTAGGGTCCACCCTATAGCTGTTGCATGCGAGAGGTCCCGGGTTCAATCCCCGGTCAGACCCATTTGAGTGTATTCTCTTTTGCTTTTTTGGATACATTTTCATCAAAATCTGATGATGTATTTTCTTTTTTGATGCTGAGAGTGACAGATGGAAGCCTGCAAGCAGGGTGGTGGGGACGGTAGCGTGAGAAATAGATCAAGTTGCTGCTGCTGGGTAATCATTTGGGAAACCCTTCAATGTCCCCTATTCCGAGGACCCCCACCACCACCACCACCATCCCTCTTATTCTCGCTTTCCTGCCTGGCAACCGCATGTCGATAAAGCCTCGCATACCGCATTGGATGCTCAACTCCCGAACCCAGCGTCGTAGTAATAGTAGTAGTAGTAGTAGCAGTAGAAGGAGGAGGAGGAGGAACTTGATCCCCCGACGTCCGCATCGCCATACTGGAAGTGCCCTCGCCCTCGCCCTCGTCCCCGTCCTCGTCGTTACGGCGGCGGCCCATCGCCACGGCAGCTCGATGTAAGCGAAACTGCGCCTCGGCCGTTGCCTGCACCAGCGCCGGATCCCACCCCTCGGCTCCGAAGCGTCAATGTTGCCCAGGGCACCCGCGAGCCCGAGCAGGAGGCGCCGGCGCTCACCTTCTTCTGCTTCTAATCTCTCTCCGATACTTCGGAAGCGGTGCTGCTGCTGCTGGCTTGGTGTAGCTTGTGAGCTGTTACGAGCAGGCGCCTAATACACATACATACACATATATATATATCAGCCTCTCGCCTCAAAATCAGTACAAGAATGAGTTAGCATCATCAAAACCCACCTCTCTATTCCGCCCCCGTCCCTCCGCACCCTCACCACAATCCACCTCTCTTCTCACCTCATCACCGCCCCCAGCCTCCCCCTTGCACATCTGACCCCTCCTCCTCCTCACTAGAAGAACACGTAGAGCAAGAGTATTCCGACGACTCGTACTCCTCGTACGACACAAAAACGTACCCGGGAGGACTCTCCCTGACAGCACCTCCAGCTCTGTACGCAGAAGGCGTTTCTCGATGGACCTGCTCTGGATGGGCGAGATTTTCGTCAGTTTCGGTCATGCTGGTAGTCTGTCCTGCAGATCTTGAAGACATGATGATTTTTTTTTGAGGGGGGAGTCCAGAGTGGCTTCGTGTACGATTCAAAGAGTAGTATAGTAGTCTCTGCTTAGAATTCCAGCGGCTCTGAATGGAGAAGCAGTTGGTAGATATAGGGCCATAGTATCGTACAAAGACGAATTGTTTGCGTCGCACTCAACACCTGGTATCGCCTACACCACGTAAAACAAGTCCATCAGTCAGTCGCTCGTGGATCGTAACATTGGATAATGCCCAATCGGCCCTAATGGATGCTTCTCTACTCATTAAACTAACATGTCATACCCGATATAAAGCTCAGGCTTAACCATGATGGAAAAAAACCATGCCAAATAATACAAAACTTACGTTGCCATCACGTTGCCTCTTCGTTTCCCATTCCCGTTATACACAAGACTAACCCCGAAACCCATGCACAGTAACGCCGTTACCCATTTTTTCTTCATCTCCCGCATAACTCATTCGTTTCATAGGAAGCCCTTGGTCATACTGGGTGCCCGGTTAAGGCTCGTGTTCCTTTGAGGTACGTCAACTAGCGTCGAATCATCAGCATCGCTGCCTCGCCATCGGTTGCGCAGACTGCCCATACCATTTGCACCCTTATCTATTCGAAGGCCTTTCCAGCCTTCCAGTTCCCTCTCGAGACGGAGACATTTCTCCTTTTCTTCGCGAAGCTCGCGTTCGGCGCGGCGCGCAGACAGCTGGTTGGAGGACTCGGACGCCTGCAGCTCGTCAATCGTCTTGAGCAGCTTCTCGACTCTGTCGCGCATGCGGTTCGTGTCGTCTGATAGCTGCGTGTTTTGCTTGTCTTTGCGGTCAATCTGTGTCTGGAGGTCCTTAACAACACGGTCAACATTGCGAACGGAGCGCTGCTCCTTGTTTCGTTCCGCTTCTTGACTGTCAAGTTGTGACTCGAGCTATAATCTCGTTAGCTAGACGTTCGCAGCAGAAACGTCATCTTACATACCTCTTGAATGCGTTTGTGTAGGAACTTGATATCCTGGCTTCCGCTGGAATAGCCCTTGGTTTCAAGGTCCACGAGCTTGAGTTGGATCTCGTTGAGGCTCTTTTCAAGATTAATCTTTTGCTTCTGTAGCCCAACGCTGACCTCGCGCTCGGCCATCACCTCCTTCTGGATCTCGGATACGAGAGCTTCGGCGCGCCTCATCTTTTCCACTGCGGCATGGGCGATATCCTCCTGCTGAGCTAGGTTGGATCTGAGATTGAGAACCTCCCTGTCCATGTTTGCAGCGTCACGAAGCGAAGGGTTTCCACCATTGGCAAGCTCATCAAGACCGGCCTTGGCCTCCTTAAGACGAGCCTCGACGCTTCGCTTCTCACGTACAATGAGGTCGCGCTCCGACGTGATTTCGTCTACCGACGACCTGAGACTTCGTACCTGCGCCAAGAGGGTAACAATCTTGCCCTGAGCTTCGTTGTGAGCATTGACAGCCTCATCGCGAGACGAGGCAACGTCAGAAAGTGTCGACTCCAGACGTGACTTCTCCTTGGACCAAGTCGAGCTGTTCAGTACTTCATCATCCCACTTCGCTCGAAGCTCATCAAGCTCCTCTCGAAGTCTGGTGATTTCAGCCTGCTTGAACAACTTCTCTTCTCGGGCGAGATCAAGCTCCTTGGCCAGAGTAGTGAATTCAGCCTGATACTTCCTGCGAGTTTGCTCCATGCTTGATTCCTTGTCCTCAATCTCCATGGCGCGCTGGTTGCGGTAATCTTCAAGCTCATGCTGTAGTCGTTTCTTGGCCTGCGTCGCACCTTCGAGATCGGTCGACAGGTCTTCCACTCTGCCTTCAAGACGGTGATTCTGACCCTGGAGGTCTTCAATCATGGCATCCATTCTCTGTCGCTCAGACATAACCTCGACGTATGTATCCTCAGCTTCCTTGGCCTGTGACTTGGCGAATTGCTCCGCTCGGGTAGCCTTGAGAACGGCAATCTCGGCCTGCTCAAGCTTGCTAAAGTATTCGTCCGCGCGACTCCTGTACATGTCAAGACTTGAAGATACGTCGGAAAGCCTAGACGATTCCGTGTCTAGGCGGATTTGAAGATCAGTAAACTCCTGAAGTAGCTGGCTTCGGCTTTGGGCTTCTTGTTCACGTGCAGCTGTCATTTCTTCTAGGTCTGATGTCGCATCGCGGAGTTCCAGCTCCAATTTAGCTCTCTCATGACGCATCTTCTCGAAATGTGACTTGACATCGGTCAACTCAGCCACGGCATCCTTATGACTGTGCAGAAGGGAGCGGCGTGCGTCTTCCTGGCTGTTGATCATGTCGAGAAGCTCTTCGTGTGATCGAGCTTGGATATCACGGACTGACAGGTCACCAGCTCGGACACTCTTCTCCAAGGCGGACATCTTTTTGGCCGAGTCGTCAAGCATCTCGTGGAGGCGGTTATTGGCCTTTTCAAGCTTCTGCATGCGTAGGATAGATGGGCCGTCGTCATAAGTGTCTGGCGTCGGCGTGCTACGGTCAAGCTGAATTTGGAGTTGGCGATTCTGCATCTGTGCTAGCTGCAGTTGAGCTTGAAGCTCTTCCACTTCCGACTTCAGGTCCGCTCCATTGCTGTGGTCGATGGACCTATCAGATCGCGATGAATCTTGCAGGCTTGCATCCTGGAAACGCCGCACGGGGTTGCTGTTGGAGAAACGAACACTGCCCTTGGACTGCTTTTTTGGCAGTGAATCGTGGAGAGCAGCCTCATTGGGATGGATTTCTTCTAGTTTGGGTCTGTTAACGGGCTCATTTCGTGAAGTAGCCCTCAACTCAGTGAGCTGGGATTCTGCATTTGTCCTCGCCACAGTTTGGACTCGAAGCTTCTGTTGGAGCTCCTCAACCATCCGAACCAGATCAAAATTTTTCAGAAGAGCCTTCTCGGCCTTTTCGTTCTGGCCGTTTGACTGAGTGGGAATGTGGACTTCAGGATCAACCATCTTCAAGGCCCTGAGCATCTGAGACCGCATATCTTCCAGCTCCTTGTCTCGCGAGTCCATCGAGGTTTGAAGAGTGCGCACGGTAGACTGTGTCTGGTTCCGCAGTTGTCGTTCTGATTCAATAGTTCGGTTGGCTTCTGCGAGTTGGGCAGTGAAATTTGAATTGGCTTTCTCTGCATTTCTACTAGCCTTTGCCTCCCTGGCAACCTCGTGATTCAGATCTTCAACATTGAGATGGAGCTTCTCAAGCTTCTTCTCTAATGACGCAATGTTAAGCTGGGCGTCTTCGAGCTGCTTGTTCAACTTTTCGTTGTGCTCTTCTAGTCTGGTCTTTTCTCCACGGAGAGTAAGGACTTGGCTTCTCGACGCCTCATTTGCCTTTGAATTGGACCGCGCGATTTCGAGACCCTTTTGTTGAAGCTTGTTCAGCAAAGATTTATTGTCATTCTCGGAAGCTGCCAGCCGGCTCTTCACTGTGGCAAGTTCTCGCTCCATTCGCTCCTTGGCCTGGTCGTTCTTGAGGCCAAATTCTCCAGACGTTAGAATGAGCTTATTGAGATCCTCAATGTGGTGATTAAGCTTGGCACATTCTTCTTCAAACCAGCGAAGTCTGCCTTGAGCGGCTTCGAGATCCTTGCGAAGACTATTCTCTCGTTCTCGTGCGGCCTTGGATGCTTGGCGCTCGCCGGCCATCTCAGCCTGCACACGTGCTTCTTCGGCCTGGGTTTTCGCAATACGCAACTTGCGAATCTCATCCCTGGCTTCGTCGCGTTCCTTTTCTACCGCGGTGCGGGCCTCGACTGTTCGTCTCAGAGTATCTTGTTGGAGGTAAAGCTCTTTCTCAATGATGATTTTCGATTCATTGAGATGGTCGTAGTCGTCCTTGAGGGTTTGGAATTTGTGTTCGCTCAGTAAGAGAACGTCGTCACGAGATTGACGTTCTCTACTGAGGTCCATTTGGGTCTTGTACAACTCCTCTTTAACATCCTTGATTTGGGATTCCAGCAATTGACGATTCTTATCGGCTTGGGCATCTTCTGATAGTCTGGCTTGAAGCAGATTCTGGGCATCTTCGGCTTCACGTTCGAGCTGGGATTGTTTCGACTTCATGGCTACTAACTCGGCCTGGACATCTCGGAACTTGGCAGACGTCTTCTCCACATCTTCTGTCAGGACCCTTTTTTGGTCCTCCAAGCTTCGGCGCTCTGCCTCTGACTTTCTCTTGTCATCGCGGAGCAAGGCCAACTCGCTCTCTTTGCCTCGTACAAGATCTTCATAGTCTGTCGATGTCTTGGTAAGTTGTGTAAGTTGTTCATGAACATCCCGATTTTCCCGGGTAAGACGAGTCTCGCGTGTCTTGGCTGCATCTAGGTCCTTTTGGGCCGTGAATAGCTTAACCTCGAGGTCTTGATCAAGTTGCAGCAGCTTGGTCTCGAGATCCTTGGCCTTTCTGTCCTTGAGAGATAATTGGCTCTGCAGCATCTTGATTTCGCCTTCCATGACAGCTTCCTTTTCAGCGCCCTCTGCTTGCTTCTTGTTGAGCTCGTCAATCGCTGCATCAAGCTCCGTTGATTTGATACCTAGTCGACTCTTCTCTTCCTCGAGCTTTGCTATTAACGTTGCCGCTTGTTCAAGCTGAGCACGGAATTTCTCGACATCCTGCTCTGCTCGGTTTTTTGCTTCCATTAGCTCGTCAAGCTGGTCATCTAGCCTCTCTTGATCTTCAATAGCACCGGCGAGTTTCTCCTCCAACTCTGTCTCTCTTGCTTGAAGTCGCTTGAAGATTTCCTCCTTGTCCAGCGCAAGCGCTCGCTCACTCTCCAGGGTCTGCTGAATGCGGGCAATTTCTGCTACACAGTTTCTACGGTCTTCCTCAAGGCGTTGCCGGTTGTCTACTTCGGTTTGCATCTGATCATTAAGTTCCTTGATCATAGCATCTCTCTTTTTGACCTCAGCAGCACTTCGAGTGGCACCAAGCAAGGGTTTCATCTTCATGATAAGTTGCCACCAGGGATTTTCAACAAGACCAAGGTAAACCTGGAAGTTTCTCTGGATGATTCTGGTTGCCTCAGTTCGGAAAAGCCGCTTGTAGGCTGAGCGCCTGCGAATGAAGCCCCGAGCTACGGATTGAAATCGAGACATGATTTGAGTAATCAATGTATCACGTTGCTCTTCCAACTCTGCAAGGACACCAGCCCGGAAAAAGACTTTTGTGAGACCAACACGGTATAGTGTTTTATCAAGCCCAAGCCTCTCCAACATCATAGATGCTGCCGCATGGCCATCGGAATGCCCCCTAGGAATGTCTGGACAAAGGACCTCATATCGTTGACGGAATTCAGTAAAGGGCAATCTGTTGGGGAAACCTGTTCGAGCAATTCGAATTCCTTCTAGAACACCATTACAACGAAGCTGATCTAGCACGAGGAGCTTGTTGAACTGTTTGGGCTTCTTTTTGTGATTTGGCAGAATGCATCGCACAAAGTGTGGATGTGTCGATTGCAACTGGGCCATCAAATTGTGAAGCTGTTCCTTGTGTCTCTGAGCAACGGTTCGGAACAGCCCCTTTTTCACTCGACTTCGAACACCTCCCGCATCGTCTTCCGGGTCGGTACAATCAATAAAAAGATTGGCAATGTGCTTGTCGGTCGAAGCGGCTAGCAGTCGCGTAATGTTATCGTTCAGGGGGTCCTTATTCTTCTCGAGCCAGTCCTCAGTGGAGTATTCCACTTCGGCTGCATAGTGCGTAAGAATGAAACCTTGCCCAAGGCGAGACGGACGATATTTAGTGGATTTTTTATCCCACAAAGAATTGAGCTTTTCGGTGAAGGACTTGTCGGTTGCTTTGGGCATGACACAGTCCTCGTCCAGGCACGAAAAGATACCAATCGGATTTGGTAGTTCAATCAAATCAATGGTTGGCTGTAAATCGCGACCAAAGTCAATAAACTGCCATTCAATTTGTTCGCGCGCATATTCTTCCTGTTCAAGAACAAACATGTGGTGATTGAAGAACTGTTGAAGTTTCTCGTTGCTGTAATTGATGCAAAGCTGTTCAAAGCTGTTCCGCTCAAAGATTTCAAAACCAGCAATATCAAGAACACCAATGAAGTGAGAGTCTTCTAGGCCCATTCCAGTTCGATCAAGCTGTCGATTGATTTGGGTAACCAGGTTGCCGAACCCGCGCTCATATATACCCTTGGCAAGAGCATCAAGACCCAGTCGAACTTGTTCTGGAGTCTGGACCTTCTCAACCCATTCTCGCCCAGCCTTAACTTTGGGATGAAGCAGACCTTGCAAAAAGGGGTCCAGAGCAACGCCTAGCAGCTTACACACCTTGGCTGCTTGCAGTTTGGCATCCGGGGCCAGCCTGGCTTGATCGGCGGCTCGGCTCTCTTTGACTACCTCAATATTTCCCAGATGGAGAACAGCGGAGATTGTACGTAGAATAGAGAATTGATCTTCTTGGGAGAAACCAATAACATCAAATGCTTCCATCAGAGCATCCCATTCTTCTTGGTCAGAAACACCAACAACACTGTCGTGACCATTGCGTGTGTAAGCAAAATCACTAGTATCGCGACCCTCAAGAAGCAGTTCTCTGCGCAGTTTGGCGTCTGCTCCTTTCAGTAACTGATAGAAGATGTGATAGTTTCGCTCCTGTGCGTTGACCCGGACAACTCTTGACTTCTCAAGCAGATACCAGTCGATGAATGCACCGGTAATAGCACCATCGCGACTAAACTCAATTCGAATAAACTTTCCGAATCTTGAAGAGTTATTATTTCGAACAGTCTGGGCGTTTCCAAATGCTTCCAAGATGGGGTTGGCACGGAGAATTTGCTTTGAGAGATTTGTGTGTTGCTCCTGGCTCTTTGCTAGGGAGTCGGACTGGGCGACGGCTGCAAGATACTGTATGACCTTTTTGGTATTTTCCGTCTTTCCAGCACCGGATTCACCAGTAACCAAGATACTTTGGTTCCGCCCCTCTCCTACCAGGTTGCGGAAGGCTTGATCTGCCATTGCAAAGATATGAGGTTTTGTATCGTCTCGGTTCCGCCCTCTGTACTTGTTGATATAATCATCGGTATAGATCGGTAGGGGGCAGTAAGGGTTGACTGTGACCAAGAAAAGGCCGGAATATGTATATATAAGGTCTGATTGGTATCTCGTAAGGAGGTTGTGAACGACTGACGCCTCATTCAGATGAGTCAACTCGGCCATATCGTTTGCCTTGTCGAATTTGGCGGGATTGACTTTGTCGACACTTTCGATGTCGACTTCTTTTTGCTGCCTCGAGGTTAGCTATCACCCGTGTAGAGCCGGACGAGATCACCTACCCCTCCAGTCTCAGTTTGCACCAATATTTTGTTGTCTGCCATCTCCTCCACGACCCAAGCTTTGACAAAGGCGTCTTGAGGATCCTTAAGCCACACATATCGTTTGCCGGAAAAGTCGTTTTCTCCCTCAATACCTTTAACAGTATCATTTTCCGGCCGCATGTCCTCTTCATCTCTGATGAATGATGGCGCGAATGTACTCGATGTTGGGGTTGCATTCCTTGACTCGCTTCGCCCAGTCCTCTGAAAGGCGCTGGAGATTGCTGCAACTCCAGGGCCGAATGAACTGCTTGATCGAGGTCTGACATGGGCGAGCGGTGATGGTACATTGGTCTTGGTGTCGCCATTGGTAGCAGTGCTTGTGTTGGTACTTGTGTTGGTACCAGTATTGGGCTGCGGGGATGAAGATGATGATGGAGACGAAAAGAGAGCGGATCTTGGTCTCCCAACCGGTTGGGCTTGACCTGGTCTCGATGATCGCATAAAAGGGTTACTGCGCCCTTGGCCAGGGCTGTTGGAGTTAAAGGACATTGTTGGTGGTTAAAAGCCAACAATTCATTCCTATGTATTAGATGAGAAGTAGTAATCGGGCTGCAATATTCCCAGACACTTGTAGGTGGGGGGAACACTATGTGTATAGATTTGCAACTAGATCAATTACAAAGCAAGCAAGTGTAAGAGAAGAAGCACCCGCGCTTCCAAGTAGAGTTACAGTTTCATGAAGAATAGCATCAATGATGATGTTGCGTGGTTCTAATATCTCCTTAGTACTGTAGGGGAGCTGTCAACAGGGATACGTATGGCCTATAGCAATCGCCGTTGCTGGGGCGAAACCCCACGAAAAGTAAACACAGCCAAGCCACGTGATTTTGATCGCGACGGTGAAGGATGGCACCGCATTAAGCCGCACTAAAGTGCACAAAATGCACTAGACTTTATGCAGATTAGTGTCAAGGCTGCCCGAAAAGAGCAAAGTCTGGGTCTGGATGGAAATTGATTGCCCTTTCTATCCCACATCGTAATCATCGCGTAGTTGATTGCGTCGCGAACCCACCGTCGGGATCAATCTATCGTGCGCAGTCCATGGACAGACACCTTGCATCGTCTTGAGAATCATTCTTCTAGCTTTTGGCTGCCCTTTGTGTGTTTCTTTGGTCTTTGTTGCGTACTGGATTCTTTGACAACGCCATGGTCATTACGTGCCTCCCAACGAACTGAATATTGCAGAAGCGACAAGTTTTGGAAGAATATCGAGACCGACTCCCTGTTCCCGAGACATCCTCCGTTTGATTAGTATCACGCTCTCGATATAATTGTTGGACTAGTGTTTACCACACAACATCTAGAGACATCATCATGGCTCAGTCAGGGTATGGATACGATCCGATGCGAAGCTACCCGCCGCAGGCACTTTATGCGAGCCAACCGTATTCTTCTTACACCATACCATCTCATCGCTCCAATGAACCGACACAGCCCACCGCTGCGACCGGGGAGGCGACGAAAGAGCCGTATAACCATAATCGCAATGTGATTCCTGGACTAGGGTTGGGCTTCTCAAACAGCGGATCGGACCGGCAGGGTAATCGTGTTGGAGCTATATCGCAGCATCCCAGTGTGATGGAAATCCCTTCCTCGAGGACCGTTGCGCCTGGTATGAGCCGAGTGGTTGCAGTGGAAGCTCGAGTGGAACCTGCAACCGATGCTATAGCCAAGAAAGGCAGACTTGGAGATGTTTATGAACCCAGAGAGGTTGAAAATACCGTAGTCATGTCCAATACTTTACAAGGTAAGAAGAATCATATCTTCCCTGGCGACGTCTATATGGACGGATCCAACCCTGCATCACCTGCCGCCCAGCCGATAGGTGAGACTCTATACAATTTGGTGATTAGCTATCGCCTGCTGACAAGAACAGCCCGAGAACGATCTGGCTCTTACTCTCCATACCTTTCTCCACGAGAGATAAATCAAATTCGGTCATCTGACTCACAAATAGACGCACACGGTGCGTATTCACTGGCTGTGATGTGACAGAGTTTTCGTGACTGATGGGATACTTTAGGCACCACCTCGCATCAGAAAGCTTCTCTGATTGCGCGCTCCATCGAACCTGTTGGGCACGTAAAAGCCGCCCAGGCGACCTCGCAAGTATCGAATTTTCTACATGTTCACACAGTTGCCGAAGCGCGAAAGCAAGCACAGGACGCAATACTACGACTTTGGCCGTTAAATGTGCGATATCAAAATTATCTTGATGAAGGAATCGATGATGGTCTTTTGGAAAGCCTTTTCAAAGAGTTGGGTTTTGACATAGGAGTTAACGCCGATATGGAGGTCGCCAACCCGAGAAAGAATAGCAGTGCCAAATCTTCAGATGCCTCCGTCAGAGAACCCGATGCAGCCAACAAAAATCAAATCTCCGAAGCACAGCCTGACAAGGCACCAAAGCAGGACAAGTCTGAGGAGCGCAAAGACCGAATAGCACGGCTTCTTGCTGCCAAGAGTTCAAAAGCAGGCAGCTCCGCACCTCCGACGACGACTACACCAGACCCAACAAACAAGCCTGCTGCACAGGCCAAGAACCAATCCGAGAAATCAAAGTTACTCTATCAAAAAATGGAAGCATTAAAAAAGGCCCGCGAAGCACGTGGCCTGAAGCGATCACTTCCAGAGGAACCAACAACGCCAGCTCCGACTTCAACCATCACAGCTCATACTATCCCACTTGATGCAGTCAATGATGCGCCCCGCGACTCTTCCGTTCCCCAAGGGCAAATATCTGACGCAAGTCCTAGTGCCAATGGGCAGCCTACCCCCTCCATACCAGGCTTGTTCTTATCCTCGACACCACAACCATCACCCGTTCAAGATTCAACTCCCAGGCACCAATCAGCACCCACAAATGTCGAATCCGCTGAACGCCCGTTTAAACGTCCATTCGGTCAGACTCGAGAATCTCGTCCGTTCTTGATTGACGTGAGTGATGATGAAGATGATGCTGAAATGGACATCGACTCCCCAGAACATAACTCTTCATCAATTCATCGCCCCGTTACACCATCCATGAGAACTGCGTCTTTCAAAGGTACATCTTCTTTTATGGAGAATGGACTGGTACGGCAATATTCAAGCCCAATCCATACACCTTCAGGAATGACGAGTGATGGCTCCGCTAGGGATGACTTGGAAAATATGAACAAGAAAATTGAAGCTATGAAGCGGAAGATTGCTGAAGCGGAGGCTCGTAAGAAGGCTAAGCAATCGCGACCTCAGTCTCCGGCCTTGACGCCTTTGACTGTTCATGCGCAAGATGATAGCTTCGAATCAACGGCCAGTGCTATTGATGCAACTATACGTCCCCAGTCGTCAGCCAGTATCCCACTGCCCGATAGTCGATCTTCTTCGCAACCGATTTCTGATATGTCGCCCATGAGATTGCCAAAAGTGGCGGATGCACGACATGAATTTGCAGATCCTAAGCGGCGTAGCCTATCACGAGCTGCTAATGAACGTCTTCCGATGCTAGAAGCGCGTCGTCGGGAACAGCAACTCAAATTAAGGCTTTTACAATCCCAGATGGCCAGCATTGAGAAAGATATCCAAGACAGCTTGCAAGAGGAAGAGCGGCTCAAGGAGGACGCGGTTAACACTGAATCCGATGCCGGAGAGGAAGATGACATACCCAGTAAGTCCAGCGTTTGCTGTCCCAGAAATACTGTTTAATTATCACGCCCTCGATTTCGGCAACTAATCCTTAGCTCAGCTGAACCTCTAGCCTTGGCAAAAGCTACAGAGCCATCCTCCATAGAGGCGATGGATACAACATCTTCGTCCTCATCAAGTAGTGAGGATATCGAACGTAGTAGAAATACTACACCAGGCCCCGTGCAAGAGTCGTCTGAGAAGCCCACTAGAGATGCAATAAGTTCTCCTCCGCCTACCAGCCCTCGGGAAACCCAATCGGACGTTGGGAACGCCAGTGCGTCCAAACCAATGGCGGATGCTGCTAATGAAATTTCAACAGCTGTCACTGAGATGGTAGAAATGCAACCCCAAAGTCGAGTGACTACTCGCAGCGAATCACACGACGTAGTCATGCAGGAGGTCGATTCCGACGAGGAGCTAGAGGATGCTTCAGACAGCTATGAGCCTCCAGAGGCCGACTCCTCTAGCTCCTCATCGGAGAACTCCAGGGCTTCATCACCCTTCAGCCCTGCTCCCGCTGAACAAAGTATTAATGACTCTAAGAATGAGATGCCAGATACTGCCACAACGTTGCCTGTTACTCAACAGATTTCTAGAGCGCATGAAGCTTCCGCTCCCGAAGCAGGCAGAGAAGTAGACGATTCCGCACGACAACAACTAACCGCATGGATCTAATATTCGAAATAGGCCGACCACGCGACCGAGGCCCCCACCTCCGAGATTCCACATACTGGCTTCGTTCCCTATGAAACACCTCTACAGTACTTTCACGCTTATCGGTTTCATCCCGAATTCAGCAAGTCGGTCACTGGCGGGCTTCGCTCTTTAACTTATAGCAACAAAATAGATGTGAAAAGGGAACTGTGTCCCGATGAGCTGGCCGGGCAAAATTGCCCACGGGGCAAAGAATGCGAATATCAACACTTTGAGACCATGCAGGCTCCGGGTACGTGTCTCGGAGCTTTGCCAGGAGACTTGGTAAGGAGAAGGCTGACGCATGTGTGTGATAGATGATCAAATCTTGCTACAACTCGGAGCATACGGCAATTATGATGAGAAGCACAAACAAGAGTACATTTCAGGGCTGCGACAACTCTTGACTGAGTTTCGAAACAACAAAGTCAAGGACTTCAAGGCCATCAGCCAGGGCATCATCGATTATCGAGCCCAATTTCTCAAGGACAAGAGCAAGATACTTCCCCTGGGTAATGTTACCATTTGAATGGTGCCTAGTATGCTCTGGCAAATACCCCTTTATCCCGTCCCCTTTGTCTCTCCCCCCATTTTCCCTTCGTAATCCTAACCCTCCCCGAACTCTCAAACGTAGGAGGTCAAGGCCATTTTTTGCCCGTTTTGCACATAACATTGGCATAGCATGTGAAGAAACAAGCGTCATTTGTTTTTTACATTTCAAAATCTTCCTACTTTCTTCATGAGGCAGCTCTGCCTTGTGCAGCAATTGAAGTTAGAAAAAACTCATCTTACGATACCCATATCTTTCTTAGTAACTTATTTGAACAAACCAGAAATGGTCACTGAGCATGGATTACTTCAGGGAGAGAACATCGATTAGAGACGAAAGAAGAAAAACAGCAGGTGAAGAAAAAGAAAGAGAAAAAAGAGTTGGAATAAGAGAGAGAGAGAGAGAGAGACACACACACACACAAACATTTTCTTTATTTATATGAGGGTCCAGAGTACCTGGTGATGAGCGGGATTCGATAGCCGTTGAAGGTTGGCTGGGTTCGTAATGGTCCGATGATCAAATATCTAGCATTTGAATTGACTGCATTTCTATCAATCATTCTATGACGCCTTTTTTTTTGTGAGAATTGTGATGTTTAAAATCATGAAAAGATGACATTTCCGTCATCTTGCTATTACTTGGTTCACCCTATATAAATACCAGGCAAGGTGACCCAATTAGATGGCACAACTATAAAGGTAATATCAAAACGGTGTCCATGAATAGTGAGTGATGGGATTCACTCCATACAAATGTTTTTTTGCCGGGAACTGTGAATTGATACAAATCATGATTCGAGATCCATCATTGGGGTCAAAATGAATAATTGCTATAAATACTAAAAAATGCCTAATTTCCAAACAAGTTTTGCTCGCTGTATGTTCCATAGTCCGTCCATGTAAAGTATCATCATCATGAAAATGTTTATCAGCTTCTTTTACAAACACATCCTCTTTTTTTTTCATCCTTCGCGTACGGTATCTAAACTCGGACTCGCCGCGGGAGCACCTCTTCGAACACCCACACCCTTCAGCTTGATGTCTGCTGCCGGGGACCCGTCGCTCCTCGGGGTGTCCTCTGGGGAATCCTCTTGTGGGGCAGCAGTCTTCGCATTTGGAAGGTCTACCCATGAGGATTCTCGAGCACGATGCTGGAGGTTTTTATTCTCCTCGCTAGAAGCGACTAGGGAGGTGTCACTCTCGCTGCCTCGGTGTAGCTGCGCGATCCCAAATGCTGATCCTACAAGGCTCTCGTTCCTGACTAGGTAGTATCTGTCATATTCTTCTTCTGTGTGCTCTGCATCAGTAAAACTATCCAGAGCATCAAACACGTGCTGAAAGACTTGGGAGTCGACGTCTCTGGCCCACAAAAAGTCAAGATGCTCATAGTGGGGGATCTCAGTTGCAACAGTCTGTCGTGGGAGCTCTCTAAGCATGGATTCGATATCAACCAAAGAGTCGCTTCCTCCATAGACCAGCACAATGGGTGTTTTGATATTGCGAGTCGGGTATTTGGCCATCTTGGAGTACTTGCTAGATGAAGTAATGCTTATAGGCTGATACACATCATCATCGTACATTTGGAAGCACCTGTTTCGAATGATCTGGAACCAGTGTACTACACTCTTTGTACTGGTGAAGGAGTATAGGTGAGGGTAGGCGGCGAGTTTCTGGCTTGTCGAAATGTTCTTGGCTTTCCATCCGAACAAAAAGGACAATCCCATGTCGATAAGTCGACAGAACAGAGGAGGGTATAGCAACGTCTCCCACATGGTTGCCGAGCTTAGGATGGCTCGCCTACCAAACATGAGGTACAAGACAGACGGAGACGCCTTGACCAGAGAGTCTACCACGCCGTTGGATAGTCCAGCGGGCGCCATGGCGGGGGCTAGGGCAATAAAGACATTGACCTGATTATTGAGTTTCGGGTGGATGGCTAGGGTGGCAAAAGCCTGAGCGGTGCCTTGGGAGAAGCCGATGTACGAAAGACTCTTTTGACTGGTGGTGTCAAGGATGTAGGCGATGCTATCGGGGATATCATGGAAGGCAAATTCGTCTATGGAAAAGTCCCAAAACTCGACGGATGTTGGGGAATGATGGATCGATTTTTTGGAATATTTGTTGCCGCGATTGTTGCCAAACTAGATGCGAATGTTAGATAAATAAACCCAGCGAACAGTCGACTGATTGGCAGCGCATCCTTACCCAGACATCAAAGCCTCGTTCAACCAACTCGAATGGCAAGCATCGTTGTTCGTCCGTCAGACACACCCAGACCTCCGAGTTCATAAGGAGGCCGTGATGCAGGTAGGCCACTCGCTTCCTAATGCTAGCCGGACCGCAATTGACCTTTTGGCCCTCTTCGCCTCTTCTGTAAGGCAACCTATGCAGGCCAAGGAGAAAGCCATCTTTTGTTTGTACTATGTGTTCCTCTGCCTCGTATCCCCAGAGTTGGCACAGCTCGACGAAATCGGAGGCATCTCGAACAGAGGTTGAAATTGCTGGTGACGGACGAATTAGTGGAGGCGAACTTGAAGACGGTGCTTTTCTCTCCGTAGGACAAGAACCAACATTTCTTTTTGTTTTCGGCCTTCTTTTGCGCAGGGCTGGAATAGATGTTGAAGAGGCGTCGAGATGCTCGGTAGAGGAAGGTAACGAGGAACGAGGCTGATGATTGTTAGTGTGCGATTGGATGATGACGGCGAGAGTTGTTGACTGACGCAATGCCAATGTAAATACTCGGATGATGGCTTCAAGGCCAACTAGGAAGAAGGAAACGACTATGGAGAGGTACTCGGTGCTGCGCGAAAGAATTGTCAACATATTGTCGCGTCGTGATGATGCGCAGCAAGCAGGTGAAGGAATAAAGCTTCAGTCTGTCCTGGCGGAAAGGGGTTATCCATGTAGAATCGATGGGACGGTTGACTTACGCATGGAGCCGCCCAAGCAAAGGAAGCGCCATAATGGCGGAAGCAACCAAATTAAATTAAATTAAAAAAAATTCAATTTGAAGAGCGAACAAAACTTGGCGACAACATTTCTCTTTTTTGCTTCTCTTTTCTTTTTTTGTAAACAAAATGGTCCCGGAAAAAGAATAAGAAGCAGGCCTTGATTCGAGAATCGGAAATTTAATAAAGTGATGTCACATGCAAGTGTTTAATAATGTCAGGTGGTGGACGGGCCATGAGCTACCAACAGGACAGGAGTAGAGGAGGGCCTTGTTGCTCCCCTATATATATAAATCAGGGGACATGAACCAGCTAGAAACAGCGGTTGAACGAAAAAACGGTGTAGTAATTGGTTCGTTTTAACAAAAACCCCATTCATTCTTTGACCGCAATTTCCAAAGTGGCAAATGAAGGCAGCCATCCATCTTTGCTGGAGACTTCGTGATGTTTGGACCCCGCGAACGGCTTGACGGGTACGCCAAGTGTGCTTGTGGCTTAAATCTGGGGTACGGCCATGCGTCCCTTGATAGGTTGATGCATCCGGGTGGCAGACGGAACCATGTCGCGGTTGAATGCATGCATACTAGACATGTCAAGGGGGAGAGAGAAGCGTGAGTGAGAATGAGAGAGAGACATTCTAAAAGAGGAAAAGGAAGGCAAAAAGTATTGAATGCAAGGTGCCAACGCATGCATGAACAAGTCAGAGATGTAGTAGTAGCAGTAGCATGTGAAGGGACGATGAACTAGCGGAGTCGTACTTGGGCGGAAATGAATGAAGCCACTGGCTAGCAGGTATATTACTGGGAGCATTCATGGTCGTATCGACTTTGACAGATGATGGATGGATGGATTAATTGATTGATTGATTCTTCACGAGGCAAGGGCGGAATGCAACTCTGTTTAGGTTGCATGTCGACAAGCTTTTGGAAGGAAGGAGAAGAAGGGGGTAGTAAAAGACACCAATGGGACCCCCCGGATCTTGGTTGGCCAATGAAACATCGACGCCATTTTCGAGACCAAAAAAAGAAGGAATGATTGATCCAAAGACCAGCAACAATCGCCAAGCATTGAAGTTCGAGCAGCAAGAGTAAGACATAGTCAACTCTGCTTCAGGTTCCTTCTGCACCCGACCTGTAAACAACAATACTTCAATTATGCCAAACTCTTGTCAAGAACTGCGTATGCAAGCGCCCACCCACACACTCCTTCTTCAAAGCGTGCATACCTGAACTGATGAACTGACCACCCCTCTCCTCTCTCCAGGCGATGCACTCGCGCAGTGCCTCCAAGAATCCGACTGCGTCATGGTCCACCGCAACAAGGCCTCAGACTGCCTACGAGAACCCCTCGCCGGCACCCTGCCGACCAAATGCCAGCAGCTGAAAAAGGGCTACGGCGAGTGCAAGCGCGGCCTGGTCGACATGCGGAAGCGCTTCAGAGGCAACACGCCCGTCAACTACACCTCGATCGAGAGCGCTACCAGCAACAACACCAACACCAGCACCAACACCGAGGGCAAGGGATATCAATTATACGCCGGAAAGTCCGCCTTTGCCGGCGGCGTCAAGGAGACGAGCGGGAACGAGCCCATACCCCAGGACTGGAGGGATATCGAGAATGAAAAGTATGCGCTGGAATTGCAGAAGAGGGCGCAGGGTGGAAAATAAGGAGGGGGATATGTGTTTGTATGCACAAAGTGACAAGGCGTTTGCTGGCGTTTAAAAATGATATTACGGTTGGGTCAGGGCTTGGCCTGATGATTGTGTATAATTATGGTTATAGACGATTTCACAACTGGGACAAGAAGGACAGGAATAGGGAATACGAATGATGACATTGCGACTACCATATCGACCATCCTCTTCCCTCGAGTTATACATACCACAGACTATTCCTGAGTCGAGAGCTTTGGTACTGGCTTGGAATGCTCTTATGTATAGTATGATACGGTATTGCATTGCATTGAGAATATCCGCATAGCCTGCTCTGTATCGAATTGGATGTTTTACATCGTCTACCTGGTACTTGCTTTGTATCTATTTACAATTTGATCGACACTTTACATACTCCATGCAGCATCTCAAGTTGGACAACACCCTCTTCCTTTCCCCTGCAGCCGTGAAGGGGCGTCCTGTAGCTCGTCGCCGGAGCAAACAAAAAAGGACGCGCGTCACTTTACATTTCCATACTTTGATCCAACCTTTTTTTTTCCCTTTCGGCCAATTCAGAAAAAAAGCTGATTTGGGCTGATGACGTTGACGGATCTGGTCAGCCCCGGAAGTTCGGATCTGGGGATTCGTTTTCTTGCGCCCTCTTTTGAAATTGTATAACCTCTCTTTCTTTTGGCGAATGATCATGTTTCTAGGGTGTAGGTTGAATTGGTTTGGTGGTATTGCACACAAGAGCTGTACCCCACAAAGGATGGAGGAATGGGATGCAGAATTACAGGATGCAGTAGAGTTAAGCATAATGCACAGCCTCACCTCGTTACTTTTACAGCAGCAGCAGTGGCTCCATCTTGGTTCACGGCGTAAAATAAAAATAAAAATAAAAAATGAATTAAAATAAACCATATTCTATAGCAGAGTACGAAATCCATATTTCAAGGTTCCATCAAACACAAAAGACAAGAACATTGTCTCGTGCCCTCCTACTCTTATTAATTACTTACCCTACCCTATCTTACTCTTATCATGGTTCACTATTACTACTGAGATCGAACCCTTGTCTCATCCGCCCAAAATCGCGGCTTGGCATTATCAGCTTCGTCGTCATCAACGCTCTCCATGCCACTCATTTGCACTGCACTGCACTGCACTGGACTTACGTACGTCTCGCAGGTCCTATCATGTTCCAATATATTAATTATTATCCGTCCATCTATCCATCTCTTCCTTCATGCAATAAAAAGGGCACGACACCCCTCAGTTGGGCACCTATCATCAAACCTCCTCCCCCCCTCAATGGCAACATTCTAACCTAATACTCCTCTTTTTTTGTATTTATCCCCATCTGCCCTCTTTCTTCTGTGTACGTGGCTGCATCTGGTCAACTCTTTTTCCAACCCTCGAGCTCTCTTTCGTCCTTGCTCATCTTTTTTCCCACCCTAATCCCACTTTTGACAACAACAAAACCAAAACAAACAAACTAAGCCTACGTACGCCCTTTGATTCCTTCATGGACGGTGCTTGTTGTTGATTCTTGGCGGGACCCGTTTTGTTTTGCCCATTTTTAATTATATTATTTTTTATTTTAACATACGTTTATTAACAACAAGGGCAACATCTTACTTTTCTGCCCAATAGAAGAGCGTCCCTGACATCTTACGCCGCTGCGTGTGGCAAAAGATAGCACAGGCCTCCAGTATCGCACTCATTGCCCAACCATGACAGGCTTCCACGCAAATCGGCGGATCCTCGCCTTTCTCGCTGCCTTCTTCTTCGTCACCAGCATCTACCTATGCACCTCTCGTCTCTACACCATGACCTTTACTCGCCAAAACATCCTCGACCTAAACAATAACAATAATAACAAGGAGGAAATCACACTCACACCGGCTGACTATCCCATGTCGTACGGCACCCAGAACCACCCCAAGATGGATGGCCTGAAGTTGTATGCAAACCTCCCGGAGCAGCATGTGCCCACCTTGGAGAATAAGAAGAGGCTCATCATAATCGGTGACATTCACGGCATGCTTGAACCTCTCGAGGAGCTCCTCGACAAGCTAGAATTCACCAAAGAGAGGGACCACATCATCTCTGTAGGAGACATGATCAACAAGGGTCCCGACTCCCCAGGCGTTGTCTCCCTCCTCATGAACCACGGTGCCAGTGCCGTCCGCGGCAATCATGAAGACCGCATCCTCCTCGCCCTCAATGAAGACTCCTCCTCTGCCCACAACCCCTCCCCCTCCACCCCCGCACGCAAGGGAGAGGCCGAGCTCCTCGCTACGGGCCGCAGCCTCTCCCAGGACCAGGTCCTATGGCTGGCCAACCTGCCCGTCATCCTCACAATCGAGCAGCTGCGCATCCACGTCGTCCACGCCGGCATGGTTCCCGGCGTCAAGCCAGAGAGCCAGAACCCCTGGGCCGTCATGAATATGCGCACTCTGTCGTATCCTCGCCAGGAGCTTCGCAAGAAGGAAAAGGAGAATCGCAAGCGCAGCGATGACAAAGATGACGATGATGATGAGGATGATGACGACAACAAAAAGGAGCACAAAAACAAGCATCATGCTGAAGAATCCAAGCATCAGGGGGACTCTAAGCATCAGGAAGAATCTAAGCATCAAGAAGAATCCAAGCATCAAAAGAATTCCAAGCATGAAGAGGACTCAAAGAAACAAGAAGACTCAAAGAAACAAGATGACTCCAAGGATCAAGAGGACTCTGAGCAACAACAGGACTTCAAGAATCAAGAAGACTCCAAGCATCAAGAAGACCCTCAACCCCAAGTAGAAGCCCCCAAGCACCATAACTCCACCACCAACGAAAGCGAGCCTGAACCCCCTCCGACGAAGACGAAGAAAAGGGCCTCCTCACCGAGGAGCAAATCCTCCAAGAAGACGCTTTCGCGGACCTCTACCCCGCCGTCCCCCTCGAGTCCCGCCAGGGCGAGAAGTGGACCAAGGCGTGGAACCGCTACCAGCGCCGCCTCAGGAGAGAGAGCCGCTGGACCATTGTCTACGGCCACGACGCCAAGCGGGGGTTCAGGGAGGAGCGCTACAGCTTCGGCCTGGACTCCGCCTGCGTCAAGGGGGACGCCCTGACGGCGCTCATCGTCGAGGGCGCAGAGGGCGGCGGGTGGCGACAGACGATCCTGCAGGTTCAATGCAAGAAGCCCGCCGCCGCCGATGGTAAAGCGAAATAAAAGCTATGAAATTGTGTGTTATTTGGTCTTTTGTTTTTGGTTGAAAATTACGTTGCGTAATAGGCGCAATATGGATACGTGCATGTAGCATGGTAAAAAAGGGTAGTACTGCTGGTCAGCAATTTTGTGGCGTTCAGAAAAGGATGGATGCATAGGATGGAAGTTTGCATGTTGAAACGGGATACGAACTCGACAAGGTCAACTTAAACATGAAATGAAATGAAAGAGAATCAATCAATGATGAATAATCTCAATAGTCTCGAGAACACTGATGTGACGTTTAACTTGTTTCAATTCACTACCCATGGGTCTCTAGACACATTTTGGGACCCTTACCCTTCCCGCATTTTCATCAATCGGATAGATAATTAACAAGAACACACTTTTTTGAGTTGCGACTCCCAAATGGCAAAATTTTTGTCACATGCCACGGAACATACATCCGCCCAAGTCATTTTACTCCCTTATTAACTAGGTAGGTAGGCACTATCAATTTTTTCTTTAATGTTGATTAACACGCGATTTAAGCAGACAGCTTGTCCTTGAGGATGTTCTTGAGGGTGACGGCGTCGGCAGCGAACTTGCTGATACCCTCACGGAGCTTCTCGACGGCCATCTGGTCCTCGTTGAAGTCGAATCGGAAGAGGGCCTCGTCGTTGATGTAAGACTTCCTCTCAATGTTGAGGGCAGAGGCGCCAGCAGCATCGAGCTTCTTGGGGACGGCCTCGTTGGAGTTGAGGAGCTCCTCAAGCAGGTTGGGCTAAAAACCATTACGTTAGTAAACAATTGGGACGATCAATCATCATGTGTCTCACAGAGATGGTAAGGTAGTCACAGCCAGCAAGCTCAGTGATCTCGCCAGTGTTTCGGAAAGAGGCACCCATGACAATGGTCTTGTAGCCGAACTTCTTGTAGTAGTTGAAGATGCTCTTAACGGAGGCAACACCGGGATCCTCCTCCTTGGCGTAGTCCTTCTTGGTGCTAGCCTTGAACCAGTCGAGGATACGGCCGACGAAGGGGGAGATGAGGTAGGCACCGGCCTCGGCAGCACCGACGGCCTGAGTGGGAGAGAACAAGAGGGTCAGGTTGCAGTTAATGCCGTGGTCGCGCTGAAGAATCTCGGCAGCCTTGATGCCCTCCCAGGTAGAGGCGATCTTGATGAGGACGCGGTCCTTCTCGACACCGTTCTCCTTGTAGAGCTATGGAAACAATGGTCGGTTAGCATTCTGAGGGTTGGGGTGTGGAAGTTCGTTCAGCTAGGCCTACCTCAATAATGTGAAGGGCCTTGTCGACGGTGGCCTTGGTGTCGAAGGAGAATCGGGCATCGACCTCGGTAGAGACCTTGCCAGGAATGATCTTAAGGATCTCCTTGCCGAACTCGACAAGCAGACGGTCGAGAGCACTGTCGACCTGGTGGTCAATGGAACCGCCCTTGGCCTTGGCGTAGTCAATGGCGACATCGATCAACTTGGCGTACTCGGCCTTCTTGGAGGCGGCGAGAATGAGAGAGGGGTTGGTGGTGGCATCCTGAGGCTTGTACTTGCCGATGGCTGATGGGGGTAGTAGATGTGTTAGCTTCTGGTGGATGATGGATAATGGATATATATCAGGGAAGAATGGTTGTTGTTGTTATTATTATTGTTATTATTGTCGAGACACGGAGACGTTGGGGTTTGACGAGAATAATTCAATTTGGCCATGAGCCGAGAACGGAGACGGAATAGGAGAATACTGACAAGCAAAGTCACCTGTTGAGGGCGGGGTGTTAGCTTGAGACCGGAGTTTTGAAGAAAAAAGACGGAAGATGCGGGAATTACCAGAGTCAGACACGACGACCTGTTGGGAAGAAAAGAATCAATTGTCAGCAGGTGCTCTTTTTTTGTATCCGGAAGAACGAGGGAGAAATCTCGGTGTCGATATCGTCAACAAGAAGACGAAGAAGAAGAAGAAGAAGCTTTAATGAATGCTGTCTCGATGACAACTCGATCAAAGCTCCCCTCCTCCCCCTCCAACGAGGGGCAATCCATGGCGGGGTAGCAGGTAGGACTAGGTAGGTAACAATGGAAGAGGGGAAAACATACGGTGCCGCTGGCCTTGAGCTGTTCGAGAGCGTTGGACATTGTGAAGATGGGTCGAATGGGTGTGTTTTTTTGTTGATCCGAAGTTGGGGAATAAGAAGGGAGAGGGGGAGAGAGAAGAGAGAGAAGAGAGAGAGAAAAGGGAAGGATTCGTTGAATGTTTAAATATGGAACAAGGTGGAGGAGAAAGCCCAAAGCTAAGGCAAGACAAGACGAGAACAGAAAGTGATGGATGATTTTCTGATGATCTAATAATGCCTTTGCCTTTATGCCCACCATAACATGCCCACCATAACATGCCCACCGTGCCACCCACCACGCAACGCGCTGCGACTTCCTCAACGCTGTTTCGCCCCTCGAGTTCCCGAGCGGGGCCACCATTAAGTCATAATGTCCCAACGTGTGTCCACCGTTTCCACTGTTCCCACCAAAAAGGTTCCCACTTCATCGACATGCATGCCTACTACAAGTACTTGTAGGTAAGTATTCATCCACCCATAAAAAAAGCCTCTAGAGTCTAGACGGAAAGCCCCTGTTGTCCCTCATGTCCCCTCTAGCGGAGCCCCTGTAAAGGCAATTCCGACTTCTTCCCGGATCTTCCGCCATTTTTCATCGCCTCCCTGACGATCCCCTCGTCCTCGTGGCTACTAGTCAAATCACTCTACAACGTGTGTCTACTACCTAGTCTCTCTACTGGTAGTATGTGTGTAGTCAGACATCAGTCATATCTTCAATCATGGTTTTGCCTATTACTAAAAAAGCAGCCACACACCCCATATTTCTACAATACTTTCCAGGTTGCAATGTTGGAATAGGTAGATAGTTGAATTGGTAAGAATGTCAAGTTCATTACCAAGACGTGTGTCTAAGCACTTACTACAAATGCAAAATATATGCTTGCACCAATCATCACAACATCCGGTCCAGCCGAGACGGTAGTTACATGAATCTCCCAAACTCCGTTTTTTTTATTGAAATTCAAAATCGCCATCTGTCAAAACATCCAGTTTTACATAACCACGCCTGTATCGCACAATGCACCACCCCTTTTTCTCCATATAGGTTACTTCTACAAAGCTGAAATGCTTTTAATCCTCAGTAATGTCACCATACTCCCACATTCCCAGGCGATCCTGCTTCGCCTGGCTCTCAACCTCGCGGAGGTGCTTGAGGTAAGACTCAAACGCCTTGCTTCGCTCCCATGCCTTGAGCTTCTTGGGAACCATGCCGAAGCCGCTGGCGACAACCTCCTTGTTGAGGGAGTCGTTGAGGCCGGGAAGCTGGCCGTCCTTGGCATCATAGAGAGTAATGTAGCTAACATTCTCCTTGCCGTCGACAAAGTCAAAGTTGGCTACCAGTCGCCTGCCATCCGTCACTTCAGCAATGAATCCAAGGGCCTCGCTAAAGTAGTCGGCGCCAGTGGGCAGTTGAACGAAAGAGAGCGATGCGTCAACAGCCTGAGCCTTGAGCTTCTGTACACCAAACTGACCCTGGTCCAGAGCACGCAGACTAGACCAGGCAACCTTTTCGCTGTTACCGTAGTCTACGTAGATGACTTCAGCCTGCTTGGCAGTTCGGTCGTTGGCTCGAACACGGGCACGGTACCATTGTCCGTCGTCTGAGAACTTGGCAGACACATACTCTCCAGTCTTTGGCGCATCGCTCAAGGGCTTCTTGTTCCTTGAATCCAAGTGGAACTTTCGGAACTCATTCATGAGTGTCTCCAAAGCGGCCGTGCCCTTTCCAATCTCCTGGATCTTGAGCTTTCCATTGCCATCAATATTTGTAATGATGACATCGCGGTAATCCGCAGGCTTCTTATCCAATGTCACGTCGGCCTCGTCAGCGGCAGCCGTTTCAGCGGTATCCTCCTGAGCATCCTCGTCCTGCGAGGGATCGTAATCGTGCCACAGACCCCTCTTAGCTTCCTTGGCTTTCTTTTCAGCCCCAAACAATTCGACTGCGTTGCCGGCCTTCTCGGCGGAGTAGGCGTGCACTGATGCGAGACCCTCTTCTATGAGGATCTTGGCAAAGTTCTCACGGTTGATGTACAAATCACCAATAAATCCACCGACCTTGTCCATGTCGTGAATATCAACCTCACAGTCTCTCTGGTTGCATCGCCGGTTGGCCAGGTCCAGTGACTCCTTGCCAAAGGGCTCGCCTCCCTGTCCATCCGCTCGGGGAGCCCTGGGAGCACGGATACCACCCAAAACCATGGTCAGCTTGACGTTCTCGCGGGGGATGAGAATGGTAAATCGAGATCCAGCCTTGCAGAAGTCGACAATGGCGGGAACCTTCTTTTGGCGTTGCAGAGTTGCTAGCATAATCTTGGCCTTTTGCGTATTCTCGGAGAGGTCCAAGTACTGCTTGGCCTTTTGAGGCTTGCCTGACCACATGCCCTTCTTCTCTTCTTTGGACTTCTCCTGAGCTGCGAGGAGCTCATCGTAGTTGGGAGCACGGTCAGTGTCATCCTTTCTGTGTCGAATCACCGAGGCCCAACCGGCTTCCACGAGCAAGAGACCGATATTGGTACCCTTCTCTGTAACGGTAGCTACATCTCTGGACTCAAAACCCTCCGATGGGGGCTTGGTTCCATCAACGCTAATCTTGACATGCTTTCCAATCAACTTTGATCTCAAAAATTCCTTGGCCTCGTCTTTGAAGGGGCTCTCGGATGGCTCGTTTGTACGAGGCCCACGGATACTGCTGAAGCTAATTCTCTTTTCGGTATTGCTGTTTTTGCTCTTTACCAGGATTGTGTCAGCACCGATGATCTTGGTGACAGTCATTTCTTGGCTTCCGCTCTCAGCCTTGACTACATGGTGCTTGTGAAGACGCAGCTTCTTGGCCTGTGCTTGTTTCTCAGCAGCACGCAGAGCGGCCATCTTCTCGCCCAGCATAGTTGAATGGAAGTCATTGCATCGAGCAAGGCCTTCCTGAAGCAAGAACTCAGCAACGTTTCCTCGGGGGTGGATAACGTTGGCCACCAGCTGACCCTGGGCACTGGCACCAACGATCTCAACCTTGACTCCACGTTGAAGGAGTCTGGATTCGACAAAAGCTCGAGCCTCATTTCCGTACTCCTCTGCGGGTTGTGTCTGACCGGTAGAGACGACTGTTCTTTCAGTGGATGGTGCTCGAATACCAGCCAAGAGAGTCATGGGCTGGATATGCTTCTTCTCAGATAGCAATAGCCGTACAAGCAAACGGTCGCCACTCAGGACACGTTCGACAATACCGTCGACAGTCTTGCCCTTCCATTCAGTGAGGAACTCGGGGCCACCCAAGTCATTCTGGACCTCAATGATGCCGCCAGTTCCCACCCAGAGACCCTTGGACTCGCTCTTGGCCACAGATTCGAAGGAGCGCAGTGTCTCGAGTTTTTCCAAGACGTCTTCGGACTCCTCCTTTCGGCCGGCATCCTCGCGGACCTTTGCCCAACCAGCCTTGACAAGCTCATCGGGTAGCGAGGTGCCATCCTTTAGTTGAGCAGAGCCAAATTCTCGGCCAGTAGTAGGAATGGTGTAGAGAACCGTGCACTGGATGGGCTTCCCGACGATGAGGTTTCGCAGATATTCGCGAGACTGGAAGGCAAAAGGTTCATCACCTTCTCGCTTCAAGTGAGGAGCAGAGACATAGGCCAGAGAAAAGGTTCGCTCGGCCGTGGGGTTGTTCGGGCTGGACAAGATCAGAGTGTCGCCGCTCAAGACACTCTTGACATTGGCAAAGAAGGTCTTTGACATGATGGGCCGGTAGGGAGAAGACGGGCGAACCTAAATGAGAATCCAACCTAGTTAGTTGTACTGCCTTTATTTCTGGGGTTCATGCATGTTTCCGGGTAGCTTTGCAGGTGTGCAAACGCAAGGATATGTGCAATTTTCCATATGCATGGGGAATAAAAATGGTGTTCAAGATAGACAGGACGGCATTAATAAATACAGAATTGCTTCCTGTTGTCCTGCCAAAGAAGCACACGACCAAGCCCAATAGCTGTCACCGCCAAACAGACTTGGACTGATGTCTCGCAGAAGATGAATATGATTGACGGGTGCAAAAAGCCAATGAATAGAACAACATACCTGAGCGGGAGACGGGAGAATAGCAAGAAAGAATTTCTGAAACCAGCCAAGCTCTTGTGAAAGCTTGATGAATTGTTGATTTGGGAAAGAAAGAAAAAAACAGAGTTGAGTGTTTGGTGTTTAGACTCTGTTGCTTGATGCAATGTGTCAAGTCACTTGTACCTGATCTTACGTTGCGGCGACATTGCTGTCCGAACCCGAAACTGTGGGGTCGAGGGGTCCAGAGCTCTTCTGAGTTCCAGGGGGAGCTCTGGAGGTGGCGGAGGCTGTCTCCAAAAATGGGCAATTAGGCGAGAGCGTCAGCGCGGGGGAATAGTGAGGGGCATCCATCCCATGGAGGTTCTTATTTTCATGAATCTGTTTCATTTATGGGCAAAATTTGACAGAAATTTTGCTTCCAGGAGAAGATACTTTGATTGATATTAGAATCATAGCCTATTATTCTAGAAGGGTGCGTCGGTTCATACAAGTGGCATATGTGGTGTAGCCTTGAAATGGAAGCTTTACTTGATGTCATTGAGCTTCTTCAGCTACCCCTCCTTTGCTTTGGAAGCACGTCACAGTCATGATTAAAGAAAAGTCCAAGCCAAGGGATGTTGGTACGCGGATAGGTTGGCTATTATTTTCATCTAGATAGCACCAAGTATGGTGAAAAATACATTCCATTCACCTTGACCCTGGGATGCCTCCAGAAGCCATCAAGTTCACGCGCAGTAGTAGATTTTACTCAATTTGGAGCTTTGGTCGTCGACAGTTGGTCCAATTTAGGAGGAGATGCCAATGACACCTACAAACCAGTTAATTAGTATAGTTTCTCTTGATTACGTTTGAAGTGGGAGAGACGAACCGCAAGCGGGTCGGGTACCAGCATTGCCAGTCTGGAGGGAGAGCTCGTGTCCGCCCTTGCCAAGATCGTCAGTGCCGCCGTGGACGACGACAGTTCGCTACATTGACTCGTTAGCCTGTTATTTATTCACTTTGATACCCTGCATATTGTAGACTTACGCCAATGACGCTGTTGGGACCAATCAGCTGGATAAGAGAATCGGTGATGGTGCCCTTGGCAACGCCATTGGAGTCGGTCTCGATGTTGCCGAGATCACCAACGTGACGGGTCTCGTCGCTGGGAGCACCGTGAGTCTTGTTGAAGGGGTTGACTGTTAAAAGGCGTAGATGTTAGCTGATCAACTCCGTATTCAACTATACCAGCAGGGCTTACAGTGAGGGCCGGCAGAGGTGCAGCCGTTGGTGTTGTCACCAAAGGTGTGGACGTGGAAACCACGCTTGGCGTTGGCGTCGTTGCCGGTGATGTTGTACTCGATGGTGGTGGGAGCACCCTCGGACTCCTGGGTGAAGATGACGGTTCCGCTGACGTTGGCGTCACCACGGAGAACACTGACTAGAAGATGAGAGAAGTCTAGTTAGCCTATGCTGCGAGTCATTATACAAGAGGCAGCATATCCGAAGAGTAAGTCGCCCTGACGGGTAAGGCTCAAGTCTATCAACGGTGCGGTGCGATGCGATGCGAGGCGATGCGATGCGATCCGTCATCCAACAGCCTTGAGTGGTTAAAAAAAACTCGCTCAAAACAGCTCGACGCGGGCTCAAGCAGCCATGGATACGCCCCCTCCCCGAACAAACGACAGGTATAAAAGAGATGGCGACGAAGCCTTGAAAATATGCATATAATGCAGGGAAGCTATATTCCTTACCTGCTTTGACCATTTTGGCGGTTTTGTATGTGGTTTCTTTTTCCGTTTACAAAAGAGGATGAGGGCGATTGAGAATGATACGGAATGATGAGGATGAAGTGGAGAGAGGAGGAGAGAGTTTTCAGAGAGAGGGACAGGCCGCGCGGGATAGGATGGATGGATGGATGGATGGATGGATGGATGGATGGATGGATGAATGGGTACGTACGTCCGGAATTACGAGAACAACTGCGAGCCTGGCACTGTCAACTGCGCAATCTTTACTGGGCAATGGCGTGAACTGAGCTTTTCAGGTGGGGGTCCCTCCGATCATCGCCAATGGATTGGATGGAAACCACTGGACGCGCAGAGAGAGATGAACGAGTGGAGCTGGAGGGAGGGGAGATTCCCAGAGCTTCCGAGGTTCCAGGTTCCTCCCAGGTTCCTCCTCTTACTAACCACTGCTGCTCAGCTCCTCCATTTTTTGGTTGCCCCGCTGGCGTCATTGTCGTCATTCTGACTTGCTGGTGGGGGAATGGACTTTTAGAGGGGGAGGGTTGACTTGCAGTGTCAGTGTTCCAATGCCAACACCACAAAATACAACTATTATTAGATCTATCAGGGCTGACAAATTAAAGACATCAAATCCCGTTCCATCCAATTGTCAAGCCCAAAATCGAATCCCGCACGGAGTCCAACCGGGGTTTTATCGATTAACGGGTTGCCGAGCCGATGCTCGGAGCCTCAACCGGCATATGCTACTACACACACTCGGGTTAATTTGTCCAAGCTCATCGAGACAGCGGTGTTCCAGTTTGATGTTCGAGGCGTTGTATCATATATCTGTCCTCATTTATACCAAAAAGAAATTAGGATACGAGGTCTCAGCCCTACAAGTCAACACGATGCTGTCACATAGGGAGCTCATTAGGGCTCATCGGAGACATGTGAAATCTCCTTCGATTGGGATCTCACTTGTATCACAAACACATATGCACTTTAGTGCTGTCTTTAGTCGAATGTGTTAGACAACCGGTCTCAGAGTGGCACTTGCATGTTTCCTATTTAGGTCCCATCTCAGTCTGCTTGTAACCTAACCATGGCTTCTATCTTGTCCATGGACTTACTGACCGCAAAAGATTGCAAAAAAAGCAACTACTATTCTAACCTTGAACTTGCCCGATTTGTGAGCGTTTTTTTTTAGGGAGAGGAGACAAGACAAGACAGTGGGGATAACATTAAGCTCTATCATTATCTAGTGGTGCTCATATCTCAGTTACATCATCAAGCCCAGCCTTCTGGTCATTCATTGTCTTACTCTTCATGACCCGATTTCACCATTCACTTTAGCAACCAAGTGTCTGTTAGTAAATTCGTATATGATCAGACGGCTACGTCTTGGCATTGCGAATCACTGCAACGCTGTGCTTATCCCGTGGTCGTATTCGACACGGGAATCTCTCAGGATAACTGGACAATCCATGGGTGAGCTCTACGTGAGGAGTGATTTCGTTGCCCTCCTCGTCTATTTCTTTCTCAATACTCATTGTACTCAGCAAGGATGCAATCGCGATCCACACACTAGCCTCAGCTAGATGCTTACCGACGCAAACTCTTCGGCCAAACCCAAAATGCCCATTCGGCAGCGGCTCCCCCCGTCCACCCTCCTCAACTGGGGCGTATCGACCGGGTTCAAAGTCGTCGGGTCGGCTATAAACAGATTCATCATGAGTCATTGCGCGAGCATTGGCATAGACGAATGATCCCGCCGGTATGAAGTAGCCTTTGTAGACGTCATCTTTGAGTGAACGGTGCGGAACTCCCATGGGACTCACGGGAGACCATCGTAGTGTCTCATGGACAATGTGGTCAATGTACTGCAGTTTGGATCTGTCTTCAAAGTTGGGTAGTCGGTCACGTCCTACCACCTCATCAAGGATGCACTGCGCCTTGGCCTGAACTTCGGGGTGTAACACCATGCTGAGGATGAAGACAACCATGGTGCTCCAAATGGTATCCTGCCCCGCGGCGAATACTCCAGCTGCAGCACCCTTGATATCGTTTTCTGATATTTCAGGCACTTGGCCTTTTTCTAATTCGTTTTGCCGTTGGTCCAGAAGAGCTTGGACCAGAGAATGTGTCCTGCTACCCAAAGCTTTGACGGCTTCGTAGGGCTTCTCGCGCAAGTCAACAATGGCCCACCTCCACTCATTGGCAAACTTGAGGGATCGGTCATGAAAACAAGATGGCAGCCATTTCAGAAAGGGAAAGAAGTCTACCGGCGTCCCCGCGGGAGCACCTCCATGTGCCAGCGCATAACCTGCATCTGCAGCAACCTGGATGAAGTGATCCGTGTCATTCTCAATGGTGATGCCAAAGCCTATGCCCATAATCACGGCTGTCGCAAAGCGCCTCAGGACAGTTTCCCACTCCGCCGGCTTTTCTTGAAAGCCTTGGATCATCACTGCCGTCTCACGCTGCTGCAGAGGGCGGAATTGGACAATATTGCTTTTTTGAAAGCATTTCTGGAGGATGCGACGATGCATCCGGAATGCAGGGCCCCATCTTAGGAAGGTGAGGGTCTTGTCCCAACCCATGACATCGAAGAGGACAAACCGGGGCCTGTCGCAGTAATTGGCCCCTCTCTTGTCAAGGAGGTCCGTGGCCGCTTGGACCGAGTTGAGGACAATGACGGGCTGGCCCAGGACATTGAAGGAGAGAATGTCGGATCCATACTCTTTGGACCAACGCATGTAAGAGTACTCTGGTTTGTAAGTCGGGATGACACGCAGGTGGCCTAAGATGGCTTCCCCGGGCGGGCCTGGCGGCAGGGGACCTTGCCTACTCCGTCTCCGTGATATCACAGTCCTAGCAGCGACCAACAAGCATGGGATGAGCCAGAAGGCCAGGCTAGGAAGCCTACTCAACAATTGCAAGATCGCCATTCTAGGCTAAAAAAAAAGACAAGGCTACCTGGAGCATCCAACTCTCACAGTACGGCTGGAACTGTGAGGCGTGAGCACAGGGCAGGGCAGGGTAGGGGGCAGTCCACGGGCTGGCTCGTGGGATTCCCTCTTCGCTCTCTTTCTCGGCTCTGTGTATCCAAAGGTGGGGAACCGAATTGGAGGTGTTGGGAGGAGGGTGGTACTGTGAGGCTTGGTCCGGTAATGGAGGGAGGGCTTTTGACAGAGGCTTGTCTCAACGGGGCTTGGAAGGGAGGGGCGTTGGTACTCAAGAATTGCACGTACGTGCGTATCCTCTTTGTTCGGTCCGTATACGTGTCTTGGGTTTCACAAGTGAATGAGTTTGGGCCAACAACAAGGCTGTAGGACCGGACAAATAATATAGGGGGGATTTTCTACTTTGTACGACGAGTTTGCACATCGTGCCGTGTTGCAAGTACCGTCATGTCGTACCTTAGTTCAGGAGCTAAGTACGCGAAAGTCGATGAGTTGATTGGCCAGATAGGCGGGATGGCTTTTTAGTGATTGGAGGGCTTTAAATCTGAATGGTGCCCTGTTGAGGGAACATCAGGCTAGGTACCTAAGGCACCTACTTTCCAGGATCTCCCAAAATTCTCAGCGCAAGGCTCGCTACGATCGTTTAGAGTGCCCGCTGTCAGTCGACAATTACAGGGGGTGGGCTCCACCCACTACACTGGCCCACCGCCTTGGCCAATTTGGGAGCCCAGGTTCAATCCTCCGTACCCGCTCCAGGCTCCCTATCGTGGGCGTTTTAGGCGCCTGGCGGGCCTTTAATTAGTGCTCCTCCCAACGCCCAGACGTTTGGACCACATTTAGACCCGACAGGTTGTGGGGGAACTTTGAAAAAATCGATATGGGCATTCACGTGCCCACATAAAATAAAACAAATCCAATTCCCAAAAGGCCATTGCTTGATAAGGGAGACTCGAGAGAGAATTGGACCCGGATAAATAGAACAAGTCGCTTCTCAGCATGTCTTGGAGCCGAAGTAAACAAAGCAAACACTGACCAACTCCCCACTCTCCTTTGATTACGTACTTATTAAGCCAAAATTTGTTGAGTGACGTCGTTTTATCTGACCTAATTTGCGAGGTACCATGTAGGTAAGGATGAATCGGGATTGCCTGTTGCCTCTTAGGTTTCGCTATGCAGGGAGGCTTTCCCTGCTTCTACCATCTGTTTAGTTCTCCGCAGGTTCGTCAGCTATCATATATGCTTGTGCAACTATTACCTTGTATAGTAACCAAACCCCGAGTCCTATGCTCCCGCACTCGCTTACCAATGCAAGCATGAGGTCCTTTTGAGACGTGGCTCTAGTTGACTCAGAAGATGCGTGCTCAGAAAGCTCTTCGATGGCCTATAGCAAGTGAGCTAGAGCAAGGCACGAACATGTTTTACAGCTATTAGCCAAGGTCACAATCATTTATCGGTGCGTCATAGGCACTTGGGAAACTTATATGACAGCTTTTAACCCATTAGGACCAAGTACGAAGGGGGATTGCTACGCAAAGTTCCCGATGGGATATCCTGGGACAATCACACACCGAAAGGTCTCAAGGTAGCACAGGGGGCACGGCGCGCAAGCCGAAACGTGCTATTGTCTCATCCACAAGCGTTGTATGCACTACAAGTACCTCCGTATGTACGTACGTCGTCCTGTATGTGCGTGTTAGTTGAGACATTGCCCTTCAAAAGTATGTCCTCTCTGTCGTGGTAGGTGTACGTATGTACAATGACGAATTTCCCGTCTTGGAGCCAGGGCCAGACTGCATAAGGCTCTCTCTCCCTCTCGGTCATATTCTTGGGCTGGTTTTCTCCGTTGGTAAACTGCACTCGAGTCCGCAAAGAGAAACAAGTCACGTCGTTCGAGCATCATGCAGTTCGACTCCAGTTGAGCACCTCATGTAGGTAGGTAACATCCATTCCCCATACAAATTAATATGTACTCCACAACAAGGATCACTGACGCCTTGTTTTCTCGGTAGGATTCTTGAAATCCATTGATGATGCATATGCCGGCCAGTAAGGCAACGACTTTGACATGTCCGGCAACGCTCATGCTGTCAGATCTGGGCCCTTCGCTTTGGTGGCTTCACTCTTCTCCACCCATCCATCTCAATCCCTCCATTCATACAACACACTTTCTTCAAGCTAAAAGTGACCCTTGGGGCTTTTGACAAAGATCTATCCGAACAGGGCGCTAGCTTTCTGCCGCCTAGCCCACGAAACAGTATATGCTCAGGGTCGCATACAGCACATAGTCTACACACCTCCGGCGCTTGCAGAGGGCGTCCGTCCAAGTACAGCCGAATGCATACATTGACCCAATTTGGGCTGCCATTGTCCCGAGTTGCTGGCGCCGTTAAAGAAAACCTGCCGACCGCAAGCAACGCCCAAGTTGGAAAGGATACATCGACAAAGATGGATGCGTTGAGTCCACTGTTGAATACCACTCCGCAGCCTAGTATCGGTAACATGGACTTTTTTGCCGAGCCAGCAGCGATCAGTGGTCCGTGGACAGCTCAATTGCCCTTTCCCATATTCCCACCTTGATCCAGATACAAAATTCATCAAGTTGCCTGTCGGGTTGGACCAACAGTAACAGACAGTCAACCTGTTTTCTTCTTCTTCCGCAAACATCACAAACTTGCTTTGAATCTCGATATTTCAGTCTTACAAAATCATGGTTGAATTCATGAGAGCTACAGCTCAGACCGGTCACACAACCGAGCCCACTGAGGCTGACCCGTACCGTTATCAGACCGGGTTCGGCAACCGGTTCGCCTCGGAGGCCCTTCCGGGCGTCTTACCAAACGGTCGGAATGTACCCCAAAGGGTCAAATATGATCTATACTCGGAACAACTCAATGGTGCTTCAGCTGTTGCTCCACGACAATTAATTCAGCATGTGTGGATGTATCGCATCCGCCCTTCTGTGGCACATGGTGAAATAAAAGCTGCAGACGTGAATCAACATGTAAGTGCTCTATAATGTTGTGGTCCTATACAGCAAACACTAACACCCAGCCCAAGATTGAAGCAACCTTTTCAGCTACGAATAGCAGAGTTCAGTACGTGGCGTCTCAAGAAGCCTGGGATCCCTTTCCTCTACCGAAGCCGGTCGATACAACCTCTAAAGACAAAGGAGTTGATTTTGTGCAGGGAATAAGAACAATTGGCGGACAAGGTGACCCAACCCTACGTGAGGGCATCGCTATCCATGTATACTTGGCCAATACCTCCATGGAGAATCGGGCCTTTTGCAATAATGATGGCGATTTTATGGTACTCCCTCAAACTGGACGGCTCAACATCCAGACCGAGCTTGGCTGGCTGATGGTGAGCCCAGGCGAACTGGTCGTCATCCAGGCAGGTATCCGATTTCGAGTCTTGCTGCCAGATGGACCAGCACGTGGTTATATCCAGGAGATTTTCGGAACACACTATGACCTCCCTGAACTTGGCCCTGTGGGCTCCAACGGGATGGCTCTGCCCCGAGATTTTGAATCGCCAGTTGCTAGCTTTGATGTCGACGAATCTGCATGGCGAATTACCTACAAGCTTGCTGGTAGCTTTCACATTTGCCAACAAAACCATTCTCCCTTTGACGTCGTCGCCTGGCATGGTAATCTTGTCCCTTTTAAGTATGATATCGAAAAGTTTGTCAACATGGCCAACGCAAACAAAGATCAAGCAGACCCAACTATCTACTGCGTTCTCACAGCCAAATCCAAGATACCTGGTATTTCCTTGACTGACTTTCTTGTTTTTACGGAGAAATGGATTACAGCAACAGACACATTCCGCCCACCATACTATCATCGAAATATGAGCACAGAAATCATGGGCTTAATTTACGGTACCTATGGCGGTAGCAGCCATGTTCTCGAGCCTGGCGGCCTCAGCTACGAGGCGAGCTATATGCCGCACGGGGAGACGTATGATTTGTGGAAGGAGATGACAAACCGCGAGCTGAAGAGTGACCTAATTTGCCAGGGTACAATGGCATTCATGTTCCATCTCAGCGTCCCGGTTTATCTTACCCAATGGGCTATGAAGGGAGAAGGGGCCAAATATTTGCATCCAGCTGATTCAAGTCAGTGGGATAATGTAAAGGCTCACTTTCTCGACCACCTAGACCAGATTGATGCTGAGTTGAAGGCTCTCAAGTTGCCAACCCTGAGCAACAGCGGCAGCGGCAGCAAGGTTACTGTCCAATAGGGGGCTGTGCTTAACGAGAAACGAATGTACACGATTATGATTGCAACGAGACTTATGGCACAATGTTGAAAGTGCTGGCTTGAGCGTGCATTAGCTTGCACTGGCGTTTTCGACAGGAGTAGAACTGACGAGTCTTGTCAGGGGGTGAATGTTGCAGGCCAAGCTTTAAGTCGTTACTAATGTATTGACAAATGATACCCTCAAAAGGACCTTTCTGAGACTCAAAACTGGTATTTGGAAAAATGAATTCCAGTGCTGTGATTGTGAGGCTGTGCATGGACCAAGCTTGAGGGATCGAGATTGAGGGTATCTGCTGTTAGTGACATGCGCACTGTGTGCATGACGAGCTGCATTGCAGTCTAATCCGCGCGAATGAGGCTTGTTTGATTTCGAGACTGGATCATGACGCCCGGCATCGAGATTGAGTGCCGCTGGCCTGTGCTTTTATCTTCCTTGCACTTGTACAAGACTTGATATCCCCGCCGGGGCTTTCCGCATATGATGACCACTAATAGACTTACACGAGGCCATACCTAATAGCAAGGGCGCCCGCTCTGTTGGACAGTAACGGAGGCAGCGAGGATCCTCAGGGGGAGAGGAGAGCTTGATGATTGATGGAATAACACCTTGAGCGTAGGCCCGAATGATACTCAGATGATCTCTAATGCAATGTACATGATATATCTCAAAAAGAAAACGCTTCGAAATGACCGGGAAACGACAATGACGACGATGAGGAATCATAGCCACCTAGTCTGATGATGCAACACCCTTGATTGCATCACGGAGCAAAAGCTCAGAGCGGAACTTTTGCCCCTTGATCCCTGAAGGCAGTCCCAACAAATTACATGAAAAATATCAACTACAGAATCATGCTTGGTAAAAGTTACATAATGTAAAAGAGACTATGCTTCTTTTGAAAATCTCTTATACCCCGGATTGAGGTGCGATAGTGATGATATTTCGGAAAATTAATGACAGGGCAGATGAAGCATGGACTCCTAAACCGCCCCCCCTCCCCCTCTTTCTCCCCCTCCCTGCGGTACTGCCGGCTACCCCGTGGTTTTAAGCTGCATTTGGTAAACACTCATACACACGCAGATCATGTCAATTGGTTTTTTTTTTTTTTGCTCTGCACGTACGTACGTACATACATACCTAGATAATAGCTTAATGCATGTCGTTATCTGATGACTGCATCAGATAAAGGCGGAACTGAGACACAATTTGATTATGATTAGTATGCTAGGCTGATAATTTCCAAAGAAGAACAAGCACGCAGTTGCAGCGTATCATCCGCAAGCTGGAAGCTCAACTCTCTAATGAGGGGGTGTGGTGATGGGAAATGCGTGAAACTCTAGGAAAAGGTACCCGTAGCAAAACAATCGATGAGCAAGCAAGCCAACAACAATAAAACCTTACAGGGGTTCTTCGTCCCAACTTTCCGGGAATAAATTGAACCATCACTTCACCCCCCTCTCGAAGCGGCCGAGGCGAAACAAGGTCCTCCGCTTTGAATCCACTTGGTGTTTTCCCAATTCGGCTCAACCTCTCGAAGAGGGGGCGTGTGCGGTGTTAAAGAAATCCCATGGGATAATAACTGAGACAAGGTCATGAGACTGATGTCTCATTGCCCCTCATGAACCATGATCATCGACTCTGCTTTTGAATCACCAATACTGGGCTCTTCCCGCACACGTGGTGCAAGTTTTCCCGTTTTCCTCGTCTTTTCTCTTCCGTTGGTATTTCAAGTTTGAACTGAGGCTCTGTTCTCTCTCTCTTTTGGAAATATCAATTGCACTTGTATTGGCGCTTTCGTCTTCGGCCGGAATCTAGTAGGTTCTCCATTTCAGGAGAAGCTGTAGTCAGATTCCGGTTTCCGCCCCCAGCCATGACTTCTCATGAGTCATGCATCATGATGTTTTTTGTCGTAAGACAGTCAGCATTGGCTTAGAAATTGGGGTCTAAAGGGGGAGCGGTCGACTGTCTAGCTCATCGTCATGAAAGACTCTGATCCAATGACTTGATCTCTATATAAAAGACGCCATGCCCGCGACAAGGACCTTTGCTCACCGACTCAAGCTTGGTCGCATGTCATACCAATCCACATCAATTTCCGATTCGCCGATCTCTTAGACAGGGTTAGGTGATGACTACATTGATCTCTCGAATTTATCTGATACTCGAGATACTGGCTGAAGAGACGAGGCATTGAAGAAATTCATAACTATGCTATAGTCCGCATCGGTTCAAGGTCCATTTGCCAGTATAACCCAGCGCACAGTATCCCGATTCTATACCGTTTATACCATCTCGGCCCCGGAAACACTTTCTACTGAGCATTGTTATGGTCGAGGAGCACGAATGGCGCAAACAACAGATATAGCATGGTGTTGTTTAACGACGCGACAATATGGACACCGGGAGTAGCAAGCTGTTCGATACACGGTTCTAGGTAAGCATACGTCTGTGCGAGGAATCGTCATATTTTAGACGCCTCTCGATAGAAGGAAGAGTTCACGGACAGACTTGATGAATCTAAAAGCGAGTAGAAGATGTTTTCCGTATAGGCAGTATGGTAACAGCGGCCAGACTTGTCATGATTCGCTGGTGTCATGTTGGACTCAAGAATCAATATCCGGGGCCCCAAACGTATCATTTATCTAACGAGGGGAGAATTCTGGATGAGAACTTAAGCAATCCCTTTGACATCCCAGCAGGCCGGCTCTGAACTGCTTTCCGTGATTTCTGGGTTATCAAGAGGCTGAACGCGCCCCCAGAGTGCTCTCGCTCTACAGAGTATCGTCAACTACTTGACATGTACTATTATCCCTGAGTCTGGCAAATTTACATGTATGACTCTGGCTCGGACTGAAATAGTTCATTTACCTGTATCTCAACTATCACCACTCAAGACGGTAACCTTCCATCTATTCTAGATTCTATCCGCGGCTCCGGTTGGCTTCGGGTGGTGGGCGGTCCGGAGTGGGTCTCATTCCCGTCCTTTCTCCGGTTGGTGCCCAAAAGGAATATCCATGGATGCCTATAATATGACAGGCATTATTACTACATCCGGAATACCATACATAAGTGACACGCAAAGCATCCTTAGGTGTAGAAAAAAACGCCGTAGGAGATTAATTAAATAGGAAACGAACTGTGTCCTCACACTCCAAATGCATTATGAGGTTGAGATCGGCTCGCGCAGATGGATATAAGAAGACAGCTTTGTTTTCATGAACTAGTTTGGCATTTGTGTAATTTATGTATATTTATTTGGACTAAAAGAATAGTGAAATTGTTTTGCAGCCTTTTCAAAGAATGACATCATATTGTTCTATTTAGTAGTTTTCATATAATACAATGGACTGACTTGACTGATTGGAGGCGTCGAGGTTAACCCTTACCCTACCTAGCATCCATCCATCCATTGCATAAACTGGAGTTCGATTGGTTTTACGAGACGCTGCATATACGAGAACGTGGAGGTAGGTCACTGTGGCTTGTGTGCCAAGTTCATCACGCCTGCCTTACTTATGTATACATAAGTACGAAGCACTATTACTGCGCAAATCTGTTCGGTTGACACACTCTTGCAAGTAAAAAGCAATCGTATTTCTTGGAGATGAGACATTCCGCCAAGATGCCGAGAGACGTTGGCCTCGTGGCTTGAATGCACACTTGCTGCTGACCTGAACTCGTGCCCCAGCGGCGATGCCTTGGCCAGCAAAGTACCGGCATGAGCCAGCCATGAAAGGATGGATGTGATGCTGTGTTTGACCTTGGCCTCTATGGCGTCTAGACTTTGCTTCTTCTAGGACTCTCCAAGATTTCAGATTCAAAGACCCCCTTGGTAGTAGGACAAACAGAAAACTAGTGTTATGGAACTCTCTCTGTTCATCGCGCTGGGCGTTTTTTTTTTTTTTTTTTTGTCGCCGGCCATCACCTGTACTCGTCACTCGGCGAGGCATCCATGGATCCATTCTCTTTAGTTCTCAGTGTGCAGCATTCGTGAGCACCACCACCCAAGTACATGTTCATTTCTTGGGTCGCTTATTTATATCTCGACTCAATTGTATAAAAAAAAACCAGAGTAAGCGCTTATAAGATGGATATACAATGATTGATGACCGGCAAAGTAACGAACCGAAACTTAGTGTAACGGTCGCTCTTAAACCGTTTTTGTTTTCCATCCCCTCACTCTCTCAATCAATCAATCAATCAATCCAAATATCCATCCATCCATGGATTCGTAATTGCGCAAAAGATTGCCTGCCCGACTGATTTTTTTGCCCCGCAGAACCACATGAAACCCGCCTGCAGCGATGACGATTTGCCCTGCGCCGCCAAAGTTCACCCGCTAAAAGCTCCATACCTAATAAGCTGCCCGTCCACTGCCTTAGAACCTACAGCAGCAACAGCGACAGGTCGGTCGGGTCCTGTAAGGCTCCAGGGCTGTACAGTTGGAACGTTTCCACTCCAGGGCAACCTGTACTAGCAAGGGGGGGGACCCTTCACTAACCATTCACCAACGGGAACGTTCAGGTACCCTTGATGCTTGAACTCCATCATGGTGGCTTGGCTTGGACACTGACTCCCACACACAAGCACACGCAACGCACACCAACCCGCCGCAGACTCTGAGCCTCCTCTCTGGTTGTTGCTTGTGTGCTGCGGCTTGATTGAGCTTCTTTTAACATCCAACGCTCGTCCGTTTTCTGGCGTCGGCTGTTACTGGTTCCCTGGTCCCTTGATTGTTTTCGTCATCTTGCCCTGAACCTACCACGAAGAAGCCAAGGCCCTCCACTGCTCTCCTCCCTCTACTGCGCACAGTGGCCGCCAACACACCAAAGCCGCTCTCCGAATCTTGCGGCGCCCCATTTGCGACCGCACTCGGCTGAGACTCGAACCTCTGCTGGTTGCGTTCCACCTTGTCCAGTTTTCCCGAGAGAACGAACGCCCAACCCATGACTTCTGGACGGCCCGGCGCATGATCACCACCAGCGACTGGAAAACTACGGACCGAGTGACGGGGAACTTGACCATTTTGCCCTCATCTAGGGCTCCCCATCTTTGATGCTGCTCAATGCGACGGCGGCCGTCGACGCCCTCGCCATATTGCCCATCTATACGCGATAAAGTTGACCCGCGAGGTTCAGCTACAGCCAAGACCAGGCCAATAACAACACCACTACCACCACCGACGACGACGACAACAACAACTGCACCACCACCTGCTGCGACACCTGTCGTGCCGTTGCCGCATCGCCGAAACTTTGTCCGACAATCCCAATATCCAACATGTCTTTTCGCGGCGATGATCGTGGGCGGTATGGCCACGTACCACCCGTCCAATATCCCATATCCAACCAGCAGCAGCAGCAGCAGCAGCCACAGCAACAACAACAGCCTTTAGACCAGCCAGGCATGGTCCGGCGACCGAGCTTCAACAACGGCGACGATGGCGCTTACTACGAGCAGCCTCAGGACTACCGCGCTCCCAACTATGCGCACACCCATTCTGCGAGCACTGGCCACGACGAGCTCTTCATAGGTCATCAATCTTCAGTCTCCAACTATTCGACCGGTCGCCCAGCGTCTACTTCCGTGAGCAGTGTTCGCTCTGGATACGGCCACCAGTACTCACAAGATCAACCGCCACCTACTCCCACTCATTCTACGTATAATCCTCAGACCTTTGCACCGTCCTCCAACTTCCAGCGATCGCAGTCAACGACGCTACCATATCGTCCGCCCTCGTCGTCGCGATACTCCAATACACCCAACAACGCTTACGGAAGCACATCGCCAACTGGATACGCTCCTCAGGCCTACAACCCCGCCGCTTATGCAAGTGCGACAGTCCCTCAACGGCAACCGACTTACCACGGATATAGCAGCAGTCAGGATCAGCTCTGTTACGGTGCTCATGGATCGCCTGGTTCGACATACCAGTCTACGTTCTCACAACCTGCTCAGTCCCCAAGGCGATCGTCAGGCTATGAGCGCACGACACCCACCAGCCCGTCCTTTGCTGTCACTCGCTCACAATCTACGACTGCCGCCTATAATCCTTCGCAATACAACTCTAGTCACTATCAACCGTATAATTCCAACGGCAACAGCCCAAATCCTGCACCTTACTCTACAACCACGCAGGCGCCATACCCCGCGACTGCTCAGATGCCAGCTGGCCCAAGTTATGCGGCACATGATAACGGTGGCTACTTCAGCCGACCTGCTCGATCAGACTCGCAAAGCTCCTCCAGAACATCACCATATGTTCCGCCGTTAGGCTCTCCTGGCATCCAGCGGCATCCGACGAATGCGCCGTTACCTAATCGACCAATGGCCGATCTGCCCGAAGAGGAGACGCCATGGGATGCCAACGGCCGCCCACTTCCCAACCCCGTTGCGCACCAGGGATACGATGACGACGACCATTACCCCGAGGATAGCATCATGCAAGAAATTGAGGCCTTTGAAGCTGAATTGGGGAGGGCAGACAGCCGGCCGCCGCAAGGACGACCTTTGCCAGACCCAACCAATGGTCAAGCACCGGAAGAACACAGCGCATTGGTCTACGCGGGCAATAAATACTCACCAAACCGGAGCTTTTATCACGACGACGACGACGACGACGATGATGATGGTGACGATGACGATGACGATCCTGAGGGTACCGCTGGCGTGTTGGCTATGCAACAAGCCGAGCTGGAGGACCAGCGCTTTAGTGGAAACGCATTTATGTATACTGATATGCCTGCGATGCCTGCGATGCCTGCGTTGCCTCCGATTCCGCATCAGCCCGTCTCCAATCCTCTTCCTCCTGCCCCTGAGGAGCGCGGCCAAAGCAGCGATAGCGACTTTGGTGGCGATATGGACCTCGCTGGCCTCAGTGGTGGTTATCCTGGCACCTTATCCTACGGCGGTGAATTTGGACAGTATGAGCCGACAAACTGCTTTGGGCAAGAAGGTTCGAGGCCACTTCCCCTCCCATATCCAGACTATCATACCACGCCGAGCGAGACATATGAGCATACACCAGCCTTCAATGCTGAAATGGACTACGGAGGTACTGGTGGCTTCCAAGATATAAAGCGGCTAAGCTTTGATGGAGGGGAAGAGAGGGTATCTGTCCATTCGCAGCAGAGCGGCACCGAGTCTCCAACCAAGGACGACTACGGTGATCTTTTCTATCATCCAGGATTGTCAAACAGACCTCTTCCGGCCATACCCAACAACACCGGGCCTTCCTCAGACACGAGTTCCATGGCGTCAGGACAACCTAGTACGTTGAGCGGTTACCACCACCGATACTCGCACAGCACAGATTCCCGATCTGTTTATCCGCCAGAGAACCCTGAACAATACTACACCGGTGCACCAACGAACAACCAGCATCCGGAAAGATCGATTTCATTGGCAGGCTTTACTCACACGCCTCTGGTGCATACACCCGCGAGGTCTCATACAGACGCCACTGATCAACATAGGAAACTGGGCCGACGGCAGCAAGTTACGACACAAACACCCCCAATTACGGATTATGACAATGGTATGGCTGCCCCTGTGGGTGGCTTTGATAGCATTACCTTGCCGACTGGGCGAAAGAGGAAATTTGTTCCCACGAAGCTTACCTCGGCTGATTTCAGGAGATGCCCCGAGCCCTGGGCTCTTAGTGGCATTGAGGCTTGGGTTCGTGAGATGGCTGAAGGAGAGCTTGATTTGAGGCAGAAGATTGTGGAAGAGGCTCTGACCATTATGTTCACATTCAAAATTCCCACCATGAATGTAGCAGATGCCGAGGCTCTCAGCAGCGATGTTGTCAATCTCATGCTCGCAACTGGTGTTTTGGTCCCTGATGAAGAATGGGTCAAGTTTGGAGAAGGTCACATCTCCGGAGTCTACCCGCAATTAACTGGATCCGGATGTTATGCGCCCAAGCTTCACGATCAAGAAATCAATGGCCGCTGTTACTCGACGCACTGTACCCGTACGCTAAGGAAGGTAGACTTGGAGGCCCTGAATGAGGACTCAAAACCGGCAGACGAGTGGCACATCTTTTACAGTTTGAAGAAGGAGGATATCGAATCCCGGCCGAAGAAGGAGGTGGAACGACAAAACATTCTTCACGAGATTGTTACCGGTGAAGAGACCTACATCAAGCATTTGGATATCTTCCGGACACTGTATCGGGATGACTTGAGGGTTCGGCATCCTCCCATTATCCATCCCGAGAAGCGAGAGAAATTTTTGGCTGCTGTGTTTGGCAAGCTTGATACGGTTCTGCGCATCAACAAAGACCATCTTTTGGCCCAACTCAAATATCGCCAGCAAGAGCAAGGTCCTTGGATTGTTGGTTTCAGTGATCTCTTCCGAGAATGGATCCGAAAGGCAAAATCTGACTATATCGAGTATGCGACTGCGTATCCGAGCGCCGCTTACATGATTCGAAAGGAGGCCGGTCGGAATATTCTATTCAAGAAGTTCCTGGAGGACAAACAAAAGCACAAGTCATCGTCCAAGCAGGATTGGACGCATTTCTTGATCACCCCACTGCAGCGTCTCCAGCGTTACATTCTTTTGCTGGAAACTGTCGAGCGCAAGACGCCTGGAGAGAATGAAGAAAAGATCAATCTCAACAAGGCCATTGAAGAAATCAGAACCGTGACCCTAGAGTGCGATGCTAAAGTCGCCGAGACGAATAAGAGAGTCGAGATGATGGAGCTTAACAGGATGCTTGTGCTGCGGCCAGGTTTCCAGTCCGTACTCAATCTTGACCATCTGGGCAGAACACTTATAATACAAGGTGATCTACAGAGGTTAAGTTCAAAGGGTATGAAATGGGTCGATACACACGCCCTTCTCTTCGATCATTACTTGATCCTAGGCAAGGTAGTCATGTCCAAGGATGGAAGGGGGAGAAGAAGTATGACGTTTCGAGAGAGGTATGTCTACGATTCTATCGCACTACGATGTGTAGATAAGTCACTAACGAACAACAGCCCATTCCAATGCCGCTCTTGTTCCTTGAGACAATGAACGAGGAGCCCGTCATCAAGCAGAAGGGCATCACGGCACCTCTGGGTGGAAGAACAGCAGCGGCAACAGGCGCACAACTCAGCAAGGTGACGAGTAATGGCACCGTACGCCCAGGTATGGAGCTTGTTCCAACCAACACCACCCTGAATTTGCCCAATCAGCTTGCGCCGGGCGGAAACCAGGACGCAGAGAGCAAAATTCTTTACCCATTCAAAGTAAAGCATCTTGGGCATGAGATATATACGTTGTATGCATCGTCGGCTCGGGATCGACAGGATTGGTGTACCAAGATTGTGGAAGCCAAAACAAGGCATGCAAAGGCTCTGTTCCAACAAAATGCGGAGCCCTTCCGGTTGCGCGTTCTTGCTGATGCGTCTTTCCACTACGGCAACGAATCACCCCATGCGAAGACTGCAGGTGTCCCGGTCAAGGGAACGCCACTTGACAGAGCGATCCAGGAGCTGGAGGACGTTTTGGGTTCAGCACAAGGCGTTCCTACCGTGTGCAGAGCTCAGGTGAATTGCGCAACCGGCTTTTCAGCATTTGGGAAATCTGTTATTGCTGTAGGAACAGACTTTGGCATCTACATAGCCGACCCCTCCAATCCTCGAGGCTGGACTCGGGTAAGTATTCACACCTACTTTTCTTTTTCAACTTTGCAATATTCTAACTTAGCTTTCAGACGGTTCAGTCAGTCAAGGTTACGCAAATGGCAATCCTGGAGGAGTTTTCCATTGCCATTGTCATTGCAGACAAGTGCCTAATTTCTTATCCCCTTGACGTGATTGCCCCAGTGTCAGACTTTGCTTCGCCATCCAACGACAGCCCTAGACGGGCGCCTCAGAGGCTAGCTAAAGACGTGACTTACTTTGCGATAGCAAGGATGAAGGACCGCACACTGCTGTTCTATAAGCGAAAGGAAGGTTTGCATACAACATTCAAGGTACTGGAACCGATTCTACACAAGGCAACCGAGAAGAAGACGCGATTCTTTGGTGGCCGAAGGGGTGCTGCGGGCAACACAGAGTCTTTCCGGGATTTCGACGAGTTCTTCTTCCCTATTGAGTGTTACTCCTTAAGTCTCTTCCAGACGTATATCGCGGTGTCAACAGCTCGAGGCATTGAGATGTTGACGCTCGACAAGAAGCAGCCGATATCTATTCCAGACCTCAAAGCGCCTGCGATTGCCAACATCGCTAGCCGCATCCGAGATCAACGTCCCTTGGGCATGTTTCGACTTAACGAAAACGAGTTCATCCTCACGTACGAAGATTGCGCCGTGTACATCGATAAGCACGGTGAGGTGAGCAGGACTCTGATCATGGAGTACACCGGGAAGCAGAAGAAGGCCAGAGGAGCAACAATGTACGGCCAGTACCTGATTCTCTACAACGAGGACTACGTGGAGGTGCGCAATGCGGATAACGGGCGGCTGAGACAGATTATCGCGGGGCGAGACGTGCGCATAATCGACTTTGGGATTAGGGGTCCAACAGGCGACAACGCGGCACAGTCTTCGCAGACTCACGGGCATAACGGCCAGCTAACCAATGCTGGCGACGCTTCAAAGGGCACTGTCAAGATTGTCATGTCTCACCCGGAACTTCCAGGTAGACAGATTATTCTGGAGATGCTCTTGAACGACGGTCACTCTGAAGCATAATTGCTCACGGCCAACGATGCTTTAACGACACGACATGATGGATAAGGGGAAGACTTACTCTACGGCTCCTGCACACAACCTATTTGCAACGGGAAATATATGTATGGTCATGACTTGCACGCAACATCTCGGATACCTGTCTACACAGGGGGGCTATCCAATCATCAGGGTAGCTGGTCTGCCATGATGGAACCCGCTTCATCTTTACTCACAGCCCTTCCTTTTTGTCTCGGACAAGAGGCAACTCGCCTTTTTCTTCGAAAAAAAACTCTCTTGGTTTGGATTCTTGTTGTTTTTTTTTCTTTTCATTTTTCTCTTCTTTTCTTTAGGAGAGGCTTATTTTTATGCGCGGCGTTTGGGGGAGGGGTTGGTTGGTGGTGGAAGATAACTCTCAAGTCATGGAGGAAATAGTAGGGGGGCCGTGATGGACGATGGAAACTGGATATATGAGGTGGTTGTAGTCCTTTTTTTGGGAGGTATTAGTGCCCGGGGAGTGTTATTTCTTTTTTCTTTTTACATATATACCATTTTTCTTTTTATACGTTTGGCACGAATGTAGTCTCAAAAAATAACAAAAGAATCCTCATCTACCTTTGATGTGAAGGAACGTTTTGGAGTAGAGTAGACTTGGTTATGCGTGAAGATTTTCAAGTGTTGAAAAGTCCTTCATGATTACCTACAGTTTAGCTGATTCAAGTCTGAGCCCACTCCTCCCAATAGTATCGTGCAACTATGAGCGTAGGGTACGTGAACAAACGCTTTGGGATACGGATGACATGTAGTATGTAGGAAGACTGTAAGAGCAAACATGATGGGGTATATGATTGTGTAACCATCATCAGATCCAAGCATCATACAAAGCATCAAATCATGGTGATTACTCTCCAAAAGTAGTAAAACAAAGAACAATGCTATTTCAGCGGACATTGCTGCCGTGGCCCCATCCGCAAGAAATCTATGAGTCCCCTCTCCCTCCTTAAATTCGGGCAATATACATGGAGTAAGAAAAGCCTGGGATTAATCTCATCCATCGTCTAAGCCAGTCTTCCCCCTTGGTTAAACCTGCAAGACAAATGGCCAAAGAAAAACAAAAACAAAAAAAGGGCAAAGGCAGATTTGAAGAAGAAGAGAGGAAGCCCTCAAAAAGGAAAAAAATGGTCACCAGCCAAACCACCCACCCCCTTTGGACATGAGAATTCATCTATCGTAGTGTTTTGATTATATTGAAAGAAGTATATCTTGGAAGTTGTACCGTCCTTGAAAGGCGGAAGAATCTAAGCGGTGGTGGGGGTGGGGTTCTCGATGGCCTCGGCGGCCTTCTTCTTTTCGGCAGAGTTATGCATCGTGATACGGGTAAGCTGAGTGATGCCAACGAGACCGAGGAAGAAGTTGACGGCGGCGAGCCTAAAGGGACGATGAGGGTTAGCACATACAGCTCTTGCTGAGTGATGATGATGGATACAACTAGCTAGTCTTTTGGGTGGTTTCTTGTTGGGGGACTTACAGGTAGTTCTTGGGCTTGATGATGAGGCACCATCGTGTCCAGATGATGCCGGTGCAGGTCAATGCAAAGTTCTGAGTGAAGGAGAGCTTCTCGGCGGGACGCGCAAAGTCAGAAATGCCAGCCAGGACGAGAGCCCACTACACACCGAATCCTCATGTTAGCACTATAAAACCAAACAAGCATATATATATATATATATCGTCCGATCTTGCGAACCGCCGAAAGCTACTCCAAGGAAAGAAAAACGCACCTTCATGACAGGGGCCCAGAAATGGACCGTCTTGACGCCGACCTCGCTCTCCCAGGCACGCTTGAACCAGCTCTGGCCGGCGGCGTCGGACGTGGTGCTCTGCCATCTCTTGCTGTTGTTCTGGCGGAAGAACTGCTGGTTGAATCGCTGTCCCTGGGCGGCGGGTCTGGAGGCAAAGGCCTGGCGGAAGGCTGGCCTGGCGGCGCGGAGGATGCTGCTTGTTGATGACATTGTTCTGTTCTTGGGTTAGACTTATATGTGTGTATATAAGATATGTATGTCATATATGTATAGAGGGAGAAAGAGAGAGATCGGATTGCGCAGTAACGGCTCTGAGAATGCGAAACCGGTAGAAAAAGACGTTGACGTACAGTTTTGCAAGGAATTGGAATGCCAGAGGGGAGGTGGCGATGTTTGCTTTTTAACGCAGCGAGAGAGAGTGTCTGTGTGTGTGTGTGTGAAAAGGGAAGAAGAAAGAGGTTTCGAGCTGGCGATGCACGAACCAAGCCCAGCCCCAGTCCCAGTATGTTGGGAATGTTCCGATTATGGGCGGGAATCTTCAAAGATCCCCCCCCCCAAATTATTCCCGGTCAGTCCCTCCGAAGTTGAGCCGCAGAAAAAGGTACAACGGAAAGGTACAAGTGAGCGATCGGGAATTATTATGCATGAAATACTTATGCAATCCATATTATGCAAACCTTTTTGGGGGGTTTATGCACGTTTAGTAATTAACCGCGACATCTTGCCAAACTGCCGTAATTCTACTCGACGACGACGACGACGACGTGCAATTCAAGATCCCCTCCCCTTCCACGCTTGCTCCCCCCTTGCAATTGAGCCACCCCGGGCTATACGCTTCCTCTCTTCCTCTACATCATGTCGGCCAAGTACGCTTTCACAAAGTCCCTCAAGGAGGTGCGCTTCCTGTTCTGCCAGACATCTGAGCACAGCGCCGCTGTTCGGTACGTTATGTTTTTATCCCCATCCATCTTTCAATCGCCATTGTATAAAAACAAGATGTTTGAAAAAAACACTTCTTGTCATCTTGAATGTCGTGGGGAAGACGCATGGATTAAGCGACAAGACAAAACAAAACAAATAGCTAACACGCCCTCTCTCTCTCTCTCTCTCTCAAGATCTTTCCTCACCAAGTCATACCCCGTCATGAAGAAGCACAACCCCAACACCCCCATCCTACTGCGCGAAGCCGCCGGCACCATCCCCAAGATCTACGCCAGATACGACTTTGGAACCGAAAAGTCACACTCCCTCGAGGGTCTCTCGGACAAGCAGATTGAGGATACCGTCACGGGGTTGGTCAAGGAACAATAGAGAGGGAGAGAAAGAGAGAGAAATAACATCAGAGCGTGGGGGAAAGAGTGCGGGAAACTTGGGGGGCATGAGGCATAAACGACAAAGAAAGAAACGCCATTGTACATAATCGGGCATAGAAAAAGGATTGGACCAATTCATGATACCGACTCATCTCTGGTTCCTGCAATGGATGACTATACGTATAAGTTATGACAAGATATGAGTTATGGCAAGATATAAGATTGTCATGTTACAGACATTACTTATAGTACCTGGCCAGAATTGATCTGCTCGGCAGAATATCAGGTGAGTATCACCAAGTGACAATCATCACTCGATAAGTGAAATTAGCGGAATATGCCAGAGGCGCAAAACATACCCTACCAAGACGATAGGCAAGCTATACATAGATTATGGTAGGTAGGTACAAACTGAATATGTCTACTTGAAGAGCATGTAAAGCCACTGCTGTAAAGTCAACCAAAAGCAAAATGACGATATTCCACACCTTCCCCCTTTCCATATCGCCCAAGTCTTCTTCTACTCGTCGGATCTTCCCCCTAATACCCTCGTTTCCCCCATAGCCCTTCATGAACCAGCATCACTCATTTTGTAGGCGAACCCTGTCCCCATTTGCTCGCCGTCGGCGGCAACGTATTCGCCCGTCCGCGAGGCATCGGCAACGAGGGCCAATCGTCCATATTCAACGGGACTTTCTTCTTCCACGCCTCCTTTTTGGGTGTGCTGGTGGGAGTAGCAGAGACATCTTTGCTGGTCTCGCCCCTTTTGTGTCTTCCTTTGCCGCTGCTGTTCCTCGAGCTTCTCTTGGATGAGCTGGGATCCAGTTGCTGATTTGGCTCATCTTCAGGAGTCTTGGTTCTGGGTACGGGCTGCTTCTCCGTTGTTTCCTTTGATAGTGACATCTTCTTCTTCGGTTCTTCTTCGCCTGGAGAAGCCGGAACATCTTCTACGCCTGGTGATGTATCCTGAAGAGTCGCCGTCGATGCAGAAGACGGCGTTCGCGTTCTACTCCCTGGCAAACTCTCCTGGTGGGGGCTCGGGTTCCTGGGTGAAGCCACTCTCTTGGTGGGCGAGGAAAAGGATTGGGCCATTGGGTTTAATCGACTCTTCGTCGCGGGCGTTTCCTTCTCCTCGGGCTTCTCGACTTTGCTCATTGATGGCGGAGCAGGAACCTCAAAGTCAAACTCGGATGAAGGCGGCGCCCGCCCGACAGACTTTGGCGCCTCAAACGTGTTGACACCAAGAGCTCGAGTCCTCCTCTTCTTCGGAATTCGCAGGGTACCACCACCAGTGTTGCTTCTGTAGTCCCGGCGATCACGGGGCAAGGTATCATACTGGTACTGATTTCGTGAACTAGGCATCGGCTGTTCCTCACCAAGTTTTTTCACCTCTTCTTCAATCTCCAACTCCTTTTCGTGCTTGTTGCGCTTCGCTGTTACAGATGGTGCTCGCGAAGCTACGTCCTCGACGGGCCGCTTAACCGGGGACCAAGAGTCAGGAGTGTACACGCCAGAACCAGAAGCTTGTGGTGAAGCGGTGCGACTGTCAGTAAGCTCAGTCAACTTTCCTGATTTTGCAAGAACAGATACAGGATGGATCAGCTTGGTCGGAGAAGTATCTACAGTCTCGCCCTCCTTTGATATTGCGTCTGAAGTGGTTGCTTGGTGGTTCTTCTTTGGCTTATTCTTCTTCTTATTCTTAGACTTGCGCTTCGCCTGTCGAAGTCCATCAGAACCAGCATCGTTTCCAGCAGCTTGTGTTGCCTTCTCCTTGGACTTTGACTCAGTTGAAGCCAAAGACTCCACGCGGGCGGCGTTCTTGGGCTTCTCTGGTTTGCGCAACTTTTCCATATGTTGCAAGACAACAGCTGTCAGTCTTTCTTCTCTCTGTTGAAGAGACAGAGGTTTGATGGGGGTTTTCTACTTTCAGTCGCGCTAGGCATCTCTGGTTGAGACTTTTGAGCTTGCTTCACCTCAGTCCGCTTTGGCTTGGCAGGAGAGTTTTCTTTGCTTCTGTCCACATTCACAACTGGGAGGCTTCTCTTGACGGCCTTGGGCTCAAGGCCGACTGGATCTTTTTAGCTGTCTTGGAAGTCTTGGTATTGGCCTCTCCAAGTCTCTTGGCAGGATCTGGTTTGGTGTCCAAATGCTGGTTTTGGATACCTTCATCGATCTCCTGAGCTGGAGTTGCCACTTTCGCTGCGTCCCCTTCCGCTGCGTCACCATTAGAAGGCTCCCCTAGATTTCTGACCTTGGGGCATGAGTTTGTGACGATCGCAGCTACTGGCTTCTTGGACTTTCGCGGATCCAGTGGCATAGGGATCCTACCCCATGCCTGTTTTCGGCCCCTAATCTCCTCCTCTGTGAATTTGCTAGAAACTCGAACATGGCTAACCTGGCGACTACTTTCCGGGATTGGCTTTCCAGAAGGCTTCGTAGGAAGAGATGCAGTTCTTTCTTCTAGCAATGCGACTTCCTTAGCTTGGACCTGGCAACCAGATATAGATGGACCATGTTTGCCACCACCCTGAACGACCGCTTTCTCGGCAGCTTCTTTATTCTTGACGGTTTCGCTCAGGCTGCCGGACGAAGGCATTTGGGCAATATCCTCTAGCTTCTCTGTTGCAGCGTGAGGTTCCTCTGTTACAACCACCTTATCTTTCTGTGAATCTCTTGCGTCGCCCTTCGCCGGGGAGCCCTTCTCCCGAGAAGTAGGGGATGGCAGCAAAACTCGTGCCTTTGCCGTAGCAGAAGATTTGCTATCGTTAGTCTTAGGTGTTGCCATGGCTACATTGTCAATACCTGAGTCATCGCTCAAGGCTTCCTCAAATGGCAGCTTTGACTGTGAGTATGCATCTTTAACTATCTCAGCATTCTCTCCATGGTTTCGTTTGTGAGGAGTCACGGCTGTCACTTCAGTCTTCTTCGGGTCCTCCTTAGGGGCTTGAGGATCAATGGGAGCTGGTTTCATGGGATAAGCAATATGGGTAGGAAATATCACTCCCGGTCGAACGAATCCAGGAGGTGGGACATGAGGTCCCGGAGGAGACTGCTGCTGCGATAAAACCCCTCGTACAAGGGGGACTCCAGGTAGAGGATGATGCAAAGCAGGATGGCCGAAAACCGGCGCGACAGGATGTCCTGGTACCATCTGAGGACTGATAAAAGGAGCCGCGACAGGGAAACTGAAATTTGGCAGAGCTTGGAAAGCGCGCGGCTGTTGCTGCTTTTCAATGGACATTGCTCGGTTCTTGTCGACTTGTGGCCATGTTGTGTTAAGCCACTTGGATCGAAACACGGGTGAAATCGTAATCTTCAGGTCTCTCTCGGGTATGATGCCCTTCCCAAAGCAAAGAGCTTCAGGCACTGACGATTCATTCACGAACCTATTTCTCTGTCAGAATATCTCGGGTGAACACGACCTTGAAAATGATCTTCTTCTTACCTCACAACGAACGCATTTCCACTTGTAGAAGCTACCTGACAGACTTCTTGGACACCGCCAAATCTATTTCCCAGCCCAAACTTGAGACGAGTCTGAATCTCCCTGACTTTCCTCTGCGGTATTTCGGACTCAACTCGTACCCAGATGCTCCTGTTACGCTCGTTGCACTGCGAGCAGCTGCAGGGAACATATTCAAACTGTGCTGACATGGGGTTACGGCAGACATTTTGATGCATGTCTGGTTGGGAGACGGAGTTATTGTTGCGCCGTGACTTCCAGGATGTGTGTTCACCTTGACTAATCTGGGCGTCCGTCTGCTGGGAAGGCATATGGTTACCGGACTTCTGGCCTTGAGACGCTCGGCGATTGCCAACGATGTCCTTGTTGCGGCGGTTTCCCGCCCGTGATGGCGTCTGCGGTTGGCTGTTGGAAGATTCAACTCGGGGGTTATCACCAGATACCCATTTTCTTTCGTTACTTTGAATACGATTACCATGTGGCATAATAGGCACAGCTGTGTGAGGGGGTGCTGGAATAGGGAAAGGTAGAGGTGGTGCCGTAGGTTTGCCCCCAGAATAGCTTCTAAATGAGGCTTGAGGCTGTGGCAGTTGTTCAGAACTGCCGGAAGCCCCTTCGTTTTGGTGTGCGACGATGATGTTGGCCTTCATTCGACGCTGCAGTATTCCCTCATCTGGTTGCATATAGAAAGGCTGCTGGGCTGGTTGGTTAGTAGCACTTTGCGGGCCATTCTTCCCAGGCATATTGGATTCGGTTCTCGCAAGTGCTCCAGTTTGTGATGGAAGCTTTCTCTCCATTGGTGGCTGTTGTTTGGCCGTCTGGTTTCGTGGAGCCGTGTTGAGATTATCTGACTGGCCGATATCTTGTGATGCATTCTGTTTTCCCAGTAAAGGCTCATCTCCTGCCAGCTTTGCATCATTATCTACTATCCTAGGCCTGCTCCCTTGTGAGGTAGCTGTTCCCACTTCCTAAGCAGGTTGCTCTTTCACCAAGGGAGAGGGGGCGGGCAGGAAGTTCAACTCGTTTCGTGGGATATCTTGTGCTGATCGGAATAACTGAAGCACTACCTGTTCCCGGCTGTGGTTGAGTCACAATCAGGGTGGCAGGCTGCGCACACGTTGGTTGAATTGCTACATCGGTCTCTAGTGGCATATTGTCTGGTGATGCTTGAGTTCCCATTGACAAGGTCGGCAATTCAGAGCTTGGACTCGACTTGATAGAGATGGTGCTCACTCTGTCCTCTGGTACATGTTGACCTACTCCAGTCTCTCGTTTCGACTGTTTCTTGGGATGTGGAAGATCAACAGATATTTCCTGCGGCGCGGGTTCCTGGATCTCACTGGCAGATTGATGCTCAGCAGGTCTCTCTTCGTTCGCGACACTCACTGATACAGATGAAGATGGTAATATGCTGCTTCCGTTCGCAATTATCACCTTCAGCGCCTCGGGCTGCCTCTTTGTAGTAGCCGCTGCAGCAGACTTTTGCAATTCCTGCACAATTTGGCTAGTCGCCTGCTTCCGGCGCTCAGTTGGCCGCTCAGTTGGCCGCGGGACGTTAGATAGAAGATAGTAGTAGTGTCCTTTATGGACAAAGCAAGGTGCTAGAGCACTGGCTAATCTTGGAGATACGCGATGGGGCTCTGACGACGGAGGCGACGGAAGGCCGCTGTTGTTGAAGATGGGCTGTCCAGCTAATATTTGGTCAGTATGCTACTACATAGCGAATGGGCATAAGCTAGGACTTACCAAGCCAGTTTTCGACATTGTTGTTTCTACATGCCGACATCAGGTCATTGGGTACCTCAGGTTTCTGCTCCTTTTTGTTGGAAAGAAGCCAAGCACGGCGACCTTTAAGGGCGCTAGCAATCAAGGGAATGACTTCGTCCTGAATCGTTCCCAGAGTCTCGCGATCTTTAGGGCTGAGTATCAGGAAGATGGGGCCATGCGAGTCATTCCATTGTGTCAGTCTCTTTCGGTTTTCTTCCTTCTCTAGCCACTCATCTGCCCAGTGGCCAATATGAGCAGCAGTCTCCTTTGCCACATCATCAGCAATGATTCTGTTCTCGTCAAAAAGAGTGTTGATGGCATTCCAAAGATTGAGTGTGCCGTAGGTATAAAGATCATATGCATCAAAATATGTCCATAAATCATCCCAGCAATAGGGTTGTCGCATGTTCTTCATGTCATTCCAAAATGCTTTCCGGATAGAGTTGCATACAGACTGAATCTCATTGCCGGACCAGAGGTGAATTCTGCGTTGTGGTAGGATATGTTCCATCTTGCGAAACGGTCGCTCACCATGGATGGTCGAGAAGACTGCCATGGCGTTCGGGGGTGGGTTGGTGTAGAAGCCAACAGGGAGGTTGTCTTCCACGTAGTTTTGGACAACCCCATCTGAATTTGGCTCGTTCATCATCTTGTAGACGACAGGAAGTCCATTTGGATAGTACCTGGTAAATGCAGCACGGTCGCTTGGAGGCCGGTGTTCGGCATGGACTTTGGGGAATTTCACCGCATCAAGTATAGGATGAGGAGCTGGCTGCAAGTTCATCCTTGCAATTTCGGCCATGGCCCAACCTGAGATGCTGTCAGATTCCGAACCGAAATAAAGCCAGCACATGGGACGAGGTTCAATCCGAGGTGAGGCATTGGAGTCAAGGACGCAAGAGAGATTATACCTGAGCTGCGAGTGTTTCGCGGAAGATGAGGAAGCCCGCGTGAAGTGCTAGTTTCTCAGATTATACAACACCACAGTATCGTAAATAAATCGATTCACCATAAAAAGAAGACAGTAACCTTTCAAGAGAGCCAAACGAAAAAGACGGAAGAATTGCTTGAGCTTATCCAGAGATGTCTGTGGTAAGCAAATGGTGTGGGAGTAGAGGTTACGTGCTTCAGGTGAGAAGGGAGAAGAAAAATCGAGATGAGGGGAGGTGAGGAGGAAATTTTTCAAATAACAAGAAGAGTGAGTGAATTCATTTGGCCTCTGTGTGAGCTAAAGGAAAAGGTGAGCCTTGCTCAGCACGCGTTTGACGGCTGTCACCAGATGGCAGCTGGCAGCTGGCAAACAAGGCTGTGAATTTCCAGAGCCAGGCCACGAACAACAATCAACCCCCTCCTCTCACTGGTGCCTAAAGCCTGGGAAGTGTTGAGCGTGAGTAATTAAGAAGAACGCCTAGATCGAAGGCCGACATTCACTTCAAAACGCACCCCAAACGAAGTTGCGTCGGGCATGTGCATGGAGGTGGAGACTGGAAGTCACATGTTGGCTGGTCGACGCATTCAATTACGATGTAGGCAACCAGATCTGGTCTTCCTTTAAGTTGGAATGGTGAAAGAAGAAACGGCCGTCGACGATTTTGCTCCTGTCAGAGAAACAGTTATGTTGTAGAGCGGTATAAAGGTTGCAGAGTCACCACAGTGGTAGAATGTCAGTATGAAGCCTTTTTCGAGCAGCTGTGATGCGATAAGTGTTTTCTGAGGCCACAAGGCATTCTTTCACGGCTGAGAATCCTTCCAACAGTTGGAGGCCCCTCACAGCCTTCTACACATGTCCATACTTTTGGTGTTTTATAAGAGTGGGGGGTATATATGAAAATACAAGGTGAAAGCTTGGTGCACAAGCTAATGAGGTCTGCTTCATTTATGGGCGTTGAGCAACTTCAAAATCTCGGACTCGTTGTCTCCTCCAATAGCCTTACCCTTGTTCCAGTCCACAGTCTACAGAACACCATTAGCTTCTCATGGAATCAGAGGTACAGCATTTTACTTACTACTGGCCGCAACAGGTTCTCCTTGCTCTCCTTGAACTTCTTCAAAGCATCCTTCTCGTCTCTGGCGCCTTTGATGACTGAAGACACTCCACTCTGGCCAACGTACTGGAGGATTGTCTGCACCTGCTCGGGGGTCGGGTGATCTTCAGTGATGTTAAGCTCAAAAGGCTCACGCTGAATAGCTCCCTTGTCGGTAGTAGCATCTGCCTGCGCCCCAGTAGAGACTTGCTTAAGCAGATTAGCTACTCGCACAGAAGCCGGAGAGCCGGCCTTGTGAAAGAGGGTGACAATGTCGAGTGTCTTGCGAGACTGAAAGGTAAGTTAGCAATGATTCAACAAAACATATACAATCTGCCATTGTGTACTTACGAATCCGAACATGATGGGCAAGTAATTTGTAAATGATATCAATTAACCTTGGTGAGTCAATTGAGTTGTAAGAATCTCGACTGAGACAAGTATCGTGAATGACGTTATTTTCACAAGCAAAGCAGTTTCAAGCCTGCCCTTGCCGGATGAGTCGACAGTGGTCCGTGCGTTTCTGCCTACGATGGAGTCCTCTGATAAGATTTATTCTCCATCATCACCAGTGCAAACATACAGTACCCACTGGTGTTGTTCAGTAGCAAATTCGGTTTATCTGATGATTACGGATTGATCTTAGCAAATTCTGCCTTACACTCATTTTTACATGTATTTCCTTCTTTCTTTCTTTCAAAATCAAGAATTGATTCAAGAAAGTAAGATGACATCCCAATATTATGATATTTAACTCCAAGAGCTAGAACTACAGGGTAACAGCACAGCACAAGTAGACTTGCAAAACAAACCAACGCTCGGCGGCAGGGAAGATGAGCACTCTAGATACCTAGTATATAGTATTTGTTGAGATGATGCTAGTCTTTGAAATTGTAATCGATTTCCTAAACTTTTGGAGTAAAGAATGTTTCCCCTGAAAAGACAATCTTGGGAGATTCAGTATTATAGATAGGTCATTATTCCTAGAGTGACCATCTATTCTATATTAGGTGGAGAGAAGAGTCTTTGGCTTCATACGTATAGTGCGGCTAGTTCAGAGAGACTTGGTCAACCCGTTGTGGGAGTTACCATGGCTCTTTCTATGACGTCGATAAGTGGTTCCAATTTGTCTCGAATGATCATCATGGCGAGACAACGGTCATGACGTGTAATGAAATCAACTGTGGGGATGCAAAGTTGGTAACAGCTCAGTTTATAACAGAGGAACGAGTATAAAGAGGAGTGGTGCCTTAATACTGCCAAAAAAACCAAGTTTGTAAAGCATCAACAAGCATCTACCTACTTTGAATATACAATCACCACAATATCAATTCACCATGTCTGGATACTCAAACGTTGGCAACTCTGGCGTCTATGAAGCTGGCGATCAGCGAAACTACAAGGATTCCGAGCTTCGAACCGCGGAAAGATTCAATGAAGGCCAGCAAGGCTCTCATATTGGAACCGACTCAAGCAAGTCGGCCTTTTAGACAATGCGTTGCACATATTTCTGACAAACTATGCAGAAGACCAACGATCAATCGCCAATAGATTGGCTGCTGAGGAGGTTGGTCAAGGAATGATACACCTATGGTAATAACTAACACATGCCCAGCAGCGAAGAACAGAGCCGGAGGACGATGCTGAGACTGCCATGCTGAAAAAAGACCCAACACGACCCGTGAGCGCTGAGTCCCTACAAGCTCTATAAGATAACAGCATCGCTAACTTTATTTAGGCCAGGATGCACGGGAACGAGCCCTCGAAAGGAGCGAAGATTGATGCAGAGCTAGCAGCAGATGAACAGGAGTATTTGAAGCAGAAAGGAAGAGCTTGAATTGATGGACTATGTAAAAACTAAAGATATCTAACAACCCGTCGTGCATAACGATGGCTAGCATCATGCAACAGTAGGGGACCAAACGAAGACAAGCTTGACACCATGGATGAACAACGCAATCGTGACCAACAATTTCTGACTCGATCGCAGAGAGCCCACCAAGTGCAGCTGCATCTCGCAAAGTCTTCCCCATGGCATGGAGCTCTACCGACATGGCTCGGATAACGTTATCAAACACCTGTAATGCCTCTGTTAGCCGTGTGCTTGAACAGGCAAGACAACAAAAAACATGAAGAATGTATGTCAATTCTCAGAATATGTAAGAATTAGATATCATGTATCCATTTGGTATAGCATCCCCGGCGAGGGAGCCACCGCATAGAATCAAACGCAAATTACCTCATCATAGTGACAGGATCGTGCAATTGAAGGGAATGTAAAGCTTACCTTGAGGTTTTCAACTCAGCCCGCCAGCGAGTAATGTTTTACTGAGAGAAAGCATGCAAAAAAGCTGGCGAGGCTGCTGATGAACAAATAAGAAGCTTGAAATTTTCAGCGCGAGCTGCTGCGAAGAAAAGGACGCGCTAGTTGGTCCGTGCACATGGCGTGGGGCGCAGGGGTGTGGCATGGCAAAATAGAAAATCCGAAATTTTTTCAATTAGGGCAAATGTGTAATTTCTGCCCGCACATGTTTGATAGCCGAAGCCATCAAAAAGTCATTGGAGACTTCAAGGTGAAAGTAGCTCCAGAACAATCCACCTGAACGGCAGACCATCGTCGACATCTGGTATGGAAATCGCACCCTCCCCGTCGCCTCAGTTCCCTCTTCGAAATTCACGGCGCACATCTCGAAAGAATCACGAACTGACAAAATATCCAAAACAGATACCGTCACAATGGGCGAAGCATTGATTGAGGGTTCCAGCTGGCGCCTCGTTGAGGTTGGCCGTGTCGTGCTGATTAACGGCGAACACCCCTACACCGGCAGACTCGCTGCCATTGTCGAGATCATCGACCACAAGCGAGTACGTTGAATTATGGATCTTGATCTTTGATCTCGGGGAGGATGATCGAAAATTTCGAGCGGCAGCTAATCATGCCACAGGTTCTCATCGAAGGTCCTTCTTCAGACCCCAAGCTCAAGGTTCCCCGACAAGCCCTTCCTCTCAACAAGGCCCTCCTTTCTCACCTCATTGTCGATGGCCTGAACCGCGGCTCTCGACACGGCGCTCTCGTCAAGGAGTGGGAGAAGGCCGAGATTGACGCCAAGTGGAAGGCCAGCAACTGGGCCAAGAAGCGTGACCAGCTCCAGAGGAGGAAGGCACTCACAGACTTCGACCGCTTCAAGGTTCTGCGACTGAAGAAGCAGCGACGATTCGAGGAGCGCAAGGCTCTGGCTAAGATCAAGGCCTCGGCATAATTGGTTGTTCGCTAAGGAGTCAAATGGGGTGTTGGTGGGATGGCATTAGATCGAGTGGCAAGGGCCCGGGCAGGAAACGCATTACAGCAGCAAAGATCTGCTGGGTTCATTTTTGCTCCCGTTCTGGAAGGGCTGTATGTCACATTTCATCGATTATGATGAACGGCGTCAATACGGAAATTCAGACAAAATGAATTCAAAAGCATAGGGAGGGTTCTCATTACGGATCGCTGTGACTTTCTTTGTAGCAAAATTACTCACGAGAAGCATGTAAAACGCTATGAAAAAAGAGTGCCTCTGCCGCTCCTCTCAAAAATCAAAATCGCAATCGCAATGCCCTGTATGTCATCGACTTTTTGACTTGGTGATTTTGTCCTTGTTCCTCTTGCCTTGACACTGCTCTCTCACGACCAAAGTTCTGATTACCTAATTTAGCTTAGCCGGCACCATCCACCAAGCCCTAGAAATTCGCTGTGTGAAGTTTCCCTCATAAAACGGTCTCGAGCTACATCACGACGTAGATCCATAAGAAGATTTATCCGGGCTCAACACATAATGTGAGTAATTTCCAATTGCTGTCGGAATTTTGAATCGATTCGAGCAAATTTTCACCAACGGCGGAACTTTGTCGCATTAATTTTGGGGGGAATATTTTCGCGCAAAAAAAACGAACTTGAGAGAGGGGGACACAAGCTAACATTGACATTCCCCCACCATAGTCATCAAAATGGCCGACCCACGAGTTGAGGAGCTCCCCGACGAGGAGACCAAGAAGCCCACCGTTGAGGAGCAGGAGGAGAGCAGCGATGAGTCTGAGGCCGAGGCTGAGGAAGTCGGCGAGGGTAGTCTCCCCGCTGGTTCTACTGCCGTAGTCCACTCTCGCAACGAGAAGAAGGCCCGCAAGGCCCTCGAGAAGCTGCACCTTATCCGAGTCCCTGGCATCACTCGTGTCACCCTCCGCCGTCCCAAGAACGTACGTCCTATACCTATTGATGGCGATTGAGAGGATGTGGGAAGAAGGATGAGAGCTAAGCATGAATGGACAGATCCTCTTCGTCATCAACAACCCCGAGGTCTACAAGTCCCCCAACAGCAACACCTACATGTAAGTGGAACCAAGTTCCGATGCATCCAAGGGATCATCCTCTAATACTTTACATAGCGTCTTCGGTGAGGCCAAGATTGAGGACGTCAACGCCACTGCTCAGGCTGCTGCTGCTCAGCAGCTCGCTCAGGCTGCCGAGAACGACCACGCTGGTCACGACCACGGCGAGCCCAGCAAGGCCGGCGAGGACGCCGAGGAAGACAAGAAGGAAGAAGAGGAAGAGGAGGAAGAGGATGACGGCGAGGAAGTCGATGCCGAAGGCATTGAGGACAAGGACATTGAGCTCGTCGTGACTCAGGCCAACGTCAGCCGCAAGAAGGCGATAAAAGCACTGAAGGAGAATGATAACGACATTGTCAACTCCATCATGGCTTTGAGTATCTGATACAACTGATGTTTAAAAAATATTTGATGATGTCTTGGGCTATTTCATAGTTCTAGAGAGCTATATAGGCCCCTCAGAAATAAAAATGAGCTTATGCGGACAACCTCATCTTGACCAATTTGATGTCATCGAGACTTGACTTGTGCTTTGCTTTAACGTGATGGATGCTTTCATGAAGGCTTGATCTGATGAATGTTTGTCTTGAATCATACTCGAATGGTGACGTAAATGTACTCCAGTAGAATAGAGATCGTAAAGTACATACCACAGCGCTTCCAGTCATTTGCGATGCCTCACACCAACAAAGGTGACGCTTGTACGAATGGAGGGGGTCACGAAATCCATCACGTGATTCGGAATGGTGCTGGCGCCCCCAGGCCGGGCAAGTTCGGTAAAGTAAGTCGAATTCTCATCAAGACCACGCTCTTTTTCTCGCAGAGACCCATATCATAATAAAAATGGCCACGGTGAGTTATTATCATCAATTGGCGCATTCATAAATTTCTGGAGCGCCGTCATGCCTTTTTCTCGAGACCGAATCGCATCGCTGCGAACCCGCCGAACGTCCATGAGCTAATTTTCACTTCCCAACAGCGAAGCGCAGCTCTCAAGCTCGACTGGGTCAAGGTTACCCAGTCGCTGGGCCTCCGCGGCCAGACTGTCGCCTCTTTGCAGGCCTTCAAGAAGCGAAACGAGGACGCCCGCCGCAAGGTCCAGCAGCTCAGCGAGCAGGCCACCACTGTCGATTTCGCCCAGTACCGCTCCGTCCTGAAGAACCAGGCCGTCGTTGACGAGATCGAGAAGCGATTCAAGGCCTTCAAGCCCACTACCTACGATGTCACCCGACAGTTGAAGGCGATTGACGCTTTTGAGGTGGAGGCTGTCAAGAATGCCGAGGAGACCAAGCGTGCTGTGGATCTGGAACTCAAGGATCTTGCTGCGACCCTTCAGAACATTGAGGAGGCCCGACCATTCGAGGACCTTACTGTCGTATGTATACCAAGACTGAGATGGGTAGACATTTTGTTAATTGTTGCAAGGACGATGTTGCCGCCGCCGAGAAGTCCATCGACGAGAAGACGGCCGAGCTCGTTGCCAAGGGACGATGGATGGTACCCGGATACAAGGTATGTGGTCCCGCCGATCATTCCACACACAGCGCTGACACCAAAAACAGGAGAAGTTTGGCGACCTTGCGATGGTTTAATCAACTGGCTTTTCCCTCACTCCGGCTTCCCTTTGTGTACTCTAGCATTGTAGATACAAAAACTCGAGACAGGGATATCAAGTCTCTACCTGTACACCATCTACGACACGATTTTCTTGATATACATGTAGTAAACAAAAGGACAAGGTCAGGAACGGCTGTTAATATGAGCGAATACCCCAACATATTTATGATGTGACCATGGCTATGCGTCAGTTATGTTACAATCAACAAGGTCAGTACTATTTTTCTCTTTTGCACCCTTTGTTGGAATGATTATCAACTATCTTCAATGAGCTTTTTAACCCTGAATCTCCTGGATGAAAACCTATTACATTATGACAATACCTTATTCACTTCTCCATGTTGAATCTCTATGCAAGAGTGCCATGGCTAACATATCATCAATGTAGTGGCCCAATTGACATTTTGAACTCTTTTGATATATTCGTGTTTTCTTAACCAATGATGACGACTTCTCTCATCTTCTTATGAGTGTTGTTTAGTGTTATGCTTCAGCTTTTGTAGTATAGGAAGGGTAACTGCTTCACTCAAATGTGAATTGGGTGTTTTATATCAAGGATGTGCGAGTGTAGACAAGTCAAACCATCTAGAAAACTTGATCAGATGAACCCGAGCCAACATTTCCATGTCCGTAAAAATCAAGAGCATTCTAAAAAATAACGATAGAAAAGAAAAAGACCCATGTAACCCCCTTTCTCAACTCCTCCCATAATGCTCGTAATCTCATTTGGCCCAAAACGTATAGCCTATATTTTGACCTCAGAGTCTTTATTTATTCAGGGTTTATCCTTCTATGCCTGTGGCTTTGCGTACTTGGCGGTCCATTCCCTGGCGGTTGCAATGGCCGCCTGCTCATCATCCTTCCAGCTCTTGGCGACGTCGGCGGCGAGAGGGTCATCGGGGTTGGGGGCGCCGAGTAGGGCCTGGATCGATAGGAGGATAGTCCGGATCTGGAGGGCGGGGGACCAGTTGTCTAATGTTACACATTAGTAAATGGGGGATTCTATTGCTGAGGGTACATGTATGAGGCCCTACTCTTCAAGACGTCCAAGCAGATACGGCCCAGCTTATCGACATTTGGATGAAAGATTTTGGTGAGGAAACGGATCTTGGGCGGCGTCATAGGGTAGTCCTCGGGGAGGAACAGCTCGAGCTTGAAGATGCCGCCTAGAAAAAAGTATTAATCCTCTCTCCCGACTGGCGATGTAGGTTCGATGTATACCTTCATATGGCGATGTGGTGGGGCCGTGGATCTCGACATCGAAATAACGCAGGTTATCATCATGAGGAACGGCGCTGATGCCGGCGACTCTAAAGAAACCAACTATTAGGGACGCAAAGCACAGTCAACGATATTGCGAGGAGCTTATATGGAGAGGCGCACGGCTCGGCCATCAGACGTTCAGTCTCCTTCTGGATTCGCTTCGGGAGAGCCATGTTGGTGATATTCGGGGTCGAAGAAGGGCGATACAACAACGATAGTTGGATAAAGTAAAGAAAATACAGTATAAAATATTCCGTAGGTATTGGAGGTTACAATCGATCTGGAGGGTAACGCAGACGCCCTTCTGACGAGCAAGGGGGAGGTGGGTTGTGAAGAGCGAAAGTTGAGGCGGGGCATGCGACACCTAAAGCAACCCTGCGAAAAGCCTGGAGATGGAGACGGCTTCTCGGACGAGGGGCAGATAATATTATGCACGATGGATGATTTGGTTTTAGGGTGTTATTATAAGGGATATGTCTAGAAAATTGGGGGTTTACATAATTCTTTATTGTAGTGATTATTTGAGAATTACAAAATATTCTTCCAAACTCAGCCGATTTGTGTCATTGTATTGATACACAATGTCAACAATCATTGTGATGGCCCATATCTGTCAGCCTCATTTGCAGTAGTAGGTGCAGGTGCTTGTAGTTATCATACCCGACTGACTAACTGACTGGACTGACTGACCTTCTGTGGGTGAGTGACAGAGGCTCGATTAGAACGACATCTGCACGGTACCTTGATAGGCCCTGTTGCAGGTACCCAAATTGTTTTGGTTGGCACATTCCTCCCGTCTCAGTAAGAAGTACCATTAATGTACCGGTTATACCGATAAGCGCTAATCAACTCTGCAAAGTGACTTCAGTACTACTTATGTCATCGACTTTGTCCCTGACAGCCAGACAGCCTTGGTCCAAGATTGTCCAACCATTTCTAACCTCAGTCGCGAAATGGCCATCATCTGATCTTCATCACCTGAGCCATCAATACCTATTCCAAGCTTCATATGCCATTGCAATGGTCTCCGACAAGCTGCTATGAGACCTGGTGAACAATGAATTGAATGCCCTTGATTGCTATTGGTGGCATCATCTCTTGTCATCATAGCTTAATCGCACACACGACGACCGCTGGAGCTCTGCATGAGCCGCGACATGAAGGTCATTATTGGAGTGCGACTGACGCCCTTTGAAGATGCCGTCCTATGACCAGCGACCTGATTCGCCCAAGAAGGGCAGGATCATCAAGTCGGCGTACGATAGCGAGAGCTTCGAGGCCGACGGGACGATCCATGTTGAAGGCCTTGTTGGCTCTGCGACAATCTCACCATCAGGGAGAGATATTGCATTAGCATCGTAAGTTGCAACGCGTCTCTTGAGTCAAAACTCATACAGTAATTAAAAAAAATTGACATTGACTGACTCTGCTTGTAAAAGACCCGAAGGTCTCGCAATCATCGATCTGGACTCGCCATACAGTGAACCAAGACGGTTACGCAGTCCTGGCATGCCATGGCTGGTCGTAGATGTGCAATGGTCCCCATTTGCAGCTCGAGACTATTGGGTTGTTTCAACGGCCAATCATCGCGCCCTGGTGTGGAATCTCAACTTGAGGGACGATTCGAGTACCGGCGCAATTGAACACTCGCTTCAAGGTCATAGCAGAGCCATTACTGATGTCAATTTTTCTGCCCATCATCCTGACTTCCTGGCGACGTGCTCTGTGGATGGTTATATTCATTGGTGGGATCTTCGGCGACCAAGATCACCTGCCATGACCTTTTGTGACTGGTTTGCTGGTGCGACGCAGGTCAAGTACAACCGCAAGAGTTCTAATATTCTAGCTTCCTCACACGACCGTTGGTTGCATATCTGGGACGTGCGAAACCCCGCCCAGCCTCTCAAGTCCATAAACGCACATGACTCAAAAATCTATGGTTTAGATTGGAACCGTACTGAGCAGACCGGCCTCGTAACCTGCTCCTTGGACCAAAGCATCAAATTCTGGGACTATGGCGTTGAGGGGGATGAGCCGCAGCATGTCATTCGCACTGATTACCCCGTATGGAGAGCTCGCCACACGCCTTTTGGATATGGGCTGCTCGCTATGCCACAGAATGAACCCGGTGACCTATACCTTTACGATCGTCTGTGGTCCAAAGATAGTTCCATTGAGCCCTCACAGAAGCCTGTAGCTGTGATTAGTGGCCATGGAGATCACAAAGGAAAGGAGTTTTTGTGGAGAAGTCGTGGCGGGATTACAGACGACAACATTGATTCGCGAGAGTTCCAACTCGTTTCCTGGGGGACAGACAACGAGCTGAGACTCCACTGCGTCGATGCTAATATCCTACAATCGGTAGGTTTCAAGAAAGATGAACCTGTAGGGGAAGGTCTCAACATCACTCGCAAGGGAGCGATATACAAAACCTTCCGTACAATAGACGATACTCCGACCCGTGACCGAAAGACCAGCACCATGAAGGATCTTCGACAAAATGCTGGCGGCGTTAGCCACAAACAAAGCGCACTCACAGCCGGGATGCGATCAACTGTGCAGTACAACCGCCAAATGAGGCCAGCATGGCGTGGCCCGTCCATGAAAGCCAAGGTGATCACGCGAAAGAGTCTGGACAAGAGCCAGTCGCAAATTGGATGGATGAAAGGAATCACCATGACGAAAAGAAAGGCCTCTACAGACGGTAGGCGTCTTGTATCCAAGGATTCTAGTATCCTGGGACATGGTTACCCCGATGACCAATGGGGCGAGCCGGACACTATACAGGAGGAACTTCTCCGAATCAGCACTCAGATTCCAAAGGTTAAATGGGAGAATATCGACATGGACAATCTAACCCTAACTGCCTCTCTAAATGGCCCATGGGGAAAGGACAGTGAGCCAATCTTTATCAAAGTCAAAATTGATATTCCAATCGATTACCCCAAAGTACGGGCGCCAAAATTCTTTATTGAAAGGACTTCGTTCATGCCAGAGGCGATGCACAGGCGGCTTGATAGGGAGCTTCATCAGCTTGCGGAGAACTTCTTGCGGATGAAGCAGAACTGTTTAGAGGTGGTATTTACTTACCTATTGGGAGAAGTCGACCTCGAAGCCAGTACCACGCTGTTTAAAAACGTCCGAGACCTAGACGACGACCTCGATGGGCTTGCTGATGACAGCTCGACTGAAGAGGATGAAGACATCCCAGCGGGCGGGTCGGCGTCTATGTCGCAGGAACTGATGCCTCACACTGATAGTGATGCAATCATTGCAACCCCTCCTCACTTTATTTTGCCCACTCCGCCTTTAACTTGTGGTGCTCGCTTTTCAGCAGATGGGCGCCTCGTGTGCTTCTTCCCAACAAAAGAAGAAAAGGCGCGGGCGCTGTTCCAGATAACCGCGGATCAATACAACAACCAGCGTGCCAGAGGGGAGCCCGTCTTTGCTGGTTTTGGCCGACTCACGCACGACACACCTCCAAGGCACAAGTACGCTACCGACGAAGCTTCTGCTACTGAGGACCAGTCCGATTCGGAAGAGTCGGATGAGTCGTCGTCCTCGTCTAGCGATTCTGAATCCACATCAATCCATAAGATGAGTGTCTGGTATCACTCTAGTCGACACCTCAGGAAAACTTGGAGTGAGGATCGCTCCATACGATCCAGCGGTGGCGGAACAGGGACCGGTATTGGAACCGCAACCGGCACCGGAGCCAGTCGACGGCGGATCAACCGTCCTCGAAACGTCATCTCCATTCACGACATGCGATCTGATTTGCCCTCAAAGAGAGAATTCGCGCAAGAGTACGCCATATTTGGAGACGGCGCCATAATCTGCAAGCACAACGCAAGCGTAGCAGAGAAATATGGATATACAGACTTGCAAAATGTATGGCTATATCTGTCTCTGTTGCTGAAAAAGGGGATCCCACTCGAACTTCTTGCTAGCAATCAGAGACGAAGCTCAATCCTCGTGATTGCTCGCGAGGTCGTATCCAAAGTTCGTGAACAGGAGAAGAATGATTCGCTGGACGACATTTTGCCATTTGCAGCAGACAATACTCTATTGGGCCGAGTAAAATGGGGCCGACACCCGCTGGCCAAAGACTTTATACTAGAGCTCTTTGACTATTTTGAGAAGATTGCAGACGTACAAATGCTAGCGATGCTTTCTTGCATCTTTAGCGAATCCTCAACCGACGACAGCGTGGCTTACGTCGAATCACAGCTACCTCAGCAGGAAACGCCGTTGCCACTGAAGGCCCCCTCTTTCTCGCTGGACTACTTCCCCACGGATGCTTCAACGTGGAATATTTACAGCAGAGGTGTCACCCATTCAGCCATGACCACCCCTGGCACGCTGCATACACCTGTCCATTATGCAGGATCCCATGCTTCAGACGAGGTCATGTGGGCCGGGGAACCTGGTACAAATTCGTATTCTTGCGGCGAGACACCTCCTTCTAAAGGAAAGGGGTTCATCGATCCGGAGCCATCGGCCAACCCATCGACCAACCTACTATCCAAATCGCCAACCAATCGAACGCTGTCCAGGGTCAATACTGGTGGCCTAGCGTCAGCATTTTCTGCAAACTTCCCCCGATCATTCACCGGGGGTAGTTCGTCCTCGCCACCGCCGCCCAAGGAATCTAAGAAGAAACCAAGTCCTGCGGAGGCCATACTGAACACCCTTACTCCTCGTCCAGGATATGCCACACCTGGACCTTCCTATCCGATTGGAGAATCAAGCGGAGGTAGAAATTCTGTCTCTGATGATGAATTCCGACGAGAAGAGTTGCTTCCCCTCGTACCGGTCAGCGTCTCCGTCTTTGTGGAAGACCAGACAATGTTTGATGACGATGGCTGGCTGAGCACGCCGCTGCTGGAGCCTAGCCGTGCTAACATTTATTCAAACTACCGCTACGCATACGCAGAAATGCTACAAATGTGGGGCCAGCCGCTTGCTCGTCTAGAGGTCATGAAGTTCAACGTCTTGAAGGAAGACCTACCCTCAGGGGTAGAGAGCAGCTTCCATGATTCTTTCACGTTGCATGATGGAGCTAGCGGCGGTGCATCCCATCCTAAGAGCGTCTCTTCTCCAATCATCATGGGCAAGAAAGATCAACTGCAGATGCTCATCGCGTCCGGTCGCGGACTTGACGTTACGGGTGTTTGCCGCGTTCATGAAACGCAGCTAGACCCTGTTCGGTACACTTCGTCGGACTCCAAACTTGGCGGTGCGGTGGGAACGTGCGATCGCTGCCATCGGGTGCAGAACCAGCTTCGGTGCGTGTACTGTTTGGAGCCCGTGGACGCCTTGTTCCCGCCGTGCTTGTCTTGCGGGTGTGCCAGCCATGAGGAGTGTCTGGCTGAGTGGCACGCTGCGGGGGAGACCTTCTGCCCAGCTGGCGATGAGTGCAACTGCGTTGAGGAGGCTGCCCACGGACTGGTTGAGTCCTGGGCCGCTCTTCGTGGTGCCATGATGAGGGGCAACTCACACTTGTCTATGCTCCCCCAGCAGCCCTGGATGGAAGCGACGACGAGGGACATGAAAAGGGTGATTGGGAACGGATCGGCAAGAACGTGCCTAGCAGAGCGCAGGGAACAGCGCCGTCGCCGGGGAGCTTGAGTTTTGTGCGGTTTAAGACGAATCCTGGGCCGTGGTCACGGGCATCGAGCCAGAAGCGGAACACTAAGAGGGGGACGTAATGATTTATTATTGAAGGGGTTATGTGTACGATTTGAGCAAAAGCGGGTTACAAGCATTGAACTGGGTGATACATATATATATCAGCTCAAACCTTTTCCATAGACTAGTTTATCAACGCCCTGTCAGTCTACAGTTATATGACAAGACTCTACATTCACCTCTCCTAACACTACCACGGATCTATGAGCGTAGACTTTTGTCACTCTATTGTATTTTATATATGTTGTTGTCTTATATAACAACTCATTACGTACATCGCTGGAAATATCTAGCGTCATCTAGCTTTTCGTCTCAACTCCGCTTGATAACATTGAGGAGCGGCTCCCCCTTATCCAACCTGTCGAGATTCTGAAAAACGATATCTGCTAACCTCGACACCAGCTTTGAAGAATTGAAACTTCTATGCGGGGAGATGTACACATTTGGACACGTCCACAGGGGGTGGCCCTTTGGCAGAGGCTCGGGATCAGTAACATCCAACGCGGCCCCACGAATGAGACCCTCGTTCAGGGCCTCGACGAGGGCATCCGTGTTCACGATGGTGCCCCTTGCCACATTCGAAACAAACGTTTTGGTTTTGCTCATGATCTGAAACTGTTCTTTGCCAATGATCCCATCTGTCGCGGGGCTGCTGGGCAGGGATAGGACGAGAATATCGAGATCCTGGCCGAGAAACTCGTTTATGGCGGAGACGCCGGCACCGTGGAACCACTTGGTGGGGATGACGCCCTCCGAGTCGCCGAGATTGGGGACAATATACGTATTGTCCGGGACACGGCGGGACTCCGCAGTGAGGCGAGGGGACTGCGTGTATGCGTAGATTTCCATCCCCAGAGCCTGGGCGAGGCGAGCGACTTGCCTGCCAATGGCGCCGTAGCCGAGAATACCCCTAAAATGAATGTTAGATTGAGGAGCTCTCAAAATACTAGAGACTGTGGTAGAGCAGCGTACATCCGAAGACCGGCTGAGTCGGTTGTGGGGTGTGTGCCGATGGTTCTAAAGTTCCATTCTTGGGCTATTTGTTGCTCTCTGAAGTAGTCGAGACGGTGAGAGAAGGAGAGCCAAGAGCCAATCACCCACTCTGCAATTTGAGGTCTATATGATAGTCAGTCAGTCATGCAGATCCTTCCCCCCCCAACCCCCTCCCAACATCATGAGAAAAGGGGGGAAGGAGGGGGGATAAAGACAACTCACGGATGCGCCCCGCCAGCATTACAAAACACCACCCCCTCATCCAAATACTTTGCATTGCCCCTCCACAAATCATGCCCCGCAGAGATGAGCTGCACGAAGCGCACGTCGGGAATCTTGTCGGGCTTCACGGGAGGATACACGGCCAGCAGGGTGACGCCCTGGAGGACCTCGTCGGGGAGCGTGTCCGCGCTGACGGGCCCCCAGTTTGTCGCACCGGCGATTTCCCACCGGACGGTGAGTTGGGGGAAGCGTTTCGCTACGGCGTCGAGCCAGCCGGGCGGCGCGGGGAGCGGGGCGTGGACGAGGAGTTTGTCGCTAGATGTGATGGGCATAGTGATGGTTGATGAGTGATGCCGTGATGGTGTAGGCTGTGTTCTTATATGTCGTCGTTGTTGTATCTTGTCTATAAAAGCTGTGCTGATTCTATTGTAATGGCAACTGTTCCGACTGAAGTTTGAAATCGTCTCATGCCTTATGGTCTTCGTCTTCAATCTCATAAACATAGTGGCGGTGTTTGAAGCGGGGAGAGGGCATTTATATATCATCCCACCTAGGCAAGTCATCACACGGAGTTCTTACCTCGGGTCACTGACAAGGTAACGTATCTTTACCTGCCTTAACACCAAGAGGCTAAAGCGTCAGTAGCAACTGCCATCCAATATAACTCTCTCTCTCTCTCTTTCTTTCTCTCTCTTTTTATCTTTCTTCTATCAATTTAATCAACATCTCTCACAATCTTGCATCTTACATCCAACTTCAACTTCAACATGGACAAACCATTTGTCAACTATCCGCCGCCGGGACCAAAAAAATGAAAGCGAAAGCGAAGACAACGGCAAGGGGGTCCAACTCCTGACATTTGCGGGGAAATCAAAGACCACTTTAAAAGTCGATTTTGCTCCAATCGCGGATATACTCCAAGCCCCATCTTTTCACTTACATACATATACATACATACCTACATACTATACATGCTTACTTACTTGGATATCGCCGATCAAGAGGCCCATTATGCGACCGGAACCGTTCCGCTGCCTCCATGACATTGTGCATGCGCATTGCATATACATTTTTTGCATCCCCAAGTTACGTATTTCCGTTAATCCCAGAACCCCCCTTCCCCCCTCCTTCTCAGTCAGTCTCGACAAAAGGGCGCGCCCCCCGTGGAGGGCCGATAACCGTTGGATGATGATATACTTGTAATTCCCCGTCAGCGTCAGCATACATACGCCTTTTTTTGTTTTCCAATATTACATCACGCCCTACAGGAATTTTCCGTCGTCTCTTCCGTGTCCAACTTCCTCCAAAATATTCTCACCAGAGCCGGGCCAGGTTGCCCTATAAAGAGATAAAGAAGTCTCGAGCGGGGGAGGTAGCGCCGGTAGTCGTTGCTGCCGAGGACACACGACCCGGTGTTCCATCTGCGCTTCTGCTTTCGCTTCTGCCTCGGCTTCTACAAGTAATACATCGCCGACCAAGACGGCAAGCTACTGTCGTGAATAATGTTTTGAACAAAATGGACGCCCATATTTGTCATGCAGGCGGAGAACCAACCAACAGCCAATCATCACCAGTCTGAACCGCATATTCAACGTCCGGCTCCGGACAGGCCACGCAACCGCTGCATCTAGATCCACATTACCCGAAGCAGAGGAACCGACAGGAATGCTGATGAATGGATAGATGGATGGATAAGTGAACAAACGATTATGCCTGGCTTATGCCTCAAAGACTGGCGAATGCAAGCAAGCTACCAAAATATCAATGCCAACCATTTTATTTAAGCAAGCTCATCAACTCATATACAACATCCCCGCGAAGGGTTCCTCGTTAATCTCTCAATCTTTTTCTCATCTTCCCGCATCAAATCCAACCGTCCTACATCCTCCTATAACCCATATTCGAAGAAAAAGAAAGAAGAAGAAGAAAGAAAGAAGAAAAAAGAAACGCACACAATAACTCCTATTGCTCCTTTTCTAGGCAAGCAATCTCCTCCCTGCCAAAGACAAGCCATGACAAGACGCAAAAGCGTGTAACAGAAATGACAGACAAAATTATATCAGATTAAAACGTCATGCTGCCGGCTTCTTACTCCATGAACTAGCATGGACGAGGCATGGAACACCATGATACAGCTCCCCGGGTTAATCGACTTCCCACCATATCAACCGTCTTGTCTTTATCCCATCGGTGATGTTTGTGGCACACAATTCCAGCCCATCTAATTATGACTCCAGGCCATAAAGTGAGAGGTTCTTCAGCGATTAATTCGCCTGTGCCATCTGAGAAGCATCCATTGCCACGTCGATGTTGATCCATTTATCGGGCGGGTCAACTCGACAGATAATTCAAAAAAGACAAGTATTAGTGTTGGACAGTCGATAAAATATTTGCCAATAGGTCCGGGTTGTGCTGTTGAAATAGAAAGCAGGAAGAAGAAAAAACACACACAAAACTCAACGCCTGATGATGCGGGTATGCAACCAACGACAGGAACACGGCCTCTTGGAAGGCGGTCCATATACAAACAACTCAACAGAAGGAGAGAGATAAAATAGGGATTAAAAGATAAAGTCAGGCAGGTCTAGCCTGCAGCGGATAGCATACGCCGTCCTGAATTGTCTGGCATCTTACGCCGGGTCGAAGTCGCTTCTTGTTCATCAGACCCTTCCCAGCGCAATGAGAAGGTTAATATCCTCTCGACAATGATCCACCGCATTCGATTCTCGGAGGTGTCTTTTTCCGTTGCTTTAGCCGGTTTAGTCGACCAAGGCATGATGCGCTGCCATCCCTCCGAGCCCTCGATTTTGCGGTACTCGCCGTCCATGAAAATGATCTTGGAGACCATCTTGGATCGCCCATGATTCAGAGTCTGACAGTCTTCTTTGCCACATCGCCCTTCTCTAAGGACGGCTTTCATCTCCGGCTCATCCAGATCCAGGGGCGCTATCTCGACAATGTTCTCGTCAATCCAGTATCGGAACTGTCGGGCTGTTTTTCGCAGGCGCACGTCATAAGGCAGGTTCTGATCGATCCCAACCATCCATGATCTATCGACCTCGCCAATCTTGACGATCCACAGGTCTTTAAGGTTTGGGAACCAAAACTTGTCAAACTCTACTCTGCCAAAGTCCTGCTGCGGATAGCGCCTTGCCAAGTACGCCGAGTAATGGCCAGGCCCGTCTATGCGTCCATCGTCGGGGAAGCAGTCCCAAAAAGCAAGCCTCTGAACTTGCGGGGCGAGCTCTTCTAGCGACGCATTGGAACTCTGGTCAGATATGTTGGGGTCGCAAACCAGGATGTCTCTGGAGAAATCAATGTGAGACCCTCGGCCAACGGGTTCGTACCCGTCCCTCGTCTCAATACGTGCTTCGGCATTCAGTTGAGTAACGACGGGGATAGGATACGCCTTCGGCTTCTGGACGAGATCATCCAGAATGACTATACGTGGCTCTACCGCGCAAGACCATATCTTAAGACGAAGCTCAGCGGGTAGGTGATTGAAGCCCGAGACAGTTGGTGATTGATCGGCAGGGCATCTCGCTCGGGGTTCATCCTCGGATTTGGAGGGAGACGGTACGGGGATCATGGCCAGGCGCTTATCGGAAGGGGGCGTAGGACGACGGACAAAGGATGAAATAGAGCAAGCAGTATCTATCAGAGGGGATGGGTGGAATATTATAGAACTTGAAAATTAACAAAGATGGATGAACGAACAGACGAACGTATAAGAAGACACAGGAATAGTAATGATTACTTCTGGAAGGACAAAACTAGAAATACATGGAGCTCAAAGAAATGCCAGAAAACAAAAAGTCGAGACCACCCCCGATTCCTTTTAAAGAACGTACAAGGTACGACGGACGGGACCAAGATCAGGGACAAGAAGGGATAGGATAGGACAGGACAGGATAGGATAGGATAGGTGCGCATGTAGGTTTACGGAGTATCATTATTGGGGGGGGACGCCGTTTGCGGCCTGGTAGGTACGTCCATATGCAGAGCAAGCAGGTAGGTAAGTTCGGTTACTAGGGGTGAGAGGAGTATTCATGCTCCATGTGGGTGAGAATAAGAGGGGAGGAGGGAAAAAGAAAGGGAGAGGGAGAGGGAGAGGGAGGGAGGGAGGGAGGATGGGATGGGATGGGATGGGATAGGTAGACTTCGCATCCAGCCCAAGCAAGGTAAAGTACAAGTAGGGAATGCAAAGGCAAGGTAAGGGAGGTAAGTCGGCAGACTTACGGAGGGTAACGATAGTGCATATTTCAGATGGGGTACATGGATCAGATTGCATCTGAGCATATGTATGGAACCGGTGATTGCTGGGGTCTATCTTTTGAGTCGCTCAAGGGGGGCGTGTGTAAAACAGGAGAGAAAAAATGGAATCCGAAGATGGGTACGGAGTACATACCTCACCTCCTTCTCGATGCTGCTGCTGCTCCTCCTCTTCCTCCTCTTTCTCCTCTTCCTTCTACTACCACCACCACCACTACTACTACTACCACTATTACTACTTAGTAATTGGCATCCAATGAAGCCATCGTCCCATTGATGGCGGGATGGATGTCATAGTGGGTAAACCGAGTGGGCAAGCTGGATGATTGATGTGGAAGGAAAGTGGGCAGCTGGAACACCCACAGGATAATGGCCGGTCCATAGGTAGGGGGAGGAGATGATGGGATGATGGGATAGGATGAGATGGACGACGACTCAGGACGTCGGAAAAGGAAATAGACGAGAAAGAAAAATGAGTAATGATGGAGGACCACCACCACCGCTACCGCACCCAAGACAGAGGCAAAAAGTGGCAGCACAAGCAGCAGCAGCACGCAAGCCCACTGGGGACTTGTATGGAGCCATCCATAAGAGTGCCCGCTTGAGCAAACTGGAGTAATGGAATAAATGGAGCATTGGAGCACGAGTAAGGGACTCAAGCCAGTGATGTTGACGATGTCATGTAGCAAACCCTGAGGTTCCTATTCGTGCTTTGGGGAAAATGGCGAGAGAGCACTGACTTGAGGGAGAGAGAGAGAACCTTGGAAGAGCCCTGAGAAAGGAACCTTAGAAAAGAATGGCGGTGCTGGGACTTCTGTGCCACCGCCACTCGTCCACTAAACATCAGTAAACCCCTGCTGCCCAGCACAATCCAGCTAGCCAGGGATAAAAAACACCTTCACCGACGGTCTACGCAAAACAGCGGCTACGCAGGTCCCAGTTACTCAATCACTCGGTCAGACATCCAACTGGGCGAGAACTGGATTAGCGCTATGGTTTGTGCGCAATCAGTTTGGGGAGCTTTTTGTTGCACTGCATCTTTTTTTTTTTTTTTTGTCTTTTGTCTTTCTTCCTTACGGTCTAAACCTGATGGGCAAAGGCAAAAAAGCTACCTACTTGTAGGGTGAGGTTGAAAGTTGGTTGGTTGGTGCGATGTTGCTTGTTGGTTAGTGGTAAAAAAATAAATAAAAATAAATAAAAAAATAAAAAAGAATAAAAAAGAATAATCATGGAATGGGATCCATGGGGGATCCATCAGAGGTTACGGAGTAAGAGAGAGACCACGGGATGATGATGACGATGGCGATATTATGGGGCCGAAGCTGCTAAAACTACAGGGCCAACGACCTTGTAATCTAGGGGATCTATACGCTGCACACCACTACACACCACCACCACCACCACCACCACCAACTTTACCCGACGCTAGGTATAGCAGGTACGTCTCGCGACGGCTAACCTTATCCATTCATTCAACTTTTCCTGAACTGCATCGTACCTACCCAGCATGAACGAATGAATGAATGAATGGATGGACGGATGAATGGATGGATGGAAGCAAGCTCTGGACCAATTACCTAGACCCAGACCTTTGAAAACTTTGCACTTGCCAGCTACAGGCAAGTGTGTGTCTCTTCTTTTTGTCTCTCTACTACCTGCCTACATACCTACTCCGTACACCTTACCTCTCTAGTACTTAAGCACCTAAGGTATCTACCTATCTTGTCTTGTCTCGTCTCTCTTAACAACCAGCCCGTCATGGATCCATAAATCAATGAATGGATCAGTCATCACCAGACTAATGTAGAGCTTCTGCAGTGTGATTGATGAACCAGGTCCGTGACTGATGCACTGATGCATTTGCACTTGATTACAAGACAGGATGGTACCTACAGACTACAACTATAGGTACCTTCTACTAGGTACAAAGTATCTACTAACCTTGGTAGCTTACACAGCACAGCATAAGGTAACGCAGCAAAATCCATCACATCCTTTCTTCATTTCATCCAGGATTTCAATCCCCCAAAGGTCTCACCAGCGTTGCATCCCGGGCACTTCTTTCCTTCCCTTCTGCATTGCTGCACTTCTCTCCGTCCGTACAGGGGGATGCATGAAGCTCCGGGAAGGAACCTGAATGAAGACGGATAGGACACGGGGAGCCGCACCGTTCGTGAGTTGCCAGGATCCATCTGGTTTCAACTCCATCACACATACAACGCACGCGCACGCACACGACATACAGCATATAGTACTAGTAATATCTACTACCAACTGTGTGCATGGCATGTATGTACCTACTCCGTACGCTCATGCTCACGCTTACATTCACCAACATCGGTTATCCTCTTTCTGGCCCCCAGTCAGTCTTCTGCGTACATGACTACAAACAAGTCAAGTCCGTCTATTCATCCCATCCCATGGATTACCATTTAGGCTACCTTCTAACTTCTAGCTTCCAGACTAGTACCGCAGATCCATCGGAAAACCTTCAGCCCCCAATCGCGGGGTGTTCCAGCCGTTCGTTCCTTGCCCATTTCGGTCCTTGTGTCTTTTGACTTTCGATTCGCGCCGCCAAGATCCTAGGCCATGTTCATACATGCCCATCCATGCTCGACCTTGCTCGTCCTTTCGCCATGTCGCTTCCTCTGACCCTGTCGCCGCTGTTGTCGTCGCGTCGTGTGGTGCATCGGGCGTGCTGTGCGTACACAGGTGCGTTGCGTGTCTGCGCAAGTGAGTCGCGAGGTGCGCGAGTGTGATACCGACGGGACGGCCGGGTGGCGCGACGGATTGCGCCAAAGCGGGAAAAGCCCTGGTCAACTATTATGTTCTGGGGTGTCTTGTGGCCTTGTTTTGTTCTTGTTCCCCTTCTGGGCGCCTTGCCTTTGCCTTCACATTCCAGCTGTTCGCCGAGAGCCATCCATATCCCATCATCTTCAGGTTATAACATTGGCAAAAGCCCAGCCCAGGCTGGACTCCGCCCCCAAGTGGCAAACCAAGAAAACAACAACAAAAACAATCACGCAACAGTGGCGCCGGACTTCAGAGTATCGTGCCCGAAATGGCGATTTTGAGCTCCGCAGGATCTATCCGCATCCGCCTCTACCTCCTTCGTCGTCACCTTTTCATCGTCATCGGTCAGCCGCCATACCTACAGTTATCCGTCATGCCCACGAGGCAGCCAACAAGCCGCTGCATCATCTAGGATATTGACGTCTAGATACAACGGTAGCACGGGAAGATGCTCCTACTCCTACCCATTCCCAGCTAGACAAGGTATGCCCACAAGCACACAAATGCCGTTTCGCCAGCTCATTCCCTTGTCTCACTCGTCCGCATGGCACAAATCACAAAATGCAATGTTCCGTATCCCGTAGCCATCCATACATGTGCATACTCGTGCATGAATTTTACGGCATCCTTTTCTCACACTCTTCCTTTCCCTTCGTCCCTGTCCAATGAATGATGGCCGCCACCTCCTTACAGCCTCACTTCACCCTGGTTTTCGCCGATTTCGCACATTTTATGTATGCACCTACTATGTCTGATACACGCGCATATATATACATATATATATATATCTATATCCATACACTCTATTCCGTTTGCATATTATCATGGATGTCATATAATAACGCTTATGCAGCTTCCCTCTCCCGCGTTATCAAACCGATGGTATGTCGGGTATAACATAAATGCTATCCGTTTCCGGTCTTGGAATCTCCTTCTCGCTCCGCTCTTTTCGGAAGCAGATGTCATCCGATTGCGGCGCCTTGAGGCGAACAGGAAGGGATGACTGCATTCATCACACACAGAGCTGAAGAATGCGTGGGTGCCGCCAAAAGTTGCCCGACAAGTTAGGAAACGACCGAATGGGTCTTACCAGGCTTCCAGAAACATCGTAATAGGCATGGAAAAGGCAAAACCCGCATACCCTGCGACAGCTCTCACAGTCGACTACTCGTTACTCGGCCCGTAGCGTCGGTGCCAAGAAATCCATTCACCAACGTTGCGAACTCGTCGGCGTATTGATAGAAAAATCCATGGCCCGAATCCGGATATAGGTGGAGTTGTGCATCCACAGATTTGAGTTTCTGCCACATGAGGATGCTGTTTGCTGTTGGCATCATAATATCATTGGATCCTGCAGATGAACACACACAACATGCGTCAGCCCCCAAATTCCAAGAAAACGAAAACCAACGATGATTTCCATAAATAACCACAACAAAAAAGGAAAAAAATTTAGACTCACCATTTGCAATCAGTACAGGCAACCGAAGCTCGTGCAACCGATTATAGGTGGCAGTCTGCGCATTTTTGGGGTCCATAAACTTGGCATAAGCACGCGTCTGTTTGTGTGCAGCCTCCGGGGGTATGTGAGGAAGTCTTTCACTCCTTGCGTTGGTGATGCGTTCCCATGCCGCTCTGCCTGCCGCTTGGCTGCGCTCAGAGTCTTCGGTGAAGAAGTTGGCAAGATAAACTGCCAGAATCCTCTCTACCGTGTTGGCCGATTTTAGGTCCTTGAATGGCCTGGGTTCCGGATTCACGTAGCCCTCTCCGGAGCTTGGTCCCGTGCCGCAGAGAATTAGGCGCCGGACCAGATCCGGCGTATTGAGAGCGACCAACTGCACGACGCACCCGCCCATTGAGAAGCCAAGCAAGTCGACGCGGCGGAAGCCTAGAGCATGGATCACATTGACGTAGTGCGTTGCCCACTCGGTCAAGGTGTCGGGTATATCACCCCCGGAGCGACCAATGCCAGCGTTGTCGATGAGCAGGACTGGGCGCTGAGCTGCGAGGGGGTTCAGCAGGGCGGGATCCCAGTGATCCATATGCTCCCTGGAGATTGGCACGATAATGATCAGTGTGTTGGTCCAGAAGCGAAGAGGCAGAAAACAACAGCAACAACATTCATGCCGACATGATCCATGTGCACGCAAACAACCAACTCACCGAAAGCCCGTGACGCAAACAAGAGGGATGCCATGGGATGAGCCAAAAAGTCGGTAGGCAAAGGTAATGTCGCCAACCTTGATGTATTGGTCATTTACCGTCTCATACGAGGCCATGTTGAAGTAAGTAATCTGTAGAATTTCTACAAGCAAGTTTAAAGTCTTTAGATTTCTATGTTTTGTCTCACAAGTAAATAATGGTTCATTCGGCTTTATGAGTCGAGTTTGTCTCTCCCTCTCTCTCTCTCTCCACGATTTAGATTGTGGATCCATTGTTGAACGACCGAGGTTGTGACGTAATCAGAATAAGGATCCGAGTGCTGACCGAGCAGTGATGAAGCCCTGAAAGCGACCACTGAAAACGTTCAAGGTGCTGGAGGATAGCGAGCTGCCAACAGTCAGCGCTGTGCTGGCATCAAACTGCAGTGGATCCATATCACTGATAACTGGAGCCCTCGGGCAAATAGGTCCTAGCCAGTAAAGATGCTTAAACGAACGATGCATGAGAAGCCAAGGGAAGGGGGAAGGCCTAGAACTCGAGAGTATAATAGCAAGTCCCCTGCGTCAAAGATGATTTCCATTTCTTCCATCCTATCTACTACTAGGTACCAAGTATGTTCATACTAAATGATGGCCTTATTCTTTTAGTGTCAAACAGAAAAGGGAAGGGAACCTCGAGCAGAGAGTGTGTGGAACTGCAATTGGTCACATCGGTATCCATGCATCTCTTCTAGTTCCTTGGCATTCCTGATCTGTCCAACGATTTGGCAATTGGCATTGGAGCTAGTGTTGAGCTTAAAAGGACGGCTTTTTCTGTCTCTTGTCCTTTCTGTCTGTCTGTCTGTCCATCTGTCTGTCCATCTTGTCCGATGACGATAAGGAAGACGTAGTTGTTGATAATGCAGCCAAGTACTCAAGTATATATATATCTATGTAACTTGTATTTGTTTATGTAAAATAAAGTAATCATGCGAGTTTCCTTGCTCGCGAAGCCGTACAGATCATTCTTTCCAGATCATTCTATATCCTCGGCCGGGGAGCGTCATCATGCGCTCCGTTGCTGTTGCCGTTGTTGTTGCTGTTGCTGTTGATTTCATTCCATCTGTTCCTGCAGATTCAGAAGCCATATCTGCGTGTCCTACCCCCAAATTGTTTCCGCCAGATTGAACCCTCCGCCGTATTACTCCCACATCTCTTGTTATAAACAGAAAACAAGAGCATGTCTATAGAAGTAATTGGAAAACTCCATGCCAAAAAGAAAGAAAGAGAGAGAAAAGACCCTTAACGCCATGCTGGGTATTGAAATTCAAAAACGCCTCGTTTCCCTTCTGTTCCGCCCCGTCCCATCCCCCGTCATAATTTTGGTCGTCTTTTACATCAGAGGCTCTTCCTCTGGCTTGATGTTTGATTCATCAACGGAATCAATGCTGTCTTCCGATGCTCTTCCCAGCTCAGCGATCTCCAAGTCGCGGAATTCTGATTGGTCCTGCTTTGGGCACAGACTAGATGGACATTGATTAGCAATTAGGACGAGAAGAAGAAGAAGAAGAAGAAGAAGAAGAAGAAGAAGAAGAGTTTGGAGCGATGGGGATAAGAAAACACACCTTCTCCAGTAAGAGCACACAAGAGCCACAGCGAGAGAGCTTCCGAGGATAAACATGGCCAGACCTTGGCTAAATCGCAGCGCGCCACGGAAACCAGCAGAAGTCCAAGGCCGGGCCCAGACCGGAACGAACTTGTTCCCGCCGTACGTGACAGTCAAGAGATCGCCATTGGTATCGACAATGACCCTCTTGTCCTTGTTCCCCGAGAAGACGGGGACCGACTGCGTGTCGACGCTGGCTTCCAGGAGACCCAGCGAAGCGTCCAAAAAGTAAGTGGGCGCCTGGTTCTTCTTGGCCGGCAGCGATGTCGTCTTGTCGAACCGGAAGACGCGGGCGATTCTGGGCAGGATGGACAGCTCGTTGGACGTTTTTGTAATGGAGACGGATCGCTCAGCGAGGAGGGCGCTGAAGACAAGGGAAGATTCCGTGTTGGTTGGTGCTGCGGTGACGGATGCAGTGAGGCAGAGACCGAGCAAGAGGAGTGAGACTATTCTAGAGGCCATTGTTGCTGCGAGGTTGGGTGGTGATGGGAAGTAATGTGATGAAGATGATGATGATGATGATGATGTTTGGTTGAAGTAAATGTTGCTGTTACTGTTGTTGTTGTTGTTTATTTTCTTGGGTTGGAAAGAAAACCAGGATGGATTGACGGGGTTGGTGGTAAGTAATGCCGAATAAGGAACCTGCTGCAGGATTGAGGCTGGTCTGTAGAACGACCTGGGTTTCCAGATCAGGTAGGTCGGGTGATGTATTGTGAAACGAATATTGTGCAGTCTTTCTTCGAAGAGGTGGTGGGTAAGTAAGCAAGCAAGCAAGCAGGTTGTTGATACGTCGGGTTTACTTGTTAGGGAGACGGGCCACTCAGAACAGAGAGATGAGATGTAACGACAGTAATAAGAGATGGAGGAGCAAAGAGAAAGACCAAAGAGGGGGAGAGAGAGAGAGAGAGAGAGAGCAAGAGATATCGGGAGCTGGACCAACGGGCAAGGGAAGCGGAAGCGTCCTGATCAAGCTTTTAAACGGGCCGGGGGTGGAGAGAGAGAGACAAGAGACAGAGAGAGAGGATTGGTTCCATGGATGGGTTCCATGGATGGATGTAACGCTTGGGTCCTCCAGAGGGGCATCCCAGTCAATCCAGTCCGGCCAGCCAGTCCAGCCAGCCAACCTTGAAAGTGTATGCAGCCGAGTCACGATGGCCTCGGACCCTCTTTCTGCGGCTTAAACGAGAGACCAGATGTTAGATCTCATGGGTTATGTAGGCACGCTAGCAGGAAAAAACAAGGCGCAGCAGCACAGACGGGAGGCGGTCGGGTCTTTTTGCCTCTTGTCTGTCTGGTTCTTGAGGTGGTACGGTACCTGGCTAGAGAGGGGGAGAAGGATGCAAGCTAATCGTATAAGAGGATAGGCTCTATTGTTATTTTTGTTTTTGTTAGTTGTCGCCATAAGCGGGCAAAAGCCACCATGGAAGAGCGCGAAGAAGCACTGGCAATTGGGTTGGGTTGGTCTGGCTGCAGAGAGAGAGGGAGAGAGAGGGAGAGAGAGGGAGTGACAGAGGGAGGCAAGATGATGCAGGGGGAGTATGAATTGAAGGGAACCTGGCATCAAGCAATGGAAATAAAATAAAATAAAACTGGGCCAAATACAACATTCCCCCTCGATGATGATGATGATGGGCCGAATAAAAGTACAATACAGTACAGTAAAGTACAGTGCAGTGCATACAAGTAGTAGATTGGTAGGATGTGCAACATTGTCTCTTTTCTTCCCCAGGGCGTTCAAGGTCTTACCTTTTTTTGGGGGGCGTGTGTGTGTGGGTTCTTTTGGAGCTGGAGCCTTTTGCTGGGTGAGGTGTGCTGAGGTGAGAGCGAGCCAAAGAGAGTGTCATGTTTTCACGCTGTTTCTTTCTTGTTTAAAAATCTATAGAGTAACGATTTATCATTGTCTTCTTCCTCCTCCTCCTCCTCTTCTTCTTCTTCTTCTTTGCAGATGACTCTCAAGAAGAGAGAGAAAGATGGAGAGAATAAAGGACAAAGACAGCATCCATACCTCTCCCTCTCTCCCCGTCTGGAGCGCGCTGTAACGTGGCATCCCCATCCTGTATTACTTGCACAACCAAACATGGTAATCGCCTGGTCCGGAGAAGGATGCCGGATGGACGAGGGGCGGTGTTGGTTAGGGTCTTTGTTAGGTCAGTCAGTCACTCAGTCAGTGAAACAACCAGTGAGTTGTCTAGAATGTCTAGAATGGATGTCTAGAACGTGCTCCAAAAAATCTCGTGATAGTGGAGATTCCCATTCGGCACATATCCGAACAGGGCTTCTGTCTGTCTTGAATGTCGTGTCTGTCGTGTCCGTCACTCACACTCGCTCTCACACTCACGCTCTTGCTCTTATACCCTTTTGGTCGTTAGGACGGAATAGGCAAGTCTTTGTGCTGCTGAACCTCATTGGCCGGTTGGTTGATTGGCTGCAGGGCCCATTGGATCCTGGACTGCACAAGTCGCTTGTTTACCTACTTTTTGATTGCTGACGGTGGCTTGAATTCATCGTTATGATTTGAGAGGTATAATAACGCAGCGAGAGACAGACAAGACAGACAACAAGAAAAGGAAAAAAAAGTTTGACGGCGGCCAGCCCGGTTTGAGAAAAGCCACCAAACTACCTACCCTCACTTACTGGCTTGCTTACTCTTCTCATCAATCCCAAAGCAGCAAGTTCTTATTATTTTATTGCATTAACGCACCATAAGCATGCCTGACGAAACGGTCGAGATTCAATTGGGGGGAAGAAAAGCAAGAAGAAGAAGAAGAAAAGAGAGATCAGCAGAAAAATATTACTCACATCAAAGCGCGCTCGTATCCCTACAGAATCTCGAACTGCACGTGGTCAATCCTGGTATCCGTAGTTCCATCCGAACCCCGGCCTTTGCTCCCTTCTGACTCTGAGAGAGCCAGAGAAAGTAAGCTCAGACATTTTTCGTGACATGGTAATAGTAATCAAAATACAAGGTACGGAGTATTCCTTCGTAGTAGTTGAACTTCCAAGTTATCGTTGTTGTTGGTGGTGGTATGTTTGGGGCGCAGGTTTCTCCGTAACGCGCCCTGCCAAAAGGACCCATCATCTCGTGTTCGCTGCGATGAGGCAATAGAGTGAGTGCCGCTCCTAGCGTCAATTGATTTGATGGACGGACGGATGGGAACCACCAAGACAACCATCAAGTCCCCCTCAGAGTTGGTTGGTGATGATGGCAAAAGTGTGCCGAAATGCACTGAAAAAGAGACATTATGACGACACTGAATCAATCAATCAATTAATCACAACAACGAAAGCTCCACAATCATTAATGCACAATCATTAATGCACCACCTATAGTAGGTGCCTGGTATCCAATTTGCAAACGATACGAGAATGCAATATGTGTGTATGTATGTACAGCAAAAGGCGTTCATAGTACTCCAGGGCTGCCATAGGCACACCACCTTATCGTCAAATCAAAGCCTTATCAGATACGGCCCGATCCAATCTACCTAGCCAAGCTTTCGGCACTTCAATCCGCCAAACTCAGGCGTTGTTACTATTCTCTCTCTCTACTCCGTATCCCTACCAACCCTTTCGGCATTTGCAACGCTGACTTGATCTAATGACAACGGCCATTGGCGCATTTCTCCTAGTCTGCTGCTGCCTACCATAACGCATCGTACGTATGTAGATAGTAGAAAAACGTTATGCCCTCTCCTACAGACGACGAGACGCCATTTCCGCCCCTAAGCAGCCACGCCGCAACTCTCAATGCCCTCACCCGCTCCCACCTCTCCCCCACGATGCCTTCGTCTCCCCGCTGAGGCAGTCCTTTGACGGCGACGCTGATGCCGCCGCCGACTCCTTGTCCCGGCTGAGGCGTCTGCCCCGCGAGCGGAGTCGGAGCCGGAGACGCAAGCATACATGGAAGAAGCTCATGTGGGTTAAGCAATCATGTATGGTTTTCTTTGTTTCTTTTCTTTTCTTTTCTTTTTTTTCTCTTTTTTCTTTCTTTCTTTCTTTCATTAAACAATTATGTAGATATGGTGCGGCCAACACACAGACTGACGAAACTATACAGACCCGGATAACTACACCGATCAGGCTACATTTCTCGAGAACCTCCAACGAAACCCCCGCCTCAAGCCCTACGACTTCTGGCCCCTCGTCGCCGACTCCACCGTCATACTGCAACACGTTTGCTCCGTCATCCTATTCATAGTATGCTTCGTGGGCATCTTCCAAGAACGGCTATCGCCCGTGTCCCTCGTCGGCGGGAGCAGCCTGGGAACTTTCCTCGGGTGGATACTCTGGGAGAGATGGGTCTCGGAGGAGGAGGATCAGGAGGATGAGGTGGCGCCCGGCGGTGCCGCCCCGTCCGTGAACAAGAACGGGAGTCTGCGGCGTCGCAATCGGGCTGCCAGTATTCGCCGGCCGTTGCCGCTGCTCCGTACCGACTCGGTGCCGTCCAATACGCCATCGGCTGCCCCTTCGAGGAGACCATCTCCCAACAGCTCTACGACAAATTTACAGCTACAAATCCCTGTCACGGTATACGGGAGCGAACGAACACAGCCCACGACACCAGTCACGCCTACGACACCTACCTCTCCACTGGTAGCATCTCCGGGGGAGGCAATGGTGGTGGCCAGCCGTTGCTTCGGAGAAGCAGTTCTGATATCATGCCTGATTTCCCATCTTTTCCAAACGAGGAGAATCGCCTTCACCAGCGCTTAGGGACCATCAAGTCGGCTCTCCTGATTTGTTCCACCCTCTTGGGTCTCAGTCCTATACTCAAGTCTCTTACCCGCTCCACGTCGAGCGACAGCATCTGGGCCATGTCCTTCTGGCTGCTTACCGTCAACATTTTCTTCTTTGACTACTCGGGCGGTGTCGGCGCCAAGTTCCCGGCGTCCTTATCCACCAACGCCGCCCTCATGGCGTCCACCGTACTCGCGAGCCGTCTCCCGTCCACCAAGCAGGTATTCAGCCTGACGCTGTTCAGCATCGAAGTGTTTGGTCTCTTTCCCGTGTTCCGAAGGCATATCAGGCACCGCAGCTTCAAGTATCACGCGCTCATGACGGTCCTCTTGGTTCTCGGCGCCGGGTGGGGTGTGGGCATGGTGATTGGGGAGCCAAGGGTCGAGGGATGGCCGTGGAAACGAGGCATCGGGGGGATGGTGGTGGCCGTCATTTTGGCGACCATTGCTACCGGCGGTTGCAGCTGGTGGCTCATTGGGTTGCAAAAGTATAAGAATGAGATCCGAGGGCCTTGGGACCCGGCGAGGCCCATTATCATGAGCAGGCCGCGGTGGGAATAATTGATGAATTCGTCATGTGAATGAAAGCCTTGTAGATTTCCGCATTACGGAGTGCTAATACAGAGTAACCCTTTGAAAAACACGAAATAAGTTGTGGCTTGCAGCACCGTAATTATACAGTAGTCGAGTAGCCGGGTAACGCAAGGTATGGTGGGACTGCATAATGTCGTGTTACCTGAAGGAGCCACCACCAACCTGCCGCTCAACCGGCTTGGATGAGGTCTTACCCTATAATAATAAACCGGCGCGGCGAACTGAGTCCTTGGCGGATTAAATGTCTGGAGAAGCGGTTGAGTCTAGAACGCTCGGTGAAGGGAGTTGTTATTAGGTAGTCTAAGACTTGCTTATTGGCACGGGCGCGCGTGCAGTTCAACGCGGTGGACAAAGCTTGCCTACCCTGTCATTGCGGAGAGGTGAAGAGATTGACGGGAAGAATATGTGAAATGGGATTCATAAGAGACTTAAAAAATTCAAGGTAAAAATTGCAGAAATTACTTTGTATGCTATGAGAGTATTGACGTTGAGAACATGAATGTTTGGATGTTTTGATGACAATATCCCTGCGGGTTGGCAACGATGGGGCTGACAGTTACCATATCCCTTGCTTTAGTGAATATATTACCTGTACTCGTAGTACAAGTACATACATGGCAAAGTATCGAGGTCTCTCCTATTGAATCATCTGACACAAGAGAAAAGAGCGGCGAGCAAACATCTACAAGTAAACAAGACCAAAAAAAAAACAATGTCAAACAGCGGAAATCAGAAAAAATCAACTGGCATGATGATGCATCAACAAAGGGAACTTCACCGTCTCGAATCGTTTTGTCCGTAATATGCCCTGTGCTTGTGCTTTGTACACACACTTGTAACAGCGAATGATGGATGCCCCCGTTGGCCCCCATGTTTCGAGTAAAACAGCACCGACCGCACCTGAACTGATTCGAAGCATTTGGGGGATCCTTGTTTGGTGGAGATTTACGTCGGAGAGAAACGAAATAAGCTCATCCCTCCCTAGCTGTACTTGTACAAGTACTTGTATTAAGCGGCCGATGAATTTCCTGCGAGCCGTTTTCCGGTTTTTTTCTTTTTCTTGTTTCTTTTTCTTTTCACTTTTGTTACCGGTACTTGTTTGTTTGCTTGTGCCTACTCCCCTCTCCTATGTAGAGTGCAAATTGGCATGGCGTGTTTTGTGGAGAGTAAAGTTGTGTGCCAAGCCTCGGCCCGCTGCGGTCACATTTTGGGTCCAGGGGAGAGGAGGAGGAGAGGAAGGAGCTCACATGCATTCATTATGACCAGGACGTAAATGCGTACAGTATACACGCTGATGCACACTGTCTTGTTTATACACGCACACAACAAAGAGAAATGCCATACAGCCAAAGAAACACGACATCGGGATCGTGGAATAAGCCACGCGTGCCCCCCGACGCCGTTTGTTTTTCTTTTCTTTTCTTTTTTTGGTCTGGCATGGGCAGAAAAAAACCTCTACTTGGTACAAGTATGAAACAAAGACATAAACAGAGTTTTGATCATCTGCCTTGCGCGCAATGGCTCTGCTCATTGGGCGCAAAGCCCGAGACATGAGCTTCTGGGGTTGCCGTAGGGTTGCATTTCTGCCCTACCAAGCACAACCTTGAAGTACTACCTTGCTCACCCAAAAAGTAGAGCAAGTAAAAGTCCTACTTGTACATGTGGTACAAGTTACCCTCTCAAAAAAAAAAAAAAAAAAAAGGTATTCTTATTACTTGATGCAATTAAAAATTCATCGTCCAAAGAGGTTGTACTCGTAAGCAGATGAAATCCACCCCCAGTTTTCTCGGCACAAAAGAAAGAAAGAGCTGCCTGGGATTCTAGATCTCTTGCGGGGAAGACATGCCTCCTCTGTCTCTCTCTCTGTCACCCCCATATTATAATACATACGACATGCACCAACTTTAAATAAGCAACACACACCTCCCGATTCTGGATTTTTATACAAATACGAAGTTGTAATGTAGGGAAGCATTGTGGCAGTGAATTTGCATTTTTTTTTCATAAAGCCGGTGTTACAGAGTGAATAAAGGAGTAAGTTTGGGGATGGTTTGCCGGCACTTATTCTTCACTGTAACCTTCTCTTTCCGAAATCGCTTAGTTTGGGGGTACGCGTTGAGAAAGAGAAAGAGAGAGGAAAGAGTCAGTCCTTGTGATGGTGGCTGATCTTATGAGAGCTGATCTGCAAGTAATGAAGGGGGTAATAAACATGATGAAGATGAGAGGACGATGAGAACAGTTGTAAGAAAGAAGTAGGTCTCTTCTACAGAGTATAGGTTAATCATGTCAAGTATCAAATCTCATAATCCATAAGCATGCATGCATGCATTTCATTATTATTCTCTCAACAACCGTTTGAAAATAAACAGGAAGCTCGTATAAAAAAGAAAAGAAAAAAAGAACGAACTGCGCCTCGAATGTGTTTTTGTTTTTCCCCCTTCCTTCTTAAATGGAACGTACCGAGACAGGCCCGGTGACGCCTGCAGCAGCTCTAAATTTCCACTAATTTTATTAGTTACCAGGTACCTTGCAGGAAGCTGCTTCAGTGGCGTCCCCCCATTTCGTCCCCCATTGTGAAGGGCGACAAAAAATATAGCCCGATAATTGGGCCGTTACCTTGGTGACCTGCCACTCTGCAGGTACGTACCATTGTACCTTTCCCCTTTCTTCACCCTAAAAGGTACTTTCAGGTATTAAAAAAAAAAAGGTGGTACAAGCAACAAGAAGGGGTGTATAGGGGGAGGATCGCGCCCGCGTGCCGGATCATCGCCTCTTCGCTTCGAAGCCCAATTCTCAACTGAGCCAGTCTTTCCGCGTTGTTCGGTCGGACGCTCAAGCCAACCTTCCCAATCCTGGAAACCCCAGGGTCAGAGAGAGAAAAAGCTCAGATTCAAATCGGTTTGGGCAGGTTATTAAAGAGGCCCCTACCTTCCCTTTCTCTGCTGACTCCTCTCTTTCTTTCCCTCATCAGCAAACAAGTCAATCGCTTACATCCACAGCCAATCGTTCTGTATATAATATAATATCTTACTCTTCTTTAATTCTCCTTCCACATTCACAACAACAACAACAACAATCTCTCCCATCTTTAATCCCACACACACAAAAAAACCGTCAAAATGAAGGCTGCTTTCGTCCTCGCTCTTGTTGGCCTCGTTGCCGCCCAGGACTTCTCTGGCCAGCCCAAATGCGCTGTAAGTATCTCATTGCTCCCCATTCACTATAGCATCATTAGCAAACATCCAACTGACACGGCATCCCTCTAGATCCCCTGCCTTACAGAGGCTATCCCCAAGGCTGGCTGCTCCCTCACCGACAGCGCTTGTGCTTGCAAGCCTGAGACCCAGAAGCAGCTCGTTGGTCTTGTCGGTCCTTGCTTGCTCGCTGCTTGCAGCCCTAGCGATCTCGTCCAGGCTCAGGCTGCTGCCTCCGACTCTTGTGCCAAGCTTGGAACCAGTGCTCCCGCTTCCACCACCGGCGCTGCTTCAACTACTGTCGCCTCCACTACCGCTGTCTCCACCACCGGCACTGCTTCATCTGGCTCTTCATCTGGCTCTTCATCTGGCTCTTCATCTGGCTCTTCATCTGGCTCTTCTTCCGGCACCCAGACCACCGCCGTCGCTACCACCTCCGGAGCTGCCACCGGCACCGGTGCTCTCCCCACCACTCTCACTGCCACCCACGGCGGCAACAGCACCGTCACCTTCCCCAAGCCTACCATCACCAGGACCTCTACCGAGGATGCTGGCGCCACTCACTCTGGTTCTAAGAGCACCAGCACCCACACTTCTACCCACAACGCTGCTGCTACCCCCGTCGTCGGTGTCCTCGCTGCCCTGCTGGCTGTTGCCGCTGCTCTGTAAATACCAGGCTTTGGAGGACTTCATTTTGACTGGGATAAAACGTGATTGTATGATATCATGATATTAATAAGGCTTGTGCCAAAAGTTTGGGGTACGGGTCACTGACCTGTAGGAGTTCTATTCTGGTCGAGTAATTGATAGCTCAGTACTTAATGTTCAATGATAGTGTGGCCTAGCGCCCACTATTTTACATATTTGATGCCCCCCTGATATGTTTTTGTGATATATTGTGCATCTGAGAATCAGATTGAGTGCGCTTCTTCAACATCCATTCCGCCTATCCTTTTCAACTTGTAAATCTTACATTGGTTGTCTATCAGCCGTTGATTTGAGCTTGAACTCGTCTCCTGAAACCAATTCTTACATGATTCAACGCCAAGAACACAGTCGCTTTCATTACATCAGTTTGACTAAAAATACTGGGCAAGCTACGCAGTACTTAATTCTATCCAGCCTTGGAGAGATTGACATCGATTAACCACGGCAGCTGTGTTGGATAATACCGAACATCCATAACCGCCGCGTTAACAAATAGGGTCTGTTCCCCTGGTGTAAGCTGATTCTTCCCCTCTGTCAGATCGACATGGAAGCCGCGCTTCTTGGCAAGCTCAAGTAATCTCTTTTGTTTCCTCTCCGATTCCTCCATCTCCTCATTTCCAATGTTTGGTTTTACGTCGTTGAGGGATTGTATGGTGCGAGAGCTGGCGGTGTCGATGGATGTGGTGGAGCTGTGCATAAAGGGGATGAAGGAGGAGGGAGTCCTCTCGGTTTGCCATTTGGCCAGGTATGCGCCCCAGGCTTCGTGGATGTGGCCGAAGCAGTGTATCTTGGGGCGGGAGGAGGTGATGGCTCGGAAGAGGGTAGCGCAGCCGGCGTTTTCCTGGGTTCTTGTGGTGTCTAGGACGCCGAGGGGGGACCGTGTGTCATGACGATGTCCACGTCCTGGGGGATGGAGAAGCTGTGGTCGCCGGGGTAGTACTGGTATACCCAGTAGCCGAAGCGGGGGTGTACTGGCTTGCGTAGATGCGCAGCGCTGCGCCGTTGGCGAGGGTGAAGGTGTAGGTCCCCTCGACGAGGTACTTGACGCCGTCGGCCTCGGCGTCCCTGATGATTTGCTGGATCTCGTCGACCTCGGACTGCCCCCTCCTATGTCGTCGATGTAGAAGTCGGGATCCATGGCCGAGTCGTGGTTCCCGCAGATGACGAGCTTGAGGGGCGCCCGTATCGCCCTGAGCATGGAGAAGGTCCTGCGGAACTCCTCGACGCCGCTGCGCTTGGTGAGATCGCCGCAGTGGAGGGCGACGTCGGCCTGGGCGAGGGGCTCGCGGTAGCCCGTGGGGGCTCGGTGGAGGCCAATCTTTGTGCTGAGCTCGTCGTCTGTCGAGGCGGCCGAGGGGGTGGTAGTGCTGGCGGCTTGGGGTTGGGGTTGGAGGCCGTGGGTGTCTGAGAGGATGAGGAAGCGGGTCTTGATGGTTTCTGGTGGTGTTGTTGAGGATGCCGACATTTTGAAAAAAATAATAAAAAAATGTTGTAGAAGTTGATGGATGAGAAGAATGAATCGACCGAGTAAGTGAGTGAGTGAGTCAATGAAGGAAAGAAACTAGAAATATCTTCTTAGAAACGAGTAGTTTGGTTTATACTTTTCGGTTGTTGTTTTACTCACTTACACGGGGCTTATGAGAGGTCGAGATGGCTCAGGCAGCAGCTCGACGTTTTTGTTACAAAGCTCCAGCTGATAGGTACACCAAATGACTGTAGCCTAGATGGATGCCAATCTTATTGCATGGAAACCATGTATGAGACGTGTACACTCTGATAGCCAGTCAATTGAGGAAATGAGAAAAAAGGGAAAAAATAGAACATTGCCGGTGGGATATGTAGGCATCAATACATGTTGTCTTTTTAGTAAAATGTAAACGAAACGACATCAGCTTGTTGCGGCTCAAATTGTGGGGGATGCCGTTCGGCAGTCAATGGGTCGAGGCACGGCACCTACTCCGTACCCTCTAAGCAATTGCTGCAGTTGGTGCCACTAACCTAGCATCTCCAGCCAACAGTCTCTCATCGTCGCCATTACACCATCATCAGCCCGATAACAACAGCGCAACGGCGCACCTCATCTTATTATACTCTCTGTGTTATAATACCACCTTTACCTTCAATGGCTTCTGATGCTCCTCAAGACATCTCCATGGGCTCGCCGCCACCTCAGGTTCCCGATGACGGGGAGCCCAAATACGGTGGCTACTCGCGATTCGAGATTGAACTCGAGGTAAGCTCTCACCTCCCCCTCTACACTCCACCCCCTTTGGATGTCACGAATTAACGAAAAGCCCCATGTAGTTCGTCCAGTCCCTCGCCAATCCCTATTACCTGAACCACCTCGCCTCGCAGAAGCTCCTCACGCAGCCCGCCTTTGTCGCCTACCTCGCCTACCTCCAATACTGGTCCAAGCCGCCGTACCTCAAGTACCTCACGTATCCCGGCCCAACGCTGCGACATCTCGAGCTGCTACAAAAGGAGAGGTTTCGGCAAGACATTATGAGTCCGGATTTGGTGCAGATGCTGGTCGAGGAGGAGATGAAGGCGGCCGTTCAGTGGCATCGCGACGCTTGACGGCGGAACACTACGAAAATGAATAACTCGAGAAAAACCAAAGCATAGCACGGGGAAAACGCGCGAACAGAATACGAACATGATATTGTCAAAGGATATTCGTCAGGTCTTAACGAAAAAAAAATTGCTTGCTCGGTTCTAGAACATACTTGGCCAAAAAACTCCCATACCCCAGCCCTTCCAACGCCAAAAAAAAAGACAAGAAAAGAAACAAATCCGAAAAAATTCCACCACTATTCCCTCCCCGACTTAATTCTCACGCCATCTATGACCACAGGTCATGCACTTGAAGAAACTCGTCATCGGCTCGTCGGCACTTCGAATCTGCACCTGGAAAAAGGCCGCCTCGTCGCCGTTGCAGTTGTCGGAAGCGCACTGCGCGCGCGTCTTCTGCGCATTGTCCCAGGCCCCCGGGCCTCCGAAGACGTCCTCCCGCTCCTTGCGCTCAAAGACTCGGCGGGAGAAGACGGGGTCGGTGATGGCGTGCTCAAAGGGACATGTCCTGCACTCGAGGCGGTTTTGGCGGTTGAGCGTCAGGGAGACGGTGAGGATGTTGGCGCAATGGGGGCAGACTGGGTAGAGGGAAGACATTGCGGGTTAGCTACTAATATGGATGACTTTTCGAGGCGTTGGAGGGAAGGGTTGGGGAGTTTTTGCTTACAGAGCAACATGGTGTTAGCAACCGAACCGGTTTTCGGGGTTTGGAGTTGGGTTTTTGTTCTTTCTTTCTTTCCCAAGGATGACTGGCTATGATACCAAGGGTCGTTGAATTTGCGCGCAGTTTTTTGTGCGAGTAGCAAGCAGCAAATGGTTCCAGTAGGGAGAGCGTTTGTCGCGGTGAATGAAGCTTTGATTATCGGTTCAAAATCTTGAATGCGAATAATAATTTCATGGTGGGGTCCCCAAGTAAAAGAAAAACACGATAAACTGCGACAAGGCCTGGGCACCAATCATGTGCGGGCGAACAGCCACTGAAGATGCAGCAGCCACAGGTACCTTTTTAGTGCGGTTTACAGCGAAGCTGGCTCACCCCGCCACGACCCCTTCAGCGCTATTGTCCCCTCCGCTCCCCCTCCTCCCCCTTACTTATGGATGGGATGTTTTGTTTTCTTTGAAACGACCCCTCCATCTTCCCTATCTCTCCATAAGGATTGGATACCCAAAACGCCCAACCTTGTCCCCCCATGTCGACATCAACGTTCCTCTTGTTTTGAACCCGTCACCATCACCGTCAACCATCACCGTCACCGCCATCCAAGCAGGAAAGAAGAAAAAAAGAGGGCTCCGCTTTACGGTAATACAGCGGGATAATAATAGTGCCTTTTCTTTGGTGGGATAAACCCCATATCTTTTTTTCGTTTGTTTGTTTGTTACATTTTGGTCGATCCATCTTGTAGATCCATCCAGTTTGTGAAGGAGAGACGTTTTTTCTTCTTCTTCTTTTGCCTCCCCTACAGGTTTCTTTTTACTCAGTTTTGCCCCTCCTTGTCCAACCTTGGGCGCGCGCATTTTTGCAAAAAAAAACGAATATTCGAAGAAACGCTCTCTTTTGAAACTCTAGTCGTGTATCTTGAGATATAACCATATCATAATGGCTGATGACGAGCACGAGGTAAGAATTCCAACGTTGGAGGGGTGGGGGAGGAAAAGAGAAAGCCGTCAATGCTATAACGAAATTGGAACACAGTCGAATCGTTTTGCTAATGTGGTGTTTTTTTTTTTTTGGTTTATAGGGCGCCTCCATCCAGGAGCAGCTTATCGAAGCCTGCCGTCGAGACAACACCGACCTCTTGAAAGACCTTCTCGAAGATAAGGGAGATGACGAAATCTCCGCGCTCCTGAACCACACCACAACCGTCATGGGAAACCATCTCTATCACGAGGCCGCCTCTCGCGGCAACTGTCCGTCCTCCCTCCCATTCCCTCCCCTTCCCTTCTCTCTCCATCTACCCCCCGTTTACCCCTCAACATCAAACCCCCCTTCCCTCCTCTTCCAATCCCATATCCTAGCTAACCAAAAAACCCATCTTTCTCCCTTCCAGACGAAATCATCGACCTCCTCCTCGATCAGCCCGACTTCGAATGCGACCCCATCAACCGCGTCGAGGGAGACACCCCCTCCACTCCGCCATCCGCTGGCTCAACGCCGAACCCCCCGCCCAACACGAATTCGGCCAGGCCTTGATCGGCATGATGCTCGAGGCCGGCTCCAACCCGCGCACCAAGAACAAGGGCGGCCTCACGGCCTATCAGCTCGTCGACCCCCGGAACACGCAGCTCCGCGACCTCATCCAGCAGCACGAGTACGCTAACCAGAACATGGGGGACTTTGTCCAGGTTGAGGACGTTAAGCCAACTGGAAAGAATAACTCTTCTTCTTCTGCTGCTGCTCCCGCCGTAGCGGTGGAGAGCGACGAGAGCGACGACGACGCCGAATTCAGCGGCAGCGACGATGAAGAGCGTGCCGAATGGGAGCGCAGGCGGAAGCAAAAGAAGAGCAAGGGGAGCAAGCGATAGAGACCCTCCATCACCACCACCACTACCTCACCCGCTTTCTAGGGTGTGTTTTTTTCCGTTGGAGATGAAAAAAAAAGAGAAGGGGGAAGGGGGAAGGGGGGGGAGGAACAAGCCTGACGGTCTGATATAAAGAAAAGACGGCGTTGAAAGGGATTTTCTTGTTGTGTTTAACGTGACGTACGATTTTATGATGAGTAAGGGACAAATACAGTGTTTTGGGGCATAAAGGCATGATTGAGACAAGGGATCTTGATGGAACGTTAGACTTGCTCTCTACTAAACGTATGCAAAGGTAGACAATACTATTACATCCGTGCTTTGAAAAAGACGTCTGTTTAGATGAGATTCTTAGGTATTGTTTTACAAGTTAGCTTCTAGGTTTACATGGAATATGCCATCCAACTCTTCTTCCCTTCTCCTGCTTGCTCCATCCTTACAATCCATCACAATCCATCACAACCACATCATCACAATACCGATCAAGGACATTGTCGCCAGCATCGCTATCCAGGGCCTTACTCCGCTGGCGGATGCTTGATATTGCCTTTGATTGATATAAGTGGCGTTTCTGAGTCTCTTGAGGGACAAGCTTGAAAGCCTGCCACCGCTTGCCAGCTCAAACATTTCTGACCCCAGTTTTCGTAGAATGTCTGTTGAGCGACCGGCGGGACACATGACCACTTCCCATCCGCCGCCCTTGGGAATGATGAATGTAGATTGCTGGTCATCAAAGGCAAAACTGTAAGCGTCTGGGCACACAGCCTTGACCGATTTGCTGTACAAGGAAGGCTTGCAGATAGTAGGATCGTGGTATTTACCAATGCAGCAGTCCTTGTCAGTTCCCGTTGCGGCACAAGCACTGTTGCAAGGAGAAAAGGCTGGACGCTGGACGTCGTCATCGGGATATGGGTAAATGCCGTTCCCCGGCTCCGTGGGAGGAAAGGCAAGGTTTGGCCATGGGCACCAACCCTCGATGCTCTCATTCGTTTCCCGAGATTCCAGGGGGACCGGATATGTAGAGTTTGTATAGTAGGTACCGTTGTCTGCATTGGCGTATACCCATCCCGCTGTTGCAATGCAAGCGCAATTCGTGAGATTTGGGGGGATAAAGGTCGTATTACTAGCGGGGATGTAGTTGATACCCATGGGGATATTGTATCCATCGACAAGGGAGATGTCGTAAAAGGTCTGCAGATTATCAACTCCGCCGGCAAGATTGAACTCGGCTAGAGTTGCAGGTGTTGCTCCCTACCAAGAATCAGCAAACAAACTGAGAACTGCGCCATGGTATTCAGAGGCGTTATATCGTGACTTACACTGAATTCACAGTCCAGCTTGGCAAAACAATCCCCCGTTGTGCATGCGCAAGAGTCTTCGGCTACTGTGCAGTTTGTCCGACCCCAGACTCGACCTTGCCAATCAGGTCCCACCTAGAGGTTCCTGCTCTCGTTTGTTGCAAGCTCGAAGCCTCCAATGCCAGGGCCGGTACCAGACTGCGTAGCGATTCCAGGCCATATCTTTGTGTCGCATTGGTTCGTCACAACAAGCGGAACCCTCTCTTCTAACTCCTCTGGAGGTCCTCGCTTTGCCGGTGTGCGAGGTTTATGTGGGATTGAGCGGAGGAATGTAGACTGCCAATTGCGTGCTGCGACTGGATATCCTGTTGCATTGGCGGATGGAATAGCCAACCCAAGCACCAGGGTCAGCACGAACAGCCGATTAATAGAAATCTCGAAACGTTGAACTGGTCGGTTGTAGGATGGATGTTGCATGTTGATAGCCCCTTGTGAAACGATGATATATCAAAGCCAACCAGAATCGAAAAGAACGATAAACTGTCCACTCTCCAGACCAGGAAAAGAAACAAGAAGCGAATAGTAGACAGCAATAAATGTCAGCACAAAACTTGCATGATGCCAGACCCCTGGATCTCAACAGGAGGTCCGGCTGGAAAGAGAGCACAACAGTTGTCAAGTCTTGCGAGGTCCGGGCCGATTATAGGAATTGGTTATGATCGTAGACGCGAGAGAATATAGAATCAGTCGCCGGCAGCGTCGACGACAACTTGATCTTCGATAAAGATACGGTGTTGAAGCGATCGAAGGAGGGCCGGCTCAAAGGCTCAGAGGCCGCGTTATGGCGGGAGGAGGGAGAGAAGGGACAGAGGCGAGGGAGTCAAAGTTGATTTCGTCGATATAGATCTGATTCTTCGTGTCTTGACTGTTATGTATACTCAGAATCAAAGTGAGGAGATGAAAATTCAAGGAGCGCAGGTGAGGCCAAGGGGACTAAATATACAATGACCCGGCCAGAACAATGGTGATGGTGACGATGATGTACGGGATGAAGAAGTGGGTAAAAAGATTGATCTTGAAGGCTGTGGGACTACATCTGCGAGAGGTCATGGGAGGTCATGATGATGCAGGAGCGAGTTCATCTCTCGTGCTCTTTCCATGTTTGAACAGGGACCTGAAGACCTCCTGACTTGCACTCAACAACGGTGAATACTTACCTACACGAAATATAAGGTAGTACTGCTAAGTATTAGGCACTGTGTAGGTAGTTCTAAGCGCATCCTCGCTTTTTGGAACAGACATTCGTTAAACTTGATCTCCGGTTCTGAATCTTGGACTCTGTAATATTTGAATCATACCATTCGTCACTCTCTATTGGATACCAAGAATCAATGTCACGCAGGATGAACAAATATGCAAGACTCTTGTTGATCTAGCAAGTCCAATTCTCTATCAAAAAACATCGCCAATCATAAGGTGCTTTCATTCATGCATCAACCTCCTCCCCGTTACAAAGTGATAAAAGTCGTCAATCGTATTACGCTCCCACTTTGGCTTTCTTCCTCCCCCATTCCAAGATAATCATCCCTTTTATCGACATAACTATTCATATCTGCATACCAAAGCTTGCGCGGGTATCTCGACTCGCTGCAAGGTTCCCTTCGAAAAAAAAATGTCTTCCTCTTAATTCGACCACATCCGGGTATTGTGTATATATGCTGTATTTGGCTCAATAATGCAGTCAATTGCATTTCCTCATCCAGCTTGAAGTTTGAGTTTTGAAATAATGTGTTGCCTCATCCAGGGCCATGATTACCTGAAGCGAGCACGGCAGCGGCCCATGACCTCGCCCTGGCACACGAGCTCTGCACTAAACTCAGAGCCGTCAAGGGTGAGGTAAATATCAAAGTAAACACGGTAAAAGGTTCCCTGAGGCGTATCCATTCTTTCAAAGTCCTTCTCCAGGTTCTTACGAGACAGGTCAGATGTGAGAGTAACGACCTCCTTGATACCTAAAAAAGAGAAAAAGAAAAAAAAAGGAATTAGTACAGACATTTACGAGTTATATATATATAGTCTTGAGAAACTTACGAGGGTCCTTGGTATACTCGGGGCAAACATCATCATCGCAGGCGTATAGAATATCCTCATACATAAGGGTGGCGCCAGGGGCAACCTGTCGGAAGAACGACACCTTGTAGGGCTCGCCGTTCTTGACCTTTTGGCCCTTTTGAACGAAAATCTGTCTGGTGAACTTGCATCGATCCTTTCCGTCGAGGGAGGGAACACGGTATGCCTCGGGATGGTAACCCTCCTTAAAAGGCTGCAGAGTAGCCATGAGGTAGTGGCGACGGGCGATACGGTGAGTGATGACTCGCTCGGTGATACCGGCAGTAACGGCGCCCTTGACAATGGCGGCAACCGAGTCCATGGGTCGAACAACCTTGGACTGGAACTGAGGGGGACGTGGAGCTTGATCTGCTGGAAGAGATATTCGGAAGCACCAAAACCACCGACAACCAGGATGTTCTGGAGTGTTCGGTTCTGGGCCTGGATGGCAATAATCTGGTTTCGTACCAACTCCAAAATTCGGTTTACCACGGGCTCGAAACATTGCAAAATTTCTTCGTTGGTAAAGGTCATGTAACCTTCCTCAATACCAGCGTCAGGGAATTCAGCCTCGATACCGACATCGACAGCCCACTTCTGGCCATTGTTTCGGAAATCAGCCTTGATTCTGTTCTCAAAGTCCATGATACACTTGGCATAGACACGGCCGGCAGTCTTGGACCCATCGGGCAGCTTCATCTTTCGAATCTTGGTTCGCAAGATGTTGCTGAAATTTCGGTTAAGGGCGGTAGAACCACACGAGTCTCCGGAACCGGCTGTACATTCGGCGACTGTGAAGGGATTCTCATCCTCTACTTCGTATGCGATCAAATCGACAGTACCACCACCGCAATCGACGATCAAGACGGCATCGTGAACCTTGAGGTTAAGGAGACCAGTCTTGGAACAGAAGAGAGCAGCAGCTTCGGGCTCGGAAACGAGGGTGAGTCGGTTATCGTTCTCATCACGAAGGAAGCCCGCCTGGATGGCGGCAGCTCGAGTAGCGGCCTTGCCCGCATCGTTCCAAATGGCGGGGACGGTCAAATAATATCGAATATTGCGTTCCTCTCGGTTAAAGACCTCACCCAATGTCTTTTGGAGTGAGGATCGCATAGCCTGGCGGAGCTTGAAGAGGTAGTCGGCGGCAACGTCAATCTCGGACTTTCCAGGGGGCAGGGGAGGCAGGTTAATAGGGTCGATATAGGTATTTCCGCTGAGCATGAGCTGCAACTTGAACCATTCAACCTTTTGTACACCAGGCTTGGGGTAGCCGGTGGGAGCTAGAGCATCAGCAATATCTGGTCCCCATCCGACAACTTTCTGATATTGATCGTAGTAGAGGACGGTGGGAATCTATGTTGTCCATATTAGCTTCAGATAGGCAAGAGGTACAACACAGCGACTTGGAGTCAACCAACCTTTTGCTTTGTATATGAACCGGCACCCGGCCATTCAGTGATGATGTCTTCCTTGGCTTCATTGTTGGTTGCGAAAGCGAAAGCTACACCGGAAAATGTAGTTCCCTATGCAAAGATATATTAGTTATCTGACACCCCACAGGACAGCAGCATGTTGTACTCACGAAATCGATGCCGACAATGAGTTGGGCTTTGCTTCTGCTGGCTCCCTCAACCTCGGCGGCGGGGTTATTCTGCTGGAATTGTTGCGCAAGGGAACCGGGAGCTGGCAGCGGTGGTCCTCCAACGGGGGGTATCCGGTTGGTTGACCAAAACCAGGAGGAGGGCCACCCTGAGGAGCCATGTTGGGTGGGATCTGATTCATGTTCATATTAGGCGGGTAGCCAGAGGGGGCACCCGTGTTGATGGGCGGAGGACCTCCAGCCATTTGAGTAGGCGGGGTACGGTTCTGGCCTTGAGTGAGGGGACTGGTTCGACCGTGAGGGCCCTGAGGATAGCTGCCGGCACTGTAGCTCGGAGGGCGATTGCCCGAACCTGGGTGATTCATCGGGAGACTGGTCGTCGACGACGAGGCGCCAGGAGGAGGCGTCTGCCCAGGTTGCGGGAGCTGGTGTTGAGGTATTTGGCCTGGAGGAGGGGTACTAGTGGGGGGTACACCCTGCTGAGAAGTACTCTTGATGCTGGCGGTCGACTTGCGTTTTCCGAAACCGAAGCTTTTGAGGCGGGAGTTCATAGAACTCATATGGAGAGGAGAAGGAAGAAGGGCCGGGGGAGGAGGAGGAGGAGGAGGAGGAAGAAGAGAGAAATAAGAAAGATAATTAGGAGTCTCGGCGTCTAGGGCGCAGGGTTAAAGGCTGAGGACAAGATTAGGTTAGGTCCTCTGGTAGTGGTGGTTAATGGTTGGTAAGGGTGGTGCTGGTGCTGGTGGTGCTGGTGGTGGCAGCAAGTAGGTGGTTTGCTTTGGGCGAGGCAGGCTCTGGACTGGCTGACGCTTGCTGGACTGGCGGTTGGTGGTTGGCGGTTTCAATTGGGTGGATTGGATTGGGACAGTTGGTTTTGTCGTGGCGTAACTTTCTTGTAGCAGCAACAAGTGGTTGTAGGACGATTTTTTCTTCTTTTCTTTCGCGGCAAACAGACAGACAGGAACAGAATATGCGGCGCAGGACAACAAAGGACAAACAAGAACGCAAGACTGGAGCGGGATAGGGTGAGAGCCCGGCTTGAGTCAGAAATTAGCAACACGAGAAAACCGGCGGCGGGGGGGAGACGCCTTGAGAGCCAAAGCCAGAACCAAAGCCAGCACCAGCACGAGAGACAGCCAGAGCGAGCGAACTGAGGAGCTACTGTGGGCGTGAGCGTGAGCGTGGGCGTGGCAGGGCTGAGCCGGAGGGATGCGAGGTGCAAAGCCAGCGCTTGTGATTTTGCCTTGGGGGCTGTGTGAAGGGGTCAAAGACGGTTACAGTGGTGCGGGTTTTGGTGGCAGCAGGGGCCAGAGCTGACAAGACTAGCATCCAAACTACCTGCTTTGGCAATTAATAACTTTGAGACCTTGACGTCGAATAGATTTGCTAACGTGGTTAAGAGAGGTGAAGGTTAGTATAGTACTACTTATGTATGCAGGTATGTAGGTATGTAGGTGCAGATAGGTCTTTTGTTTCAAGGAGCGTCCCGGACGGCCATGTTTGTTGTTGTTATTGTTGTAGGTACCTACCTTGCCTTTGATGCAAGCAGTCCGGTACGAGTTCAAGTGCGTGGGAACTGAAAGTCGCTTTGTCGTACGGCTGAAGGACGCCAGGTGGGCACGATCAAAAAGATATACGGAGTTAGGCGTATGGGAGTACAGGTACTGGTATTGGTGCTCCGTACGGAGAGAGAGGTACAGTGAATAGCGGGGCTGTGTGATTGGTTTCAATGTGAATGAATATTCAGTGAAGTGCTGATAAAAGATAAAGAAGAGCGGGAAGAGCGAGAACCAACGCGTTTCTTTCGGACAGCCGTAAGTATTGCACGTTACTGTAGTACCTAGTAATTCTCCATGTACAAAGTAAAGACAACATTACAAATTACAAATCCCCCTCATCATGTTTTCTGTTCAATTCCGGCACTCCACCGCCACCAAGAGGCAGTCAAGGAACCCATCTTCACTCAATATCTATCTATAAACAACAACTATTGTGGTGGTGGCGTCTGGCGATGGTGGCGGCGCGGTGTGCCCAACTTAGGAACAGCATCATCGTCAACCCCAATGTGCGGGCTTTAAAAAAAACGGTTCTTTGTTGTCGATCAGTGGACTCAAACGGCCAAACAAAACCAAAACCGAAACCGTTATATTGGAATGAATGCGAGACCAACAAAACAAAACAAAACCCATATTGAAAGCCGAGAATCCATAACTCAATGCCAAGCTTCATCTCCACCCACCAACTCAAAGACTAGCGCAGGACTTTGAGCATTCATTCATTCACGTAGGACTTTTGACTTTGACTTGACCTGACTTGACTTGAACCTGCTACTCAAGCGGGGTCCTAGACCAAGCACCTCGTGGGGTGGAGGGAGAGAGGCGTAGGGAGGGAGAGAGGGGTGCTCCTCCAGCCGTTATGCACTCATGGCACAATAAACACCCGAAAAAGAGCCTGACCTGACATTTTACTTGGGTATAGTCAAGCACTAGACGCATGGATGGGCGTATCCATCAAGAGTTGATCTGCGACAGAGCACCGCCATAAGAGCCAATAGAGCCCACGTTTTGCGCCGTTATCCGAACCCGTGGTCATGGAACCGATTGGATTCAGACTTTTGCGCAGTGACCCAACACCGCCCCCGGAGATATCAACGGCATTAAAATTCAACTGACATTTCCATTCGGAGGTTGTCGATTTTAGATACATATCAATCCTTCAGCTGCCTTTCACACACCAGCCTCATCCTTTTCCATCCCTTTTGGTACCTCTATTGTGCAGCCTTCCCTGTTTTCTTTTTCTTTTTCTTCTTCTTCCCTCACGTAAGAGGTGCGTGCTCGTGTACAGCGAGAGATCTGACCTAGAATCTAGGTACGTGTACCTGTTTAGGTTGTCTTACCCTATCAACCCTGCCCCGTTTGTGCTTGAACATGGATCCAGGATAGGTACCTACAAATAGTACCTAGTAGGTACCTGTAAGCCATTCTCCTGTTAGGTCCCAACTTCTTTTACCAAGTTGGACCCAAACTCAAGGCTACTTGCTTGCCTTGCGTGCCATGCCGGATGTTTTCTAGATGCAACATCCCATACAAGATAACCAATTGAAATACACGTATCCATGGATAGAGTCCTAAAAAGAAAGATCCATGTGGTCGGGTACCTGATCCAATGCTCTCCAAATGCAGTAATAGCCCTGGAGGACTGACTCCACCAAGCATGCGGGCTGGGCTGGGCTGGGCTGGGCTGTCACAAGTACTTGCTCTGTACAAGTACTGATATAAAATTCACAGATGCAAGACATCCCATTTATAATTCAAAACAATTTTTCAACTAAAAATCGTCATCATCATTCACCCGCCGTCTGACATCGGGATGTCCCACTAGGATAGGTAGGGTAGGTACCTACTTTGGGCTATAGTATTATCCGTGTTAACTACTAGTACCTGGTATTATATCACACCAAAGGATCGTTTGCTTGATTACCAGGGATTTCCATCGTTGAACACAGCCATTGGACAACGTGCAACGCGGCACAGCCTTGTGACGTGTATTATCCGCTTCCTCGCTCCCTTCCCCCGAACCACCGTCCTTGACTCTTACAGCATCTTTTCGGCCATCCAACGAGAAATTCGCAATATGAAAGCCGCCAAGAATAAATGCAAGGGTAAAGGGTGCAACGAGTGTATCCGCCGACGATCGCCCTGCGATGGCACTGTTCCAGCATGCCGCAACTGTGCTAGAGCCAGCGTGCAGTGCTCTGGTTACCAGGAAGAGCGGGCATTCACATGGTTTGCCCCTGGCAGGGTATCGAGGCTGCGGGACTCAAGGAGGATCACCTTTGAATCAGGGACCAAAGATGCCCCGAAACAGGGCGGACAATGGATAATGGAGTCGGGAATGTCCCCATCATCTAGTGATACGGATGATGGCGATGCAGATCACTCGGCGCAAGAGCCCGCCACTCCAGATAGCACGTCCAGCCATATTGCAAAGTCCCCATCGCCAGATACGATGGCCGTTGGGAGATATCGGGACCTGGCTAAAAAGCCCGGGCAACGGCGCCTCGCATCTTTACCCGTCGACGTCAATCCTCCGGATTTGAACTTGTTCAATTTGATGGAATATTGTATGATTTTGGCTTTCCTTGTTTTTGATACCAACCCTTGACGCGTCTCAGCCTCTAACATCTTTGCAGGGAACAATCTGCTTGTACCATCCATAAGTGCCAAGCAGCTCACAGCCGAGACTCGTGGGGACTGTCTCGACATCAGGGCCCTTCACAACATGCGACCGTCACTTGTCGATGCTTTGATTGCTACGAGTTTTAGCTACCGGATAACGTCCGTCTCTTTGATCCACAATCTAGAGATCAAGCCTACCAAGTACGGTCCCACCGCCCAGCTATGGTCAGGTTTCTACGAATACATTGCGAGTGCAGCTGGTGCCCTTCGCCAGGAGATTTCTCGGCATGGTGACGATGATAATGCTTCACTGACGCTTGTGAGCATGTTTGCCATAGGCAGACTTGAGGTATGGGATGCATTCTTTGTGAAGAACTTGTATCGCTGACATCTGTCTAGGGGTTTCTCAATTACCCCTTGGGAAAGCGTGCCCATGCTTTTGGCATTCTATCTCTCATTCGGCAGCGCGGCGGCATCAGAACCATGATGACAGCGCACCCAACATCGTCTGCGATTCTCAAAGTCTTGGTTGTGTAGGTTCCACGCGAGTCCCTTCTTTCTATATCTGTTTTTGAACAAGTCTCGCTGACTTCTCCTACGCGTTTAACACAGCAACCTGAACATCTTTAATACAACCTCACCTGGTTACGCACAGCTGGAAGAGGCATGCCGTTATGACACGGAGGATCTGAGAGATCTTTACGAGGTCCCATGTGCCGTGGACTTTTGGTACCCTACGCCCTTATTCTTAGATATGGTCCACATCAACAACCTACGGCTGCCATCGACACACGATGCGACGTACACCATCTGCGACATTCTCAGTGATATCGATGCTTTCTGCCCGAGAGAATGGCTGCTCTCGAGAGACCTCCCGAAGAATAAAGACTTCTTGCTCATTACGTACATATTTAAGTCGTCTATGGCGCTCTTTGGGAGCCTAACCGTTCCTTGCAAAGCCCCCTTCCACGCCGGGCTCTCTTGCAACCATCGAGGCCAAATCAACCACGACTCTTTATTTTATCTCCTCATGGAGGCCTACAGCATGCCAATACGCATTGATCATATCTTTTGGCCGATTCTGGTGGCTGGAGTTGCAGCTAAGACGGAACAAGAAAGGCAATTGGTGGAGCAGTATTTTCTCACTGCGGTTCAGGATCCCTTCACAGGGTCAAGCCCAAGGCGAGCTATGGTGTTGCTGAGAAAGTTTTGGGCATCCGGAAAGACGAACTGGGATGATTGTTTTGATCAGCCTTACTCTCTTGGTATTTCCTATCAAATAACTCGGGGCCCTTTCACCTTCCAACCAGATGAATAGACAGCCCCGAGCACTTGCTGTCTCCTGACTGGAGCCTGAATTTAGGGTCACGATGTCGGTATGTCAATGTCAACGATTAATCCAACCCCCAGAACGTCTGCTGAATAAATCCAGATGGATTTGATTACCAAGAAGATATTGCTTTAGCCACTTGGTGATTGGTGATGCCAAGTAACCGCTGGGTAAGATCGCAACTCGTGGCTTCCTTGATAGTCTGCGGGACGATGACGACTACGCACATGACAACCCACGAGAGAATTTAATTTATTCTTCACCCCAAATTTATGAAATGCCATTACAAAATTGGTCTTATCGCAGCTGTAAGAGGTTGCTCATTAACCAAACCAATAATTTCATCAAGGACCATGGAGTTTTATGCAGCAAACTTGGCTGCCTTCGCCATTCTCAACACTTGCCTGCTTTTCCAGCATCTACGAACTCGACACAGCAAATCTCAAATCGACGCGATTCCTCGGGAGGGCAATAGCCCACTGACAGTGACGGCACGGAAGTTCCAGTACCATTTCCTTCTTGTCTATGCACTGGCTGTGGCAGCGGATTGGCTGCAAGTGAGCGGACCCCTCAACACGAAGTCGAATTTCAAGATCTTAACCAAGTCTGTGCATGTAGGGACCACACACATACGCTATCTACAAGTACGAGAAGCAAATTTCAGAAAAGTATGTTGCGCTTCTCTACGCAGTGGGATTCATATCTGGCGGCGCAAGCGCCTATTTTGTCGGCCAACTAGCGGATCGTTTTGGCAGAAAGCGGATGTGTCTTGCTTACTGCATCTGCTACGGGGTTACCTGCCTGGCGATGTTGAGCGATAATTTGCCAATTCTTTGTGTTGGACGGGTATTTGGGGGCTATGCGACGACAATGCTCTACAGCGTCTTTGAAACTTGGATGATTTCGGAGTATCATGCCTTACAGCTCGACGAGACGACTCTTCCCCTGAGCAATGTGTTTGGCAACATGACAATCACAAGCGGCATTGTGGCAATATGTTCTGGGGTGATAGGCGATAGCCTCGTTCAGTACTTTGGCTCTCGAGTATGGCCATTCTTTGCCAGTTTCGCCTGCTGCACCGGGGCGGTGGTCCTGATGCTTCTTTTATGGCGTGAGAATTATGGTACTCAAGTATCGAAGTTGAGCTCTGTCGGGACATTCTATCACGATACATTTACGAACCCACGGATTATGACTCTTGGGTGCGCGATGCTTGCCTTTGAAGGAACAATGTATCTGTTCGTTTTCTTCTGGTCAGCAGCTTTGAAGAGTGCTCGAACCAAGTCTGGCTCGCAGGAGGAACTTCCATTTGGCATCGTCTTTTCAAGCTTCATGTGCACCATGATGATGGGATCTACGATCCTATCCGTCTGCAACAAGTCGTCATCGACCGGAAACGCAAAGACTGTGCTTCTGATGGTATTCTCTTTGACTGTTGGGAGTCTCGCTACAGCAACGCTCTTTGACCGGGAACATGTCATGTTTTACGCATTCTGTGTTATTGAAGCATGCGTCGGCGCGTATTTTCCGAGCATGGCGTTTATCAAGAGCGAAGTGGTTGGGGACAGCGTACGGGGAGGCATATACAGTCTGCTGAGACTGCCGCTGAATTGTTTTGTGGTGGTGGTTCATGCCTTTGACAAAGAAGGTATGTCATCGCCGGAATCTTGTCGTCGCAAAGTCTTTCTTTCTTTCTTTTCTAAATATTGATCAACAGGAGACGAACATCGAAATGGTGTGTTTTTGCTTTGTGCATTTCTGCTGATTTCGACCCTCTGGAACGTGAAGAATGCTCGATTTGAAAGGGTAAGCGCATAGCGAGATGTACATATTATCTTTTGAGAGTCCCGCTTTGGTGCCTGTTGTGATGTTGATGTGGTGGAGATTTTACGGTCGACGACCCGCGTGGTTTCAGAGGAAGAATGTCTTGTAAGAAGTGAAACTTTGAGGTTCGAGATTTCTCAGAATTTTGTTAGCTATAGGCTATGAAACCATATATCAGTGCCCCCCTGCACTTTGTAGTACTTGTAGTTAAAATTGTTCACATGAGGTCGCATACAGCATATCTGGCATAGAGCTTGTCCAGGTCTGGCTGAGTACATGCCCAGGTGGGTAGGTGATGGGTCATGATTGAATACCGCCTTTTGAAGAAGAGGGAGAAAAAGTCCTCTTTCCTTGACAAATGGGTCCCGCTTCCCCGCGGCTAGAAAGTTGACGATAAGTTGGAAATAATGCGCTCGTCCTCTTTCCCCCTCCCATTTCTAGACAATACCAATACCAATACCAATGCCAATACCAGACCTGGAATCTACCTATAAGAGCAACGTATCTCGAGTCAGTTTTTTTTTTGATTTTTTTTGAAGGGGCTCGTGCTTCGTGAGGTATTAGCGAATGCCCTCTCTTTACTCTCTCTCTCTTTTTTGTTGAGCTGTTCGCTTGATCCCCCTGTCCCGCCGCCGCTTACTCGCTATCATATTAGTGTTATTACATACCTACCTTACCTATTACTATCATTAGACGGCGTGCACACAAGCCCAGACGAAGCCGCAATCCACGCTTTGACGCTCTTAGGGTCTTGTCTTTGTCTTGTCTTGGGGCTTTTTTTCTTTTTCTTTTCGTCGCCAGAGGGGCAGCGAGAGAGAGAGAGAGAGAGAGAGTGGAAGAGAGAAAAAATTACAATCTTGGAGTGGGAAAAAAAAACGCCAGCCAAGCATCGACAAGCGAGAACCTGGGCCCAACCTCCTTGCTTTTCTAGTACTCACTGGCTGGGATCAATGAGGGGGTAAGAAAGATTTACTTATTGACCTTAAGATTCCCACACAGCGAAACGATCGACTTGTCTTTTTTGGATTCGTCCGTCCGTACAAGTACGTATTAACCAAACATTTACTGGAGCTGGCTCCACGGCGTGCAGGATTCCCCGGGATCGACAGAAAGCAGCAGCTTGCAAGGCAGGGAAGCGAGAGAGAGACTGGTCAACATCTGAACCTTGCGGGATCCAGGTCAGACCAGCTGGATTGATTGCGGCGATTTACGACAAGTTTTCCTCATTACTCGTTTACGCTCTTCCGATATTGGGGGAGGGATTTCTCCGTTCCACTGCATCCGGACGGCCTGAATTTGGTGCCTGCATAAACTGCCAACCTACGCTTCGGACAATCTGGGGGCCAATACAGGGGGGCTAATTGTCCGTTGGTGTGTCGATTGATTGAGATCGTTGGGGCAGAGACAAACAGAGAACCACCAGACCGGAGACGAGACCGCACCAGCCATTCAGACCAGAGACAGCTCATCAATCGAGACGCAGAGACGAAGAGCCAAAGGGAAAAAAATTAAATCGCGCGGACATTTTTGCCCAAAGGTGCTTGAGCCTTGCATACGCATACCTACTTGCTCCATTCGTTGGCCCGAACTTGTGTTATACGGCCCTATTATTTTTCATCATCTTCCCCCCATTGGATTGAGGGTATCGATAGATCCGGGACTCCCCATCCCTTCCCATCCCTTCCCATCCCCATCCACATCCACATTAACCCCCGCCTTCTTCGGCCGTGTGGGTTGGATAGTTGGTTGGTTGGCTGTTGGAAGCTTGGCTTTAAGGCTTTTGGGCGACATTCTATTCGTTCGGCGTGAGCGCACCAACACCGACAAGACGACGTCCCACGAAGTCAAAGTTCAAGGCCCCCGCGCCTCATGGCGCAGTAGCCTTGAGGAGGGACGAGATGTTGTGGAGGATGTACACGAGGACATGACTAAGGAGGGAGGGTCGAGACACCGGCGAAGAGCATCAGCAACATTGATTAGCATCAATAATGCTTGGTCGTTTTTGATACTGCTTGTCTTGGTTGCAGTAAGTACTACTATGGATCTCTTTTCTCTCACCTCTGATATCTCAATGTCTCACCTGTTTTTTTCTCTCCTTCTCCCTTATCTCCTTTTTATTACCCATTGGATGACCCGATGGGTTCCTACACCTTTCAACAAGACACTACTGCATGGCAAATTTCCCATCCAGAACACGGGAAACGGGCACTATGCATGTTAATTTTTTGCGATACGACCTTGGAACGTTCAAGAACGGGCACCAGGACTATTATTAGTGGAACCCCTCTAGATCGTCACCAAGTTCGTTAGCACCAGCACCAACCGCAGCCCCCAGTTCCAGCCCGGACAAGCCAAGGCCAAGCCAGCCCCAGCAGTGAAGAAGAGACAAGAGATGGATGGATGGTCATGGATATGCAGGCTCACGCAGGCAGCCCTCCTTGCATGCCCATGCCCATGCTCATTATCCCATATCCATGTCCCCTCACAAGCATCCTCTTCCTCCTGCTCGCATGTCCCTTTGCAGGGCCTCTCGCGTACATACGTACATACACACTTGTACATGCAGACGGACCTACATGCGTTCCCTGCTTCAAGTGATTGCGGTGACGGCGATGATTCTGTGTGGACGCTAAGCATGGAAAACTCGGCCAAAAGCGCCCCGCGTCAGTCGTCGGCTGGGGCTGATCCCTGTCTGATTGCATCAATTACCCATCCATGATCCATCGTCATCAAGAATCCATCCATTGATTCGAGCTCCCAATTGCCTCGCCCCGAACCCGAACCCAAGCCCAAGCCCAAGCCAAGAAAACCAAAGCAGCTTCTCACACCTTAGACACATGTACATACATGTGTACACGTTGTACTACAAAGACACTAGCCCGACTTTGTATAACGTTTGCAGTTCTTCAAGCTAATGTCTCCCACCAAAAACTCTAGCTCTCCCATCTCGTTCTCCATGACGCCAAGCTACACCTCCTCCAGCTTCACTCGCCCTCTCCGTTTTTTCTCTCACGTCATCCTTTCTTCCTAAAGTCTTTCTTCTCTTCCCCCTCACAACTCAGCGCCCCAGAGCCTGTCTGTCCGAACCACGCGCCTTTCCCAACTTCGCCTCCGATATCCAGAGCTCTCACGATGGGGTTGGCCGAGCACACAAACCGCATTGTCTCTGGCTTCGAATTTTCCGATTCAGACGTCAATCGACATGTTGCCGAGTTTCTGAGGCAGATGAGTAAGTTTTGATTCCCAAAGGCTCTTTGCGCCAGGAGCCATCATGCGCCGCCCATTGATGTCCATGTCTGCTTACCATCACTGTCACAGACGAGGGGTTGGAAAAAGAGGGCACGAGCATCAGTCAGATCCCCAGCTACGTCACCGGTGTACCCAATGGCACTGAAAAGGTAAGAAACGAAAGACAGGCGCAAACCGCAAACGAAACTCGACTAATATGAGCGTCCATCATATAGGGCCTTTACCTGGCTGTAGACTTGGGAGGAACCAACTTCCGTGTCTGCTCCATCATGCTCAACGGCGATACAACCTTCAACCTGACCTTCAACAAGGTTGCCATTCCCAAGGAGCTGATGGTGGCAAAGACCGCCAAGGACCTCTTCTCGTTCCTCGCCCAGCAAATCGAGCTTTTCCTCCGAGAGCATCATGCCGACCACTTTGAGAGCCACGTCCATCGTCGCAACACCTCCAGCACACCCCAGGGCTACCTGGACGAGCACATTTTCCGTCTGGGCTTCACATTCAGCTTCCCCGTACAGCAGCTGGGAATTAACAAGGGCCACCTCATAAGATGGACTAAGGGCTTTGATATCCCGGATGCCATTGGCAAAGATGTCTGCGAACTGCTCCAGGTTGAGATTGACCGACTTGGCCTCCCGGTCAAGGTGGCTGCTCTGGTCAATGACACTGTAGGAACGCTCATGGCGCGCTCATACACTTCGACCGGAAAACACCGCTCCATCCTCGGCGCCATCTTTGGCACGGGAACAAACGGTGCCTACATCGAAAAGTCAAAGAACATCAAAAAGCCCATTAAGGGCGAGTATGATGAGTCGACTGGCGAGATGGTGGTTAACACTGAGTGGGGTTCGTTTGACAACCAACTAAGTGTCCTTCCTTCTACCCTTTGGGACAAGGCATTGGACGCGCAGAGCGTCAACCCGGGTATTCAGATGTATGAGAAGCGTGTCTCCGGCATGTTCCTGGGTGAGATTGTGCGGCTAGCCGTAGTCGACATGATCCAGGACGAAGAGACATCTCTGTTCCGGGATGCCAACTCGAGCTACAACGACTGGGCTACAACAACCACTATTAGCCCTAAATCACCGATTCTACAGCCCTGGGGCCTGGACACGGCCGTCTTGTCCGTGGCGGCGGCAGATAACACACCAGAGCTAAGCACCATCCGACAAGAGTTGGAGAATTTGCTTCATGTGTACACGCCTTCGCTGGAAGATGCGCAGGCGTTCAAGTCTGTTGCCAATGCCGTTGTGCGCCGCGCTGCCAGATTGTCTGCTGTCGCCATTGGTGCCATCGTCATCCAGTCCGGAAAGTTGGAAGACCCAGAAGAGGAGGTTATCGATGTTGGTGTCGACGGCAGCTTAGTCGAACACTATCCTTTCTTCAGAGACATGATTTATGAGGGATTACGCGCTATTGACGGCATTGGGCCGGAGGGAGCCGCCAAGGTTCGCATTGGAATCGCTAAGGACGGTAGTGGTGTTGGCGCCGCCCTCATCGCGCTTATTGCCGCGAATATGGAGAGTCCTGGCGACTTTTTGAAGGACTTGCGACGGGATATCAGGAGGAGGCTGTCTATTTCAGTCGAGTCTGATTGTACGTATTCTCTTCCCTGTTCAAGGGTTTCCCCGTGCGCGTGCGATTTTTTGCTAACAATGCCAATAGCTGGGGAGTCATCGTTTTCTACTGCGTGGGTTATTGGTGGTATTCTGGGTGTTGGTGCATTAGCAGCTCTTTGGTGGAACAAGTTTCGTCGTTAAAGCATTGTCACGGTGAACTATTTGTTTATTTTTTTTTTGGGGGGGGGGGGGGGGCTCTCTTTTTTCTTTTCCCCCTTGGGAGGCGTCTTTGTCTATTATTGTCGAATCCGACAAAAAATTGTATATCTGAACAGTAAGTTATTTAAAGGTCTTGATATCAAAATAGGAGTTTGAACCCCTTTTAACATCCACCAATTCATTCTGTCTATCAAGTTCCATCGGTGATCGTTTTTGTACTATTTTGTCTGTGATTTGGTGTTGATACATGTATGCTTTCTATTGCCTCCCAAAAATGCCAGTTCATTACTCGTGCCCCATGATCTAGATTAAAACCATACTCTAAAATGAAATTCGAATCAAATTGCAATATTACTCCTGAGAAAAACGAAGAAACCCCTCTTTTTTTTTTTTTTTTGATCCTAGCCATTAAACGCAGCAGCCGGGTACGACCTGTCTCTCTTTTTCCGACCTGTAGAACTGCTCCTTGAACTTGCGCCGGACTGAGGCTCACTGCCATTTCTTCGAGGGGGCGCGAGTAGAGAGGGCGCCATGTCGTCTGGCAAGTCGTTCCACTCCGTCTCTGGCCGCTGCTTTTGATATGATTGACCGGCGCTTCTTAGGGGCGGTCTGGTGTTGCCGGTGGTATCGGTGACGTTCGACGCGGGAGGTAGGTTCATGATGGCCGCGGTCGTGCTGGATATGCTGCCTTGGCGGGGAGGTGGAGGAGTAGTTGAGGGGAGAGCGCTCCGGACAGAGGCGCCGACGGGGCGGGAGACGAGCCACGCCGAGTCTGGTCGTAGTTTAAGATAATATCCCTTGATGGGCATGCCGTTTCGCTTGAAACCCCGAGCTTCGTACCAGTGTAGCCCCTCTTCGTTCTCGGTCCAGACGTGAGCAGTGACGGCATCGATGTCTACGGTGGGATCCCTCACCGCGGCTGCGACAATGGCGTCCAGCGCAGCGGCGATCAAGCCCATGGAGCGGTACGGCGAGAGCAGGCAGAGGGACTGGATGTATAAGGCCTGCGGTACCTGGCGGCCGGCGGCGTCCGAGCCCGAGAACTCTGGCTCTACGCGGCAGACGATGCCGCCGACGACCTTGGGTTCCTGGCCGCTGCCGTCGTGCGCTGCCCAGGTGATGACGCGGGAGAAGCGCCCCGTGGCGGGGTCAGCGGCGCGCTGGTAGAAGGTGTCCGGGTAGCTGACGGGCAGGAGGAGGGCGTTGAGGCGACGGAGGGGGTTGTGTCGGCTTGGGTAATGGGTCGGATGGAGGCTTCGCGGGGGATGTTTGAGGGGGCGGGTGTGATGGCTGTGGGCGCAGGTAATGGATCGGCGGCGGGAGGAGGGGCGGCGAATGTTGTAGCTGGCTGTGGAGGAGGCGGAGGAGCAGCCGACCATGTGTTGTTATTGTTGCTGTTGGTAGAGGAAGAAGAAGGAGGAGGTGCGTATTTGGGTGTCTTGGTTTGGAAAAAGGATCGGATGGAGAGTTGAGCTGGTTTGCTGGTTGGGAGGGACATGATGGGCGGTTTGATGTGGTGAATGAAACAAAGAGTATAGAGTAAAAATAAAAGTAAAGGTTCGTTTGAGGAGAGCAATCTAAAAGAGGGAGAAAAAAGAGTCAAAGAGAGGATAGAGAAGAAGAAGGCGACGATGTAGGAACTATGGTTTCGAGCCAATGCCTTTGTGATGGTTGTTGGGTCTGGTATGTGGTTTTATCGTCGTTGAGTCACCCGCCCACCATGACGGGAGGTTGCAATTTAAAGTTGTTGATGCTTTGCGATGCTGCCCCCTCGTTGGCGGAGGAATAGTAATTGGGGGGAGAGAGAGCCTCGAGCTTAGGCTGTCTCACCCTTTTTGACGGGGTCCAGAAGGGCCACAAGCTCAGGGGTTCTGGGGGCATTAATTGGCTGATGACAGACGCTGCATGCCCTTTCCAGGGCTTACTTTGCTTAACACTTGCTTTGTAGATCTTGGAGGCTCTCCAAAAAAAAAAAAAATCCGTTATCATCGATAAGCAGCGAATGGATTGCAACTACGGAGTTATCAGCAACGCTCTAAAAGTTTCAGTGGACAGGGTGCCTGCTAGTCAGGGGCTTTTTTTTCTGTTTACCGAGGCCAATGCTTAGGTTATTTTTTATTATTTTTATTTTGCCAGTGAGTGCGAGTGGGTAATCCGCTGTAGGAGGTTGTCCCCCACAGGTGTCCAGCGTGTTTTTAGTGCGCGAGAAGAGGTTGCTTCCAAGGGCTGCTGCCTCTTTTCTCACTACCTACTCACCCAATTGAGAAGCAGAGGTTCTCCAAAGGGGCTGGTTCGGGCGCATCTTAATTTTCCTTGGCCCCGAATTTCTGGGGATCCCCGAGCGAGAGTTGAGTCGAGGTTGAAGCTCATGCAGTAGCCAGCAAGCAGCAGCAGCAGCATCATCATTATTGAGATTGTTCAATTTACAATTACATCCACATTTTGAAGCTTCTTTTTCCTCTTCTTCTTTTCCAATTCCTCATCTACTCGCCAACAATTACCCTCTTTTTTTCTTTCTCTTTCTTCTTTTTCTTCTTCTTTGCGCTTCTCTTTATCCATCATCACTGACTGATCCTTCTTAAGTAATCAATCACTGACGACAACAGAGGATTCCGAGTTGTGTTTTCGCGCGCTCTCTCACTCATTCACTCACTCTCTCACTCACTCTTTTGGAGCTAAAATCCATACATTGCAACCCTTCTCAGCGAGCAAAGAAAGCTGTTGCTTTTTTAATCTCTTTCTTTCTGGCTGCTGCAGCTCCCTGATCGTGTCGTGTCTGGTCTGTCCCGTCGACTTTTTTTCTTACGCAATAGACAGACACACTGCAACCCAAGATTTTATTCTATATTTTATTAATCCAGGTTGTTGGGCTTTTAAGCTACCTATTGTTGCTTTCTTTTTTGTCTTGTTTAGCTGTTAGTGACAGTAACAAACCAGTGGCAAACCTTCCACTGAGGCGCATTCACTATCATCTTCTTTTGCATTACTCCAAAAAATAAAAATACTCACCTGGTAGTCGCCAAACTTTCTGCTATTGTTGCTGCTACTGCGACACTGCGACGCTGCTACACTGCTACGGTCACTGCTGGCGCTGCGCTGCGGCTACTACTACCTACGACGACTACTATTACTAGGTAATTACCACTTTGACTTCGGGCCATTATTTCGGCACCACCATTTCGCCGGCAACCTGGTGGCATCATCACACACGAAACTACAAGTTACACAGAAACTTACAAACCTTGGCCTCTGCTGGATCTTTTTCCCCAAAAAAAGGCGTCCAGCAAGGCATCATGAATTCAACCACGGGTCGGGCAGGCGTAATCCGTGCCCGTGATGATGCTGGAAGCATGGACAAGCTGGTAGGTGATGTTTGTTGCAAAATCTCCCTGCTGTCTCTTGTTGTTTTTTTCTCTGTCTCTCCGTGTGTTGCGGCCTTGAGCTGGCACCGTCTGGCGTTGCTTTTTAGGCGCCCCATGGATGGCGACCCATTGCATCACGGTTCGGCGCTGAGAAATCACATCAATGGGAACGACACGACTAACAACATTTCTTGCGTCGCTCTAGGCACATTCGGTGCTCGATGACGTGCTGTACAACATCCTGTCAGACATATTAATGAAGACGCATCGAGAAGAGAAGACGGCCAGGGCGACAACTGCCGCGATCAAGGTTGAGAAGCTGGCTTCAGAGTCTTCAGACAGCTCCACCCCAGACTCCAGACCCGACGTGCGAATCGAGACTGATGCGGCCATCTACGATGACGGCAAGGTCCTGCTCAAAGGCAATCCCCTGAAGACGACCCAAGACATCATATGCCCCAGATGCCACCTCCCGCGATTATTATACCCGACCGACGGAAAGGGTTCGAGAAAACCCGAGTCTGGATTGAATTACTGCAAGAGACATCCCTACATCGAGAAGCCTGGATGCGACATCTACGGCCAGAGCTGGGTGGGACCGGGTCCTGGAAGGGGAAAGAAGAAGAAGGACATGGATAAAAAGGATGGCAACGCGGATTCCGGCCCCGAGCAACGACCCCCCAACGTTTTATCGTTCCCTTCTGCTACGTGCAGCAAGTGCAAGAGGTGTATTCTCGTTACGCGACTGAACAATCACATGGGGTCCTGTATTGGCAACAGTGGTCGAAATGCCAGTAGGGCGGCAGCTCAAAGGATGAACGGCGGTTCCCAGCATGAGCCCACACCACCACCTTCTTCCAAGGCTACCCCGACATCTGGTTCCCGCGGCGCAAGCCCCAAGAAACGCGAAGCGAGCGACGACGACGATGATTCGGAGAATAGCACCACCACTCATAAGAAGAAAAAGATGAAGCACTCACTGACCAAGAAAGTCATTATCAAGACTAAGCCGCTAAAGAAGGAGAAGTTGAAGGGTAGCTCGTTGAGCCAGGAGACCAAAGCCGGTTATAGCGACGGTTCATTGTCAGCGGATAAGGTCTTGAGCAAGGTTAAGAACAAGTCGGAGAGCCCGTTAAAGAAGCTGAAAGGGTCCAAACCACCGATGAGTTCGCCTAGGTCTAAGCATGGGAGAGATGTGGACGGAGAGTCCGAGTCTTCAGGAACATTATCTTCACCACCGGCAACTCATCATTAAGAGGCATATACAGACAATCACGCTCTCATCACCTTACACACTACACTACACTACACTACACTACATCACGCTCCGATAAACGACACCTTCCCGACCATTTGGTGCTTACCAAGCAACCAACCATCTTGGTCATGAACCAAATCACTTTGCGAAAACTCCAAACACCCACCTTGCGAACCCAACACACACACGAAACGTTGCTTGCCATTGCTTGGATATGGTATAGACCCAATATCAATGGCAACCCCATCCCATCAAGACGCCCCTTTTTTCCTCCTCTTTTATTCCATTCTCAGTCATTCATGAAATTTGTATTAGTTTTTAACACTTCATCATTTGCATCTTGCGAGCGGCCAGGTATTGGCTAAGGGCTGGCTAAGGGCTGGCTAAGGAAGATGACAGCATCCCAGGGGAAAGGGACTATGGCGTTGGTGGTTGCAGACTTTGTTGATTAATGATTATAAAACAAAACGAAGGAACTTTTTCTTCTTCTTTCGTCTTTCAGATTTTGATATTATTATTGATTGTCATGACTATTTAAGTGAATATGCTCCAGATCTGAAACAAAGTAAGAAGTGATGTTTTTGAAACCCCAAAACGCCGTAGTGCTCGCAACCAGCTCATGAAATCCGCGTAACAACTCGTTTTATAACTCGGGCTCCGTCTCTGGAATGAAGGCCCTTTCAAGCTTGACGTCCTCGGCCGGCCTATCTTCTGCGCCGGTAGGAACTAGCCCCATGCGTTTCAAGACGTTCATGCCGTTCTTCACCCTCCCAAAGATGGTATGCTTCCCATCCAGCCACGGCGTCGGGGCCAGCGTGATGAAGAACTGCGACCCGTTCGTGTTGGGCCCCGCGTTGGCCATGCTGAGGATGCCGGCCCCCGTGTGCTTCAGTGCCGGGTCGATCTCGTCCTCGAACTTTTCGCCGTAGATGGAGGAGCCGCCGCGCCCCGTGCCCGTAGGGTCGCCGCCCTGGACCATGAAGTTGGGGATGATGCGGTGGAAGATTGTGGAGTTGTAGTAGCCCCTTGTGATGAGGGTGGAGAAGTTCTTGCAGGCTTTTGGGGCGTGCTGGGTGTAGAGCTCGAGGGTGATGTCGCCCTGGAAAGAAGGGGTTTCTTTTTGTTAGCATTTTTTGAGGGGTGTGAGGAGGGGGGAGGAGAGCTTGAAGATGGGGAGAAGGGGAGTAGAGTAGAGCTTACCATTGAGGTTTTGAGGACTACGTTTGTGGTCATGGTGGGCGAGCAATTGTGTCGTCCAATGTCGGTCTTGGGGAGTTGTCGCGATTATAGCTTCGAGGTTGAGGTTCAAGTAAATGGAGATATGGAAATTATAGATACGGGATGGAGGGGCGTTGACGCGGGACAAGGCTGATTGTGGCACCTAAAGATGTGCACCTCAGGCGCGGTTTACAGCGTCATTGGCCGCCTAACACAAGCTTTCAGTGCAGGGGCCGTTAGGGCTGATAGTGGCCCAACTAGGTACCTGATTCACACTGACACTTCCTGCATCATGACATAGAGAGATGATCATAGTGTTATCAGGCATAATAGGATCAGCTTCATTCTTTTCTCTCCTTTCCCTCCAACATTGCCCTCGGAGTTTATGCTGTGTTTCATTTCTCTCATCGTATCTCTCAAATTGCAGTTCATCACTGCGTTTCCAATGCTGGGATAAGGCGGTGTTGAAAGTAACTCGTTGTCCCTCCCGCGGGCATTAAAGGTTGAGAACACGTTTGCTTGTTCTTGCAAAATAGAACCAACACCCTTTTTTTTTTGCTCTCCAACAAGAGAATACTTCAACTATTTCTTACAACAGACTCGAATTAATACCATGTCGACCGTAAATTCTACGGCCATGGATGCCCTCGAAGGGGGCTAGATGGCCTTAATGCTACTTTCAACACCACCGCCGTCAATGGCACAACTCTATCAGCAGTAACTGCTCTGAGCCTCCTCCAAGATTTCGACTTCATGATGTTGGAACTGAAGCTGATTTGTGGCGTCATGGGCATCATCTATCTCGGGGCTCATGCCTCCTTGCGACGTCCACCCTCGGCCGCCGCCTCCAAGAGCAAAAAGGGCAAGAAGCGGGACCAAGACGAGGCGTTTACTCAGGGACTCGAATTGTCTGATGCTGTGTTATTTCCACTCATGGCGGCAGTTATGCTTATTGGTCTTTATTATCTCATACAGTGGCTCCAAGATCCGGCCATTCTGAACAAGATTCTGAGGTGGTACATGTCCACCGTGTCCATTGCGAGTTTGGTGACCATCTACGCGCATGGCCTGGAACTCGGCACATCATTCATATTCCCTAGTTACTGGCGTGGCAGTGACGGATCACTTCGCAAGGTAGATCAGAAAAAGCGAACTGTGGCAGTTTGCGATAATGTGGGCAACCAAGTTGAACAGTCTCCGGCGACTTCGAATCCTTTCCCTGGCCTCCTGGCACTCCTGGCACCATCAGAGAGACTTCGAAACGCGGCTTGGAGTCTTCGGGATCTCTTGACACGTCATTGGGTTCTGAAGTTTTTCGTTCACGGCATGGGTGATGAGGAAATCCAGGTCAAGTTTGCACACATGATGGCCATGTTCATGTCTGTGGGAACGGCGCTCGTCTACTTTGCAACTTCATCACTCACCCTATCCAACATGCTCGGGTATGGCATGTGCTACTGCTCATTCTTGGTTCTCTCGCCAACGGATTTCCTTATTGGGTCTCTGGTCTTGAGTGGCCTTTTCTTTTACGACATCGTTATGGTGTTTTACACGTAAGCAATTTCGTCTATATCTTGCAAGTACAAAGCTAACAATGAGCGAACATTCAGCCCCTATATGGTGACCGTAGCAACAATGCTCGATGTGCCCATCAAGCTCACGTTTGAGGCCGCTGAGAGGAGGAGCATCCTTGGACTGGGTGATATTGTCGTTCCGGGTATTCTCATCGGATGGGCTTTGCGACTCGATCTCTGGATTCACTATGCGAAGAGGATCAAGCATGAGCCAGTTGATTTGAAAATTAAGAGTAAAGATATTACTTCCGGCGAGATTATCGAGACGACGGAGACAAAACAGATGGAGGTCAAGGTACCATACCTCAACGTCAAAGGCAACTGGGGAGAGCGGTGGTGGACTCGTGGGACTATGTTCCTGTCACTTCCGCGGGAGTTGCCTGTTGAAGTAGCGGCCTCCAGCTTCTCCAAGACTTACTTTTACGCCTCCATGGTAGGCTATGGATTGGGCATGATCTTTACACTGGTTATGCTACTGGTCTTCAAGAGAGGTCAGCCGGCGCTGTTGTATCTTGTGCCGGGCGTGCTTGGGTCTCTGCTACTTACCAGCGTGGCGCGCGGGGAGTTTAGCAAAATGTGGACATATACTGAAGATGGAAGCATTGACAAAATGGACATCGTGGTTGATCTTGATGCAAATGGTAATGTTATAAAGACGTTTGGAAAGCCTGAGGATGGAACGCTTGACTTGACAAAGGACAAGAAAACGGGCGATAAGAAAGCCGAGAAGGGAGACGAGAAGGAGGAGAAGAAGGGCGAAGGCGATGAAAAGGATGAGGACAAGCGTGGCAAGAAGGGTCATCATGTGTTTTTGCTATCGTTGGAGGCGCCATCTGATGATGAAGATTAAACTAGACTGCTATAGAGATTTGACAAGAGCCTTGGAATTGCCACAAGATGATTGATTGGTGGTTCTTTGCTTTCAGAAGATGCCTTGTGCAGGAAATACGAGTAGTTGATTGGCTACCTACGTGGACTCTGGGAATGAAAGGCTACGGATCATCACGCCTTCACCCAAGGCTAAAAATGCAGCGCAATATCCGGACCTCATGAGAGGCTCAGCAAGCGATACAGCCCCAGAGCTGTTTTATACTACTACTGACATTTCCGCCTGCGTACGACGCACACCAAGTTAAGATTACAGCAGAGCGGCGAAACGAAATATAGAAATATATATTAATCATTTATTAGAAGCTGATTGCGTAAAATAAAATAAATGAAAGAATTTAATAAAAAAAATAAAGAAAGAAAAAAACCGTCCAGGACACTCCAAGGCTGGTTCCCCGACCTGATGTGGCTGGCTGGCTGGCTGTGAATGTACATATATCCCTCTGTCCAAGGCTAAAATTGCAGTGCAGGACCAGCCCAAAACATTGGGCTCTTGGGTTGGCAGCGAATAAAGCGGGAGGGGATTGCATCTCCTCCCCTATCACTAGAAATGCAGTGAAGACCTTTGGTGTGCGGGACGCAAGGTGAGGATGCGGGGGGACACAAATAGAAGGCGGGCTTCATTGGCAGGTCGTAAAAACACTAGCTAGCTCACCGAGAAGGATTGGGCTTACTCACCTTTGCTCACTCACTCACTCACCCACCCACTCACTCACTTACTCACTCACACCATCTCATCCAAAATCTTAGACTCAATATTGAAATCGTCTAGTTGAAATTGTTCCAGCTCAGTATTATAGCAATGACCCCACCGACAGTCATTCAGTGGGCGCTGGATACCCGGAATCTATGGCCCGAAGCCAAAGAAACCAAGGAACTCTCTCATGTTGTGAGTTGGCACACATCAAACACACCAGTCATGCTCATCCCTTCCTATACAGTGGATGAAAAGCATATCTAAGACTTCATATACCCTTACCATCTCATACATACATTGCCCACGCCCAATCACTCAATACACACAACTCACAATAAAACATGTGCTAACATCCCTCTCAGGCCTCCCGCGCCATGTCCCTCCTCTCCCCCTCAGAGCAGTCCGCCGTCCTGCGCTATTACTTCGTCAAGGACGCCAAGCTCTCCCTCGGCTCCTCCCTCCTCAAGCGCCTCGCCATCTGCCGCTTCTGCCGCGTCCCCTGGGCCGACGCAACCTCCACCCGTGACGAGCGCACTAAGCCTGTCTTCCTCATGCCTGCCGATGGCTCTGAGCCTCTGCTGTTCAACATCTCGCACCAGGCCGGCGTCGTGGTCTTGTTCGCCGTGCACCTGCCACCTCCGGGCCTGGCCATTGGCGTGGACATTGTCTGCGTCGGGGAGAGGAGGGAGAGGGATCATCAGATCATCAAGCAGGAGGGCTGGGCCCATTTCCTCGCCATACACGACGAGGTGCTCTGCCCGCGCGAGGTCCAGCGCCTGCGGTACCTGCCCATCAAGGACGTGGACAAGCTTCTCGAGTACTTTTACGCGCTCTGGTGCCTCCGCGAGGCCTACGTGAAGATGACGGGCGAGGCCCTGCTGGCCGCCTGGCTGCCCGAGCTGGAGATGAAGTACTACTCCCCGCCCGGCGAGGCGCCGCCCGAGGGAGCGGACAAGTACCTGGAGGTGTGGTTCAAGGGGGCAAAAGTAACGGATGTCGAGGTGAAGCTGGAGAGGGAGTTGGACGACGAGTACATGATTTCTACGGTGACGAGGAAGGGGACGGACGGACGAGGGGTCGAGGTTGGGAAGTTTGAGGTTCTGGATTTGGAAAGTTTGCTTGATGAGGCTGAGGAGTTGAAAGCTACCTTTTGACGACATGATGGATGAAAATTATGATGAAATAAGACGTATCATATAGGGGTCACTAGAGGACTTGTCTTGTTTATCGCTGCCTATGTTTTGGTGGCAGTAAACGTATACTTTTTAAATAACGCATTTCCTCATTTACTAATCCTTCCTTACATTGTACTTACAAATGCTTACCAAAGAACTCAAGCAGGGTCTTGTACCCCCTCTCATACTCTTGCTTCACCCGCTCATCACTCAAGTCGGACCGCGCAGCCATCCAGCCGTGAATCTGGTCGCCAAACGTCTCGACGTGCTTGGGCACATTGAGAGCCGCCTCGAACTTCTTGACCGCGTCCACCGGCTCGTCGCCAGACGCGAGCAGTGCAAAGGGTATGTCTAAGCCCTCGGCGTCTGCGGGGTCGACCATGGCGGGGTGAATGGAGGCAGCTGCGGAGAAGGGGTTTGTGTCGGCTTTGGTGGTGAGGGCGACGACTTTGCCGCCCCAGCAGTACTGTTCAAAAAGTCCCTCAGCTTCGTAGTCATGGAGAAGAACAACGAATATGGGGGTTTGTCTCAGAAACCACTTACACCAATAAGAGCCAACTTCTCAATGGAGGACTCCTTGGCCTTGACGGCTTTGACATAGTCCGGCACCAGGCCGGCAATCTTGGGAGGTGGGAAGGTGCCGAAGAACTCGCCTAGTTTCTTTTGCTTCTCTTCGTTATCCGGGGGTAGCTACACGATGGCGATGAGAGATGAGCATCACCCCCCTAGCCCATTGGGGGTTGTTTCTTCGAGCTCGTCAACTTACTATTCAATGGGGCAAGGGTTCCCCTTGAACCAATCGGGCATAAACACCCTGTACTGCTGGTGCTTGTCGCTGTGGGCTAGAATATCTGCGCCTTGGAGGGTCTGGTCAAAGTAGCCAAAAATGTCGAAGATGACGACGATGGCCTTTGTGGCATTGGCCGGGCCGGTGACATCTGGGATGATTGGACTCGTCAGCAACGTTTTATTGAGGATTCAAGCTGCAAGACAAGATTCTTTGTTTTACGTACAAGTCTTGTACCCGCCAATCTCTTGGTACGAGCCCTTCTTCTCGTAGCCCTTTGACACAATGGGCGGGATGTTGCAGCAGGCGGCGCTGTGGCCATGAGAGGCGGGCATGGTCGACATGATGATGGCGGGTTGAGGTGAATTGATCAAACGTTTGGAATCTAGTAATGACAAATCAAGTTCAACGGCGGGTTTGTTTGAATTGGTGTTGAGAAGCTCCGCGTCCAAAGAGTTATTGAGTGCGTGAAGTTGCGGAGGGGTTAAAGCTGCAGTATCTCGGCAAGCTCAAGTCATCCAATCCATGAATCTATTACGTAGCTTGTGAGGAGCTCTAGAACCGACGTCATTGTAGCGTAGCACCACTACTACCACCCACGCTTCGGATCGCGGCACAGGAGTCCAAAATCCACATATTCAAGTTGGCATGTACTAACCCTTGGAAAGATAAACAGTTCAATGTAGACTACAATAAGAATCATGATTACTAAGTGAAAACTCAGCTATTCTACCAGTGTTTTGGGTCAACCGTACAAACTGTTCATTTCTATCAACCTCCAGCAGGTAACGTCGGTCCCTTCACCCCACCAAACACGTGTGGAAGATGAAGATACAAAATCTGGGCAGAAAGGAAAAACACAACACACAAAGCGGATATACATAACATGCTGCATAAACCCGGTATTCCAAAGAGGTCCTCTGTATGGTTGATGGGACCATGCGTGGTTTTATCAAAAATGCAAACTCTTCATGACCCACGCACGTCCTGATGATTAATCACTTGCATGCAAAACCCCTGTTCTTGCCTCTGCCCTTGGGACCCCAACTTGACAATGTCACAACACCTCTCGGCAGCCTAACCCATTCGGATGCTCATGTCGATCAAGGGCGCGTCCTCCATCGCCCAACATGTCGTGAGAACTGATCAAAGGCGTATATAGCCTACCGTCGAGAGATGTTGATGACTGATGGCGGGCATACATTCCACCGTCCAAGAGCAATCAATGGCTGGTTCATGGTGTATATTCATTATTCAGTATTCTGTTGGGCGGAGCATCAAACTCTCCTTGCTCGCAAATCGTTCAAGAGAAAGAGAGAGAGAGAGAGAGAGAGAGAGAGAGAGATGCGGGACAGAATAGGGGGCTCATACGATGCTGGCGAGTATTTCAAGGCAGATGTACCCTGCTTAAAATGAGATTCGACATCAAAAACCGCATACAAACGCGCACAAGACAGCATTCAGAATCTCACATCAAATCAAACAAAGATATTTTGCAAAAATGAAGCACTGGACTATCAACAGCGACGAAAAGGGGCTGGATGGCTTGACCTTTGTCGATGCCCCCATGCCTCAAGTTGGCGACAACGACATCCTCGTCAAGCTTCAGGGAGCATCCCTCAACTATCGAGACCTCGCCATTCCAACTGTAAGTTCAAGTTGCCCCTATCATTACAATAGACCATTTTGCTAAATCAAACCTCTCTCTCTCACCAGGGCAAGTTCCCCTTCTCCTACAAGTTCCCAGTCGTGGCTGGATCCGACGGGGCTGGCGAAGTCGTCCAAGTCGGGCCCCGCGTCACCCAATGGAAAAAGGGGGACCGCGTCGTCACCCTCTTCAACCAGGCCCACCAGTACGGTCCCGTCAGTCCCTCCATCGCAGCCACCGGGTTGGGCGGCATCGTTGACGGCACCTTTGCCCAATTCGGCGTCTACAACGAGTCCGGCGTTGTGCGAGCCCCCAAGAACCTCAACTTCGTTGAGGCAAGCACCCTGACCGCCGCGGCACTAACGAGCTGGAACGCCCTCTATGGACTGAGATCCCTCAAGCCCGGCGAGACGGTCCTCGTCCAGGGCACGGGGGTGTGAGCGTCTCCGCCCTGCAGTTCGCCAAAGCCGCCGGCGCAAAAGTCATCGCCACAACCTCCTCCGCGCGCAAGGTCGAGATTCTGAAGCAGATCGGCGCCGACGTGGTCATCAACTACAAGGAAGACCCAAACTGGGGCCAGACCGCTCGAAAGTTTACCCCTGGCGAGGCCGGCGTCGACCATATCATTGACGTTGGCGGAATGGGCACCCTGAAGCAAAGCTTGGCTGCCGTCAAATTCGAGGGCATCATCAACGTCATCGGATTCCTGGCCGGCTCGGCAGACCAGGACATCCCGAGTGCCGCCCACGCCCTCAAGAGTGTGTGCACAATCCGTGGCCTGTACGTCGGATCCAGGGCCCAGATGGAGGAGATGGTGGCTGCCATTGAGGCAAACGATATCCACCCCATCGTTGACCCCAAGATCTTCACACTCGAACAAGCCAGAGAGGCTTACGAATACTTGGTAAGTGAACACCCTGAGACTCACTTCCTTTTTTTCCCCTGAGAGAAGACTAACTTTCTATCAAGGCCACTCAGCAACATGTCGGAAAAGTCTGCATCAAGATTGAGTAAAGAAATGTGTGATTCGTTGTAGAAGTGGATACAATGCAGCGTGTATCATGGCTGTCACTTTTCTCTGATGTGTTCAACACATGTCATATCATGTACAAGATAAAATAGGCCAGATGGATTAGTTGTATTTAGGCGTATTAATCTATCATTGACGCCATTGATTGGAACAGTGAACACTTGTGATTTATGATGCTAGCCACTAAGGCTTCCAAATCAACTGATTGCACTGTCAGAGAAAAGGCAGAGGTCCCTGCTCTAGGTCATCTTGCTGATCGGTTGACTCTGTCATCGTGGTGAAGGGTTTTGAAATCTAGAACCTAGAACTACACAGACCTATCCACGAGGGTGATATGCTAACCCCTTTTCAGCTATACATATTTGTGGCACAACGATAAAACAGATAGCCAGCCAACCAGAGAAAGACCTCTCAGCTGTCGTACAATTAAGAGGGCCATTAATTCGTACTACAGTCCTCTTCAAACCCTTCCCTTTTCAACCTCAACCATATTCTCCATCGTTACTAGCTAATGACAGCGTATAACCCATCATCGCCTCAGTATCAACCATGCTTTGGTCAAATCATACTCATTCACCAAGGCTAATAAGACTCCCGAGGGCTTTCAACAGAAACCGTCGTAATTCCTTTCCTCCCAAACAACCTCGTTTTTGCTACTCCGGTGCCATCGCAGGCACGGCACTGATTCAAATCGCTCCTCCACCAATGCCCTAGCACCATCACCGAGCTCAGCAACCATTGCCATCGCCGCCGACGTGACTTGTGCTGTCGGATCCCACGAAACGATTTCACGAAGGTCCCATTGAAATGCTTCGGCAGCAGCAGTCCTCAGAACCAATTTCAGAGGCTCCTCTAATCCTTCCTGGCGCGTCACTGCTATTTTGCACAAATATAACTTCCGCTCTTTAAAGTCGTGGATCCACCATACGAAAGCTGATGCCAAAGTTTCTCCATCTTGGTAGCATGCTCCGTATATGTCAGGTTTCCGCGTGGGTCCTTCGATGGGTTGGGCAGTACGCTGCGACGTTTTCTTCTCCATACAATCATGGTACATCTTAGATCGCACCATGTGCCACCGGGCAAGATTCAGCGAGGGCAGGAATCGAACATGGAGCTTCTTTTCGTCGCGTTTCGCCGCTACGTGAACCTTGGTGAGCCTCGTGTCCAGATTAGTGATGCCACACATATGCTTATAATCAACCTGCCCCAAATATTTGTGTATGGGACGGTCAACCTTTGCTGTTCCGAGAGTAATTCGAAGCTGTGTGGCCGGATATGGTTTCCAACCTAGGTTCTCGAGGAATGAGGCGTGACCAGAACTGTACGCTACACTGAACTGAACAGCATAGTCTTTCTTTTCGTCAAGCGTCCATTGGAGATGTCTGATCAGACGGGTAGCCATGCCTTGCATACGATACTCTGGAAGAGTAAATATGTCCGCCACCACAACAGCCTTGGCTGGCTTTGCCCCATCTTCGTTGCTGATGACTACATCTCGCAGGTACGTTGTGCAGCTTGAGATGATGGTTTCGGGGTTCTTGCGGCTATACAACACCCACCATGCCACTTGATTTCGAGTGAGGTCAAGGTTGGAGAGGGTATATTGGATGTACACGTAATCTTTAAGTGCCAGAGGAGTAGACCATATCTGACCATTGTTTTCATAGGTCTGTCCGATTTTTGCGCCCATGGCGCGCTCGTAAACCAGATCCTCTTCGTTAATCTGACTCATGATGCATGCAGTCCCGAGAACCCAGGTTAGAGCGGTGGGAGAGAAGAAATAGAGCCTCGACAAACCGAGCGAGGTAGACTCGGACAGAAAATCGATGGTACAGCTATTCAGAGTTGACTTGGGCAAGATGAATCTGAACTTGAGGATGAAGGAAGATGATGTGAATGCGAACAAAAGGAAGTCTTTGACAACAAAGATCCTGTGGAAATTGATGGAAAGCAACAGAGGTGACTGCAGTTTTCATAACAGGCGTGGCACCTGCCCGCCAGCTGTCAATTCACACCACTGCACCTGCAATTCTACAGGTGCCCATACCTTCCTTGAGCACTTGGTACTGTTCAACGCCAGATCTCTCAGGCACCAACTCACAACGACTGACTTCTCTCAGCCCTATCGTCGCCTTGACTGTTCAGTATCAGAGGTTGCATATATGCAGGACTGCAACAACCCGCGCCCCTCCTCCATAACATTCACCAAGACATGAACAAATCACTTCCGTTACATTTCTTAGCGATCATCTTCAAGTTCCTGCTGTCAACATAAGAGAAGCATCTTGCCGCCCGACTCTGGTCAACTTGATCAACCTAAGCAAGCCCTTTTAGCCTTCGGATAAAACAAGCTGCGATGGCATCTTCCAAAATGCTTCCACAACTGGCTTAGGCGATAGAAGTCTAGCCCTTGAGCTTACTAGGACTATAAGATGACACATGATGGAGGCTACATTTGGTTGCGTCATACCGGGACCTACCTATCTAATAAGAATCTGATATGTCAAACACGCCTCGGCGTAGCTGTCATTGATTGACAGAAAACGTCAGCAAGATTCAGCTCAAGACTGCAATGTCGGCCCTACTCATCGGCAGTTTAAAACGGGCAATAATGCGAAATCAGAAGCGACTACGAACATATCTGCTAGCAAGAAGAAACCAACATCCATAAGCCACAACTGCAACACTGGGTTACCATCGGCGCTGAGAAGATGGATGGTGGTTGTTGTTGTTGTTGTTGTTGTTGTTGTCTGTCCATCCTTCTTTCGGATCACTTGCCGATTGACGAATTCTTTAAGTCTGAGACAAACTAAACATTCGAGCCCGGCCATTGCCTCATTCTTGATCAAGTCCCCATCGGCAAAATCTCCAAAGGGGGTCCGGAGTTAATTCCCCTAAGATTACAAAGTTCGACCATCCACCAGCGTCACCCATCAATTCGTCAAAACCGATAGAAGCCTGCCAAGCCTAAGATCCGCAGGGCCTCTAGAACACACCACAACGACGCCTAGTGTGATCCAGTGACCAATCCTCTATGTGAGTTGTGATTATCGACCACACTCAACTCTCCCCTCCTCATCGCTCCACTGCCATCATCGTACCACCCACAACAACTCTTTGGCGTGCGTCAAGTCGATGGTGGTGGTGGTGCCAACCAGTGGTCCCTGCATTCCCCTTCCCCTTCTTCCATGGATTCCCCAATTCTCCATTCCCATACACCAAAGTTTGAATTGGGGGACTGGATCCAACATTCAACCCCGCTAAACTGTCTCGGGCAAGCTCTTGTAAAACGATCGGCTTCTGCAAGGTGTGTGGTGGTTGATGCTCAGAAGGGGAGGCAACAACGGGGGGTTAATTAGGTCGCATTTACCCAACATCCCATTCTGTCGGGACGACAAAGACGCTGAGTAATCTCGGTTTGTCCTGGCACTGGCATGTCTTGTTTCGGCTTTTGGACAGTCTGGTAGCTCTCTGTCCGCATCTGCTAAGTTGACCATGCCGACAATGGTTTATGCATTGGTCATCATAGCTGGATCTGGACCGTCAATTGAAATCGGTAAACTAAGGCGACCCCCGGGCAGACCTGCATGACGCTACCGTCGGGCGGATGGCTGGCTGGGACGCTGCCAGGAACTAAAACCCAGTGATGGACTTTCTTGTGTCGATTGCATGCAAGCATCATCGCAGATCAGCCCATCGAGAATTGGTGTGATGGGATTGGATGTGGATGGTTGGGTTGATGGATGAAACAGCCCCAAAAGGCAAATGTGATGGCATGGCATTGGGATGGATGGATGGGAAAAGATAAGCCGTCCATCATTTTTTCTTTCTCTCTCCCACCCCGACAGAAGCGAGCTGTCATGCAATTCCTGACACTCACCAACATGGAGGAATTGACACGATTACGTGATTTGATCCTTTACCGATACTTCTTGTCTCTTCTGACGTATGAATCCCAAAATGTCGGATTGGACCATAACAGCGACATGAGACATTGCTCCAAAACCTCTCCATGCTAAACTGAACATTGTCTCTCCCCCCTCTGCCCCCTCACTTCCTTTCCCTGTTCTCTGCCTTGCTTTGCCTCCTCACTTTCTCCGGCCACCGACTTCGCTCTCTCTCGCTCATATTTCACATTTTATTTGGTAGCTTCATATGGTTTGACTTACTTACAGTACTACTGGGTAGCCCGGCCATACTATCTAAGGTAGACTTTTTTTCTTCCCTCACTCCAACCCTCTCTGTCCGCCTCATTCGCGCATCCAACCTTGCTATTCTCTTCGTTTCAATTAGCCCCCTTTACACTGCGCCGGGACCCCGTCCTGCCTTCATAACTTGTTTGCTCACCAAGAATCTCGATCTCGTACGAGGGTCAAACCAAAGTTCCACATCGTCACAATTCCGTGTCTTGGAGGTTTTCCCGTGTGCGAAGGAGCCAAAGGGGGTGAGAGACGGGCTAAGCCATGTGTGTACAGACATGCATCGACACTTGTTCTCGTTTAGTACAAAGTCTGAAAAGCAAGGTCGATCGAGTTTTAGACATGGGCAAAATAGGCAGGAATTTGGACATTGACGTATGTGTCGTGTGTGTGTGTGTGCCTAGCAAACCCCCCCCCCTTTCGACGTCACGTCGCATCGAATCAATTCATTTCTTCGATGCCATGTTTCTTTTTGCGAACTTCACTAGTGAAACATGAGTAAAAAAGTCAAAATGTCGGTCCATCAGGAACCAAGTAGTAGTAAAATGGAGAGGACAAGTCTGTATTACCGAGTCCCCGAGCAGTGGCGCTCGACCGAGTGTCGATCGTAACAATGTGTGACTGTGGTACACTGATCACAGGCAAAGGTTCAAGAGGCAAACAAAGAGGCAAATATCATGAAGGATAATCGATATTAACGTATATAATACAACTAGTATACAGAGTAGTAGTAGTAATAGCAAAAAGAAAACGCATCTCAAAGCCCGAGCCTGGATCCGTAGTGCGTGTGAATCGTGTTTGTCACGATGAGTGTCCGCCAATGAAAACGCCGTGTTCCTTAATATGCCCAACTTTTCCCCCAAACTCCGCCATTTGGATATCGATTCATGAAGCCACGCTGGCGCATGGAAATAACAATGCTTCCGTAAGAAAAATAGGGCCCGTGTGAGGGCAAAGAAATGAAAATAAAGGCGGTTTCTCGTCAAAGATGCGTGTGCGCTCATTCCAGGATGGATATGGCAGGTTCTCGCTGTTAAAATTTTCCATCTAAGCGGCTTGCTATTCGTCATTCTCAAGTGTAAACTCCGATGAATTTGCCGTTCTCTTAAACACGTAAAGACCAGGGGGCCAATGTCCCATGACGCCGAGGTTCGTACAAAATATCGACCAAGGGTATCATTTTAGATAAAGTCGACAAATAATCGCATTGTGTTGCATTGTTGCATTGCTGAGGTTGCCGATGTATTATTGCAACTTTGGAATCTAAGCCCATGTTAGTTCCTTGTCGTGTCAGAACGGGATCAATACAAACTGACTTAATGATGATGGCTCTCCAGACCGTCGCAAGGAGTACCACAGTATCCACAGCATCGGCCAGGAATTACCCAAACCTCCTTGCCATCAAGAGCACAGGTGGGGCATCTGGTGCCTGGGATCTGCAAAGAGGTTAGCATCAACCGCCAGATTTCGAGAATTGCCCAATGGGCAAACCGAGCTTGCTAACCTTGGGACCCAGCATGATCATGCCTTCGGGGTGGATTGGCCCATGTGATGGAGGGGTGGGCAGGGCCGGAGAGTCGGTGACAAGAGGCAGTTGGATGCCACGATACTGGTTTGAGAGAGGCATGTTTGATATAAGGAAGTGGTATGTAGTGGGTTATATTAAGGTGTGTATGTGTGTGAGAGAGAGAGAGAGATTGAGAGAGAAAGAGAGAGAGACAGTAAATTGGTGTTGAATGGGCGATTATGGTTGAGAAAAAGGTCGAGAGAGCTGGTGTCGAAGAGGTTGCAAGTTGGGGGACTTGGGCGAGTATTATATGGCAAAGAGTGGATGTGGAGTTTATTAACCGGAACGGGTCCAACAAGACAAAGTTCAACAGAGGATATTCAGAGACAATTGAATCGATAGACGCTTGGTCCTGAGATCTGATCGAGGAGGGAAATGTGTGGGGGCCGTTGGCATTTAAGTATTCGGGAAGGCAAGGGAAGGGGGCACTGGAGATGTGAAATACTACAAGTTACCAAAGCAAGCTTCAGGAACACCAACAACTAAGACTCACAAACTGAGATGGTCGAGTGACAAGTCGTCGGCGCCATCCCCCCATCCCAGACAAGAGTGGGTCAGGGCCATTGGGAAAACTGGGACAGGGAGGGGCGGCGGCAGAGGCAAGGCAAGGCGGGAATGGACGGACCAGGACAGGAGTGGTCAAGGACTGGTCAGGATAGGATGGGATGGGATGGGATAGGACAGGACAGGACAGGACCATCAAGTTGCGTTTCTGTCTGAAAAGCCAGACTAAAGCGAAAGTGGGCTCCCCATGGATGGCATCTGATGATCGGTAGGCAGGCGGCCGAGGGAGGGTCTCGGACAGCCTAGTTAGTTTGCCGGGGCGGATTGGCAGCCATCGGGGACAAGAGCAGAGACGTGTCATATCGGTTGTGAGACTGATGAGATGCTGTCATTAACTTGTTTGTACGAGGAGGAGGAGTCTGGGGGTGTCTTTCTCTGGTCGGCTAGGGGGAGTGTGTTGCGGTGTGTGTGGCGTCGCGCTGGCGGCTCTTGAGAAAAATAAAATGGAAAAAAGAAATAATGATGAGGAAGAAGAAGGAAAAAAAAAAAGGACGGAGACACATGCACACACACACACACTTGCACTCCGTCACAGCAGAGGAGAAGGGGGAGAAAAAAATGAGAGGCACTGCAGTGAGGAGGAGTAGTAGTAGTAGTAGTAGTAGTAGACGAGACAGAGGGAGACGCGTTGGTGGAGCAGCACGACATGGATAATGAGGGAAAAGAAAAAGAATTGATCCATTCATGATTGGGAACTTGATGCACCTGCTGCTTCCTGCAATTGCGACCTGCACTTTGTACTTGCATCCACCTGCACCTGCAATGCAGCCAGCCAAACCAGTCTTCCAGCGCAGGGCAGTAGCAGGGCAAGTCACAAAGCACAGCACGGAGAGAGAGGGGGAAGCAGGGCAAGGGGGGTGGGGTGCGACACTCTTGCCCTGCTGCTTCTGCGTCTCTGCTCCTGCAAAAGACACAGACGGGCAGTCACTGACTGACATGCAGATTGCCAGACACACACACAGAGCCCCGGGTACCTGGGTATGCGTACTACTCTACTATACCCTCCCCTCCCCGCTCCTCCCCTCCCCTTCCCCTACAGGCAAGGTACACTGAACGGTGGCCGCTACAGGTATTAGACGCCTGTAAATTTGCTGCCAAGGTACGCTGAAATACGGTTGCCCTTGGCACTCGTCACTGCTGCCAGCCTGCCTCATGTACAGGCGGCAACCGTAGGGCAGGTGAGTATCCTTCCACTCCCTCCCTCCCTTCCACTCCCTACCTTGCCTCAAGCACTGTCCTCTGATGCATGGGTGGTTGTCCCCATATTGTTAAACTTACAAGTACATACCTCGTCGTTCGTGAAAGGGGTGTGTGTAACGAACGATAGAGAGAGCCAAGAAAAATTGAAGTACTTGTAAAAAGTGTGATGAATTTTTTGTCACTCATCACTAACTTCTCTTAGCGGGGGCAACAAGGGAAGGGTAGGGAAGGGGAACAAAACCCCCGAACGATGTGAGAATTTGGAATGGAGTGTTTGAGAATAGGTACCTAAAAAAGAAAAGGGAAAAAAAATTGAAGGGCAAAAAAAAGAGAGAGGGAAAAGGAAAAAAGAGACGGTCGTGTGTCATGATTAGCTTGGGTATCCAATTGTGTTAGGGGGACAGAACAGCTAGCATCAGTGTTAGTTGGGGGTGGCTCCTTGTTACGAAAAATGAGAAAGTGAGAAGTGAGCGAATGGTGATGGAGGTTGCCTCTCTTGGTTAACTGGCATCTGTTAGTTCGATGTGCTACCAGGAAGGGGCTTGCCAGAGACGCCGATTCGATCTGGGCTGATGGAAGCAACGAGCAACGAGCAACGAGCAACACTACCGACAGGACGATGACCAACAACTAGTAGTAACCCTAAAAACTCAAACTAACAGCCGGGTACGACACTCACTCTTTTTTGTTGATGGCTACTAGGTACCTAATAGGTAGGTAGGTACCTACTAAGTAGGTAGCAGGTAGTAGGTAGTGAGGTAATAAATGCTAAAAAGGTAACGGAGTAATACTTTCAAATGTGTACTAAAAGCAAGATACCAACAAAGCAAAAGGCGAGCACCAGGCCAGCCCAGGCGAGATGAGGCGAGGCGAGGTGTGATGTGCAGGTGATGTGCAGGTGAGTTGGAATCAACATCTTACTACAAGTACTACCCTACCTACTTTACTCTAGTATACTGTAGTAATAGCAATACTCCCCTCCTCCCCCATACAGTCTGTTGCAATCCAGAACACAATAGCAATATCGAATAATGGGGAACTGTGCTTTTTTGTGTTTCCGGCTATCCACCCAATCTAATGTACGGAGTATGTATGTGTGTGTATGTACTATGTAGTATGTGCTGTACTTTTGATTATACAGGTACTACGGACGGGACGGAGAATTGCCGCTGCAATCAATCCAATCCAATTCAATCAATCCCACGCCCGCCGCCTGCCTTTTGCTGGTTGAGGGCAAAGCAAGTTGCCGAACCCAGCAAACGACGGCAAATAAAGGCTTGGAAGAGGAGAGAAAGGGGGAGAGGTCTGGAATCTGCCCGACCCAGTTGCATGCATGCATTCAGCAAAAAAAAAATGCAAATTTCTTTTCTGTTCATCTTGTTTTCTTTTCTTCTCCCAGGAAGAGTTTTTATTAGTCTAGGTTGGGTTCCGTCCGGGAACCGGGATCAGGTCTAATTGGGGAAAAGCAAAACGTGCATAGATTAAAAAAGACAATTCATAGACGATTTCAGGTGGCAAGGCTGGATGGATGGAGACTTCCCATGTTGGCCTACCCTACTTGCTTGGGGTCTCCGTAATGGTGCGTCACAGCTACGAGTAAGGACAAGCTTAAGAAAGCCCGAACAAGGGACCACCAGCAGGTCTGGCCGTCTGGGTCAAGCAACGCCGATCGTTTTCTGGATCCAAGGCTTTTGCGAACCCACAACAACCAACCCTTCCTGAAGGTCGCATGCATGCATTGAATGTATGATATGTTACAAGCAAGAAAGAAAGAAAAATCTTCTTTCTTGAGCGAGCTGCCTTCTTCATTTTACTCCCTGCACTAGTATATCGCCCATCTGTTAGCTTTTTCTTTCTTCTCTTTTTTCTTCCTTTTTTCTCTCTCTCCTAATCAAGGGGCCGTATTTTTTCGGATCAGAAGCAAAGTCATGTCTAATATCCTTCCTACTATTGACTTCTCTTACTCTCCACAGCTGAAGACGTTTGTTTGTTTGGGGCACAAGCTTAGTTGGGGGCTGTTGCATGTTACGGATGTGCGGAACTGGCTACCACTAACAGCGCGTCTACACAACAAGTTGACATATGAGGAACAGAGGATGAGCTTCGACCAAAACGGCACATACATGCGCGCATACATCCGCGTTGGTTATTGGCTTGCCTGGACATTAGCTGGCTGATTGGATTCGAAATTTGATACATCAACCCGCCAACGGTGACGAGCTTCTGCAGGTCGGCCCTCTCCAACTCCAAGCTGAGGGCGGCCATCACATCATTTGCTGCCAATGACCAATTGCTGGTGTCACTCAGTGTGCCTGAGGGCTGCAAAAGGCTTCGGAAAACTCCCCTCCAAGTCACTACCGAACCCCAGTTGCTATCGACGGAACCCCCTGGCAAAGGCGATCCTGAATATCGGGACCTGGTGGTGCGAGCGCCCCCCCTTTCCCTCACTCCCCGCCTTGGACTGCTACATACGCAATGTTCAAGACATCATGCAGTAGCTGCATCGACCTCTTTTTGTCCATTCCTATGCTATTCCAAGCTTAATGCACTTTTCTGCTGGTGAGCACATATTTGTCTGCTTCAGAAACCGGGTCTCTTGACCGGTATTCTCAAGTTTTCCCTTTTGTCCCGATGCCATGGATCCACGTGTCCGTATGATATGTACCAGCCTGTCCAAGCGTCGACTGCATGTGGGCGAGAAAGGATACTGTTCATGTAAGGCGCGTCCTGTTCTCCATCACTGTACTCCGTACGCCGTACGCCGTACTCCATCAGGTCCCATCAGGTACGGAGTACCCCATACCATGTATGTATGCATATACAGGGATGGAGACTGGGAGAACAATAATGCAGAGAGAATCACTGCTGGGCTGCCGCTCTGCATGACGCTCATGACAGGTAGGTTCCGCTGGGATGGGAAAGCCACCTAGACGAGGGACAAGGGTTCTTCTATGGCCGCCACAGATTGGTCGGGGAGTCCTATGGAAGCCGAGCCGCTTGGTGCCACAGAGCCCTGTCATAAACACTGAGTGAAACCCAAAACACTTCGGGCTGCAGCCGACCTGCGCGATGCCATTTGCAAATTGGATGGATTGCCGGTTCCAAACGTTACCTCACACCACTACGAGGTCGACCTGTCCGTTATGTCAGAAGTTCCAAGTTTGGCATGATAAGACAAACAATAAGCGGAGGGCGCCAATGACTCGATGAAGCGGAACAACATGAGCAACTGACGAGTTCCCAACCGAAGGGGCCCAAAAGGAAAAAAGAGGCAAGGAATGGAACTCTGCCACCTGCTGCCCGATGCCGCAGGCGCTTTGTGAGCATTATCGAATGCAATACAATTTACCAGTCAATCATTCATGCTGGCTAATGCTGGAGAGAGGGGCTTATTCTTTTTTTTTTGTTGCATCTGTCTTCTGTATGTAAAACGCAGACACGCATGCATACATGCCTCATACGACTTCCCATCATGCGGCTGGATACATTAGCATAGGTAACATTCATGCACTGGTTGTATGTATAAGGTATGTACGCAGGTAGATACATTATCGCTAATGTTGTTTACAAGGCGCCTTTTTTCCGCACTCTTGTCTTCCTACGAATAGCATCACATGATCCAAGTCAATCACAATCACAATTCCGTTTCAACCTGAACCCTGTTGGTTGATGCATTCGTCCAATTCTGTCTCGTCACAACTGCAGCTTCGTCACCTCTTGTCATCTATCAGAATCCATTTTGGCCAACCGACCCCACTTGCCCACCACACTTCACTGTTTTTGTTTTTGGAGGGGGAAATGGATCTTCTTCCTCTTTTTTCCCTCTCTCATCACCTTGGGCTGAAGCTTCTCCCCTCCCATCCAGCTTCACTCCAACCACAACCAACCTACTAACTCGTCCCTCCCAAGGCTTCAAAAAAACAAAAGCTGCAAGCCTCTTCTCCCCCAAGCCCTACCCCTGTCTCTTTTGGCCCTGCGCTACGGCACACCCCACCATCCATCTCTGTTAGATCGCAGCATGTTTCCGCCCATGTCCATGTTCAAGATCCATGTCTATTTCCTTTTCCATCTCCAGCCTAATGACCAACCAGATTTTAATTTTCCATACCCCGTATTCGTGGACAAGCCCCCCTCCCAAGCCTCGTTCAGCCCAAAGCAAAACAAACGCACACAAATCACAAAACTCAAATCCTTCAAGTTACCACCCTCCCTCTCTCCTAGGGTAGGTAAGGTAGATAAGTAGTGGATGAGGCGTCCAGATAAGGCTGCGCATTTGTATCCTCTCATGTACATGGAACTAATGTACAAGTAGCATCTCATCACTTTGAAGCAACATTCCCTTACCTCTTGCTTGTACTTTGACTTTACGGGTGGGGGTTACAACTTATTCCCGGTATATGCGATGTACACCTGCGAGACACTACACCCAAAAGTGTTAGACTTGCTACCTCATAGTACCTAAGTAGTACTATCCAGTACTAACACATAACTTTTTAAGATTTGCTACTTTTCTCAATGAAGCAGCATCATTTCCTCAACTCGGCAAGCGACATCACCAACAGGCACATGATGCTTTTTCAACCAAGGCAATTTCAGACATGGCTAAGACTAAACCGGGCAAAGGTAGTTCGTTTAAAGGACCAGACAAGGTCTAGCGTAGCAAGAAAAAAAGGTACTAGCTGATGGGGCTGTCTAAGAGGCAAGAGGTACTAACTTCCCTCCAACTTCGGCCTGATTTTTTTTTTTGATATGAGACGGTACATTATGATTTGTCTAGAAGGGGGAGGAAGGCGGGGGCAGCTTTTCTTTTTCTCTCACCGGCACATTCACAGAAACCTGTTTGCCTGTTTATCCCCTCAAGCCTCCTTCTCCTTCTCCCCTGACGCTTGACGCCATGGCACTGATTCTTTGACAGTGTCTGGAGCATTGGCTTTTTGTTTTTCCTGTCCTCCCAATCTCGCATCGCGATTACAAGGCTACGGCTGCAATGACCACCCCCTCTCTTAGCCCCGATCTCTGTTGTACCATCGATGCATCTGCCAACGCCACGATCGCTGCGAGCGTCTTCCGACCCTCTCGATCGCGGCTTCACTATGCACTTGTCTGTGTTTTTGATTTTTGATTTTTTTCAACGTCTGTGCCCAAGATCATCACGCTATCGTATACACGCTCCTGTTTCGCGTCTACTCCACAGATTGTCAAGCATCACATGTCGCCCCAGAGTTCTCAATCATCGCCTCATGACATGGCGGAGCCAGAGGGTCAGGCTTGTGCTTCATAACACCTTTTTCATAGCCATTAACAGCTGCAATGGTCCTTTAGGTTAGTGTTTAAAACTACAGAGTGCGGATCAGTGCCGCTGCAAACCATCGTGAGCCTCTAATTGCCATGAAAAAGAGGCCTCTCGGCGGCTTCATCACACAATTTCTGTCACTTCTCAGACGCCGTCGTCAACAAGCCAAGTGGCTGCTCGACGTAAGAGAAACAAGGCGCTCGCTCAGCTGGTCCAGGGCACCCCCGAAGAACGCTATTGATAAAGCGGACCCCCCCTTCCACACAACTGCTGTCTGATATGGTTGTTTGGCATGTATGGTACATGTTATGCATGCAAGCCAACGTTTGGGTAGCCTCAAGCCCGTGGAGATGTCTCCGCCGACGAAGATCTCGAGGTAAAATGGCAGTGCAACATCTGGATACCATTGTTCGTGTGGTGAAGCACTTGACGCTGAAAGCTTACCGTTTGTTGCCTTTTCCGTCGGCTCTTGTACATTGCATGTGAGACATGAAAAGCAATTTGATTATGATAACCATAATTCAATATGCTTGTTGTCGCACCGACGTTACTTTTGCCTCCGCTTGGCATTCATTGTTGAGATAAAAAAAACAATCAGAACTCGGATGTCGACAGGATCATCTAACATCCAAGACACCGTCGGTTTCTAACCAACCTCCCCCTAACTTCGGTTAAACATCTCACACGACTCAAATTGTCAAGAATGTTACCAAACATGATTCAAATGAAGAACCACTACTCCGTACCTACCTACCTACTCTTGTGTGCACAAATTCCTTCTCCTATGTGAGCAACACCAGAGCATTCGACATTGCTTTTTAGCCCCACCTCGTCATCTGAGATGAGTGATCCGATGTCCACACCACGACACGACACGACACGACACACCAGCATTTGCAGCCGCACAGGCCAGCTGGCCAGAGCTTGCAAACCATCCCTGTCCCTGGTCGGCACTAACAAGAGCCTCCTCATTTACTTGTAGCTTCAGGTTGCCACAACCAGAGCCGACAGTCTTCGGCCGCCGCCAAAGGGGAGATGCTTCGCTAAAATGGAGAGACCGCGAATGAGCTCTCATGCCGCTATACATGTACTTTTTTTCAGGGGAGAATAGTCCAAGAAACGGCTATGGCTTGATTAAGCCCGCTCGCTAATGGAAACAAGATGGAGGGCGCCTCTTAGATTTCGATACTCTCCCGGATTCTCAGAGAGCTGATCAAACCAACGCCACTTTTTATTTTATACCTGGCGGTTGTAAAATAGGACTGTTGACGGCATCTGAAAACCTAGACGACTGACTGCCCGGACCTCTTTCACCATAAACGGCTATGTTCGGCGGAGCTGTCTCGTTATTCGAGCTGGGCATTCAATCACGGGCTGGCACTCCGGTACCATGTCGGCAAGGGTGCACACAGTAGTAAGGCCAATCAATGCACGCCTTTGACTGGTGGTCAGGAACATGTCAGAAAATTGGTTGGCCTAGGGTCCAGGCACAACGACGAACTCTGGCCGGCAAATCATCGGATCGCCCCGGTCATCGTCTTCAGCGGGTCTCTACTTGTTGGTTTAAGTCAAATCAAGTAACCTCGTTTTTTTCCATAATTTACCCTCATATGAGATCGAGGCTTGGCTTACCAATTCTACAACGGTACTTTCGCATTCACGGAACACGAGTCACGGGGCTGGTAGGCCTAGGAGATGATATGTCACATCTGCTCGAGTTATGTGCTACCTTCATAACATGGGATACAAGTGATGAGGTCCACAGAGTTATGATGAGCGGACGAGCGTACCGTTCACCCGGTTCTCGTGGTGACGAGGGTCCAAATTTCCCGGTGGTCGCGACCTGAGGGTCATCCACAGATCCACCCCCACGATGTCTTATGACAGCCGTTCACCAAACGCCCGAATGCTGCAGGTAGGGATGCCAACTCGCTATCCGATATCAGCATCCGACATGATTGAGTCGTGAGGGGATGAGGAATTTTGCGTTTCCCCAACGATGCGGAGAAGCTGAGCTCTGCAGCGCTAGCATCTACAAGTAGAAGTTGGAGGCAGGGACATGCTGATTTGAACGGTAATCGCGGTGAATATCATCGAATTCTGAGACACTTCAAGGCAGGTGGTCGATTATGCAGCTTTCAGACCAATCACGAGTGTTTGGGCCCGGGGCAGATATTGGCATCTCTTCACGAGCCTATCTTGGCATGCTGTGCATGTCTTGGTATCTTGCACACTTCGCTCTCACCGAATGCTTTATCGAGACAATCCTAGTCACTTTGCCATGTCCACCGCTTTTGGCAGATGCTTGTTCTCTACAAAATACAACGATACTTTTGAGTAAGAATTGCGGGTGACCCGTTCATGCAGCCTCTGCGTCAGTTGACAGGCCATTTCCGCTTTGCCGCACGATAGCACTGACACACATCCACAGGCACCTGGCATGCATTCCCCACCGGAACACCCGCAGCTGTGGGAACGAATCATGGCAGCCATGTTGATAGGTTCTCTTGGCTTCACAGGGCCTATGGGCCAAAACGGAGATCAAGGATTGGCTGATAGCATGCCTGTAGACTTGTCTATGCACCGCCGCTGCGTTATCGGTCACATCACACTGCGTGTCTGAGTCGAAAGCTGTGCAAGGTGTGTGAAGAGGAGTTCTCTCACCGGAAAAGCACAATCTCGAAAAGAGACAACAATCGAAACCAGCACATTCAGGCCTCAAAATGTGACGGTCAAGCGCTTGGATGCGATGCAACTTGATGACATGGCTTGTTTCATAGGGCTAGCTCAACCCAGGGGGAATGGGAATTGCACAGCATTGAGTCTACTTCACCGGGAAGCGTAACATCTCGATCGGTTGAAGGAGAATTCTTGCAACAGATCGACATTGTTTCTCCGACTGTACCCACATCAAGCACGACATTCCCCTGGACATCTTCACGCTACATCGAAAGGGAAAGAGAAAAAAACCCCTTGCAGTTTGGTTACCAATGTGTGTTAATTACGCGGCTACAAGTATGACGCTCAAATGTTGTCAATTCCGTCTCTCAGCCGTACAAATGAACCGAAAAATCTGCCAATGTTACTGGACCGGAAAAACTGTCTGCAGTGGGAGAGAGAGAAAAAACGCCCATGTATGCAGCAACCTTGTTAGCAATCTCGATATATTTGCTCCAATTGGATGTCAAAATATCCCCGTCTGTCAAACGACGGCAGGGCTCTTGACATACATGAAGGAAATATGCCTAAATTACCCCACTATTCAACGGCTGCCAATGTTGGCTCGTCGTTTTGTCTTGGTGTGACGTGTCGACAGGAGTTGGCACACACAAACCTCATTTGCATGTTGTCGGCCGCGGCATCTATCCCGGGAACCCCCTTGTATGTCTCACTTTGCAATTCGGGCACCGTAAGGCATGCTGGTGGTGCTGGTAGGAGAGGGGAGCACGGCTAACAGGAAACTTCAACTCGTATCCCGTCTATTATCAGCATCCATTTCACCGTTGCGCTCTCTTCTCTCCATGCCGTTTCGTTTAAGTTTGCCTGCCCGTCACCGTTCCCAACGTCGGCTTGCCTAAAGTGGCACCGCATTGTCCCCTGTGGCCTTGCGGAAGCAGCCGCATCCGAAATGGGGCGTCTCTCCATAGTCCAATCATTGTTCGTTGATGGATGGGACTGTGGTTCTATTTTTCTCTCTCTGCGTTTACCCAAGGCTGTCGCGGCGTTTTGTGGCAAACGCAAATAGGGTGTTTGCAAGAAATGCGATAAATCATTCTTCACCATCCCTGGACAGGCACCGGTCAGTCCCCCTCCCTGCTGCGAACCACCATCCCAATTGGTTCGCGATTCAGCATATCGCGTCAGTGCTCAAATCAAGCTGGTCGTTTACTCGCTCGCACCTGGGTTGCCCTGCCGTTCCCCTCAAAGATCTTCCTGTGGCCCCCTTGTTGGAGGCTTTTTCTTCTTTTTTTTTCTTTTTCTGGCTTGTTTATCCGAGTTCCTTCTTTGTTTTTTTTTGTCGGTAAGACGTGGGGACGGACGGACCCTTTGACGACGGAGTGTCCCCGAAGGTCGCTACAGATACGCAGCAATTACACGCAGCAGGAGAAATGTGTGTGTGTGTGGCTACACCCGTGTGCCATTCCCGTGAGAGACAAAGCACGGGTTGAGATGAATCAGGCGCCGAATCAAACGTGGTTGTCCACAAAACTGAAATGCGATGCAATGCGGGTGCTACATCTCGTCACACAAAAAAGCAAAAAAAGATATCAGCACCCTGCGACGATGCATGAATGCCACACATATTGATGAGGTATCTATTCAATTGTACTTGTACGAGTACAACAATGACCCAGCGCGCCTCGGGAAACAGTCTGGCGGCCCGTCAGGTTACAATCCGCCACCCTCTACTCCAGCCAGCCACTCCATCTCGGTCTTCTCTCTATCCTGATGCCTCGCCAAACCCAAAAGAGGAAATCACCGATAATACGTACAGTTGTATATGCAAGACCCGACCAGCTCCAATGCCCATTCAAGAAAGCCTTGTTCCAGAAAGCCTTGTTCCAGAAAGCCCCCTCCAAAAAAACGCCTTACTCATTCTGAGAGAAAAATGACAAATAGAAAATTCTATGCGGTTGACAAAAGAAAGAACCCCCATCTTGGCTGGGCTTTTCGTGACGGCTGTGTCTCACAACTGAAAGCCAGCTCAAGCGTTCCATCGCATGTGATGATTAGCTTGTCGGTTGCAGTTGCTTGGTAATCTTGACGAGTAGCCTGCCGCCGGGAACAGGTTGACCTCTCATATCCAGCAACTTGATGAAGCGGTATCCCAGCTGAAGTCGGTCGAGTCGGATACACGCCCAAGCGAGACACGGTGAGCCAACGGTCCGAGAGTCGTCTTCGATTTTCAGCCTGTGGGTAGCAACCAGTTAGCTTTTCGTCACAACGTACTGTTTTCGCACGCCCCCTAGGTAATTCTAATTTTCTTCTAATGCATGGAAAGGAAGCGTTGCCATCCGACGCGACTCATGGATAAGGATAACCGACGGGATGTTGTAGGACAATGCAATTATCACGCCAGTATTTCGGACGGTGGTGTAGCAAAACAAAGCACAAACGGCTGCGTGCAGGGTCAAGGGACCCGACACTCTGGATCCGACCGTGCTACGCATCACTTGGGCCCCGACAGACTCCCACGGCAGCCAAACTTTGGTCTCGAGGGAGTTGTCGGTGAGAGCTCTGCCGTTGGAATATGCTTGTCATCGTTCACGGCATGCTGCACACAGCATGCCGGGAAACGAGGCTAGAACATCGCCACAACAAACCAACATATGTTGGCCCGACCAACGTCCGTTGAACAAAAGCAAAAGGCATCATCAAATTGGCATGCAACTTTCCGTGGTATCCAGGAAAGAAAGAGAAACCAAAAAAAAAAAAAACATCAATCACTCACCTAATGAAGCTAAGCTCCTCCACAACCCTGGGGATGTTGAGAAAGTGGAGTTGTGCACCGTTGGGCCCAAAAGTGGGATTTGCTGTTCTGGCCGCCTCTGTCCGCTGCTTGTAGCTAGCTTCGCCGTCCTTTTCCGTCTCGCCAATATGAAGCTCGGCTTTGATTAAGGGGCGGATTGTGCTCCCACTTCGAGAGTTGTCCTCATCATCCTCACCGACTGGGATATTTCGTCCGGCAAGAGCAGTGATGGTGAGGGACAAGGTGTTACTGACCACATCGTCAACTGATGAGGTGGCTTTGTTGCCACTGAGGTATGAATCTGGCTTCAATACCCAACCTTTCTCGTCCGCAAACATGGCTTCATTCAGCATCATGCCCTCATCCATGTTCTGCCAATTCATGGCAACCATCTGGACACCCTTGTGCCAGAAGAGACTGGGGTTTGGGTTGGAGCTGTCGATTCTTCGGCCTGCAGGGAAGGCTCTCATGAAGTAGGATTTGTTGTGTAAAAAGACATCGCTAGGGTCCTTCTCGTGGAGGTCAAGAATCCTGTTCTCACTTATAGAGAAGATGTGGGTAGGCCGTCTCGCTTCTGGGGTGCTAAGGCTCTCAAATCGCTGGCTGCGGGTGTACACGGCTAGATCACCGAGATTCTTGCAAATAGGAACTTTCATGTTGTTATCCTGCATCGGCGGTGCTTGTGGGGGAGAAGAGGCTGATAGCTTCAGTTCCGGCTGTTCATCCTCCGAGGTTCCGTCATCATCAGCGGCAGGCAGAACGACAGGCATGGTGACGGCGTCTTGAGGAGCACAGATTTTGACAGCTGCCCTCTTCACTTTGATGAGAATCTTTTTTCGGAGGTCCTCCAGCTTGGGCACTCGGAATTTTGGATCGCAGCCCTCTTGGGGCTCTTGGATGAGCATATCCCCCCACACTTCCTTCATGATCCTGACCATGATCTCCTGCTGGTTGAGATCGGCATGAACCTCAAGGCTGATGATGATTGGCAAATCATTCTCAACAAAGGCATAATCCCGGATCGTTTCGCATACCTCACGGAAGCCGCATGGGGTCGTCAAGGTCCACCCATGTGTGACAATGGGTTCGTCTTTGGGTATTAGGTTTCGAGGGCGAGGAGTTACCGAGCGCGACTGCTCTAAAGGCTCAAAAGACTCATGAGGGTTGGGGCCGAATTGAAGACTTGATTTACGGGACGCATCGTCGGCTATGGTCCTGCTATGGGCGCTCGTGCTCCTTGAATGATTAGGCTTGGGGCTGCCCAGGTAGTTTCTAGCTGACTCGACCGTATCCCCCACCGTATCACGCACCGCAGCTGCGGCGTATGGCAAATAGCTCCCGTTTATAGCCCGCCCGTGGTCAAGACCATCCGGAGTAGACGTATCGCCGTTCCACACGTCGATTTCGATGCAGCGACAGCCTCTCAGAAGGACCTAATGATGGGCAAGTCAGTATAAAGTGCCTTGAGGGGGGCAGATAGAAACATTAGAGTATAACGTACATTTTTGTAAGCATCGGGCGTGCTCCTCGAGGCTAGCTGGTTGCCTTCGAGGTAGGTGTTGTGGCTACTGTTGATGAAGTAGTTGGTGATGGGTTTCGAGCAGTCCTTTTCAGACAGCTTCTTGTGAATGTCCCAATTGTAATCCCTAGCCAAGGCCAAGAGGAATTCACCATGGTTGTACCTTTCCCTGTCCAGTACGACAGAGGTTTCTCCTTGATCTTCCTTGAGGAAGCGTGTGAATTTCTCCCTGGAGAGCTCTGGCTCGCCACCTCGTAGTTTATCGTACAAGTTTGTGAGGAAATCGAGCATTTCGCGGCTCATCCCGTGGTCCTTCATGAGGCTATCGTAATCGGTGAAGTTGGAGCCTCGCCTATGTAGCTGGCCGGGGCCAAAGATGGTGACACTTTTGATCATGGTCTTGAGGGCGCCGATCTCGGTGTCGAAGATGGATATTGTGTGTGCCCGGCGCGGTTTCTCGGATTTGGGAGTTCGTCGACGATGACGGCGCTAGAAAAGTGAAGACGAACATGTTAGCTTGGATCATATTTCATTTTGGAGAGGGCAGGAGGAGGTAAGGGAAGATGTGACATACTATGAGGCCGCAAAGCAGAGACATGGTAGCGGTTGTTGGAGTTGTCTTGGCTAGATACTGGTGTGACCGTTGCGACGGGTGTTGGGGTTATATGTTCGGCGGCGAGAGAGTATCAACCGCTCTAGGAGGGTTGGCGAACCATGGGGTGTGGTAAGTCCTGGCGACTGGAGGAGGAGGGTCGAGTCGATGTCGTGTGTAGTTTATCGTGGGCTGCCCACTGGCAAGGCGAATCAGGGACGGATCCCCTTTGGGACGAACGAGGCGGCGCGGGTTCGATCTCGCTAGATTCGATGGGTGAAGATGAAATGCGATTCAATGCAGATGAAACTGGGGGAGATGAACAGCTGTGCAAGAAAAAGAAAAGAAAAAGACAAGAATGAGGCGATGAAGAAGGAAAAGAGGAAAAAGAAAGAGAAGGCTATGCAAAAGAAAGGATTTGTGTGTGTGTTGAAGAAAAGACGTTGAGCTGCAAGCTGCAAATGCTTGGTCCGAAACAGAAGATACGGCACACACAATCTACTCTGTTAGGCTTTGCTGCTAAGGTAACTCGGTGGGAGCTTTCTTTGGAACGATGGACGGCAGCGACTTAAAGCGACCCGCAGCCTTGCCTTGCCGCTGACGGACAGGTCCGCACCGTGCACCGTGCGAGGAGAAAGCGGAAGCGCTTGATTCTTAGAGGTGCTGAAACGATTCGCTGGCTCCTCTCGGGAGGGGGAGGAAAGGGCTTAAAGCAGAGAAGAGAAGCAAAGCTACCGCGAGAGGTAAGAGGGAGATGGTGGGAAGAGTTGAGGAGGGAGACAGTGTGTGATTATGCAGACGGGGACTTTGTTAGCGGGCGCCCAATTCGTTGGGCGAAAGGGTGATGACAATGGCGATGGGTGATGGGTGATGGGTGATGGGGACAAACAAACAATTACAGTGCCCGAAAAGATGTCCCTTTCCATCACCGAAACGTGAAACAATTGTCGTGGTGATGATTTGCTGTCTCTCGGCCATGTACATTCGAGGCCATCCAGGCAGCCCGCTAGGCCAGCCAGCACAGCAGGAACACACACAGCCTACCAACGAACAGCAAACAAAACGACCAAACACACTCTTTTTTTCCTCCTTCTTTTCTTTCGGGTCCAACGTGCATATGGATCCAGGGGTCCCTTTTTTTCCCTCTTCTCGTTCTGGGTCGTGGGTCTGGAGCTCCCTCTTCTTTTTCTGGGGCGAAGGATGATTCGATTGGCACGCTCTGGCCGGATGGATGGACTGGGTGGACTTGGTGGAGTTGTAAATAAGTGGGTAGTGGGTTGATGGCAGTGGATGGGGTGGATGGGTGGGTTGCGGCTGTAAGTGTCAGCGGGTGCTTGGTTTCTGTTTGGGTGTCAAGCACAGGGCTGAAGAATGGAACATGGATTCATTGGATGCGTTCCCTTGAAGGGATTGGATGGCGCAGCAACAAAAAAATCGTACCAGGTACGTACCTACGAGGTAGTATGAAACGTTTTTGTGCGTAGAGATGAGTAAGGATATACCGAGGCTCGTACAAGTTCTAAACGTACAAACTACTGGAACCCGATTTGGCTCACCGACTACGATGTACCTCTACTCTACTCTGTACCTGGTTTTTGTGTGGTTGGTTCTGGGGAGAGGAAGGAGGAGAGGGAGGGAGAAAAAGAAGAAAAGAATTGATTGAAAATCAAGCCACGATGGCAAATTGCAAGGCACTATCTCATTCTTTTTCCTTTCCTTCTTGAATTTTTTCCCTCTTCATCCATGCCTTGAATGTACACATTGCAAAACGCACAAGGTTGATGCTTCGGTGAGGGAACTGCCCCAATGGTGTTACAATAGGCGCCTGTACATGTATCTACTGAGGTACTTACCTGACTGAACCAGGCTACCTCTCCCCTCCCCAGACATACATACAGGTTTTGTCTGGTGTGCTGGCAACTTCTCGCCCTGTCAGTATCTCCTCCTCCTTCTCCTCTCCCCAACCAAGCTCCCCATCGGAAAACAAGAAGGGGAAGAAGAAGGAGAAGAAGAAGAAACTAAGCTTTTTTCTTTCCTTTTTCTTTTTCAATTGACGCCTAAGCCTCCTAGCACTGTGGCACAAAGGGCGTGGCACCGTTTGGACCTTGGCGGGTCTCCCTCACTCATCCATGGATCCATGGATACCTTGTGTGAGTGGAGAAGTGAGATTCAATTCATCCAACTGAAGATTACTAATTGGTATCAAATCCAAGGAATGGCCATTCACCAGTGTCACATCGTAAGCAGAGCCTCACACCATGCCTCCCATTCCCTCTCTGCCTCCCTCTCTCTCCTCAACTTTGTTTTTTTATTTGTGCCGTGCTTACGCCCCCCCCCTTCTCCCTCGCTGAGTCAAACTGCAAAGCAACCCCAAAAGAGTTTTGTTTCCGCTGCATGCGTGCACACTCCGTTCCTCGTAACTCGTTATTACTCAGCTTTTTTCCCCGCCATGGGCAGGGAGCACGAGGCACAAGTCCGCTCGTGGGGCTTTGAAAACGTCTTCACGTGGACTGATAGCCCGTAGGTCTATCTGTTTTCAATCCTTCGCAGCTGTTGCGATAAGTCATCGTCTTGCCTTCTCCCCGTTGATTTTCTTCCCATCCACCAGCTAAATGTAGTTACTAGGTAGTATAGTACATACCTACTCTCTTTAATCACTCCGATTGCTTGCATGCTTCTCTTCTATTCTGCATCCCCATCCCCATCCCCTTGCTCTACGTCATACAAAAGAGTAGAAACTATTGAATTTTTTTTTTGCTGAATTGTGGAGTGGCTGTGTCGTGTCGTGTCTTTGGGTGTCTTGTGTACATACTCCGTGTCTTTTGTTTCTGATCCTAATCTGGTACCCGTCCTTGCAGGAACCACCACTACGCCCCGCACTCTCATAGCGGGCTGACAACACATCTGATTGTCAACGGCGAAATGACTCTGTGGTATCCAGAAGAAGAGGCCCGCAACAGGGTCAAGTATGGAGTTGGATCAAGGGTAGATGTTGAGGCGGGGAGAGTTCACGAGGTCCGGATTGGGAGTCAGGGCTGCACGTATGTGATTGGTGAGTAACTCTAGACGACTGTGGAGGGAAAGCGTCGGCATTGAATGTGTGTTTTTTGTTTTTTTACCATTTCCAACTCTAAATTGTCGATTCTTTCCATAACTGGTTTACATGGCTTAGCTTGACTTTCTGACAAACAAACTCTGGTGTTGATGATGATGATGGTGCATCGCTAATTTGTAAGCCCATAAATCTGCCACTACCGGGTAATCCAATCGTTACAAGAACGCGCGAGTGATGACAATGCAATTAGGTCATGAAGAGAGAATAACAGTTGATTTGTTTACTTTTCATTTATTGGGCATACAACAATATATTAATGCGCCATCAAAAACAAAGCTGTATGGCAACACTCTGCATGACTGCGCCGCCAGGGTACTTTCAAGGTTCATCGCAAGGCGCCCCTCCAAGGTTGCCAGATGAGCCCTTCATGGATGTCGATGCGGGTCGTGGAGGAGAAGCTCAAACTGCAGTCAACTATTGCGGCAACTCATTTGTTTTGTGCTCAAATTCTGTGTTAGTATGGCGCAGAAGTCACTCGCCATGCCATCTCCTTTCATTATCGACCAATGATGAAGTGAAATTAGATTAAATTAAATGGTGTAGCGCAGCAATGCATGCGATAGGACACACTATACCGTTACAGCTACTGCTGCTGCTGCTGCTGCTCGTGATGAAAATCTTCAATTGACTGACCCATCGTACAAAGTAGATACGTCGCATGCAATGACGGAACGAGGCTGCAGGTAGACATAGCATAGCCAGGGCCTCGGTCAATTGGAAATGGAAATGGAAATCGTGAGGCTGCAATGGCGACTTTTGTTTGTGGCACTGCTCGCCCGTGTTGAGGGCAGTGCTTGTTTTGCCGATAAGCCGACAACCAGTTCTGCTGCTGCATATTGTTCAAGAGAAAGGGTGATAATGCGTGCATGCATTGCCCCGGAGAAAATCGTTTCTTTCAGTGTGTATATAAATAATCAGTCGACTGTTGCATGTACGTGTAGGTATGCGTTGTAAGGGGACGGGACTTCAAGATGCTACGAGAATGGGAAAGTGCCAGTTTTTCGGAGTATCTAAGTTAACAGGTAGGAGGTCGAATACGCCTTCTGCTGAAAAACCCATGACATGCCTGGTACGGAGTAGTGTTTCTCAAATTAAAAGTACCTTTTTACGTTTAGTCTTTTTCGTATCGCCCACATGTTGTCCCCCCCCCCCCCCAATTTCCTCTCCCCTCCTCCAGCTTCACACCTACGATGCCCCCTCCCCCCAAGCAAAGCAGAACCAATCTTGGCGCGAACTCTGCAACGTGCTCTGACTTTTTCTTTTTGTTTCCCTTCCTCTTGGTGTTGTTTCTTCTGAAGCGCTGAAACAATTTCGTTGGGGTCAAGGCGCTTTGGCGCTCGCCTTGACTCGTTCCGCTGTGGATGGATGGAGCACCACCCCCTACTTGCTCTAGTGGAACCAGTCATTGTCGTTGCATCTCGACATTGCGTCCAACTTGGGTAATGATGCTCCATCCACCCGCTGCGGCATCAACGTCACTGAGATGCGCCGCGTTCTGGTCCGAGATTCTCTGAACTAGGCTCCCTGTTTACGGTCCCGCTTGCTGTCTCCGTGTTCGTTTCAGCGTGCCCACTCTATCAATTGATGATCAAACCACGTCTTCCATCATCATCACCATCGGAATAAACAACAGATAGACAAGAGCAACAAGAAGAAGATGAAGAAAAAGAGCCATCTTCTGATCATTGACACGACGGTAAATCTCGTGTTGAGGTGAGACAAGGTCGAGAAACAAAGCGAGCCCGCCGCCCATATACCATCACGAAATGAGCAGTCACACCTAATGGCGATGGTTCTGACTTGGGTGCTTCGCTCGTGGAATGCCGAGTCGGTAGCTACTGAGCACTAGCAATTTTTGTTTTGTTTTTAGCCCTTTGGTCTGATTTCCCAGTCCAGATAACTGCTGTTGGCACTGGTGGTGTAATCTAATTATAGGGCGGCTTCACCATGTTCTCCTGGGAGGGAGACTTAGCCCATCCTGATATCTGGCTCTTCTGAAAACAGTCGTGATGAAGATTCGACAAGTCTCAGAAGCACAAAGATAAGATGCGTTCGTCTTGGTCATACATACTGCCTATGCACCAGCAACCAAAGCAAATTCAAACAGACGCCCCCGGAATAACAACGTTCGCTCATGTCTCACGACGACTGAGACCCTTGGGGTGCTGCGTGATGGTCAGGGATCATCACAAGGATCCATCTCGCTCCTAATTAATTACCCCTGTCCAAGTGGCCAGGGAGCTCTAACAATTCCATCAGTGGCGCTCGGAAATTGCGGAGTAGCAACAGAATGCCATGCAGGCTAGAGTCAATGATGGGATGATCAATGTGATGAAAAATGTTGTCCTCGTCACCAATTCATCATCTATGCCTTTTGACTCCTCTTCATGTTCTGCTTCTTCATACTTTAATTCAGCAAGCCGACTTGAACCGTCGACTTCGTTCCAGTCGTTACAGCTCAGCAAGCAATCAAGCAAGCCCCGGGCCGGTTTCGCTTCGCCGTTACCATCGCCGAAACCAGTTTGAGGCTCGATTGTTTTTTTACCTTTATTTTTTTTGTGTTTTGGCTCAAGCTGCCACTATTGAGCGCCAGTTCGCCCAAAAGCAGCCTCATCAACTTGTGGCGACCACTCGATGCCGAGAAGCCATAACAACATACAAAAGTCAACGCCTCGCTCACCCTGAGATCGTGCCAATCGCTCAACAGCATCCTCTCTCGTTTTTATTTTATTTTACTTCAATTTGTCTGACTTTAGACTCGTCAATCGTTACGACCCAATCATCAAGACACACACACAGGCACACAGTACGGTATGGCTGCGATAACATTCGACTTCTAGCAGATTCACGATTTTCGGCCAAAGGAACTCTTGCCCTTTAGTAGAGCCCATAGCCTTCTTGTTCTTTGCCCACTCGCCGCAAAAAAACAACAATTCAGGAGCACATATTGTGACTCTGATCGCCCCACGCTCTCGTTTTAAGATGGGAAACACAGCTTCGTCCGAGGCATCCCGCAAGATTAATCTGAAATCTCAGAAACTATCCAAGCCTCGTGCAGCAAACAATGTACCAACAAACGGCATGCTGAGCCACAGTAGCCTGTCTATCGGTAGCAGTGCTCGTTACTCCAGTTCCTATCTGGCTGCATCCCTTCCAATTACCCCGGTTGACCCCCAATTCCCCGGAGGAAACGCGATACCGGAAGATGCGATTCAGGAACATCAGGGATCCTCAAGGCGACTCTCTAGGCGAGGATCTCAATGGATGAGTGAGACGCCTGTACCGCCCGTGCCAGAATCACCTCTCCTCGATACCAGAGACGGAAGATGTCACTCGTTTTACGCAGACCCCCGGGCAGCGCGTAGGCAGAGCAGAACCAATTCGGTAATTTACAATGATGCCGACCCCCTCTTACCCGGACGCAAAGGTTTGTTTCATCGCCACGATTCCCAACGAGTCAAGAATAACTAACTAACTGGCGCAGCTGGCACGGTCTTCGTCTGGAAAAGCGTAGATCACTACAGAGCGAAAGCCAATATGGGCTTCGGAGGCTATCGGGAGTGAACCCTGATATCTTACAGGAGATTCAGGCCGCAACTGCAGAAAGCTACCGCGAGATGCAGCAAATGACACAAACTGCGAATCGTACCCCTCAGCAGGGTCAGGTTGCAGGTGGCAATCTTCCTCGAGCCAATTCGGATCTATCAATGTATGCCCCAGTGCGTCGACGCTCCGTCATTCAGACTCCAGGCATAGCGACACGGCAAGAACGTGAGACTCTTCCCTCAGCCCCAAACAGATCAAAGTCGAAATCTCGGAGAAGCCTGCCGCCCCCGGCATTAGAGCAACCAAGCTCCCAGTTATCCAGGGCCAAAGCCCCAAAACGTATTTCTATGCCTCCTAGACCTGCAGAAATTCAGCCGCAGGAACGAGCAGCCACTCCGTGCGATTTGGACTATCAACAACTGGGTGGCCACAAGTTTGGATCGCTCAGGATCACAAATGGTTGCCCCTCAAGCCCTGCACCAGAGAAGGGTCAACGACCATCCTCAAGACCGGACTCAAGACCACGTTCCTCCTATGCTAAGGACGTTGTGACAGAAGCACAGTACCAAGCAGGTGGAAGGGCTGCGCAACTGAAGACCCAAAATAGGTCTGCCAATCCAAACGTAAATCTGTTTGTTGAAAAACAATCTCGTGATAAGATCCAACAGATTTCGAGTGCACCGCCTGCCTTGAATCCTGTGATGGCAAATGAAAAGAGGCCGAGGCGGAGTCCCATCCCCGACTTCTCAGGCTCTCCTCAGATTAACATTCAGCCCGCCTTGGCGAACGATCACAACATTACTGAGCACAGCCAACGACACCAACAACAGACAATCACCAAGAAGAGCTCAAATTCTGCAATGACCTGCGGCAGAGGTCATCTCACCCCTTCCCGTGAGAGTAACCTGAGTCGGTCTGACAGCGGCGTTGGCTCAACATCATCCGAGGCGTCACGGCAAACTCTATCCAAAGCAGACAGTGGCTATAGTTCAAACGTCTCTCTACGATCACTCCAGAGCTCAAGTCAGCTACAAGAATTCAGCAAATCACTCCATCCTGATGCTGGCAGCCAAAATCTCTACAACCCAAAGCTTCGGCGCAGTTCAGAAAAATTGACTCCAAACCCTGCTGGATACGACAGACTTGGTAAATCGAACAACCGAAGCTTTTCTGCCGGTGGAAAGCCGATTGCAACAGATGACTTCTTCCAAGATACACCAAAGGCTACTCGAACTTCAATCCCGGAAAAAGAAACAAAATCCAACGGACGTTACAATCGAGGATCAAATATTCCCCAGCGGTTTTCTCACCGAAACGAGCCGAGTAGGACAACACTCAATACTATTCTTAGCGTTGACAGCACCACACCTCAAGTTGGCGATGATATTCGTGATGTTACTTTCGAGTCACCTCCGCGACCAGCTAGTTCGTTAAAGAAACGACGATCTTTTCATGCTGTGGCAGATTTTGCCCAAGCAGCAACATCCAAAATACCCTCCTTGAAGCTTCGAAACCGAAAGTCTGCTACGGATAATCCATTTAAGCCAGAGCAGAAACTGTCCACCGAGAAGGTTGATGGACGCAGAACTGCGCCTGAAAACCTCGAGCACAGACAGCGTGGTCTCGATGGTAATCTGTTCAGCTCTACCAATCCTTTCCGAACCGAAAAATCGCCAGCGAAACCCCCATCTGAACCAAGCCGAACGCCCCCAGGCTCTCGAGGTCGATCTCAAGCTCAGGCCTTGCGCGGTCGGGCTTCGGCCCCAGACCTCTATCCATCGACACCCAACCAAAGGCCAACTTCATCTGAGCGCTCCCCACATTCGAAATTAAGGTCACAGTCGCCGAAAGTCCAACGATCTCGAGGTATGATGGATTCAGGTGTTCCACCGCCAATCCCAGCACAATTCAGGACATCGCAGTATATCGCTTCCCTACCGCGACCCCCTTCCCAGATTATTCAGCAGGGCACCGCGCGGCCATTTTCGGTACAGAATCCCGAGATGTTGGCACACGACCCCAACTCACAATGGCAGCGTGAGTATATGGGAGTAGGTCAAATCCCATGGCGCCGTTCAGTCGTGCGTCCCGGTCATTACTCAGGCGCAGTTGCCCCTGGGCATATTGATCAGCAAAGCCCACAATATCTCGCTCTACATAGCTACAACCCTCCAGCTCACAATGGCGTTCCTATTCGAAGCTGAGGGTCATTACAATATTGCATACAAGTCTACTTTCTTCTTCTCTTCTCGTTCTCTTTTCTTCTCTTCTTTCAATGAGTAATCACCTTCCTTTCAAAGATACCACAATCTTTTTCATTCTTTTTCATTTAGCATGATGTTTATGCTCAACTAGCGAAGCTCAGCCTAGTCAACTTTCTTTCTTCCTTCATTTCACATTCATCATGAACTCTTTCAAACAATGTCATCACTGGCTGACGCCATAATCCACTCCCTGTATTACTTGCTTTTCCCCTTTTTCTTCTTCTTCTTTCGAATATTGATGCACTGTAAAAGTTTCATCATCTTCTTCTTCTTTTAGCCAGTGTACTATCAAGTATATTTTTTTCAGCATCCTTGACGTGTATATATAGCATGGGTTTGATAAATATGGGAGCCTGGGGTGGGGATTGGGAAATTTGATCAAGGATTTCTTCGATCTGAGGACTGAGGGTGGAATGAAATATCTGGAGTATATACCCCCTGAAGGGCCTGAGTAGGCCGGCAATGCAAATGTTGGATGCTGTATTATAGAGCGTTGAATGGACATAATGACATATTTTCATCCCGAACTCTCCAAGGTTTAGGAACGTGTACCTGAATTCAATTTGAGTATCAAAACGTTAAACCTATAGACTAACAATGTTTCCATCCTCTTTTCCATTTTGCGCTCGTGATTAGTATGCTCCATGCCTCTTGCTGTACGCCGGACCTTTGACCAATTCAACCCTCTCTCGACTTGTCAATATGGGCGAATGGGCTTTGAGCTTCAACCCGGGTACCTTTGCGCCGTGGCTTTCGAGGGCCCAGAGACCCAAGCCGATCCAGTTATCTCCATGATAGTCCAAAATGCCCTCCGGAACGGGGAACTCAGTCTGAGGGCCAATGTTACCGACGTATTTTCCGTATTGGAAACCATTAACGTAGAGTAATGCCCGGTAAGGGGCAGCATCAGTAGTGTTGTCGAAGACAAAAGACAGAGGAATGTCGTATCTATTAGATGGGAGATCAAGAGATAGTTTTGCAGAGTAGAACGCAACACCGGCATGGGGTATGCCGTCGTAAGGCGATCCGCGTTCAAACTTATCCAGAGGAGGGGATGCAAGGTGGTAGCCCTGGCGTTCAAAGAAGAGACCACCTTCATTTAGAGGTCCGCGGAATTTATCTTGGTAGGATTCACCTCCAAGATTGCCCGTGATTTTCCAGGGCGAAATGGGAATCTTCTGGCCATTAAAGGATGAGAGCTGGTAGTAGAGAATGCCGCGTGGGAATTTGATATCATCGAGGCCAAGGTTAAAGTCCTCGTTGAGACCAGTAGAGTCCACAACCACAGTCAGGACATACTTTTCGTTCTTTGAAAGATTAGTTAGTTTGTATGTTGAATCGTTACTAGCATCGCGGTCAGTGCCCTTGAAGCCCCCAATGAAGGTGCCATTCAGCCAGATAGAACTCGCAAATGCATTCCCTCCTTGAGTTATAAGCTTTAGCTCAGATTCGGCTGCTTGTGCCGTGAAGTAACCGCGGAACACAAGTGTGCCTGTGTTGAATCCGTAATCGGCGCCATAGAGCGAGACTGGGTTCGTCAAAGGAGCAACGGAGTTGTTAGATGTGGTATGATCAGCCAGCGGCCACAGTTTATCATCGTAGTCCTTCTGCACTTCTGGTAGTGAATCTAGACGGTACCACTGGAGGGCGGACAGATCTGGAACTTGAATGCTCGGTAGCTTAACATCAGGCTTTGTGATCCAGTCGCCCAAGAATGACACGGTGTGATTGACCTCTTCCCCATTAATCTTCAGTTTTGTGGCACCTTTTGGTATGCCAATAATTTCGATGGATGTCGAGACGTTGAAGTCAGCCTGAAGGGATAACGTTGAGCCCTGGAGAGAGACTGAGCGGATAAGATAGCCTCCGTTGACAATGACAGCTTCGGGGTTCATTAATGAGCTACCATACGCTGACTGTTGGCCTTTTCCTGGGAGTGTAGGGACCCAATAGTTGTATGCAGCATTACGATCTGCGCTGCTTGTCAGCAATGCATCGTTCAATATCTCCACCACGGGTGCTAATGATTTGTTACTCACCGACCAAGTAAATATCCAAATTGTCAAATTGAACGACGGCTCTGGTGGTAGATGTCTTCCATTGCATAACGACCATTGAATCCGTCATTCTTTTAACAACTATCCCATCGCCTTCTACCATGTTTATTTTGGGGGCAACCTTGTTGTTGAAAGGATTTGTCAAAGCTAACTCGTGCAATTCGTCTGCTCCACCATACAGAATGAGGACCGTTCTGTCAGCAAATTTCTTCCATGTGAAGATCTCCGCAGTAGAATACAACAGATTGTAGTCGCCAACTGGGTAATCAGTAACGTGAAACTTGGAGTCGCGACCATGCAGACTAAGACTTCCGCCCAATTGTGGTATAGAGAGCTCTCCGGCAGAAGTAGGGAGTTTGAGTTTATAAGATGCAGAGTCAGTGGTTGTATGATTTGTATGACGTACGACAAAGAAATGGCCATGCTCCTTGGCCAGGAGGGGAGTAATTGTGACGTTTTTGTTATCACTGTAGACTCCTTGGGTCAAGTTACCGGCTGCGGCAACTAGATAACCTGGTGAGACTTTCATGAACTGCCCTTGAAGCTTGAGTTCAGAGTATTTTTCACGATCGACGGTGCGATCTTCCCTGATGCTCTGTCGATTTTTCTAGTTAGTCCAATTTATTCCAGTAATTCAAATTGTTTATTTAACTCACGGCAGCGTAGTCATAAGATGTATAACCTCCCGGGTGTCCGAGGTTCCCCCAGTTTGTACCGCCAAAGATCTAGCAATAGTATTCAGCTTTATTCATAATCGGTGAAGAAAATTGTTATAAAAGAAAGGGGCCGACATACCATATAAATGTTGAATATTGTGACGCCCGCGGCCATGTTATTTTTATAGAATACTCTGACAAACTCATGGTTTACCAAACCAGAACATTGTTCAAAGCCCCATCCTCCAAATGGGTCAAAAGAACCGCCTTGAAACTACAATGTGTTTTAGAATCGTATCAACACCAAATGAGGGTATAACACTAACCTCAACCAATGAGAATGGTGTCTTTGGGCTCATCTGAAGATGTTTGCTCCGGAAATCCGTAGGCAACTCGTTTGCAGGCCAGACAGTCGGTTTGGCCTATTCAGTCATCAGTAAAATGTAACTACCCAATGATTTGTAAGATCTTGACGTACGCAGTCAAAACCAGCCGGGTAGCTATCGTGACCCTGTTACAAATACTCAGCACAAATTGACTTGGGGAGGTGTTGATCGTAAGTCATACGTAAATATCTACGGATCCAATACCAGTCCCTGGGGCGCCGATATTATTAGCGTAGGCGTCGTTGTTGATTAGTGGAACGGTGATTCCGGCATTAAGAGCTTGGTCGATTACGTATTGCATATACTTGTGGTTTGGGAAAATGATATCGCCCTGACCTCGCGTATACTCATTTTCTGGTTGGTACAGAATAACCGGACCGCCATTTGTGATCTGTGCCTTGGCAATTTTCTTTGAAATACTTGCCATATAACTGAAGTAATGTTAGTTTGATTGCCGAGGGCTTTGAGGGGAAAGTAGATGTGGATTTCAGCCTTACTTGTCCGTTGCGTTCAGATAATCTGGAGCATCTGTCCTCAAAGTGCCTTTTACTCTTTGTAGCCAGCCCGGAAACCCACCACCAGAGACCTCAGCATTGATATAGGGTCCCGGACGTGCCAGTAAATAAATTCCAGCCTTGGTCGCAGCGTCAATGAAGGTGTCAATGTCGAAGATGCCGTCGTCGTGGAATTCGCCCGGCTTGCCCTCGAGAAGTGCCCAGTCGGCGTAAAATGATACCGTATTGAAACCCAATGCTTTTACTTTCTGAAAGATATCGGAATAGAGCGAAGGTACAGGTAGGCGGAATGGATGGACTTCGCCGGAGAAGATCATGACTCGTTCGCCACGGATAAAAAGAGAATGCTCATCCCAAGTAACCAGATTCTGGCGCGGTTGGCGCTTCGTAGCTTCGTGGATCATATCTGAAGGTCGGCCACCACGTCCAGCAGTGCTCATGGCATTGCTGCCGATTGAGACGGCGGCAACCGCGGATATCAATCCGGATAGCTTCATCGTGGTTGAATGCTTCTCACTGCTCAGCGACCTCACTTGATTGACTGTCCGCACCCGTGATTCGGAAGGAGAAGAAGAAGAAGAAGAAGAAAACAGAATGCTTGAAGTATGTCGTAGTAGTTAGAGAGCAGCGAGAAATCAAGTTTTTAAAAGCTTCGGTCGTCTGGGAGCAGAAGAGGTGTGGATGCAACGGAAGGAGACCCCGACGTTCCATCGCATTACACATAGTTGGGTAAGTACTAGGTAGTGTCACCTTGACGGATGAACCTGCTCATTGTTGGCATATTTACCAGGTACCCTGATCCTGGCCTTTTTTCTTTATGGAATGGATGCAAATGTTGGAGTAGCAACGGTGAGAAGTGGTGGTGGTGGTTGGTGTTCCAAAGGTAAAAAGCATGTTGCTCGTACCTTCCGAATTTTTGTTTCATCAATCCATAGATGTCTGTATTTTACCAAACAGCCACCGCAATCACCATCACCAGCCACGAATCGAATTATACTACTTGCTAGCAAGATTTGAAAATAGGTTTCTTCTTTAGTATTATATTCATATTAAAATGAGAATGCGAGAGCGTGAGATGTAATTGTATTTGCTTGATTGGTCAAAGGGACAAATACAGACAAACAGAAAGAGAGAACTATTGGGGCTGCAAAGGAGCAGCTTCTTCCTCTCTCTCTCTTTCTCTTATCCCTCGGTTTAGAAAGCGCGGGGTTGAGACATTGCAATTGCCTTTGCAGTGGAGAGTGAGACCCAGCTAAGAAAATGTTCATTACGACGGTGATTTCCTCATCTTGCAGATCGCAGAGGGTCTAAGGTCCTGTGTGGCCTGACCAACACAGGGGAGGAGAAAATGACATTTGACTTGGCAAATTTGCCTTAAGCGAGAGGAATTGTGCCGTCGGGTATGATTGCATGCCGCCGTCTTGATTGCTCCTACGGGGTATTCTTATCGAGAATTCTCAAATGTCCAGCCCGCATCCTCGAGAGCCAGCTGGATAAGACCTGCAGGAACCGTATCTCGCCTCCAAATCTTGCCATCCTTCATCACAAAGATGACCTTGCGAAGCGCCTCATTGTCGGCCCGAGGATCCGAGTCCAATGCGATGACATCTGCCCGTGCGCCTCTGGCTAACCACCCAAACTGGTAACCACAGGCATCTTTGCCGCACGCTTCCCATCCGCCAACCATGCACGCCTCCAACACGTCTTCCACGGGGATTCCCGCCTCAATCATGAGTTCCATCTCTCGAACCCCCTCACCATGGTTAAAGACTCCCGTGTCACCACCAGCGGCTAAACGGACGCCAGCGTCATATGCCTGCTTGACAAACTTTTGCATTGAAGCAAGTTCTTGCTTGTGCATTACCTCAGTGGCAGCCAACGTCGGCACATAGATGCAGTCGTTCTGCAGCATCTCTTGTATCAACTCTGCCGAACCACTCTCTCCATGCTCAATACTTGTCACGCCTGCTTTGGCTGCCATGATTGCTCCCTTTGTCGATCCAGCGTGACAAGCGACCGGCAAATTAGCCAGTTTCGCCTCGTCTACGATAGCATTCATTTCTTCCTGCGTGAACATGATGACCTGAGGGTTCGCATTTCTAGGTGCATGTGGTATCCCTCCAATGTAGGGATGCGTTTGCAGCGGAGGGAATCGCATGACTTTTCTCCGGTAGTCTGCGTAAAATTTGATCACATCGGCGCCATCTGCAACTCGTCTGCGGACGGCACGTCTTACACCAACTGGCCCGTCACAAGGGTCAGATATCTGAGGGCCGGTGACGCCATTTGCTGCATTCTCGGTGCGTACTTCATAAGACCCAGTGCTGGTGAGCGCATGCGTAGCTACAAAAAGGCGAGGGCCAGGAGCGAGGCCGCGGTTGATGGCATCCCTAAGGCTTACATCAAAGGCACCCATGCCCTCAGATCCAAGGTCGCGGTAAGTAGTGTAGCCAGACACAAGAGCTCTGCGAGCGTGAGTAGTTGCACGAATTGTTCGCTCAACAATGCTTTCGTCTCGCATCTGTTCTTGTGCGGGTCTCTCTCTACCATCTTTATTAGCTACACGATTAGATGCTCTGATAGTGTCATCACCTACCTATATGAATGTAGAAAGATGTGAGTATGGGCATCTACAAAGCCAGGCATGACAACCTTGCCCCGTAGATCTATGTCCCGCTCGTGAACAATGGGATTGGAGTCATAATGGTAAACATCGACGACGCATCCAGATGCCGGGCAAATGACAATTGACATATTCCGCCTAAATAGCTTCAGTTTTGGATCGAAAAGAAGGCTCGTATGAATGGTAAACGGCGCTTTTGGGTCGATGCTGCCCGCGTTACTAATCGACGGCGTTGATCTCTGGACAGAATCATCCACTTCCATAGTATGGTTGGCCCCCCTTCGGAAGGAGTTTGATAGAGGTCTGAACAGGTTGATTATGCCATTCTAGAACTTCTCATGTAGGAGGTAGCAGTACGGATATGGAGACGGGTGAGTGGATATTGATGTTGTAGGTTTCATATTTGACTTGCTTCTGTGCCGCTGGTATGTCCTCTGTAGGTCTTGGTATTTTAAGATATAGGCCAAAAGAAAGCTGGAAAGCGGTGGCATATTTACGGCATACATGAAAGAATGCAAAGCGAAAATCCACACACAAATAAGCTAATCTACTAGCTTAATTCAACAGCAAATAATTTTATTGTATTTTTTTCTTTTTTCTTTCTTTTTTTTCGCGGTCGATGAATTCATCTGAGTTTGCGTAATATTACCAATCACTCGCTACGTAGTTTTATCAACGCCATCGTGTTTGAGTCTAGGGTAGGTTGCTAGGCCTGTGGTGAAACCGAAACGAATCATTTATTAGGCCTTATCTTTACGACTCTATATATTGTAAATTACCCATCTGAGTCGCACATTATGTGTAATGGCTTACCCAATGTGGAATTCCGTCCAAGTGTTTGAATGTCTATGTGTGTGAGGTATAAGTGAAATCCAATTTGCTGCGTTGTGCCCTGCCTTTTCCTCGGCGTGTTACTCTGCCTTGCAGGCTTGATATCCCGGACAGCACTCTGTCAAGCAAACACAAAACGTCGTCGTGTTACGAGGTTTTATGTCAAGACACTCTATAGCAATCTCAACCTCAGCCGAAATTTCAAATCTTTATTATATATTAGACGCCTAACATCTTCCTAAACCACCATTCCTTGCCAGTTCGCCTCAGCTTTCTTGGCATAGTTGCTATCGCGTTAATGCAACTGCAGGTCCTCTAAATGGCAATGCCGGAGTAGTATTGCTCTCGACCCAAGGTAAGGATCTCAGTTCAAACATTCTAATTGATAACTATCTAAAGAGAAACAGGCTATTATCTACACGATTTCAAGGCGAACACAAGCTAATGAGGGCCAGTGAAAACTCGTCAAGCCTCGAAGCCTCGAAGTCTGGTTCATTTGATTCTGAAGACTACCGACGCGGCGACCATGAAGGTGTTGTTCGTAGGGTAGAGGTCCAGTGTGTCTCAGATTGAATCGATATTATCGCAGTTTTATATGAAAGGAATAAAAAAACACACCATTTAATGCAAACAAGTCCAGTACGCCGGATAAAAAGGTCGTAGAGGATTGCAAGGCAGCAAATAAAATACCTTTAATTACCCTCCCGGCCCGTAATGATGAGGCCACAAAATTTTCCTTTTTCAAGAGTCAAAGACCAGCACCAACGGGATGCATTCCCTGCTCCTGCATTTGGTGGCACCCCTCTGTGGCCAATGTGCGGAGAGGATAGTCGATGAAACACACCAAGATGCAACAGCAAGGAGTGATATCCATGCATGCAATAACAAAAAATGTTACTCTTTTGGACATGAGCCGACAATGAGATGGCCAAGAAGCAACTTGTGAAACATGAGTAAACACTTCAAGAGGTCCAGATGGGCCGGTTGCGGGCGATGGAAGCTGATCTGTTCAAGCTCGAGTAAAAGTGAACTGACACTTGCGTAAAGCTCAGGAGCCTCGTGAGCTTGGCGGGGTTATGTAGGGTGCATGGAGGGTGCATATTGGGTGTCACGCTTCCAAAGGCGCGGCGGTGGTGTCAATACACAAGAAGCCACACTCTACCTTGCAGTGGCTGATTGCTTCATCTTTTATGGCATGTAACATGCATGTGAATCGATGGCTGCGCTGTTTTGTGTGGTTGCGTGGCCCTTTAACACACATGAGAAATAAAACCAACCAATGACGAGCTTCTCAATGTTTTATGGTATCGTGACATCGTCGGCATGGTGGCCGTTGAATAAGAACCATAGGAACAAGTTGGTTTGTTGGTTGATTAAAGCTTTGGAAGCTTTGATGCTTTATGCCTGCTAAATTTAGCCCTGCAACCGACTCCCTAAACTCAACAAAATACCGATCCTAAGACTCCGACCTGATAAGCGGCGTGAGAGAGAGAGAGAGTGGTTTCGCAGCAATCTTGATGAGGCTGATTCGGAGGCGGTTTCATAAGTCGGCAGCGGTACTTTCATTTCTATAGTATTTAATATAGGTTGGTATGTTCATGCAAGGGATAAGAGACAAAATTTATTATTCCAAGGACAAGAAGATGAAGGACAGAGACAAACCAGATAAAACCAAAAACAACCATCATAACAAAGATGATCATTCTCCTGGATTGTGAATGTGAGTTTATCAAGGTCTACCCACCTGATCCACCAGGTAAGCAGCCTGGGGCATGGCCATTGGCTGATGCAGCGAGGCGCAGGGCGGTTGTGTAGGCACCTAGCATGAAGCTTGGGGTACACAAAACCCACCTGAGGAGGTTGGTGTCCGGGGGAAGGACACTCTTTTTGTTTTGGGGGGGGGCACTTTTGGGGCCTTTGGGGCTTGTTTTTTTTTATGCACAGTGAATTGAGTGGCACTCTTTGAGCATGGAAGGCATTGGTGTGTTTTCTGTTGAATGAATGGGTCCCGTCCTCCCTCGCGCCAACGGAATACGAGTTCCATCCAACTCTCTCCCATTCCTTTGTTTTTGCAAAACCAACCCTGGCCCTCCTCCCTAAAAGACACTCGTTTTACCTCAGCTTCAGTTTTCACACTTCATTCTTGTCCTTCGTTTTTCTGACCCTTTCATTTTGCGCTTCGCGACCGATCATTTCTAGCCCCATTTACACACCCTAGATAAAATCATATCTCATCGTCCCCTTGGCTCCCCTTTTCTTTGCCTGACAGGACCCTTTATCGAATCGACACTTCCATCAAACCTTTGAATTAGCCGACCGACGCCTCCTCAGGTTTCATCATCACTCGTTCTATCCCCTGAAGGCTGATTTCCCCTTCGTCTCGCTGCTGTGACGACGCGGGAGGAGCCCACGCCTCCGGTTTGCTTGCCTCTTGGGCTTCGACTCGATTGTCATCAACTCGTCGATACTGAGAGATTCCGACGATTCCGATAATCAGAAGCGGATTCTTCTTTTCAACTTAGACTTCGCACAAACACATTTGTTTACGCATCATTTTTTCCCCCGACATTTCAATCATGTTTGCCACACGACTTATCCAGCTGCTCATTGTAGCAGTTTCTGTCTTTTATGCCGCTCAAGCTACATGGCTGGAAGCCCCGAGGATCAATCGCCATGCCATGGCTATCCGAGCAGATGATGATAATACCCTCATGTCCATCGACGCAACTGATGCCTTGTTGCCAACCTTGGGTGGTGGTGCTAGTGGTGCTACCCAATCAGTAGCTCCCCCTTCCCCTCCAACCCCAACCCCAGAGACTACCAGTCCAGAAAAGTCACCGTCTCCCACACCACCACCAAGCTCATCTGCAGCCCCGCCAACGACGAGCAGCAGCAGCAGCAGCAGTGAGAACGACCAGCCGCCAGCGACGACCAGCCCCTCGGACCCATCCTCATCCTCTCCCGCTACGACCCCACCCGCTACGAGCCCTGTTGGTGGAGGCTCTAGCGAGACCAGCCCTGCTGGCCCTTCACCAACTGCTGGTCCTTCCACAACATCTGTCGGAGGCGGCTCCGGTGGCGGTAGCGGCAATGGAGGAAGCAAGTCTACAACTCCCTCTGTAATCTGGACCCCAGTCGTGTCAACCGAGATCGCCGTCGTTACCAGGACCAACAGTGATGGCTCCAGAGTCGTTCAGACCACCACCACCAAGACAACTCACACCGCAGCTCTGAACCCTCCCGATGCCAACAAGTCGTCTAGTATGTCGTCTAAGACCCGAAACACCATCATTGGCGTTGTCGTTGGTGTTGGTGGTGCCATCGTTCTGGGAGCCTTGGGTCTGGTTGCTTTCCGAATCTGGGGTCGCAAGAAGCATGCCGAGGAAGCCGATGGCCTCATGGACTACAACACCGAGCTCAACGCCCCCGAGAAGTCTGAGCGAGGAAGCTCGGCTGGCGGTGGTGCGCCCCAGAGAAACCCGTTCCAATCTACGCTGGAAAACTACCACCAACCCACACCTGTCAATGCGTCCTCCAACTTCTGATCTGGGGGACTTTCTATGAACCTAAACTGCATGATTTTTTTCCACTGTCGATTTTTCGCTACTCTACGGCTGTGTGGGGCGTTTCGGATACGGCTTTACTATTTCTTGGAGGCCATGAGGGAGCAATTCTTCTAGCTTGTAAAAGCACCACAGGTCTCGGCCATCCTTTGAGGGAAAGCTGATCAATGAGGACCCCGTAGCTCAAGAGGAGGAGAAGAACGAGAGTAATTACGGGTAGAATTTGAAGCGGTAGCACGAGCTACCCAGCAGAAGGAGACTCTACGCAGGTCCAGTGAGGCTATTCGACGTTGACGGCAGACGGTTTTTGCAAACTGCATAGCGAGCCTACTTTTATCTCTGGCATATAGATTAGATTGTCTTAATAATTTGGCATTAAAACCAACATCTTTTTTTTATTTTTGCTTCTCTTTGCATTAAAATCTGTGGTTGCTGGTCATTTTCCATATTTGCAATTTCATGAGAACTATTTATTGAACCGAAGTGTGTTTATGAAGACGCCCAACACATGATATCATATCTGCACGACTACTGCTAGTGATTGCTAAGGTAGCTTTTGTCTCATCTGTATATCATCTGAATGAGACGCTGAACAAGGCAATGCGAACCGGATTAAGAACATGCCACACTTCTTGTTATAGAAAGAGGACACGCTCGCCATGGTGGGCAATGGATCGGGGGTTATTTGATGGCTTGAAAGAACATTCTTGGAAGAGGCGTGCCGGTGAGACAAATTGCCGTATGGATGTCCGGAGATGTTTGATTTTTATTTTTTTGGATGCTGTTGTCAAAAGTGGCGCTGTGCATTTGAAAGTCATCATCAGTCAGGGTTCCACAAGCGGAAAGTCAGTAAAAGGTCAGAAAAAGCCCGCCCGTTGAACAATGAACGGCTGCTATGATGAAGCTTGAACCCAATTCCTTATTCATCCATACGAAAAAAAAAAAGAAAAAAGAAAAAGAAAAAAACCTCTAAAGTATATATATAGCACTTCTTATTGGGTAGAGAGAGAAAAAAAGGCAGAACAGACAATTCAAGCCATGTTATATTATTCACTTGGTGCTACCGTGCCTTGAACTGTGAGGTGCCGTCCAGGCGATCCTTGCTGTTGTTGCTGTTACAAGTCGCAATAAATCACAAGCTCCACCAATCTGGGCAGCTCCAACTGGATAAATGCAAAGACTAAACCAATTCTGTCTTCTCATGCTTTTTTGGTTTGGAAGGTCGAGTCATCACGCCACTGGCGTTTTTTTTTTTGAAGCGGGCGCCGAGTTTCATACGTCTATTATTCTGTATCCCCCCCCCTTTTCTTTTCTTTTTTTTTTTGGCGGAGAATGAATCAGCCAACTACTAACCTGTACTTGTTGTTGTTTAAACTATCAAAGGAACTAGTGGTTTTCAAGGGAAAATGCAAATGCCATCGAGACTCCTCAAATTCCCTTGGTAGGCTATTCAAATTCCTTTGCGCTGTAAGAAGAGAGAGGGTTCAAGGGAGAGAAAAAAGGACAGGCAATCCATGGCTAAGGTCCTCCCTCCCTCGTGGAGACAGCGCGTGCCCCAGTCTTTTTCCCATTAGTTCCCGAACTGACCCCTGGAGCTAGATGTGCAAGGTTGAAGCCACGCCGACTTTTCTCTCACTCTTTCTCCCTCCCTGTATGTGTGTGAAGTTTTGGGCATTCTTTTTTTCATTGGGTTGAAATTTGAAGCTTTGACGGGCAATGTCGAGAGATGGTGGAGGAGGGATCTCATAGACATCTATGAATATGTAGGTAAGTATATGTTGGTATTGGGTTTGATTATTCAAACTGTCTACTAGGTAGTGCTAGAGTTTAAGCAAGGCAGGTGATGAGAGAGAAAGAGAGAGAGAGAGAGAGAGAGAGAGAGAGGTAGCAATGGAAAGCTCTCACGTGTCTTTGCTATTGTTGCAGTGGTTGCAAACCTTGGTACCTCCAGCTCCCATCATTGTCGTTTTTAGATGTACCGGTACTTGTACAACTCAGATGATCACTGCTCACCTTGTCCAAGTCAACCATGTCATTTCTTCCCCTTCTCCCTCCAAGACGTAGCATGCACTACTAGGTACTAGGGTACCTACTCCAGTACTACTATTCTCAGCGTTAAACCGTTCATAACTGTAGATCTATAGAGTGTAGAGGCAGTTCTTGACGTAGTAGCACTACCAACTTTGTTAAATTCATCGTTGGTGCTGACGCCCTTTTTATTTTTGTTTTGCTGTTGGCGATGATATTGTCTCTCTAGCAGTCGAGGCTACTCGTACTAACCCTTCCCTTCGAAGAGGAGGAGGAGCAGGAGGTACCCAAAGCAGTAGACCGCCGGCCATCGCCAGCAACTCTGGACGGCACAAAAAGTGACCTGGCTTGAGCCAACTCAGTGATTTCAAGGGGAGCTACTGCAGGTCGCATCAGAGCTTGTCACGTTTAGAAATACTTGCGCCCCGAGATCCCGAACCTGACATCCACTGCGAATTGACATTCATCTAAAGGTACCTTTGATCAACCTGTACCCGAGCCCTCTTGGCCCCCCCTGTCCCGGCTCCATGTACCTTTCACGCGTCACTGGGGGCTATTGGGCGGGGGCCCTGCGCTCATTAAAAAAAAAAAAATCTAGGTACCTGTGCATTGTGCATGCTTGGTATGGCGTCCCAACCCAAAAACGATCCATTGGATGGATGGATGGATGGATGGAGGAGAATGGGTTCCATTGGGATTGGTGGATGGGCCTAAAGGTTGCTGGCGCACTGGTAAGGGAACTGGTACCTTGTAGCGCTGGGCTTTGCTGGGCTTCCCTGGGGGCTGCTGCTGCTGGCTGGCAGGCCACGACACCTGTCCAGAGAAAACGTCCAGATGAGATGGATGGATGGAACCGTTACTTCTTTACCTTTTTTACCTTTTTTACTTTACCTTAATACTCATTCACATCCCTTCCGTCTGGGTCAACAAAAGGTCACGGCTCGACTCGACGAACATCCCTCTTCGGCACAGACACACATCTCGGCCCCTGCGACTGGTGTCTTTCCCGCCAATGTGCCCAGTCGAATCCACCTGTCCTGTCCTTGTTGTATCTTCGAGTTCCTAATCCAGTTCAGTTCCTGTTCGCTTTGGTGCTGCCGCTTCTGCTTCTGCTTCTTCTATTTGCGATGCTGTCTTTGTCTTGACCTTTCTTCTCTTCTTTTCCCTCCCCAAGACGCCACACCATCCCATTTACACGCCCGCGAACCTCTTTTTGTCTTCATTCCACCGCCCCTTTTTCTTAATTCTTTCTTAATTGGCGGTTCGACAACGCGTCGCGTAGTTTCTTCAACTCCTTACCCCCCCAACGGTCACCCGCTTTTTGTCCTTGGCAGTCAAGAGTCGGACAAGTAAGAGAAAAAAGAGACAGACGGACGGCCGGACTCGAGGCGGAATAAAAAAAAAAAAAAGAGACTCAGCTGCAGGCGACACGTACTTCGTCTGCACTGATCTCGCCTGGTGAGCTTCCACTCTGGCATAATTCATTCTCCTCTATGCTATGGCGTGCAGATGCAAAAAAGACTGCCATGATTTTCTAAATGTATTATTGTTTGACTGACTTTTCCCCCTTCTTTATTTCCGTGAAAATAGATCTTCGCTAAGACGTCGCCTCTAACGTCGTCGACGGTTCCCCTTCCTCCTGCTGCATCACTTGCACAGGACGGAGACCTCGAATCTGGATCGCTGTCTCCGCCATCTCCCACCCTATCGACGACGTCGACTGCGGACGGTGAAGACGACGACGACATCGAGTCGTCTCCGACTCTCCCCCGCTTCCAGCTCCCAAGTTACCCGAACGGGCTTCGGCTATCTTGAGGGCGCCGCCATCTGATCTCGGTGACGATAACGTGGGCTCAGACGATCAGTTTGGTACTGCTAGCTGGGGATCTCCCTACCCACGCAGTGACGCCAATCTTCGTCGGCAGAGCTTCAGCAGTGAAGGATCCGACGACTTTCAAGTCCACCAGTTGGATATTGCCACACCGTTTCTTCGTCCGCCACCCGTTTTCCGTCAACGGCAACAGCCCCAACCGGAGCCGCAGCCTGAGCCGCAGTCAACAGTCAGTGCTGCCGCTGCTGTCCTCGCCAACAGAGTTAGGCGTCAACCACGAGGACTGACCGAGGGCTGGATCCGCAACCATACAGCGGCCGCCGAAAACACAGAGCCCCGACATTGGCTCAGTGAAGGAAGCAGTAGCGAGAATTCGTTGAGCGGTTCAGAGAGCGGTTGGTTCCACGACCAGGACCATCGCACACCGAAACCCCTGCGAAAGCCACATCCGAGTCTCGGTCATCGTCGTCATCATCATCACGATTGCGATCTCGATCTCGGCTGGAGACTCTGCAACATCGTCCCAAGTCGAGTGTTGATACCTTGAAACCGGGTGACCTCATTACATTCCAAGTCGACATACTTGAAAAAATGGCCGTCAAAGACGCAGATTTAGCCATGGACGACTTCCTTGCAGATATGCCCAAATCCCTAAGTCCAAGTGACTGCTCACCTATCGAGACCTCCCCAAAGAGGATACCGGGAATGACCAATGGAAAGGTCAAGCTGCCTGCTACCCCCATGAAGAAGATCACAGACAAGCCTTTGCCCAAGGATCCGCCCATCACTCCTCGGATTAAGAAGAAGGTACCATGGAAAGGCAAGAATATCATGATCTTGATCCCTCGCGATGAGGATCGTGGGCGGCCCGGTCAAGCTCAAATACCCCTTGGCCAGGAGGCAGTTGATAAAATGTTTGCGTCATGGAGAGACATGGGTTACAACACTGACGGGTTTGACTTGCTGGTCGAGGATTATCCATCAGTAGAATCTGGCGAGTCGCATAGCAGGGTTCCTTGGCCGAGTGCTGAAGATCTGGGCCAAGAACGTGCGACTGGTAAATACACAGTCGTCCTACCAGACCTGAATGGTGAGTATTCCTGCACAGAATCGCGAAGAACTTTCAACTAATACTAAACTACAGCCTGGAAAAACTACGTCAACGAGTTGCAGGAGGCTAAGCTGCGTGCTCTCGGGGTTTCGTTTGTCAGTGATGAGCCAGAGCCAGCACCTTCAATTTCGTCGCAGCCATCCCGGCAGCCCTCGGCACAATATCCTCCTCTTCCCTTCTCTCCTCCACTGCCAACATCGTCAGCATCTAGCAATCATGCGATCGCGGCATTCCCATTCCCTGCGCAATTCCTCCCCGGCGGGCTTTCCGCTGCACAGAGCCCGGCATTACCAAATGGAGCCTCTCCAGTCCCTTTTGCTTCTGTCCCCGGAAAATTCAATACTCGCTCATCCATCTCATTCCCGGCGACTCATTCGCCTTTCCAGCACCCACCTCATGGATGGCCGGGCCAGCCTGGTGGTTTGCAGGGCCTGAATCTTCACGATTCGCCCTCGCTCATGAATATGGGTGGTGTTCTTTCTCCCCAGTTGCCTTACGGGCTTGAAGGTTATCAGCAGACCGGTAGTCCGGCGTTTAACATGCACCAGCGACACCAGTCATTGCAATACTTGCCACAGCAACTTGCACGGGCTTCTCCTCGCCTGCAAGATGTGCGAGAGGATGAAGAGGAAGAGGAGCACATTGGCAAGAGCCCGTCGAAAACACCAGAGCCTACTATGCCTAATGGCGATAGTCTGCAAGCTGAAATTGACGATGCCGAGTACCACCTGGAGGAACAGCTTCGCCATGAATTGGAGCACGAAGATTATAATCCCCATGCACAAGTTGACCCCATCCACGAAGCTCACTTTGTACCGCCTCACATGCGCCAAACCTCCAACAGCTTCCCGCCCGTTGAGCACTTTGCCAACGAGCCCAGCAAACCTCTTGTCTTACACCACCCTCGACCCCACAGCCGTGGACATTCTCTGTCGCAAGGCTTCTTCCGTGACCAGGTTCCCGATGGAATGGACCATGGTGCCCATCAGCAATATGCACCTTTGAACAATATTCCAGAGACCCAACATGTCGATGATGCTCTTGAGATTGTGACTAATCCTAGCAATCTTGGCACGCCCATTCAGAATCCCGACTTTTCAGCTTTCCATCAAAAGACGTTGTCCACTCTCAGCAATCCCTGGCAAGATGCTGTATCTGCTGGTGGCAGTGCTCGCCATTCCAGCCATGGAAGCAAGCCGTCCTTCTCCAAGTTGAATGTAGATGCTCCAGAGTTCAAGTTCAACCCCACAAGCACTTTCACTCCAGGGCGATTCGACTTCTCGAATAACAATAGCTTCCAGCCCGCTGTTCTCCATGCTGCTGCTGCTGCTCCTAATGATTTCCCTGGAGCAACTCCTTTCAACCCAATCCCGCCATCTGGACCTTCCAAGATTAGCGCGAATGCGCCCGTCTTTGCCCCCGGGCAGGGTGAATTTAACTTCTCTTCATCTGGACCGAAATTCCGGCCTGATGCTCCTGCGTTTACACCTATCACTCAAGCCGTTTCTTCAAGTCCTGTGGGATCGAGCAGTAAAGGCGCATCTAGACGGACGGACTCTATCTTTGGAGATATTCAAATCGATACCAGCGAACTTTCCAAGCCAACCAAGGCGGTTTCAATCCCACGACCTTCATCAGCCCAAGCTGCACGAACCGTTGCATCAGAGGAAGATGAGGAACTCAACGATGGTGCGATCAAAGAGTCCAAGGCTAAACGAGCCAAGAGCGCCGCCCCTGAAGGTGATGATGTGCCCCTCTTCGCTGAACGTCCAGAGACTGAGGCCCTGGAAAGTGTGGAAGAAGATACAGTCAAGGACACCCGCAGTGATGTTGAAGGACCTTCTGCGGAAGATCATGCCCAGCCTGCGGACACGTCTTTCTCATCTGCTGTGACATCTGAACAATTAGATACACAAATCACAACGGCAGCTCCGTCCGAAACATCGCCTGCTGAGAGGACTACACAGAAATGGAATTCATTCGAATTTGATTCCCCAGCTAACACCGAGAGCCTCAACGAGAAACGCCCTGCCGAAGATAGTTTCAAATCTTCCTTGTCGGTCGTTACCCCCTTATTTGTTCACGGCATTAGCTCTCAATCGGACACAGCAGAGCCTGCAGAGAAGGAACCTGCCGAACCTCTCGCTGCTTCCACACCTGAACTTACTGAGACTCCTGCTTCTGCTCGACCCAAGTTGACACCCAAGGGTCTCGGTTCGTCTCGTTTTGCTTCTCCGTCTGCCAAACCCCAAGGCCTGTCCTCGTCTCGATTTGCCAAGTCATCATCTCCTGTTATTGCTGAGGAAGAAGAGATTCTGGAATCTGTAGAGCAGGAAGAGGAGGAAGAGCAGGCAGAGGAACAGGAAGAGGAAGAACAGGAAGAAGAGGAAGAAGAGGAAGAGGAAGAAGAGGGAGCAGAAGAACGGGAGGTTGAGTCCGATCATGTTCCACGAGTGAAGGTTGACGATGAACCGACATTTGAGGAGATTGATGCGGTGATGCAGCATCTTGAAAACGATCCTTCCATGGGTATTAATAAATCCGCGGAAGCATTCAAGTGGCCACATCCCGCCGTCGAGGCTACCGATACCCTCTCTGAGGATCTTCAACCCCCGAGCGACTTTGTCCGAGCTGGAAGGAGCCTCACTCCCCGTGATTATCATAATATTGCTAGTGCTGCTAAGCCTTTGCGGAGCACAGAATTGGAAGACCCCTTCCTTGATCCACCTATCAACCTTCGCGTTGTCCGACGACCCAACGGCTTCGAGGAGGCTGAGCTTGACAGTGAAGTCGCGAGTGATTGGGAGGGTGCCTTCTCCGAAGATGAGCATTCTAAGCTTCAAAATCGCGCCCAGTTTTTCGATGCTCGCGTCAACGAGGTTGTTGGCGGCCTTTTGGCTTCAAGGCTCGAACCTCTCGAAAAGACACTGTTCTCTATTCATCATTCTCTAGCAACCAAGTCTCAGCGTGCTCCTTCATCTAGACGCGATGTGCGCAGTGCATCCACTGAATATCAGGAGAGTGACGCTGATGACGAGGATGATGAGCCGCCTCTACGTCGTTCCATGAGCCCCAAGAGAGACCGTAGGCTTGATCAGATCCGTCTTGTTGTTACGGAAGCTCTAGCTGCCCAACAGCGCAACAACCAACCTGCGCAAATGACTTCCACAACAGAATCTGCAGCTGAAGAGTCTGCCGTCCTGAGAACGCTTGTCGCAATCAAGGAACAGCTGGTAGCCAAGTCAGTGGCACAGGAACAGACATCAAAGGCTCTGGAACAATCCTCATTTATCAGTGGTGATGACGAGTTGGCTGCTAAGGCAGTGGAGTTCCAGGCCAAGGCTACGGATCTCGAACAACGGCTCCAATTCGAACAAGCTAGAATGGAGAAAGAAATCACTGAGCGTAGGGCTGCGGAAGACGCTGCTGCCGAACTCCACCGCAAACTCCAAGCTGCTGAGACTCGTGTTGAGGCTGAGATCATCAACCGCAGTGTCTTTGATCAGCGCGTGGCTGATCTTGAGCACCGCCTGAGACATCAAGAAGACCAGACTGAGGAGGAAGTCAAGACCCGTCGTGCTGCCGAAGACCGATTGTCTGAGGTCCAACGCTTGCTACGGATTTCCTCTGAGGAAGAAACTCGTCTACGTGAAGTCGTTGAAGAGAGAGATCACCGCCTCAAGACTTTGGAGCAGTCCTCTGGCATGACAGCCATGAAGATGGCTACTCTTGAAGCCGCACGCACCAACTGGACTCAGACTCAGTCCGAGATGACCAACAGGGTCAATGTTCTGGAAGCTGATCTACGAACCGTTCGCCAGGACAACAACCATTGGCGTGCGGAGGCTGAACGAGCTGACGAAGCTGCTCGTCGTCATGGTGGCGAACTCGGACATACCATCAACGAGAACAAGCGCTTGCAGAAGTCGCTTGACAATGTTGTCTCACAGCTTGAAGAAAATGAACGCCTTCGTGAGTCTTGGCGCGCTAAATTCCTGACTCTGCAAGATGACATGGGCAATGCTGCCCGCGAGGTCGCAGAAGAGAATGCTCGACACATTAAGAGAGATCAAGCCCTGCTGGCCAGACAGGAAGTTTTGGAAGCTAGACTCCAAGCTGAGGCCAAGACCAGAGAGCGACTCGAGGTGGAGATGGAGCGTCTACAAGAGAACGAACGAGCTGGCATGCGTGCTATCAACGAGTGTAAGCGTTTGGAGGATATATTGATTGAACTGCGTACCCAGAACGCCAAGCTTCAGCACAACTCTTCACGGTACCAGCGTGAATTTGAAGAGGCTCGAGAATCCGGGGTTAGTGAGGTCAAGAGGACTCGCATGGCTCTGCAGACTGAAGTTGATGCCGCTAATAACCAAGTCAATGTTGTGCGAGAGGAGCTTGAAGAGCAAAACTCCAAGTTGCGCACTGAACTTGACAGCCTGAAGCTTGGAGTTGACACCGCCAAGGCTCAAAATGAAATGCTGCTTGAGGATGCCCATAACAGCAAGCTTACTGAACTGGAAGAGCTTAAGCGCAAGCACCGCAATGAGCTTGAGGACATGCAAACCCGATATGAACGCCAGATCAGCAATGCAATTGAGGATGGCCAGAGGACAGAGCAGCATCTGCTTGAACGCCTTAGCCTGTCTACGTCCAAGACTGAGCATCTCCAGGATCGCATTCTGCATCTTGAAGACAAGTTGGAAATTACCAAGCAGGCAGCTGCCGCTGCAGCTCAAGCAGCCAAGTCAGCAGGTGTTGAGTCCGGAGCGGTTACTATTGCCAAGGCAATCCCCGTACTGCCAGAGAAGATTTCGCCTCAAGCCCTCCGGGAATCTATCATGGTTCTTCAAGAGCAACTTCAGGCTCGCGAGCAGCGTATTGAAGAGCTTGAGCAAACTGTTGCCGATCTCGACCCCGATGCTGCTTCTAAGATCTCTAAGCGTGATGACGAGATTAGCTGGCTCCGCGAGCTTCTTGCAGTGAGACATAGTGATCTTCAAGATGTCATCTTGGCGCTTTCCGAAGAAAGCTTCGATCGTGTTAGTGTCAAGGATGCTGCGATTAGACTCAAAGCAAACCTGCAAATGGAAGAGCAGGAGCGTGAGAGAGCTATGCATGGAGGGTCGGCCATCAGCCTGCCTAACATCGCTCAAACTATTCAAGCTGCGACCCCACGAGTTGCTCAGGCTGTTGGACCTATTGCCGCAGCTTGGGGTAACTGGCGAAAGGGAAGCACATCTTCTTTCCGTGGCCTTACGGGCGTGCTGAGCGCGCCCGCTGTCGGAAGCAGTGCGACTCCCTCTAAGAGCAGGAACAATTCTGTACAGCAACCCAGCGTGCTCAGTGGTCTTCTAACGCCTCCCGCCTCAGGCCTTCGACAGAACTCTAACGTGGACAATCGTCCTCAGCCTACAGCTTTCTCCAGCACTGGCAGGCGTTACACCAACCAAAGTACCATTGAAAACCGGATAAGACGGGAGTCTAATTCCTCTCGTCGATCTGATAAGATGTCTGCTTCAGAAACACCACTCCGCCGACCAGATCTCATGGAAGAGCCTATGACACCGCCAATGATGCACCAGAGTGTATACGATTCAGATGCCCAACCAGGGGATTTTGATGATCATGACTTCTTCGAGGAGGATTAAAGAGATTTTTTTGGCTACGAAATGAGGAGGGAAGTCAAGAGGGGGAAAAGATTGGGTTGTGATATTGGCCTTCCCGCCCCTAATTAATATCACCAAGTTTCCTTTGTCAATGGTTTATGCTTTTGTTTGTTTGCTCGATTTCTTGCTTTTGAAAAGAAAAGAGAGGATTGCGTTGTTCTGTTTTTTTTTCGACCGAGTTTTTATATGCATTTGAGGTTCTTTATCTTCCCCCAGACTGCGAAACTTGCCTAGAAAAGATACCCGTTTGGATTTTTTGGTTTTGATTCGCCTCGTTCTTCTCATCCAAGATGGCCTCTTAATTACCTACATATTCTTCTTCTTTTTCAGACAGGCCTTCTCAGATTGGTACCTATTCTTGCATGCACACTTGTGCTCACCTGTATTTGGTGAACTAGTTTGTTAAATATTATCTCCATCCCTTTTTTACACACTTATTCTTTCTTCGTTCACTTCTTCTTATTCTTATTCTTCGAACATTGAGACATACTCCATGTTGGGCATATTGCTCTTTCACTTTGTTTCCTCTGTTTATTTTATAATTTTTTTTTTAGCATGATGTAGGTTGATGATGAGGTGGACTCAGTCCAAATCAGGTGGAACCACAAAAGGGGGTGGATGGAAATGACGGGCACATAGGATGGGAGGTTTAACCATAGCATGCAATACGTAAATGATCCAAACTGTTTTCAGGATTTCCTGGTCTTTTTTTATATTCTTCTTGCATTGTGAATTAATTATTCTTCAAACGATGGAACCTGCATTGTAGTTGTCGTATCTCATCGTGCCAAGTCATGACCTGTCATATCCAATTACACTACTCAACCAATATTAATTATGATAAGGATTTTAGTTGCTGCTCAGGAGCTTTTCCACCGCCCACTTGACTGAAAAGTTTCGAAGGTCAGAGTAATGCTGACCTACACCGACGAATACTACCGGGACATTGGTCGCGTGGACCAAGCTGACAAGAGTGCCAACCATATCACCCACAGTATCGCACTTGGAGATGATGAAGCCGTCGAGAGCCCGCTCAGCACCAAAGGCAGCGTTGAAGTTGCGGGCCTGGGCGACCGAGTCGGTTCCAACAAGAGCCTATAGCAACGCCATTAGTGAATTGATACCTACGAAGCAGGTGAAGGGGATATTGGCTAAAAACGTACCTCTCCAACCATGAGAATCTTGTCAGGCTGAGCGAACTTGGCAAATTTCTCCAGAGAAGACATGAGTCTCTGGTCATTATGTCTCCGCCCAGCCGTATCAATAAGAACGACGTCGTAATCCTCCTGAGCTGCAAAGGTGACGGCATCCTTGGCCACGGTCGCAGCATCCTTTCCGTATCCCTTCTGGTAGAGCTCGACCTGACCACCCTCTCGGGCTGTCAACTCCTTCAGATTGCGCACATGGACTGCCAGCTGTTCTACAGCGCCTGATCGGAAGGTATCGCCGGCGGCAATGAGGACCTTGTACTTGTTTTGTAACAGGAAGAAGCAGATTTTGGACAGGTTAGTGGACTTTCCTACGCCGTTGACTCCGACGATGGAAATGACGTAGGGCCTGGCCTTGCGGAGAGAGGTGGCTGGTGGTGCGGTAATGGAGTCGATCTCGCGAAGAAGATCGAGGGATGACGTGGGAGTCAACATCTTGGTGAGAGATGATTCCATTGCCGAATGGATTTTTGTGTTGATGCCTTTGAAATAAGGTTAGTAAAGCGTACTACGGGCAAAAGATGGTATAGGCACCCACTCTCGAAGCTTCCCGTCTTGACACCAATCAACTCCTTTTCAACACCCTCGCATAACCGTATGGCAGCCTCTCGGGCCACGTTCTTTTGCAACAAGTGCTCCTCCATACCCTTCATAGCCTTGTCTAGGTCCTCCTTTGTCAACGTTTTGCCACCGACGACGTTTCGGAAAAGGCCACTGATGGCGTTGACACCAGAACCAAGGAGGCCACTCTTGGTCTCGGCTCGTGAAGCGGCCGCTGCCTTTTGGGCCTCAGCAGATGCCAAGATTTCTTGAACCTCATCGCCTAGGTCCCTGAGAATGAATTTGCCCTTGCTCTTCGAGCCCCATGTCGAAGCGTCGACTGCGTCAATACCGCTGGAACGTCCACGCGTCTCTGCCTCGGAGTCACTTGTCACGTTGGGCCGGGAGTAGTCTAGTTGCAGGTCATCATCTTCCTCGTCCGCAAAGCCCTCGGCGTCCCATTTACGGCCCTTTTTGGGTGCCTTGCCCTTCTTTTGCCCCCTTGAGGACTCATCCCCCGATGACGCAGGCGCAGAGCTGTTCCCAGCCTTTCGAGCTCTCCTTGACATCTTAGCCACAGGGCCAGCTTTAGCAACTACTAGGTTGCTCCCGGGTGTAGAGGGGCGAGACGTGTTTGGCGTCGCAATAGGAGTAGAATCAGCCGATGTAGTATCTTGTGTGGTATATCCAGCATTGTTGATGGTGCGCCCTCTGTAGGTCAGACTCGGTGCCGAAGGGGAGTCATCGTGCGATTTTGATGCTCCTTCTGTGCGAGATGTAGGGTCGGCATTGCTCGACTTGTCCAATTCTTGCAGCTGCTGATCGAAATATTCATCGAAAGTATGGCACTCGACAAGGGTGGTGTGTGGCTTCGTGAGTTGGTCACCGTAAAGACCGACGAAGATGGTCTTGATATTGTCGACAAGCTTGTCTACCCAAGAAAGATGAAGAAGCGATCGATATACAACCTAGAAAATGTTGATTAGTACTTTAAAGAAAGTTTGATAGACTGCGCCGCGCTGCGCAAAGCCAGGGGTGGATACTTACCACAAATATTACGCCCAATTCTTTGCTAAGAGTCCATTTCAAAGTGTGCTGGTCGCTTCGATATGCTGGGTTGGTTGCGGCAGATTGCGACTCTGAAAGCGCAGTGCCACCCTTCTTCTCCTCTATAAAAGTGTCTGCGATGAAGTTGTTGATGATGGAGGGGTTGACTGGCGCATAAGTTCGGGACCAAAGAACCACGCCAGAGGTGGTCAAGATCTCAAAAGTATCCAACATTGTGTTCTATGGCTTGCAGGGCGAGCGGTGTATGATAGTCACTGCAGTAGAGAAGTGGGAGATTGGTAGACAAAAAGTCTGGGACGAAAGTTGCGTTGTTGATCAAGGTGAGCCAACCGTGTGTACAAAGGTGGCGTGGTATCAGAGCCAGACACTACCGCACGTGTGGCTGATAGTGAAAGAAATGCGAGATGAGATGGAAGGGAACCAAAAACGATTAACCAATGGCTCAATATTATAAGGAGAGCAAAGCCAAGGCTGCTTGTTGGATGTTGGAATGGAAAGTGAATGGAAGACTGGGATGGCGAATGGATATCTTGAAGAGATTCCTTCAGCTTCCAGTCCCGGAGACGCCACTGGTGCCACCTAAGCCTTTAGTGCTTGAGTGTTTCCCAGGTGCCAGGCCCCCCTGACTGCTTGGCTCTAGACTGGCCTCAGGCGATGGAACCTTCTCTAGTTCCGGGCCCGAGACTATGGCAGTTATGGGGACCAAAGTGCTGTAAATCACGTGGCTTTGGCGTCAACTAATCGCTAAGCCACAGCGGGTTCTAAACTGTCCTTTTCTTGAACTGTGGCTCGTGGCAGCAGCCGAACTGAATTGAACTGAGCTAGACCTAGTGAGTGAGTGCCGTCCAACAGCATGACGCTGCCCCTGCGCATGCTCCCAGGGCTGCGCGCGCCAATGATATTATAACGTCCATGGTGGTGCTGTACGTTAGTTGGTACTTTGCAAGCTTGTGGCCAAAAGCGACCACATTTCCTCATCCTTACTTTAAACTTCCTGCTGCAGCGGCACAAGATCCTTATATCAACTCGCAATAGTTTACCGAGCACGCTATTCGACTTGATCAACCTCGCAATCCACGATTGAATCCAACATTCGCCTCGACCATTTCCCCTCGTCGAGTCCTTCGCGATGCATCGGGCGGCGCAGTCCCCCCTCTGCACCACCCGGTGCCGCAACATGTGTCGAGTGTGCCGCAGCTGAGATCACCACCTCCTCCCCGGGCTCTGCGCAGTCGCTTGGCTATGGAGGAAACCCCTATCAGCAACAACAAGGCGGAAATATTGGAAACGTCTTTGGCTCATATGGCCAGTTCATGAATGATCCGACAGCTCAGGTGGCAGCGCAGTTTGGCCAGACTGCCTTCAAGCACGGCCAGGAATATGTAGAACAAAATGTACGCAATGGCTACCTCTGAAAAGAGCACGCTCTCCATTGTATTCGCGATACTCGATGCTGACTATGCTTCAAGGTCGGTCGCTTTGTCAACGTTTCTGCGCTCAAGCACTACTTCAATGTTACCAACTCCTACGTCGTTAATAAGCTATTCCTCGTCCTCTTCCCCTGGAGACACAAGCCGTGGTCTCGCAAGCAGGCTGTTGGCTCCAACGGCCAAGAGGGACGCTATCTTCCTCCCCGGGACGATATCAACAGCCCCGATATGTACATCCCAGGTCAGTGGGGCTACAAAAGAGAATACGCACACGAATGAGCAAAAACTGACGAGAGTGATATAGTCATGGCACTGGTTACATATATTCTTCTGTCCACTCTGATTGCTGGCTTAAGAGGTCAGTTCCAGCCAGAGCTTCTCGGTTACACGGCAACAATAGGCTTGGTTGTGGTCATAGTGGAGATTGTTGCGCTCAAGGTTGGATGCTATCTCTTAAGCATCTCTAGCCAGTCTCAGCTCCTCGATCTCATCGCATACTCAGGGTACAAATTTGTGGGAATTATTGTTACTATTGCTGTCGCCGAGGTCGTCAATGGTGGTAAGGGCACCGGCGGCTGGGTTGGCTGGATAGTCTTCCTCTATACCTTCCTAGCCAACTCTCTATTTCTAGTATGTTACCCCTATTTCCTCACGATTCTTCAACAAAAACAGACTAACATGATGCCACCAGATGCGATCCCTGAAATATGTCCTTCTCCCCGAGACCTCACACCAACCCGGTGGCCCAATGCAGACCGACTCCCGAGCGAAGCGTAACCAGAGGACGCAGTTCCTCTTCTTTTACTCCTATCTCGTGCAGTTTTTCTTCATGTGGGTTCTCACTAGGGCTTGAGCTTGACGACATTACGTCAGTGTGGACGTAGAGCTTCGAGGGCACTTAGGATGTTGCCGTATGCAACCAGAGAGGGTTAGAAAAATGGGCAAGAAGCAATTAAATGAATAATGACGCAGAATTCTATAACTTCACCACCGCTTATGGCACCTAATCTCCAAACACTACGTGGAAACGTATGGAGAAGTGAGGTGCTACCGACATTCACAAGCTCTTTTACAGCTTCGCGCAAAGTTCTATCCATATAGAAAAACTTGATGGTATGAAAAGTTCACATACTTTCTCCTTTGAGCATGTGATATGTAGGCTTTTAGACATGGGAGACAAAAAAGGCATATCATGTTGATGGCCATGAATGATTGAGCGCTGACATATGACGGACTATGAGCTTATTCAAGACATACATAAGAACACTCCAGGTTAGTGAGAGGTAGCTTTAATACATGAATGACCTTTTTTGCTCATTCGTATTTCATTGGTGTTGATAACTCTTAGGCATGAAGTCGTGTGATACAATCTGTCCTTTATGAAGCCCAACTGTCCACACGTGACGAAAATACTTGGCCCTATTTGTAGTAAGCATAAGGACGCACCGCAACAAACCACTGCATATACCACGTAACATCGTACCGACGACTACATATATAGACCGATGATGCCCCAGATAAGAAGACATTCAATTTAATCATTTCTTGTTTTGCTTGCAAGGCTTTCATTGTTTTGTTCGAAAAATGGCGCCTTCACCTATTGTCGCGGCGACGCTGCAGACGGCGTTTTTGGGTGTTGTCTCATGTGTCCTGGCTCAGGCTATCACGGCCTACAAAAGTGAGGTGAGTGAAGTTCCTCATTCTGCCATTGAGAGGGAGAGGAAGTTTTGAGCTGATATTTTTTTGTTCTTCTTCTTTCTGGATATAGACCCCTTTGGCGATAGACTGGGTGCCGGTATTCCAATATTTGGTGTTCATCATTGTCAGCACTCCTCCCAACTTCAAATGGTGAGTTCTCTCTCTCTTTCTTAGACATCAAAATAGATCACGGTATTCACATTACTGACACCTCACAGGCAAGAATTTCTTGAGTCGTCTTTCCCGGCACACCCAGAGCCCCCCAAACCCAAAAAGGCGGATGAGAAGAAGCCTTCAAAGGACTCCAAGCCAGCCCCTCAAGCACCCCTCTCCAAGAGCAACACCCTCATCAAAATCGTCCTCGACCAAACCCTCGCCGCCACGGTCAACACCCTCTTGTACAGCACCTTCATCCGCTCCCTGCGCTACGCCATGCCCCACGCCCCGCGCATCACCAACATCATCGAGGCGGCCAAGTACTGGTCCGGCCCGGGAGCCATCGACTTTGTCCTCGTGGATTTCCCGCTCGTGTGGGAGGAGAGCCTGGAAGAGTTTCCAGTCATCTTCTTCGCGGGGCTGAAGCTCTGGCCGCTGATCGCGGTCATCAACTTTACGCTGGTCAAGTCCGTGCAGGGGAGGAATTTGGTGGGTGGGCTGGCGGGTGTGGCCTGGGGAGTGTACATTTGCCTCATGACGGCGGCGTAACTGGGTGGGTGGGCATGAATGAGAAGCATCGTTTGATGAATAAGACTTATCTGTCCTTTCATTCGTCCCCCCCTTTCCCCCTTCTTGTGAGTTGAAGCGGCAAGGAGAATACAATTTTGTTTAGCACTATGCCAAATGCCCTGGTTTCTATGAGATTATGAGGGTTACGACTAGTATAAAGGTGGTAATGAGATGATAGATAATATGGTTATATCAAACATGTATAGATCAACTTGTACACTATGGCCGGGGAGTGATTTTTGTCACTAAATCAAGCTCGGATAGGGTAAGTTGACGGACTCGCCCGTAAGCTGATATTAGAACGGGCGTAGAAAGGAATAAGCCGGAATCAATCAGCAGCAGCAGCAAATAGTAAGAGGAGATGCGGAAATAGAATCGCGCATTCCGTCTTTGATGTGCGAAATAAAGGATGGAGAGACGCGGCAAAGATGAGTGATGTTCTGAACCGCGGAATTAAGACGTCGTCGTCAGTTGAAGGGACGACAGCCTTGGAGGGGTAAAATGAAGTCAGTCAGCCAGTCAAGTCAGACGGTTTAACTAAGCCGATGCTCTCCCTCTTCCCGACTCCAGCCGTAAAACCCTTTGGTTGCATGATTGTCAGATTGAACAAGAAATTCCTCATCGCTCTCATCTTAAAAGTTAAGACATATTACGCCATAGTAAATACTCTCTATATTCCCCCCAGGTATTTTACACTCATTCATTGATGATTGCACTTCTTTTCTAACCAAAACCCAACACACCAAGCCCCCGCACCAGACAAGATGGCTGAACGTATCCACCGAATTACCATGTTCAAGCTCCCCAAGGTGGAGGACCAACAGTCATTGCTAGAAAAGTACAAGGATCTCGTTGCTACAAACTCAAAGGTAAAATTTCCGGATATTTCTTGTTTCTCTTCATGATCTCCCTTCATACGGGAGCTAGATCGTCCCAGAAAGCCACCACCATGCTTCAACATCACAGATGATCAGTCCCTCATCCCACTCCTACCCTAGCATCTCAGCCCCCCCCCCTTAGTGATCGGGAATGAAAATGCCAACTTATAAGCAAATGCTAACTACTCTTACACAGGATGGAAAGCCATACATCCTTTCCACATTCATCGGCCCCGCCGAGGCCGACCCTCGTTCACAGGGTTTCACCCTCGTCTCCAAAACCGAGTTCGCCAGCATGGAGGATATGAAGTACTACGACGAGGCGTGCCCTGCGCACCAGAGGATCAAAGACTACATTCGAACCCTCACGCTTGAGGGGATGGTGACGGTCTACTTTAAGCCCCAAGTCGTTGGCTCTGCGCTTCCGTAAGCGTGGGATGCATTGTCTCGTTCCGGTTAAGATGAGAATAGGGGGATATGTATGCAACGCACAATCAGAGGTCTCCTCCCTATACATGAATAAATGCGAATGATGAATAAATTGGTGTGCAGTGATGGAAGGATGGAATTGTTTGCCGTTGATGGTATTTCGCTGGTGGGCTGAACGAGACCCCTCACTTTCCGCCTCTCTCAGCACTAAATCTCATATCACAAACCTTTAACTCACCTATCATTTCATCTTTCCTTCGAATACTTCTGCCTATTAAGTTGAATCCCACGTCCAGTACATCAGCATCGTCGTCCTACATTGTAAATATAGATCTGTAGGCATCTGCTGACAAGACAACTTAGAGATGAAGAACAGAGAATTCCTGATGCAGATCAATTTGACTTGGTTCTTATGAAGCTAAGTTACTAAGAATTGCCAGAGTCTGATAACATGCGCCTATACCATCTGAGCTCCTAGGCCATATTGCGCCAAGATATAAGCAACCTCCAAAAAAAGGGGAAGAAAAGACAGGGTGGGAAAACATAATAAGACTCCTTGACTATGATTTTATACAACAGCTTGACCTCAGTTCAAAATACAAACTCCGGATTGCGATATTTAATGTGACTCGCTAAATGACTTTGGCCAAACAATGCTCGTTTTGCTTAGCTAGAATGAACCAGTGGATGCAAGGCGACACCGATTTAGACAGTTTGATGAAAACTCGTGACATCATTCATCTCAGTTCCGGAATCGCTTCCTCGTCTGGATGAGTCCGATTCTTTTGAGATAGCTGTGAGTCTCTCAAGGGGAGCAGGCTGTTTCTCTAGCGAGAATAAGGAAACAACCACCATAACGGCGCAAATAAATGCCATGACTTTGATCTCCTCAGTAAAGGCACCAGCATAGACGGTCTTAACTAAATCTCGCTGATCGACAGGTAGCTGCAGTCCGGAAAGTGGAGAGCGGTGGAGGGATTCAATCTGCTCTTTGGTCAAGTGTTCCTCTAAAAATCGGTTAACATGAACATTAAATATGACGGTGCAAATCGACAAGCCAATGCAGCCACCAAAGACTCGAGCCTGAGCGACAGCGCCTTGGGCAGAAGCTCTCTCTGTCTGTTCCGAAGCTAGAATATTGGTCATGATGGTCGCTGCTGAAAACGAAAGCCCAACGCCCAGACCAAATATTGCCTGATATGCATACTGAGCGACTGCATTGGTATCAGTACCCAACACCATGGTCATGAGACCAACGCCTAGTAGTTGGAGTCCGGATGCCCCAATCAATGTGTATGAAGTGTTATTGCGTTTGCTGGATATGACACCGCCGAAGAACGAGCCAATTGCGCAGGAGCCAAGCAAGGGGAGTATATGGACTCCAGCCATGAGGACATTTTCGCCATTAACGATTTGAAAGCGCTCTGGGATGATTATGGAGAGAGAAATGTACGGAAATCCGGTGAGCAAAGTGATTCTAAATCTTGTCAGTCTTATGAGTTCGAAGATAACAAAGTCACTAGCACTTACATGAGACTAGCTAGGTAGACTCGACGAAGCACCAGTCGTATAGGAAATATGGGCTCGATGCGACGGTGTCTTTTTGAGTCCAGAACAATCTCCCACCAAATGAATGCACCCCAGCTTAATCCAGAGACCACAAAGGCCGAAATGATCTCTGGACTATCCCATGCAAAGGTTTGTGATCCAGCTTGCTGAATGGCAAAGACAAGGAGACCAGAGCTACAGAGGAGCGTGGCACTGCCAATGAAGTCAATACTGGTGAATGCTTCCCATGAAAGCATATCTGCAACATTTTCCTGGGGCCAAAAGTTCGTGATGCCTAGGATAGCGAGTAGGCCAAATGGGATGCTACAATAATTAGCAAAAACGCAACGAGCTGAAATTTTAGGCGAGCTCACTTCATGTTGAATAGCCATCGCCAGTCGGAAAAGTGGGAGATGATGCCACCGATGAGAGGGCCTAGAACAAAGGCGACGGCAAGAGTAGCCCCAACCATGGCTCCGATCAGACTAGGTCGATGCACAGGTCCGACTTCAACAAGGCCGATTTGCGTCAGGCTGTATAAGCCAGAGGCGCCGACTCCTTGGAATGCACGACATATGATGCTAAGAGCTGTAAGCACGGGTTCATATCTTGGACGAGGATCGCATACAGCGCTGTCATGTCCTTTGAGGATGCACAACCCAGGGAAAATCCGACAAAGATTACCCAAGACAGAACCAGCATGTTCTTTCGACCATATATGTCACTTAGTTTGGAGATGCAAACTGCGAATCCTATGAGAGTTAGTCAGGCCAGCAGGTCTTGAGCACAACGGAGCTCTACAAACCCATGTAAGTCAGCAAATAGGCCAGCACGATCCAAGAGGCGTTGACAAAGTCACCCAGTTCATTTGAAATCGTGACCAAAGACGTAGATACGATGGACGTGTCGAGCGTGGAGAAGAGAAGACCAGTGAGGAGTCTGCAACGGGTCAGCAGAGCTCAAGACCTAAGAAGAGCAACGTTCATACGATATGATTAGGACCACCCGACGAGCACCAGTGACTGGTTCGTTTGCATCATTCGGCATCGGTTTTGGGTTGCTGAGTCCGCCTTCTAGACTGCTCGAAGTCTGCAGCCCTGTGGCCATCTGGCCGAGGGATGGGTTCGGGTATGAAAGCGACACACGGTATTCTGTTGCCATGATATCCCACAGAAAATTTCGTCCGAGGAATAGAGAGATTCGATGTCGTGCGAGACAACTCGATGTCGAGTTGCAACAAAACAGATGAAAGAGGCTGCTCCAAAAAAGAAAGAAAGAAAAAGGTCGTGGGTTCGTCGCCGGTGATGTAATGCGTGAGGTAGTGAGTATTCAACAGACAGGCTGCGAGGGAGATTTTGCACATGAACACCTCAGAGTCGAGCTTTCCTCCTCGTTATTGCGGAGAGAATTTGTGGAAAGCACACCTTGCAGCTCCTGAAGCGAAGAGAGAAGCTACAGCAGGAGAAGCAGCAAGAGAAAGAGAGGGGGAGAGAAAGAGAGAGAGATAGAAATAAAGAAAAAGAGCACAAAGAATTGGAACAAATATAAGCTATGGTTTTCTAGTGGATTTAGCGAGTTAAGTCATCAAACCATGGAGGATGCAAGTTTGAGCGCTTGTCTAGTCTTCGTCCAGTCCCTTGTCCGAGTCTGAGATGGATGCTTTCCTTCACATCAAAGCCGTCAGCGGCCGAGATGATGTCTTGAGACGATAGATAGCATTGGAGCCGAGGTCAGACATGATCTTGCTGAGACAAGTCGGCAAGCTGAAGCAATGGCTAGAGATTTCTCGTTACCTGGTCAAGGACATTGATTGAATAAGTATCTGAAACATTTTCCGCAATGGTCGTACCATGGCCAACTGTCTGTTCACAGAGGCTGCACGTATCCTGGGGCCTCGCTCAAGAAACGAAACTGTACTTGGTTGGTGAGAGGGGAGGTGAGATCTTCCTTGACGGTCAGACGAGCAAAGAAACACGAGTCATTGCCTACTATACTACTTGGGAGGAGCGTTAATTCAGTGTGGTCATGGTAGTTAATCTTGAAAACTACAAACGGGTTCTTCTTCTTCTTCTTCTTCTTCTTTGAACTGGCAAGTCTTAACTTGGCTTGAATGATCAAAGACGGTAATGTGTCTTGATGTATGCACAATGATATAGCACTTGACGTTGATGGATGGGCAGTCAGCAAAGGCAAGACATGCAATCCGGACGTGTCTTGTGTAGCTTCAGATGCCGGTTTGGTCGGGCTTTGCGAAGTTCGCAACGTTGGATCATTGAAGACAAGTCAAGTTACGTGGGTAGGGGCCGGGCGCATGAGAATTTGAATGGTCAACGACATCCATTGGCATCTACCATCCCGTGGTTCGGTAAAGAGAATTTTCAGCCACTAGAGTCCGTCTTAACGAAGCACAATCGACTTGAAAAGATGCCTGCTGGATCTGCGTTACGCGAAGCTCGGTTACACCCGTGTAAGGAGCTGCGGCAAAGGTTTGCCTCGTGGTCATTCTGGGATGGCCTCGGTGGCTGGAGGGAGAGATTCAGGTATCACCCGGCCAAGTTGGGATGATGCATCTTCAAACCTGGCAGGCAGCCATAGTGAAGGCAAAAATTGGGACAGTTTAGTACAACGATAAAGAAGGCGATGAAAGGAAGAGCAACCAGATCCTCGGCTATACCCCTTGGTTTTGGCGAAACGCTTCTTTTTTTTTTTGATGGGAGCATTCAAAAGGGGCCAACAAAATGCCTCAATGTCTATCGGTTAACCCTCCATATGTATCACCATGCTGTAATGCAATGCCGAGAAGGATAATGGTAGCACGCAATAACCATCAAGTAGCATGCCCAGATGTTTGTGTCGTGCCGTGCTGGAGTTGCATGCCCAGAGCCGTCGTGGCAAAACCAGCACCTCTCTCCCCCGTCGTATCCGTCGGATACTGGGGGATTGTGGGTCAAGCCGCCAACTAAAGATTAGTCTAGTTATGTATCCAAGATGCAAGGCATTGATCGCACATATGTCTGTTGGCGGGCGACAGGCGGAAATCCGAAGATCTCCTTGACCCAACGAGGGCGTGATTCCAAGATCTATCGTTGCGTTTGGTGCACAGTACCTAGAACTTACCTAGGTACCTGGTATGCATGGGTGGGCAAGTAGGACGGGAACAGTGATCCAGTGCACGATCACGTGATGCACCATCGCTACCTACGGGCTGGTTGTGCCTAGATACAGCACAGGGCACCTACCTGGAAGTCTGAAAAACATGTTGCCCTCCTATTATTAAAACGTTCCTCTCGATGAATGTATGCGGCCATTGACTCTCTATGCCATGCTGCCCGAAACTAAGAAGATGTGCCCAGCCTCTAATACTATGCCATCCTCTATTGCTGATTTAATACGATATAGCGCATCTGGAGGAATGCCAAAAGGACCAAGACACCGAATGTTTGCATCAAACTAGCAAGTTCAGACATCCGTCATCACATCACAATATAATGGGGTCCAAATGAGTTCGGTGCCGAGGCTGTAGGATGAGCTTTTTCCGCTCGTTCCATCGTTAATGCTTTTCAAGACCCAAATGTGGAGGCTTCCGATTCCTATTCATCATATAATTGACTCAGACATTCATCCTTCGCCATTGGCTAACAAGTGGTTCAATGGATACCGAAATAGAAGGGCTTCCTATTGTCACCGCATATTGAGCTTCATCCAAGGACCCTGAATTTACTCGTGTTGGTTAGAGGCGCGTTGGGTTTATCTGGGTCGTCTGGGTTATCCGCCTCGTCACGGACCAAGCGCTTCGCCACATATGGTTGAGCACGTTGAGCACGTTGAGCAGTTACATATCCGGCAAGTTTTGCGTGGCTCAAGCAAACAATTTTGAATAAAGCCGTGAGGTCAGAGGCAGTCGGTATTATACATTCTGATGTTCGTTGTGTTGTGCTTCGTTGCTTGTTTTGACCCGGTCAGCTCAGCTGAGTTGCCTGCCTGCCTGTACCCGCCTGATCTCGTCGGCCTCATCCAATTCTCCAGTCTACCGACAGATGGAACTAATATAGAGGCAATAAATGGCTGACCACCACCACCATGATCCTATTGATCCATCCATTGTTGCGTAGCTTGAATGCCAAGGTGTCGCCGCCACGCCCCGACGATCGAGACAGCACGTTGGTGCGCTCCGCAGCCTTTTCTTTCGCGACGCCGACAAAGAGTGATGCACTTTTGTTTTGTAACTTGTCATGTTATTTGCAATCAAGTCTCTATTCAGAGGGGATGAAAAGAAGCAAACTTATGGATGTGTATGTGCATGTATACATACCTATTCTAAAAAGAGTTAATTAAGGTATTGGTTCTCATGATAGTAGCTTAACCCTTAACCAGCAATCGCCGTCTTACCGTATCCTCCTTCAAACACAGAACCTCATTGGCCATTGATTGGTTGCCCGCGTCTAGTGCCGTGAGCCAAAGAGTTTCATAACTTCATGAACCCTTTGGGCAATCGCCGCGAGTTTAGTTTTCCCCCAAGGGGCGGAATGAATGCCCGTTCAACCCAGTGCATCTTTGTGTGAATGACCATGTCACCTTGTAGAGAAACGGAGAGATGGAAAGGCGGAAGACAGACAGACAGACAGGCAGGCAGAGAGAGAGGGAGAGAGAGAGGGAGATGGAGGCTTCTCTCCCCGGGTCCGTGTTTCAATCATGCCAATGTCTCATATTGATGCTGTGTGGAGACAGGACCAGACAAATAGACAGATCAGCTGCTGCCCGTGGTTTGAATGCTAGGTATCTCAGGGTTCTCTGAATGTTTCATGAAACCAGCGTCCCAATCATCGCTCTTGGATGACTACTTCCGGGGGCAAGTTCACTTAAAGTTCCATGCTTGATGGATCAGGATCCGCCGCAGCGGACCGAATTATGTCACAACCCAACTAGCAATCTCAAGCTGCTACCAAGATTTGGTTATGGATGCAACCATGTTGGTGGGTGTTGCCCTGCGGTTGGCGCAGGGTGAAGAATCTGGAGTCCTCCACAAGACATTGTTCCCACATCACGACCAACAACAGATATCAAGAGAGGCTATGACCCGGAAATCTGGGGACAATATCTGAGCGTCGTCCCATACAGTCCCATACAGTCCCATACCATACCACTTCCACTAGTAGTACATACATACAAGTAGAGGACCTGCAGACCAGTATTTCTTGTGCAGGATATCTCTCCATACTCGCAACTTCAACAGAAGCAGAAGCATTGGGCATTTCCTCAGTCTTCTTATTCTATAAAGATTCCCAAATCCTCTTTTTGTCCTCTGGCTTCTGTACCTTTGTCATCTTGGTTAAGCACATTGGGATAAAGGCAGGTCTAGGAATTTATTCACTTGGTCCTCTCCCTCCCCCTTCCCTCCCCCCAAAAAAAGCCTTGCCAGCTGCCAACTCCTGGCAACGGACTTGGGATGATTTGTTGTTCCCACAACTCAGTTTGTTACTGAAAATAGAATTCGACTAGAAAATTTTCCTTTTCCTTTTCCTCTTCCTCTTGGAAAAAAACTCTTCACCCTCTCTTTCTTTCCCTCCACAAACCATCAGCATCAACACCTCCCTGACGACGACGATAAGATGGCTGGTCATACACACAAGCCAGACGATATCGCCGTCATCGGACTGGGATTACGATTCCCAGGAAATGCGACTTCCCCAGAAGAACTGTGGGACGTCCTAAATCGTAAAGAGTCTCAGTGGTCCGAGTTTCCCAAGGATCGCCTCAACATTGATGGCTACTATCACCCCAGCGATCGAAGACAGGGGAGCGTGAGTACCCCCTCCTCCTCCCCCTTCCCCATGCTCTATGCTCTATGCTCTCTGGGCCAACACCATCCCCATACAGCGCTAACCTTATCGTCATTTCCAGATATGCTTCAAGGGTGCTCATTTCTTGAAGGAAGACATAACTTCATTTGACGCTTCAGTAAGTTCCACCCTGACTTGACCTACCCAGGGGTCATGTGCTAATGTCTCTGCCTCAAAGTTTTTCTCTATACCCACAGATGAGGCCAACGCCATTGACCCGCAACAACGAATACTCCTCGAAGTGTCATATGAAGCTTTAGAGAATGGTATGTTGAATTGAATGCTGTTTTCACATCCGAGTCACCACTGACAACTCCATCACAGCTGGCATCAAGAAAGAAGACATTGACGGGGGTGACTGTGCCGTCTATGTCGGCTCATTCGTCAAAGGTAACTACCCATCCACATGCAACTTCCATCCGCTTCATGAGACTGCTTGATCTGACATCTTCTTTCACAGATTACGAACAGATCTGTCTTCGAGACCCTGACTGGTCTCCTCAGTATGCCGCCACAGGAAATGGCACGGCCATTATGTCTAACCGCATTTCATATGCCCTCAATTTGCATGGCCCGAGTATGACCCTCGATACCGGTTGCAGCGCAAGTTTAATCGCCGTCCACCTGGCCGCACAGAGTCTCCGTACTGGAGAAGCCTCATTGGTAAGACTCCATTCCTTCAACGACATCTTTCGGAACCATCCGAATGCTAACTCCACATAGGCTATTGCTGCCGGCGCTGGAATGATTCTTTCCCCAAATACCATTATGCCCATGACTGCGCTTGGATTTCTAAGCCCCGAGGGTAGATGTTTCACTTTTGATTCCCGCGCAAATGGTTATGGAAGAGGAGAAGGTATCGGCTCTGTTATCTTGAAGCGTCTTTCGGATGCCATTCGAGATAACGATACCATTCATGCCGTCATCAGGAGTAGCAGCACCAACCAAGATGGCAAGACTACAGGTGAGTAAAGCTCGACATTTTCTAGTCTATGCCAGTTCTAACTCTCACTTAGGCATCACTCTCCCCAGCAAAGAGGCTCAGGTTGCCAACATCCGCAATGCGTATGCCGTGGCCGACCTTGACTTCAACCAGACAGGCTACGTTGAGTGCCATGGAACTGGAACTCAAGCTGGCGACTGGAGAGAACTCAAGGCCATTTCTGAAACCATTGCTGCGGGTCGCCCCGCCGATAGACCGGTTGTTGTTGGTTCCGTCAAGCCCAACATCGGTCACCTTGAGGGTGCTGCTGGTATAGCTGGCCTAATCAAGGGAGTACTCACCCTGGAACGAGGCCAGATTCCCCCCAGGTAAACTTTGTAAAGGGCAATCCAAATATTGACTTTGAAGACTGGAGAGTCAAGGTATGTTGTGCCCCTTTTCAAATGACCAACGCCTTTACTAATATCCTCCAGGTTCCAACTGAAGTCCTTAACTGGCCTCTCCCCGGAATCCGACGAGCCAGTGTCAACTGCTTCGGCTTCGGCGGCTCAAATGCTCATGTTATCCTAGATGAAGCTTCCGGTTACCTCTCTGCCAGAGGACTGAAGGGCAACTATTCATCCATTGAAGCTCCCAGGGAAACTGTTGGCAACGACCAGTCAAATGCCCCCCAGCTCTTTTTATACTCGGCTAGTGACAAGGGTGGAGTTGTGCGCATCATGAATTCGCACCTTAAAACGCTCGAAGCTGAGCAAGCTAACGCTTCCCCTGACTTTTTGCGCAACTACGCATACACTCTCGGCTCTCGTCGATCTAATCTCGATTGGAAAGGATTCATCGTCGCTGATTCCGCTGCATCGCTTCATTCCAAGATTACAGAATTCGATGATAAGTCCACTGCCCGCTCATCTCTTGAAAAGAAGCCAAAGCTTGGTTTCGTCTTCTGCGGTCAGGGTTCACAGTGGGCGCAGATGGGCAAAGACCTCATGTCCTACAGCGTGTTTAGTGCCTCTCTTAATGCAGCCAGCGCGTATATGAAACACGTGCTCGGTTCATCATTTGATATCGTTGAAGAGATCTTCAAGGCGCCCACCCAGTCGCGAATTTCCTATCCCGAGATTGCCCAGCCAGCTACCACTGCTCTTCAGGTTGCCATTGTTGATCTCCTGGCCTCGTTCGATATTCTACCCAAGCATGTTGTCGGCCATTCTTCTGGAGAGATCGCAGCTGCCTACGCAGTTGGGTCTGTGTCGCGAGAGGCGGCGTGGAAGATTGCCTACTACAGAGGTCTTGCTGCTGCTAGTATTCCTATCAGAGCTCCTAAGTTGAGAGGAGGAATGATGGTGGTCGGAATGTCGCTTGAGAAGACTGAGAAATATCTATTGTCTGTCGCCAAATCCGCACGAGTGGCTTGCGTCAATAGCCCTCGATCCATCACCGTATCTGGACAAGAGGAAGCTATCCAATGGATTGCTAAGGACCTGCGCGAGAAGAATATTTTCAACAAGGTGCTCGATGTTAAGACAGCTTATCATTCTTCTCATATGAAGTTGGTGGAGTACGACTACAAGGATTCTCTCGGCATCTTGCACGCCAACCCTACCAGCCAGGGCGTCAAGATGTTCTCTTCGGTTACTGGTGAGCTTGCCTTAGGCAGTGAGCTAGACGCAGAGTATTGGGCCAGAAACCTGGTTTCTCCCGTGCAATATGTTGCAGCTGTCGAGTCATTGATGAGCCTCCCTCTTGATGAACGACCAGATATCCTAGTTGAGATCAGCCCCAGTGCAGCGCTTCGATCCCCAACAGTAGACATCCTTTCCGACGACAAGGCGGCCCCCAAATACTACTCTGTGCTAGAACGCAAACAAGCCGGTCCTGAATCCTTGTTGAAGTTGATTGGCGAGCTCTGGTCCCAGGGTCGCCCTATCAATATGGACAACGTTGTGGATCGGGGCGACAGTGACATTACCCTCAAATGTCTCTCCACTTTACCTACTTACCCTTGGAATCATAGCAAGAAGTATTGGTATGAGACTCATCTGAGTCGAGCAAATCGTTTCAGAAAGTATCCCCGACAGGATCTGATCGGTTCCCCAACCGCGGATTCTGTACCTTTTGAGCCCAGATGGCGCGGCTACCTCCGTGTCCCAGAGAGCCCCTGGATTCAGGATCATCAAGTTCAAAAGGCAATCGTTTATCCGGCTGCCGGTATGGTTTCCATGGTCCTTGAGGGTGCTAAGCAAATGGCTATAGAGGCAAATAGCACACAGCTCCTCGGCTTTGAGCTCGCCGATCTCATCATCGAGAAGGCTATTCTTGTTCCCAACACTGCCCACGGCATTGAGGTGGCACTGAACATTCGCAGCGACCCTGGAAGCATCGGTAGCAATGGTAGAATCGGTGTCCAGGAATTTGCCATCTACTCGAAGCCCTTGGACAGAGCTTGGGAGCGTCATGCCACCGGAACTCTTCGATTCCACTACAAAGTTGGCGACTGGGAAGCAACTTTCCACTCACACGAGGCCAAGTACAAAGTCCTTGATGAGACTTGCACCGAGAGTTTGGTTCCACGCCAGCTATATGAGCATCTTGATGCCGTCGGAATGAACTACGGCTCGACTTTCCAGAATCTCATTGAGGTGCGCAAGAATGACAATGCCAGCATTAGCAAGGTCCGCATCCCCGACACCAAATCCAAAATGCCAGCGAAGTTTGAGTATCCCCACCTTATCCATCCCGCCACCCTTGACGCTATGTTCCATACGCTTTTGGCCATTGAGCCTGTTCCCATGGTTCCTGTCGCAATCAAGAGCCTTTTTGTCTCCGCAAACATTGGGGCAGAAGCCGGCACTATCTTCAAGGGTCACTCTACTACCAGCATCACCGGCATCCGAGATGCGGAGGCTACAATTGTCATGAGACAGCCGGATGTTGAACACGGCTATGTTGTCATTGACGGTCTTCGCCTTACCCGGTTGTCAACCCCATCTCCTCTGGATGGCGGCTTCTTAGCCAACCATCGCAATCTCTGCACTCAGATCTTCTGGAAAGAGGACGCTACTTTTGCATCGCCATCTTCCTACAGCGAGCAGGTCGATATCCTTGCTCATAAGTACCCCGATCTAGCTGTCTTGCAAGTTGGAGCAAGCCACGGCTTAACCTTGGCAACCCTTGGTGTTGTAGCTCCTTCTAAAGATGAGGCTCCACGTCTGGCTAGATACACCATTGTTGGAGCTGATGATGATGAGACCGTCTCACGAGGCCTTTTATTTGTCAAGGGTACATCACTGGAGGCTTTTATGGAGACGTCTTCTGACGTCTCAACGATTCAGGCTACTTACAACCTCATTGTTGTTGGAAATGACTCTCAGGTCGATGTTGAAAGCCTAAAGACACTCCTGAAGCCCAACGGCTTTCTCTTGACGCAGACGAAATATGATCAAACAGCTACTGACGCTCATGTCCGCTTTACTGACGAAGCTACCGAGCTGATTCTTGAGGTGTATAAAAGCCGACCAACCTCTGGCAGCAAGCCAGGTGACGTTATCCTCTTGACATCCTCAGAATCGAACCAAGAGACTGATGAATTTTTGACCGCATTGAAGCAGCTGCAAGAAGCAGATAAGTTGCCATTCAGCATCTCCACTACTTCTGCCGAAGAAATATTGGCAAATCCCGAACTCATCCGTGAAAAGGTTGTCGTTTCCCTTCTCGACTTCTCAGGTGTTGAGTCCCGAGACAGCTCTGTTTATGACTGGGAACAGAAGGATTTCAATTCTTTCTATGCCCTCCAGAACAATGCCAAGGCTCTTCTTTGGATCACTCGTGGTGCCAACATGACACCTAAGAATCCCAAGGGTTCGCTTATTGTTGGTATTGCCAGAACACTCATGTCGGAGGATCCCCTGAAGACGGTTGTTACCTTTGACCTGGATATCGACTCGAAGCTTCAGGATCTGTCCGTTATTAACAACTTCTTGTCTGTGTTCAATACTGCTTTTGGTACTAAGCCAGGACCCGGTCCACTAGAGGTCGAATATGCCGAAAAGGCTGGCAAACTTTACGTCCCTCGTCTGACCACAATCTCGCCGCTGAACAGAATCATTGAAGATGACGACTTTGACAGCGTTATTCAGAAGAGATTTGATTATCACAAGGGCCCCGGTCTACAGCTTAGCATTGCACGACCTGGTATTAAAGACGACAACTTGTACTTTACCGAGTCCGAGCCCAAGGAGCTACAGGAAGACGAAGTAGAGATTGCTTTCGATGAGGCGTCCCTTTCTTTCCTTGACATCGAGACAGTCTTGGGACGAACCAATGATTCATTCATCGGCTTGGATGTGAAAGGACAAATCAAGCGAGTTGGCAGCGCAGTCTCAGACTTTTCAACCGGTGATGAGGTGGTTGCATTGGTTAAGAACGGCTCAATCCAGAATACGCTAAACGTTCAATCCCAGTTCGTGAAGCGTCTCAACACCAAAATTGTCCCTAGTTTCTTCATTTCCGCCTACTACGCTCTTTTCCACGTTGGCAGAGCCACACGTGGCCGCAAGGTTCTGGTTCACGCTGGAGCAAGCGCTTTCGGTCTCGCCGCCATCGACCTGGCCTTGGCTGCTGGGGTTGGGGTATTTGCAACTGTTTTCGGGGCAGAAGTTGATCAACAGCGCGAGATCCTTGAGACGCGTGGTATTAGCAAGGACCATATTCTCGATGCCGAAGCTGGTAGTTTCATCGGAGCTCTTCAAGTAGCTACCAATGGTAAGGGTGTCGATGTTGTGTACAACCCAACGCTTGAGCACATCGACGTCCATTTGAAGTATGTCCGCAAGTGTAAGTCCTCGCTTTTTCCTTTTCTTAAATGCTTAAGATTGTTTGCTAATTTCTCTTTAGGTGGCACCGTGGTCCAGTTTGCAAGCAAGTCCCCAGCGCCACAGTCAGCTCGAGCCTCACTCTCTTCCATGACCATTGTAAACTTTGATCTTCGACAGTTACTCGAGGAAGACTCCGAGTTTGTAGGAGAATTATTCGATCGTACTGTCCAGCTCCTTGAGGAGCTATCCTTTAGCCCAGCACAGGACGCCTCAGGCGAGAAGCGATTCGACGTTAGCAACTTGAAGAATAGCTTACTGCATATCCAACAGGCGCCTTACTTCGGCTTCGCTTCCGTCGTGGCCAACCTTGACAGCAAGAGCACCGTCTCTGTCCTGAACAACAGTGTCACGAAGCCTTTGAATAAATCCCTTGACCCTGAGGGCACGTATCTATTGGCTGGTGGCCTTGGTGGCCTTGGAAAGAGTATTTCCGAGCTCCTCGTCAGCAATGGCGTTCGACACCTTGCCTACCTCTCTCGATCCGGCGCTTCTTCCGAGGCTGCCAAGTCATTTACCGAGGATTTGAAGAGCAAGGGTGTTGATGCTAGAGCGTATGCGGTGGACATTTGCGATGCGGCCGCTTTGGAGAGCACCATCAAGACCGCAGTCACAGCGGAGATGCCATCAATCCGTGGTGTCTTCCAATGTGCCGCTGTTATTAAGGATGCCGTATTTGACAACATGACCTTTGGGGACTGGGACATCGCAGTCAAGCCCAAGACTGTTGGATCGTGGAACCTCGTCCAGGCTCTCAACGCCGCAGGTCAGGACCCCTTCTATGTCTTCCTTGCCAGCTCGGCCGGAGTTATTGGTAATCGTGGTCAGGCAAACTATGCTTCAGGAAACTGTTTCGAGGATGCTATGGCGCGATGCCTCCGACTTCAGGGCAAGCACGCCGTGTCCATCGATCTAGGCCCCATTCTGGGCGCTGGTATGCTCGCAGAAGATGAGAGCATTCTTGATATTCTCCGTGCCAGTGGCTTCTACGGTATACGACACTCCGATTTCTTGAAGGTAGTTGAACATGCCATCATCGGCGAAACCACGCCCGGAACACCTGTTCCCACTCAGATCACTCTGGGTATTGGTTCTGGTGGCATCATCAATCAAAATCAGCCTGCGGACCCATACTGGAGCCGCACTGCTCTCTACTCTTACCTCAACCTCGTCGACATGCCTCCTCCAGACTTGACCATCACAACCGGCTCATCTAATCTGGATATGAAGTCTATGCTCGCATGCGCTAGCGATGTGGATTCGGCCACCAATATTGTCTGCATCGGTCTCTCCAACATGCTTGCCAAGGCCATGAACATGCTGCCAGAGGAAATTGACATCAACCGCCCTCCCAACAACTACGGTGTCGACTCCCTCGTTGCAGTCGGTGTTCGAAACTGGATTCTAAGCAACTGCAGTGTTCAGTTTTCGGTCTTTGAGATTCTGAGCGACTCGACGATTATTGAGATGTCCAAGGACATTGCGGAGAAGGGTGGCTATGGACGATAATGATAACGGGCGTCTCTTGAGTGCTGTTAGAAGAAGAAAAAAGGAGAAGAAGAAAAAGAAGAAGAAGAAGAAGAAGAAAAAAGGGGGTGGTTTTATTTGTGTGGTGTAGAACAGGGCAGTAATGAAAGGGAACGTAATGGAACGGACTGGGGTGAAATAAATGTATAATAGTTTCAGTTGGTAATGAGATGAAAAGGCATATTTGCACTTGTTACTTGGAATTGTTGATGTGACTTGCATAAAAGAATGACAATCCCACAACGCATGAGTGCCTATTGGAAGAAAACATGCAACGAAACTTGTCATATTCGTGATTACCGTACAAAAAGAATACAGGGAATAACATAGAAATATGTTTCAAGCGCAAAAAGATGAACACACTTGCGTGGACCGGGAATCGAACCCGGGGCCCATCGATGGCAACGATGGATTTTACCACTAAACCATCCACGCTCAGATGAGGCATCCGATTCATCTGGTGATCTGGCCGTTGTAATTTGGCTTCATAAAGATCAATCAAGTTTTTCAGGGTAATGGGTTCATAGGTGCGTAGAGAGGGATATCCAGTTATATTTGCATATGTGGCTTGCTTTTGTCTCAAAGTTTTGAATACTTGCTACTATCTATTGGTTGGGCCTAGTTGTTGAGGTAACGTGGGGGGCGGCATCATGAAATTCCTTGTCAATGTTGTGACTTTGCTTGATACGTCGCGTTGAACCATGCTGCCTAGATATGAAGCTCTCTTCTTAGGATGGATTTCTTGATTCTACCTGCTTTTTTCTTTCTTTTCTTCTTTTTCTCTCACTCGGCCTATGCACTGAGTCAACCTATGTTCTCAGTGCTAGCCAAGAAAGCGTCAGTCACACATCTGCAAACTCGGGCCTCGTCCTGAGCTCCTCCATCAAGCCCTGCATATCCTCATCGCCAGCCTCGGCCAGTCGCCGGAACTCGTCCTTATTCTTCTTGAGCCACTCAATCTCCTCTCCAACCTAGAATAAACACACATAAACGTCAGAGTAAATGCAAGAAAGAAAGAAAGAAAAGGGCCGAAATGGTCTCGATATTCGCCCAAGTTTTCATCCTACCTTTGGCCTCTCAAACCCATCCTCCACGGCCGTGGTCAGCGCACCAAGCACCCACACCGTCCTCAGCTCTCTCTCCCCTTCGCTCCTCACCATCTCAGCCCACAGCCTGATGAGATCCCTGCAGTGCTCGTTGTACAGGTCGGAAGGCCTCCCCTCGCCCGTCCGAGTGCGCAGGATGGCGCGATTATACTTGCGCAGCACACCGCCCCGGAATACCACCTGCGTGCTCGCATCCGTGAAGCGCACGTTTATGAAGAATGATGGTGTTTTGAAGCGCTTTGCGTGAGTGGCTGTGAAGGCCTGTGCGATGGACGTCTGTTGCTCCAAGGTCAGTGGAATGACGTGTTCGATGTCATAGAGAGGCATATTGATAAAGAGGTCGTTTATCCAAGGTGACAAAAGAGGTATAAGATACCAACATTAAACCTGGCAGTGGATGCTGGTTGATATCGAGTTACTCCCTTCAACCAATGTTCAACCACATGTAAAGACAACCTTCAGAATAGTAATCAGTAAATGACATGGTCTAAACCTCGGCAATTCGCATGCCGTTGTGAGAATTACATCACTCAAAGTGCGGGATAAGAATCATTTAATGGTTGCCTGCTTTTAAGGTTAAATGATATACATGTAAGAAAAAATGAGGACCCAAGAAGGACCGAACAATACAACATGCAAGCAAGAGCTCAATGCTGTTACATTTCCACGATACTTCCAACCATCCCCATCATATCCAAATTTTCCTTGGTCTCCGCCGCCCCGTTATGAAGACTCATCCTCTGCTGTCTTCTCGGCCTCTATCCTCTCCGGGTTCCAGACGGCCTCAACGACGCTCATCCTGCAGTTTTCAACTCTCTGGACTCCCTACACCTAGTTAGCTACCTCGCTTCAAGAAATCCTAATGAGCTTTTCACATACCTTGAACTCGAATCGGGCATCAGCAGTCTCAAATAGTTTTCTAAATCCCCTCTCGTCCCGTTCTTCTGCATTGAGTAGGGCCATCATGACCATATCCATGCCTCGCATCAGTTTCTCATCCCAGGGATTCTCTTGTCCCGGTTCCAACAGGCAGTGCTCGCTAATGATGATACGGGCTCCGGGCTTCAGTGCCGGAATCAAATTCCTGAGAATGGCTACCGCGTAAGCTGCCGAATAGTTATGAATGATCCACCGGAAGAAGTAGGCTTTTTGTTCGTTAGTAAATTTATTGACATGAATCAACGGAGGGATAAAGTATTCGAGGCATACCGTCTGCATCCTTGACAGGCTGCTCCTTGAAAAAGTCATGAGTTTGAAACTTAATCCTTGAGGAAACCGCTTCATCCTCGCAAATAGGCTTTGGGGCGCTCTCAACTGTCTTCGGTAAATCTTGGACGATGAACTTTGTCTTCTTCCACCTCCTTGCCAATTCAACCGTGACAAAGCCATGACTGCCGCCAATATCAACAAACGTACCACCCTTTTCATCGATAGCAGAAAGATCACAGTTATCGACAAGGTAACTGACTTCATAACCCTCTCCACCAGTCAGATTCGCCATAGCACCGCCAAAGCGCTTTGCCCGGACTGGATTCTTGCCCAAAGTGACAAACATGGGTTCCTGGCCTTGTGTTCCAAATGCATAGTTGAACCCGGTATGGTCTAACGAGATAGCTTCAGGGTGTTCCCTTAAGGCTTGCAAGACATGGCCAGAGGCAGGAAAAACTTCTTCGCAATTGAATCCCACCCAATCCTGAGCCGTTTGGTCTTCAGCCAAAAGACGGGAGGCTGCTGTGTGCGCAATAAAGCCGGGCGATGGCTCTTGGAATATGCGGTTGGTCATTGCATGACGCAGCACGCGAGCAAGGTTGACGGGATCCAGCGTTGTCTTGGTTTGAAGCTCTGCCAATGCAATGGGAGTCTCAACGGGGACAAGCTTGGCTGAGATGGTGTTAGCCATTAGAAAAGTGCAGTCTGATAGAAATCGTACCGATGCCATAGTCGTTGATGATTTGCAGGCTCAAGCTATCCAAGCACTATCGTCTGTAAACATTAATCATAGAAACTGGGGCCAGTGTCAAACTTACATTCCATGCCGTCCATCTCAGTGTCTCTGCTGGCCCGCTTGCCAAGCTAGAGAGTTCTTTTGTTGCAAAAATGATCTCCCGGCGACTCTTCTGTATCTCTTTAGGCAGATCGGAAAAGTCAGCTGGCGCGTTTGCTTCAAAGCCAGGCTCCGGCAGGCCGTTTAGCTTCAAGTATGCATCGAGCTTCTCAGTTTCAATGCGGATTTTCTCAGCCAGCATGACCATGCGAGACTCGGAAGATAAATGACTGCCGGGGTTGGACGATGCTCCGTTTTGCTTAATTTGAGGCTCCTCTTGGGACTTCACCTTGGACAAGGATTTTCGGGTCGACTTTTCGTCGGCATCAGCAGTACCATTTACTGCATGTTTCGAGCCTGGGAGCCATGAAGGGACTCTGAATTTTCTCATGATGAAAAAACTCCCCGACACTTCTCTGGTCAAAAGTCCTGTTGGAGAGAGAAAGCGCGTGCTTAAAGTGTAAGCTGTTAGAAGCAGATGTTAGCCGTAAATGCGAAGCATAATGATCGAGTGGCTTTTCTTGTAATAAAGGTTCAAAGGAGGGTGGTTAGAGGCCATTTGCAGCGGCAGCGTGTCAACGTAATTTCCCTTCATGTTTACTTGAGTTTGAGGGGCTCTGCATCAGCCTTGCACAGTCACACAGTCAAAGATGACTGTAATTTCCCCATTGAGAAACTTTCCACTCGGAGCGGATGTCGTTCCATCTGCCCGACAGACAATTGAGCAAGGATATCGGTAGACATAAAGCAACCTTGCTGAACATCCAGGCCTGCTTGGACAAAAGGCGAACGGGGTCGGCTCGGTTAAGCGTGTTGTGCCAAATTGGGATACCTGACCAGGGTTTTGCCACCACACTCAGGGCCAGCTTGCATACTCTTACGAGTATTTGTGCTTCATCTCCACTTGGATTCCAAAAGCGTCAGCTGCGCAGGGGACGAACAATTGGCCGCTTATGCCCACAATTCAACGCTGCCCGTCGTCGCTGCTTGCTGGAGGCAATAATGAACCGGAGGATCGTCATCCGCAAAAATTGAAGCAATAATAGCCCAACCGTGTAAACGATGGACCCAACGACTCGGTTTAAGGCGTCGGTAAGGGTGGGCATGTCGATGAGGTAGGCGAGCGGGTCATATCCCGTGTCGGCTCCATGTCAGCCAACAGCTTTGTTGGCTACTACCTGTATCCATGCCTACTCTTTGCGCACCTCCATATTCCATGTTCCTTGATACAGACTGTATCTACACGTAACACTTGATGCAATCATGGGGTAACAGCCAAGAAGGGGGGGCATCCGCCTAGAGAACAAACAAAAGGGAAGAAGAAAAAAGAGTGTCTTACAAAAATAAATTGACTGCTCAACAGCCCTTCCAATTTGATCAGTGTCAACACACCCTCTCTCGCACTCGGGTGCTCTGCTTCGCGTGTAAAGTGTCGTCTGTGATCAACGATTCGTTGTGATTGCTAAGCTATCATTGCTTCTTGTCGTGTCCCTACAGCCGTCTGGGTTCCTTTTATTATCACACCGTCTTTTTTTTCTTTTCCTTTTTTGTGGTGAGTTGCTTGTTGAGGAAAGCTCCGAAGAATATCGTGGCTTGTAATCTGGAAGCCGGAGGAGTGGAAACAGAGACGAGAGAAGCCAAGCAGATGCAAAGGCGATTAAACAGGCCGCCTCCCCAGTTATTACTATTTAACAACCGAGGACGAGGCCCTACGCCATAAAGAGTCCATGGCACCTTCAAAGGCAATAAATGGGACGGACATCGTCTCAGGGATGGGCGCGCGCTCGCATGAGGCGCTACGGTGTGCTCGAGACCCGAAATCCTTCCACCCCCTGGTCCTGGTCATGCACGATGATCCCACCCATCCGATTCATTTCCGTCTCGCAAGCACGTCGGACCTTTTTCGAACCCTTTTGCCGGGGATTTTTAATATGTTTGCTTTTGCTGGTTTTTGATCCGTAATGCGGGGTGTGTAACAGTTGATACCTATGATACGGTAGTATTCCCAACCCAGATTGCCATTCGAGGCGAGAGGGAGAGAGAGAGAGAGACTGTGTGTGTGTGTGTGTGTCGTCTTCATGCCTGTGCCTGAGAAGCCATCATGTCATGTCTGTCTGTCTGTCTTCTACTAATAAATGAGGTGGCCGTTTAACATGGCAAGGCTAGTACGTACAAGTACAAGAAGCAGTTAGCTAATCGTTCGGCTAGACGATAAGCGCCATGGCATGAAAACCAACGCACGTACTATGAACAAGCGTGTAATAGCTTCATTTTCTTCATCCACTCTTCTCAAGCCATTATCAGTTTTCAGTGGGCCACAGTCTTGTTAATGTTACTCATATTATTGACAGAGATACAAGTCCAACCCTTCATCTTAGCAAACTTCACTAGGTGCGGTCCGACGCCCGCTGCCGTGAACTTCCCGTCCTTGATTGCCGGACGACACTTCTCATCATCATGATAAAGAGTCAACAAAATGAGGAGAAATCACCACAACGTCTAAAGTCTTTGATGAGAAACCTTAACTGCCCTCGTTCAGTCACAGACATGTCATTTTCTCCAGCTGACTGGCTACCCCTGTCTGATGGTAGCCAACTACTTGTACAAGTAGCAGAATGCCGAGAGCCTGTGCCTCATTTGACTGAAGCCCAGAGCAAGTACACACATTTTCACAACATCAAACTGACATTCGTGAGGTCTCGCATACGCATTCATGTCACCGCCTGAAACTTTGCTGTGAAATGGCTTCTTCTAGTGCCATGAGTCGAAAGAGAATGAGATGCCGAATAGCCTTCCCGTGTGCTCATGTACATCGCGGAGTCGGCAGTTTGAGACAGTCAAAATCACTGGTTTGAGAGAAAGAAGCAGCGTTTCTTTAGCTTTTCCAAGAATGGAATCTTCGGCCAAGCTTACGGAAGTTTTGGTCCGCAGAAGCACAGGTCCTCTTCTTCGTATTCTAGATGTTCCTCTGCTCAGAAATACTTTTGACATTCGTATAGGTATAGATGCTGCCATATCTTCCGCATATAAATCATTCTCCCTGGTGTTATATGAATAATACATATATAGCTACAATGCTACATGTTAGTACTCCAACATGCCTAGCCAAACGCCATCGCTGTGACTTCATCCTCCCCAGTAAAAGGATACCCATCATATGTTTGGGCTTGGGGGATACACCAGCCTTGCCAGTATACCAACTCGTCACCAAGGCCACCCTTCTACTAAAATGTATCCAAAGGTTTTTGAGCATAAATAACGTGAAACGGCATGTATATGAGTGAAGCGTTATCATAGTATGCACGTCGTACTTCCATGATGGATAGTTCCACTTGGTCGCGATTCCACTGTAGACCTCGCGTCAACGGTCCCAACGCAATAGCCTGGAGGCCATCTAACAAGATTGTTCGCCAATATAGGCCAACCGTCTTGAGGACCTTGTTCTTCGGCCACGTACCGATGGGTATGTGGAGCACCCGTTCTGTAACGTTAGCGAAGCCGGCTTCTCGCATCATATTAGCCAGACGGCCGCCTGCTACTATGTCGAGATCAACCCCCAAAGCACCTAGCCCTGCCGTCACATTCCTCCAAAACTTTGGTACGGGATGATCTGGTGCCATTCCGACTTCAGGGTGCGCGCTCTGCGGGGTATGGTGTACTTCCTGCAACTCGATCCAGCCGCCCGGTTTAAGATGCCTGATCCATATGTCAGCAGCTGATTAACAAGGCCCACTTCGTCATAACACGTACTCCATAGCCCGACGAAACAGCTTCATCCAATCTCGAACAGCCATGACGGTATGCCGAGAATGGATATAATCAAAGTGATTCCGAGGATGCAGCCAAGGCGACTCAACGTCATCAACCAAGAATCGAACGTTGGGAGGCAACCAGTCAGGTTGAATAGGCGATAGGTCAATACCCAGAATAAGGGCACTAGGATATTGATCCCCCACTGTTTACATGTAAGATGTAATGGTTAGCCTTCTGAACTAACCTAATGGTGAGTGTTGACAAATACTAGGTTACCACTTACTCTCGATAGGCCAAATGCCTGTCCCCGTTCCAATATCAAGAATTTGCTGCGGGTTATGTCCTATTGGTGCGAAGTGGAGCTTCTGGCTGCACAGCAATTTTACCATGGCATGCTTCATATCCTCTCTCTCTTGCTCGATATCATCATTGGGGAAGTTATAACTTCCTTCGCGGAACCGATGGTACCGTCGGCCATTTTCGAACATATAGTCACGAATAGATGACGCCGCCGATGTGCTCGCAGAACTAAGGCCATCACTGTCATAACCAGCATCAGAATCATCCGTCCTAGACTCGACGCTATCTGCAATGATGGATTCCTCGGCTTGATCTAGCGCTTCATGAGACAGATCTTCTTGCTCTGAGGCCGATAACTCCGGAAATATAGATACACCGTTTGGGTGTGTCAAGGGAGAGAAAAAGATTGAATCGGATCCCGCATCAAATTCGGTCGGTTTTCTCTGTTCTTGATGCTGTGGCACTCTCCTTTCCTTTTCATGCGTCTCAAGTGAGGGGTTCTCACAGCCGTCACCCGGACTGTCCGCGCAGGCCTTTCCCATTCCTAACTCTGTCTCTGATTGTGAAGCAAAATGATTATCGGCAGCCAATAAATTATGCGTGTTGGTAACAACCTTGCTCGGCGCCGTAGTTGATTGGTCTGTCGGCCCGGCATTGCCATATTCCAGTCTCGCTTCTTCCAAACGGTCCCTCGCCACCTGCCCATCGTGGCTGATGCTTTGGTTCCTCAAGGCTCCGGAGTCATGGTTGCGTTCATGGTCAGATGTTGGTACGATGGGTCCATTTAGAAGATCACTGATGGCCATTATTGAGCCTCTTCGGTCCGATGTCGAGGGGACATTTGCCTTGCTATCCCTAATGAGAGTTGCTCCATAGGCCAAGCCATCAGGACCACCATACGATTCTTGTGGCATGTCGGCTGTTTACCTCGGAGGAGGCAAAATTATATTCGAGGGGGGTATGGATTAATGTTGAGATAATCAGAGTAAGTCGACATAGGCTTTCGGTGGGATAAATCTCCAGAAGAGTATATTCGAGCGGCAAACAAGCATCAATACGGGGAGTCGTGGTTGAAACTTCTTTTATGTCATTCCGCCACGTGTTTTGCTGGTTTCAAGAGGATACTGGTCCTAAATGATGGCAGATTCCTTGGTGATGGGTGTAGGTTGATGGATCGCCGAGGTGCGGCGGAGACTTGTTTCTGTATGATATCAAAGGTCCACGCAAGCTGAGTACTGGCCAACTACACCTCGGTTGAGTTCGACTCCCAACCCACTGGACCACCAACGGTTCGAAGACCAGGATACCAACGGAGGATAACCGAGATGGACGATGGATATTAACGTTTGTGTGACGAGAAGCGACAGAGTAGCATACGGATTGAACTTTATTACTCGGTCGATACACACTGACGTGAGCAAGGGGGGTCGCGAATGGGGCAACGTGAATGGACGTCGAAGTGATTGAAGATGGGAAGAAAAAGGGCGAGAGTTTTAGAGAAAGGTTCATCAAGGACCAAGTCGATCCGACCAACCTAACCTTTCCCTCATGATGGACATGGACTGAACACCAACCTACTACGCTAGGACTTACGTTGACCAATGGACCAGAGAAGCTCGAAAAAAGGCTTTAGGCTTTGGCTTAGTGGGCTTTTCGCTGGAAAATGCGGTGCTGCCCCTCGTCGACCCCAGTCAGCAGCTCGAACAGCCACTACAAACCCCTGTGCAGGGTGCGTCACAGGCCTCAATTCAGATTGCCGACCCCAGGCCCAACAGCAGCTGGACCCCTGTAGCCGAGACCGTTCGCAGCGCAGACACATGCGTTTTTCCAAGGCTTCCATCCCCGTTTTGATAATACTTGTAGCTACGGAGTAGAACCTGGAAGGTTTCAACTCCTCTCACCCTTGAGCTTTGCATCCATTCCTTTTACGAGTATTTACTTGTGCGGATTGTACGTTTTGTACTACCATCCTACAAGTACAAGTAGTACTAGGTAGGTAGGCATCATTTAATTACGATCGAGGGAAAATCAGGTGGTCGCGATTCACCGCTCGCTCGGATCCCATCATTAGTCGCCGCTGTGGATTCCCAGCTTGACAAGCACACTCACGCACTCACTCACTCACTACTCACCCATGAATGGGCTGGTTCCTGTTCCCCATTCAATACTTGGCACTATCATCAACGCATCCATCTATAACCATTTTGGATACAGTTATATTCTGTTGGCGAGTACTCGGTACGCCGTATCTACGTCGTACGACAATCGTATCTGGCGTTACGACACAAACAAGCCCTTCAGGAAGGTAAATTCGTGATGGAATGCGGTGCGTGTATTGTGTTCAACTACGCAAATGAGGCACAATAGCAGATGTACCAAGTACAAGATGATATCTTCCGAACGCGACACGACGTACGGGGCATACTTACTAGGTACTGCTAGAAGAGTACTTTCCTACTTCTTCACCAACAACGAGGAGCCTTGATCACCAACCAACTCGGTTTACAATCCAATCTCGAAGGCCAAGGAGGCTGCAGCATCTAGTGCCTTCCACTCCATGTCAAATGCAGCCACTTTGTCTCATCACAGAGTCACCGCACATAATCTTCACCAAATATGGTTCACCGCGCATCGTTATACAATCCAGGATCACCAGGACCCCAAAACCGTTCCCTTTGATTTCGGAGTGGTGATGATATCATGGATAGCTTTCGATGTTGGTCGGTTATATTCACGTCAATATTGGTTAGCATGGTCACCATGCCACTTGGGCAATTCGCAAGGACGCAAAGGGCCATGAATTCGGGACTGTTTCGCTTTTGCTCTCGACTCCCTCTTCGTCGCTTCGCGTCTTTCCATCGCTTAAAACCTATTAAATCCGAAGGTAGACATGGAGTAGCTGCTCAGCCCTCGACAAGGGATGCGCATTGAATTTTTAGCATGGGGGGCACATGAGGCCCGCTATGTGGACAAACGCCCATTCGATTTTTGACATGTCAATTTCATATCGCTTAGGAAATACCCCTTGGCGCAAAAAAGATTGTTCTTGTACAAGTATTCTCATACTTGTTGATGTAATTTGTTGTCTTTGCTCCTTTTCAAGCATGAGAGGAGAAACTTGACCCTGGCTGCTGAAAGCTGAGCAGCCCCAACTCAGGTACGGAGTAAGCCCACTTTTATCCCTCAGGTAATACCGTAATCGCCCTGCGGATATCGCCGTTTTCTTTCTTTTTTCTATGCTACACCTGTGACTCTACTCCATGCCACGTATCTCGTACGACTCAAAACGTCTCCGATCATGTCTCGCAGTTCAAGAGGTGTCCCCCGCTGTGTCGGTAGCCCAGCCTTCAATCCAGACGAGCTTATCCAGGACGCCCCGCGGTTGAAACAGACACGGGAACTCCTGGCCAAGAATGACCTCTACAATGCGAGTCGTGTACTGTTAGGCCTTCCAGACAAAGACATATACACCTACCATGCCATGACAAGTGTCAAGCTGGCTGAAGTCCAACATGTTGTCAGTTTGGGCGCAGTCAACGGCCTACACACATGGTATCGGAACGAGGACGGGTCGCCTGTAAGCAAGGCCTCTTTGCCACGCCGCCCTGCGAGTGTAGGATAAGAGCTGAAGCGTCCGCAGGCAGACCAGCCCCCATTGTCGGATGTTGAGGCGTACATTTCCATCTTCAGTCCCTCGACTGCCACGGGCTCGGCCCTCAGGAATTTTGATACCAATGCCAAGAAGGGCTCTATCCGCTCTGAAGCTGCCACGCACCTTGCTGCGAAGAGATATCTTCACCCAGCCCTATCGTCCAAGCTAACAATTCCCAAGTCCAAGTCACCGCCTAGCCAAAACCCATATTTTGATTTTTGGGCCTGGTCGAGCCGGTCATTGGAATGGTGCGGCCCTTGCGCCTCCTCGGAACGGGTAGCTACGAGTCATCATGTCCTACCCATCTTCATGCATCACTTTGGCTGTGCAACTCCGTCCCACGAGAGTTTGGAGATGTTGAGAATCGTAGCGGACGGTCGCCCCGTAGCCGATATTGGGTCTGGAAATGGGTATTGGACCTACTTGCTCCGACGCTACGGCCTGACCGTGCATCCCGTGGATAATATGCAGAGCGAGTGGAGGGTCGCCTGGGTTGGCGACACGGTGATTTCAGATGGTGTGAAGTGGCTGCGAAAGTACAATAACGGCAAAGATATGGTGCTGCTACTGGTATACCCCGTTGTTGGTGGAGGTGTCGGCGGAGGCACTGAAGGAGGCTTCACGCGTGACCTTGTGGCCGCCTACGAGGGAGATACCATTGCTGTGGTCGGAACGCAAAACGGCAACGGATACACGGGCTTCAAGAGCATGACAATGGATCAGTTTATGGATTTGGAGCACAAAGAGTGGACAAAAGCGGTGCAGATACCCTTGCCCAGTTTTGCCGGCAAAGACGAAGCTCTGTACATCTTTCAACGGGGAGATCGGGTACCAAAGGAGTAAATCTAAAGAGAAGAAACACAGAGCATAGAAATTGAGCAGCTTGGATACAGAGAGGTAGTAATTGGATGTTCAAGGTCTCCCTGCCAAATCATTGAGGTGCTTGGCTACTCGTACATACATGTAGGTACTAAGGTAAGCAGTTTAACAATCTATGGAAATAGTGGCCATTCACTCAGCACGAGTCAGGCTGGAGGGGACTCGTGTGGTCAGAAGAGTTGCCACACTTTGGTGAGCTGGCTGACGGTCTATCCCGAAACGTGCTCGTCCCGTCCGCCTCATGACTGTTCTAGGACTTTTTTCCTTTCCATCTCTCTATTTTTAACTCCAAAACAGGAATTGAAACTTGTGATTACTAACCCATCTGACATATTTGGTCTGTGGATTGATTGGAACAGGGCATCAAAACCTAAAAAGCTCCAGCTACCTGTGTGAAGTCGGGCAAGTAAGTACTTGTACGTAGAAGATCCAATAGATCCGACGATGGGCAGAAAATTGCCCAGCCAGTAAGGCTGCAGTGGGAGGGCGGCTGTGTGGCGGCGACCATACATCATTGTACATGATGGGTCCGAGGAAAGCGCCTTCAAACGGTTACCAAAACCTCACCGTCGTCCCGCTAGCTTGTATCCCAAGGTATTGGCCTTTGCTTGCCCGATAAACCAACAGGATAAAAGATTCTCAGGGGCAAAGAGGCATTGCTCCAAGTGCTTCCAACACAGTGAGGTTATTCTGTCTGTTGGCTTGATTTCATGAGCATGTGCCCATTCCCTTGAACAAGTAGGTACACATCCTCTGCCTTTGCTAGCGCACTGCGCCTTTCAGCAGCCAGTCAGAGCCAGTTTCTCAGTGCAAGGGACCCTCAGCTCAGCGCTGGAACGGTTTTAGGCCCAGCCATCCCGCTGCAGACCTGCAGCAGCTTCTGAGCTAGTGCACCAACCTACCTGTAAGGTCGGGGTAGTAAGCAGAATCCATTTCATCCATCCATAGAAGGCGGGTAGCTTCCCTCTCCAAGTTTGCATGCGACAGCTTTTTCTCTTCTCTTCATCATCGTTTCTGCCTGCTGTTTCCTCATTGATTTCGTGCGCTCGCTCGCTCGCTCTCTCTCCAGTCTGCCTCCCCGCAGAGTGACTTATCGCGAAAGAGGGGGAATATCGCAAACCTCAATTTGTCTTCCACCCCTCTCTTTAAGCAGCTAATCCATTACTTACTTCTCTTACCAATTCAAGCCGAACCCCACCGCTCATCAGGCTGCCAGCACTAGGCACCATGTCTTTAGCAATAGACGACGACCGTCGCAGAGGCCATTCTAGGTCGAGGTCTCGTGACCAGCGCTCCCAGGAAGAGCCGCCACGAGAACAGTCCAAATACCCAGAAATTAGAGAGCCGAGCTACATCTATCCTGAAGACGAGCTAGATGATCGCTACAAGTCCAGTCGGCGACGGAATGACGCACCAAAAAGCAATCTTCCATACCCGGCCGAGGGTGGTGGCATGGACTCGATGCTTCCCGGGAGTCAGTCTTTGTACAGCTATGCTGAGGATACGCGACCCATCTATCGTACAGCTTCGCCTCCCAAAGAATTACCCTACCGCAACTCGAAAGTGAGGGACAACAAGGAGGAGGACGCCCATCTTCCGGGGGCTTTCCCAGAGGATGACCAGCCCAAAAAGGATAGTGGTGATGAGCGACGCAGTCGCTACCCCGATGATTATGACCCACGATATGGCAAATACGAAAAATCTGGTAGGGATTCACCCCGAACTCGCCAGGCGGATCCTCCATACGACAGATACGACAAGAATGATGTTCCAGATGACAAATTGAAATATCTACCTCAAAAATACAGTCGCCGCTATGAAGATGATGTGGACACCAAGAAAAAGGATCGTCGCAGCAAGAAAGAGCGCGAAGAAGAAGATTTGGCCTACGGCGCGCCTCCTCCTGCACCACTACCACCAAAAGACGCTTATTCCTCGTATGGACCTGGTTCTTACATGTCTGGTGCACATCCAGATAGTAGCCGTCCATCCAGATATGTCGATGACGAGGATGACCCCCGGCTTCGACCCATCAGCCCCAAAGTCGATGAGCCGAGCTTAAAGAAATCCCACCGTGACTCACCCCGAGAAGGCCACCGAAGCTCTAAATCTCTAGATATTAGCACCGAGAGGAGAAAGTATTCAGATTCAGACCGTGATGATTATGATTATGATTCGAAAAAGTCCTACAAATACTCTTATCGAGAGGATGACCGCGACTCAAAGTCCAAGTCCAGTACATTGGCCGTGGAATCCAGCAGCCACAGTCAGGATAGGTCAAGAGATCGCCGAAGGGATAAATCACCCGCACCGCCAACCTTGATGGTCGAATCAGAGCCGCGAGATAGGGACAGGTCGAGAGATAGACGAGGAAACGGTCGAGACAAATCTCCTCTACCACCCTCAGGTCACAGGACTAGTTTGAGCGTCGATACAGGACGAATGCACCTCTCACTTGCCTCTGCTCCGGGATCCCCAATGCTTGAATCCTATCACGGGACATATCAAGACTGTTCACCAATGCCATCACCCCTGATATTGGCGTCTAGAAGTCCGGGTCCGGATGACTTGAAGAGCATTGAAACTCTCTCGCCTTTGAATTCAGACGGTGAAGGATCCAAGAAGCTTAACAGGCGTGCTCGATTCCACGATCCAGAGGATATTGCATCTCGCCTCGCGCAAGCCTTGAAGGGCACCCATGCGCCAAAAATTGAACCGCTCGTTGAGATTCTCCCTAGTCTCACTCACGAACAGGTCATGGAGCTCCGTGCTGAATACAAGCAAATTGTTAAAACTGGTTCAGATCGCAAGGGCGTCAATATCGCAAAACATATTCGTGCCAGGCTTAAAGATGAAGATCCCATCCTTATGAAGGCCTGTTATGCCGTTGCCCTGGGCAAGTGGGAAAGCGAGTCTTACTGGGCCAACTTCTGGTACCAAGGCGACAAAACCCGACGAGAGTTATTGATTGAGTCGTTAATGGGACGAACAAACGATGAGATTCGTCGCATTAAGGATTCGTTCACCGACAAGAAATATGACAACAGCTTGACCAAGTGCATGAAGACGGAGCTGAAAGAGGACAAGTTTAAAAAAGCCGTGTTGATGGTACTAGACGAAAGCAGGATGGAGGAATACGATTATCATGGCCGCAAGCTTCCCATCGATTTCAGACAAGTAGACGACGATGTTTCCGATTTGCGAAAAGCCATCAAATCCGACAAGGGTGGCGAGACATTGATGATCTCCATCGTGGTTCAGCGAAGCGAGAGTCACCTGCGTGCTGTTCTCCAGGAGTACGAGCAAAAGTACCGTGCCAACTTTGCTCGTGAAGCCCTCAAAAAGAGTGGCAATCTTGTGGTATGTAATCCCCGTTATAGTATATTTTTAGAAAATAAAACTAACCAAATCCCTCATCAGGGCGAACTTCTTGCGCACGTTCTCAATGGTGTCATCAACCGTCCCGTTCGGGATGCTTTATTGCTCAACCACGCACTCACATCTTCTCGCAAAGATCAACTGCGGCGAGAGCTCCTCATCTCACGTCTGGTACGCTTCCACTGGGAGCCAGCCCATATGCAGGATGTAAAGAAAGCCTACCGGGAGCGCTACGGGCAGGATTTGCAAGATGCCGTGAAAGAAGCAACAAGTGGCGAATGGGGCTTGTTCTGCCGTGAGCTATGCATCGCAAGAATGCCAAACCATGTGCGCAGGATAGAGCGGGTGGAGCGAGTGGAGATAATCAGATGAGCATAAAAATGACTCGATCTTTTGGCCTTTTTCTTTTTGTTTGGATACCTAGGGAATGAGATGTTATCGCTCATAATAACTTATGAATAAGTACATGAGCGATTGGGATACGTTTAGGCTCGAAATTATATATGACTTGGATGCGAATGAATCTACACTCAGAACAACATGATACTTTATAGTGATTTATATAAGCCTTGTTTTTTCCCCTTTAAGTTAATCAACATCTGCTTGACAACACCTTTTCTATTTCTTTCCACCCTTCCCTCCTTTCCCTCCCTTCCCCTGATTCTTTGAACCACCTTTACCCTTGCCGCCACCACTCCCTCCACCACTATTTCCGTAGCCAGTTCCACCTGCTAACATAACTCTCACTTTGCCTACGGGTACACAGTTGATAATCTCCTCTGCCTTGAACGCCTTCATAAGCTCAACCTCCCGCGGCCATACCCTCTCCTTATCACCCGCAGACTCGTCCACCACACCCTTCTTCGCGAAAGCAGTCTTCCACCGTTCTAGAATTTCCTTGACGGCCTTGCCCTTCTTCACGGCTCCGGGTTGTATCTTAACCTTGTACTTGAACTTGCCCATCGCATTCCATGGCGCACAAACGGGGATGGCTTCAAGAATTTCGTCTCCAGGGAGGGGCGTGCCAACAAGCGACTCCAGTACAATCGTTTTTTCCAGCTCGTCTGGCTCTAGTACATCAATGCCCTCATCCATCATGACGCGACGGATTTCTTCTTGCTCAGCAACTTCCTTCTGCTTCCGCAAGTGTTGAGCCCGGCGACGTTCCTTCGCGGCATCCAGCTCAGCTTGGCGCTGTGCTTTAGCTGCTGCCTCGGCTTCGGCTCGTTGCCGCCCAGCTGTTGCGCCAATAAGGGTTTCCGCGGCAACTTTGTCTTCTTCATCCTGATATTTATACTTTTGTGCAATCTTCTTAGCCTTGCCCTTTTGTCCTCTCTTTTGTTGACCTTTCTTTTGAAAAGTCGAACCTCCTAGGAGTGATGTAGGGGCAGTTGAGGTCGTTGTAGGTGTCTCCGAGACCACAGTGATAGAATCATGCTGCTCTTGTTCTTCTTCCTCTTTTTCTTGGTCATCTTCAATTTTGTCTCCCCCATGTTCATCGCCAGTATCTTCTGGTGCATTTGAAGCTTCAGGAGCATCATCGTGTTCAGGTTGATCTACAACCTTCAATTCTGATAATTGCTCTTCCACCTCTTCGGGGGTCCGATCATCAGTTACAAGACCTTGGAGAGGATTTGTGCGTTTCTCTTCATCTGGGCGATCTTCATCCGAGTCTACGTCAGAGTGCTCCTCGTTGTCTCCTCTCTCTTCGCGGTCTGAAAACTCCACCGCCTCACCATCAGTAAACTCCCCCTTTCTACATCCGTAGATCCGCCAATTGCAGAGTCTCCATCATGCAATCGATGTTTGACATGTTTAGCCTTGCTCTCCTCACTGACTTTGAACATGACCCCGAATCCAAGCAGAAGCTGTGTTGGTGGGAGGAAGTTCTTCTTTCCTCTTATCATAAAGCTACCAGTAGGTAGGAACTCTCCTATGGAGTCTAACTTGGACACTTGATCTGCATTCACCCACCAAGCGCCCATTCCAGCTTTCGAGTCCCAAGCCTCGGAAGCACAGACTGAAAGCGAACCCGCCTGCGCCAAAGTCGCTGGGGGTATCGGCGCATCTGGTGTGCTTGGGTTGTTTTTGATGATCACTGATGGAGCCCCGCGCAGGTCTGCATGGCAGTAGACATCGCCTTTTCGCAAATATTTATTGTATATCATCTCATTCTGGTGAGAATCTTTGCCGCCAATAACCAAGTAGCCATCAGACGAAATAAACCAGAGAAATTTTTCGAACCACATTTGTTTACGAATAGGTTGTAGAAGCGCTTTCTCCTGTTTTAGCCCTTTTTTAAGGTCCTCGGTGATTTTTTGCTCCGTACTCTTCAGGGCCTTGACCGCCTGCAGCTGAGTCTTCTCTTCCTTGACAGCAGCCGATCTTCGCTGATCGTAGTACTCCCTCGCGTTGCTCCATGGGCTTAGGCTGAGTAGGATGTCAACAGTCAGGCCCTTAGCCGCCTGCTTAGGCTTCTCAGTCTTAGTAACAGTGTTTTCTTCTTCCGATTCGCTATCATCCGTTTCAAATGGGTTGTCCTCTTCCTCATTGTCATCGTCAAATTCTTCCTCGGCGAGAGTCAGGGTAATCATATTGTCCGAAAGCTTCAACGGAAGATGAATAATCTCGGCCACAGCGTTGTTCCTCTTCTTTTCTCGTTCAACGAGCTTTCCGATATCAACCCAATCCATGCCTTGGGCAAGGAGGCCATTCACGGCATCCATGGCTTCTTGAATGCGTTCAACGTTTGCTTCAATGGCCGCAGCTCTGCGGGCATTCATGTTCTGGGCATCCTGCAATCCCTCTATCCGCTTAGCTTGATCCTGTCTAGCTGCCTCTAGTTTCCTCTTCGCGGTTTCTTCTCTTCCGGTCAAGCGCGATTCAAGTTTCTGGCCCTCTAGGGAGGAGAAGAATTCGTCGACTGTCCGGTTATACCCGTCAAATTCTAGCAGCTCCAGTGAGGTATCATCTCTGAGCTTTTGCGGTACGAATGGATGGAAATCCTCATAAAGTAAATCGTCGCGTTTGGAGGTTGGGGTAGAATCATCCATTGCACCTGGCGCTCCTGGCTTGCGCTTGGCGAATATATAGCCCTTGCATACCGCGGAGGACGTAATACTCTCAACAATCTCGCGGGCCTCGGTCAGGTGCTTAACCAATTCATCCAATAATGTCTCGTTCTCAAGTATCTCGGCCGGTTTTAGTGTCGCATCGAATTGGTTGACTTTGAGGGTGTGTTCAATGACGACAGGGGGAAGCTCCGTGATGGAGACTGCAAGTCCTTTTCTCAGATCACCGCCGGGCTTTCCTTTTAGCTTCTTCCCTGATTTCGCATTATCCGCGGTGCTCGGATCAGCCTTTTCAACCACGGCTTTCAAGGCATCCTTTATTCTCTCCTTTGTCAGGGGAGGCACCCCCAAGAAATTTTGTCTGTTTTCGAGGGAGTACTGCAGTCCAACTCTCTGTGGCTCTTGGCCGTCCCCTTCCGCAACATTCCGAGAGATTGCTATTATGTTTAGATCAGCGTCGGTAAGAATGATGTTGCCGCTCTAAAGAAAGTGTCAGTCAGCACTTCTTAAGCTTCATGTGGAAACGGTTGTAGAGGGCGAACCGCAAAAAACTCCAAAAAGAGGCGATATTGCCCATCGCTAAACTGAAACTCTAATATTCTATCAGTTCCGACTTGCGCGACTGAAGTCAACCTTCTTGTCTTGAGAAACTTCCTCAATCTGGCGACAAAGGCTGACGGTGCTGCTGCGGTTGTACGGGCAAAATCGGTCAAGTGGCAACGGAATCCAGTATCTATAAGGAGCTGCTGCTTGTTTTCAGGCTTCGCAAACTTGAGGAGTAAAATCTTGGAGGAAAGGTCGTAGACGTTGGCAAGGCGTAGAGTCACCAAACTCTCTTGAAGCTCGTGAGCAATTACCTAGACACAAGCAAGTTAGCAACAACTGTGAGTGCAAGTGAAGTAGGTAAATGTACCTTGACATCCAGTGACGAGAATCTCTGCTTCATCTTGAATACACAGCTCTGTCTCCGGCAAGACAAAAACAACCTCTAACTATTCCAACAAAAGGTTTGTGTGGCACAAAGATTCTAGAATATCGAAACGGCCATCATCGGTAAGCCAACGTGGGGCAAACGGTCATCGCGGGGCAGTCTTCGGCCACCAAAAACTGTGACGACATTTTTCATCACGTGACTTTTCAACTATTAATGCTGACATTGCTTACTTTCCGAATTAGTCAATCGAAATCTAATTCAGGTCGAAGATGAGAATAACAGGGAGACCTTTGAAGACTAGGAATTGCTGCAGGGTGATAGTTATTCCATCAATGATGAAAACGCCATCCAATGCAAGAGGACATGATACCACCGAGTGCTTGCTACCTTACAAGTAGAGAGGATATACTCACCATGTTCCTATTTCACGACCTCAGTTTACGACTTTACAGTATGTAATCAATGACAAGTACCATTAGGGTAGCTTTGATTTAACATCAATAGTCTCTGAGGAGTGCATTGGCTTGCATATGGATGTTTGATAGCAGCACACCGTACTATACTTTCGTCCTTAGGCAACCTACATTCCTCTGACAAGTTTAACAGTAATTGGATAGGTACTATACAAAAGACAGCCTCTATTTGTGGCTGAAGCAAATATCTTAAGCCATGGCAAATTAAGTATGCGATTCGGAATGCGGAGTTGCAGGTTAGCTGTTGAATATTGACACGTCTACGATTCATGCCCGAACACCTCAGTGAGCGAGTACAGAGAGCAGCATTGGAAGCCAACCTCGGTCAGATTGCTTGTAAGCCCAATTGACGGCGATGGTCAATTCCGTCCAAGTACTTCGTATTTCTGTCACCATGACTATATCGTCAAGCTCGGATATTGCGCTGTGGAACTGACAAGCTGTCATTCACCGTATAGTCTAGTTGTTGCTTGAGAAACCAGTCCAATGATAGCAAATACTATTTCCATTGATGCCCTCGGCTATAGCATCAGCAATGGCTGAAACAACATGACACCTTTGATATTTCACCTCGGCTGAGGCACATGCAACTAGTACCTTGTAGTGCTAATATACTTGTACCAACATTGAATCGAATCGGAGAGGTTGTCGCGTCTCATTTCCGCAACACACTCCCTCAAGCCGCGAGTGAGACGCGTCGCAGCTCGGACCTCCCTTGCCTGCCGTCTGATGGTGTTGATCTGTATCCACCCATGCCCAATTATGGCCTAGACAAAGTGTATATGTTGTCACAGCAACAAGGAGAAGGTTCCAGCTGGACGGAGTAAGCTTGTTCGAGATCTCTTGCGCCAAGCAATTACTACATGTACGAGAGGGCTGCTATGGGTCGCTCCAATGGGTCGAGGTGATGCTTTCTGAGGGTCTAAATTCACACTGGTTGCAATGGACAGATCTGCTCAGTCAATTTGAAGTTTGAGCAACGATAATACTGGGCAATTGAAGAAGCAATTGCAATTTGTCTGGCTGATGGGGGAAATGAGTGCCCCCCCCAAAAAAAAGTGGGCGGCGGACCGAGAGCAGTTTGCGCTGAGAAACAAGCCTTCCCCCAGCATTCCAACCAAGAGTGCTGCGTGTCAGCCTCAATTCTCAGGTTATCCGGTGTTACAACATGGTTGGAGCCAGGCATCTACGTAATAATGAATGTGTTGCATTAGGAGCCCGCCGGTGATCCAGATGACAAAGTAGCCCAATGGCGAGATTCCACGATATCAATACGGGGTGAAGGACACTGCATGCGTCAAGGAATATCCTTTTCTTACAGCAACACGGAAAATCAAGCAGGCTGGGAAAGGCAATAATCGGCCAATTGCAATCGTCTTGGTGCAGCTCTTGCGGAATTGACGATGTCCAGTCATCGAGCTATGGGCTAGAATCTGGGAGATCGAGTGTAGCAGTCCCAGCCATCTCTCTTTTTCGCAGCGGCTACTGCATGTACCAGAATAGCAAAGTAGGTGCCAAAGTGGGCGCTTTGCATAACGTTGGCGAAGGACGCCCGATGTGCTATGGATAACTCGCCATCAGCTCATATGCAACCCAACCCCATGATTTGCTAGAGAGACTTTCCGGTGGCGCCATATTGAGTTCAAACAAGGCAGATCCCCCTCAACGGCCCCAGCCTTCAGGTCCGTTTCCTTCCGCAGCCATCCATTACTCGCACATGGCATGAGACTGACAGCGAATTGGGTACGGGTTTTGGGTCGGGTGAGCCACGGGGTGGGACAAGAGACCAAATAAGCAATAAGAGTAAGAAAGAAGAAAAAATTGGCACTCAATAATATTACGGAGCTGCAGCTGTGGATAGGCGCAAAGGGGATGGAAAGAAAGAAAAAGCAGCCTGTCGTAAATTGGCTTGACCGGTCATCATCAGCAAGCCGCGCCAAGGGGGCAGGCAAAAAGGTAGGGAGGCTGGGGGTGAAAAAAAAAAAAAAGGGGGTGGAGGCCATTGGACAGTGGAGAGGGGGCTTGGGTCCTTTGCTTACCGCTGGGTTGCAGCGCATACTTGGAGCTCCGAGGAGGCACAAGCCATTGACACGCCGCTGAGACGCGAACAGAGGCTATGAGAGGCCAGAGAGGACCAGATAGCTCTGGGAGCTCATTCAAAGCTCACGAAGCTTGCAAGGAGGAGGTTGGCTGAAGGTGGAGCTGGCACCAGCACTATACCACATTCGTTGAGGATAAACAACAACCCCCTTGTTCCTGGTGGCAGGTAAACACGGCTAGCTGCTAGATTCACCCTCCTGCGCCTCCTGAGCAACCTGAGTAACGCCAAATGTCCACGTAGCAGGACAAGTTTGGGCGACAGACACAATCTGGTCTTCGTCCTCAAAACCCCATCGTGCGTCGGCCAGATTCTTCTCTCGATTCCTCATCTTCCAATAACCTCAATCCGCCTCAGAAACAGAACTTCAAAGACAAGAAAGAAAAGACTCCAAGAGGCCTTCAATTCCTCTACTCTTTTCTTCCTTACTCTTCGACTTTTGTTTCTATCACAAAAGCTTGAGGACTTCTTATCTTCCTTTCGTGCTACGGAAGGTTGTATGAGAAGATTCTCCCGCGTCAGCGCAAGCCGCCAACCTGGACTTTGAAGCCCGCGTTCCCGTGCCCTTCAGCATCTTTCCGTCCACATATAAGGACACAGAATCGAAGACCGCTACTACAACCATCCACAAGGAGGTTGAGATCAAACTTCCCGAACAGCAAGCCGGACGGGAAGGGCAACACTCTTCTTTCTCCGTCACCACCGACCTTCCTCACCGAGGCGAGCAACGCATCGAAGAAGAGGTCCGTATCACGCGTGAAGAGGAACACTACCGCCGTCCCGGTGTCCATTCTGAGACTTTCGTGAAGGAGGAATATCGGTAAGTCAGCTACAAGCAGTTTCTTTGCATCAAATCAATTCAATGGAGTCTGTAATCACACCAATCGCTTCTTTCTGGGTCGCAATTTTGCCAGCCACGCTCTCAATGCAATGTGAGCGCGTCACTGGGAAATTGGTATCCACCAAGAGACGCGGAGTTGATTACATGGGCTTGGCCAGCTGAGCAGGGGTTGCTCTACTGATATTCGTCACCGTATCTACACGCCCCTGCTCAGGGGACACGACCCACACATCCTGGTTGACGCGGAAACGCCTTGACAAGCTAATGGAATCTTTCACTAACCACTACTTCTAGTCCTGCACCTCGCGCTGAACATCCTCTTTCCGAGTTCACCAACACTCGCATCGAGGTCGATTCTACCCGCAACCCTTACGTTAGTCCTATTGACGTCGCTGAACGCCAATACCGCGAACACTACGGTCCTCAGTACAACTCTGCTGTAGACGTCGCTGCTCCTACCGTCTTCCAGCCTCGTTACCACTCCGACAAAGTTCAGGTTAACGACTTCACAACCGTTAGCACACAAGCTTCTCGCCCATCTTTCCGGGAAGAAGTTAAGGTCACCAAAAACACCGTCGAAACTACTCGTGTTTCTCCCTCCAAAAAACCCAAGATGGGTTACTACGACGACGCCGGTTAGTTACACAATACCTATCTGCCTCTATATCATAGCTAACCAATTCACTGCAGGTCACTACCACCAGCACGGTAGCATCCGCAATGCTGCCCACAAGCTGGCTGATCGTGTTAGCCACCACGGCCACAACGACCACGTCGATGTGAACATCCGTGAGAACATCACCATCACTGGACCCTCAAGTGCCCCCCTTCTGGATACCTGGCCAACACTGTCAGCATCCCATGCCACCACATCCGTCTTGGTGACTTCTTGATGCTCCAGGGTCGTCCTTGCCAGGTCATCCGCATTTCCACCTCCTCTGCCACTGGCCAGTACCGCTACCTCGGCGTTGATCTCTTCACCAAGCAGCTTCACGAGGAGTCATCCAACATCTCCAACCCCGCTCCTAGCGTCATTGTCCAGTCCATGCTCGGCCCTGTCTTCAAGCAGTACCGTGTCCTTGATATGGGCAGCGGCACCATCACTGCCATGACCGAGTCTGGTGATGTCAAGCCCGATCTCCCCGTCATTGAGCAGTCTGATCTCTGGCGCCGTCTCAAGGGTGCCTTCGAGTCTGGTCGCGGCAGTGTTCGCGTCCTCGTCCTCAATGACGGTGGTCGCGAGCTCGCCGTTGACTTGAAGGTCATCCACGGCTCTCGTCTGTAAACATTGATTTGTTGTATAGTCGATCAACACTCCTGACGTGCTGATGTCTTACGCCATGGTCGTTGGGCCTTGCTCAGCCATGGTCATGAAGCTCATGCATATGTGAAATTAGTGTCATTGGGTTGTATGATTGCGATTGTTTTGGTTAGGCTTAGGTTGGGATGAATGTATTGGGAAGTTGAACGTGGAATCTAGTAGATAGGTATTACCTATGCATTGGGCTGTAATTAAGATTGTTTTATTTTTCAAGTTCCGTGTCTTCTCATATCTCGTGATGCTTCTTGTTATGTCTTGCGAATTCGCAATAGCCAGTCACGTCATTGCTCTCTTATCGTTGTGCATGATTTGGCTATCTATGCGTCCTTCCCCGATGTAGAAGCTGGTGACCCCTCCGTGTGGTTGATGCATCCTCATATGCGACTTGCTTGTAGAGTGGCATGCGGCGTTCTCTACTCAAATGCAGACTTCTCTACAGCCGACATGGACCGTTTGTGTCCATTGTTTGCTTTGTAGACGTCATAATAGTTATAAATGTCTCAGTGATCACCGCTGTGGTGTGATATGTAGAGGTAGTATTACGTGGGAATGTCACACCTCTAGTAAGCGACATGTTAAATCGGTAAACGTAAACATGCTGCCCGGGAATGCGACTGGCGGAGCTCGTGATTGTTGGGAGGGGGGAACAAGAGGGGCTGGGCCTGCATGTCTCCTACCTACCTATCTAGTACCCCATACTACTACCACTAAGGTGCCATATCTACGAGCACCACCGCCTGCCTGGCTGCTTTTGAAACTCAACTCTCTTCCTTTCATCATTCCATTAAACATTCCATTGCTCGTTCATCTACTCTTGTTTGTGAATCATCACTTCATTTTCCCCGCTCGTGACGAATTCGTGCAGGTGATAGGCAGTAACGCCCGAGAAGTAGACGACCCATTGAGATTACAGATCACAGAATGGGCGGCCAACAATCCAAGAACGCGGCGGCTATCGCTCACGAAAAGGCTGTTTTGGAACGTCTCCGCAACCTGAGCCTTGAAGATGATGAAGAGTTTGTTGAGATTAACGGCGATAGCGAAAAGGCTGCCTATGTTCCAATCCTTCGACAGCCAGAGGGAATCCCCGTCTCTGCGCTTGAAATCTGGCTCGATAATGTCCTGAAAGATCCCAAGAATAAGTGAGTAAACAGTAAGCCATCCAAGCTGAGGTAGGACGATTGGTGCTAATATTGCCTCGACTAGACTTGCTCTCAATACTTTTAGCTCCATCGATCCCAGGCAGGCTCTCACATCCCGTGCAACCAAGATTGTCGACAAGCAGGTCTTCAATGTCAAGATTCCCTTTGAGGGAGGCCCGATTACCAACCAGCGGTCCAGTGGACGATGCTGGCTCTTCGCCTCGACCAATGTCTTTCGGGTTGCACTCATGAAGCGTTATAACCTTGAATCGTTTGAGCTTTCACAGGCCTATCTCTTCTACTGGGACAAGCTGGAGAAGTCCAACTGGTTCCTCGAGCAAATCATTGACACAGCTCACGAGGACCTTGACAGCCGCATTGTCCAGACTTTGCTGGGTGATATTGTCAGCGATGGCGGCCAGTGGGATATGGTGTACAACCTGGTTGAAAAGTATGGTCTTGTCCCACAGGCCATCTACCCAGATAGCTGGAACGCTATGAATTCGAGCGTCCTCAACAGCCTCGTCAAGACTAAGCTGCGTGAGTTTGCGCTGAAGCTCCGAAAGCTGTCCAACCGGAAGACACTCTCACCCTCGGCTCTTTCCAGTGCCAAAGCTGCCATGATCCAGGAGATCTCCTTGATCATGACTTTGCTTTTGGGTCCTCCCCCTAAACCGAACACCAATTTCAACTGGCAATATGTTGATAAGGATGGCAAGGTGCACGAGCTTAATGCCACGCCAAAGGATTTCTCCAAGGATATTTACAGCTCCGAATTCAAGGTCAACTCTACTGTTATTGAGAGCATGATCTCGCTGGTCCATGACCCTCGTCATGAACCACTGAAGAAACTTACAGTTTCCCGACTTGGAAACATTGTTGGGGGCCGTGGCATTAGCTACGTCAACGTTGACATTGAAACTCTCAAGTCTTCTTGCATCAAGATGCTCAAGGCTGGACTGCCAATTTTCTTCGGCAGTGATGTGGGCAAATTTAGCGACAAGGTGTCCGGTATTATGGATTTAGACCTCTTTGACTATGAGGCTGGTATCAATACGAGCCTGTTGGGCATGAGCAAAACGGAACGGCTCATGACAGGTGAAAGTCAAATGACACACGCCATGGTCTTGACAGCTGTCCATTTGGACGAGAAGACCGGCAAGCCCATTCGCTGGAGAGTCCAAAACAGCTGGGGAACGACGGCCGGTGAAGAGGGATGGTTCGTCATGAGCGATGCCTGGATGGACCAATTTGTTTACCAGGCCGTTGTGGACCCGCGCTTCTGCACCAAGGAGGTGAGAGACGTGCTGAAGCAAGATCCCATTGTCCTACCCCTTTGGGACCCAATGGGATCGTTGGCTTAAGATGCAGGATGACGCCAAGTCATGAATCTACACCGCTGGTACTTGCGGGAGCTGAATGAATTTTGACGAGTTATGCGAATGAGACTTTTGTAATCAGTTGGTGGAATCAAATATATTATTATCATCAATTATGGAGCTCTGCCGCTCACCCCAGATTAGTATGTTGGTTGAATATTATCACATAAGTTGAATGCTGTGTGTTCCCCAACACGGATATGTCCGAGATCTGTATGGAGGGAGTCAAGTTAGGATGTTTACACGTAAAGACGTAAAGATGACGCTACCTGTCCAGATAACGCTCCTCCTGATAAGGGTGCATATTCGGATGAATTGGTGGTAGTATGCGGAAATAGGATCATGGTGTTTTGTCTGTAACGGACTGGATGTTGCATTCTAATATTACCAAGGATATGCCAGAACGTCTAACAGGTGTCTTACCTGCATTGACTCGTATTATCATAATAATTGGCTCTCAAGATGCGTGGCAATTCGATTCTCATGTCAATATGCGAGGCACTCTACGAGGCATTGTATTTTCTTTTGGTTTCTGGGTAGCTATTAGACGACTTTGTGCACCACAGCCGACTGAACCCGTCAGCACAAGCAAGGCTGGCGCTTAGGACAGCGATGGCTGAGAATGGCGAAGCTGTATTTACGCGAACCCCGTATATGCCTGATGGCGCTTAATTTTCTGTGGGAAGGGGGCTGCATTGGGCGTCAACGGGGCATGGCGACTTTTCCAAGGCGCCGTAGTATATGGCAAGGAACGGGCCAAGTATTGAGTCAAGGAACAAGGATGGATATTCAAAGTAACCATCTCGTTAGCTTCTGGATAGCAAAAAAGTCTATGCTTTCACACGTCATAAGGCTTGGATTCAAACTAGTTGAGTATGCCGGGAGAGGGAGGATCGTGTACCGGTTATGCATGCAGGCAAGGGACACATGCATAACGGGCACGAACGTACAATCCCGTGCTAAGAGAGTCGATATGCAACAACGTATCTAATGACGATGGTCGATGCTGGTGATATGGGATTGTGGGGAGTACTTCATCACCGTGATATCATGAAAATGATGATATATTGTGCAGGAAGTGGTGTGTGTGTGTGTGTGTGTTCACGCATTGGTTCCTGTAGGTTCCTCGGCGAAACTGCGAGGTACTGGCATACGGACTTCGCCAAGGCAAACTGGACGAAAGAGGGACTACCATGAGCTGCTGAATCCTGGTGTCAAACTTGAAACACACGAGTATAAAGCCGAAGGCTGTTTTTGTCACCTTGGTCTCACCCTTGTCAGGTTGGGCAGAAGCGGCCAAGGGTGGTGGGAGCCCAACCTGCAATTGTGTATACGTAACTTGTCCACTCAAATGCTTCATCAGGTGATGGGAGACGGGATTGGTGGGTGTCAAAGAGAGACAGCGACGAGGGAAAACGGCCGCCTCGAGGGACGCTTGGCAGGGATTGAATGTGTTGGGAATTGCCGTGTGCGTAGGTCGCCACGATAGTGGAGTGGAGTGGTTGTCCTTGGAGTCTCTCGGTCCTAGAGTTTTTTCTTTTCTTTCCCTTTGGTTGCCTTGTTTTGCTCAAAAAGGTGGGTGTTCGCCAGTAGCCATGGTCTGTTATCTTTCCTATCATTCATCATCGTTTTGTCTTGACAGGAACGTACAAGCAGAGCAAGCACACGAGCATTTCTCACTCATGCATCCACTCGTAACTATTTGGTTATTTCCACCACTCATCTTCGCGACGGCAGATGCAACATAGCAAGAATAGAATTTTTTTTTTGAGAGCGACCCTTCCAACCCCCCCCCACCAACCGGCAACTGCCGATAGCAAATCAAACACAACTGTCAGTTAATCTGCAGTGACACACGATAGGTAAATAAACCACTGAGCGTGTTGTTGTTGCGGAAGGGAAGTGTTATATTTCAACCCATGTCCATGCTCACCACCTGACGAACCAGTGGCAAAAGGGCAAACCCCATCACCATCCCAACGAACATATTCATTCGGTTTTGAGCACCGACCAATTCTGCTGCTTGAGGAAACTTCCACAGCAGTTCTGCCTGTTTCTGCATGACATTCATACGCCCGGCCAACAACAACAACTTATTGACTGTGTCTGGCGCGGTGGCAACCAACTCTCCCAATCGACGTCATTTCTTGTGAGCTAAGACGAAGCTATCCGTCCGGCTTCAACGGTGGCCCAACTTGATTCAACGGGGAAAAAGGAAAGAAATCTAGTCAACGGCGCCGTTGAAGAGAATTAATTGGAACAGTGCGTTGCGATTGTGTTGTCTCACTCAGCCTTTTTTTTTTTTGAAAAGGAACCAGCCAGCAAGAGCATCCATCTTCCACCCATAGCCAGTGACGTCGACGGCAAGGACTTGACAAATTTCCAAAAAGGTTATCTATTATTATAGCAGCGACAGCTCCGCCAACTCGCGGGAATCGCCTCATCGAACAGCCAAAAAAAAAATTGAAACCTGACCCTTTTTTTTGTAAGTCGAAAAAGAAGAAGAAAAGCCGTTAACCCGTTTTAACACCGTTTTACCTTGCATTCCGCCAGCCCACATTTTATCCCGCGCTCTCTCCCCTCCTCTTCCGGTGCTCAGTCTGACGAATCAACCAAAAAGCCCTTCCTTCAAAGGAATTAAAAAAAAAGGATCACTTGGACCAAAAAAAGAAGCTCACCGATTTCTAGATCCCCTGGCTTTTTTTCTCTTTCTGTTTTTTGTTGTTTATACAGCCCGCCTGTCTGCCTGTCTGTTCGTTTCCACCTTTTTGCTGCCATCACCGCCACTGCTGCATGTTTCGTGTGTTAGACGCACAAGGTAATTTTTTCTCTCCCAATTTGTTAATATTCTTCCCTGTCCTTCGTCTAGAACACACCCCGGTCTTTAATTTACTCCTCTTCTTCCCCGGTCAATGTTTTTCAGAACTGATAATGACGCCAAATTCGTTAATTTAGGTACTTTATTTCTAGCCTCCAAAGAAGCGACCCCGCGATCAGTTTTCCCTCCTTCCATATTGCCCACCTCGCAGCAGCCACGATAACGAACCCCTCACCACCTCCGAACCAGGGAACGAGCGCACACACACGCACACACACACACAACTCGCACGCCCCTCCCGAGACTGTAAATTTTTCTGCTTCTGCGATCCCCTCCCGCGGACCAGTCATTTTTACAGTCCTCTCAACCACTTTTGCATCTTCAAGCACACGCTTAGTCGTTTCCACTCTCCACTGCCCTTCAGGGACTCTTTTTTATCTCACACACACACACACACACACACACACACAAACGACCTGGGTTGATGCTGCGTCGTCTTCTCAGTCACCATCATGACTGACCGGTATCGCAACTACCCTCTTCCTGGCCGCTCGGCCACTTTCAACAACCCAGCCCGTATCTCCTTGGCCAACAACTTGGGCAACTATGGCTCCGCATACACTACTGGCAACGAGGCCGAGTTTGTGTCTTCTCCGACAAGATACACAGTTCCAAGAGCCTACCCAGCTACCACACCATCTAATGGTGTTGTTCCGCCCACGAGAGCCTATACCTCGAGCCAAGAGAGTCGTCCCTCGAGACCAAGTAACCGCGAGCCGAGTCGTAATCGACGATCGACTGTGGATACTACAGCCAGGCCACCCATCATCGTCACGACCATGCAAGATCACCATCCGCATAACGCTGCCTCGCATAGTTCAGCGGCTTCGCACTCCGCCAACCCGCCTGCACACAACTCCAGCCCTGTACGAGAACCATATCGCGCCAGTGACGGAAAGCTCTACACCCAGCCCGCTTCGTCTGTCCGCTCCCGCAGCACAACTCGTCCCTACCACGCCTCTTCAGCTAGCGAGGACTACGTTCGTCCGCGAGCTGACCGAGGGGAACTGGTGCTAGCCAACCGGGAGGCTGACAGCTACCGAAACTCTCGTCCATCGGTTCTATACCCAAGTGATCCCCGACACAGCAACGCTGCCATAGACTATGGAGATGACGGTTACCAATACACAAACGCCGGCGAGCTGGTTAAATATGATCTTGATCACGATACCGCACCAACGACATCTCGATCGCGCAAACACGAGAGGCATGAGAGCTTTGACCGAGGATATCATCGCCCCAACATCAATTATAATGCCGATCAACGGAGTTTCAATGTTAACACGACCCATGACCTGAACCGCCACTACAGCATGAGTTCTCGTCCATATGACAATAGAGGTGGTCCGCCACCGTCGACCCGTGGCTTCGATAAAATCAACAGGGGTTTTGACGGCACTAGAGAGATCCCACCGGCTGCGCCCATCCCTCCCGCTCCAGGGTCGACTGGACAGTCAGATGCTGGCAGCGGACCGTTGGTGCGCAGAGAAGGAAGACGTAGCCGGCCCGTTTCGCTCACTCAGGAAGTCGGCTCTCGAGCCTCTCAACCTGAAGATTACTACCGAGGTCATGTACCAGATGATGTTTATGACCGCCCTCGTTTCTATGATGATAGCGTCAATGCGCGAGGCTTTGGCATCCGACTGAATCCCTCAGAGGAACCAGAAGAGCGCCACGGCCGTTACTGGGACACAAAGAGGGATGAAGATCGAGATGACCCTGTGCGGGATGATCAGAGAAAAGAAAAGCCAAGAAGGGGTTCAGATGAAGAGGCCGGTCGTGGATCTGACGCTGAACGAGAGGAGTGGTACCGAGGTTACAAAGATGATGGTCGGGAGAGACCAGATGCCAGACGTCCCAGCGACGATGAGCCGGAGAGCCGCTCAGGTCCTAGTTTCCGCGATAAAATCGCTACTGGCCTTGGAATAGCTGCCTCTGCCGTCGGCTTTGGGGCCTCTGGTAAGAAGGATGAAAGGAAGCCTGTTCCAGAGGATAGAGAGCCTGCAAGACGACAGAGTCTAGATGAGCCTCGAGATCAACGAAAGGGGTCTACCCAGGATGTTGAACGCGAACGTGAGCCCGAGAAAAACGGAGACATGGGACGGAAATCAGAGGCAGACCTTAGAGAACGCCACAGGCGTGAGGCCGAAGCCAAGCTAAGCGGCGAAGCCGTTGCGTCTGCCTCCGATTCCGACGAAGGAAGAAAGTCCTCTAGACGGCGTAGGCCATCCAGTGTCTTTGATCCGAACGACACGGGTGATTTGAAACAGCTGAAGGAACAACTCGCCTCCCTGAATACTGATGATCAAGAACCGGAGAAGGAGAGGCATGAAAAGGAGAACTCTGACTCTCCAGAACGGGCTCACTCAGCATCACCAACAACCAATGGCAAGTCCCTTGACTTGGTGCCTGGTGATGAATCCCGCAGTCGTGACCTTGTGGTCCACTCCGAGGCGAAACAAGTCCGTGTGGTGTCTCCGCCACGGGAGAAGAAGGAAGGGAAGCCTCTCAAGGGAATCTTGAAGCAACCTAGTGTGAGGTTCCCCGAGGATCGCAACCCCATCCGTGAGGGCGTGGCGCCACACAAGGATGATAAGAAATTGAAAGATGCCCCTGCCGGTGCTAAGTGGACCAAGATCAATCGCAAGATTGTCAACCCGGAGGCATTGGAAATCGGAAAGGAGAGATATGAGGTCCGAGATGACTTTGTCATTGTCCTTCGAGTCTTGAGCAAGGAAGAGATCCAAACCTATGCCTCTGCCACTCAGGTTTTAAGGGGTAAGTTAGCTATTTAGCCCCTCTCCCCCTCCTCCCCTCCTATAATGAATCTTACTAATTATAACATAGAGCGAAGACGCAACAAGGAGAATGGAGATCGTGATCGCGATCGTGACCAAGAGTACGACAGAAGCTACGAGGAGTACGAACAAGAATTTGATGAAGATAGGGGGAGACGAAACAGTCATCATCATCGCCGTCACAAGGATGATGAGGAGGGTGCTGCAGAGGACTGGACTGAGGACCGTGAACGGGAGAGAAGACGGCGAAGCAAGAGGGATGATGACGAGTACAACTCCCGGACCAGGGATACGGACCACCATCGTCACCGATCTCACCGAGAGCGAGCATGAGTTGATTTAATGTGGACATGAGAAGAAGGACTAGTATTGTGAAAGTTACGGCGTCTTGAAGGTTTGGATCGTGTTTTGTCTTGGGCATACCCTGGCGTTTTTATTATCTGAGCGGTTTTTTTTGTCTTTATTTGTGTATATGATCTTTTGGATTACTCGCTACGGGCATTTGGATTCATGTTTGAGATGTTTAGCGACGACATTTATGAAGAAAGCGGATCTGATGAGCGTTCGAGTTGAGTCAGAGTCTAGATGCCTAGCATGTCTGCCTGAAAAGTTGAGAATTAGCGTCGCGACTTGAGAACATTGTCTGCTATATTAAGATAAGAGAATACATATGTCTATTGTTTGATTCACGCCTGTGTTTTTTTCTTCACGGTCGTGCATATAGGTGTTGAGTTTCCCCGTGAAGTTCTTTACTGTGGGAGGTTCCTAGAGGAAGCTGCCGAGGCTTGAGTCATCCTATGAGACAGAAGTTAATGCGACGACATCAGGGTGTGAATCCTATAGGGAGGGGAAGAATAGTCTTGTTGCTTTGCTGATTTGCTGTTGAGTGTTGATATTCTTTGCTTTTCATGTGATGGAGTTGCGAGTATAAAAGGTAGCGAGCGAGTGGTGATGAAGTTGTAACTCTTTCGCTCGGGTTGTGTTTATTGTCTATTCAATACCAAACGACTCTCAATCACGGGATACACACAACATCACACACGCGCGCACACATATATCATACAAGCATCATACATCATGGCAACTCTCAACCTCGCACCACAAACCTTTACCCATCCTGCTCCGCCTACTCATCCTCTACGAATCAGCTTCACAGTCTCTCCTTTCCCAGCGGCCAACCCCAGCAACCCAATCTATCCCGCAACACACCTCCAGGTATCCTACCGCGTGGGAGGGCAGGAGATGTTCTCGGATGCACTCGTGCCGAGGGACATTCTGTGCGACAACGCAGAGGATGGGGTATACTCCTTGTCTCCTGGGAATGTCCCCGCGGTGCGTGTGAGGGATGGGCAGGGAGAAGGAGGTTTAACCGGGGAGGTGGTGCTGCATGCGTGGAAGGGGGATAAGTTGCTGGATAGCTGGGTTGTTGGGCGTATTCAGGGCATGGGAGTTTATTCTTCTTGAGTTTATTTGTTTGTTTGGTTGGCTTGTTGGGCACCTCAATTGCGAGATGGGTGGTATAGGGTAGGGGCATGACGGTGTCTTTGTTTTCTTGTTTTTTGGAGGGGGTGGGAGGAGGAGGATGGCAACACACCACCACATTTCACATTTTTGGGGCAATGTGATGTTGGTGGCTTGAACACACGTTGGTCGCACTGCAGTTTCAATATTGTATTCCCTCACTCTCAATGAAGATCAATCAATCAAACCAACAAGAAAACATTCCAAAGCCCCTCCCACCCCCCAAATTTCCAAGTGTAACGTGCATGGGAGTACTCCGTACTTGGGGGATAGATATATTGTCCCACCATGTTGTGAAGCTCGTATCGCATACCTCTTTTTTTCGGCGACCCACTCAAAGGGTAGGTACTTTGCGCGTACCACCACCACCACTGCAACCACCATCAGCATCACACAAACCAAAAAAAAAACAAAAACAAAAAAACCGCGCGTGATGTCATGGTCTGTAAGATGAAAACCAGTGTTGCCAGTTTATCTCACACACACCAATATTGGTCCTATCTTTTTCTTTCTTTTTTTGTTGTTGTCGCATCACACCTTTTCCCAGCCCTCAACCCATTTCCTTTTTTTTCTCCGCCCCCAAAGAAAACGGTTGTCACTACAAGATTTTATTTTTTTTGTTTTTGTTTTTATTTTTTATAACTTACTCTTGCGACGTATACCTACAGAGAGGTAGGCACCTACTCCACTCTCTCACCCACTTAACTTATTGCCTTGAACAAAAATTTCTCACTCACTCTCACGCCATCAATAATTTTTTTCTTTTTTTTGTTCTTCTTTCTTCTCCTTTAGTAGGCATTTTGCAAAAATAGAACAACTAAATTAACTCGGCATACCTTTCTCTCTCTCTCCAACCACCTCCATTAACCTACCTATCCAAACCCCCCACGCATCCTCGTCTCCCCTTTCATTAAAAATCTCATGCAAACTTACGCAAAGACTTTCTTTACCCCTTCTCTCTCTTGGTCTTCGCGTCGCTCCTTTCTTACCTCCCATAATAATATGTAGTACTTGTTCACTCTTTTTGCCCTTTCTTTTCCCTTTCCCTTGCTGAACCCCCCTTTCTTCACACACACCACCCACCCATCTTTCCTCTTCCTCCGAACCGGCTTCTCATCTACGTCTTTCCGAGTGGGTGTGGCCTTTGTAAAATGAGACTAAACTAAACTGCATACATACATAGTCCATAGGCAATCAAGAGTGTGTGAGGATACAAGTACGGAGTAGAAAGAAAGAAAGAAAGAAAGAAAGAAAGAATTAAAAACACAGAATTACGCCATACCAACCACCTTGAGCGAGTAAGAAAAATACATGAGTTAAAAAAAAAAAAGAAAGAGGCGTGATAATCTAATCATCCCCTTCCCCCTTCCCCCTTCCATGGTGTGCTTCTCCACACACCTCCGAAGTATTGTACGCCCTCCTCCTCCCCCTTACCCTTCCCCTTCCCCCTCCCATCCCTCACTCCTCTTTCATTTCCATTGGAGCGAAAAGAGCCCATAATTCTAGAACCGGCTAGCATGGGAAACATTTCCGCTCAACGGAGCCCGCCGGTTAAGTATGGGTGTGGTGTGGTATATGCGCAGTCGCAGTATATGCGTCCTGTAATTAAGGGCGTTCGGAGTATAGGTTGGTTGGTCTTGGAGCCCATGTACGGAGTACTCGTTACATATTTGCCGCGTACGTGCAGATACTACAAGTACTACTACCACTGCTACATACATACTACGACAAGTATGTCAGCTCGTTTATTACTATAACCAGTGACTAAAGAGACACTAGATAGGCCTCCCGTATGATTGAATGGAAGGATGAATGGACGTACGAGGTCTGTACACCGAACATTTCCAATGTCACATTGTCACATAACATACATTGCCTGGCATTACATTACATTACCTTACCTCACATGGGTACACATTACGGACATCACATACATGCTGCATCTCAAAAAGTCATAGTAACATGCGCGTTCCCTCTTACCTCTGCCTCACTTCGCTTCGCTCGCTCGCATTGCATTTTCCTATTTCTAATCTCGCTCTTGTTCCCACAACTTAATGCCTCAAACCTCCGAAACCTACTCCGCTTTTCTTTTCTTGAAGAGGAAAAAAAATAAGTTGTTTAATAGGGGGGCAAAGAAAGCAGAAAGAGGAGTGTCGAATAAACAAGAACGCATGCATCGCAAAACCAAAATAACCGCCCTTTCAAAAACACCATACACGCCCCTCCACCCCTCCCTGACCATCAGAAAGTCTATCTCAACCTGTCCAACAAACTTCCATGTACCCCATACACCGAATCGTTTCTGTCCCCTTTCGGTATTTTGCCTCTCCTCAACCTGCCTCATATCCCCTCATACCATTATGACAAAGAATTACAACGGCCCCCACCCCCTTCGAACGCCGCCGTCTCAATCCAGTGAGAGGCCGGTCCAATCAGCTGCTTGTGCAAGTTTGTCTCCAAGTCTAGCACTCAAGCCCTCACTAGTTTGACTTTGAAGCAGTGGTGGCATAGCATGTAACTCTACCTGATCCCCCACGAATAGACTGGCTCCTCAACCTCGAGCTTAGTCCTTTGTACATAATCTAGTACGGTCCGTCAGCACCTTAGAGAGTGGGCAACGCTTGTCATGAACAAGTTGTCCATCACCGTCCGTGGGTACACTCAAAGAGAGAATGCTGATCCACCCAGCAGCTCTTCAACGTCGGTGTACCTGTACTTTGCATTTTCCAATGCTCGCTTCGTCTTGTCCAACCAACTCTTGAATTCCATGTACTGCGAATCATCTTGGCCTCCTCGGTTGTGGACCAGCCAGAATTGATCGCCAGCATGGTTAGAGACACACCTCTGCTTTTCTCTTCACTACCAGGACAACATGCTCGAGACCTCTCATCGTCCAGCCACGTTGCCCCTTAGCAATTTACAATAGCATGCTTAAATTGGTAGGGACAATGAGGCATTCTATGTCGGCGGAGTGAAGAGGCCGAGATGAGATATGTGAAAATTATGCTTCCGCCAATGGCAGAAGCCGTTCGATTCGAAATAGGTGGGACACTTGCTGATAGTTGCTAGCCTGTTACAGCGAGCATGCAAGCAGCTTTTCAGCAGCACAACGAATCAGCCCTTGTTGATATGACATACGCGCGGCTGCAGCCGTGTTGGCCGTCTTACCACCAAGGTTGGCATGGGACATCTCGGGGACGAGCGAGGGGCGGGGGGCAATTCGGTGGTGACTCGAGTGCCCAACAGTATCTGGTCCAAGTTCAAGTGAGCCAGGATCGCCACCTTGGACAGCTGCTGTTGGAGTATGCCCTCCGTCCTAGGTACCACAAAAACCCCTAACCCATGGAACACTCCCTCTTCTCTAGTGCACCAGAGTCAATCTTTTTGCTGTAACATTACGTAGCACAACGGCCGGTGGCTCAACCAGCCATGGCGCAACACCTCGTACTCCCGACCTTATTGGAACAGCCTCAAGCATTCCTGGTCATTCAACCACCATCTCGTGAACCAGTGGAGTTGCTCCTCGGCGGCAAATCTGGGGCGCTTCCATGGTCCTGTCCATGATGGCGTTTTACAGAGTAACTTCCTGCAGAATTGCCCCACGTGGAGTGCTAGATCACAACCCAGCAAGGTAGAACAGTCAAGGAAGGTCCTTGTTGCAGATGCCGATACATTGCTGCAGAACGTAAACCTCGGGATTGGATGCAACGGCCTGAAGATGCAGTACAATCGTGTATGGTACGCGGTATCAATTGATTACCACTTGAACTCACCGACTTGCTCTTTAGCCCCAGAAAATGACCTCGTCGCTATTAGCGAACAAAAAGAGTGAGCAAGCTCAATCCAAATCTAGTACGGGAGGCGAGGTGGCCCTCCCTCCCCCTCCCCTTTCCCCGAACAGCATCGTCGCAGATTCGCGCCTTGATGTGCACCTCTCTCTGCAAGCATACAATACAGTGTGAGCACGGCGCACCACCGCGGATGAGACAACTGGTTCAGTTGGGTAGTGGCTGGACAATGGTCGTCTCTGGCTCACCACTGGCTCTTTTTGTTTGAGACATTAACCGTCACCAACGGCTGAAGATGTGATAATTGGCGTACCGAGCATACAGAGGCAGTAAGTGGCCGCAAAAACTTGGAATGTGCGCACAATTCTGCAAAAACTGTGTGCAGCCCTCAGTCCTCGTGCTCAGTCCAGAGCTGACAACCTGTGTCATGGCTGCCCCACAAACCAGATCAGTTTTCAGCCCGTCTGAATTTTTTTCTATGAGCTTGCTTATTAGTTTCAAGTACGCGTATGGTGGCATTTTGGGCAATGGCTCTTGGCGTCGTTTGATACAGCCCGGGAATGATGTTGAGAGAGAGCTTGGGCCAGCGAATACAATGTCCATGTCCGTCTGTGTGACTGATTCCTAAAAATAAGGCCTTTCTGTCTTGCCTAGGGCAGCGGGTACGTCCCAACCGATGAGATCAAAGAACACGATAGTGGTGTTGCCAAAAAGGTGGTGAAAGAAAAATAATAAAAAATAACAACAATAGAAATGATAATAGAAGGCGAGCAAGTCGAGCCTATCCTGGTAAGCAGCTGGTACCCACCAATCTTCGGTACTACTGTCTTGAGATAGATGTTGGTTACTCGTCATATGATACTGAATGCAACCCATGCAACGCTTGTGCTCTTGCGGGCAGACGAATGAACGAGCATCTCAGCAGCAGAAAACATGACGCTCTGGCTGACCCGGCATGAGATTATGCATATTGGCCAATCACGGTACATTTCCGATATTAAAAGACAGCCATGATGAAACGAGAAAAGTATGAAAAGTGATAGAAAGAGATGCCAAAAAAGAATTAGGAGAGGGGCTTTGAAGACACGAATAAGGGTCAGACCGCCCATCTGCAGGATGCAGGTGCAGGTGCAGATGACATGCTGCAGTTGGCATCTTAAGTGACAACAAAACAGAGAGAAAAGACAGAAGAAGAAGAAGGAAAAGAAAAAAGGAATAATGATACTCCTAGTGCAGAGAGATGGCCTTGAGACAACAGCAAAGCTATCATGCAACAAATTAAATAGATTGCACTCGTTTGATAAGCCAGTCCTGAGCGAGAGAGTGTAGTTTCTCTCACGTTGCCATCATCATCATCATCATCACACTCACTCATACTCATTCATACTCACATCGCGGTGCAGCTTTGCTCTCATAATTGTGCCATGCAGGCAAACACCGGACGTCTGCTGGTTCGGGTACCGTAGGGCATGTATCTAATAAGACGCACATACCACCAGCTGCAAAAGAAACAATACATAATTGCCCGTCTGTTGGGGGCCGCTCGCGGAATCATGGAATTGGGCCCCGGCGCCACCACTAACCGACTGGATCTCCCAATTATTCCTAATACGCGTCCTACATTTTCTCTGAAAGGGAGGTGCTTGTATACCGTTCCAGATAGTAGTCAGTTTGCCTCACCGAAACGGTCCGACGGTTGTCTCATTCCCCGTCCCGGTGGCGCATCATCGTCTTATTCTCTCAACTGCTTCATCCGACATCGCTATAGCGTCTCTAGCGAGGGATCGCCCAAAAGCAATGCCTAGTGTATACTCTCTCATATTACCAACGCAACCACACAGCCCGCCGTTCCAGGTTAGAAAGGAATTGCAGGCTCAGGCTAATGTAACTGTGCACATAGGTGCGGTGCCATTCTTCTCGCAAAGCTTCCCACCTTGTTACGACCTGTTGTAATAGCTGACATACTGAATGGATAAGCATGCAATTTGCCATGAATCTGGTGAGAATGCATTAGAGCTGGGCCCATCATAGACTTGGACCAAGCTCGCGTATACATAGATCTCGATGCCCAAATGCATCTTTGGATTCTTGAGCCATTCGCAAAATGGCTTGATGATATGTGGCTAATTTCCTGAGTTCCGCATTGGTAAGAAGCAGAATGGACAAGGGTTGCAATTTTGCCCCTGTCAGCAAGCAGATCAACTGCATGAACAAAGAAATGAAGTCTGTTGCATACAGCCGCAAATGTGTTCGTGTTTAAGATTTGATACCTGAATAAACCCAACTAAAATTAGACTTCAACGCGTCTTATACGCGCACCAATGTCGCGTTAGGTGCGCAAAGGCTTAATCAATCCGAATGAAGACGCCAAGGTAAGGGGTAACTGCTGACCCCAGCAGGTCATTGAAATGACACTTACCACCAACGGCTCCACAGACCGCAAAGTGTATGTGTAGTTATGTCGTATCTGTAATACAGCGTCTTATACCAATTTCTGATGGAGTAAGAGGCTGTTTGATTCGGTGCGCCCAACCAATGCTCGCCAAAATGGCCCATACATGGGCATCATCGCCCAGGTATGTAGAAATGTTACAAGTATGACTAGCCTTGTAGGAGCTGCGGGTCACCCCTATGCGTTAACCGACCTCAGTTTTGACATGTCGGCGTCGCGCAGGTTGCTTCAGCATCGGTCAGTCTTTTGCCAAAATAGGAAATCAACTAGGTCTTGGTCGGTGAGGGACACCTAATACGGTGATTAATCTGTATTTTCCGTTGGGGCAAACAGTCCTGAGAAGTATGGTACGATCTAACGCATATCCTATGCATCCGACCAAGGAGTTATGAACCTTGGTGTGGAAGGTCAAATGACTGTCGGGAGTATTACTTCCGTCAGTAATTCGGGTGTTTCTTGGGCAGTACATGTACGTGCTGGTGGTCAAATGGTGCTCATGAGCACGAGTCCACCAACTCAATCAGTGGCTGGATAATTAATTCGCATCCAACCCGCTCAGCAATAGGCGCTAAGGAAATAACAGAAGTTTTCGAGGCCGCTCAAAATCTCCTGCATTAATGAGAGCACGAACACGCTGATCCAGTCCCGTCTGCGACTCCTCTCCGTGGAAGCGGAACGCCCTTGCCGAGAAACCATGTTACTACCATGGTCTGCTACTTGTATGAGTCTTCGACTCTTCTGGTATCAAGGCGGAGACAACATCAGAAAGCTCCGTCAGCTGTAGGCATGATTCTGGCTCTCCACAGAACCCGATGATCCCTGTTGCTTCGTGCCTCGGAGGGGGTGGCTAAACAGATGGGATGCTGACCGACGGGTGTACATCCAAGTATAGCGACTTGACGGGGGGCCTAGGTTCAGGGTAATTGCTGCAGACGGAGCGATTGACGGTCCATTCTGTGTCAGATATAACCATGCACTATACCTACATGTGCGGAGCAGGTAGTCAAAGGTTGGCAGGTAATATCCCGAAGCATTACTAGACTTTCAGCAAAGGCAATTGCCGGTGCGATGGTGTGTTTGGATGAAGAGCCGCGCCCTTAAACCTGAAGAGGAGGAAATAAATGGAATACTAACAGTGAATCTATGGCATGATTCCGAGCGGATACTGTAGTCAAACATCAAGGTCCCCCGCCTTTGTCATGTACAGAACTGCAAGAAGTACTGAAAACTTGTTTGCAGGATGGGCGGTCTCCGAGTCAGTCGTATGCAGGTTCCAACGGGAGGCCGCTTGACTCCACCCTGGACAAGACCATGAGACTGTGGGAGAAGTCGGTGTTGGGGGTCGGCATCGTACGCTTTATTGTTCCAGCTAGTTGTCGCTAAGCCGTTGACACTGTAACGTTCATGGAATATTCCATCAGTTCGCGACCAGGGAGGAGACGGACGGACTGGGGGGCCTTATGCGCAGACTAGAGGACCTTATCCAGGTCAGTAGGGCTGGGTGGAAACATGTCTTCTCCCTGGCCTGGCCTGGCCTGAGTCAGGCAAGGAGCGGTTATGAAGGCCCGTCGCGACACTAAGTCTGCTGGGTACCTGACGCCGATGCACCCATGAGCAGCATCTGCCGTGCCAGGATCACTGCAGTCTCGTGCAGGACGCACAGTTTTAACATGAACGTTGAAGGTCAGCCGGGAATGGTGACTGGCTTCTCGACCCGCTTTCCAGTTCAATGCCATGCTTTAGACCATAGCCTCGGTAACGACAATATCGTCTTTTCTGGCTGGTCTTCTTTCACGCGCAGCACAGCGACGAAGTAGCCGCGCAGTGGGTGACATGGCATGTGCAGCCAATGATGTCCACAATAAAAAAATTGGCCGACATCATGTTGGATATGTGCCTAGTAATGCACAATAAATATACATGCTGATTTATGTGGATGAGAAGTCCGTTTCTTTGCCCGAATGTGGTAGTTTTGTTTTGTTTTCACAGCTCAGTTGATCGTAGTGCGTCTCACTATCTGTGCTACCAATTGGAATGGTCCCGTCTGTCGGACCCAAGATTCTGTAGCTAAATGGTGTGTCTCATGGTCCTGCTGGCCCACACACGAAAGTACCCTCTACAAGTGTATTACGTGGGTGTCATTGTTCCAACCCCTGCCATGTCCTGTCCCTACTTATACAGGGGCTTTGACTGACATGATCAAAGAGGGGGTTGAAAATACAAGGAGCTTGACAGGATAGTGTTGCCCATGTCAGTTTTGGGCTCCACCCAACTGTTGCTCATCTCAAGTTCCGTTTGGAAAGGAAAGAAAGAAGAAGAAGAAAAATGGGAAAGACAGTCAAAAAAAAAAAAAAAAAAAAAAAAGGCTTCCGTTGGGAGAGAAACACCGGCTTGGCATGATCTCGTTGTTAAATCTGGGCATACTTTATGCCCAGATTTGCATCTTTACAGTCAAGTGGATATTGTGCAATAAGGATGCGTCATTTGCAAAGCCAATACGAGATTCTATGGATACAACCTATGCCTGCCTCTGGCGTTGATTTCTTCGCTGCCAAGCGCACCCTTGTACCTGCCGTATATAGGTTACCCTATATGCCATCGCTAAAAACCACGAATAGGTTTTATGCATCTTGATAAGAACAATACCCGCCATTTCCGTCGCTTACTGAAATACCGGCTGATGTCTGGCCCAAGTTCCAGACCTGCATCGTCACTGCTGGAAATATTTATGGTTAGCTTATACCTGATTTCTACAGCAAGCGAGAAATTCACTACAGCCCTCGGCACTTATTAATGTTACACAGTAGTACTCTATACGGAGTAGATGTAATTAAATTGAAGGTTGTCGTAGTCGGGTTTCCTATTTAGATTCGGAGAAAGGTTCTAAAACAACCCATACAGGCCAGTCACATCAAACGTTGTCTAAACAATTATACTTGTAGCTCTGTAATTGGAATCGAAGCAATCGATCGCATCGCAAGAGCTTGACCGGCAACAGAAAACGACAATTAACTATTAAAGCAACCTCGAATTCAAATGAATCGCGATTACATAAGCAGAGAAGCATGTCGTGAACATATCTGTAGAAGGAAAATCGACTAAATTTTGAATTTCTCAGAAAGGCATCTAACCTACTACTAGGTACCCATGGGACATCCAATAAAAGCATTTGAGACAAAGCGTCCCTTAACGCTTGTGTCAGCACTCTTTCATGGCAACAATATTCAAGGCACGTACCGCGTCACATTTACAGGCGGACCAGTCCGCCCTGGTCGACGCGTTGGACGGTGCAAGGATTTGCCCTCTCCACTGGCTGCAAAATGCCTGCCCAAGTCACTGGTCTCGCCATCCTTGTCTGCCGTTCCGCTGCATGGCCGCCAGTCTCTGGCTTGACCGTTGCAACTTTAAACATTCCCGCACCGCGGGGATGCTTGTGGTCGCCCTCAAGCCAAAGTTCCGGGATCAGGGCACCATGCATTTGATGTTTGATGTCAAACATGGCCTACCAAACGTCAACGTCGCGCTGCGAATCGGGCGGGAGTCACTAGCAACCAACCACATGCAGCCCTATCTGCAAGCCTTATCAAAATGGACAAATGCTTCTGGCGTTCGTGGGTGCCCCCAATGGAGGCTTCAAGATGCGGAGAACAGATCGAGCCTGGGTACCAGACTGCCATTGGCGACAAAGGACTTACACAGGTCCGTGTTCAAAGTCCATGCGAATGACAATAGAAAAATACATCATATTGCTTACCAACGTACAGCTTCGGCATGCAACCAGCCTTCCGATTATTGTTTTTCTATTATTAATGCCGCTCACTTGTTGCCTACTTCTATTACCTTATCTGGAGGCTGTCCTAATCGGGAGGCGCGGAATACCCAATATGGTATCACTCTGTAGTACCCCATAATGTCATAATGTCACTCCACCAGTCCCTTCGCAAGTCTTTCAAAGTAAGGCATAGTCTACTAAAGGGAGAAAGAGGGAGAAAGAGAGAGAAAAACAAGGGCTTGAAAAGAGCAAATGCCATCATGAGCTATCTAATTCCTTCAACATGGAATTTACACGGGGAAGCATGCCAAACAACAGCACATGCCAGTCAATAGTCCCCAGCGAACTTCGATAGAAGGTCTCCCTTTAGTGGGCAACCACGTGCATCCGGCGTGCTAGAGCTGTGCAGGTCCGGGGTCTAGTGAGACCGTCGCTTTGGTCCCCCCTGCTGGCGCAGCCGAGAGAAAAGCAACGGATGGATGGATATCACCAAAGTGATTTTCTAGCAAAGAGTAGGCACCAGGCCAAAACGATCTCCGAGACCTGATGGCAACCTGGAAGCTTGTCTCTTTAGCACGCGGCAATGCTAGTAAGAGTTGATATAATACATACTTGTACATGTTTCTGAACTGCAACGGTAAGCGATTCGATAATCCACAAAGAGATGCGGCTCAAATGAGAAGTTATTTTTTATTCTCTCTTTCTCTCTCTCTCTGTCCTCCCCTCTTCGTAGCCTAGTGCCAGAAGGAGGAAATTAAGACCCCATCTATACACCCCCTAGTCTCCACGCGCAATATTTTAGATTTTGTTCGTACGGCCTCTCTCCGCACCTGTACGAGTCTCGGGGCCACCAATGATTCCGTCTGATCCTATCAAATGTTACTTTATGTATTGTGCGGAGTACGGAGTACATCCAACATTAAACGCATACGGTGCTCGAGTCAAGCAGTCAGCGCCACAGACGCAATGTGTGCAATGTCTCGGGCTGAAAAGTTGCTGCTAATAATAAGATGGTCTTGATACCGAGTACTAGGTACAAGACGCTGCTATGTACCAGGTAGTAGACAGGTACTCGGTCCATAAGCTGGTAGGCACTTGGTTGCATTGGAAAACAATTCGATAAAAGTGGCACGTAAGAGTTACTGATAGCTTAGTAAATTGAATGGCCGCGTCGACAGACAAGTGGTTGGTACCGATAAACCAAGAAGAAATCATGAAGACATCCAATATAGTACCCATTCGGGAGGCAAATAATTGTCTGCCTGGGTAGAAATTACATGCATGATCTATCTGTCGTGTGCACCCAAAAATCTGTAATGCGCCTTCGATACAACCGTGTTCCGCTTTTGGGCGGCTGATCCGGCCCGTTTTGCCAAAGCGGATTGGCAAGATTTGAACTGGGGCGGCATGAGGTGGGAGGAAAAAAGAGAGGTACCTAGTACGAGCACCCATGACAGGAAAGGAAACGAAGGAACCTTAGTATGTACATATTACCTCTAGCATTCAATTACTGCATGTCCCATCCCTGCACCGCGTCTTGGGTGCGTCTCCTTTTGTCTTCCCTCCCACTTTGTCTTCACAAGACACATCGTTGCAGACGTCCTAAATTCTTAACTTCCTGCGGCCCTGAGTTTTGTGACAACTGTGCGACAGGTGCCACTGGAACATATAGACTTTCATTCATAATCATCACCACGGCGCATACTCCAACGGCCCTCATTTAGAGCAGACTATCCTCCCAAAGCTCCTTGCAACTTGCGAACCATTTGCGCGACCCGAATCCCCAAGCACGACCTTGACACGAGGTTGCGCCAGCCTTTCAAGCGTTCCCATACGATTTCCTTCAAGTCCATCGACGACTCAATTGAACAGACGTTCCGGCGCATCTAATACGTCGAATCAAGTTCATTGTCAGATTCCATCGCGACCACGATATCTCCATCCATCTCAGCAACGACGTTGCGCAAACAATCCTACACACGTCTTGTCCAGCCTACCAAGAAGGACATCGATCTGAGCCGCCGCCGCCGCCGCCGCCTTCCGCCTGGAAACTACAACGCTCGAATTCACACTTTTGTTTTATATACTCTCCTGCGTGATACAACATTCTGCGATTGTTTACGCGCAAACCTTTGCTTGTTTTTCGTTATCGCGATCTGCGCATCAAGAGGGATCGCAATTGTATAACGAAACTGTCAGGGCATATCGCTGCAAGGCAACGCCTGGTGACCGAAAGCTAAGGCAGGGTATGATGGGCTCTCTGGTTGCAGGCATCTTCCCGCGCCCCAGCCAGGATTTAGTGCTTACCTCAACCGCTAACCCGCTGACAGGTACCTACAATCCACGGGTAGTTTTTAACGGTTCCACCCTCCGCCACCCGGCCGCCAAAGGAAAAAAACGCCATCGAACTTGATTTACAGACAAACTATTTATCGCATTGCATGAGTTGATATTCCTGGAGATCACAGAAGAGGTAAGAGAGAATTTTCTTGAAACAATCATCATACTTCCTGAATTGGAGGAGACCCTACCGGTTCCCAATGAAGTCCAATGCTTCCATTCCGGATTCTAAATCCCGGCGTTTTGTCTCTGGCGCTGTTGGGTCTCGTGGCGTGTTGCCCAGCCCTCTGGGTACCCAAACAAATCCCCTGTCTATGAAGCAGTACCCTTGCTTCCAAGTCAAAGCCGGTGTGCCGGTTACTCGGAATCACGCTGTCGAGGCGAAAGGGGCCTGCACCTCTACCTCCCTATGTAACCTTTGACTGCACTATCCCCTACCAGTCCATCCGATTGAATCACATTACATCGAGCTTCACATGTACTTCGTACACTCAGCTTGATCCCGAATCCCCTTACCCCCATTTCTCGGCTTACTTATTCGATGAAATTCCTCATTGGACGATCTGACTCTTCATCAGACATCCAATAATACCTCCTGATAAGCCCACCAAATTGGAGTTGCCGCTGAGATCACTGTTGATTGCAAGCGTGCGTGTTTGTGGTGCTTCCCCCAATAAATGCTGGAATATCCCTGAGCCTGCATGAACTAACTTGTTACCCAGAAATTGAAGTCAAGTTTGGAGATATCTGCAAGTGACCTGCAAACCGGTTAGTGCAACCCGCATGTATGAAATATCGAACGGCTTTTCTGACAATATAGTCCTGCAGTGTGGTTGATTTTCGACTTCTGTTACCACAAGCGTTGCGTGCATAGCCGCCCCAACAAGGCTCCGCAGAGGGCAGTCTGGCTTTTCCGACTCATGTTGGCTGGGAACAGAGATTGAAGTTGGGTGTCTTGGTAAGTGGACTTTTCGCGCGATTTACTATACCTGCATCAAGCCCTCGCTTTATGCAGAGGCTGTCGCTTGCAGGGGTGTGAGAATACATCAATCTCTCACCCTCATGTTGTCAAGGTTCAACAAACTAACACCAGATGTTGACAGAGATACTTCCGGTTCAGCGACCTCAACGAATTATTCGCATTTAAGTCAATTGCAAATTCAAACCACCAATTTAATAAATCGAGAGGGTATGTAATACCGCGTGCTTTTTAATCATTAGAGTTCGGCATCAGTCATAGCCATAACGGTGGTCAATATGATTGATATATACCTAGTGCCATGCTATTGAGAGCGCCCTTTTCCAAACACAGCAAATGCTAATGAGATATAGGATTTGTTGGCAACGCCTCATCAATTCCCATGACTGTCACAATGGCGACACACGGACAAGTCCGCACCCACTTCAAAGAGGAGCCTGATTTGGTAAGCATACGTTTTCTTTGTGCACAAAAAACAAATAATACTTTTTCTACTGTCAATTTTTCTCTCTTTCGAAACCACCCTTGCGCCAAGTGGTGCTAGTGATTTTGGCTTCGAAATGCAAGTCTCGGGTTGGGCTCCATTGCCATGGCTTGTTGAAAGTCGACGTTTGCTTTGGTCAGACTGGCTGGTTCGCACATGCTCCAGCTTCATCCCGCGACCCTGTCGCAAGCTTGACCGCGTCAGGACTCGCGCGTGGATTACCCAGGGCAGCTCCTGTTTCACATAAGACCGGGGTGCGCCACCTACGACAAGTGAGAGTGGGTCTCCCTACAGCACGCTGCACTGGTTGGTCCTTGAAGAGACGACCAGGCTGAGTCGGAAGACTGCAGCCTTTGCAACCGGGCTCTATCATATCTCAGAGCCGGCAGATACAGTCAAGTGGCTGGGGATCAATGACAACCACCTGAATTATGCGTTGAAGCGGTTCCAGAGCGGTGGGATTATTCTTCAAGAGACGCTGCGCCAAGGTGCGTGCATAACACAGGCGGCCTTTCTCAAAGGGTCTATGTGGGCGACCGTCACGGTGGGCCGACATTGACAGGAGTTCGTTGGCCACGCGGCTGTTTTCCTCGCCATCTCTTTCTATGGAGAGGAAAGGAACAAAGCCAGCAAGGCTACGTTGTAGCGACGGACAACGATTAGATGCCGGTGGAGATTGGCGAACATCAAACCAAATGCGCCAGTGTCCCAGAGCCGACCACTTGCTGAGTTCTCAGTGGGGTCATGAGGATATCTTCTCCAATCATAGCACTGAACGACAGCCAAAATCTTCTAGGCTGATTCAGCTTTTGAGTGTGTGGCGTGGCGCCAGACACCACTGCTTAATGAAAGCGTCGGCTTTGGACCAGGCGAGTGGATGTAGCCAGAAGTCCTCAGCGGGGAGATGGGCCGGCTCATTGCGAACGAAAGGACCAGAACAACAAGTTGGCACGCAACCGCTAGTCAGATCTCCGGCGTCCGTACCCGCGCCGGTAGGTAGCCGAGACCCTTGATAACGCTCATTGCCAGATATTCTTACGGGTTTCGCAAGCTGTATTCAGCTCACCGATCCCGTGCAATCTGCTTCAAGGGGTCGACAAAGCTTTCCTGACGGTCGGCCTTTGTCTCTGCAACACAAAAGCGTCCGTCCTGGTTGTGGGTCACCCCATAAGCCTTGTACCCTCTACCTGGGGCATTTTGGCTGCTTGCCTTCATTTCTACCCACACACACCGCTTGTGGCCTAACGAGGCGGCGGAGGTGATGGCAATCCCAGTCCAATCCTGGCTCGCTGGCTAGCCCCGGTTCTCGCATGCCTCATTGGGCAGCTGGCCATGGCCAGGGCGCCCCTGGCTCTTCTTACCACCCTTCCATTGGCCGTTTAATCAAAAGCTCAGCGCCCCCTGTCACGTTTCTCCCATGCACTGGTTCTCCCCGGTCACATCTCATCCCTGCTCCCCGTCGCTCCCAAGCTTCCACCCGAAGCGACACCCCTCCCCTGTGGATAAGGCCCAGTGGCCCCAACAGGGTCAAAAAAGTATATGGGACTTGGGTTACCTTGAAACTTTTTCATCTCTGATTCTGCGCGTTCCTGGTTCTCTTTTTGCCCCAATTATTCCGCAGGGGCCAAGAACACAGGGCAATTCTCACTCACATTCTGATTTCCTATCACCTCGTCTGGTCGCCGAACCCTGGTAAAAGCCATTCGGACATTACTGGCTGCTCACAGTTCAGTCTCCCAATCTCTCATATTACTTGTACAGTACGGCGGTAAGCACCATCAGCCAGTACATTACATATCCACCTCCAATCCTACCTCGCATCCCCTAGTCTTGGCTCAACTATTTCCCCTGTTCTGCTTCAACCGCCACCCCCTCATCACCATCATTACTCTTGTCATCTTCCCCTGGTCTTGGTGCCTGTCGCAGGGCCTCCGCGACGGCGCAACAAAACGCCCTGTTGTTTTTCTTTCGCAAACCCTCCCCGGCCTCCCGCTCATCCCTCGCTGGTTTCAATCACTACCTGGAGCTAAGTGGTACTACATCCCCACGTTCCGTCTCTCTTTACCCCAATGTCTCTTGTGTAGTACGCGAGAGTAAAGGTGCTTTATCAGCATCAAACTGCTAGGTTCAGCACGCCTCACCCGTGCCATCCCGGTCCCTACAAGGGGATAGCCCACCACACACCACAATTTCTTGAAGTCTATCAAGGAGCACGATATAACATCAACCGCGTCCTATCACATCGTGTTTCTTTTGCCAGCTTAATGATCTCTCTATCATGTTGATGTGTTACTGATGCGTCTTCTCCCTATGCAGCATCATCCTCATCACCAGCAACAAGGTCATCCACCTTCTCAGCAGCTTCAGCATTCGCGACCACCAAGCATCGTCCATCAGCAGCAACAACAACAACATCAACAGCATCAACACCAGCAGCAACAACAACAGCAACAGCAGCACCAACAGCACCACCCGCAAGCTCACCCGCAGCAGCAAGCACCTCAGCATCACCAAGGCGCATACTCGTCGAGTCACTCACTTCCACAGGCTTACCAGGCGGGTAACCAGACTACCAGCACACAAGATAACTTGAATTACTACAACCACCCAAGTCCGTATAGTACACCAGGTGCCACGAGCGGATACACATCCGCCGGTAAGTTCTCATACTCTTGTGCACCGATTTATCCCACCAGTTTGTCTTGAGACTAATGTGCTTCTCTGTAGATACCTCCGACATGATGGCCGCCGCCCAGATACCTAGACCTCCTTATCCCCCAATGTCATATCATACGCCTCAATCGAACTCGCCGGCCTCCGTAGCATCGCCTTCGCAACATGACCAGCATAGAAGCATTTATGGCCAGCCTCCATCTCAACACTTGCAGCAGCCAATGTACTACCAACCACAGCCCCATTACCCATCAATGCCTCCGCAGGCAGGTGCTTCACCCTATGCACAGCATGCCCACCACCCACAGCAGTCCATGACCTCCCAGCCCAATATGATGATGTCGCATACAGCACCGCAGAATCAGATAACGCAGCATGCCGCACAACATGCGCAGCACGCACAAGCAGGAATGACGGGCAGCCCGCGACCTAAGATCGAACCGCAGGTACCTTTACAAATTCAAAAGCAACAGCCTCAGACGTCTCCAATGCCCCAGGCGCACCACCAGCAGAGCGCGCCGCAGCTTCAAAGTCCTGCAAACCCTACGCCAGCCGTTAACCCCAACGCGGCACCGGGACCCATACCTGCGACTACGCCTCTTGTTGTTAGGCAAGATGGTAATGGTGTTCAATGGATCGCATTCGAGTATTCTCGAGATCGAGTAAAGATGGAGTACACAATCCGCTGTGACGTCGAGTCGGTGAGCATTGACGAGTTATCACCAGAATTCAAACAGGAGAATTGCGTATATCCTAGGGCCTGTTGTCCCAAGGAACAATATAGAGGAAATCGTCTCATGTACGAAACGGACTGCAATCGAGTTGGGTGGGCACTGGCCCAACTCAATGTACCACTGCGAGGCAAACGCGGCCTGATTCAGAGAGCAGTTGACAGCTGGAGGAACAGCAATCAAGATCCCCGTTTGCGGAGTCGACGAGTGCGCCGAATGGCCAAGATGAACAGCCGGAAGCAGGTTCAAGCTTCCCCACATCCGGGAGCCGCCCATATGCCTGGTCCTGCCGGTCCAGCATCATTACCCCCGGCCCAGGCCCCCATGGGAGCTGGTCCTGCACCTACCATGGGCAAACCTGGGATGAGTAGTATGGGGCAACCCATGCACCACCACCACGCTGGAGGCCACCACGATGGAACAGCTCCAGGTGGAGGAGATGAAGTCGGTATGTTTCACCAGATGTGACTTTGATCCCTCGCATCTGTTGTATTTGCACCACTTGCTTTGAATCCCGGCGACAGCATGCCGCACTTCACCAGACGGTTTATGCCGTCAACTTGTTGTGTTGATTTGATGATACCAAGTCATTTTTTTACCCTGTTTTGCCTGCAAAAAGTACCTTGCACTTATATACCTGCGTCTTTTTGCTTTTCTCTCTCTCTGTTGGTTTTTTCTTTGCGGTTTCAATGATGTTTGGGATTGGGATTTGTAACATTTGTTTCCTGTTTCATCATGCTCTTTGTTAAATAGCACCGGGTCAACATTGCCCATCGCACCACCTACACCCTCTATCTACACATCATGCCTCAATGGCGAGAAGGGAGTCCAATAGGTCACCTTCTGATTGACACAATCTTGTACATTATCATTAAGTCGCATACGGCTGCCGCCGCTGTCAAGTTGTTTGTTTTGCTGCTGGTTTTCGCGCGACTCTTAGCTGAGTTCAATCTGCCTCCTGGCTATAAAAGTTTACCACCCCTTTTCACTGGCAGTGTCCAGAAGTGCCATGTAGCGCATGGGGATCGTTTTGTTATGGCAAAAATGAATTATTGCCTTTGCCCTCTACACCTCGTTATGAACAAGCAGATTCCAAGGGATCTCTTGTTATTTGATGCTACTGTTGCTGATTTTACCACCACAAAATCCCCTTCCCATCGCATTGCAGTGTTTGCTCACCGAATAGTATAGAGAGTAAGCTAACGCGTTTGTTGAGGCGAGGGTAATTCCTACGAAGAACACCACCACCATCACCAAGCACCCGCGACTCAGACTTCGCCAGTCGGCGGCGACGATGTAAGACAGGCGCATGTCTTTACGGGGTATGCTGGCCAAGGTTACCCCGTCAGCGCGACGGGCGGATCTATGTCTCAGATGGCACCACGGACCAGCAGTGCCGTACCAGCGCGCCGTCAAAGTCGTACTGATGACGATGACAACAATCATGGGCTTTTCCCAGATATTCCCGAAGCGAAACGACGCAAGTTTATACTGGTAGAGGATAATGTGCGCGGATCGCGTCTTCGTGTCCGAGTCACTCTCGATGGCGTTGATACTAATGAAATCCCGGATAGCTTCCGCAAGGGAGCCAGTGTGTTTCCTCGAAGCTACTTTCCTCGCGAGATGCAGAGCCCTCCTCCTAGCGCCACTGGTTCGCGCTTCTTTTCTGACGATTTATCAGATGATGGGACTCAGGATACAGAAGGCCGTGATGCTAGCCGTCGCGGTGCCGAAAGACCTCGAGGTGAGATAGTCAAGGTTACAATGGCCGAGGGCCAGGAGGGTGAGACCACCATTCCAAGGATGAGAAAGTCGGGTCGCACCAAGGAGGTCAGGCTAAACGATCTTGGCTACCGTATGGCCTGGCTCCAAAGTCGAGTATTTTCTGGGAGGACTGTCTTCCTTCAACGGGCCTGTGAGTACCTTCTTAGCTCGTCTTGTTCTTGTTATATTGGAACTAACAGGCAAAGTGGACTGCTACCGTAATAAAACGCGTGCCGCAATTGAGGGTACCATGGCAGACGTCCAGACTGTCGCACCTCACTACGAAACACGAGCTGGCAAACGCCGGTGGGGTGACCGAATGAAACGCGGAGACAAGAATAACGACGATTGAACCTCTTGATGACCAACACTTTCACGGCTTTCCCACGATAAAAGAATTATTTCCTTGAAGGCGTTCTTCTGTCTACCATGATTTGTATGGTTCTTGTTTTACATTATATTGCTGTTCTTACCGTGTCTTGCCACTCCATTGCTTAGTTTCATTACAACGAGACAGCTGACCATCAACACCGCGACATGCGTCACTGCATTACTGCATAACTGCTGTACATTGTTGTGCCATGCCTGTCAAAACAAAAACTTGTCATTGCCTGATTCAAATAGCGCTCTGATGCCTCACAGGCGGTTTCTTTCTTTCTCCCTTACTTTTTTCTTTCCTTCTCCCTTTTTTTGCGTTGTATTTCTTGGCACTGGCTCGATGGTATGTTGAAGAGAATCTTGTAAACAGAAGCTGCATGTTAGATATATTTACAGCGCGGTTGATTTATGGAATGAGAGAATCTGCATTGAACTAGTGGACTATGTTGCGAAACGGTCCTTTTTTGGTCATGCACTTCGGATAAAGGAACATATTAAGTCTGCTACAACATCAAGCACTCGTGTTGTACTCTGTTGGCATAAAGGGGGAGGGTGCATGTCTGAGATGCTAGATATGATTTGGTAACTGATAGATGAATGAAGCTACTTATTTTCTTGTCTTGTTTTCAATGGACCGATCATCTCCGCACAAACAAGAGCCTGTGTCTTCTCCTTCTTCTTGGTGATGATATCTAGATATTTGCTTATTGATTATACTTGAGAACATGCTGTCTTGCAAGATTAGGATGCTTCTACATTGTAGTCACATGTTGTATATGGTCTCTTCGTACTGGAGTAGGATGGATGTCAGGATGTTAGCTTGGTGTTATAGCTGCAACTAGACACACTCGTTTAGATACAGGTAGCAATGTAAAGCGGGGTATTGATATATCTACGAATGCATCTGCATTTCTCTGTAGATGTAAGGAAACAGGTGTACCTATAGAATTGAAGCTTTATTTTTAAGTTGGTGTGAACTGGTGGAGGGCTTGAGCTAGCCGCCGCGCCAATCATCAACTCTGCGCCAACTACCGATAACCAGATACACATACACCTATACAACGGTAGCCATGGGAGTTCTATTGGCCTCTCAGAGAGAAGGGGGGCATATGCAACTCCAAAAACCGCAGAGCTGGGCAAGCTGGGGTGCCGGCCAAGACAAAAGCTTAACGCAAACGGTTTCTGGAGTCCGCTTCAGGCCCCTCTAAACCCTCCCTGCAGCGTGGTGCGGGATCTAGCGTGGGACACCCAGAACACAGGGTCATGGGTCCCGCCAACAATCGACCTACCTAATAATACATTGGATTGGAGTGGCCGGGCCAGGTTCAGCGCCCTCATTGACGTTAGAGCTGTGGCTGCATGGGTCTGGCCACGCTCAGCAACGAGCGAGTGCTTTTTTCTTTCCCTTTTCAGTCGTAGGTGCTTATCGTTGACTTCCTTTTCTTCTCCTTCATGTAAAAAAAGCCAAAACCGCTGCCAACGACGGCCAACGAGCCTCGACTCTACCTATTCGCACATTGACTGAGGGGGTGATCAGAATCCTTACAAGCACAGGGCAGCCCTGCGAGGCAGATAGCGGACACTTTTGGTTCTCTCAGAGCTGTGAGAGGCCTTTTACCCTGGCTGGTGGCTGTTGCAATAACGGCAGCGACGACGGCGGCAGCCCTTGTGCTAGTTGAGGCATAGATATATCACATAGCCAGCGGCCTCCATCGAGTGGCGGTGCTGTGAGCTATCCTCTACCGTTTTTTTTTATTAATTCAGATATACACGCCCAGAACTGGCAGCAATCCGGCAGCATGATGCCCTCAAACGGCAGGGTGGTTTTCGAGATGCCAGCCGAATCGGCGGTCCTCGGAAAGGAGGAATCTACAAAACAGCTGCCGCAAACAAACGAGAGCGACAAGAATACACAGGCCAACCCGTGGCCGTTCTACTTGGAGGAGGAGGCGAAAGAGGAGATTGTGTCTAGAACAGAGCAAGGTGATGGTAACGGGAAGGATAGTGTTCCAAAGGCACAGCCAGTGCAGGCGAATCCATGGGCGTATTTTGGGCCTTGGTCGGATGATGATGGACCCAGCGCAACCATTTATCCCAATGGCGGTCAGGCGCACAAAGGCCATGGTCCAAGCGGTTCTGACGGTCGGGTTGATGCTGCACCAACGACGGACCTGATGCCTTCAGGGGCAGAACATGAGGCGAATAAGACAAATGGGGAGATGGCCCAACCAACGAAAGAACAGCAGCAGGAGCAGCAGCAAGAGGGTGGACAACCTTCATATGTTCCTTACTCAAGGCATCACCAGGCTGAAAACTCCGCACCGCAAGGCTCATTTTATCCTGCACCATTGAAGATATCTCGAACACAGCCCGCATCCAATACTCCTCCAGCGGCGTACAAACCGTACAGCCCGCCATCAGACCATGTTCACATTGCTGAGCCGGTTACGGCATCGAAGACGACGAGTCTGCCGCCCGGCGATAGCCCCCACACCCATGGAGCTACTCAGATTCCATATCGGCCATACCAACCGCCGTCATCTCCAAGCAAGGTTGAATCTTCCAAAGTGCCTTTAGTCACCGCACCGGCGTCCACGGAACCAGCATCTCCTCAGCCGGTAGTTGTAGCACAGCCGTCTGCAGTACCTCCATCACCACCACTACCGGCATCTACACCGGCACCAATAAAACGAAAACCTACACGCCCAATATCTACAGGACCTGTGCAGCCAACACCGCAACTTATACAACCTCTGCCCACGGGACCTCCGCAGACAATACCTCCTCCTAAAACGGCGGATTCTACGGAAGTGGCATTTACCGCATCACCTCCCATAACACCTCAACATACAATCATTCAACCTCTAGCCTCCACTTCTGCACCCACACTCACAGCACAATCATCTTTGACACAGTCTTCTATGGCCTCAGTTGCCCCGGCTGTTCCTGTTGTGGCTGTCCCACCACAAGGCATACAATCGTCGGCTACTACTCCGATTAGCGCAGCACCTCGGTATGAAGACAGGACAGGATCATCTCATGTCAACATCCCCGAATCATCAGCGCCCAATCTTCCAAACACCGCCCCTCCCAGCTCTAGGCTGTCCATGCTTCCGCCTTCACCTCCAGCTGCGTCGGCAGGGCCGCCAGTAGCCCCCGCGTTCAGTCCCCAGGGATCATATGATCCGGCACATTATCCTTTGTCCCCTGCTGCCGCATCCCATGCCTCATCCGGGTTTCCATTCCCACCTTTGCCTAATCCATCGATGTCAAGTCCGGGAACAGAGCATCCCATGTATAACCAATCACCACCGGTTCCTGGTTCTGGACAAGTGCCTACTCTACCGCATAATGCTAGCTCTTCACAATCCCCAACGCATTCGATTGCTATTCAAGCACCAGTCGCACGGCCAGCATATGGAGCTCCTTCTCAGCAGACATCATCACCACCTCCGCATCATTATCCCTCCCCTCCCCCTTCTCTATCGCATCCAGGCTATGATACATCTCAACCAATCTATCAGCCATCTGCAAACAACCACGCCCAAGTAATGTCCCCATATCAACAGTCAACTAATAGCCCTCCACCGCCTCAAACAGCACAACCTCAAATTCATTATCAGTCTCTTCAACTTTCTCCACAATCACCGCCACCACCATATATATATCCCAATTCCATGGGACCTGGAACACAGCCTCCGCCCACTGCCCCTCCTGCGTCATATCATGTACCACCAGGGCACGTTATCGCCCCCCACCAACACCAGTACCCAGTTCAACCCACGTATGCTGGGCCCGAAGGGGGCTTTTCTGTTCCTCCGCTGCCGCCTCGACAACCAACGGTTTTCGGAACCCAGCCGGTGTTCTCTGGGTTTGGCTCCGGTCCCCCAAATGCTAACATGTACCCGCCCCCTCCCAGGAAGAACTACGTACCACCTCCTCATATTCCAGGCCCACCGCGGCCTCCAGCAGGCCCAAGCGGAGGCAAGTTGTTCAGCAGCGCCTCTGCACTCAAGTGGTTGGACAAGACTGGCGCTATGCTGGAGAACAAGCTCGAATCTGTGCTTCAGGGACCGCAAGGCCCGCCTCATCGCCCGGCTTATATGCCAGCACAGCCGCCTCCTCCGGTCCAGTATTATCCTCCGCAGCCGATTCCAGGAAGCTATCCGGGGAATAATCCCGGGCAAGGTGATGCCAGGGGTCCACCTGGGCCTATGTGGAGACATTAGATGGAAAATGAAACCAAATCACATAGCATATCCATGCTCTTTATGATTATATCTCTTATGAAATCTACATTCTACAAGTCATGCTCATACGCAGCCACCACGATCAGTTCCAGGTTGAGATGATACCTACACGTTTAAGATATTTGCAATATGTTGGAGGTGGATGTTACGAAATGGAGTTATCAAACAAAAATTCTTAGATACTTGGGTGCGATTTGGTATTTTAGCGGCACTCTTTTTCTTTTTCTTTTTTTCTTTTTTGGGTACACAACGTTGTTTCATATGGTTTAGATTTGTAAATAGTTTGCGGGAGTAAAGAGAAAAAGAATTGTGGCAAGTGGAAGCGAGTTGGTTGATTCGTATTCAGCTGCCGTCCGAGACATCTATCAGCAGTACTCGGATGATGCAACAGCTTCGCGTGCACTCTTAGTAGTGTAAATAGAGACGATCTTAAAATGGTTCTCGGGCTATTGCAAAGCTGACCACCACGCATGTTTCTGAATCTATATGAGCCATGATACTGCCCGTCTCTAAGCCCAGTTGCACGATATCCATCCATTCTGTAATACGAGAAGAAGGGGAGAATAAGCGATATTGGAGGAGTTAGGTATACTCTTTCTGGCGTCAGCTCCCAACCGGTTAGAGTGTCTATTGGGTTGGAAGGGTTGGAATATGGGGGAAATAATGGCCAGTTTGGTGACCTCGGTCACGGGCCTTGAGACCGAAGCCTGGCGCTTACAAGCGTGGCTTTGCTGTTGGGAACGCTGGGCCGGCCATGCCACCATACCCAATAACCCGAATTGCCCGAGAAGAGACAAGAGACTTGGGAAAAGCCGGCCTGTCCCTGCATCATTGGGATGTTCCATGATGGCAGATATTGATAGCGAACGTGCAGACGAGCACATGATCGGTCACACATCGGGGGGTAACAGGAGCTTGATCTCCAGAGCAAGCATGGATGAAGGGGGTGGGTGACCCATGCTGGACTGGAAATATTCCCGATGGCTTACAGTAGATCTACGATTAACTCATGAGAAGGGTTGCTTTCTTGTGGCTCAAAGGGGGTCGCGTGCCAGCCACTGGGCGGGTGACTACCTACAACAAGCTACACTACTGTGTCCAACTATCCTGTCCTGTGAAGGAGGGACAGGCACAGAGAGGGCTTCCGTCATCTGATTCACGGAATGCTGGAGATGGCTACGCTACCTGGTAAAGAAAGCAGGTTTTTCTACGGAATGAAATAGAGTAAATTGTTACCGCCCTTATCGCCTTTGAATGAAAAGGTCTGAATATACGGAGTAATTACCGCAACATGTTTCAACCGACCCCCACGTTGGCCATGTGGACGGTGGAACCTCTGTGTTGTTTTGTTTCAAGCATTGACTATATTGGCGGCGCAATTACGACCACCAGGGTCGCGATTGGAAAGAGAAGGAGAACAAAAAAACAAAAAACCGACCCGGATGCTACGGTGTGCTCATCCTTCAGGCGGACTTAATAGTTACAACTACGCAGTTGGCACTCAGTAAATGTACCAATGTCTCAACCATTGAAAGAAACCCAAAGGGCGGTTCGCGGACCTGCGGGCCCTCCTGCGGGCCACAGGATTGTCATCACAGCAGGCGCGCGCGTCAGCGAACAAAGGTAAATTGAGGGGTTTGACAAATGGGATCATCAGGACGTTGACGTGAAGTGGGCATCGTTGGGCGTGCGGGGAACGAGAAATCACCGCCAGTTGAGGAGACACAAATGGATCACACACGAGGTATTATATTTCCTATGTAGATAGCAATATTATGTCTCTGAAATAGTAAGCAATGTATTAGTAGATAGGATATATCTTGAAGAAACCATTCCCGCGGATCAGGAAATGATTGACTTCAAGTACCAATCCATCATCCATGCTTTGTTGTGTTTTGTTTTTATAGGGTCCCTTCTTGTGCATGATACTGTACCCAAGACTTGCAGGTTACCAACAGCTGAGCCCTGTATTGGTCTCTCTGTCGAGCTGGTGATTGGCCAACAGATCTTGTTTACTCAACTCATTGGTTTTCAGATGATCAAATTCGCTTCTTCTATCGGTCCGCCACAGAGGAGGTGGCGTCGGCGAGGCAGCGCCGAGAAAAGGAGCCAAGGGCGTCTCCCTCCGCTCGTCATGTCTCTTGGTTTTCTCCTTGACGGTCAAAGATGGCATGGTCCATGGCCCGCCTCCCTCCAAAGGGCGGAAGTGACATGAGAAAAAGGCGCATATAATCATGTACGTGCATACATACATACAAGTACAAGTATTGTCATGCCCATAAGGAGTACGTACTGTAGTCCGGGGCGTACCGATCACAGACGAAGCAGATTTCAAGGTATCGGTATTACCCCAGAAATCTTATGTCGATCGATTGACATGTTGAAGCAGTCATGTGAACAATATTTGGGTGGTGGCGCTGGAGTAGTAGACAGACCTGCATTGCAGATTCACTTGTGCATATTATTACATGGGAACATGATGTGTTGCATTCGTCAACCCTACTACTCCTTGTCCCCTCCCTCCCTCCCTCTCCACGCGGAGCTTTTCTAGCATTCTGTGAGGGACAATCCCTCCCCCTTGGAAAAAGTCCGGGGATGATCGTTGGGGAAACCATCAGCTGTATCCGTAAATCGGAGAGCTTTCTTTTCCCCAACGGAGGGTTTCTTGGCTGGCTTGAATGGCTTATGAAAGAAAAGAAGGAAAAAAATGCGAGATGGGTAAAATGCAAGGGTGAGATGAGATGAGAAAGAAGCAAAGCCTCATCTCATCCTACCAACCAGTTCAAGTACCAACTACTACGCACTCCGTGTTTAGTGCGCAGGGAATAACTTAAGTCACGGATTAGTGCCTGAAACCTTTCAGCGTTGAGACAGACTGACATGGGTAGCGACTCAAAAATAGAAACATGAATCGCGGTCAAAAGTCAACCAACTTTAGATTTTTGTGTAAATGCAACTTTGTCATATCGCTTCATCACCTATCGCATTTTCCAATAAATAGGTACAAATTAGTCGGTTTGCTACTGTTGATCATCTGTAATCAAGCTCATTGAGGCATTGTAATTTCACAACGCATTTCATATTTCCATGTAGCAAAAATAAAACAAAACATTCCATGCGTCAAAAAAAATTGAAGCCTGGAAGCGGTCTTTTTGGTGGCGAGATGGTTATCATTTTGGTTGGTTGATGGTGGCTTCGGGGTCCCTGCGATAAGCGATCAGACGGCGCCAAAGGTGTGATGGATGGATGGATGGATGGATGTATTTCTTTTCTAAAATAGATTTATCTTGATTCTTGCATGAAAATTAATATCGGCTTGGATTCGGTATATCCCCCAAAGGTAAATGATCTGCAGTTGGTATTTACCTAGCACTATTGTGAGAGTCGAGATTCTAGATTCTGGATTCTGAGTTGGCTCCATGAAAATGAATGGCGTAGAATTCCGCCTTAGCATTGAGGCGCTGACAAGCGGAGGTACGTCCGGAAGTTTCGCCTTTATGCTCACTCACTCACCCACTCGATCTTCTTTGTTTTCCAATCTACTCAAGGTACTTTGTTACAGACACTCCGCTTGGAGACATGTCACGTTGTTGCTCCACATTGGGTTGAACTGGGCTTCGACCGTCTGGGTCGCCTCGCCCAAAGGGCGCTTCAAGATTGGTTGCCAGATTGGACATATACGATGACAACATGTGGACATACCTATGTATGCCTGATCCGGATGAGTAGATTGGTTAGGGTAGACTTACATGCATATCATGGCCTGACTGAAGAAGAATGAAAAAAAGCGACAAGTGATATAAAATACAGGTATTTGGAGTAACTCTAGATACAGAATACCTCTGGTCTTACTGTCACTGTAGGTTATTCCAATACCCAAGGTATCCTTTGCTTCATAGTTTGATCCTCAGTGATGATGAGCACGGTTCGGCTGCGGCGAAGCCAGCTCAAAAGGTTCCATTCACTCTCCCTCTCCCTCTCTCTCTCATATGGACTGTTACGTTAGTGCTACTTAGCTTTGTGCTGGGAAGGGAGCACCCGATGCTGTCCTCCGCCCCTCTCAACCCCCTCCCCCTCCTCCCAGTACCTCTGTAGTAGGTACTTGTACCAACTGGAGGTGGGTGGATTTTCATGGATTCATGGATGGTGGATGGGTTTTTTGTGGATGTAGCGACGGCCAACAGTACCCAGCAGTACCCAGTCGCCCAGTAATAGCGCTCAGCACTCAGCAGTGAGGTGCACGCCACAGCACTGGACCGCCCGGCGCACAGCTCAGGCTCAGGCGCTTCCATCCATTCAAAATTCCTTTCGCTCCCAGTTGCCTCGCCCCCCCCCCTTTCCTTCTCCTCTTCCCTTTTCCGCCGCCGCCCTCTTTTACATCCACCATTTTTAACTTAGCACAACCATCTCCTCCTCTTCCTCCTCCTCCTCAACTCCAACTTCCTTCCGACGACAGCACAAAGGCTTCGTCTGGCCGAGACAATATCCGCAGCTCTCCCTTCGAGCACCAACAGTAACAAATCGATCCGGCCTACCCGTTTCGAACTCTTTTCCCTCTTCTTCTCCTTCGGGTGCTTTTTCGACTTTTCTGCCTTAGCACCCACCAACCCCCTCTGTTTCATGCCTTGCGGCTGCTAGGAGGTACAAACCGCCCTGTCACCGCCGTCACCGACATATCGAAACTGAAGTCCTGCACACGCTTTCCGGCCACCCTCAAATCCAAAGCGCTTTTTCTGCAGGTAAGTCAAACAAACCTCTTTAGCCCTAGCATTCATTCTACATACATCCCGAACCTGCATGCCTCCTATTTTTCTTTGCTGCCTTGCCTTACCTCGCCCTGCCCTGCCCTGTCTTGCGTTGGCCTCGACGTGTTGCTCTCCCCTTGCACAAGTTTGCCAGCTACCAGGTCTGCTGCGTTGGCTAGGCTAGGCGGTACCCGGATTTCGCCTGGCGGAGTAGCCGCCCTCGCCCTCCCTGCATTGGGCCCAAAGCCCACCGCCTTCTGATCCATCATTTCAATTACTGCCCATCTGCATTTTTCCCTTTCCATACATCATCATCACCCTCTTCTTCACTTCCTTTCATCATCATCCATCAGCAACAATAGTTATTCAACGCCTCACCATTCCAAGGTGACTAACTCGGCCCTGCGTAATAGGGTTCGCCTTCTACTAGAATACCCAACAATAACTCCACGATCCTGCTTCCTTCCACGAGTGGAACGAAGCACCCAAACCAACTACAAACATGACGACCATGGTAAGCACTTGATGCTCGCTTTTGTTTCTGAGAGCCCTTCAAAGTTGCAGTCGAAAAAGAAAGAAAGAAAGAAAAAAATCACATCGGCTTCATTGCTTCTCTGCATGCATTCCTATGCAGAGTCAGCAATTATTCACCGCCACAAGACCCACACCCTGTGATGGAAACCACGCAGCAACAACCATCGATGCCGTAAGAGCATCTTGATGGAAGCAGATTAGCTAACATGGTCATCTAGGATTTACGCGTCGGTAACAAGTACCGTATCGGTCGAAAGATTGGTTCCGGTTCCTTCGGCGATATCTACCTTGGCACCAACATCATCTCCGGCGAGGAGATTGCCATCAAGCTCGAATCTGTCAAGGCAAAGCACCCCCAGCTCGAATATGAAGCCCGAGTGTACAAGTCTCTCGCTGGTGGTGTCGGCATCCCATTTGTTCGTTGGTTCGGAACAGAATGTGACTATAATGCCATGGTCCTCGACCTCTTGGGCCCTAGCTTGGAGGATCTCTTCAACTTCTGCAACCGCAAGTTCTCTCTGAAGACGGTTCTCCTTCTCGCAGATCAGCTCATCTCGCGTATTGAATACATTCATGCCAAGTCTTTTATCCACCGAGATATCAAACCTGACAACTTCCTCATGGGAATTGGCAAGCGTGGCAATCAGGTCAACGTTATTGACTTTGGTCTTGCCAAGAAGTACCGAGACCCCAAGACCCACTTCCACATTCCTTACAGAGAGAACAAGAACTTGACTGGTACTGCCCGTTACGCCTCAATCAACACCCATTTGGGTGTTGAGCAGTCTCGTCGTGATGACATGGAATCTCTTGGTTATGTCATGCTCTACTTTTGCCGTGGCTCCCTCCCTTGGCAGGGACTCAAGGCCGCCACTAAGAAGCAGAAGTACGACCGCATCATGGAGAAGAAGATGACCACGCCTACCGAAGTCCTTTGCCGTGGCTTCCCCAATGAGTTCGCCATCTATCTCAACTACACTCGATCTCTTCGATTCGACGACAAGCCCGACTACAGCTACCTTCGCAAGATCTTCCGTGATCTCTTTGTTCGCGAGGGCTTCCAGTATGATTACGTCTTTGACTGGACCGTCTACAAGTACCAGAAGAACGCCCAAGCTATTGCTCAGGCTGCTGGTCAGGCCAACCCTGAGGACGAGGAGAAGGCACGTGCTTCACGCACTGCTGCCGCTGTTCCCGGCCAGTCTGCTGCTGCCAAGCCCAGCGCTATGCCCAGCTCTCGCCGCAAGATGCTTGAGCGTGGCTCTGGTGCTGGTGTTGACACTCCGGATACTAGCCGTGCCATTGGTGGAAGCGACAGGATGTGAGTGTCTGAAAAAGCCTAGCCCGTATTAATTCCTTGTAAGGAATCATTTCCTCCGCGCGTTTCTTTTTTGTTTGTTTGCCATTAGCCAGAGAGGACCTTTGCTGACAAGTATGGCTGACTCAGTGGACGATAAACAGGCTTCGCTCTGCTTCAAGGGGAGCGGGATATGCCTCTGGCAGCTATCGGCCGAATTGATGTCATTTGAAACAGCTCTCTGTGCCTCTTGTAGAACTACCAAAAAACGGCCGGCTAGCTGCAAGAACCTTTCCAACCGACATTCCTGGACACCTCTCAACATAATAGAGTGGTTACTTAGTATCACCTCTTGTCTCATGGCTTGTGGTCGACTTTCTGGTTCTTCACTCCGTTCGCGCCACAATTTTCTTTTGCATTTTGCCCCTTACGCATTGCTTCATCTCGTTCTTCGACGCATCTTAAGGTTTACGACTTGACGCATGGCTCGGATGACTCTAACAGGTGAGGGTATTTTTCTTGACAGATTATCTGTCGGGTAAATCTCTTACTTGGGAGCATCATCTGAACGGCATGTCCGGTGCATTGTCTTATTGGACCACCGACGCAAACCGCGATTTTTTCCTGGGTGACCTTTTCACGGTCAACCAGTCTTCGTGGATTGCCGTTATTACCCTTTGTCAGCTCGAGTGCTTTGGATGCAGGATCCCAAGTCCATGGCCTTTACCAATACATATTCCTTGGACTCGAATTCAGTCGTTGCGGTACAGCTGCGTTTCCATGAGCAGGCATTCCCTTCTCTTTCTTTTGGTCACTAATACTTTGCATCATGATTCTTCCCCGTCGAGTTTCTTTCTGTTTCTTTCATGGTTGGCTTGTTGGTGGTGGTCGGCTTCTGGGGAGGTAGGAGGGACAGATGGCTCGGAAGTTGATAAGATCGTACCTTGAATGGCATTTTGTTCCTCGAGCATGATTGCTCCTATTGAGCCTTGGTTGAGGATACATTTGAGATTGGCATGGTGGAGATATCGATTAGGTCTCATTTGAAATCAGCATCTTTTGTTTATGCCTCACCGCACGTGGAGCCTATAGCCCAGGAGCTGCTGCCAACTATTATGCCTGGGCTCTCTGGTAACTATGCGGCAGTAGGTAACATGTCAGCCTGGCAACTTGGTTGTCCTCTTAGTTCCATGCTTTTCTTCATCATGTCGACCCCACAAGTTTGGACTACTGAGCTAGGGACCTGGAAGCGCCAACGGTTTTAGGTGAGACCAGGGCATCAACATGAGGTCGGAGACGAGGCGGATCTCGATCAACGGTTACGTCAGATAGTCCTCAAACTATAGCCCTCAAGCAAATCCAGTTTTTGTTTTCTTATAGATGAATGACATGTCTCGGGCTTTATGAGTGAAATGTGATAACAATGATTGACACGCGATACAAGCTGCCGCCGAGGCCACCGAACTCGGGAGTCACAATGGTGATGGGTCGGTCGTGTGGTTGTGACAAACAAAAATCGCACGAGAGCGACATTGATCACATGTAGTCTAGAACGACCCCAGCTGGTGGGTGCACTGCCCACGGCTGACCCGCTTAGACTGTGGCGGAGGATTAGGTAGCTCAGGTCATGTCTGGTCTGTTAGGGTCTGGATATGAGTCCAACAGGTATCAGTACAATCAGCCGCAGGGAAAGCCTACGCCATTTGGAAGTGTTAGGACCTACTAGACAAGAGCGCGGCTTTACCTTAGGAATGAACATTCCAGTCTCTACATATAAAAGATGAAAGTTCTTGGATCTGCGCCCTGCATTTGCATTTGATGGGAAGAAAGATCCGTCCTATTCGCTTTTGGGGAATCAACCCCGCCATAATTACTGAGTGCAAGTTTTCTTACCTATTTCGGCAATACAGTACATTCACTTACCATCTGCACTGTATTCAGCGGCAAGATACATCAACCGAATACCACACACACTTCAAGAGGGACGATTTCCTCACTGTTTCCCAGATGGCATTGTCAAAGGCCGCCAACGTTGCGGCACCTGAAGACATGGCGCCATCAACTCTCGATCTTCTGGTTCTGACCTTTAATTGCGCCGCAAAGTTTATCAATGTTCCTATTTTTGCCAGTCATCTTGAGGCTGCATTCAAGCAAAATGCCACTGGGCTTCCAGAAGTCGTCGTCTTGTAAGTTTTTCTTCACGATGTCTCTTTGAAGAGAGGGCTTGCGCCTTAGACCGGCCAATATGCTAATGTTGAATATAGCTCTCTACAAGAAATTGCTCCTATGAGCTATGCTTTTATTGGGGATTATTTTCTCAGCCCGTATGTGGCTCGATTTGACGATGCTATCAACCTTGCAGCGTCGAGGCAGTTACAAGATGGAGAAGGCAACGTGGTCTCTGTAGAGCCAACCCTGCCATCGAACAAAGGAGACAAGCCCTATACACTAGTAACATCTCGCAATGTAGGGTACACAGCTATGCTGCTCTTTGCGAGGGACGCATCTCGTCTGAGCAACCTCCAGGAGGCCGAGATTGGATTCGGTGCTGCAGAGATGGGCAACAAGGGAGCCGTGGGCTTCAGGGCTCTGTATAATACTGGGAGCGGGGAATCGACAGAACTAACGTTTGTCGCTGCGCATCTCGCTGCGATGGAATGGAACTTAGCGCGAAGAAATTCCAACTGGGGGACTATCATGCGTGGGTTGACGTTTGAGAATCCAGAGGCGGTGGTGAGCAAGATGAGAACTCAGGATATACCCAGGCCCGACCCGAACTTTTCGGAAGACGACGAGGATTTGGAGCATGTGCGACTACTCAACGAGGGGCGTCATCTAGAAGATATTCAGCTTCAGCAGCAGCTTCATGACTTGTCTGTGTTTAAGCCATCGTCACATCTCTTTGTTGCTGGAGATTTAAATTACCGCATTGCGACAACCTCTCCAACGCCCAAAGCCGCCTTCCCCAATATGGACCCAGAATCAGAGAATCACTACCCTAGTTTTTTCCCTTATGATCAGCTAACGCGAGAACGCAAAGCGGGAAGGACACTACATGGTCTTACAGAGCACGAGGTGCGATTCCCACCTACGTACAAGTACGTGGTGGATCAAAAGTCCGCTTCGGGTAGAGATGAGAATGAGGAGGTCAAGTGGACGTTTGCGCCACATCGGTATCCCGGCTGGACTGACCGGATTCTCTTCCTTGAGCTACCGCCCTGGATTAAGGGGAGAATGAACGTCCGCGCCTACGATACCTTGCCCGTTATGCGAACGAGCGACCACAGACCAGTTTTCCTCCGTGTTGATGTCCCCCTTATTGCGCCTACAGACCTTGCTCCGCCCAAGTATCAAGAGGCACTCTCACCTGGCGGCAGGATCATTGACCCCCGTGTCCGCCTTCCCGTTGAAATCGATCCGGAGGCTTGGGAAAGAAGAGCAGCTGCCCGACGCAAGGAAGTCATGGCAGGATGGAGTATGTTCTTGTGGAGCACTAAGCAAGGGGCTTATATCCTAGGAACATTACTGGCAACGGGCATAGCTGGCTATTGGTTATATCGGTCGGCATAAATGAAGAGCGGTGTGTTTTTTTATTCTTTCTTTCTTTCTTTCTTTCTAGAGGAGACGGAACGAGACAGATGCGGGAACCATTTCTTTTTGTATTGATATCCTGTTTCATAAGGCGCGGTTGGTAGATGGTGGCTTCAAGGAGAACATTTGTAGACATAGTTATGCAGTTCATTCTGCGCAGCGAACTCCTTAGTGGTAGGCAAAGCGTCATCGCATTAGAAAGTGTGCTTTATCATTTGGCATTGAAACAGAAAAAACACATCTCGCGATACTTGGTAGGTTTGTCCATGTCCAAACCGTCCAGTCATCCCAAGAGGACACCCCGATTACCAAAACCCCCTTGACACCCAGACATACTTTTGTCAATCCTCGATGTCCACAGTAACGCCAAAAATTAAAAACACACCAAAAAGTATTCTTAGACCCATTAATTCTTGAGTGTATGTTGGGGGGCTGATCAACGTCTTAAACACCGCCGACTTAAGCAAAAAGAGAAAGGGGTGTGACTCAAACATTAGACAGTGCGCTTCATTTGCGGAGCCGGATGCTCTTGGAGGGGAGGAAGGCATGCAGATACGATGCTCTTTCAAAAGTCAATAAAATACTGGTCGTACTTTTGTGCCATATCAGTGGTGTAACGATCACCACTCCCATCGTCCTCGGGATACATGTCAAAACATTGCGCATCGCCGGGGTAGCGAATAGGGGGAGAATTGGACCTGGATGACGGAGGTTGATGATGTCGTCCCAGTTCACTCCATAGAAGAAGGGGTGTGCTTTAACACGATTGGCCCCGCCACTGATATTACCGAGACGCCGAGAGCGGTCAATGGTGCAAAGCGATCTTATGATGTCCTTGGCTTCGTCTGAGATGGGTGGATCTTGAGGAAATATGACTGGCTTTTCAACAATCCTTGCAGGTTGTTAGCATACTCATGACACTAGAAAGCCCAATGTTTGGAAGGGCGATCAACTTTGGACACTTTTTCAAAACAGCGTTACTCGGGATGACAAGTTTAGACTTACTGCTTATAGATTTCAATGGGATTTTGATGCCAAAACGGCGGGTAGCCAGTCAGGAATTCGTATATCAAGATGCCTAATGCCCACCAGTCTACCGCTGTTGTGTGACCCTTGTTGTGAATCACCTCTGGTGCGAGATACTCTGGTGTGCCGCAGAGGGTGTAAGTCTCTACAGGTCGAGAGTCTCGATGGCCCAGCCGTTTAGCAAAGCCAAAATCTACCAGTTTGATGTGTCCGCCCTTGTCCAGCAAAAGATTCTCAGGTTTCAAGTCCCTGTAAGCCACGCCACCCTGTTGCTCGTGGAGAAACTCCAGCACAAGGACAATCTCGGCGGCGTAGAAGCGAGCAATATGCTCGTTGAAACGACGGTATTTGCGGAGGTAACTGAAGAGCTCACCGCCAGGAACGTAGTCGAGGAGCATGTATAGGGATGTGTCGTCTGAGAAAGAGGCGAGGAGGTTGGTTATAAATGGGTGACCGGCCACGTCGGCAAGGATAGCGCGCTCGTTGCGAACATGATCAACCTGCTTCAGCTTGATGACCTCTGTCTTCTTAAGAATTTTAAGGGCATATATCTCGGGGTCCGGATCCTTATCCAAGGGAGTGGTGGCGTGAGCGGGGCGGACAAGGCAAACCCGAGCAAACGTTCCTGCATATGGTATTAGAATTTTGTTGGGTACAAAGCCATCGTTTGGGCATGGTCGAGTGGAAGGGAAGCAACAAACCAGTGCCTAGAGTGCGCACAAGTTTGAAGTCGGACAACCTGACGCTGCGAGTAGGCGGAAGAGGACTTGCGGCGCTATCGCTACCACTCCCAGCTGCGATTCCATCACTAGGGTGAATGTTGTTGGCATGCCGGAGATCATGGGAGGATGCCATGCTGCTAGGTGGCGCAAAGCTCCCGACATGTGCTTGGGTGATTGCGGCTGCCATTTTGGCTGACGGTGTGAGAGAAGCTTGTATAGGGCGGATGGCAGATTATATGAGACACTTTCAGGTGAGGTCCATCGCCCGTAACTCGTAGGTAGTAGATATAGAGAAGCTATGCGATATGCGATGGCGGAGAGTGAAGGGCGGAGGGCAGAGGGCGACACGAAGGCATGCAACGCAGGATATCCTATGCTACTACTGCCTCAATTGAAGCATAGCAGAAGACGACAGGAGACGGGCGGACGGACAGATAAAGATGTTGATAGCGATGGGATTAGAATGGCCTTGCTGAGCCGGGTGGACTTGGCGCTGACGGGAGGATTGGCTACGTTAGGCCTTTCTGTTGGTGAGACGAGTAGTAGGAGCAGGAGCTGGAGTAGGAGTAATAGAGTAGGATGTTGGGTTTGGCCATAACGTTACCCTACCTTGCCTTTACCTTGTTAGTACAGATTACCTGCCGCCGGGCTGTAAGTGAGATGGCAATTGGCGTTGGCACTTTATCGTGGGGAAACGTCCGCCGACGAGGGGCGGGTATGACGCAACTTGGGCTAGGCTAGTCCCGATATTGAAGAACAAAGTGTATCGGAATGTACCCACGCCTAGATAAGGTAAGTAAAGATACATTTACCACAAGGAAGCCGAGGTAAAGCTTGTCCTAATCAAGTAATAGTGAGGACGCCATGAAATTATTCACCGAGTTCGGTATTCTTTCCATGTCTAGATACCTAGGTATCTCTCTCTATCCCTTGCATCCATCCGGTACAACCATCTCCGTTTTGTATCGAAACGAGGCTGGATGGATGGATGGAAACTTGTAGATGGATTCATTGACAATTAGTAGCCTGGCGAGTTCTTGATATAATAAAGGCATTTATCTATTTATTCATTTATTCATTCACCTACCTAATACTTGTGGTGTTGGGTAACATCGCCGAGTTGTAACTGCAGAAACAAGCAAGGCTAACAGGCAAGGCAATGTGATCACAGGTTCTAGCAACGGATTCTTTCGGCCTTCTTCATCACGAGTACGGAGGACTACCTAATAGTATTCATTCAACTAAGACAGATGCATTAAAGGATGAGACATAATTGGGCTCCTGGTTTTGTCCAACATGCCATGGTAAGCACGGGTAGTTGGTAAATTGTACACTCCGTAGATTAGTCTTGTCATTCGGTAATTTGTTTAATCTATCCATCTATATGAGGATTGCTAGCCGTGCCCCGAATAAATTGGTATCCAAAACATCAGAATCCGTTACATTTGCATTTTGCCAAGCGAGCATGAAATGGAGTCACAGTCGAAATCAGTCTCCTAACCCCTCAAACCTCTGCCAAGGAAACAACGCGACACGATAAATGAGCTATAAGGCACTCTAGCACAGTTGCACAGGGGATGAACGCCCTCCAAGACTATTTACAGAGCTTGCAGGCGCTATGATTGCAGGCAGCGCAAGGGCCTTAGGCTGTGATACCTTTTGGCTACCTGGTCCCCCGTATCTTGGACCGTGATGAGTCAGGTACTCATCACGTAACCATTCCTTCTCTCCACATTACTGGCATTTCTTCGCTCGCATCCGGGCATGGAGACGGGCTTGACCTTTCGTGGGCTGAGTGATGTGCACAGCTTCTAGCTGAAGGCGGTCTTCACCAAACTCCAACTTACTTATCAACGACCAACAACTTTGGGTCCATCCTCAATACTTACGATAGCACCGTTTCATTTCCCCCTTCCCATTGTGAGCTTCTATAGACGCTTTTTCATCTTCCCTTGCTTCATCTCCAAATTTCGATGCTCAATTCCTATCAACACTGATACAAGCGACACGTCGTGGGTCCCCCCAAACGCCCGATAAACCACGACCTTCTTCCCCTCCTCTCTTAACCAGTTCCACCACCAACCGTCATGCGCCGCTGAAACGAATCGAAATCATGTTCTCCAACTTTACCAATATCGTTCAGAAAGCTCAGCAGCTCATCGATCCCACTCAGGGGCTTAACCTCTCAGGCTCTGACCGGAACCCCTCCAAGGCATCGCTATTCCAGAACCAGTTCCGTCTCCCCGACTCGCAAACGCCTCTGTATGAGATCAACGCCGAACTTACCATCCCACCCTCAAATGTTACACATGGTGAAAAAGACCACGAGCGAGGATGGCACTACGCGGGGAAACTGCACCTCTCGGAGGCTTACATGTGCTTCTCTACCACACCTACGAGCTTTGCTCAGTCAGCTAGCACCTCGACATCATCGGCCTTTACTGGTCAGACGAACGGCAGCGGGCCGAGTGGTAGTGGCTTCACATTCCCTCTGTGTGCGATCAGGAGGGTAGAGAGACTAAATAGCCAGAATTTTCAGGTATGTACTATGGTCAGAGGAGGGAACATATCCAACAGGCACCTTAGCCGCCAGTAAAGTTGAGTCTCAAACTAACATCCATGAAGTTTGCCCTTGCGATTACGACTTGGAATAGCCTGCTCTCGGACAGCAATAAGAACAAGGATAGCAACAGCAAAGATGCTAGAGAACAGCGCATTACAATACACCTAGCCGGCACCAGACAAGCGTGCGAAAGATTCTGCGATGGCTTGAAGAGAGGCCTGAGGGCCGGTGTTGGAAATGTAGGCAAGCTACGAAAAGTCGTTGCTGAATGCTACTCAGAGCATCTTCTCCGAACAGATGACAAGGGAAGCTCAACACCTCCGGATGCGGGGTTGGGCATGATGTTTCGATATCCGGGTGACCCAAAGAAGCTTCGCGATAGGGCCAAGATGCGTCTCTGGGCCGAGTATCTTCGTGATAACGGGCGGAATTCCACTCTAATCCGTCAGCCGACTTTCCATAAGCTCATCCGCGTCGGTTTACCAAATCGACTACGAGGTGAGATATGGGAGCTTACTTCGGGCTCCATTTATCTTCGTCTGGAAACCCCTACATTGTACAGCGATACTCTAGCGAAATTCGAAGGCCAAGAATCTCTCGCTATTGACGAGATTGAAAAGGATCTCAACCGAAGCTTGCCGGAGTATCCTGGTTTTCAGAGCGAAGAGGGAATCGGCAGATTACGCCGTGTACTCACAGCCTACAGTTGGGTTGACGCAGACGTGGGATACTGTCAGGCGATGAATATAGTGGTAGCTGCCTTGCTCATCTACATGTCCGAATCGCAAGCCTTCTTTCTCCTATCCGCTCTATGCGATCGACTGGTCCCTGGATACTATTCAACGACAATGTATGGCACCCTTTTAGATCAAAAAGTATTCGAGTCTCTAGTTGAGAAAACTATGCCCATTTTATGGGATCACCTTGTAAAGAGCGATGTTCAGCTTTCGGTGGTATCATTGCCTTGGTTTCTTTCGCTCTATATCAACTCAATGCCCTTGGTTTTTGCGTTTCGAGTCTTGGACGTATTCTTTGTGGAAGGACCAAAGGTTTTGTTCCAAGTTGGTCTGGCGATTCTGCGCATAAATGGCGAGGAACTGTTAGATGCAGCTGATGATGGCGCTTTCATATCCGTTCTCAAGTCATACTTTGCGAGGCTTGATGAGTCTGCCCATCCAAAATCAGAAAATCCCAAACTACGGGCTGTTACGAGATTCCAGGAACTTATGGTCGTCGCATTCAAGGAGTTTGCTGGAATTACTCACAGCAGCATCACAGAACTGCGGCTTAAGAAAAAGGATGCAGTTCTCAGCAATATCGAAAGCTTTGCCAAGCGGACAGCCATCCGCAACCTTGGCCCCGATAGTAAGCTGCTCAGCACAGAGGAATTGGGTTCTCTCTACGACCGGTTTTACAGCGTGCTATACGAACGGCAGCAGCGGGATCGGATGATTCAGGAAGAAGCACAACGGAGGGCTAAGAGCAGCCGAATGAGGGCATCAGACGTCTTCTCATCGGTTCCTCAAAATCAAGTGGAAAAGGGCCGTGTTGGGCTCGGCCCCAGCACTAGCTTGATGGATTACGATGCTTTCCGCGAGTTCTTAGCAGGCATGTCAAGATGGGCTCTGTCGGATTCGCCATCAAATGGGAAATGGGATACAGCATCTGATGCGGACAAGTACGCCAAATTTCACAGTGCTAGAAGACCTACCGATGCCATGTCACCGTGGGGGCCGGCCCAGAACCGGCCGATCACGAGTTTCTACAACGTCTTTTCAAGAAATGGGATGTCGATGGAACCTCAGCTCTAACCCTGCAGAACGTGGTGACGGGTATGGCAAGAATCAAGGGGAAGCGGGACATCATGGGCACCATTACTTATTTCTTCGAGCTTTACGATGACGATGAGGACGGGAGGGTTGATAGAGAGGGCATTTTGCGAATATCGGAGACTCTTCTCTTCTTGTCTCGCCGCGGCCTTGAGGGCACCTTAAGCCCCAGAGCATCAAACGTGGGCTTGGATGGTGAAGCGGTCAGCGCCAATGAGTCTCAAAACAGCCTTCCCATTAGTGTTTCGACTAACGAACGATTCCTGGGAAGCGTGAGTGCATTCATCAGACGGTGTTTCGAATACGCGGATCCGGATCACCCAAAGAACCAAGATGGAAGCGCATCCGAAGAAGCAAGTGAAGAACTGGTAGATCCAAATGCTTTTGCTATTGGAGATGATGACGAAGACGATGACGAGGAGGATCTGCTCGGATTGGACGCATCACCATCAACAACACCGACAAGAGCTGTGCTACCCTCCAATTTCCCTCCAAGCTCCTCCAACACGGCATTTGCAAACGACGTTGACTCGCGGCGCCGTGCTTCCAAGGCAAAATCAGAAGCGGCTAATGCGGCACTTGATCCAGCACATCCACTTCACATCACACTTCCCACTTTCAGGATGGTTGTCCTAGCCGATGAGCTCCTAGAACAATTCTTTGAGTCATCATTCCCCAGCTCATTCCACATTATCGAGGGGCTACAGACGTCCGGTGGAGCAGTCTCTGGCCCATCTTTGACTACATTCTCCAGTTTAGGCTTCAATGCCAGGCCAGCCGCTGCTTCTCCTACTGCACCTACTGGAGCAGGTCGCGGTCTACGCGGTGTGCTTGATAATATCGTCACCGACGGCATGCGGATGGCAACAGAAGTGCGAAGACGGATGGAGGAAGCCCAGAGAGAGTTGGAGAAGAATGCGCTACCCAATCAGAAAGCCGAGGAGGATGAAGATGATGACGATGATGTCGGCGTTGCAATCGGTGTCAGAAAGGGTCCCAGTGCAGATATTGAAGGCCGATCAGTGAGGAGCCTAGATCGTGATCTACTAGACGGCGTGGACGCACAAGCCGGGGCATTGGCAAGAGACCAAGAGCAAGGACAAAACCTAATAGATGTTGAGTCTACAGAAGGAAGAGCTCGGGCGATCAGTGCGACTACTACAGCAGAATCCGGTGTTGTGGAATTTGAAGGATGATTGATCGGTTTTGTTTTATATCAAGATCCATACAATTCCATTACCTCTTTGTCCCATTCTTCTTATTATCACAAGTCATATCACGAAGGCACGTATAGCAGCACTCCAGACGATGCCTTGATGCACGCCGGGTAAATTATAATAGTTCAATGGGGAGCGGGGAAGGACGCCAAGTAGGCACAGAAGATATGAAAGATAACACAAGGCATGTCCACGGAATCAACTGTGAGTTGAGGAAGTTGGACACAGTTCGAAGCACAATTTTTTCAAGGTTGGTTAATATAGCTAATAGAAGACGCAACTTGGTGCTTGGGTCAAAACAGAAGCGAATACACGGAAATTATATAGTTCTCCTACTTTCTCGGCAGATAGGAGTTGGACTATACGGACATTCAGTTACCTGACAATAAGGGCAGATGTATTCTTCTCCGAACCCCGTTATGTGTTTCGTCAAACTGAATCTCTCCCAGTTTTCCCGGCATCTGATACGGAGTGTCTGATTTTCGTATGATGTTACACTCGATAAGTATATCTTACATGCGAGGCAAGAAACGCACGTTACGCAGGATGAACCTTGAATGCCTACCGGCAAGAAAAATGAAGTCTAATACATACCACACTAGCTGTCTTGCTTCAGTTTTAAACACCTTTATTTCGAATGCTAGAGTCTAACTTGTAGGAAAACGTAAGCAGTCTTTGGGACACAAATTTTAACGAGGGCATATCAAAGGAGAGCTGTATCCACGGCAGAGTAATTCCCAGCCCCATCAGGTGAAGACTGAATGAAGGTGATTCTCTCCACCAATCCCATAAAAAAGCATAATGTCGTCAAGTCATATATCATAGCCAGAATTTCTCATATCAGACAGAACCTTTTCAATAACCTTGCTATCCGCTGGGAAAGTCATGCGTGAGGACGCCTCCCGGGCATCAACCCACTCCAACTTCAAGTCTTGCTCCCAAGGCTCCTTGAGACTCTCGTCTGGTTTGGTGGCAGAGTCTGCTTGGGCAGCGAACCAGAAAACGAGTTTGAAGGCGAGAGTGTATTCGCAGCGGTAGACACACACGGATGAGGGCTCGCAGTTGAGCATACTGGTTGTAACGCTTTCGGGGTCGCTCCCGTTGAGGGCACTGAGCATGGCAGCTGCTGGCGTGGAACGGGTAGCTACAAGCAATGGCAATGGCTTGCACGGAATGCCTGTTTCTTCATATGTTTCGCGCAGGGCGGTGGCAAGGATATCCTCGCCCATATTTTTACGGCCCTTGGGGAGTTGGACGAGTGAGTCGGTGGTACTGTTTAAAATTGCGACTCTACGTTCAGTTAGGTCGACGAGGACACAACCGCAGGAGATCATGAGATCTTGTGAGGGGATGAAGCGGGGTTCGAATTGCCTTGATAGCTCGAGGGGCGTTGCACCTACACCCTTTGGTGCGGATATGAGGTTCGCGGGGAGAGAGTCTGCTGCCGCTGCTGCTGCTGCTGCTGCTGCTGCTACGTCTGAAGTTGCCGGCGCCATGTTTGAAGATAACGCCTTTGGAGGAGTCGAAGCCAATGATTGAGAAATTATGAGGGAAAGATATTATAGCCAAGACAGTTAACGTAGCAATGTATATTCAACAATGGTTCCTCAATCGCATCGCGAAGTAGGATCAAATGAAAACCTACACTGTCAGCGACAACGCACGCATGTTTATATAATTATAGATGGATACATTTAGTATGATAATCGATTCTAACCCGGCGTGAAGAGTCATATTAAGAACGTGAACGCCTCGCCTCCACTGTCGCTGTGCCTTATACTTCTTACGCCATGCGCAATTGGTCTCGCCGAAGTGCGACATGCATACCTAGTATTCTAGCATGCGTTCAATCACTTTAGCCAAGATGCAGCCTGGTACTAACCTTGCTGGGCAATTACCTCAAACTACTGAGTAGATTTCTAACCAGACCATCTTTATAGAAAAAAATTATCAACACTTGCATAGATTTTCTGTATCAACAATATCTACCAATATCTCTGATTTACTCTGTCTACCCTAGATTAGATGGAGGTTTTGATAGGATACGAGAAGAAGATTGAGGCTCGATGTATTTCTCTCTCTACTAGAACAGTCCGTTATCAGGCCTCAGGATATAATGTCCGCTGCTAACAATGCAAATGCAATATGTTGAGTAAGAATTAGCAATATAGTTACTGCTTGTCATGATGCTGCAGTTGACAAATTCAATATTTCGGCTGTGGTGCTGAGGAGATGTTCAATGTGCACTGACTATTAAGGACTAGGTAAGGTAGGTCTCATTTCCATCGTAATCGTATAGAGACGACGACGACGACGGAGTACAATGGACCGAGACGGATGTCCTACAAGTGATGAATTAATTAGAGCCGACAAATGTACATTCAGTATTGACCGCCCCGTGCACGCCTCGTATCGCGATCGGTCAATTAAACCTCTAGCAGTTTGGTGTGTTGAGATGACAATTTAATGTCTCTTGCGACAGCAAAATGCGTGCGACGGTTCAGTCTAATCAAAAGGTAAATCAAGTTGCCATCCATCTACCGGCTGCGTCAAGCTGTTGTCGCCTATCACAAACGTTGCTGCTGAGTGCAGTTTATCTCTCTTATTAATGCTAATGAGGAGTTTGCTCTGGAATGTGAATGCCGTCCTTGGACGAGAGTATTAAGACACAGGGTCTGTTTCTTCTTCTTCTTCTCCCTCTCCCTCTTCTTCTCCCTCCGAGATACTAGTAATTTCCGTCTCATTTGCCCGTGAATTAGGGAGCATCTTAACGGACGGGAAGCGATTCGGACCCAAAGTATCGTCCTCGTGTGCGCGTACTCCGTAGTGTCTCCATCATGTTCAAACATTTTATGGAGTGCTCTGCCAATGGTTGTTGCTTCAACCAACCGTTTTCTTCCCCGGACCCCACACCATTCGGTAATGCGTGATTGATGCACAAGAGAGGATACCTGGTCGTTACATTGCTTATTTGCTTGTTTTGCCTGCTGGCGTGTATACATAGAGTGTGCCGAACTCGTAGAACATTTCGCCAAAGACTTATTTTGTAGTTTGTTGCGTTGTTTTCGAATTTTATTTATTAATCTTACTCCACTTCACTGTCCCTTTCGATTTAGATAAATAACCCCTTCAGTACATAACCCGTTAGTAGTACTGTTGGCAACTTGTAGTACTCCGCACCTGGCATTTAATTAGGGGCCACTCTCTCCTCATTTAGGATAAGACTTGCATTGTGCACCAGCTGGTTTCAACCCCTGACGCTACAAAAACAGACCCCAGACAATTCTGTGACTCGGCTTGGCCCCACGTTCTTGCCTCAGCATAGAGTACCAGGTAGTACCTATACCTACTACGTATGTACAAAGACAAAATGCATGTGCTGTGTGATGGATGTCTTTGTGCTGACTAGTACTTGTAAGATGCTGCAAGGTATACAATCAATCCATCACTCTGTCTTCCATCTCTCATGATAAGGCAATTTTTATTTTATTTTGCGTTGCATGTTCAGTTTTATTTTAATCCCTACATCGCGCGTTTGTCTCTAATTAAGGGTAGTAGTTGCTTAGCTTTACCCTGCCAAAGAAAACCCTTTAGCCCCTCAAGGGGCTGCCAGTCTGAATAAGTCAAGTACCCACTGTATGTTACTCAGGTACTAAATGCTACTGTACTTTAGAACGCCTGCAGGCAAGGTCGTTGGGAAAGAGGAAGTCTCCAAAAAGGGGGAGGTCTTGGTGAGAGACAGAATCGCCCGAATCTTTTGCTGTTCCTGATCAACAAACAATGCCTGGCCCTGGCATACCTACCTTGCCTACCTACCTGACGTGCCTAGTATTAGTACTACTACTACTACCCAGAACCAGAACCAAAGCAGGCCGGACCAGATTGTCGAACCCGGCCATACCTTATCCTTTTACTAATCTTGACCTTTGACTTTCAGATCTTACTTTAGCCGGACTCGTATAACTTGTACTACCAATCTTTTTTGTTGACCACCATATCCTTTTCCAGTGATTGATACACAAGACGCATTCATTCATTCATTCACTCACTCACTCTGTGCTCTTCACCAACCTCCTCCTTTTTTCTTTTCTCTTACTGCTATTTTACTTCACATCTAGGCGGGTGGAAACCACTTGCAACGCTGTACCTGGTAGTTCCTCCAGTGCTCATCAAGTCGCTATTTGCTATTTGCTAGCATTCACATCTTAGCGACCCGACCGCCCCCAGTCACCGTCTAATAGCGGGTAGCCGTCTTGGTTTGGCCGCTTGGTATGACGCTAGGTCTGACCTCCTTCGTCCAGCGAATTTAACCCGCCAGATCCCCAGGCGACGCGCATTCAAGCCTCCACGTCCCCTTTGACTGTTATCGAGTCGAGGTTGAGGTCGAGTCCATCAGTCATCATGTCTGCCAACGGCTCCTATTTTGCAGGTAAGGCGCTTGCTTGATTCAATTGCTGCCGTGATTTGTTCAGCGCTCAATCTACCTTCTACGAATGCCCATCACCCACCGCTTCTCACATATTCTCGCGACCAATACCGAGCAATGAACAATATTTGGCAAAGCTGGCGAGGATGGGAAACAGGGAAACAGAGAGAGAGAGAGAGACAAGTACATGATAGATGATATCTGTGGTTCCTTCTAACCAGCCGCTGGAAATGGCGGATCTCTAGGGGCACAGCGACACAGACAACCCGCAGCGGTTAGCAATCGCTTGTTCGTTTGATCGTCCATTTTGTGTATCGCATCATGTAGACGAGATGGACCTCTCTTGTTTCATGTTTGCTCATCACTCAAAACTATTGGCCTGTATTTTCCCGTTCGCCGGCTGATCATTCTCTTGTAGGCCAACAGCCTGCCTCGCAGCCAGTCGGTCTCTCCGTCAACAGCAGCTTCTCCTCTAACAACCCCTTCCGTAACCGAGCAACTTCTCCTGCGAGTCTCGATGCCGCTTTCGCTTCTTCACCGACCTCCCCTTCGATGATCCACCACCGCCACCTCGGCCCCTATCCCGAAACCCATTTCTAGATCAACCACCCGCACCTGTTAGACAATCCGACCTTATATCTGTCAGATCCAATACACATTCACTCACTGCAGAAGATATCTTCGTAAGTCTATTCCATACGAGTCTTCCTATGGCCCCTGCAAGCATAAGACTTGGCAGGTTATCCTGGGTCGCCAATCTCGCGTGAGCTGTGCTAATTTATCAATCATTTCACAGGGCTCGTTGACTCTAGACGATAAAAACAACAGCACCATGAACAATAACAATCAACTTATCGATCTTAGCACTAGCAGCCCGCCAGCACAGCAACGACCTGCTCCTCAGCGTGGAGGGGAGAACCAACCACCTATACGGCCCGCCAACAGCAGACATCGTCCAACTCTCTCACAAGAGGAGGCGCTCAGAGCCCGAAAGCCCCAGTTTGCTACTTCCAAAGCATCGCCTGCCGTGGACTCACCGCAGCGGAAGCCTCAGCGACGCCCACGGCGCAATTCTGATTCGTCCCTAATGGATTTTGATAATAAGCCCCTCTCTGAAGAGGAGAAGAAAATGATCGAGGCCAAGCGACGTGAGCGCGAACAGCGGCGCCGCGACGGCAAGGAGAAGCCAAAGTCGGGACGCCCGAGTAGGAAAATGGACATTATTGATCAACTTGACGCCACCAGCATCTATGGAACAGGACGTAAGTGTATTAACTGCCACGCACTACTGGCATCTATCTAACATGCCGCCAGTATTTCATCATGATGGTCCCTTTGACGCTCTTAATCCGCATCGGAATCGCCAGAACGGTCGACGCCTAGCCCCAATGCAGGCTTTCCCTAAGGACTCCCTTAACAATACCATCGGCGGTGCTGGTCCACTTAACCCACAAGCTGATCACTCAACATTCATGGGCCATGGTACCGACGAAGCATTCAGGGACTTCGCAACTACCTCCAAGAAGAATAACTATGGCTATTCGAGCTCTCGAGAGACTGCTATTTTCGATGCTGCCTCCCGTGGTAACATGGTCCACGGAGACGAGAGCTACGGCTTGGGAACTTCGACCTTCTTAGAAGGTACACCAGCTGCACGATCTACCATTATCCGTCGGCAGGCAGAACAACAACAAGAAATAGCCGATGGCGGTTTGCAGCGAAAGAAGTCTCTGGCACAACGAATTCGACACATCAATAAGGGTCCTCGGGACTATGCACCCTCCGGGCGGTCGCCTGATCAAAGTCACTTCGGTACAAGCCTTGGCTCAGAAGGCGGAACCTACTTCTCAGAGTATAGCAAAGGTGACGAAAGCATCGATATTAAGAAAGGCAGAGATGGTAAACTGTCGCCGCCACCAATACCACGACGCAGTTCTGGTAGTGCATTGGAGCGCCGGTCCACCGCCGATGCGGCATTTGCGTTGCCTGAGGAAATCCCAGCCAAACCTTCAGGTCTGCTTGGCCGAATGAAGAGTCTGAAGGGTGGGCGGCGATCAAGCAGAAACGAGACGCCGTGAATCGCATCAGGTATCTATATTCAAAGGGAACTTCTGTAAATGCGATCGCATTGCAGTGATATGATCCGTGTTCCCCCGGGCCTTGTCTATTGAGCGGGACCCCAAGACCAATGGACCCGGGCAGATCAAGGTAGTGGAGGCTGAAGTTGAAAATGAGGTTGAGTTTAAGTGACTGACCTTTCCAACGTACAAGAGAAAAAAACGTATGGAATGGGTTTATTGTAATATTAGGAGGTGAGAGGGAAGGGTGATAGGCCCTTGATGGGGCTGGGTAGAAGTCATTGCCCTTGGGCTCGAAGCTGAGAGTTGCGGCATCGTGGGTGGGAGCCTACTCTACACAAGACAAGGAGGAAGCAGTGAAGACAAAAGGAATCAAGGGGTCCTTGGAAGGGACTGGGAGTTTTGCTTGGCGGTGTTGGAGATGGTGTTTTGTCGGCGCTACGCACATATTCTCTCTTAGTATATCCATAACATCAGCTCTGCTGATACACAGTCTTCAGTCCTGTTGGCAGAGAGCCGGGACAAGCCGCATGAATTTCACGCAGACTACTTGAGGCAGATTAGTACGAATAATAATTCCAGAGTCAAAAGATGCTCTGCTTTTGCATACAAGGAGCAACAGTAGTCGTTGTAGTGTGATGCTTCAGAAGCAGTATTATGATCATCCGATGTGCGCATGCTGGGAGTGACATCATTTTAGCTTGCATGATAAGCTGTATTACTTATCTACTACTACAAGGTAGGTAATAGACCTTCCAGGTATCCAGCATTTCGACTCACTTGCACCCCACATTCTTCCTGATGACTGAGGATTAACCGCATGGCGACTGGTATCTAATACTTAGACCCCTCAGGATATAGGCATAAGTGCGGAATATTTGCCACATAAAAATAGTATTGGCTCAACGAACCGCCCCCTTCACGCCCAACGCCTACGGTAACCATGCAGTTACACAATGAACTTGGGCATAGACCAAAGTCACCAACTTATTCTTGTGCGAGTAGCAGCAAACTCCGACCCGAACCAGTTCCAGCCTCTCTGCTGGCTAATCTAGAGGCAAGGCGCAGGGACCTGGTTAGAGAGCTGGGGCCATGCCGCAGTGGGTGCAAAGAGTTGGATGACTATATCCTCCTTGGGGGTGGATTCGAACGCGGGTGTGTAGTTGGAATAAGTGCAGAGGATGAGGACGGGTTTGGTATGGTGGTGAGTAATTGACTTTAACTCTTGTTTCATCTCTCAAGTGCTCAATGCTAATACTACCATCTGGCCATAGTTAGGTCTTCAAGTCCTGGTGTGCTCACTTTTGGACGGGGTAGAGCGATCTGTCTTGATCATCACGCCTAAGCCCTCCAACGCTGTGCTGGGTCCGTTGAGAAATGGTATCACGACGGCACTGGCAGCTAAGGGGCTTACCCCAGAAGAAGTGGCAAGAAAGAGGAAACAGTATCTGGATCAAGTCATGTTGTCGTGCGTCTTTGATATGGATGGCTTGTGCGAAGTCTTGGCTGACCTGGACATGCCCGAATCAGAGAAAAATGAAAGCATGATGCCAAAACCAGACGACCCAGCGGCGGGAAAACTGAAGGAGCATGGTAGACGGAATAATGCTTCTCTTATTGGAAACTCACCACAGAAAAAATCGCTGCCCCTCTTTGAGATTCAAGATAGTCAAGACGAAGAGGAGGAGGAGAGCATACCGTTGCCATCATCACCCAAAGGTCATCTCTCAGCTGGCAGACAAGAACCTGCACCAAAGATTTCAAACAATGATGATGCCAGTGCCAACCACTTTACCAACCCTAATACCAACAACGATACAAACGGAAGTAATAACCTCAAGCTTCCTGAAGTAATCATCATCACTCACTTCTCCTCCATCTTAACCAGCCTCTACACACAGCGTGAAAAATCTGCCGCCCATATAACCCTCCAACTCCTCAGCTCTCGACTCCGTCACCTATCCCGAACTTTATCATCCCATCCGCTGATTCTCCTCCTCAACTCTACCGACTCCAGCAATACAAGTACAGAGACATATCAGAAATCCAACTTGGTAAACTTACCACAACCACCGAGTTCCAACGCAGACACTGTTCAACAACCTACCACTAGCAAGGCCGTCGATCCGACTCTGCGGTCTATATTCAACCCTCCTCTCCCTGCTAGGTATATTCGCCCTTCTCCCGCCGATGAAGCTTTCCGTCGACGCATACATAAGACAAACAAGCCTAGCTTCGGCATGATTTTCACACAACTCTTGGATCTGCATCTACTTTGCACCAGGGTGCCACGAACAACCCCAGTTATCGAGAAAGCCTCTCCGTCTACTCAGTTCCTCTGCTACGTCACCGTTGTCGAGGTGCTGCTGGATGAGATGGGCTTGTGGGAGGGCAAACGAGGCAACAGGAGGAGACGGGAACAGAGATGGGCACCATTTGATGTACGAAGAGGTTGTGTAACAGATGCCTTCGATCTGAGGGTGAGAAAGATGAGCTGAAGCTATTGAAAGTGATCGACTCACTCATATACGGGGCTGTTTATATCTAGATAGTTTCACGGAGTGGTTGATGGATTGGTATGGATTTGAGTCCAATTAAAAGAAGCCTCCACCTAATTATTTGAGACGCTTAGTCGTCGATTCAGTTCTTCAAGGCTTATATACTCCTATTCTCCCAGAGTAAAGATCCCGCCCTCTTCTCTAGGTCCCACTCAATGCATCTATCCATCTGTCCATCTGTTCTTCCACTCCATTGGTCCAGCTTTCTCCCCTGCTCTCAAATGAATTCCCAATAACTACAATCATGTGGCCAAGCAAAAGAAATACAAACCTTGTGAAGAAAGCCTTTACTAATGAGTTCCAACCGATACCAACCCTTCTTCGGCTTCTTCGTCCTCCTCCAAAATCCAGTACAACAACGCAATTTCTGGCTCTGCTGGGTACGACATAACTCCACGCGCTAAATCTGAAGTTCTTATGCGTGGTGGGCAATAGGGCTAAATATAGTTAAACAATGTTCGCTCAAACATCTCGCTTACAATGATGAGGTGCAAATCGATGATTGATTGTCAAGAGATACAAGAACAATTTCCTGGAAAGGTCTAATCTGATCTATCATGAAGATTAGATCTCGGTTATCGTGAATTAGAAGCGTGGCCTTGAGGCGGCGCAATTGGAGTCAAGATTTCCGATCGTCTGTTGCTCTTCCAGAAGTCAATAGATTCGACCACGTCTTCACCTCGTTCGTCCTCATATGCAAATAAGATCTGTATCGTTCATTAGCAAAACAAGCGAAGTAAAGAGAAGACAGATATCGAGTTTAGGAACATACCTCATGGGTACTACTATGGAGCATTCGAATGTTCTTATGGGGTACAATGTGCACCGCACCATTCTCAATGTTTCGCAGCTCAATGAAGTTCGGCTCGAATGCTAAGATCCAAGGGTAACTAAGTGCAAAGCTTTGAGGGGAACCTTCCCAATCAATTCGCCATTCGGGTCGGGCTCTCCACCCATTGCGATTGACGAAGAATGAAAACTCGGAGTAATTGAGCAAGAAATCACCATTGAGGCGTTCAATATGAATTGGTCTCGCGCCTTCTTTACGGGCTACAAAGTCGAGAGATGTGTCAGCTTGGTCAAGGAGTGACTGCGTCTCGAGTGTCTCGAGCGAGACGACTTCAAAGCCTCTAGCGCAAGCCACACAGAGATTTCTCTTCAGAAAATGAACCGAAGATGATTCAGTTGGAATATAAAACTCCTTGAACGGTCGTAGTTCGTCATATCCGCCGCCCATGAGCTTGCCTAAGCCTTTCTGCTTCTTGCCCTTGGTCATGGCGTCATTCGGTTCAAAAACTTTGATTGTGGTAGAGAGCGTTGATGACTTGACGCAGCAAACCAGATGTCTACCCATGCAAATTCCTGTTTTGAAGAAACTGCAATGATTCTGAATCTTCTTGGGTCTCTTAGCCAACGCCGAATCATCTGAGCTCAATGCAGAAAGAGAATAGGACTGCAGAGTCTTGTTCGATAATACCAAAAGCAACTGATATTCTTCCAAAATGTCGATCTGAGTGACGCTGGTCGTTTCCAATACGCGTCTGGGGACTTGATCCTTGTTCTTTCGATCCGAAATGTAGATGCCATTATCAGTACCATAAAGAAGCTTTCGACCACCGTCTATGATTACATGTCAGAAAATGGCCAGAGTAATATATATATATATATAAGAAAATAAAATAAAAGGAATAGACTTACCAAAGGGTGAGACACAGTTGACTTGGTTAGTTCCTCCAAAGAAACTGCTCGAGATGACACCGGTCGTGAAGAAATCCGCGCGAGCTCGAAGGCGCTGCTGGGCAGCGTCAATGTACTCAAGCCACTTCTTCCGTGCGGCCTGATTTGCCGCAAAGACAGTCAGCTCATATCCAGCCTTGCCAAGATGTCGGAAGGTGATGGGCCATCCTTCACCCTTCTTTGGCTCAGCGGTATTTGTCCTGATGGATGGAATCAAGCTCGAAGATGAGCGCTTGACAGCGCTTTGGGGAATAACTTCATCCATTTCTCGAATGGACAACAGCTCCAAAGGAATTGGTCGTCGATATGCCTTGACCTCTTCATTTTTACCACTCTGCTTGATACGGACAAGAAGGACGGCGTGGTCAAAAAGAAAGGCTGTGAGTTCTGCTGGGTCGGTGGGTGACTTCCTGAATTGACTCTTAAAAACGAGCTCTCGGCCATCCTCAGTAAGCTTGAGATCGACTTTTTCATTTGGCCGGAACCGAAGCTGCTCCTGCAGTCTTCTCAAGTTAAACCGATTCTCGGCCTTTCCAGATTCCGCATTTACTCTTCCTAGTAAATCTCGAATTACTGTGAGTACCTTTGGTATATCCTCCTTGTCGGCGCTTCCATCCTCAGTGTACTTCAATACATTTTCGAGAAGAAGAGGATATCGAGCTAGACGTGTCGTCGGTTTGGTAAGGTAGCCATTAAGTTCTAGTTTTCTAGATTCCTTCCGTCGCTCAATTTCATCAACAAACTTGGCAAAGAACGGGTTGACCGATCGTTCATTTTCAAACTCAAACTTGGCTTCAAGTTGTCTGGAGCCATACCAGATAAACGGCTCGAACTGCGGTACAAACTCGAGGAAAATGTCACCTATATTCTGAACAATTGGGTCCTTCTGCTGACGTGTTGTTAGAGAGTTTGCAAATCGCGAGCTGACTGTATGAACGCTTGGGTGATCGATAATATTGCTGAAGATATTCTTAACCACTCTTTCTCGACGCTGGAGGGGTATAGGCGACGCTTTCGATCTAAGTGGGATGATCCAGAAATCACGAAGGTATTCCAAATCCTTGACAAAATCACGCTCAGTGTAGCAAATCTCAGATATGACTTCCTGGCGTTTCTTCTCTCTATCGCTTACAGCGTCAGCGATTTCCTTTGGTACCGAGTTGATCCACAGCTTCTGCTCGTCCGTCTGATCAACTTCATCGTCGTTGACATTTGCCGAATCTTCCTTACGCAGCCCAGGGTTGATCTTTAGGTTCAACCTAGAAACCTGTTCTAGCCGTCGAGGACAAGCTATCGAGTAGCAAAGTCTATCCCTTGTACAGGTTGGTGAATAACATTCTGAAAGTAGCACAAACACGCCATTTACAGGCGGTTTATCCTGAGGTTCATCCATCAGACTTTCTCTGAATTGATACATTTCCGATTGCGAATCTCTCAACCGATGTTCGTAAGTAACGTCGTGAAAGAACTTTTGAGCATCTAATGCTCGACCCAGAAGCAAGGCCAAGTTTCGGTCTGTTGTTCTGATGATATAAGATAGGACATCAACAGCTTCCGAACCGCTGAATGCATTCTTGTACGTAAGTTCGTTCTTCGTTCTATCACCTGTGATGATTTTTCTTCGAAAACATTCGGCTACTCTCGAAAGCAGAGCAGGGTACACAAGTGGGGGTCGAATCTTGGTCGCTGTTGTGGGACGTTCGCTCTCAATCGACTTGCTCCTAGATGGTCGCTGGACTAACGTCATTGAATCCGATTCAGAGGGAGCAATTGTCGGCGCTATGCTCGAGGCCATGGAGAAAGTTCTTGACTGATCATACGTATCTCCAGTAGACGAAGCTATGCTTGTAGTGCGTGTCTGACTGCCAGGCATGGGAGGGTAGCCATGGTTGTTACTTTGGGTTGGAAATCCATTGGTAGAACCAGCCTCGGACGGCGCTCTTCTGTTTGGAATAACTCGTCCACTCATTGTTTGATGAGGATCACGATCCGAGGGGTGAAATGTGCCAGTCATGGACATTGACCTATCTTCATGCCGCTCCGGAACCACTCGGCCTTGCGCTGTCGTCCTAGCCGTGTTTTGATGCGAGTACGGGGCTTGGCGAAAATGATTCGCAGATGACTGTTGAAAAGAGCTCGAGGTCTGAGGATACATCTGCGGCCGAGGAACGGAGGCAAGCGATTGAGAACGGTAAGGGTCACTATTCAAAGCAGGGCCAGGTGGTCCCTGATGAAATCTGGGGGCGGGGTTCCTCATTCCTGGCGCTTGCGATTGTTGGCTGCGTGAGTCAAACCGCGGCGGTGCTGGGCCACTGGATCCTGGATACGGACGTCTTGCCTGCTGTTGCTGCTGAAGATATTGTGCCTGGGGAGATGGAACCTGATGCCCACCAGATGCTGAGCGTTGGTTTTGACCCTGGCCCTGACCCTGACTCTGACCCTGACTCTGACTCTGGTTCTGGTAGTATCCATTCGCTGCGTTATTGTCGATTGGTCGAGGTCTCGATGATGACTGCTCGCGATTGTCATAATATCCAGGCGTGGGTCGTGGTGGCTGTCGATGCATCCCGGAGGTCGACGATAGAGTCTGAGTTCTGCCTTGGTCCATCATTGGTGGCGGCACTGACGAGGTCATGGTCTGAGATCTCCCGGGAGGGGGCGCGGCGCCAAAGATGTTTGAAAATGCTGCATCTCGTTGATAGTTGGAAGAATCGGGATAGCCCCTTTGACGCTGGGCAGCTGCCCGGGGGTCATATTGATAATCCGCCATTGTGTTTGTGCTAGAGGCAAGAATACCGTCATGTCAGAAAACCAAGGCAGGTCACGGAACCATCAGATATCAAAAGGGGGGGGGGTAAACAAACGGATTGTATCGCCTGAGAGCCCACTGGCGGTCAGAAGCACAAAGTCGCGATTAGCCGGATGTCCGGGCTGGCGACGTTGACGGATGCGCCACCGTCAGCCAACGTGCAAGACGGGGCTCGATGCCTCCCCCAGAAACGAGTTCCTTATCCTCCTCTGAAATAATCGATTCCGACAACGGTGAACACGGTAGCAGTTGGTACCAGCAAAACCCGTCGTCGACGATCGGGAGCAGCACCTACTCTGGTATGGCAAGCCCCAGCCCAACGTCACTCTCGGAGTATGGGACTCGGGGGGACACACAACGGTGTGTCAGAATGGTGGCATCAGATGAGCGGGCACCAAATGTGCTGCAGAGTTTGCAATTGGCAATCGCCAGTTGAGCGCGGGTGGCCTTGTTGATCCAAATCAATGCAGGTTCACGATGCACCAGCACCTGATGAGATGGCGATTGACCGTTAGACTGCTGTTTTGGCTATGTATTAAGGTTGGCAGGCTCGCTGGAACTGGCAGGCAGTTCTGGCTACAACCAAGAAGGAAATCGGGAGTAGACGTTGTGTAGGGGATACCGTTAGAGGTACCGTTGCGCAGCGTATCTCTTACACCACCGCGCCGCAAGCGCTTCACTAAGAGTAACCGAAAGAAGGACCCGGCGTGTTGGCCAGTTAAGATAAGACGTTATAACATCAATTATAATAAATAATTTATTGAATAGTCAACTCAATTAAAGATCCTTTAACCCGCACATGTTAGACACCATATCTTCAATACTAGTAGCAATCACTTGTTGCGGTTTATTTTCTGCCCGAAGTGACTTGGTTCCCGTGTATCAACCAGGCCGATTCAATGTCTCTCCAACCCCGAAGTGACTCCGAACACCTCCCTGACGTTAAAGAGACGCCAGCCAATCAATTAAAGAAAACGGATCAAAGTCACGTGTCGCATTAGGAGGTGGACGACTCCTTCAATTGGCCATCATGACGCCAGCTCAAGTTGGTGCCCAGGCTACATCAAAACTCAAAGCTCTGACAAGTCAGCTTCATCGCTTCAACTCATCTTGCGCCAGCATTCACGTCATCAACCATGGAATCCGAACTTGCTCCCAAGTTTGCCCCCTTTATCGGGATGGTATGTCTTCTTTATAGCTCCTTAATATTCCAGACTCTAATGACCTTTGCGCAGGGTGGAATCGCGTCAGCAATGATATTCGGATGTACGACTCTATCATCACCCTTCTAGCCAACCGCCCCATCTATACATATCGAGTCACTAATAATCAATATCAGGCGTCGGCGCAGCATACGGTACGGCTAAGTCCGGAATTGGCATTGCCGGCGTGGGAACATTCCGACCAGATCTGATCATGAAGGTATCAACAAACAGAATCCAGACTACCTCAGTATTGTTTACTTACGCTGGAGGCAGTGTTTGATTCCTGTTATTATGTCCGGAATTCTCGCTGTCTACTCCCTAGTCATTGCCGTTCTTATTGCTGAGGATTTGGCTTCTCCATCTATAAAGAGCTACAGCTTATTCACGTTCGTGCTACGAATCAAGTACTTGTGTGGAACAACATCTGACCATCCTCTAGTGGTTTTATGCATCTTGGCTGTGGACTTTCTGTCGGCCTAACAGGTCTGGCAGCAGGCTATTGTATCGGAATAGTCGGTGATACTGGTGTTCGTGCCTACATGCAGCAATCCAGGATTTTCGTAGGCATGGTACTCATTCTTATTTTTGGAGAAGTTCTGGGTCTTTATGGGTTTGTACCCTGGCAGAGCTTTGGCAGAGCTTAGCTAACGATTTTCGCAGTCTAATTGTCGCTCTCCTTCTCAACACAAAGAGTTGAGGCTTGCAAGGTCTTCCGGGAACCACTTCCCAATTAGCCAACAACAAGCAACATTGTTCAATGTACAATACTCTGAATGAATACCATGCAGTCACACACAGCTTATAAGTTATTACCGGCTACATGTGGTATGGCGTTATGGATGTTATAGATGAAATACGAAAGACAGAAGTCGAAATATAATAATGAATCTTTTTCCGGGGGGGGGTTTCTGGCAGACAAGCATCATTTTCACATTGGATATGATTTGCGACAAGCAAGCCATCAATATCTGTTCAATTGCTACCCAAACCATTCAATATGAACTGTGTTATCATCTCAAAACGAGCGTAGGAAACAATCATGTCATGCATATGTCCTAAATAACAAAAAGAGCTGCAAAATGTGAGAAAAGTCGGGCCAACATAAATCCCCAACCCGGGAGGCGTAAAACCGAGTATTGTTGCCTAATCTAGAGAACCGCGCCGGCATATGCATCATACATCTCTCTGGAGAGAATATCAAAGAAAGGGAAGAAAGAAAAGGGGGTAGAAGGGAATGTGTCCCAATGGCGCTGGACCCTAAAGTAGTCTGCCAATACGTCGGAATAGTTTCTTTCGTTGGCTTTGGTCTACTTCACGGCGCCATCGGTTCCAGTTTCGCTCTCTCTCGTCCCAGTCTTTCATTTGGGCTACACATACGTCAGTGACGGGTATATTGTTGTCAAAACTGAAATTCACGAACCTAATAACCAATCCCATTGCTTATCTTCCCTTTGCAGAACGTCGTCGCCAGTCTCACGTGCTAGTCTCTCACGGCGTGCCTCGGCCGCGGCTTGCTCACCGACCAAGTATGGGTCCTCAAGGGGCCGGATCACAGTATTACTGCTGTTGCTGTTGCTGTTGCTGTTGCTGTTGCTGTTGCTACTGCTGCTACTGGCTTCGTTTTGTCTATCTATCGTTTGGTCCTGAGCCCCGGACACGTAGCGTCTGAGAGGCTGCCCGATTGATTGGTTGACCCTACGCTCCGCTACTTTACGATAGTGACGGGCCGCCGGAGCGTTTGCTGTTGACCACGTAGGAATCCGGAAGTTATTGATGTTCAGCATGCTCTGCGACGGCGCCGACGGTACAGGAGGCAAACCGATGGTCTGTCTTTGAGTTGGAGGGCTAAATATTCGAGATGCATGACCGGCCGAGGTTGAGGGACGGTGACCTGACCGAGGTGCGGCAGGAGCATATGCCGGGGCGGCTTCGACATATGCTACCGTAGAGTGGTAAGATGGTGCTTCGGATACTGCAGATCTCGTTAGAGCCAACGGCCGCAAGGTGTATGGACGAATGTGCAGTGTCATATGATGATTTAGATAGTAGAGCACAAAGTACAGGTGCATTGCTATAGCGCCATACATGATGGTCAAAAACTCACCATATGATGGGGCTGCGGAGCGAATCGACGCAGTCTCAAAGTCCTCAACACGATAGCGAGGTGTGGAAATAGGCCCCGTCATACTGTTGAAACGGCCAATGGACGGTTTTCAACTCTGGTTTGAGAGGTCAGATAGTTAGGGTGAGGAGCTAAAGCTTGTAACCCCAAGCTCTGTCAACCAAATTATGGTAGACTTTTATAGTTGGCGGAGAAGAACACGAGCTGGTGGCAGAACGTTAAAATAGTCCGTGGGGTATTGAGGTAAGACGAAGAATATCTTCTTCCAAGCGATGGGAAAGAGGGGCAGTTGATCTAATCCGCGGCCTGAAGACAAGGCAGGGGATGTTGATCGTAGTGGAACAATCCAAGGCCAGGTCTCTGGTCAAACCACCGCACTGTATGTAGGTTGGTGGAAAACGCAAGGGGTCGGCGGGTAAATACGCAACAAAATCGTATCAAGCTCCTGTGAGGAGGGATCCGCCGCCGACCGAATAAAGAATAGAGTCTCCTGCTTTGCCAAGACTGGTATGTACAGGCTGTATGAGAACAATCGTGATGTCTTCTTCTTCTGCCAGGTATGGTCGCCGAAGCGTAGTTGGCTAAAGCTTCGTGAGGGAGGGAGGAAAGCTTCAGTGGTCTGAGGATAAGCTCACAGCAATTTGCTACCAATGCATAAAATGATATGGATAGCAAACAGGGTCAGGTTTTTCAGAAGCTGGAGCTGAAGCGGTAAACAATGCAGGCTATCTCCAAAATAAATAACTGAGCTTTATTGGGATGCACGTAATATACCCAGTCGTAGACCCCTTATTATCCACTCAGAGGCTTAGAGTGTGGCTTCCTATCATGCAACTTGCGACACCAAGTGGGTGTGCATTCAATGGCACCGCCTTGCTCAAAATCGAGAATGGCGACAAGGAGTGTCTGACATTAGAAAATGCTAATGCTTTTGTGCCGTCCGCGGGCAGGGAGGTGGCCAACCCGTCAACGCCATCCGATCCATCCAGACTCTCACATCCACCTGCATACACTGGCCCACAAGGTGATGCGTCTCTGAGCTAATAGTGGGTCGATTTCGGAGTTTCTACCTAAATAGCCCATGCTGGATATCCGCCGTGGGATTAGGAACACTCAGGGAGCTGTAATATAATATGTAAGCATCATGGAAAGGTAAGTTTCCAAGCGTCCAAGAAGTCCACCTCACCCCAGTAGGGAGGGAACATAGCTCCTCCATGAGCATCGATAGCAATACTGTTGGGCGATAAGGCCAAAGAGGCGCCAATAAGGTGATATCACATGGAAGCTTCTTAAAGTCACTAGCCCGTCACCACCCCACGGAGATGCAGCGGGGTTGTGAGCCACCCACGCCGTGCATGTACTAAAAAAAGTTTTGTCCGCTTCAGGTAGGTACACGCACGCATAAATAGCCTGCGGCATGGGCTGGAGTGGTGGTGGGGCAGCAACGTTCCAACAGAAGCAAAACACTTCCCAAGGTTGTGTGGAGTGCACTGTACTGTGTCCTCCCTTCACCCACTGTACGCTACAAGAGCTGTCACCTTACTAGAGACGTATCGGGTGCTCAGTTGATGCAGGTGTTGTTTTTTCCCGCTCAGCTATTGCTTTCAGAATGTGCTTCTTCAGCCGTCGAACTAAACACCTGTCCGGATTTCTTGTTGGAGTATTTGTACTACTGTAGGTTGTACTAGGTAGGTACTAGGTAGGTAGGTACTAGGTAGGCTGTCGTGACATTTTGTGGTTCCTTCCAAAGACAGACAAACAAGCGAAGGACACCAGATACATGAAAAAGGAAGCGGGGAGAGAGAAAAATGACGGATTTATTAGTGCCCAACACTGTAGGCATCCAGCACTTCACTGCCAGGCATCTCCAAACTCCGAGGCTCCAACAAGCGTTTCCAACATAAAGTTGTTATTCACTTCGCCCATGTTTTGAGACCTGACATCTCAGTTCAAGCATGTGCAGGGACTGGAGCGCTTGTGGCTGGTGCAAATGTCCAGCCGAGCTCAACTACCTAGTACTTCCTAGGTAAGTATTCACTAACGGATGAACTTTTTGTGTCGTGGCTAAAACGACCCAGCCATGTAAGTATTGGCGCATATGGAAATACCTACAAGGTACCTAGTACCTTGTGCCTAAGGAGTGATGGATTACGCAATGATGCTTTTTGATCTTCCTCCAAGCTAGCAGCTATTGTTACTACCAAGATATCATATCCATATCACAATTCTCGAACGGAATATAGCACGTCATTATCGACTACCATCATTTCACGAACTTTGGCTATAGCCTTTATGGTGTACATCCTTTGCAGGGTTGTGGGCATGGAGATATAGGCCATTCTTCAACCATTTATAGGATGTCTAATTTCTTCAGATCTGATAGTTGAAACGGGTAGGAACGGTGCTCTCCATATTGGTGTGCAGTGGTTCATCAAAATCCATTTGGACCATGTGCACAAGACATATGACCCCCCAGTGCATCCATCCTAGTGTTGGTGGTGTTCTTGAGCTAGAGGTGTTCGGCTGACCACCCCTCAACACCATAGACAGCGACATTGATAATAAATGATAAGCTATGCTATTACTATCGAGATAGAGATGTGAGGTATATAATATTCAATAAATCAACCACAAACAGAAAAAGAGAATTCAACATAATAGCATTCCAGTTATCTTATCATAGATTGATCTTTAGACGTGCTGGGAGGTACCTGTTTAGCGGGGTCATTTAGGGTACGAACTACCTATTAGGTAGTACTAACCTACCTGTAGTTGTAACGCAAAGAAGGGAAGTATGGAGGGAAATACCTACCTGTACATTCAGAATTTATCCTTGTTGTCGCGTCTCAAACGCGACTTGTATATCTCAGCTGCAGCACTTGAGCAAAGCATCCGGCTTTGACTCGTACTTGTGCGCCCAACTGGGACACAAATGATTGCCATGCTCTCAGATCAACGTTGGGTAGTCTCCACTAACAAGGCTGTCGGAACCTACGCATTGGAATTGAACCCATGTTAATTACCTCTTCTTTCAATGCACGCTCATCATTATGCCCACCCGCATACAAAGCTCATCCAACGAGCACTCTAACGCTCAAAGTCCATCCAAATCACCGCCACATGCTACAGCAACGCAGCAGAGTTTAGCTATGCGACAGAGGGAAGATTCTCGCAGCCTCTCGGGAACGAAGAGAAAGCGCACAAATACAGCCACGACCGGTGGGTCCTCCAGCATGCGACGAAGGACCCAGGAGCCAGAAGATGTGTCTGATAATGACGATGATGATGACCTCGACGATGTTTATGACCCAGACCAACCGCTCGAAGAGCGCCGCAAAGTGCAGCAAGGGTTTCGAGACCTTCTCCGTGACATAACCGAGAATAGCGAGGAGTATCTGCAAGGAGACTCCGATGGACTGCACCAAACCATTCTACGTGCCAATGAGCTTTCCAAGCAGGTGCGACAAACAACCGAAGCTACTATTGACTCGCGACTTCTGGTTAGCACGACTGATTTGTCATACCGCAAAACACTACGCTTGACGCAAGGCAGTCTGTCGCAAGGAATCGATGTCGATGAGTTTGTTTCCAAGTGTATCGCATACATGCGGAATGGAGGGGGATTGCAGACGATGATGCTCCAGAGCTGTCTAGTACACAGCGACAAAGACGGAGAGTATCTCGTGGTAGGGGCGATGACGACGAGAACGACGATGTGGGCGACGAAGGCGATATGATGAACTGGTCACATATGGGCCGATTTGCCTGTCTACCTCATATCAGGCGACCGGCACTGCCCAGCTATCTTTTAGGTCCATTATCCGTAGAAAAGAAGGCGCGCCGGATAACAAAGCGGAGTGCACCGTTCCGACCAAACAACTTGACCGAGACAAGACCCGAAGTGCTCAATATCGACGACCTTGCCAGGAAAGAAAACGACCTGACTGCTATCTGTAGACAAATTCTCCAACAGCTTTATAAGCTCCAGGCAGACACGCAAGAGACGGTTGCGGATTTGATAGAGGATGACATGGATGATGAGGAGAAGACAAGGATCATGCACCAACACGGCCTTCGAAGCACGGGGGGAATCGATCTAATGAGATTCGTAGTTAATCCAAAGTCATTTGGACAAACTGTGGAGAACCTCTTCTACGTCAGTTTTCTCATCCGGGATGGGAAAGTCGAAATTGACTTTGACGAATTTGATCTTCCGGCTTTGGGTAAGTGCTCTTAACCTAAACAGTGTTTTCTCTGTCTACTACTTAGCCTTGATGCTGACAGTGTATTAGCACCGGTAGATCGAGATGAGGAAGAAGAAGGGGCTGTTCGTCAAGGTGCATCCAAACATCAAGCTATATTATCTATGGATATGGTCACTTGGCGCGATATTATAGATACCTTCAATCTGGTGGAGCCAATGATCGAGCATAGGGAAGAATCAAGCATTTCTGGCCCAGGCGCACGAGGCTGGTATAGCTAGGAAGTTGTTATGGTTACGAGGATATATTCAGAAACCAAACCACAAGTCATCGCATATTTGCTTGTTTGTCAATGCACACTATCTTGGGGGTTAGTGCATGATGCTTTCTTTCTTTTAACTTGAAACCTTGTTCAATTTAGAAGAACTCCATCCTGTATAATGATTTGGCTACCTGCGGCGCATACCGTCTTACAGGCTTCATTAATCGGATGCTTTGTGTTTGTGGTGCCGAAAATAGTAGTCTCACTCTAGAGCAACCAAGCGTTGAACAAAGCCTTCTTTGTCTGTAGCTGATACGGTTTGGACGGGCAATGGCAACTATTTGTTTTCTAAAACTCCTTTCACACCTAGAAAGTTGTGCTTCATTCACACCCTCGTACCTTTCTCAAAAACGAAGAACTTGTCCTGCTCTTTCCCCCCTCATTACTATTGCTAAAGCCACTTCACTGCAAAATCCTCATCTCTCTGAGTCCGCCTTATCAACTGCCCCTTAACCGACCTGTTGTTATCCCTTACGTCGTCTAGCGAGCTAATGTCCTATCAAAACTGGCATTTCGAGCTGGCAACTTGATCCTACAGCATGTCTGGCTTTGACGACATTGGAATTTCCCAGACGCCAAGCGTTTCCACGTACGATGTGACTGGAATTAGTCATGGGCGACGATATGCGGCCGAATCTAAATATACTGGTGATGGAATTCGCATATTTTTGAATCATCTGGAAGCATGGACATCATCGATTCGTCATCTTGCACCGGATGATGAGAAATATGCGGAAGAACCGCCAACGCCAGTGTCCGGCAAATTCGATGAAGTTGTACAAGCGTACAGGTGTTATGTTTTGCTGATCAACAAAAGGGGACCGGATGATAATAACACTCTGTGCATGGATATGACCTGTTGCTCGATCAGAGATGCATTGTCAATGGCGCTCTACGCTATCCGTGATATTCTAAGACAAAATCGGAAGTTGAGAGCTTGGTACTGGACTCCGCAGGACGACCAAGATAGTCGGGACTTGAAGATGAGCAGCATGGATAGGAATATGGAAGCTGCAACAGTTTCGTTGGCTTCATCTGTTCTTGATGAGATGCGGCAAGGCTATGAAAAATTTGCTCGAGAAATGCAATTGAGAGAGGAAGATCGAACTAATCATCGAGGCGGGATGCACGGCAACAAATTTACGATGATGAAATGGAATGCTGTCGGACAAGTTCAATCTAATGCACGAAGAAGATCATCCGATAAAGGGTTGAACTGGAGAGACAAAGTTTTGGTGGAAAAGATGTCTTTCTATGGTAATCAAGTCGATCGTGGCACACAATGGGAGGATGACGCGGAAGATAATGATCCAGTCTCAGGTCATGAAGACGACTCTCTGGCGGCAGAGGAGCTCATAGCTATGGTGGAGGAAAGATTGCGTGGAAAAGATAACAAAAACAACGCCGAGATGGAAGCCAAAGCTAGCTTATCAACGGACGATGCTAGTGAAGAGCTGCCTAATGGTCGTAGGCAGAACCTGGAAGATGAGGGAGTTGTATTCAATATGCCTGAAGTAATCCCAACAACAAGAGAAGAGGTACCGCCATCTCCACAGGAAAGCGATACCGCAACGGGGTATACTGCGACGGGGTATAGCTTTTCGACCAGCGAAGAGAATGATAATCATGACTACAAAGATTGCACTGACTACGAAGGCATAAAAGAATGGACAGAAGACGTTGCCTGGGTTGCAGGGCTTGAGGCTTCCAACGCCGACCTGCGAGAAGCAGTACAGAGGCTTCAAAAGGAGAAAGGCAATCTTCAAAAACAACTAAATGCCACAAGGAAAGATCTAAAGGACAGGCAAGATTTCATTGAAGGATTGGTCACAGATGGGCAACCGCCTGCACAAAATCGACCTGATGACGACCTTGTCTGGGCGTTTGACCCATTGTTATCATACTTCGTGGGACATGTCCAAGCCTGGAGACACACGCTGGCTTATATCAGTTTCAAGACTCTCAAATTCATTAACCCGCTCCTCAATGGATCGGCTGATGTTTTACAACGCTGGAGTTTGAGACTATTTAGTCGTCGTGTTGGCCTGTTGGATACCATGAAACTTTCAACAACACGGCCTGTCAAAGCCCCGTCGCCGTGCGATGTGGCCTATCTTGTGAAGCAATTTGTCGTCATGCTTATCATGCGTAAGTACGCATTATTGCAGAAGGAAAGGAGTATCTGGTTCCAGGCGAATGGTCTGACGAGGAGATATATGCTGAGCCATGCAAGCCTACACCCCTCATGGGGGAAGGAGTCCGCCACGGGGGTAGTCAAACCTGTGGCGTAGACGCTGATTCCGAGGCTCTGGTGATATTTCTGGCTCAATTTTCCGAAATCTGGATCGAGTATCTCATCGAGTGGTTTGTGGTAGCTCTAAACATGAGCAGTGTTCTCAAGGTCTGGTGGCAAATAGCTAAGCAATACTGGGCTAAGGTGGTGGGCTTGGGGCACTTGACAAACTTTTTGCTTTGGGTTTTTAGTGGTCATTAGAAACGGAGATAATATTTGTTGAGTTAGTTATGTTTGACCCGGGTTTTATTCATCGTTTCTAATTCCAAATCATTCAATGTCACCACCCCCTGACCCTAATTCGGGGTAACCTATTCCTCCATGTCTGAGGCATATCAGGTCTATACTTCTGCTTTGGGGTGAACAGACATGACATTGTTCACTAATCCCGTCATTAAGAACGTATGGATCTTAAAGGAGCTCATTAAAACTGAAATACAAGAAGCCGCCTATCATCTTCCCCAGAATATCTCGGTTGCAACCCTGAGTGGCCCCAGTTTCGAAACCGAGCCTCGGTACTCTATACTTACCTAACCTTTTATCATCTGTAAGCAACCAATTCAAGTTTGGCGCATGTAGACGCGTTGTGACGTGCATTTGAATGTCCTCTAATTCGGGGACGCCGGGCCAGATAACCTGATAAGCTTGACTTGTGTGCTGTTAATGTCGTTGCCACTTCCCTTTTATTGGATGGAGAGCTTCGTCCTTTTCTGTGTCCGTCGACGTGGGCCTTTCAAAACCCAACATGCCGGCGCACGCACCCAAGATGAAGAAGCCCGAACCCTGCGTGCAGCTAATGATTTGTTATTATTAGTACCTACTCGACGAATATTTGCAAGGCGAAAAAAACTCAAATACTATACCTTAAATTATGTATACCCGGTTAGCCTATACAATGCCGGGTATCCAAATTAAACATCTACCGTCGTTGCTAGCTCTAACAAGGTCGACATCGCCGAGGCCAGCAAGCTGGTACGTCATCAATCGTGACAATTTGCAATTCAAGCCAAAAAGATACTTAAGCCACGTTGGATGCTGTGTAATTGTGAAAACTTCCTCTTGTCAGCATCAGCATCACAAACACAATCACCATAGTCTCAATCCCCCAGGACGTCGTCTCCACACTTCTTCTTCTTCTTCTTCTTATACTGGAGCAATTGATACCGCAACAATGTCCGCAGAGCTCATCCCTTCTAATCCGGCGGATGTCATGGTCATCCGGAACATCACACCAAATGTTGTGACCCTCTCAGTGCCTTTTGCACGATTCGGCAAGCTCAAGGTTGGCGGACGTGGTACGCTTGGTAAGTATCATGTGGCTTCTATTTCATTTGCAGTGCTCGCTTGTTTGGTAGACATTGTGTGCTAATTTGACTGGCGCAGTCAAACTCACCTCTGGCACTATTGCCGTATTCTCGCCAGTGGCTCTCACAGAGCCGGTCAAGGCCAAGGTGGCGGAGATGGGCAGCAACCTGGGATACATCGTTGCCTTGGACTATGAACATCACATCTTCATCTCGGAATGGGCAGCGCAATATCCCAATGCCAGAATCATCGGCCCCGAAGGTCTACCAGAGAAGCGCCAGAAAGCAGAGGATCCCAAGATCGGCAAGGAGCCATTCGCTGTTGTCTTCACCAAGGCCGATAAGCGAAGCATCAAAATCAGCGAGGAATTTGACACAGACTTTGACTACGAGTACATGGATGGTCATGCCAATAAGGAAATTGTCTTCAATTATCGTCCGGACAAAGTTCTCATTCAGGCCGATCTCATGTTCAATCTTCCTGCAATTGAACAATACAGCAAGGTGCCCGAGTCTGAGATGCCACACGGTGGATTGTTTGATAAAGTGTTTACTGGGGTTCAGAGCACTGCTGGGGACGCCTCGTGGATCAAGCGCTTTAATTGGTATCTAGGTGCTAAGGATCATGCAAGCTACGATGACAGCATCAAGGTTATCAATAGCTGGAATTTTACCACTATAATCCCTTGTCACGGGGAGACCATTGAAGGAAATGGAAAAGAGGTGTTCTGCAAGGTATTCACCTGGCATTTGGAGGGCAAGCATTAATGGAAATGGTCACTATGGCATTTTAATGGGTTTTATGGCTTCGGTGTTGGAAGGCTTAGTTTTTATGTGCTCTTGCAAAATACACATGCATCCCTCCCTTTCGTTTACTTGATTTAGAAGTTGGTTCTTGGTAATTATAAAGCTAAAATCGGATTCTTTTTGTTTGTTTATTAGTTAAGATTGATCTTATTCCTATCGGTTCCTCTCATGGCCCATGATTATCCCCGTTACTCCTTATTGTACTTTCAATTCTTATAATTGTATCCTCCAGTACTTTTGCCATACACAGGTACATTCAACCCCTTCCACTTGATTGGACGGCTGCTAGTAGTGATAACGTCATCGTTCAAGCTTTTTGGATTAGCTTCAAGATTACTCCGTACATAAGAAACAAAGAATTAAATGGAGAAAAGGGTGGAAAATATATGCACAATTACTTCTACATCGAGATGATCATTAAAATATTTGGATAGATAGAACTATCTAATCTCTCGGCATAGGTAGGGAGTGGACGAAAGCCTCTAGAGTTCATTAGCTCCAACACCTAGTAACTGCGGCACACTTGGAAGAGTGGGGGGCCTGCACCACCTGAAGCTTCTTCGGGTCCTATGACGCGGACAGCAATCTTGAACCTTACATAGGCGCAAAAGATTCCGTGATTTTATCTGGTAAAGTCGCTTTTAGTTCATGACAGAATGACCTGAACCATCATGGCTGAATACGGGAGAATGGACCCGTTTTCTTTTGCGGGCTCCAAAGATGTCGATTATCCTGTCAGCATTCGAATGTATTCACCGACTTCCTGTTCTCTTGTCGACGAAGCCGTTTCCGCTGACCGATAGCTATAGTATGAACTTAGAGGGCGATGAGCCACCGGTCAAGTATTCTACGCTCCTCGATAGCCCAGGTTTACGTCATGTTGGCTCAAACATAAAGTGGGTTGTCGGGTATTTGTATGTGCATCAGTGCGGCGAGCTCACAATCAATTTACGTAGTGCTCACTCCGACCTTGTCGTCACCGTACAAATCTGGGCCGGCTCTAAACCTCTCGCTGTTCCGGTCCAGACCTCATACAAGCATTTTCGATCAGAACGAAAGTATGGATACCGTTAAGATTCCCTTGGCGGTACCTTGAGCTGATGATTCATTGAAGATGGAATGAATGGTTACAGTTGCCCGTGACCTACAAATCGCTTCCCGCCAACTCATGTCTCGCCATAACTATCTGGGACCTTTCTCCGAATGGGGGAAAGGATGCGCTTGGCCATGCGATTCCCTTTGGAGGGACGACGCTCTCTTTATTCGGCACCGACAACCAGATCCAAAAAGGCAGACAAAAGTGCTTCATTCATCGATATAAATACGCCGATGGTACCGGCAGCTCAAAGACGCCGGCTCTTGTTGACGCAAGGAAGAAAGGAGGCTCTAGAATAGGCGAGGCTACGCAGCTGGACAAGGATGCTGAAGAGCTAGATAGGATGGAGAACCTATTTAAAAGGCATGAGATGGGCGAGATCCCTCGCATCGACTGGCTTGACCAGATGGTATTCCGCAGTTTCGAAAAAAGAGGCCTAGAGGCTGCCAAACTATCCATGAAAATGCTGCAACGGGAACGTGCCGTTAACGGGGACAACATAAATGATGAGCCAGACGGCCAGAATACAGGCAGCGATACCAAGCCGGGCTCTTCTATTTTCATTCTCAACATTGAGCTACCACGATTCGATTTCCCACTTGTCTTTGCCGACCATGAATACGAACCCCCTCCAATATCTGCCCTACAACCTCTCTCTGCATCCCAGACTATTCCTCAGCGTCAGCCACAAGTCCAGTTTGGCCCCGGTATCAATGCCCTAGGGGAGAGTTCAGCAGATTTCGGTGCCCGTCTTGTTATGGTATATGACCCTGAAGTAGGGCAAAAGGATAATCCCGCCGAGGCCAAGCACCGCCGACTTTTCCGCAGCTCGCATCGCCACGGTATTTTAGACAAAGATTTGAAACCTAATGCCAAGGTTCGAGATGAGCTCAATGTCATCCTATCCTACTCACCAACACACGTCTTGACTCCTGAAGAGACAGACCTTGTCTGGAAATTCAGATACCATCTCACTCGTGACAAGAGAGCGTTGACAAAGTTTGTTAAATCTGTCAACTGGAGCGATCAGAGCGAATCAAAGCAGGCCATCCAGGTTCTCGGTCGTTGGACAGAAATCGACGTGGATGATGCTCTAGAAATGTTAGGTCCATCATTCGACAACCCGGCCGTTCGATCCTACGCTGTTAACCGACTACGAAAGGCAGATGACCAAGAATTACTCCTATATCTACTTCAACTTGTGCAGGCTTTGAAATACGAGCATATGTCAGCTGATTCCGACCAAGACGATGCATGGGAATCGCCTCTTGCTCATTTTCTCATTCAGCGAGCGGCTGCTAACTTTATGTTGGGCAACTACTTCCATTGGTACCTCATGGTAGAATGTGACGACCATAGCCCTGAGCAAGGAGCCAATAATCGAGAAATCTATCGCAAGGTTGCTTATGGGTTTATGACGGAGCTCATAAAACAACCTAGAGGCAATGAGGATCGCAAGACACTTCTTCGGCAAGCCGAGCTTCTAGCAATTCTATCGAAAATTGCGACTGAGGTTAAAATGTCAAATGAATCTATTGCGAAGAAAATAGATCGAGTCAAAGCTTTTCTTGCCGATCCAAAGAACGAGGTTATGATTATCGACCCACCGCTAGCGATGCCCCTTGATCCATCAATCCAGATTACTGGAGTTGTGCCAGATCAAGTGATGGTGTTCAAGTCGTCGCTCAATCCGATAAAATGCACTTTTAGAACTACAACTGGCAGCCAGTACCCTATAATCTTCAAACTCGGCGATGATTTGAGACAGGATCAACTGGTGATTCAGATCATTACCCTTATGGACCAGTTATTACAAAAGGAGAACCTGGATTTGAAGTTATCACCATACAAGATCCTAGCAACCAGCACGACAGCTGGCGCCTCGCAATTTGTTCAGTCACAAAGCTTGTCAAGCATTGTTGGCAAATTTAAGAACAATCCTGCCTTGGCTTATCTGAAGCACCACAATCCAGATGATAGACAAGCACTTGGGGTTCGTCAGGAGACACTAGACACATATGTCAGATCTTGTGCTGGGTACTGCGTCATCACATATATTCTAGGCGTTGGTGATCGACATCTTGATAATCTCCTCCTTGCACCGGATGGTCACTTTTTCCACGCTGATTTCGGTTTCATCCTCGGCCGTGACCCTAAACCCTTTGCTCCAGTAATGAAGCTGTCCAAAGAAATGGTTGACTGTATGGGCGGTGTACAATCAGAACATTACAAACAGTTTAAACAGTATTGTTTCCTTGCTTACACCGCGTTGCGCAAATCATCGAATCTTATTCTCAACCTATTTAGTCTCATGATTCATGCCAACATTCCTGATATCAAGTTGGAGCCGGACAAGGCAGTGCTGAAAGTTCGAGAGCGGTTTCATCTCGAGTTGACCGAAGAGGAAGCGATTCTGTACTTTGAAAGGGTCATTGAGGATACATTGACGGCATTTGCCCCAGTTGTGATTGACAAGCTTCATGAATGGGCGCAGGCTCTTAGAGCGTAGTTAAGAACATAGAGTTTCCGTATATTTAGCAATACATGATTCGGCTAAGATGAAAACGATATTATGCATCTACAGACTCATATGTTTTGCTGTTTTGGATTAATTCAATATACCTCTCAACTAATGCTAGAGTGGAATCAAGGATGTTAGTGATATTGCGATAATGGAGTTGTGGGTGTGTCTTGTTCTGCCCCTTTATGTGTTTGTAGGGAAAATTTGGATCAATTTAGGCAAGATCATATACATTTATCTGTACGTTTTGTTCATGCATCTTTAAATACGAAGACACCTTTCCCTTTCTTGAACCCCTGAAGCCCCTGCTGCGCTGCATTTTGGAGACTAGAAGCTTCGGTTTCAAACCCCCATTCGACTTCCTCCACTGGTACATCGCGGAACCAGTTTGTTTTTATTAAGCCAAGAATGTCGTTAATCATGTGCTCTCTCCCTGTAGGGTCTCGTTTATTCCACTCGGAGAGCCAAAAGCCAACAAAGCGGATGTCTTTGAAGATTAAGAGTCCAACAGGAAGATTAACTGGCTGCTTAGACATTCCGCCGTACGAAACCAGTGTAGCTCCCTCCGATAGCGATCGCGCGATGGATGTTGCAGATTTGCCACCAACACAATTTAAACCCAATCCGATCTTTTCGTGTCCATTTCGGGTAAATTGTGCCAGCTGATCCTTCCACTCTCTGGACAACAGCTGCGTCTCCGTTACCACGACATCCGCACCCAAATCCTCCAGTTCCTTTTTAAGTGATTCGGTTTCCTCTCTTGATTCCCTCTCTCGAATGATATTGATGCTTCTTAATCCCCATAGCCTTCCAAATTGAATAGCTGCTCTTCCAACACCTGAGTTGGCGCCATTCTGAATGAACCATGCGCCACTACCGACATCAAGTGGCCGCATGCCGAGGCCTTGTGAGATGCCAGCATTGGGACCGTACGACCTTAGGATGCGGTAAGCTGTGCAAGGGTTGATACTGACAGTAGCTACCTGGGTTGGTGTCAACCCTTGTATATTAATCTTCAGAAGTTCATCTGTCTTTGCCACAGCATGGGTTCTCCATGTACCAAACTGGGAGACGGCGGGTATAACCCAGTCGCCTTTCCGGAGATGTGAATTTGGGTTGCTCGTTGCAAGAACTTCGAATACACCCTCGTTTCCTGGCACTGAAGACGGCTCGGGAGTTCCGAGTAGGGAAGTGAGGGGGGTTTAGAGCCGTAGGTACCCTGAATGGTGTTGATGTCGGCGGGGTTGATGGGGGCTGCGAGAGTTCGAACCAGGGTAGTCCCCGAGCGCAGTTGAGGCGAGATGGAATGTGTATGAAGCCTAAAATATTGTTAGTGATTCCGAGTCGATAATTTGGGGGTTTGGGTAATATCTACTTCAGCACATCAGCCGGCTCACCATTCTTGGAAAAGACGAGAGCCTTGGCTTGAATATAGCCATATGGCCCGGACTTATGGCGAACGTCCTGTCGGGGTAGATGACGTAGACACCGGCATTGTAGATGTGCTGATGACCGCAAGGAGGATGTCGATAGCGATACTAAGTTCTGGTAGCGGAGTGTCCTCATGACGCTTCAATTAGAGCTATATGAGCTCAACCTTGAGAATGAAATTTGATATGAGTTGGATGCAGAGGGGAGCGCCCAAAGCAATATCCACCAGAGTGACGTCGAGCAACTTAGGGCGTGATTTGATTGGCCCAGGGTTACATCATGCAGCTAGTTGTTTCTTCAATAAATATTCCTAGGGGGTAGGCGGGCGAGTTCGCCTCCGAGGCCCAACACTCAGATAATAAATTTCATTTCGAAAGGTATCTAGTTATTTAGAAGTGTTGAATCGAAAATGCGATCTTTCGTTCTGGACCAAAGTAGCCTGAGCATTCGTTTTCTACCAGCACGATCAGGTATGTACACCAAGAAGAAGAAAACACCACCATATCTATGACGCCTATCCCCCCAGCAATGAACGAATCCGCCATGAAAGTTTGATAAAATACTTGATTAAAGGGTTCATGCCATTAACCTGCTATGTACTAATGCATCTTGTCTACCTAGTAGTAAGTAATATTGATGGTTTATTATTGGTGGACACTTGTTATGAAGGAGAGTACCTACCTACAAGTATGTTATTTTCAAGTGCACTTGCTGCTGGGTACTACTAGGTACTTTGATTATTGTAATGTGATAACAACGCACTGTATTTAGAGGAACTCGGTAAGACCAGGGTGTTTGACTCCGTTTGAGCAATCGCGAGAGTACAGGTACCTACTAGGTATCTACCACGAGGTTGTTTCACTACCAGGTACCTAGTAGTGGTAGCCTCAAATTGTTCAAAGTACCGAGTAACCGGTACCGATACATTAGTGGCTTGCAGGTATCTTATACTGAGTGGGGCGGCGACCTTGAATGATCCCACTGTACTCCGCACTAAGTACAGTGCCCAATACACCTTGAAGCTCCCCAAACAGGTTAGCACCAGGATTCGCCTGTCAGGGTACAAGTCTAATGTAAGGTACCGAACGTCGCCCTAGCCTCAAAATTCTGCTCGGTCGTGCTCCACCTTAATGCATCCATTTAAAATTTAGAGGCTTAGCAACTTAAAATTATTCTACCTTTAGCAACATTGATAACACCAAAGTCGTGATGGTGCGAGTCGTAGTACCACTAGGAAGATGGAAACTACCAGGTTGATAGCTCGACCATGCTTGTAGAAAACGGGCGCTTTCTTAAGAGAGGCAAGGGGATTTTAAGAAAACTGTTCCCCAGCCTCCATTGCTCTTGTCCTTGCTCTATCTATCTGCCTCCCAACCTTACCTGCCCTCCGTTGATTGATTGGCCTGTCCCTTGCATATTCTTCATGGCAAAGAGCCATCGCATGCAATCGCAACAGCACCACAAACCACTCTTTCTTTTACGAGAAGCCACAGGCCCATTACCTTCCAATTAATTAGCCTTTTGGCTACAGGAACCACTTGCTGTTTTTGGAACGAGCACGAATATCTGGGTCCATCAACGCCACCAAAAAAAGAAGCTGGAGCCTTGTCCCTGCACAACACCATCTCGTCTGCACGACCCTTGCCATCGCAAGCCACTCCAGCTCCAGTTTTTCCTGCTGGGCCTGCATTGCATCTCATTCAATCGCGTCAAGTGCATTCCCTTTCGCGCCTATGAGCTGGCGGGGAGCTTGCGAACAGCTTCAATTGCACTTTTGCCCAACAAAAAGAAACGTTCTGTTCCATAGCTGGACTTTATTGGCGTCGCCTCATTGAGCATCGAAACAAAGTTTCGTACATACGATCTTGTGTCATTTGCAAACCCCTATTCAGCCACCCCCGACAGGCCCACGACTTACCCACCCTTTACCTCATTTCTTACAACATCCACAACTTGCATTTTCTTACAATCATCCTCAAATAAATCTCGACATTATGCCATCCCGCGTCACCAATGTCGTGGCTAGTACGCGCTTCGAGCTGCCCGCCCTTGATCTCAACTTTGGTAGCATAACCGACGGCACCAACATTCCTCCTCCAGAACGCTCTCCTGTTCCAAAAGTCCCCACGCCGCCCGAGACGCCTTCATCGAAGAACGAGGATGACACCAAGACCGAGGCTGCCGGTGGTGTGGAAGACTGCTCCTCACCAACAAATGGTAAACTAGCTGGACTTAAACGGCCCGCGGATGACACCCCCTTAGCCCTGCCAGCTCTACCCGGCCCGGCAGTCTTCGCCGCCTGTTCAGTAGAACAATGATGAGTAACAGTTATGCAGACGGACAATTGCCAGCCAGCGGAAGTGCTTCTATTTCCAACCTCAGCCGCCCGGATAGTCGAAGCGGTGCAAGCGTCATGGACGAGCGGAAGTCGAAACGCGCCAGCGGTTGGTTTAGGCGATTAAGGTCCGGTGATCCTCAATCCAAGCGACGGTCGAGTTTGTTCGGTTTCGATGAAGCGCCAGTTATGCCCAAGAAGCCAGCCACTCCACCACCTCCCATGATTCCTGAGCTAGCCGACCTCGAGAAGGACGAAGGGAGCCTAGGCAACGATCTCTTCAACCATATCAAGTAAACATATGATACCTTGTCGATGGTGCATTCTATTCTGCCCCTGGAACATATAGATGTTTACTCTTATCGCTCGGCGAATACCACTCGGTATCCTACTATGAGCGACGACGTATTGAAGGTATTCTGCACACTACGGAGTCACTTTGCATCCTCTCTGAATCGACAATGACCTAGTTGAATTGGGAGCGGTACGACGCAAGCGAGTGGGGAAAATACGACTATTGTGGTAGCTAAGGATCAGAGGTTGTCAAAAGATACCCAGCTCTTTCGAGAGCTTATTCATTCGATATGTTGTTTGATTTTTATTTCAAATTTTCTTCCCTCCCTTCTCGCCCTTTTTTCTTTGTCCTCCCTTTGCAACTCTAGTCACCTATACACCCTTCACGAAACCGAATATCTTGTCACATATACTGGCACTATTAACACCTTGTTTCAACGTGGAGGAGATAGACAAGAAGCAACTTCTTGTATTCTTATTGCAGACTACATTTTTCTTCGATGAACACATTGTTTTTGAGAGCATGGCTTCTCTGGAAATCGTCTTTGGATAGTGCCCAGTTCGTGATGCGGATTTTAGCTGCGCTTAGGGGAGGAAACCACATCATATATGAGATATGAGATTTAAGCGTACGATGTCTTCTCTTCCTAAATCCTTGTACAGCAGACGCTGCGAGACTAATTTCGAATTTACGGATAATCATATGTACTGGGCTTGAGAAAAGTATATGAAAGACGGTTTTCTCATGACCCATTGTTTCTTTGGCGTGCAACTCTGTATTGATCTATTCGGATATCGATATTTGTACTAATTCTGTTACTGTACAAATTAGTAATGTGTATGTGTTTTTAATGTAATTTTATTAATGAGCTGCGGGGGCTGCGAACCAGGCACATTCCCTATTCAAACATCAAGCTGGAAATCCGGTTGTCATTGCTGGTATCGATCCCATGGATTCGGATGGAGGAAATATTGACAGTGAAGAGCTCTATCGTTAGCAATTAGACTGTTTGGATTGCAACTATAGTGCCAATCCCTCTTTCTTGTATTATAAATATCCTGCTGGAGATGGGCGTAAACTTGCCTAGTACGACCCAGTAGGGAGATGACTCAGCAAAGACTAGTACCCGGTGAAAGTTGCCTGCGGATGCTGTTATGTTCATCATTCAATGAAAATTTGTTGGCGTTTATATTAGAACTGGTCCATCCTAGGCTTGAACTAGGAAATGTTCACATAGCGTTTTGGAGTAAATGGATGTGATCTTAAGACGATTAGGTAGATTCCACTCATCATGGGTCCATTTCTTCCACGCATGTCTTTTGGTATTCCATCATCCATTCCCAAGACATATTTTCTGGGACATCACCACGCTGGCGCCAACAAAATCAAGAGCATCTTGTCTAGCATATCAGTGGTACTTGAGTGTCGGGACTTTCGTCTTCCGCTCTCAACTCGCAATCCAAAGCTCGAACAGAGTATTGCTGGTTGCCAGCGGCTTATCATTTACACCAAGTCCGACCTTGGCAGCGACAGCAAAGACGCAAGAGGAGTGCTGAGGAAACTGCATGGTGATAACGCCGTGTTTTGGAATAAGAACAGCTTTGAGAGCACTGGGGCTCTTTTGAAAAGACTCAAGGATAAGGCGCGTGAGATTGACTCTCTGACAGGATTACGTACCTTGGTCGTTGGCATGCCAAATGTGGGCAAGAGTTCATTATTGAATGCTTTGAGGAACGCTGGTCTACCAGGAAAGAAGGCCAAGGCAGCAAAGACTGGCGACCAGGCTGGAGTCACTCGCAAAGTCGGCACCTCCGTACGTATCATAGAGTCAGAAGAAAAGGGTGGTGTCGGCTCTGGGGTTTTTGTGCTTGATTCTCCAGGAATCTTTCAGCCTTATGTGGAAGACGGAGAGACTATGATCAAAGTTGCGCTGGTTCACGGTATTAAGAAGGGGCTTATTCCGGATGAGATACTTGCCGACTATCTCCTTTACAGGATGAATCTTTGGGATCCTCTCATCTATAGCCGGTACTGCCAACCATCGAACGATGTCGATGAATTTCTAACCGCCGTGTCAAAGCGTGATGGCAAACTAAGAGCAGGCGGTGCCCCCAATTTGCAAGAATCTGCTGCCCGGGTTTTGTCTCAGTGGAGAGATGGAAAGCTGGGTAAATATGTTCTGGATGACCTTTCTGAGGAAGCTCTACGAGCTTATGAGTTGTCTTTAGCTGAGCCATCATTAAGCATGAACCAAGCCAAGAAAGCTCAGAAGTCAGAAAGAAAAGAAAGGCTTGCTACATAAATACGCGTAGAAGCCTCCCCAGCAACCATCTACTTAGTTTCATCCCTATTCTCAATCGAGTAAAAGAGCTGGCCCTACAACCTGAGTTCCATAAGAGCCTTCACACTTTTGCTACGGACTTGTTGCGTAACGCAAGCATAGCTAGCAGACGGGAAGCGCCTGTGTGTTTCATATTTACATATTCTGGTCATCAATATAGAGACCTATGTCATAAACGAAGGGTATAACGTAAATATATAAGTAATTCCAAACCCGTGATATCCTTCAACCCACAAGGATATAAACAGCCAGCCATCATGTGAACTCCAAAAAGACAGAAATGTAAAGAAGCGACTCTCCATCGCTTCTTTACTGAGAAGTTACCTAAAAGTCGCCTAAAGACTAGCCAAGATGCTTTACTAAGTCGTCATGCATATTGATTCTGCCATTTAACCATGTCCCTTGTAAGGACATCCATCATTTCAATACAACTAAGCTCCTTGAAGCCGTTGACATCTGCTAGTTCCGAGAGGACAATATCATCCTGCTCGTTCCTGAAGCCACTGCTGGTCGCCATATTGGTGCTCTGGGATGATTGAGCTGGGTCTGTTGGTGCCCCATTGCGGTTGAACGGGGCTTCTGCGGCTAGATCGATTTGCGTCTTAGAGATGAAGTCCATGATCGCTGCAACACGTCGTTTCATATCAAGCATGCTCATCTTGTTTGCCAAGGCCGATCTTGCCTTTGACCCGTGTTTCTGATCGTTAGCTGGTTTTGAGTTGGTAGAAGTGGCTTGTTCATCTGCGGCCTTGGTGATGTCTCGTGACATGGATCGCGCAGGTGATTCTTCATGGTCAGCAACCCTGTCCTTTGTATGTTGGTTTTTGCCTCTACCCTTTTTGTGATTGCTCCGAGAAGACCTCTTGTAAGTAGTTCCAGCTACTGGATATACAGGAGGTGGAGTTCCTGGCACAGGCATCGCTGCAGGCGTCGGCTCAACGTGAAGGATTTCAGTATTCTTATTTCCCGAGGATTTGGAAATTGCTAATGGCAACTCTTCAGACAAATCCGAGTCTGATATTGTCAGCACAGAACCAAGGCTTAGCTCGTTCGCAGGAAATCCTCCACCTTCAGTGCGGCGACGCTCGGCCCGACCCTTACGTTTAGTCGACGCTTCTTGGCGTGAACGTTCCTTTTCTTCTTTCTCCAATTTCTCTTGGTTTCTGCTTTGACGGGGTTTCTTTTGCCCATTCCGCGCGTGTGTGTCCTCATCAGAATCCTCTCTGCTAAGAGTCTCAGTATTATCTATTGCTGGAGAGGCGGATCGAGAACTTGTGCGCTGCCGCTTAACATGTGTGTTATTCCTAATATTGAGTCAGTGATAAGAAGCAATCTACTTAGGAACAAATCACCAACTCTTCGCTGTTACTCCGCCCCCGCTTTGTGCGCCTGCCATTGTTTTCTGGTCCCTCATGAGTTTCCTCCTTGCTTGCTTCGATGGCTCGACGCAATTGCTCGTCATCGTAGGCTGCATCACGACTATTCATGGTAGAGCGACGTTTGGAGGTCTGGGAAATTGTATTGGCACGGGCCGTCTTTGAACCGCCCAATTTCGGTGAGCGTGCTCCGTCTTTTGTAATCGACGTAGCTCGAGAAGTAGTTCGTGAAGGCCGGTTGAGTGGAAGATATTTGGAATACTTTTGTCTGCAGATACGACATCGTCAATTAGCTAGTTGGTCTCAGATAAGGCTTGGTGGTAGTTGTCCTCACCCATTGCTAGCCGAATGAATCTTGTGAAGGTCTTTACGGCATTGTTCGCAAAAATATTCATCAGGAGAACTCTCAGCGCTGAATATGCCAACGCAAGCACCATGTTGCCAAACTTTGCAGATATCGCATTGAACAAAAAATCCCGTGACATCCTCGGTAAGCTCAATAGAGGCAAAGAAATCAGCGTCTGGGCCATCTACTGGAGGGCGACCAGGGTATTCTTCAGAGCCACAAATGCACCGAACAGCCTCATCCTCTTCTTCCTGAATTTCATCGACATCATTTGCCATGTCTGTGTTGTCGTTTCGTGCAGGTTTATCTTGATCGTCTTCGTGGCCACGTTTCCGCCTTCGACCAAGCAGGGTGTCGTCTATGTCGTCAAGCGGTTCTGAAGATAGGGAAGCGCTTGGTGTAGACTTGCCAGATGATGGTTTGTTAAGCGACCTAGTATTCCGTTCTAGACGTCCGGATGTGTTTGAAGATACGGAGGATTGTTGTGACTGGGTGTTCGTCGCGCGGGCTCTAGATGATCGCCGGGGTGATGGAGGTGCCATTGAAGAGGGCCGGTGCCGAAGCGAGGAACGAATAAAATCTATAAGGATGAATGGCGCGTGATCGAAAAGATGCGACGCTGTTTTGCTTGGCCTTACGGCTTTAGTGGTTTGCTGTGACTCTAGACAACCGTGTAGATAAATAGATTGGCAAGTCTTGAGTGTTGTCGATGCTGAAACTGTAGATTAAGGTTCGCTGGTAATGTCTGAGGACGAGAGATGATGGGGAAAGAGAGAGAGGGGCGCTTTACTAAGAGCTTAAAAATGGGCATGGGTAGTGATTGAGGTTGAATGGAAATATTATGGGGAAAAGACTAGGTGACTGCTCTCAAGAATAACAGACGAGAAGAATGATGGGCTCATAATAACGAATTATGCATGTCAAAGAGGGGATTAGTAAATACTAGGTAGATGGGTCATTTACCTGAATAAGTGTATGGAGTACATAATGAAAGGCGACGCGGGATAACGCCTTCGTTTCAAGAGTGAGCATGAATTGATTGGCACGAGCAGACTGCAAGACTTGCACACTGTGTTTTGATAGGTAGGTACCTACGTACTTGCTGCATCAGGATGGGGAGGCTGGCCAGTAGCTGCGAGCCTTTTAGCTACGGAGTACTAAGGTACCTTACATGCGTGTGCTTGTTGGACCTCCTTAGTGATACACTATTACCTCGTACGTAATTGCTGGTTGCTTACCTAAGACAAAGCACATGGGACGGCCCTTGACTTGGGCATGGCCCACCTCCTATAATCCACACAGCAAGTCATTATCAATACTGCCCTTGGCAATCAAAAGTGGCATGCAGCATCACAGTCACGAGTGAGGAGTATAGTTTTCTCCGCAACACATTTCGACGCCAATAGTACTTCTCATGTTTGCTTGGCTCAGGTTTTTTTGTCGGCATTTTCCCAGCAATCAATCAGCTGAATACGGATTGACGTGCTCACGTCTTTGTTGTGATCTCGTTGTCCCGCACTTGTGTCTTGCGTGAGCCGACGTGGTAAGGCCGATATGCGATACACCTACCTCATGATCCCCCCATCGTCTCATTAACCCGCTTCTTGGTCGATTTGTGAGCAAGTTTGCTAAGACTAGCATGTTGATTTCTTTTCGAAGTATATCGGGCCTATTAGGGAATTCATAATCTAACTCGGACACAGTACCTATTACGGCCTCAGCGAATCCCACCATCGTCCACCTCTAAAACGCATTTACAACCATACACAACCAACTTTCGAGAGGAAGTGGTAGCCAAATTGGCGGGCACTTGGCCCCTTTTCAGCCAAAAACTGACGCTCATTGTGTCTATCCGGCCCAAAGAAACACTGTCGCTTTACTGTTGCTCTGCTGCTTCACTTTGGATTTAGCTGTATGTACAATGTGTGATGGGTACGGTTTCCCCATTTATTCCACCATTTGTTCGTCAACCATCGTCTAGCTTAAAGGCATGCCATTACGTTGCGTTTTGTTGATACTGGTAGTCTCTAACACTTGCAATGGTTTTTGTTGCCACTAGGCTAGCCACCGGTCTACCTCTGCCTCCATCATCATGCCTAGCTTTGTGTTTTGCTGTGCTTTTTTCATCTGCTAACATTTCGAGATGCTGCAGCTTTAACAGGAGATAGACCAAAGATGTCGCCTGATACTGTATCTTTGTTATTCCCTGACCGGCCAATCCGGCCGCTACCAAAACGTCGACTTCGAGAACGATTATCTCCAGAAGTGGCTGGTTCCATCAAGTACCCACCATCGACTCACGATAATATCCCCTTGTTTTACTATCCACCGTATACTGCGAGAAATGAAGGTGGTCCCCCAAGCGTTGAATCCATGAGTCCGGTTGAGCAAGGTCGACGAAACGAGCCTCTTATGAATGCGTCATTGAGAAGGAATGGATTTGGTCTGATTGGAGGAATCGAAGATGAGGCTGTCTTGAGAAGCACACCTGTGACAAGATCCCCACCGCAAATTCTCGGTCGAGTTGCTGCCCGCCCTTCGCCGAGGCTCGATCATTCGCGAACAGTGGATCCACAGCCCCCGCCATCTGCAACTTCATCGGTCGATGGTTACGATTCATTTGAAAACACTAATAACAAAAAGAAACGAAAAATTCCAACTGCTGGAGACTCTGCCCTCAACAGCACACATATCTTGAACAATGAGATAAGTTCGCTGGCAATCTCGACTCGCGCAGAGTCTCCAGTGAGCGAATTCAATGGTGATAGATCTCAGCCAAACTCCTCAGGGCTTTCTGGTAATGGCCCTTACAATGTCAATAACCAGGGACTCTCGGGATCAGGTAGAGGGAGGTTAAGCCGTTCAAGGAATGCCAGGAGTCCTTTGCGCACATTGCCTGACGGTAATAGCGCATGGGCAGGGCGCACAAAGGCCAGTCAATCACAGTTGTCGACTACAGGTTGGTCATTACCTTGTTTCCTATAAGTTTAACAGCGCCCTTCTTTTAGTACAGCTATGAATTGTCTTTCTACGTAGTCTCTCCCCCCAGATGCCTATAGTCAACCAGCTGTCGTTATTCTCTATTCTTCTCCAAGCTATCCGACATGTAATTTCTTGTTATGTCTCACAACATTGACTAACTTAGCATTCTCGCTCTGGTAGGCCAAAGAAATAGTAGTATTATTTCGAATGCCATCGCAAATGCTGAAAAGCTTCCCCATCAGGGCCAGGAGAATGTGAGTCTCTTGCAGCAACATTCTGCCACCAATAAGGCAATGCCTGCTTCCACCCAGTTCACATTCACATGCGAATCGCAAGTGCCCGGAGCTGTTCAGTGGCCTGGTAGGTTTCTCATCAAGCAATATCTTTTACCGAGTACCACAAGCTAACCATTAATCAGGTAATCCAATAAGGCATGGTATGATCTCGGCATCGAGCCTCCCCTCGGCTACAAGTGCCAATGTAAATGCCAATCAAGATAGCTCTGCAAAAGACGCAAGCGGACGGTCTGGAAACTCTCGCAGGAAAACCCGTCGCCGTCTAGAGAAGGAACTTCTTGTGGCAGCTCGACACCGCCGCCAGATTGCCGCTGATAGCTATTACCATAATCCGCCGAAATTAGAAGATGTATGGATCTGCGAATTTTGCGAGTACGAGCGTATCTTCGGCGAGCCTCCTCGAACTTTAATCCGAGATTATGAGATCAAGGATCGTCGGTATCGCCAAGAGGAAGCTGACCGTAAACGATTGTTGGAAAAGGCCAAAGCCAAGAGCAGAAAAGCCAAGAGGAATGGCAAGGCATCCACCAAAGGCAACCACTTGGCAACCACTTCTTCAGAACAAATGCAAGCAGAACAGCTTGGAGATGTGGGAGCTCCTCCGATGGATACCGGTCATAGTCACTCAACCCAATCCGAGGATGAGTATGAAGACGATTTTGATGACGATTACTCAAATCCACTACCTGGGCGTATAAATGATACGGGGACAACTCACAAAAATATACCTCCGTCGCGGGCAAAAACATAGGTATATGATACGACTTGTGCGTATGAGTAGGAACGAACCACTTGCTATTGTCTCCAATAAAGCAATCATTGTCCTTCGTTTAACTTATATTGCTCATCGATGACACACCAATAATGTAAACCTGTCAGGCCAGCTTATGCCCCAAGCCCCATCAGGGCCTTGAGTACATACATGTCTGAGTCTATACCATTATGTGGCGGCCTTGAGGGCGATCTCTTCAACTACGATGGGCTATATTAACTAAAGCTCTCCTTCGGTTAATCCAAGGCAGATGAACAGCTTCACCACAGAAGCTGGATTAAGACAGGGTTTAGGTTATCATGTTGCGTTGTGAGTGGTTCCTGTGTGGTGATTACGGATATGTATTTTACTGTTTGGAACAGCAGTGTGTAGGAAACTGAATCCGCACTCATGAATAAAGTTGAACCGAAGTATGACTTATCAATGATGTTAGCAATTAGCAGCTCTTCTATATACCTAACAACTTTCTAGAAGCGTCGATAGTATGAGTAACCCGCTCTAAAGGTGAAGTCTAATTATAGGTCTATTATTGATAGTCAAAAGACTTCATCAGACTTCAGAATGAACTTGTTGTGTACAGTAGAGGGGGGCGTTAGCTTGGTGGGAGGCATTGTATCCTGTATGCAGATCCTTTTGGGAAAATGGTAGTTTCTCTAAGGCGATAGAATATGATAAGAACCAGGGTCACGTAGGCGGGTTAGTATTGGCTAGCATAGCAGTCTTCACCTTGTTTGTTACAACTAAATTCGACAATGTCTTGGCTGACTCATTCTGAAAACACAACATGAACCTTGACTTCCATGGCTGAGCTTAAGTCAACTACGTAGCCAGGTCGCATCCGGAGCTCCGAAGGGATTATGTGCCACGGCAGCCACCGAAAAATAACGGGGTCAATTTCAAGGTTCTCTTACGTCGACTGTGCAAAAAATTACAAGGTACTTTGTGAAACCAGAGGTTCACAGATGCATCCACTGATGCACTGACGTTCTGCACGATGGACCAGGTACCGGCATGTACTGGCATCATTTTAGCTCCTTCTACCGAGTTGCATTATGTACTACCTCGTACGTAGTCCGTACTACATACACATTCAGGATAGATCCGCACGCTCTTGCGTCAGATGTCTTGTCTTGTCATCAATTCCTTGTTTTGTTCATTTTCGAGTTTCCGAACAGGTACCCAATAAATTTGGCAATTAGCATGCAACCAACTTACCAGTTGCTTGTTCCGAAATATTTCCCAGTAGTCAATTCCAGGGCTGAGAACTTCTCCCAGAGTTGTATCCTACGCCGTCAGCATTCAAGGTATTCATTATTCTTATCATCAACAAAGCCTCGGCTTTTGCCCTCTCATTCTCAATCAGTCAATGCATCAACAAACATACTTATTCAGCATCATTTTTTATGACCCTCCTATCAAGGACGCGAGCTCGTCATGTTTAAGGGCTCGCGTAGACGAACAGCTCCAGTTCAGGTAAGTTGTTCGACATGTTTAAACTTTTGGCCACGCTCGTGGGCACGCCATATAACGCTCATGACGTAACATTCGATGACATTCACATTCGTTTTCAATTGATCGAAGACAAACCCTGTCATCTGGATGGATGCATTGTTTATCTGCTCTACATAGTTCAAGACTAACCATGACTTGTCATGTCGTGCAGCTATTGACTAAGGAAACCGCCGACCCCAATGCTGCTACTGCTGCTGCATCAGCCTTTATGCGCCGTGATCCAAGTCAATCGCTGTCCTCCGCCGCAGCCGCCGCAGCCTTACGAGCGCGCCCTATTACTCCAACAAATGTCGCCAACGTGCAGTCTAAACGAATACAACGAAGAAACTCATCCATTTCATCAACGGCAAGTCGAGATGGGGGAAGGAAAGGTGAGTTGCGGAGAACGCCGAGCGTCGGCTCCATGACCGAACGAACATTTCGTACACCCTCACCAGGTCGAAGCCCAGCCCCTAGGGCCAGAAACGTGCCTCCCATACCAAACGTCCCTATTACGCAACATATCTCGAGCATCACAACCGCTGAGCGAGGAGATGGCAAACCACTGAAAACTCAGCCTTTTCAAACGGCGAGTCAGAAAGTCGAGGACAGGCAGGGCTCCTGGTTCGGAGCAGCTACTGCACGAGAATCAATTCCCGTACGGGGTGATTTTTCATCGCCCTCTTCTACTCTTCCCGAGCAACGGCCTGGAAGTGTTAGCCCTTCGATAAATTTTTCTTATCCGCGTTCAAGAACGTCACTACAGGTCAATGCCTCGTCGTCGCCAACCCCGGATCAGGAGCTTGTTTATGATGCGAATTCTAGGAGAATGGTGCCGAGGGCAGAACTTGTTGCGAGGTCATTGAGTATTGGCAATTTTCCCGAAACGCCCATGAAAGCGAAGAAGAAAAAGAACAAGAACAAGAAGGCTGGGCAAGATTCATCAAGGAGCGGATCGCATCTTTCGAAGGGCACTATAACAAGAGCCAAAATAGGACCAGCCGGTGACTTCCTTCCCGAGGCGGCGGTAACAGTCCCATTAGACCCGTCTCATCCTGATCAAGCATCATCTACAGGCCCTTGCAAGGATCGTGGTTTAGAATCATACGCTAAAGAAACAGTTGCTCCATCGCCAGTTATGCCCTTGTCGTCGGAGAAGGAGGGGAAAGCGCATGAAGAGATACAAAATAGCCAGGATGAGCTATGGATTCAAACCATGGACACCAATACGCCACCTAATGGAACCACAAGTCCGATCGGTAATTCAGCGAAGAGCGAGGAAAAACTAAACCCAGACATTGGCTCTATCAGGGTGCAGTCCGATAGTCCACTTCGATCAGCTCGTTTTGCATCGCCAACCGATCAATTGGTTGTTAAGCACGAGCCCCCTCCAAGATCTCTTTCACCCCGAAAATCAGCTCTAAAGTTATCAAACTCAGTCAGAGGGTTATCTCCAGCCCCGTCTAATGATGGATCTGAAATTTCAGTGTTTGATTCAAGCCAGCGAAACAAGGAAGATCCTGCAACAGGTCGCAGGAAGAGCGTACGAGTGAGCTGGGACGATAATAACACTATTGTCGTGGGTGAAGCAGCTCAGCTTCAGGAAACGGATCCGTCATTTATTCCAAGTCCTCAAGGCAAAAAACCGTGGCACAGCATTATAGGAAGGTACTCCAAGAAGGATAGTACCTCTCTAGATGAAGAGGAAACTATGTCACCACGGCCGGCTCTGCCACTATTTGGCAGTGTGCGGGAAAAGAAGACTAGGGAACTAGAGGAGCGGCCATTAGTTCGCCCCTATGAAACTACATGGGCTCATCTTTCAGAGAACACATCTCCCCAGACGGATGCTACAATACCACGCACAGGGTTCAATCAATCAGGTGAAGCAATATCAGGAACTGTGCCTCCACAAGAACAATCATCGAGAAATGAAGCGAACATCTCCAAGTATAGGGAACCTCTGCCACCTATCTTAGCATCTAAAGAGATAAATTTGGAGGACAGCGATGATTCATTGAGCTCAGAAGACGAGGTTGATGCTCACAATTTCTCCAAGTCTAGAAACACCAACCACAAGACGAAAGTACAGCAGAAGTTGAACGACTCTACAACGTCTTTAGATGATCTAGATAAAGGCATCTCCAAAAGGAATAGCATTCCTACCATCTCTATTTCTCATCCCAGCCCGCAAAAACAGGGCCTTGAGAGCACTACGCCCGTTGGTGCGCAAGCCACCGTGCCTACCCATAACTATGAGGGCACGACCGAGGGCGGGGACTCAAAGACGGATAATATTTCAACATCGATTCCATCTGTATTAGCACAATCCACAGAATCTCCGGTTTTGAATTCAGTGCTCCAGATGGATGACATTAAAGAAGAGGAGGAAGAAGAGGAAGGCTCGGATCAAGGGAGCATTTATAGTGACGCCTATGAAGATTTATCCGAGGTTGAGGGAGACGGCTTTATGTCGCTGGATGCCGTACTTGAAGCACCATCAATTGCAAAAAGTTTGACTGAGACAACTTCCAAGGAGTCTCTGGCATCTGAAAGTCGTTTTAAGAATCTACCCCAGGCAAATGAAGATTGGGAGAAAGCCAAGGCATATTGGAAGAGTCTGTCTTCCAATGAGCGTCGTCTGCTCGAGAAAGAGGCATTGGAGGAAGGTGATGGGGAAGTTCTGCCTGACAAAGGGTCCACGGTAAATAAGGAGGTCATGAGCGACTCGGACCGGAGTAACCAAAACGGACAAAATCAACACGCCCACTCTATATTGCAAGATTCAGAAAGCGAACCCAGATCTACGTTACATAAAACCTTGTTAAAGAGGATCGGGGTTCAACAGTTGAAGAGCATGCCCGTATCCGGGGATAAAGAGAGCGCAATGCCAACGAGTCAGATTACAAAGCCAGTAGGGTCTACTTCTACCTCTAGGCCAGGTACGGCCGGTGCCCAAAACACGTTGAGAACCGAGGACGGAATACGTAAATCACTGAGACCCAGGACGCCAAAAACCGATGAAGCTCACAATCTCGGGCCATTTCTGAGGTTGACTACCAGTCGACCTGCATCATATCATCATCCCCCAACTATGGGAGAGCCGAGCCAATATTATCAGAATCACTCGATGGACAGTCTTGTACCTCACTCAAACGCAACGATTGCCCCAAGTTTGGCCTCCAAATGGAAACGACGTGGCTCTGATTCCAGTGAGAGTAGTTTCACCAGAACGAGGACGACCACCACTCTGCGACAGGGTTTCAGATTCTCCATGAGGGGAAGCATGCGTGAAACAACTTCATCAGATGGGGACAAAACAAGTAGTAGATTTAGCTTGCGCTCGCTATCACCAGCAGGATCAGGCTTCCGCCGCAACTCAATCTCATCGATGCCCTCCTCGGGAGCTCGGATGCGGCAATCAATGCGCCAGGGCTCAAGCAATTCAAGATCTCCTCACGTACGTATGACGTCTCTCGGTCAGCCTTCCATCAAGAATAGTATAAAATCAAAGGGCGGTAGCCGTTTCACAGACTCGAGTGATGAGGATGATGACCACCCAAGTCTCTTTAGGAGCCGCTTTGTGGATTCAAGCGATGAGGAGGGTCCAACAACATCCAAAACCAAAGGCAGGAGTCTGCCAAAACCTTTTCTCAGCAAGGCAACGAGTACGGTCACTGCGCAGCTTTCTCCAGAAACAGCTCTGACTGATAATAAAAAAGGAACATCACTACGCGCAGCATCATCCAGTGGCATATATAACACATCAATTACATCATCCCTAAAACAAAATCAGCCAAACAACGGAGAAGCCATCTCATCTACAAACGCCCCACCCCATGCGAACCACGAAACAGAACCTTCTCGACGATCAGCTTCACACCGTGGAAGCTTTATATCAAAACTACGTCGCAAAGGTGATCCGAAAAGCAAAACTTCCCAGGCGTTTAGCCAACCTACTACCTTAAATGACGCCTGGTTAGGCAACAATGCCAGTCAGCGAGCAACGACACAAAGCAATGGTGTGGCTAATCAACGGACTAGTTGGCCGCTACCTGACCACAGCGACGCCGACGGCGATGATAGCGACACTTTGCATCATGACCCTCCCCTCGACAAGCATAGACCATCTACAACTGGCGGTCCCGAAGTGGGAACCACTTTAAAGTCGAGCTTTTTTTCAGGGCAACATAATCTGCAGGGATTGACCAGCCTAAGCCCTATCGCCAGTGAAAGCGCGCCAGATCTGCCACACAAGAAGAAGAAATTTGGGGTCTTGCGAAAGATGTTTCGTTTGCAAGATTAAACTAACAGAATCTGGCCCATCAACCACTGTGGTATGTAAACAGGTGCATACAAACTGCTCTAGTGGACAACAAGCACTTTGCATGTTAACAGATGTAGAACTATAGATTGGAAGGTATATTGGCGTGTTCTTCGGAGGACCTCTGACTTGACATGGGCGTTTGGCTTCGGTAGTTGTTCGCTACTTGCGATTCATGGTTTGGGTTAATGGTGTTATGGGAGGGATCAACTTCACAAAGGGAGTGAAGGCTAGGCCATAACTAGAAGCAGGCATGCCTAGATATATCAAGGCACCAGACCGTAGGGTATTTAAAAAGGATGATCGCCTGTATCGTGAAGGAAGGCTTATATTTATTGTTTTTTCGGTTATTTCTGCATCCTCCATAGCCCCCAGTGTAAGATTATTCATTATCGTTTGAGGCTCTGTTATACTATATTATATATACCTCAAGTATAAAATATCTTTATAAAAGCTAGGTTACGAGCGCGATCATCTACCGTTGACGAACGAAAGGTTGTGGTGAAAGAAGAGGAATTGTCCTATCTGGCTCTTGTTCTGTTCTCATACATAATATGCTTCTATATGTGATACCTATTGTATCAGTTATTTATAATATATATATATATAATCCCTGGTTATATTTAGCATCGAGATCGTGGCTCCTGCCATTAGCCCTTAAGACTATTCCAACCACTCATAGCATGTGTATATAAAACACTCATCCATTACAGTCGGTCCAATTACTTTGTCCTATGACTCAATTCGTTTCAGCCCCACCGCGCTGTCCGAAAGCTGTGTTTTGATACCACCGTAATTTTACTCCCCCTGAACCTCAAGTCCCAAGTCAATCATATTTAAAGGCGTCCCAAAAGAAACCAAAGTAAGGCACAATAAATCCGGGTTCCTTAAGATAAGGTATCGGTCTGTCTCGGCCTCTAATCCTACTCCCACCGGCGGGGCCAGGGTCTCCAAGGGTCATGGGTGGTGAGCGGTGCTAATTGTCTGCAAGCACTTGTTTCTGGATATCCTTATTCGGAAACGGCTGCACAATTGGTTCCCTAAGTGCCACAATACTAGGAGATATCGGGTCTCCCTCTTTTCTGCTCTTATCAGTAGGTGTATTAGGAGATATGAAACGGGCAGTAAGCCGTGGTCTGAGGTTGAAGGGTCCCTTAGCCTTTTTCATTAAGTTGTACGGCGGTGATGACTTAAGAGGGTTGGAAGATAATCCATTGACTGGTTCGTTGCTTGGTCGGCAGGGAATATATGTTCCAGTCGATTGCTGAGACGACTGCTTGGATGCTTTTGATAAAGCACTGTTGTGCCTGGTAAAGGAAGGCATCTGAGAAGGTGTTAGGGGTGCTTGCCAATTCAAAGAAGGATGAGGATACAGCGCACATCAGGCCCGTCCCATCTATTTGGGGGACCCCGGAGAGGCACAATAGTAGGGCCTATCGAAATCTCTTCATATAGTCCAGCCAAAGTTGAGCCGCTGAGAAGGCGACGGTCACTACCCCACACATGCCACCAAAAGTTCTCCAGCCGACAAGCTGTTGGATCTTTTAGCTTCTTGTTGGTTGTGGTGTATACTAAAACATGAATTAACATTTGCCTTAAACAGATCCCTCCTCGGGCTAATGAAGTAATACCATGCCAGTACTTGTATATCATCTCTACTGGAATCAACGAATGGCTCGCAACCTCCGTGTAGATAAGAGCTGTATTAACAACAATACCGTTGGGCAACATCATAGCTGGGCTAAAATCCATAAAAAGGTGATCTCAAAATATGGCTCCAAGGGTCTCATATACTCTATAAATTCAACGGATCGCCTTTGAGGTAATGATTCATGCAAGCCAGTTCATCGGCAGTGTAACAGCTTTATCTACACATGAGCTAGCGAGTCATGATCACTGTCTGATAAGTGTTTGCTGGGATGAAAATATCTCAGCGGTGATGAAAGAGGGTCTACAAAAGAAGACCTTCTCAAGCTCAGATATACCTTCCAATTGAGTAAATACGTATATAGAAGTGTAGACACTGGTATCGAGATCTTCGTGGAAGTAAGAATGACGAGAAAACATCCAAGGTCAGAAAGTGAGTACGATACTCGTTCAAAAATTCCTGTTTCGCAAAGAAAGGGGACGGGTGAAATTGCGCTCCTGTGGCAGATGATTGAAGACGTGAGCTATGAATAGACGTCGATGAGATAACCAATGTGTTGCTAGACATACGCTCCACGAGCAGGAAGCATATGGCCAGGTTATATGCGAATTTCTTAGTTCCCCAAATGATAGCTTAGAGATTAACACCAATTAATGGGGAAAGTGGGTGGAAAAGCGTCTCGAGATAATAAAACGAGTGACGGTGTGCAGGGATGCAAGACACAATGAGGGGGCAACCGGTGGTGGCAGTGGCGGAGGATCTCGTGACAATAACAAACGCAGTTTTAAGGGGCGCTAAGCTGATGATAACGATAGAGAGCAATCATTGTCACATATAAATTTGTTATCATATTAATATATATATATATGTGTGTGTGTGTGTGTGTGTATATATGGTGGGATGACAGAAGAAGTCCTGGTTCCGACAACCACGGACGCTCAGATTGAGGTGTGGGTGGAGGTTGAGGTGGTGCGTGGTTGCGGCCTAAATGATGCATACCCAAGTAGGTACTTGGCAGGTAACTGGTGGGAGTACTCGTGTCTGTGAGGAGATCTTACCGCCAAAAATTACTTAATACTATTCCCAAGCATCTGAGTAGGTCAGGGGGATGTTTTACTACAAGTAAAACCCATCAAACATTAGCATTTGTTACTCCATCCTGCACATTATGCCTAAATAAGTGGGCACTATTTTGGCAGCTTGGGTGAGTGACATGACATGCGTCTGGTTCAAATTCTATAAGAGCAAACCAGTAAGGGCATCGATCATAGGGTTGCCCTTTGCTTGAATAGAGCTTTACTTCATACCTACAAGGTACTGAGTAAATGGAGAGTTGTCAAATTTGATACATGATGACTCCTTGTTTATCACTCAGACGGCAAGATGCGAACATGAAGAACAGTTGCACATAGAGAGGAGCATCAAATTCAAGATCAAACATTGTATTTCAAAATAGTAATTAACCACTCAAAGAAATTGGCCAAGCATAGGATATTTATGTGACAGTGTAACCACCATCGACACGAATATCGGCCCCGGTGACATACAGGCTAGCATTAGAGAGTAGGAACGTTACCGGTCCCATCAAATCCTGGGGTTGGCCCATCTTACCCTGAGGAATCAGAGAAACCCACTTTTGCTTGAGATCTGGATTCTCGTCTAGAATCTTCTGGGTTCTATGACGAAAAGATAAGCGGTTAGCTGATATGAACGACATAGTTCCGATACGAGATTTCCGATAACTCACAATGCTGTCAACATATAACCAGGCGAGATGCAGTTCACACGGATGCCTGCATGAGCCCACTCCACCGCCAGTGATGCCGCCAGATGACGGACTCCGGCCTTGGCGGCGTTATAGGGACTACATGGGGTTGGTGTTAGTCATGAAACTCAAAATGATAGCGACGGCTGAGGCAGAGGAATAACTTACGCCTGAGGCTGTGGAACATTCACAATGGAGCCAGACATGCTGCCAATAAGAACCATGCTACCGGGGCTCTTCCTCTCCATCAAGTGACGGGCAACAGATGTCGCAAAGAGGTAGGTGCCATCAACATTGACAGCCCAAAGCTTTCTCATGCGATCAATAGGATAATTAACAGCCTCAAAGTTTTCGGTGAAACCAGCTGATGTGACCAGGTTATCGATTTTCCCATGTGCTTTAACAATTTCCGAAATGCAAGCTTCGACAGAGTCCGGGTCAGCAACATCCGCATAGTGAGCTGTTACTTTAGGGATACTAGGTCAAAAGAGCATTAGCCAATACTTCATGAACAAAGGACACATTTTCCAGAAATTTCATTATATGGATTTTAGTCGACTTACCGCTCTGCGTTCGGGTTTTCCTTCTTGAAAGCTTCCACCAGCAACTCAGTTTGCTTCTGTGCCTCCTCCACTGATGAATGTCAGTTGCATACTGTAAAGTCGATTGGCTCCCACGGTTCATTACTCACGATTCATATCCACAAGTGCCAGATCAGAACCAGAGTAAACCATGCCTTGGCCAATCACCAGACCTAGACCCCTGGCACCACCTGTCACAACGCCAACATTTTTGTCAAGGGAGAAACTGGACAGGGTTGGCTTAACATATTGGCCACCAGCTTGGACAGGCTTGCTGCTAGGGAGTTCATCCTCTGCTGGGAACTCAATTTCAACTTCTGAATCGGTTCGAGCGTAACTCCCTGGTTTGTTCTGTCGTGAGTGGGCATTGTGCAACGGCCTCACAGAGACAAAGGCGGGGCGAAGAAGAGACGACGAGGCAATCCTCTGTCGAGCTCCCTGTCTCAGAGTGGTGGAAAACATGGCTAGCCTTGAGGCCATTGTTGTGCAGTCAATTCTGAATCTGCCGTGATTCTAGAGATAGTACTGGTGTTGAAGAAGAGAAAGATGGTATTTCAACCCAGAAGACGTGGGGAGTTGAAGGGCCAGTGAGTGGGGTGTTGCAGATCAAAGATTAATTGATCGACGTGAGAGATACAGCAATAAAGGAAGCAGTAAGTATGGTTGGTGGCGAGGAACACAAAAAAGGGTATTCCAATTCCTTTAGGACAAGGCAAATCAATACCTTACTTGATCTTGTCAACGCAGTGTTCTACTGGAGGCCACGGTAGAAATTTTCCAACGAACGCCAGACTACAGGACAGCAGAAGGCACAAAAAGAATTGCCCTAGGAGAAGAATTAGACATAATATATATGGTAAATGGCTGCCTGGCCACGATATGAAAGATCCATGCCATGTTCCGCAAAATGCCCCACGATAGTCTCAACAGCTTCACCCCTCCAGCTCTCAACGAACACCCCTTCAAGCAGATCTGCCGGGTAAGTGGGGCAGAAGGTGGGGCGGGTGGTGGGGACACGGCTGGCTATCCGAGCTCGGAGACAGTCAAAGTGCTTGTATGGTCACGTCGTGGGAAAAAAGACCGCTGGTCATAGCAAACAAATTACTACAGCCAGACCTGGGGTGTTTTTCTCCCCCACATAACGGTCTGGACTTTTTAGGCATTCTCTAAATGTTAAAGAATTTTAGTAGTATTAGGACTAATCCATCTTAAGCTAAGACTTAACGCGCATTAGTGGCTTAGGAACTTTGCTCAGTGCCGTGATAGGTACTAATGGAAGACGGGCTAGTAAGTGGTCGAGGACTGGAACTGTAATAAGAGTTTTCAGTCGGACAGATATATAATAAATTATAGTATATTCAAGACTTAGGCTTGTTAAAGTGGACGGTTAACAAGCATCCTTAATATTACAACGAGTATCCTAAAGAGTGGCTCGCATGTGGCTGTGTAGTTTCTAAAGCATGAAAACTATAGACTGTATAATATAACATATAACGAATATATTTTGTATTCATATACTTAGTATAAACATATTATATATTCAATTAAACTAAATTAAATATATTATTACAATAAGTAATATAACTTAATATTTATAATACTTATATTTATAATAACCTTTTTAAGGGATAATTCTTTGTAACTTATTTAATTATATGAACTAATTATAAATATTAGATTTAGCTTTATTATATTAAAATATAAATTTTATAAGTTTTAATAAAATCCTTATTATTTAATTATATAATTAAAGTATTAACTAAACAATTATAAATAGTTTTTAATTTTATAATTAAACAATAAATATAATATTTAATACCTATATTTTTAATATATTTATTATTAAATTATTTAATAAGATATAATAATAAAAGTAAAACTAATTCTACCTTAAGAATATACTAATTATAAAATAAAATTAATATTATAAATTATTAATTAACTTTAAACCTTAATATACTATTATATTAAAAGCTTTAATTATATTATTAAAATTAAAATTTTAGTAATTAATGTAACTAAACCTAAACCTATTTATACTTTTTATATAATATATTTATTATAATACTAAAAGAATACTAAAAATAAAGGTTTTTAAAAAGCTAGATCTTCTATAAGTACTTAAGGCCTTAAGATTACTTATACCTTATAAATAAATAAATTCTCTTTTACTAATTATACTTAATATTATAATTAAACGAGTCACAAAGACTTGTCCCCTAAGAGGGCTAAATAATTATATATATTATTCTTGTTAGTTATTTAAAGTCTAGTTTTTTGTTAAGTTTTTATATATATAATTTATTCTTTTTAAATATTATAATTATATATAATATTATAATTATTTATATATAAAATTATATACATACAATAATCTTATAAAATTATATAATTAATAACTATAATATTTTAATAGTTAAATAACTAATTAAAGTACTTAATTAAATTAAATTAAATTATTGATTATATTCAAAGAAAAAAACTATAATTTAAGTTATAGTATAAATAAAACATAAAATAAAACTAAATTTGTTTATTATACTTAATTAATATAATTAAATGAGTTATAAAGACTTATTCTTTAAGAGTATTCTTTTAATGTTCTTTTACTAATATATTATATATTTTTAAATATATTTTTATATGTTTATTTATACTATTCTATTAATTATTTTATTTTATTTTATTAGATAAAAAAATTTTAATTTTTAATTTTTAATTTATTATAACTTTTGTATTTTTATTTATTTATTTAAATATTTATAATAATTTTAAACCCTTTTAAAGAATAAGTTTTTACAACTTATTTAATTATATTAATTAACTATACTAAATAAAGTTAATTTTATTATATTAAAATCTAGATTTTATATATTTTAATAAAAATATATATTATTTAGTAATATAATTAAAATATTAATTAAATAATTATATATATTATTATTATTTTAAATTATTTAAACTTTAATTATTTTAATTTATTTTATTTAAATTATTTAACTTTTTAGACTTTATAACTAAGTATAGGTTTTTTTCTTATATTATTTTTTATTGATAATATAATTTAAATTACTTACACAATTAATTTCTTTTTAATCCTAGCTATCTCTTACGATTTTCTATTTAGCCTTGTTTTTAGTTTTAATAGAATTTGCATTTCTAAGTACAGTTAGCAACTCGATTTGGGTTTAGGTGCTTTAGTTGTTTAATTGGCTACTGAGATGTTGTGGTTATTAATGATATGTTTTTCATAGGATTATTATATATATGTAAATAATTATAATAATTTTAATTATACTTTCTTTATATTATTATTAAAAAAAATTAATAAATTAAATTTAAAACTATTTTTTTCTATAATTAAAATATTTATACTCTATTAATAGAATTAGTCTTTTCATTTAATAGTTAATTATAAAGTTATAAACAATTAAATAAACACATAATTTAACTTATTTATTATTTAACTGTAATAATTGTAGAAAAAATAAACATCTTTAATAATAATTTTAATTTTTAATTTAATTTTTAATATATAATAAGGTTTCTTTAGTTAGGTAAATATACAATAGGTTACTCTATTTTCAAGACTTAAACTTACTAAAAGCAACTGATTATAAAATAAACAGCGTATAATAAAAAAGCAATAAAATAATATTATATATATATATACAGTATATACATTAAGTTTTCTTTATTATAATTCTTTTTCTTTTTCAATATATTACCCTAATATACTAGTATAATATTATACCTTGCTATGTTACTTATAATTATTTTAAGTTATTCTATATCTCTGTTTAGTATTACCTTATGAATTAATGCTTTTGACCTAAGGCTTTCTTTTGCTATTCTTTTATCTATATAAATCTTTCCTAAGTCTATAGTCAAACAACGAATATAATATCTAGCGCTTGTATCTTTAGTATATGTATCATTAGATTACCCAATAAAACATAATACCAACAATCAAAACAATCCTACTTTAAGAATATATTAGCTACAAAACAAGATCAATACCATAAACTATTAACTAATTCTAAACCTTAATATATATTTTAGAGTTTTTATTATATTAAAAATTTCAATTATATTATTAGAAGAACTTAAGCTTAATTATAAAATTTAAAAAAGATTAGTATATATAAAAACTATAATTTAAGTTTAAATAATTAAAAGTAATAATATATATATATAATTATACAATTAAGATTTTAGTTATATAATTAATTAATAAATATTTTATTAAAATACATAAGATTAAAATCTTAATAAAATAACATTAAATTTATTTATTATAATTAATTAATATAATTAAACAAGTTATAAAAACTAATTTTTTAAAAAGATTTATTTTATTTATAACTTCTTTTTTAACTTATATTTAGTAATTTTCATATGCTTTATTTTCTTCCTTTTTTCTTTTTAATAAGTAAATATTATAAACATATTTTCATTTTATTTTTTTATTACACCTTCTTATACAATTTTTATACAGAGTATTGCTAATCGTGCTATATTTTATAAACCTTTTCCGTTTTAGCCTAGCGTAACATACGAAGCTCTTGATCCCCAGTTGCAGCGGGGCTCGCATTTAACCACTATGTTTACAGCACGTTTCATTGCTATAGGCTAATTGAATGACCTATAAAAGCAACCATAGCCACTATAACTATATAATAGCTATTTCAATCGATTAGCTATTTCAATCAATGAGCTATTTTAATCAATCTGCTATTTTAACCAGCTATTTAAATGACCTATTTAAATAAGCTATTTGCGCTGTAGTTAGCTGTTGTATATAATTATATAATTATAGTGGCGATGGTTGCTGTTATAGAGTATTTAATTAGCCTATAGCGATTAAATGCGCTATAAATATAGTGGTCAAATGCAAGCCCGCTGTAACTGGGGTCTAGGGGCCGGAGCTAAATCACTAGCTATAACGCTACTCCAATTAAAGCTAGTTACGGCCAGATTAGCAATACGTTATAGCCCGAATAGCAATACTCTAAAACTAAACCTATGTATTATAATTAAATAATATAATTAAACAAGTTATAAAGACTTGTCCCCTGAGGGGGATATTAAACCTTATAAGTATTAAAAAATAATTATAAGACTTAATAGTTATATACTAAGATTTTATCTTCTTATATAACTATAATTAAGTATTTAGTTTTATATTCTTTAATAAACAATAATATCTTTAGGATTAAAATAATAATTTTATATTATTATTAATTAATTTTATTATCTTAACCTTAATAAAGTTTATTATCTATTATTTTTTATTCTTATTAAACCGTTTTATTATATATTTAATAGTATATAGTTAATTATATTATACTATTTAAAATGTTTTATTCAGCTTTTATAATTAGTTTTAGTTTCTTATTTAATTCATTTATTTTTATTTATTTTAAGCTTTATTAATAAAAAAGCCTTTTTTATTACATTAACAATAACACTAAAATATATATTTAAATACTTTTTATTGTTTTTTTTAAAACATAATTTTATTTAAATATTTTCTTTTTAGTTTATTAAATGTTATAACCTTTATATTAGTATTATACAATAATAAAAGTCATATTAAATTACTAATATAATTAATCTTACTTTATCTTTTTTATTAATCTAGGCTTTTTTATTAACTTAATCCTTTAAAAGTTAGCTTTATTAAAAGCCTACTAGACTATTACTTTTAATACTTAATAGTTTTCTTTTGGCCTTAATTATTATTAAAATAAACTAGTCAATGCCCTATTGATTAGGTCTTAACAATAAGAAATAATAAGACTATTATTTTTATTAGTTTCCAGGCTATTCTAGCCTATTCTAGCAGGTTCTAATAATAGATAATAATACTAGTATTTTTATTATTCTATAAGCCATTCTAGCCTTTTCTTTTACTTTCTATACCTTACTTATTTTACCTATATATAATATATAAATTCCTATTTTTTAGTTAATTCATAAATTAAATATAATATCTTATCTTAATCTATTTTATAGCCTTAGTAATTAACTAATTCTATACGCCTAACCTTATTAAGAATTAACTTATTAAAATACTTATTCTCTTTTAAGCTTTTTAAAAAACCAATTCAGTCTTTTAAATTAAACTAAATCACTTATATAAGCTATTACTAGGCGTATTACTTATTAGTATAAGGAATTTTATACCTAAAAGATAACTTTCTTTTTAGTAGATTATAAACCTATAATTTATTAAGTAAATTTCCTAGCCAAGCAATTTATAGAATACTAAAACTAAAAAAAAAACTATAAACTAATTTAAGATCTTTTTAATTAAAGAAAATAATAATAATAAACCTAAAAATAATAATAAGTTCTTATCCTATACTTAGAAAATATATTAAACCTAATTTTAGTTTATTATTATAAAAATAAAATCTATTTAAATAATATTTTATAGTTTTTAATGTTATAATTAAATCGTGGATATAGCATCTAGTGCTTGTGTTTTTAGTATATTTATTATTAGATTATTTAATAAGATATAGTAACGATAATAAGAATAATCCCGCCTTGAGGATACACTGGTTATAAAATAAAATTAATACTATAAGCTATTAGCTAACTCTAGACCTTAGTGTGTCTTATTATATTAAAAGCTTTAATTATATTATTAAGATTCAAGTTTAAATAGTTAATTTAACTAAATCTAAACCTATTTATACTTTTTATATAATATATTTATTATAATAATAAATAATAAATTAAAAAATAAAGGTTTTTAGAAAGCTAGATTTTCTATAAGTATTTAAGGCCTTAAGATTAGTTATAAATAAATAGATTCTTTTCTTTTATACTTAATATTACAGTTGTTTATATATAAATCACAATATACAATCAATAACTATAACTCTTATCTAAGCTATTAGAGTCGTAAATACTAATTAAAAAGTATTTTATCCTTATTATTTTATGAACCTAATGTATTAATTGCTTGACATGAACAGGGAAATATAAAATAAATTGATACTTACTCTTAGTAGCTAAGTAGGTAACTAAAGTACCTGGCTGACCTAAATCGAGTTGCTGATTGTATTATATATAATAGGATGACTTAGGTAAAAAAGCTAAATGTAAATTCTGTTAAGATTAAGAATAAGATTAAATAATGTAACGACCCGACCCTGCACTTATATCATTCATAAAACTGGACCTATTTTTAATAATACTTGTACAAGCTATTGACTAGAATATAACTACAGTAAAACCCCAGATAATATAGCTAATCATAATCAGCTTAAACGAGATTAACTTAAGTATATTTAATGGCTTAAACAAGATCAATTCAAGTATACATAATAGCTTGAACAGGATCGACTCGATCTATTATAATTACTAGATTATTAGTTTATTCCTATTAGAATAAAACCTTACATTTATTTAGATTATAATAAACCTAATTACTATATATACTAGTTTATATTTTTTTCTTATATATCTAGTTAGTCGTTAATAATATTATTTATTATTAGTACTTAATACTAGAACTGTAATATTTTATCTTATTTACTTAAATATTGCCCTGATCTATTGCTAATATTAACCACAATCTAGGTTATCCTTGTTAGGAAACGCCCGGAACGTCACAAATAAGAAATAGGAGAGAATAGTTAGAATTAAAAAAAGATTAATTTTTTAGGTAATTTAAATTATATTATAAATAAGAAATAAGATAAAAAGAAAAAGCTTAAGTTTAATTATGAAGTTTAAAAGAAATTGGATAATTTAAATAAAGATTTATAAAAATAAAAATAATTAAGTTTTAAATAATTAAAAATAATAATATATATAATTACTTAGTTAATGTTTTAATTATATAATTAAATAATAGGTATTTTATTAAAATATATAAGATCTAGATCTTAATAAGATAAGGCTAAACTTATTTATTATACTTAACTGATATAATTAAACAAGTCACAAAGACCCGTCCCCTAAGAGGGAAAATAATATTTTAAAAGTAAAAATAATTATTAATTAGTCTACTAAATTACTTAATAATATTAGCTTAAATCTAATTATTAATTTAATGACTAAACCTATTATTATTAATAAATAATCTAATTTAATAAACACCCTAGTAATTCTTAATTTACTAATTATATTAAAAAACACCCTTTTAAATAAAGGTTTTATTAAAAAAAACTTTAAAAAAGATTTACAAATTTCTAAAATCCTATAAACTAATAAAACTAAAAAGAATTATAATAAATAAAAATATATTTTATTTATTTAACTAATAGTAATAGAATATAATATTTTATTATAAACTCTAATATTATTAATAATTTAATTAATTTAATTTAAATCTTATTACTAATATTAATTAAACATAATATAATAATTATTTTAGTAGTTTTAATAGTTTAATTAAATAGCTTAAAAAAACTTATTTTATATTAAAACAATAAACCCTTATTTTATTAAACTATGAGAAAAGTCTTTGTATAAAAAATTCTATATACTTTTTTATTTAAATTATAAAAATATTTTATTTAAGTTTAATATTTATTTTAATAGTCTATTAACTAGACTATTAATAGTAAATGTTAATATAAATATTAAAGACTAAATTAACTAATAGCTTATAATAGTTAAAAAAACCCTTTTTAATTAAATAAAATAAATCTATGAGACTTTTAAAAGTCTATTTGTTATAAAATAAACTAAAAAAACAAATTAACTTTTAATTCTTTATAATTAATAATTTAAAAGAAACTAAAAATCCAGTTATATTAGGTTATTAAGCTAGCTATAAAGGTATTAAATTAAAATGTTTATTTCATTCTTTTAAAAATAATAATAAAGGAAGTAAAAGAAATAAACGAAATAAAAAGAACAAAAATAGTAAAAAAAAACTTAAAATCAGAAACAAAAGAAACCTTTTTTTCTTACTTAACCTTTAATTTAACTAATATTACAGAAACTAATAATTCTAGTTTATTAGACTCTTTAAATATTAAAACATTTCTAGCTTATATAAACCAATCTAAGCCTAATAAAACTAAAGCTAATATTCCTTTTTTTTAAAAAAAAAACCTATTGTATAATACAAGATTTTTTTATATATATAATTAACTAAAAATTAAATTTTAAACTATACCTTTAATAATAAATTAAGTATAATTAAAATCAATAATAGGCCTATTTTCTGTTTAAAAATAAGTATAATTAGTTTTAAATCCTAGTATAATAACTTAATACCTATACAAAATAAAACTCTAAAATACCCTATATTACCTGAAATTTAATACTAATTTATTTACTAAACTAAAATAGTATAAAACAAAAGACTATATTAGCATTAATATACCAAAAATAAACAAAAGTAATATAATTATATTATTTAATTTCTAGAAATATAGTTTTTTTTAACCTTAAAAGGGAAAAGAAAACCTTTGTTTTTTTAAACCTAGCCCCTATAGCTCATAACTTTGTAAAGGTTAGAATCCCGGCTCTTAGCCAATCAGAGGCTAAAAAATAACAGGAATTTCTTAATTAGGAAATTCAAATAGCCCTTATTAAGAAAAAGCTAATCTTAAAAACCTAAAGCTTTTAAATAAAAAAGTCTTAAAACCCTTAATTTCCTAATAAATTCAGAGCCTAGAAACCTAAATACACTATTAAAATTAGTTTATTTATAATACTAAAGACTAGGCTATATTAGCCTTAGTTTACTAAAAAAAAACAATAACTAATAGTATACCCAATTTTAATTCTATTAAAAAAGATTTTTATTATTTAATTTATTATTAAAAAAAGCAATTAAAATATTAAAGAACTAGCCTATTCTAGACCTATCTTTTATACTAAATACCTTAATGCAATGTTCCGGGTGTTTCTTAATAAGAATAACCTAGATTGTAGTTTAATATTAGCAATGGATTAGGGCAAGGGTAAGTAATAGGTTTTAATATATTATAATTTAAATATTAGAATATTAATAGTAAATAATTATATTAGTAACTAATTAAATATATAAAAAAATAAACTAGGATATATAGTAATTATTTCTATTATAAGTTAAATAAATATATAGTTTTATTTTAATAGGAATAAATTGATGATTTAATAGTTATAATAAAGTTAATTTTGTTTAAGTTATTAAGTATATTTAAATTGATTTTATTTAAGCTAATTATAATTAGTTATACTGTCTAGGGTTTTATTATAGTTTTGTTTTTTTATGTTTTATAATATTAAAATAAGTAATAAAAATAATTAATTCTATTTAAAAGAAAATAAATGTTTGAAATCTTATAACATTTATTATCTTAATTAGTTTTTTTTTTTTTATATTATTAGTAAATAAAAATATATTATTATAAAATAGGATTTTATTATTGTAATAGTTACATTATAGAAAATTAATAAATAAAAAAAGTTATTATATATTAAAATAGTATAGTTATATATAAAGCAAATACTTTTAATAAGTTGAAAAAAGAAATAATATTATAAGATAGAGTTTATTTTTAGTGTTTTTTTTTAGTTAATGCTATGGTTAATTTATTAGTTAGACGTAATTAGTAATTGTTTTTTATTAATCCTTTAAGCCTAGATTTTAGTAGAATTATTATAAAATTATCTAAGAGTAAGTTAAGGTTTAATAGGCTTTTAAGTGTTTTTGTTTTGTTTTTGTATAATATTTTTATTTTATTAGATATTAGTATTTATTGTTTTTATAATATATAGCTAAAGTTAATTTAATTTTATAATTCTTTTAATTAAAAGTATTTTTATAGGATTATAAATGTTTTCTTTAGTATTGTTTTTTAATTTATTTTCATATATATATATTTATGGATTAATATAAGTTATAGTTTTATTGCTTAGTATAGGTTTTTTATTTTATTTATTTTAATTATAGTTTTATTTATAATTATTTTATTTTTTAAGTATTTTACATATTTTTAGGTTATAATTAAAGTTAGTATATATAAAGTTTAAATCTATTAATTTTAATGTATTGGTTTTATATCTAATTTATATTAATAACAATAGTTTTATTTAATTAATTAATTTAAAATTAATACAATAATATCCACCCTTAAGGGACAGGTCTTTATGACTCCTTTCATTATATTAGTTAATGATAATAAATAGGTTTAGCCTTATCTTATTATAATCTAGTTTTTATATATTCTAATAAAATACCTATTATTTAATTATATAATTAAGGTATTAATTCAATAATTATATATATTATTACCTTTTGCTATTTAAAATGTAATTACCTTTCTTTTAAAATATTATTTAATTCTTTTTAAAGTGTTATAACTAAACTTAAGCCTTTTTTTTATTTATAATATAATTTATATTATTTAAAAACTTTTTTTAGCTAATTGTTATTACTTTTTGCTTAGCTTTATTTTTAGCCCTAATAAAATTTACATTTAATTCTTTTATTTAAGTCATTTTATTATACAGTCAGTAGCTCAATTTAGATTAATTAGGTACTTTAGTTACTTACTTAACTACTAAGATAATAAGGATAAAATACTTTTTAATTAGTATTTATAATTCTAATAGCTTAAATAAGAGTTATGGTTATTAATCATATATTATGATTTATATATAAGTAAGCAAATGTAATATTAACTGTATAGAAAGGAATCTATTTATTTATAAGCGGTCTTAAGGCCTTAAGTACTCGTAGAAGATCTAGCTTTCTAAAACCTTTATCTTTTAGTTTAGTTTATTATTTATTATTATAGTAAATATATTATATAAAAAGTATAAATAAGTTTAGGTTTAATTAGATTAATTACTTAAATTTCAATTTTAATTATATAATTAAAACTTTTAATATAATAGTTTAATAACTTAATTATTATTTAAAGAGTATTGCTATTCGGGCTATAATATATTCCTATTCGGGCTATAATTAACTCAAATTAGCCTAGCGCTTTGACTATTGCTTTAATTCCTGCACCAAGGCTATAGTTACAGTAAGGCTTATATTTAAGTACTATAATTATAGTGTATTTTATTATTATAAATTAATTAAATATACTATAATAATGATAGCTAATTATAATACTTAGGCGTATTAATTAATTATAATAGGTAATTAAAATAATTAATTAAAATAGCTAAGATAAATCTAGTTAATATAAATAACTAATTAAATTAGTTAATAACGTAATCCACAAGCGAGCGGACCACACAAGCGAGCGGACCATCTATAAAACACATATAAAACACTGTTTTTAACCCCCTTGTAAAAACTATCAGTTTTTAATAAAATTTAATAAAATTATATATATAAATAGATTATTATATAATAATAAGATAGTATTTTTCTTAAACTTTTTATAATTTTATTTAATATGTTATTTTAAATTTAAAATTATAAAATATCTTATATAAAAAACTTATAATAACTTTTTAAATAAAATTATATAAAATATAAAAAAGTTTTTATTTTAATATTATATATTAATAAATATATATATAAAATTTTATTAATTTTTATCAAAAGCTTAATGTTTTAGCAGGGGGTTAAATATAATATAAAAAGCAATTATACAAGGTGGTCCGCTCGCTTGTGTGGTCCGCTCGCTTGTGGATTACGTTATAAAGAGTTAATATAAATAATTATTATATATAGTTATAGTAACTATTATAATTATTATAAAGTATTTAATTAAGCTATAGTAATTAAATATATTATAATTATTATAGTTGAATATAAGCCCTGCCATAACTAGGGTTTAAGAGTCTAGTACTACACTAAGTTAAAAGTGAAAAGGTTTTAGAAAATATAGCCCGAATAGTAATATATTATGGCCCGAATAGTAATACTCTATTTAAGAGGTATACTAAGGTCTAGAGTTAACCAATAGCTTATAGTATTAATTTTATTATATAATTAGTATATCCTTAAAGCAGGATTATTTTTATTATTATTATAATATTTTATTAAACTATTTAATAATAAATATATTAAAAACATAAGCACTAGATGTTATGTTTATTATTTAATTATAAAATTCAAAACTAAATATAATAATATAAATATTTTTAATAATTTAATGAATTTATTTAGCTTATTTATGAGTTTATATGTAATAAATTACGTTAAGTTTATAGTTAATATTTAGTTATTTAATTAACTTTTATTAAAATTTAAATATAAAAACAATTTTTTAATAAAAAAATATAATTATATATAAAACAATATATAAAAATCGTTTTATATTTATAATTTTAAAGTATAGTAAAAAGTAAGTTTTATTTTATAAGTTTATTAATAATTATACACTTACTATTATATTTACTATTAACTTTTTATAAAATTTTATATTTTATGTTTCTTTTTAATTAGGGTTTTTACTTTGGTTTTAATAAAGCTAGTTAATATTTTAATTAATAAAAGAATTATTATTTTATAATTAAGAATATTTTAAAATTATATTAGATTTATTAAAGTTTATTCAATTATAAGAAATAAGTTTTTATACTTTTAGATTTTACTAAAAAGATAATTAGTTTTTATATTTAAATAATAAAATTATATATTATATGTTTATTTTCTCTTAAACCAGAATTTCAAATACTTTAAAATTATAGAATGTTATAGTTATACCTGTTTCTTTAATTTATATACATATTTAAGACTTATTATAATACCACATGGGTTCTACTTTTTAATTTCTTATTTTCTTTTGCATTTAGATTATAAGTAAAAGTCTTTTTATTAATTTTAGAGCCGTCCATAATAATAACATAATGTTTATAAATTAAAATGCTTTAAAACTTATACTAAACTAAAAAAAAAAAAAAAAAGAACTAAAAGAACATATACAGTATAAGAGTCGTTTAACCTTAAACAAGATTATAACTAACATTCTGTTTTTCATCCTTTAAAACAAAAACAAACTACAATATAAATATTCATTAAATAAGTTTAATTATAATAGATCTTTAATTACTTTTAGTTTATTTATATTATATAATGAATTAGAATATATAACAATATACTAAAAAGAATAATATGTTTATATTTAGTACTTTAAAATTAAATTCATATAATATAATAATATTATAAAAGAAATATAAAAAAGCATACTTTAACATATATAAATAAAAGCTGTTATTATTTTATATGTAAAAGAAGAATTATAATATATATGCATAAATGCTATATACTTAATTTGTAAATAATATATATTAAAAGAAACTATTCTTTTATATACGAAAACATAAAAAGTCTTGTATTTATTTAATATATTCAATTAAATATACTATAGTAAAATAACTTATATTAATATATAATTTAATATTATATGTGAATTAACAGATGATACTTATTTATACAATTCTATAATTAGTACAATTTAATAGTATAATCTTTAATTTTATAGTTAAAAAGTAAATATAGTATTTATTACTTATATTTTAATACATTTATTATTAAATAATCTAATAATATATAATAATAATAATTCTAATAATAGTCCTACCTTAAGAATATATTATTTAAACCTTAGTTTAAATAATTAATCTTATTAAACTTAAATCTATTGATATTTTTTATATAATACATTTAATATAATAATAAATAATAAACTAAAAAATAAGGTTTTTTTTTCAAAAAGCTAGATCTTCCGCGAGTACTTAAAGCCTTAAGATCGCTTTCCACTAATCACACTCGACATCATAGTAACTCACTCGTACACACAGTCACGTACACGCAACGATCCCACAAATCACAACACACAATCAACAACCACGACTATTATTTGAGAACAAGACAACTCGGGCAAAAGAGCCGAACACAAATTCTACCGAGGCCAATAACATGGCCAAGTAAAAAGTAGCAAAGAATAACTAGGATTAAAAAGCGATTAATTATTTAATTAAATAATAATTTTGTTTATTAAAATAAACAAGACCCAGACCCCAACGAAATAAAACTAAACCTAGTTATTATAATTAACTAATATAATTAAACAAATCATAAAGATTTTCCCTTTAAAAAAGTTTTATTATTTAATAATAAATAATTTAAAAAAAAACAATTAGAAAAGAATAATCCTACTTTAAAATGTGAGAATTATAAAATAAGATTAATATTATTAACTATTAACTAACTCTAGACATTAGATATTAATATAGTTTTAAATCCCTTTTAAGAGATAAGTCTTTATGACTTATTTAATTATATTAATTACCTATCACCCTTAGGGGACAGGTCTTTGTGACTCGTTTAATTGTATTAGTTAAGTGATTGTATGCAGTACTGCTTTTAATTATCTGGAACCTAATTAACTTTTTTCCCCTTGTTTACACAATTAACTTCCCTTTAAATATTATAATTATATACCCGATTTTCTTTACTTATATTCCTTTTAGCTATATCTATTACCTAATCTAACTAATTAATTTATTTTTTGGTTTCTTTTTGTTTTAGTAATCTCTTATTTAGTTTTTAGTTTAGTTATTATAGAGCTTAGATTTAGATTCTCTTTTTAAGCTATCTTATTATATATGGCCTTTTTTAGGTTTAGTTAATAATTAAATTTAAGTTAGTTAAATGCTCTACTTATTTACTTAATTACTAAGATATTATAGTTATTGATTATATATGTGATTTATAGGATCGTTGTGTACGCGACTGTATATATGATTTACTGTGATAGATAACCATAATATCAAGCGTATAGAAAAGAATTTATTTATTTATAAAATATAAGCAATCTCAAGGCTTTAAGTATTTATAAAAGATCTAGCTTTTTAAAAAAAACCTTTATCTTTTAGTTTATTTATTATTATAGTAAATATATTATATAAAAAGTATAAATAAGTTTAGGTTTAATTAGATTATTTGTTTAAATTTTAATTTTAATAAAATAAGTAAAATCTTTAGTGTAATAGTATATTAAGATCTAGAATTAGTTAATAACTTATAAGTATTAAGTTTATTTTATAATTAATATATTCTTAAAGTAGGATTATTATTATTATTATTAAATTTTATTAAATGATTTAGTAATAAATATATTAAAAGTATAAGTATTATATATTATATTTATTGTTCAATTATAAAATTAACAACTATATATAGTTTTAAACTATTATATTAAAAGCTTTACTTATATTATGTTAATTAAAATTTAAATAATTAATTTAATTGATATTAAATATATTTATACCTTTACATAATATAATTAATATAATAATATATAGACTATGAAATAAAGGTTTTTTTTTAAAAGAAACTAGCTTTTTTATAAATACTTAAAATCTTAAGATTACTTATAAATACATAGGCGTTTTCTTATACACTCTATATTATAGTTACTTGTAATAGCAAATTATAGACATAATCGCGTATACCCAACGATCTTATAAAACACGCACTTATAACACACAATTAATAACTACAACTATTGTCTAAGCTGACCTAAATCCAGTTCCCGAATGTGCTTAGAAAAGGGAATGAGATAACACGGGTAAAAGAGCTAAACGTAAATTCTATTAAAGCTAAAAACAAAATTAAGTAGAAAGTAATAAAAGATAATAATAATTAAAGATAACTTAATTATTTACGTAATCTAAATAATATTATAAAATAAATCTAAGTTTAATTATATAATTAAATAAAATAGAATTAAAGCTATTTATAATAATTAATTAGTATAATTGAATGACTTATAAAGTCTTGTCCCCTAAGGGAGGGAATTAATTGTATAATAAACTAAAATTATTATAAAACTTAAAAAATTATAAATGTAATAATCTTAGTATAAGGAAATACAAGAATGAAAAAAAAACTATTTAATAGACTAGGCTTTACTATGTAAATAATATACTAAAAGAATACTTATGTTATTATAAGTTTTACTAATAGAAAAAGCTCAAACAAATATAACAATCCCTTGTTTATACTATAAATAAAAAAGAATAATGCCCCCTTAAGGGCCGGGTCTTCGTCGTTTATGTAATTGTATTAGTTAATTATAATAAACAGGTTTAGACGTACCAAAAACACAGGCACCAGATGCCATGTTCACTGTTCAACCACAAAATTAAAAAACTACATAAACAGGTTTAGCCTTATCTTATTAAAATATAAATCTTATATATTATAATAATATAGTTATTATTTAAGTATATAATTAAAGTATTAATTAAATAATTATATATATTATTACCCCTCTTAGAGAATAAGTCTTTTTAACCCATTGCATTGTATTAATTAATTATAACAGGTAGGTTTAGTCTTACCTTAACATCTATATCTTATATATTTTAATAAAACATTTATTACTTAATTATATTAATTAATTATAATAAATAGGTTTGACCTTATCTTATTAAGGTCTAGACTTTATATGTTTTAATAAAATACTTTTTATCTAATTATATAATTAAAATATTAATTAAATAATTATCTATATTATTACTTTTAATTATTTAAATTATTTAGTTTTTTTAAACCTCATAATTAAATATAAGCTTTTTTATTTTTATTTTTATTCATAATATCATTTAAACTACTTAACGAATTAAGTTTTTTTTTAATTTTAATTGTTTTTTATTATTTATTATTTAATTTAATTTTTAACTTTAATAGATTAAATAAGAGTTATGGTTATTAATTGTATGTTTGTATAGGGTTATTATATGTATATAACTATATATATAAGTAATTTACTATTATAGGTAATTACTATATTAAGTATAATTAAGATAAGAAATTTATTTATTTTATAAGTAATCTTAAGGCCTTAAATACTTATAAACGATTGTTGTTTTAAAAATTCTTATTTTTTTTAGTTAAATTAAATTAATTGTTTAAATTTTAATTTTAATAATATAATTAAAGTTTTTAATATAATAATATAATTATTTTATTATTAAAAGATTAAAACATATAATAAGGTTTAGATTTAGTTAATAGCTTATAATATGAATTTTATTTTATAACTAATATATTTTTAAAATAAAATAATTTTTATTAGTATTATTATTATACTTTATTAAATAATTTAATAATAAATATATTAAAAATACAGGGATTAAATAATATATTTGTTGTTTAAGTATAAAATTAAAGGATTACATATAATTAAAATAGTAGCCAAGCGATTATAGATATCATTACTTATAATTATTTAAAACTTAACTAGTTTCTTTTTATAAGTTTTTATTTATATAATTATAGCTCTTAATATAATAATATACTAAGATCTAGAATTAGCTAATCGCTTATAATATTAACTTTATTTTATAACAAGTATATTCTTAAAATAAAATCATTTCTATTATTATTATTATATTTTATTAAATAATTTAATAATAAAGAATACTAAACATATAATAATTAACTAGTATAGTTGTTATGTAATTATAAAATTTAAAAAGAAACTTTTATATAATTCCTTTAAGTTTATAATTAAATAATAAATATAATATCTAGTATTTATACTTTTAATATATTTATTATTAAATTATTTAATAAAATATAATAAAACTAATAAAAATAATCTTATTTTAAGAATATACTAGTTATAAAGTTAGATTAATACTATAAGCTTATAGCTAACTCTAAACCTTAATATGTTTCTTAAACAATGACTGAGTCATTGAGTTAGTATACTAAAAGCTTTAATTATATTATTAAAGTTGAAGTTTAAGTCATTAATCTAATTAAACCTAAAGTTATTTATACTTTTTATTTCATATATTTACTATAATTATAAATAATAATCTAATCTTTAATAAATACGCAAAGCCTTAAGATTATTTATATTTTTCTATTAATTATACTTAATATTATAATTACTTCTATATATAATAATCTTATAAAAACATATAATTAATAACTATACCTCTTACTTAAGTTATTGGAATTATTAGTACTAATTAAAAAAATCTTTTAGTTTTATTATCTTACTAATAAACTAAATAATTAGAATATTTAACTAACCTGAAATAAGTTATTAATTATATAATTAAATAATAAATATTTTACTAAAATATATAAAATATAGATCTTAATAAGATAAAACTAAATTTATTTATTATAATTAATTAATATAATTACATAAGTTAAAAAGACTTGTCCCTTAAGGTGGTTTTAAAAATTATAATTATATAATTAATTTCCTTTATTTAAATTTTTTTGTTTAGGTATATCTATTATCTAACCTAATTAATTAATTTGTTTTTGGTTTTCTTTTATTTTAATAATTTTCTATTTAGCTTTTAATTTAAACATCATAGAGCTTAGATTTAGATTCTTTTTTAAGCTATCTTATCATATATAACCTTTTTCAGCTTTAGTCAGCAACTAGATATAGGTTCAGGTGCTTTAGTTACCTACTTACTTATTAAAAGTAAGTATTTATTTATTTTATATTTCCTTATTCTTGTTAAGCAATTAATATATTAAGTTTATAATACGATAAGAATAAAATATTTCTTAATTAATATTTGTGACTCTAATAACTCAGATGATAGTCATGGTTGTTAATTGTTTTATGGGATCGTTGCATGCACGCGGCTATGTGTACGATTTATCGTTATAGGCAACTGCGGTGTTAAGTGTACAGGAAGGACTTAATTTATTTATAAGGTATAAGTGATCTCGAGGCCTTGAGTACTCGCGGAAAATCTAGTTTTCTAAAAACCTTTGTTTTTTAATTAAGTTTATATATTATTATAATAAATAGATTATATAAAAAGTATAAAATGAATTTAAGTTTAATTAAATTAATTATAATAATATAATTAATGCATTTACTATAATAAGATATCTTAAAGTCTAGAGTTAGCTTATAGTATTAATCTTATTTTATAGCTTGTATATTCTTAAGATAGAATTATTTTTATAATTATTATTATACTTTATTAAATAATTTAATAATAAATATACTAAAAGCCCAGGTACTAGATGCTATATTTACTGTTTAATCATGAAATAAATAAAAAAACTATATATATTACTAGAAAAATAACTAAGATTATTTTTGTATAAGTTTTCTTTCTATTATATACTAAGTCTACTATTAATCTACTATTAGCTCTATACCTTAGGCTATAAGGCCTTTAAGAAAACTTTTAAAATACTATAAAAGAAAGCTTTAAATCCTTAATTAATACTATGACTATTACTTTTATATATTTTCCCTTTTTTTAGCCTTATTATATTACTATTAACTTCCTACGTAGAAGCTAACCTATGTTATTATTATCGACTACTATACCTTTTAAGCTTATAAGAGTATTTAAGTTAACTATACTATAATTACTGTAAGTATTTTATTATTATATTTTTATTATACAGTTTTTATTAAGTTTTTCTTAAACTATTATTTTTACTATTCTATTAAGGCTTTATAATTAATTTACTGTTATTTAAAAGGGATACAGGGATGAGATTAATTATAATTTCTATACGTTAATTAAGTTCTAATACTTACTTTTAATTTTAACAGATGATTAAAAATAATAATGATAAAACTAACAAATAAAAAATTAAATAGCGTTGCTATTATATTACTATATACTCATTAAATACTTATTCTTATAACATTTATTAGTTTATAGTTCTTTAATTCTTTTTTAAATTGCTTTATATTTATATTATTATTATTCTATTTTAACTTAACTTCTTATACTTTTATCATACACTTTAATTTTTAAACACCTTTTTTAAGACATTCTTTTTTATAAAATTAAACTTCAAAAATATACAAGAGTCTTACTATTATGTTTTCATACTAATATTAAGAATATCATAGATTTATATTGTTCTTAATAAAGCAAGTTTATAAAAATATTTATAATCTTATATAATTTTAAATACCCTATAATTAGTTTTTTATTACTTTGCTTTTAGTTTTAAGTTGTTTATTAATATAGAGATCGTTTGTTTAAGTTTAAATTATTTATTAATACATTTTTATTATAGTATTTTATATAAATCTTTTTATACGTTGCTAAGTTATTTTTCAATTGCTTTAAGGTTCTTATAAAGCTTTCTCAACTATAACTTATTTTATTTATTTATAATCCTAAAATAGTCTTAGGCTATTCTAAATCTCTTAGGTTTAAAGTTTTATAATCCTATTACTAAGGATTTTTATTGTAGATTACTATATTATATATACAATATTAATCGAGTTTTTTTAGAATTTTATTAATATGTTTTTAAAACATTATAAGTAGATTAATTAGGTTAAATAGTATTATCTACTATTTAAAGTGTTTATACTTATAATAAAATAATATTCTTTGTTTATAACTTTTATAAATGTATATTTGATAATAAATATTTTTACATTTATATACTAAAACAAACTTTTTTATTGTAAATTATTAATAATGTTATTAATAAATAACAATGCAATCCTATCTCTAATTACTATTCTACTAAACCTATAATAATTAATATATAGCTCTAGGTCTTTGTTTAGCCTTAATACAAAAAGAACATTAATATCTATAAGATTTATAAACTCCTTTCTAGTATACCCAACATACATTCTTAAAATACTTTTAACCTTTTATATAAAATTATAAATCCCGCTTAAAAGATAAGTCTTTATAACTTGTTTAATTATATTAGTTAATTATATAATTAAGATATTAATTAAATAATTAAATAACAAATATAATATTTAGTCTTTATAGTTTAATATATTTATTGTTATTAAATTATTTAATAACATATTACAATAATAATAAAAATCATAAAAATAATCTCGCTTTAAGAATACATTACTTATAAAATAAGATTAATATTATAAGCTATTAGCTAATTCTAGAACTTACTATACCTCTTAAACAATTATATTAAGAGCTTTAATTATATTATTCAAATTAAAGTATAAATAATTAATTTAGTTAAACTTAAGTTTATTTATATTTCTTTATATAATATATTTACTATAATAATAACTATATTCCTTCCCACTAATCATAAATCATAACATATAATGAATAACTATAACTCTTATTTAAGCTATCAGAGTCAAAAATAACAATTAAAGAATATTTTGTTCTTACTATTTCAATAACTAAATAAATAATTAAAGCACCTAACTAAGCTAAATTAAGTTATTAACTATACCCGGAAAAAGGAGTAAATTAACATAAACAAAAAAAGCTAAATATAAAATCTATTCAGGCTAAAAATAAAACTAAATAAAAAGATTATAAAAAATAATTAGGATTAAAAAAGATTAATTGTTTAAATAATTTAAATTATATAATAAATAAGAAATAAAATAAAAATAAAAAGCCTAAACTTAATTATAAGGTTTAAAAAGAAACTAAATAGTTTAAATAAAATACAATAAAAGTAATTAAATTCTAGATAATTAAAGATAATAATATATATAATTATTTAAATAATTAATTCTTTGTAGTTTTTATAATTTTTAATATTTTTATAGTTAGTTTTTTTTTAGTGTTAATAGAGTTTATATGTAGCTTTTTTTAGTTAAATTATTCTATTGTCTTTTCTAATTATAATTAATAACATAAGTTAGGTTAACCATGTACTTTAATTACTTATTTAACTCTTAAAATATTATAGTTATTCATTATATATTATAATTTACAGGATTATTATATACACACGATTATATGTATAATTCACTGTTATTAGTAACTATAATGATAAGTGTATAAGAAAGAATCTATTTATTTATAAGATATAAATAATCTTAAGGTTTTAAGCATTTGTAAAAAATCTAGCCTTTTAAACGCTTTTATTTCTAAGTTTATTATTTATTATTATAATAAATATATTATATAAAAAACATAAGTAAACTTAAGACTAATTAAGTGAATTATTTAAATATAAATTTTAATAATATAATTAATATTTTTAATATAAGAATTTAATAGTTTAATTATTAAAAAATTTTTAAAAATATGTTAAAGTTTAGAATTAGTTAGTAGTTTCTAGTATTAATTTTAGTTTATAATTAATATATTTTAAAGTAGAATTATTTTTAGTATTATTATTATAGTTAATAAAATAGTTTAATAATAAATATAATAAAAATATAAGAATTAAGTATTATATTTATTATTCAATTATAAAATAAAGATTATATAAAATTATAAATAAACCTTTATCTTAAAGTTTTCTTTAACTTAATAGTAATTCTATATATATAACTATTAGGTTTTATTAACTTTATTACTTGAATCATATTAAACAATTTTATATATCTACAATATAATAGTTTTAAATTAATACATAAATTACTTATTTTTTTATTTCATTTTATAAGATACTTTTAAAATCGCAGTAAACTTATAATTATTAGAATTTAATAAAAATACTTAGAAGTTATTTCTTTTAATTTAATATATATAAATTATACTTATTAAATTATAGTTTTTCTAAAATATAAGATTTAAGTAGGATCCTTAATATGTTAAAAACACCTTTTAAATTCTTATACTTTTATATAGTATTTTATTATATATTTATAGTTCTTTGTATTATAACTTATATTCTTAGTTTCATTTACTTTAAAAAGTAATTTTATATACATTAAATCTATTCTTATTTGAATATTTTTAATATACTTATTATTTACTCTTATTTTATTTATTAAATACTAATTTTTATTATTATAGTTTTCATAAGTATTTTATTTTATTCTTTAGTATTTTAAACTTTACTAATATTAAGACATATAGCAAGACTTTCATATTCCTTATTATATTATAAAAAACTAACTATAACTTATTTTACTTTTTTATTTTAAATATTCCTATATTTATAAAACTCTTTATATAAAATGCAATTAAATATTTTTTTCTTAAAAAGATCTTTATTTTAATTAGGTCTTTATAATAAGGGTATTTTAACTAAGTAAATATATAATAGGTAATTATATTTTCTAGATTTGAGTTTATTAAAAGTAAGCAATTATATAGTGAACACGACATTATAGAAAAGTAATAGGGTAAGATTATGTATATATACATATAGTATATATATTAAGTTTTTGTATTATAAGTATCTTTCTTTTTACAGTATATTTTTTTAATATACTAATATAATATTATACCTAGCTCTTTTATTTATTTTTATCTTAGGTTATTTTTTATTTTTTATTTAATATTATTCTATTAATTAAAGTTTTTTTTTACTTAAGGTTTCTTTTCTATTATTATTTTATTTATAATTTTTCCTTAAGTGACAGTTAGTAATTTTTGTATATTTTATTATATATTTGTTTTTATTAAATAAATACCATAGAAATACCTTTATTTTGCCTGTACTTCTCTTATAATACCTTTTTGTAAGCTCTTTATGTATGCTTATAAAGTCTATGCTTGTTAAAACTGAATTAACTAAAACATTGTAGATTATATATATTATATAGTTTATTTTTATAGTATTATAGAGAAAGAAAATAATGTTTTAGTTATTAAAAAACTAGTTAAATATTTTATAAGCCTATAGTAATTAATTATATATTTTCTAATACTATTAATACTTATTATAATCTAGTTTTTATTATTATTGTTTAGTATAATTCAAGATTTTATTATTATAATTATATATATTTTAATAAGCTTTATAATAAAAGGGTTTATAATAATAATAATAGTAAATTTAATTGTTTATTTTTGTAATCTATATGTTATATTGTTCTTAGTTTTTTTGTTAGCTATTTACCTGACTTTTACTTAATTTAATTAGTAGTATTATTTTATTTATAGAATCTTAGGTTCTTAGAACATTATTATTAAGGCCTATTAATCTTATGAATAGACTGTTTATAATTATTAAATACTTTTAATTATTTAATTTTTATATTTTTATTTAGCCTTCTTAGGGAATAAGTCTTTATGACTCGTTTAATTGTATTAGTTAATTATTATAAATAGGTTTAGCCTTATCTTATTAAGATCTAGATCTTATATATTCTAATAAAATATGTATTATTTAATTATATAATTAAAATATTAATTAAATAATTATATATATTATTATTTTTAATTATTTAAACTTTAAGTTTTTATTTATTTATATAATTCAATTCTTTTTAAATATTATAATTATATATTTGTTTGTTTTTTATTTATATTCTTTTTAAGTATATTTACTATTTAATTTAATTTAATTAATTTATTTTTAGTTTATTTATTATTATATAAAAAGTATAAATAGGTTTAGATTTAATTAAATTAATTATTTAAATTTTAAATTTAATTATATAATTATACATTTTAATATAATAGTTTACGAGGTATATTAAAGTCTAAGGTTAATGAATAATTCATAGTATTAATCTTATTTTATAGTTAATGTATTCTTAAAGTAAAATTATTCTTTTTCTATTATATTTTATTAAATAATTTAATAATAAATCTATAAAAAACAGAGGTATTATATACTATATTCACTGCTTAATTATAAAATAAAATAAACTATCTTAAATAGTATTATAAATAAACCTATAATAAAATATATGTTTAGTTTTTTTTACAATTATTAAGTAATTAATGGAGATTTAAGCTAATTATATAGTTTATACTATTAAAAGTCCATTTTAATAAACTTTCTTGTTTTAAATATATATTTTAATATTTTAATTTATTTATAATTAATATAATTTATATTATAATAATTTTAAGGTATAATCTTCATTTAAACGTATGATTTATATGTTATTATAATATAACTTTTTATAATCTTTTATAAAGCTTTTTTATAAAGCCTTTTATTTTAGAATAGTTAAATATATTTTAGAATTTAATAGATTATTTTTAAATTAAGCATTTAGTTTTTATTGGCTTTTTAGTCCTTTTATTGTACTTTTTAATTTTTTCTCATAGTATTAGTTTTTTATATCTTTTTACTAAGATTTATTAAATATTAAGTAAATTTATTATTATAAGTTATTTTTTAATAAATTATATTTTTAATAGAATAATTTAAGAAAGATTATTTATAATGAATTTATTTTTTACGTTAATTAATTAGGATTTAGTATACATTTACTTTAGGATTCATTAATTTAAGCCTTTACTTATAACAATATTTTATTCTATTTAAATTATTTTAAAATATTAGAATATTTATTCTATAATAATAATTTATTATATTCTTTTATATATATAAGTATTATAATAGTTTAGTTTATAAGTTTTTTTATGCGTTAAGTAATAGTTTAATATTGCTTTTTAATTTAATAGTCTACTTGTTTTAATAGTATATTTATAAGGTTTATTTTTTAGGTAATATGTAATAAAAAATAATAATAAATATATATATTAGTATATTTTTTTAAAAGATTTCAGTTATTTTATAAACATTTAAAGATTTTAATAATTCAATTAGATTTCTATAGAACTCACTATTCTTTTAAAATAATATTCTTAATATTTGATTAATTTAGTATATAATTTAATATTTTATTATATCTTTAGGATTTACTTAATATATTTTATATATATATTCTATTTAGGTTTTTTTTTCAAAAAAAAAACCAATTATTATAATATATTATATAAATGCGATTTAGTAGACTATTTAGTATTTTATAAATATTATATTAGAAAATTATAATTATACTCATTCATTTAAAAATCTAATTTATTCTTTTAATTCTTTTAATTCTATTTCTTTAAAAGGGAAATAGTATTATAGAATATTATAGTATTAAATAATAGTTTAGTTATATAATTAATAGGTTTATGCTATAGTAACATAGTTAATTTTTCTTTTATTACATATATTATTATAAACATATAGCTTTTAGAAAATCTCATTATATTATTAATTATTAATTATTTTATTTTAAAACATATTAAACTTTTTTCTTTTATAATAACATCTTTGTTAATTACTATATACATAAACAAATTCTTTAGTTATACTTTAATAATAAATAACTTTTAGAAAAAACCTTTATATATTGTATTATAGAATTCTTAATGTTTTCATTATGTTATTGCTTTAGTATGTATGTCTTAATAGGTTTTTAATTATATATTATTATAGGAATATAAAATATTTATTTCAATTTTATACTCATAGCTTTAATCATGCTTATATGACTTATTTTAGTTAATATTTCTATTTGTATGTTTATAATATTAATGATTTTCTTTAACTATAAATTAATAAAGTATTTAATACTATTATATAAGGAATATTATAGTTTTAATTTTAATTATTGTAGGTTTTATTTATTTTCAATAAGAATAATATTAAGATTTTAAGAATATTTCTTTTAATATTAATTTATTTTTTAATTATTCAAAAAATACTAAAAAAATTATACTTTATATATAGTATGTATTTTTTACTTTTGTTTTTTTATGTATTAAAAAAAGTTTTAAACATAAGTAATTAAAATGACTTTCTTTATATTATAAAAATTCCTTTATGCTATAGCTATATATATTATTATAAGTCTATATTAAGCTTATTATAGTAGTTTAATATTTCCTTAACTTTCTTTATTTAAGCATTACCTTTGTGTTATATTATATATACTATTAATATTATTTAATCTTAAAATATATGTTTTAAGTTTTTGTAATATTTCTTTAATATTCTTTCAAAAGCTTATTATAGATAATTAAACTATTTATCTTATATATAACAATTTATAAAGATTTTAAGTTATTAAATATTTTAAATATTAATATTTTTCTTATTCTTATTTATAAAGTTATTAAAGTTATAATAAGCTTTTAATTAAATACTTTAATAAGTATGTTTTTTCTAATTATTATATAAGAATAGCCTTTTATATATATAGGGATTAAAGAAGTTTTAATTATTAGATCTTAGTCTAGATTATAATAATTTAGCCTTTAAAGGTTATTAATATATTAAATATTATTCAAAGCCGTTTAATAAATTACATATTTATAATAATATACTATAGTATAGTTTTATTAAGTTTCTATAAAGGGTATTTTTAAGAATAAGTAATTAATTACATTATAATAATTATAATAGTTAAATAACCATAATAAAAACTTAACTATTATAATAAAAGTATTTTAATTAAATAAATATATAATAGATTATTGTATTTTCTAGGCTTAGGTTTATTAAAAGTATACGATTGTATAGTCAACACTATATAATAAGAAAGTGATAGGGTAATATTATATGTGTGCGCGTATAGCGCATACATTAAGCTTTCCCTATTATAATTTTATATATATATATATTTTAAAAAGGAGTTTTAGTATTTATTAAGGGACTTTTAATAATAAGCTTATTAAAAAAAGATTATTATTAATTAGTTCTTTATAAAATCTAAGAGAATTTAGTTATATTAACAGGATCTTTTTTTATCTTTTTTATAAAACTATAAGTAATTATTTTAATCTTTAGCTTAGTTTTAATATCGATTTAAGGTTTCTTATAGAATAAGAGTTTTATAGTTATGAAAAACTTTATATAACTTATTTATATATGTTTACTAAATCAATCTTACTTAAATTGACTTTTGAATTATAATAAAGTAAATATAAGCTTAAGGGGTGTTTTTAATAAGATATTATTATTTAATTTATTTAATAATATTAAGGTATTTTATTATAATTTCATTTGAAGTTCTTTTCTACAGTCTTAAAGTAATATAAATATTAGTCTTATTATTATATTAAAATTAGGGTCATTTAGTTGTTATTTAAGGTTTTTAATTTACTATTTTATTAAGCTTTAGTGATTTAATTTCATACTTGTTTGTTAAAAGAAATGTTTCCTAAAAGTCTTTGATATAAATATATATATATATGTTTACATATTATTTAAAAATATACTTAATAATAGTTCTAATAATAATTCTAATGAATTCTTATTTACTATATTTTTATATATTAAAAATCTTATAAGATTATGAATTTTCTTTTAACTTTTTATAAACTACTATAATAATAGTATTATAATATTGTTTTTAGTATTCTTTACATAATTTTCATTTTAAGATAAATAAAAGAATTAATTTATTAGATTTTTAATTATAAAAAAGTAAATAAATATATAATATTATAGAGATTATAAAGTGATTTTATAGTTAGGTATTAGTTAATAATACCTTTAATTCTTGCTCTTCTCCATAATGAAGTTGTGTTTTCTTGTTATAAATTCCTCGCTAATAGTCTTTGGCGCCGGGATAACCCCCTGCGCCGGCTGTTGCTGCGCCGGCACATAATGACCATAAAGTAAAAAAAACTTTTTATTAAATGTAATTATTAAATATAAATACTATTTAATTTACTTTTATTATATAAAAGTAACTATTACTTATAAACTTAGAAAAACTTAGTATTTAATGTTATTGTTTAATATAATTAATAAAATAATCCCTCTTATAGGATAAGTCTTTATAGCTTATGTAATTATTTTAATTAATTGTAATAAACAGGTTTAGTCATATTTTATTAAAATTTCAATCTTACATATTTTAATAAAATATTTATTATTTATTATATTCCTTTTAAAGATAAGTCTTTGTGACTCGTTTGCTTATATTAGTTAATTATAATAGATAGGTGTAGCTTTATCTTATTAAGATCTAGATCTTATATATTTTAATAAAGAATTTATTATTTAATTATACACTTAAAGTATTTGTTAACTGATTATATATATTATTATTTAAAATTATATAAAATTTAATTATTTTTTATAAGTTTTTATTCATATTATTAAATATCTTTTAAATATTATTATTAAACATTTTATTTATTTATTTATATGTTTTTAATTATATTTATTATCTTATTTAATTAATTATTTAATTTTTAGTTTTCTTTTAATAATCTTATATTAATTTTTTTAGTTTTATGATTATAAAGCTTAGATTTAGATTATTCTTTTAACCTATTTTATTATTTTTTCTAGGTTTATTTAATAATTAGATTTAAGTTAATTAAATACTTTAATTATTTATTTAATTATTAAGATAATAGTTATAGTTATTGATTATATATATAATTTAAAGAATGTATGTATATACAATTTACTATTATAGATAACTGTGATATTGAGTATAATCAGTGATAAGGAATCTATTCATTTTTAAGTAATCTTAAGGCCTTAAATGCTCGCAGAAGATCTTGCTTTTCAAAAACCTTTGTTTTTAAATTTAGTTTATGCATTCTTATAGCAAATATTCTATATAAAAAGTATAAATAGGTTTAAGTGTAAGTAAATTAACTACTTATATTTCAATTTTAGTAATATAACTAAACCTTTTATTATAATAGTTTAAAAGGTATGCTAAGGTTTAAAGTTAGCTAATAGTTTATAATATTAATTTTATTTTATATCTAGTATATCCTTAAGATAGGATTATTTTTATTTTTATTATTATATATTCTTAAACAATTTAATAATAAATGGATTGAAAATCTAGGCATTAAATGCTATGTTTATTGTTTAACTATAAAATTAAAAAAGAAACTATATTATTTATTTATATAATTGAAATATAAATTAGATAATAATATATAGTCTTCAATATTATGGTTATACAGTGAACACAGCATTTGGTGCTTGTATTTTTGGTATATGTGTTATTAGATTATTTGATAAGGTGTACTAACGATAATAAGAATGAATTTACCTTAAGGATACGCTAGCCTTGAAATAAGGTTAATACCATAGCCTATGAAATGTCTAATTAATAACTATTATTATTACCTGGGTTAAAGTTATGAATGCTAATTAAGAAGTCTTTTATTATTATTGTCTTAGTAATTAAATAAATACTTAAAGTACTTAATTAATTTAAATATAATTGCTAATTAATCCTAAAAAGGGTAATAAAATAGCTTAAAAATAATCTAAATGTAAGCTTAAGAATCATAAAGTTAAAGAATAAATAAGAGGTTATTAAAATAAAATAAATTATAAATAGGTTAATTAGCTAGGGTAACTGGTATAGATAGTTGAAGAGATTATTAATATAGGAAACTATAAATATAATTATAATATTTAAAAAGGGTTAATTGTTCAAGTAAGAAGAAAAAAGGAATTAGCTTTTAACTATTTTAAACTAGTAATATATAGAACAATTTGTTAATCTTTTTATTATATAATTAATCGGGGTTTTATTAGAATGTATAATATCTGGATTCTAATATCATAAGGCTACCTAGGGCTATTTATTATAATAAACTAATATAATTGAACAAGTTATAAAGACTTGCTCTTTAAGGGGGTTATTTATAATTATAAATTAATTATTCCTCTTAAGGGAGGAGTTTTAGTAACTCGTTTAATTGTATTAATTAATTATAATAAACAGGTTTAGTTTTATCTCATTAAGATCTAGATTTTATATAGTCTAGTAAAATATGTAATATTTAATTATATAATTAAAAATTTAATTAAATAATTATATATATTATTATTTTTAATTATCTAAAATTTAATTCTTTTTTTCCTTTTTTATTTACATTATTTACTGTTTTTTTAGACCTTATAATTAAACTTATGTTTTTTATAAAGATTTTTTATAGTATAATTTAATAGAACTTATATTTAATTCTTTTACTTAAGTTATTTTATTACGTTTTTTAAATATAGTTAATAACTTGATTTAGCTTCGCTAGGTATTTTAGTTATTTATTTATAAGCAATCTTAAGGCTTTTCATACTTATAAAAGATCTAGTCTTTTGTAAGAAAACTTTCCCTTTTTAGTTTAGTTTATTTTATTTTTAATATTTAATATTTATTGCTATTACTTTAATTAATAATAGACTTTTATAAAAATATTCTTTTAGTATAAGACTTTTATTACTTATAAAATAAAAATATTATATATTTTAATTATTAAAACCTTATTTTTTAATAAAAGAATATAAATAATAATTAATAAAATATATAAAAAGGTTTTATATATAAATTAATTTGTCTATAATACTAACTTTATTTTTTAAAGGTTTAAGAATTATAGTATAAGATTAAATATAAGAATAATAACATAAATTTTATTTTTTAAATATACATTAGTATAAGATTACTTAAAAATATTTATTAAAGTTTTTAATTTAAATAATATATATAAAACTAATTAATTTAAAAATATTTTGTTTATCTTATAAATAGTATTAATTAAAGATTTATAATTGATTTAGTGTTTAATTTTATACTTATAAAAGAATACCAGAACTATAAATAATTCTATAAATAATGTAGCAGTTTTTATTATTAATTTTGTATTATTATTGTTATAAATAAAAAATATAATACCTATAAATACCTTAAAAAAGTTTTTTTTTAAATAAGATAATAATAATTTTTTTATTATACTAATATGAATATTAATAATTTCTTTTCATTTTATACTTAAACACTAAATATACTATTTAATATGTTTATTTTTAATATATTTTATTAAGTTATTTAATAAAATATAATAATAATAAGAACAAAAATAATCCTATTTTAAAAGATTAATTAATTGTATAATAAAATGAATAGTATAAACTATTAGCTAATTTTAAGCCTTTGTATACCTTTTAAAGTATTATATTAAAAACTTTAATTATATTATTAAAATTAAAGTTTAAATAATTAATTTCATTAAACCTATATTTTCTTATATTTCTTTATAATATATTTATTATTATAATAAAAAAATATATATATAATTATAATATTTAAAATAAAACTAATAATATAAATAAAAACTTATAAAAATAATTAGATTTTAGTTAATTAAGAATAATACTATATATTATTATTTAGTTAATGCTTTGATTATATAATTAAATAATAGATATTTTATTAGAATATATAAGATCTAGATCTTAATAAGATAAAACTAAAACTGTTTATTATAATTAACTAATACAATTAAACGAGCCACAAAGACTCGTCCTCTAAGAGGGCTCATTTACTTATAATAGTTTTCTAGCTATAATATAATCATAGTCTTACTATTTTATTTTTAATATATAATATAAATTAATAATATTATAATTCATTGATAGTTTAGCCTCATTTATTTATTATAATTTTTATTATTAATATATTACATAAACATTAACTATCTGGTTTCGCTAATTATGCTTATTATAAGTTATTTATTTTTTACTATAGGCTGCCTGTAGACTATATATAGTATTAATATTAGGTTTTATAATAGGTTTATAATATTTTTAATAATCTATATAATTATAAGGTATTTTATAAAAGCTTAGTAGAATAATTTAATAATTAAATTACTATTTTATGTTTATTATAGATTATTATGAAACTATAATTTAGTATACTTAAAACTATATTATTATATTATTAATGGGTTTCTTTTCTCCTAAAATAACATATTCCTAAAATCATATATTAGACTTATTATAATAGTGTAATAAAACTTTTCTATAATTATTTACAACCTGCTTTATATACTTTTTCTTTCTTAAATTCCTGCTTATTCAATCTACTAGTAAGTATATAACATTCTTTCTAACATTCTAGTTAATAATTGTTAACTAATAATTACCCCTTAATTATATATATATTACTTAGTATATATTCTATTCTTTTCATTAATATCCCTATAAATAATTTACTTATTATATATATATTTTAATTATTTTATTATTATTCATTAATATTTCCTTTTAGCTGTATTTACTACTCGACCTAGCCTATTAACCTGTTTTAGTTTCCCTATGTTTTGACGATTTCCTATTTGGCTTTTAGTTTAGCTACCTTCAAGCCAGATTCAGAATCTTTTTTAAGCTATCTTATTGTATATAGCCTTTTTTAGGTTTAGTTAGTAATTAGATTTAAGTAAGTTAGATGCTTTGGTTATTTACTTGAATACTGAGATTATAGTTATTGATTGTTTTATGAGATTATTTAATATATATATAGTTTTTAATTTTGTGATTGAACGGTGAACATGGTATCTAGTGCCTGTGATTTTAGTATATTTATTATTAGATTATTTAATAAGGTATAATAATAACGATAAGGACGATCCCGCCTTAAGGATACGCTAACTATAAAATAAGATTAATACTATCTGATAAGCTACTGGCTGACTCCAGACCTTAGCGTGTTTCTTAAATCTTCTAACAATAACCGAACCATCGAGTTATTATATTAAAAGCTTTAAATGCATTATTAAGATCAAAGTTTAAATGGTTAATCCAATTAAACCTAAACCTATTTATACTTTTTATATAATATATTTACTATAATAATAAATAATAAACTTTAAAAAAAGGTTATAGTAAACTAAATCTTTTATAAGTATTTAAAAACAAGATTATTTATACCTTATAAATAAATAAATTCTTTCCCATATACTTAGTATTATAATTACCTATAATAGTAAATTATATATAAAAACATACAATCAACAACCATAATTCTTTTTATCTTAGTACTCAAGTAGGTAATTAAAGTACCTGGACCTAAATCAAGTTACTGATTGTATAATAGAATGACTCGGGTAAAAGAACTAAACTTAAATTTTACTAAAACCAAAAATAAGGCTAAGTAAAAAGTAATAAAAGATAACTAAAATTAAAAAAAGATTATTTATTTAGGTAATTTAAAGTATATTATAAAAAGAAGAATAAGAAAAAGAAATTAAGTTTAACTTTAAGATTTAAAGAAATTTAAATAGTTTAAATAAAAACTTATAAAAATAAGAGTAATTAGGTTTTAAATAACTTAAAGTAATAATATATATAATTTTTTTTAATTAATACTTTAATTATATAATTAAATAATAAGTATTTTATTAAAATATATAAGATTTAGATTTTAATAAAATAATTATTAAATTATATAATAAAATATCCCCCTTAAGAGACAAGTCTTTATAACTCATTTAATTATATTAATTCATTATAATAAATATATTTTATTTTATTTCATTAAAATCTAAATCTTATATATTCTAATAAAATGTTTACTATTTAATTATATAATTAAAATATTAATTAATTAATTATATATATTATTACTTTTAATTATTTAAAAATTAATTATTTTTCTTTTTATAAATTCTTATTTATATAATTAAATTCTTTTTAAATATTATAATTATATACCTGATTTCTTTTTATTTATATTCCTTTTAATTATATCTACTATTCGATTTAACTAATCAACTTATTTTTTGGTTTTTTTTTCTATTTTAGCGATATATCTTATTTAGCTTTTAGTTTGGCTATTGTGGAGCTTAGATTTAGATTCTTTTTTTGAGCTATCTTGTTGTATGTGGCCGTTTCTAGGTTTAATTAGCAACTAGATTTGGGTTTAGGTGCTTTAGTTACCTACTTGGTTACTGAGATCGTGGTTGTTGATTGTGTGTGTGAGTGCGTGTGTATGAACTTTTATAATATTTATATAGTACAGATTGCCAATGCTTGGACATTGGTTTCTAGTTTATGGGATCGTTACGTGTACGCGACTATGTGTACGATGCACTGTTATAGGCAACTGTGATGTCGAGTGTGATCAGTGGGAAGGAATCTATTTATTTATAAGCGATCCTGAGGCCTTAAGTACTCGCGGAAGATCTGGCTTTCGAAAAACCTTTATTTCTTAGTTTGTTTATTATTATAGTAAATATATTATATAAAAAGTATAAATAGGTTTAGGTTTAATTAAATTAATTATTTAAACTTTAATTTTAATAATATAATTAAAGTTTTTAATATAATAATAAGTATTATAATTTTAATATAATTTATTAAAGAATATTTATATTAATAGGAAATATTTAAAAGGTATATTAAGATCTAAAGTTAGTTAATAGTTTATAGTATTAATTTTATTTTATAACCAGTGTATTCTTAAGAAAGAATTATTTTTATTCTTATTATTATATCTTATTAAATAATCTAATAATAAATATATTAAAGATATAGGTATTAGATGCTATGTTTATTATTTAATTATAAAATCACTTGTACCTTATTAACAAATAAATTCATTTTTATTAATTATACTTAATATAAGAATTATTTATATATAGTTATATATATATAATAATCCTATAAATTATACATGTAACTAATAACTATAATATCTTAATAATTAAATAAATAACTAAAATACCTAATTAACCTAAATTTAATTATTAATTACACTTCAAAAAATAACATAGCTTAAAAATTGTAACGGGATTGTTAGACGGAGCTTTAGGTGTGTGCACCGCACGCGACGCTAGGGTCTCGATGGGCTTACGTTCACGGATCGCGGCGTACAACTCTTAGACTTACTAAGCTTAAGTCTTGCAATACAATTGACCCTACCTGATCTTATAAGCACCCTACCTAATCGTCCAAGTTACTATTCTCCGATAACAAAAATAATCTAAATCGAAGCTCTATAATAACTAAATTAAAAGCTAAATAAGAACTTATTAAAAGAGAAAAAACTAAAACTTAATTAATTAATTAGATTAAATAATAGATATTTTATTAAAATATATAAGATTTGGATTTTAATAAGATAAGGTTAAACCTATATATTATAATTAACTAATATAATTAAACAAGTTATAAAGACTTGTTCCCTAAGGGGATTAAGAATAACTATATTAAAAATACAAGTATAAGATACTATGTTTATTATTTAATTAGTATAGTAAAAACTTTACTAATTAATAGTTTGTTTATTTATATAAGTAGTTTGTTATTTTTATTTTTATTTCTTATGTATTAAAAGTATAATAATACTAAAAGGCCTATTATTTATTTAACTAATCTTTATAAGTAATAATTTAGTAATTAATAGACTATAATCTTATTATTAGTATTTTCATAGTTATTTTTAAAAATATAACTTTGTTTAATAACCTATATGAATATATTATTATTTTATTATTTTTCATATAAACTTATTAATGCTTTATTCTTTTTATTTAAATTTATTAATATTTTTATTTCTACTAGATTTTAATATTACCTATGTATTAATAACCTTTAACAAAACTTAGTAAAATTCTTTAAGTAATTTATTATAAAACCCTTTAAAAGTTTTATAAAAGTTTTATACTATAAAAAAACCTAAATAAAAGATATTTAAGAAACTAATATATAATTAATAAAACTTATAAAAAAACTTTATTTTTTAATTAATTTTAACTAAATAATCTTCTTATACTGTTATAAGTGCTTTATTAAAATATATATTCTTTTTAATAATATATTTATGTACAGAGGTCCTCTTCACAAGTTCTATCTTACTAAGCCATTAATAAAGCATTAGTACTTTATCCTACAGGATCTATACACTAAATTTCTATACATTAATCCCTTAGCCTTTAAAGCTTTACTTTAACTCTTATTTCATTAAATAATATAATATTAATTAATATTATAACCTGAGTTACTATTATTGCTTTAAAAGCTAGTAGCGAAAGTATTACTAAGACTATTTCTTATGTAAGGCTTTTAAACTCGACTATTAATAATATTTATGCCTCGGCTCTTATTTAAGGCTTTAATTTACATATTAAACTAATTAAAATTGAAGATACTTTTATTATTAATATCCTATAAATCAAAAGACTTAAAAAATAAACTAAAAAACTTATAAATCTTAGTCTAACTAAGCTACGGAAGTCCATCCTAAAAGTCCTTGACTGCCAAACTACTCGTAAAAATTAATATATTATCCCTAGGAATCCTTATACTAAAATTATATACATTGATTCTTAATCTTTAATCCATTAACTTAAGACTTATTTTACTAAACAATATAATACTAATTAATCTTATAACCCAAGTTACTATTAATGCTTTAAAAGCTAATAGCTAAATTATTATTAAAGTTATTTTTTATATAAGGCTTTTAATATAAATTATTAATAATATCTATACTTAGGCTATTAGCTAAGATTTTAGTTTAAATCTTAGACTAATTAAGTTTTAAAATAGATTTATTATTAAATACCTCTAGATTAGGAAAACCTAAAAAATAAACTTAAAAAATTATAAATCTTATTTTAATTAAGGTATAATAAGATTGCTATAGCTAAGAAAAAACCTATACTAATACTATTAGATATTTAAACGTAAAAGATTATTAGATATTTAAAAAAGAATAGTCTAGGAGGCTTTAAAAAAGGTAATTTTTAAACAACTAAATTAATAAAAAAGCCTAAATGAATAAAAGACTTTTTAGAATCAATTATATTAGTCTTAATTAGTAAAATTAAAGCTTTAAAAATTTTTAAAAACACTATTCAAGTTAATAAGATTTCTATGATGTTATTATAGTAGCGTAAAAACTATTAAATTTAATATATTAAGAAAGTATTTATATAAAGCTATATTTAAAAGAGATAGAAAAGCACGTTAAAGGTTGTCTTCTAACGTTACTTTGTATATAATAAAAAGAGCTTTTTCTATTACTGAAGCCTGGAGATTATTAAAAAACAATAAACTACTTAGTTAAACATTAATTAATTGATTAAAAATTAAAACTAATTATAAAAGATTTTAAATAATATAAAATAATTAAATTTATATAGCTATTAATTTTATAATTAAATAATAAACATAGTATTTAATATTTGTATTTTTAATATATTTATTATTAAATTATTTAATAAGATATAATAAAAATAATAAGAATAATTCTGCTTTAAGAATATACTAGCTATAAAATAAAGTTAATACTATAAGTTACTAACTAATTCTAGATCTTAGTATACCCTTTAAACCTTTTTTTATAGTATATTAGCTAGCTAAATATTACTTAAAGTAGATAATACTTTTATATAAAGACTTTACTAGTAATAACTAAGGTATTATGGTATTATATTAAAAGCTTTAATTATATAATTAAATTTAAAATTTAAATAATTAATCTAATTAACCTTAAACCTATTTATACTGTTTATATAATATATATGCTATAATAATAAATAATAAATTAATAAATAAAGGTTTTTAAAAAGCTAGATTTTCTATAAATACTTAAAGCCTTAAGTTTATAACTAAATAGGTTCCTTTTTATTAATTATACCTAAAAAAGTAATATGTAATAGAATAACTTAAATAAAAAAAACTAAATATACATTCTATTAACACTAAAATTAAAATTAAAATTAAAAAGAAATTATTGTTTAAGTGATTTAAATTATATGAAAAAAAAGTTAAGTTTAATTATAAGGTTTAAAAACATTAAATAATTTAAATAATCTTTTTAAATTAAGTTTTAAATAGTTAAAAATAATAATATATATAATTATTTAATTAATATTTTAATATTTTAATTAAATAATAGATACTTTATTAAAATATATAAAATTTAAACTTTAATAAAATAAGACTAAATCTATTTATTATAATTAATTAAGTAAGTTATAAAGACTTATATTTTAAAAGGGGTATAATAAAATTTACAGTATTAAATATATAATAAAAAACTTAAATCATAATAAAATATAAAAAGTCATAAGTTTAATTAAGGCTAAAATAATAGAATTAATTAGTATTAATATAAAACTATTATTTTAATCCTAAAGATATTACTATTAACTATAAAGATATAAAATTAGATACTTAAATATAATTATATAAAAAACAAAGCTTTAATATACAATCATTAAATATCATAGTTATTTTTTTAATTGTTATAAGATTTAATATTTTCTTTAATATAATAATTTATTAAATCTTAATATTATTAAGCTAACTTAATTGTAAATAAAAAGACAAATTACTAGAAAAACAGTTTTAAAAAGTATTAGAAAGCTATTTAAGCTTAAAAGATAGTTTAAAAAGAAATATCTTAATTTATTATTTAAGTCTAAATTAAACGAATTCTAAGATAGATTAAAGAGATTATTAAGCTAAAAGGTAAAAATAACTATTAAAAGAATCAGAGAATAAACTATAAAAATATAAAAAGTTATTCTTTAAAAAGACTAGCTTTAGTTTTAGCATAGGTAAGGACTTTTAGAATAGACCTCTGTAAAGTATAATTATTATAGTTAGAAAAACCCTATATTAATATTACTGGATAATTGTTGAAAGGAAGTTGCCTCTTAGGCATAAAATTCCTTATAGCAATAAATAATAAGCTTAGTAATAGCTTATATAAGCTATTTAGCTTAATCTAGAAGGCTCGGTTAGTGCTTCTAGAAGCTTAGAAAAGAATAAGTATAAAATAATTAAGTTTTCTTTTGTTAAAAAAAGAAATTTATATAAGTATATTTAGTTAAAGTATATTATATATAATTATATAAAATAAAATCTTTAATTAGTAAAATAATTTATTTATTATTATTACATAAGACTATAAGAGGTTTTATTGGCTTTTTAGCTTTTATAAATAAACTAACAATATATTCTATTTTTAGTAGCTTTTATAATAGCTATATATATATTTTTTAAAGATAGATAAGAACATAGTATTAGCCTTTTTAGGCTTTTAGCTAATACATCTTTTTATTAACTGGATAATATAACTATAGGTTAATTTAGTAAATATTTTATCTTTTATAAAATTATTATTATAATAGTTAATAAGATCTTAATTACTTAAGTTATTATAGCTAATAGTTAAGTTTTTTTAATTAATTAAAATAATTAAATATAGTTTTTAAGTAATTTTTTAATTTTTTAATTAAATAATAAATATAGTATCTAGTACTTATATTTTTAATACATTTATTATTAAATTATTTAATAACATATAATAATAATAATAATAATAATAATAATAATAATAATAATAATAAAAATAAAAATAATCCCACTTTAAGAAAATATTAATTATAAAATAAGATTAATATTATAAGCTATTAATTAACTTTAAACCTTAATATATTTTTTAAACTTTTTCTTATATTAAAAACTTTAATTTTATTATAAAGTCTAAAAAGAACACTAAGTAATCTAAATAAAAACTTATAAACATAAAAATAATTAGGCTTTAAATAGCTAAAAACAATAATATATATAATCTTTTTTAACTTAATTATTTTAGTTAAATTTAGTCCTATAATAAAATAATTAAATTAAAGGCTAAAGGCTTAAAGCTTAGCTTTTAGCCTAGACTAATTAAAACCTATTACTACTCTCTAAGAGATTATTTAAGCTTATATAAAGCTTTTTAAAACTAAACAATCTAACTACTATATTTCTTATAGTCTAATTTAATTAGTATAATTTTAATCCCTATATTAGTTTTACTAATATATTTTTAAAAGCTTTTTAAAAACTTTAGAAAAACAGTCTTTTTTAGGATTCTATTTAAAAAATATATATATATATATATATATATATATTACTTAATAAATTATTTAAATTTCTACTATATAACTTTTCGTTATTTTTTCCTATACGGATTTTTTAAAATGTATTTATAAGTATTAAACTTTTTTTATATAAAAAAAACCTTAGTTTCAATGGCCTTAGTAAAATAGATTAAATTAATCTTTATAATATTTAAATCTACAGGATTATATACTATAGGATTTAATAAAGCTATTATATTTTTATTTAAAAATCAAAAACTAGCTTTTTTTAAAAAATGTTTTAGACTATTAATAGTAAACAGTATTATAATTAGTTAGTTTAGTATATGTTCTTAATTAAAATTCTTTTTCTCTTTTTAATACTTTAATCCTTTAATTAAAAAAGTTTTAAAATAAAATAAGAAAATTTATTATTTAAATAATTAAATAAAATTAATTTAACTAATCTTTTTTAGTAAAAATATATATTAAATAGATTTTAGTATTTATTTTTAATTAATCTTTTTGATTGAGTTTTAAAAATTAATTTTAATCTTTTTAGCTTTTATTCTTAAGGTATGAAGATTTTATAATAAGCTTTTAAAATCTAAAAGCTAGAAAAATCTAGTTTATAGCTTTTAGCTTTAGGATTTAAGTTTTTAGTAAGAGTTTTTATTTTTATTTATTAAAACAAAAAGCTATTTAAACTTTATTTTTTAATTAATAATAAAAAATTTAATTAGAGTTTTATTATAAAATGAAGTATTAATAATAAAAATATTTCTTTTAAGTATATTAACTTAACCTTACACTTACATTATGCATAGAAATAGACTCACTTTTAATAATACTTATATAAGCTATCAATTACAACATAACTATAATAAAACCTTAGATAATATAATTAATTATAATTAACTTAAATAAAATTAATTTAATCTACTATAACTATTAAATTATTAATTTATTTTTATTAAAATAAAATCTTATATTCATTTAAATTATAATAAATATAATTCTTATATATACTAATTTATATCCTTTTTATATATATTCAATTACTTATTAATATAATTATTTATTATTAATAATCTAATACTTAAACTATAATATATTAAAATCTATTCGTTAACCTTCTTTTAATTTATTATTAATATCAACTTATAATTTAAATTATTCTTATAAAAAACACCTAAAATATTATATATTAATAACTTTTATTTAATAAATTACTATAATTTTAAATAATATTAAATATTATAATTAATAAAAAACAATAATTAACTTAAATATTTATTTAATATAATTAATTATATTATATAAAAAAAGTTAGAAATTTCAAATAAAATATTTTAGGTTTAAATTAATCACTTTTAAAAAAGATTAATAAAAAATATAAAAGAAATATTAAAGAAAACTTTAAACTAAAAAACTTAATACTATTTTTTTTAAAAAAACCTAAAATAATATTTTTTTAAGTTTTTATTATGAACCTAAAAACCTATTATAACTATTATCTCTAATACTTTAAAAGTAACCTATATATATATCTATATAAAAAGACTTATTAAAGAATAATTTAAACTTATTATAAGAAATTACTATAATAATTTAAAAAGTAAAAAAATAAATAAATTAAATTTTAAAGATTTTAATAAATTTATTAAAGAATTTATATAAAATATAAAATTATTAAGCTTAGATTATATTATTATATAAATTAATACTTAAAGCCTTTTTAATAAATTAATATATTTAAATAAAAATATAATAAAAAAAACTAATAGAATTTATTAGTACTTATAGACTAAGTACTAGTATAAGTACAATACCTTATAAAATAACTATTAATTAAAAACCCCTTATTAATAATATTAATAATATATGTATTTAATAAAAAACCTATTATAATAAAAATCCTAGAATACTAAAATAGTCTATAATATAATAAACCTTTATAAATTAATTACTAAAGTATATACTATTTAAGCTATATTAAACTTATATATTAAAAATATCAAATAATTAAGCTTATAAACAAGCATTAATAAATATTTAAACTAGTAGTAATTATATAAAAACAGTTTATTATAAAAATTATCTAAGAATTATTTAAATAGAGCTTTAATTTTTAAACTTATAAAAAACTCTAAAAAACTAATAAAACGAATATAAGCTATAAAATATACTAAATAAACACTAAAAATAATACAATAACTTATAAAATCTATAACCTAAAAGCAAAAAAATAAGACTAGTTATTTATACAAGGACTATAAAATAACTATTAAATAAAAGATCTTAACTCTATAAACAAAAGCTATTATAAACAACTCTACCTAATAGTAAAACTATAAATTAAAAAAACATTATCTTATTATATTAATAAATAATCAGACTATAAATAATTATATATTTCGTAAAACTTTAAATTATTTATAATTGTTTTTTTTAAAAAAAAACCCTAAAATATAAATTATACTTACTCCACTATATTAAAAAGAAAGCCTTTCTTTTATAATAAAAAATAAATTATATTAAGTAAACCTTTATTATTCTTCTTTTTCTAGTTTTTAGTATTTCTTTATAATAAAATTCTTAAATTACTTATTCTTTTTATGTCTTTTACTTATTTAATCTATTATAACTATTAAACCTTTAGTTTATTCTTATTAAAATATAATAATTTTATATTTATGTAAATTATTATAAACTTACCTATTATATATACTAGTTTATGTGTTTCTCTTATATGTTTTATAACTACACTATAATACTTTATTATATTATTTAATATTATTTTAACTTATTATTTATATTATATATTATAATCTGAGTTATTCTTACCATACACGACTTAGAATTTTATATATTAATAAGTTTTATTTTATAAATAACTATAACTCTGACTAAGAGTAAATACAATAATTAAAACAAAATAGCAATTATTATAAATACTTGTTTTAGTACAATTAATGAAAACCTAAAAATAAAACATATAATTTAAAGTTTACAGTAAAAAGAGTTAGCTTTAACGTATACTATTATATTTTAATAAATTACCTTATAACTTAATTAAAATAAGAAACTAATAATAGTTTAGTATTATTAAAGATTAAAGATAATACTAAAAATAAGCTTTTTTAAATAACAAAATCTATTAAATACTTTTGTACAATATGTTAAAATAGCTATTAGAATTAATAAGTAATGAATATATTTATTGCAAATAGCAATAAAAACCCAAAATATACTATAACTATAGTAAAATAAAACATTTCTTTAAGGACTATTAATCTATTAAAAAAAGATAAAAAAAGTCTAATGCCTAAGCTAAAAAGGAAATTTAATACTAGGATTAATCAATAAGCTATAGACTATAGCTTAATAATAAGTACCTAACTTGTTAAGATTTAAAAGATAATAGAAACTAATACTTTATACCCTTTTAGTAAATTAATATGCTTAAATAAAACAAAACATTAATAAAGTTTATTTAAAAAAAACTTAATAAGATTATTTAATACTTATAAATTAACTCCTAGTATAAATGTAACATTTTATAAAGAAAAATACTATTAATTTAAAGACTTTTATAAATAATATTAATAATGTATATATCTAAAGAGAAAACTTATAAGAAAAGAAATCCTAGAATATTAAGATAATATATTATATCGAATTAAAAAAAACAAGGCTAATTGTTTGCAAAGAAAAGCTATAGAACAACTATTAAATAAGGGCTTTTAATTCTATAAATAAAAACCATTATAAATAGCTCCATTTAATAATAAAGAGTATTGCTATTCAGGCTATAATGTATTACTATTTGGGCTATAACTAATGTGTTTAAGTTAGCTGTATGTATAAAAACTTTCCCTGTATAAAATATATAAGATATTATTTTTCCCTTAAAGGATAAGTCTTTGTAACTTATTTAGTTATATTAATTAATTATAATAAATAGATTTAGCTTTATCTTATTAAAATTTAAATCTTATAGATTTTACTAAAACATTTATTTAATTATATAATTAAATTCTTTTTAAATATTATAATTATATATTCAATTTCCGTTATTAATATTTCTTTTAATTATATTTATTATTTAATTTAGTTAATTAATTAATTTTAAGTTTTATTTTATCTTAATAATCTCTTATTTAATCTTTAATTTAATTATTATAGAGTTTAGATTTAGATTTTTTTAAACTATTTTATTATCTTTTTTTAGATTTAATTAATAATTAAATTTAAATTTAAGTGTTTTAGTTATTTAATTAGTTTCTCAGAATAATAATTATAGTTATTAATTGTATAAGTATATTTTATAGGATTATTATATATATGTGATTATATATATATAAGTAACTATAATATTAAATATAATTAGTAAAACAGAATTTATTTATTTATAAGTAATCTTAAGGCTTTTAATATAAAATATAATAATTTAGTTAGTATTAATAGGTTAAAGAGGTATACTAAAGCATAGAATTAGCTAATGGTTTATAATATGAAGTTTAACTTATAATTAATATATTTTTAAAATAGAACTATTTTTATTCTTATTATTATATTCTATTAAACAATTTAATAATAACTATATGATAAATATAAATACTAAGCACTATATTTATGACTTAACTATAAAATTAAAAGAAAAACCTATATAACCATAAGATATTATATTAATATATAAAACTAATAAAAATATATTATATAATTTTTAATTTTTACAATCAAACAGTGAATATAGCATTTAGTTTTTGTATTTTTAGTATTTTTATTATTATATTTTAAAAATATTTTAATTATAAAATAAAATTTATATTATAAACTATTAGTTAAGTTTATATTTTAGTATACCTTTTAAAACTATTAATCATTAAACCATTAAACTATTATATTAAAAGCTTTAATTATAAGTATTACTATTCGGGCTATATTTTCTAGAACCTTTTTACTTTTAGCCTAGTATAATATACTAGGCTCTTAACCCCCAGTTACAGCAGGGCTTACATTTGATCACAATAATAATAGCACATTCAATCGCTATAGCCTAATAAAATGCCTTATAATAGCATAATAGCCGCTATAACTGTGCCCTTTGCATCAACCAATTCAATTAGCCATTTGCACTAGCCATTTATATCAGCTAGTTCAATCAGCTATTTCAATCAGTTATTTACATCAGGCATTTGCATTACCTATTTTAATCAGCCATTACGATTAGCTAGTACGATTAGCTAATGCGATTAGGTATTGCGATTAGGTGTCGCGGCTAGCTATTACTGTTATAGTGTATTTAGTTAGCTTATAGCGATTAAATACGCTGTAATTATAGTACTTAAATGCAAGTCCTGCTATAACTATGGCCTTAGCGCGGGAGCTAAAACAATAATTACAGCGCTAGGCTAACTTAAGTTAATTATAGCCCGAATAGCAATATGTTATAGCCCGAATAGCAATACTCTTAATTATATTATTAAAATTAAAATTTAATTAATTAATTTAATTAAACCTAAACCTTTTTATATTCTTTATATAATACATTTATTATAATAATAAATAATATACTAAAAAATAAAGGTTTTTAAAAAACAAGACTTTTATAAGTATTCAAGGCCTTAAGATTATTTATAAATAAATAAATTGTTTCCTATATACTTAATATTACAGTTATTTATAATAGTGAATTGTATATATAGTCGTGTATATACAATGACCCTATAAACACACACTCATAATACATAATCAATAACTATAACTCTTATCTAAGCTATTAGAGTTATAAATGCTAATTAAAAATATTTTATTCTTATTATCTTAACAGCTAAACAAACTATGAAAATACTTAATTAATCTAAATTAAGTTATTAAGTATACTTAAAAAAACACTATATATAATAAAATAGCTTAATTAAAAAAGCTAAATATAAATTCTATTAAAGCTAAAATTTAAATTAAATAAAAAATAACTAAAATTAATAAAGAATTAATTGTTTGGGTAATTTGAATTATATTATAAATACAAAATAGAATAAAAAAAGCTTAAGTTTAATTATAAGGTTTAAAGGGAACTAGATAGTCTAAATAAGGATTCATAAAAATAAAAGTAATTAGGTTTTAAATAGCTAAAGATAATAATATATATAATTGTTTAGTTAATGTTTTAATTATATAATTAAATAATAAATATTTTATTAAAATATATAAGATTTAGATTTTAATAAAATAAAATAATAATTTTATTTAATATAATATTAAAACAAACTTATTCTATATTAAAAAGTTTTAAGGTTTTATTTATTATATTTAAACATTATAAACTACTGTAATTAAAAACACAATATTATAAACTCTAGAGCTTAACGAAAATCATTATTAATTAATTTATCAATAGTTTTATTAATAGTATTAATAGAATCTTTTATTATAAGGTTATATTAGTATAAATATTAGTATTAATATGATAAATAGAATATCATTATTATAGTATTAAATTATTATTAATTAAATAATTATATATATTATTTTTAATGATTTAAAACTTAATTACTTTTATTTCTATAAATCCTTATTTAAATTATTTAGTTTTTTTTTAAATTTAATAATTAAACTTAGAATCTTTCTTTTATTTATAATATAAGTTAAATTATTTAAATAATTCATATTCTTTTTAATTTTAACTATTTTTTATTACTTTTTATTTATTTTAATTTTACTTTTAATAGAATTTATATTTAGTTTTTTTCCCTTAAGTTATTTTATTGCTTTTTCTAGGTATAATTTATAATTCGATTTAGATTAGCCAGGTCTTTTAATTATTTATTTAATTTCTAAGATAATAAGAGTTATAGCTGTTGATTATTTATTGTGAGTGCTTTATGGGGTTGTTGTGTGTATTTGACTGTGTGTATGAGTAACTGTGATGCCGAGCGTGATTAGTAGGAAGGGATTTGTTTATTTATAAAACTCTTAAGGCCTTACGTATTTATAGAAAATCTAATTTTTTTAAAAGAAATCTATTTTTTAGTTTATTTATTATTTTAATAAATATATTATATAAAAAGTATAAATCAGTTTTAGTTTAATTAAATTAATTATTTAAACTTTAATTTTAATTATATAATTAAAGCGTTTAGTATAATAATATACTAAAGTCTAGAGTTAATTAATAATTTATAAGATTAATTTTATTTTATACTTAATATATTCTAAAAATAGGATTATTATTATTATTATTATTATTATTATATTTTATTAAATAATTTAATAATAAATATATTAAAAATATAAGTATTAAATATTATATTTATTATTTAATTATAAAATAAAAAAATATATAAATATATAAATAAATTAATAATTAATTATATAAAATAATTCTATTTTTAAAATATAATAATTTATATAATATTTCTTATATTAATTTATTAAAATTAGAAATTTATTAATCTTAAAATAACAAAATTAAATATTAATATTATAATTATATAAATTTAATAACTAAAATATTAAATTAATTAAATTTAAAAATTTTTTAAACTATTTTATTTAATAAAATAAAATAAAAATATTATTACACATTATAATAATATCTCCTATAATATATAAATATATAATAATAATATATAAATATTATATTTCATATACATTAAAACTTATGTATACAATTCATATAAAAAATAATATAACTTATATAAGATAATCCTATACTCTTCTCATATTATTCATTCAAGTGTTTTCGGGACGGTGTTATACTACGCGCACTAATGTACATAATTATTCTCCATTTTCTACGATCCATCCCGGCATTCGATTTTTTACTATCTCACTTAGGAAGTTATGGAAACTTCCTGACACTATGTTATATCTGGCTCTATTCCAGCACTGTTTCCTAACATGAAGCAGCTTCATGAAGCACTCCAATAGAGGGATAAAGCTGCTTATAACATCCACTCAAACTTGTAGTAAAACAGATACATAAAATTATTCTGCCGCTTTCATTTCATAAATACATGCCAACTTATACCTTTGTACTATTTACGAACAAATCTATATACAGACAAGTGTGTTCTTTGTATAACACCTTAACCCTCAGACAAATATACGCATCCACACCTCATTCATTTGCTCCATCACTATGCCGGTGCTTAGCAAAGATTGTTTCCGTTACATGATCCGCGACAGGCGTAGGTGCCATCGAGGTACGCATCTTTGCCATATACATCGTATCCTTGGAACCAGCCATTCAGTGTTTCGTGAAGATAATCCAAATTCTGTGGCGAGCCATGTCTCTTTCCTCTGCGGAGCATGGATAGCCTTTAGTAAGACCTTTGCCGCCGTTCAAACCGGTGCCATCTTTAGCCGTATACCAGCCGTTATAGCTGCCAAGAGCATGAACAGCATTGCCGCCGAAGCGATCAAGCGCACTTCTCAACACCCAGGCACCGCAGTTGACATTGTCTTGGATAGGATACTGACAACTTCTGCTGCCATTCTGGCAGTTGCCAGGGTCACATTGCATCAAACCTGGTGTGGGACCACCCTCATCTGCATTACAAGAGGATTCTTGCATAGCGATGAAAGCGAGAATAGCCGGGTCGATGTTGTACTTCTTGCCCGCGGCCTGGAAGTATTGGTCATACTGCTTGCATCGTTTGCCAACACCGTTGTAGTAGGCATTGAGGGTGATGTGGGTCAACTTGTTGATGTCGAGGAAGGGCGGTTCCCAACCATTGCCCTCAAGGCCATTGTTAAGCCATGCCTCTGAACCGTTAGGTCCGCATGCCCCCTTTCCACCTTTGCTGGGAGAGCATGCGCCTGTTGCATTGGGGTTGAGTTGAGCAACAGCAACGCCAACGGCGAGCGCTGAGAGAACTGAAAGGTAGGTTGTGGATGAAGGCATCTTGTTTTGGGTGTCCAGTTATGTAGTAACACAATGAGTGGTGCGAGTCTACAGAGAAGCTATCTCATGGGCCGTTTGAAGTCCTTATATATTCATCCATCTTCCAATTCCATTGCACGTCTCACTTGAGATAATCGTACAGCTCGCCGACGTTCCGGTTCGCTCACTAACCGCATTCCAAACCGGCCCGAATTGTGTTCCTGATAATGACTGATGAGGCCATATTAGGCATAAATAAGTGCACATCCGCAGTCGTCGCTAGATAAACTCGGGAAGGTCCGAGCATTTTCCCGCGATTGTTGGACGATTTTCTTGGCCAACAAAGAGAAATCCGGGGTATGTTGTCTATTTACTGCTTCAGGCTAGAACAGTATTTGGGAAGGTCATCAACCATGTGAAACAGGGGCAAGCCTTGCATATGTTGTTTGCCACTGGTGGAAATCTGGCTCCTCCGTCGGCATTCCCAGATGATATAGCCATTCATTGGATCCTAAAATTTAAGGTTAGTTGTTTCTCTGAAGCAATTAATATTGATTAATACCGCTGTGAACACAACAGACTGCCTCCTCTTGCATGCCCTGCCCGGCGGTGTCGTGGAATATTTGCCAGCCTCCCTCTCACATAATTAACAATATACATGAGATTCTGAGAGGCAGAACTCATTAACCTAGAGTCAGAGAGGGTATAGTCACAAATACGTGTGTATATGTGGCCATGTTATAGGCTAATCTCCACCAACATTGTGACGTTAACTGCCATCATCATATTCTTGTTTCACTTCCTCTTTTTGGTTTGAATTCCTCGTATAGGAGAACTTGCTCTTGGCAGCTCCTTTAGATATTACGCTTTAATGCTATCATTGGATCGCTGTTGTCAGATTGCGAGGACCCCGGCTCATCTTTTTTAGTTGAGGTTTATCATCACCTGGTTTGGAGTTGTCAGAAATGTACTCAAAATGGAAGGCGAACCCGCCTTGTCAGATACTGGATTCTCGACACCCACAACACTTTCCCATAAACGACAAGATGAGCGTACATGCATGTATGTAAGATAAAGACCAAAAAATCCATTTTTATGTTGCTTTGAATTGCACACTTTGTTGGGTGAAATCTTGTGGCGCTTCGTTGTCATCTGGATGGTCAATGGTTATATGAATTGCAGTAATGAAATATTCTGTTTCAGGGGCCATTACCTGAAGACAATAGGCCATATAATCTATATTATTGAATGATTAGCATCATTTCTCTGAATACCTGCTCGACCTCCAATACAATCGGTCCACCCCGAAATGAATAAGCCAAAGAGAATATGACTACCTGCGCATATGACATCTTTTTAGAAGGTAAGTTGATAGCTGGACTCATGTTAATCTCAACAAGCGTAGCACTGCGTCAGCATGGCTCATTATTATACAACTCTGCTAATCCTGTCCACAGAGAATCCTGGAACTTGGGAGCAATTTGACGGTTGTCCATAAAGCATTCATGCCTTTTCCAATCCCGTCAAACTCCTTTATCGTTGATAAATAATTGATAAACTCCTTAGACGAAGATATTACTGAGGATTTTTCAATTCCAGCATTACATCGAAGCGTCGAACCCCCCGGATCCCGCTCCCCTAAGATCAGTTGAATGGCAACATTGAAAACAAATTTGTATGGCGGCCCTGCACTGGTTGCCGCATGACTTTCAAGGCCAAGAGAAGTTTAAGGAACTTGAGACTTAACCTGATCGTCAAGAACTTCGGGTGAAAAAATTGGTAATCTTCTGGGAACCGATCGGTTCTGGCTTAGCAGGACTTTTCAGTTTATTCCGTGTTGCACTTATTGTCACTGCCTGCGTCGATGCACGTTTCTTGAGTGGTAAATCCGCCTTTTCCCTTAAGGAGATCTTTCGCTTTTCTCCAATACGTGCTGATGTAACTTGGGTGTCAGTATCTTCACTGGGGCTCGCGTTCCCCGTGAGATCTATGTTGACACTATTACTGTGCAAGGAGTCTACTTTCCCCGTGATCCCTTTCTCAAAATGTTTCCCGGGCGCATTAGAGAAGAAGTGGGCTATGCTGGACTTATTCTCCTCGCTATCCAAAGGAATGATAAAAGTCGGCGAATTATTCCCAACCTTCCCAACCTCCTGCTTAACGGGGTATACTTCTAGTTCACCATCAAACGGTGTAAGTAAAGATTGAAGGTCTTGTGACCACTGATACCGAGACGGGTCAACCCATTTTCGAAGTTTGTCGGAATCAGGGTTGAAAATGACCGGCATACGATCATGAATAAATTTCAGCTGTTTGTTGGAATCCGTAGTCACTATAGTATAGGTATATATCGTATTTTCAGTACCTGGGGAGGGGTTGTTAGTGAACAAGCCAAACCGGTAATGTAAAGATGTTACTCTACCTTCGTAACGCACACAATCCCATAGGCCGGCAAAGCACATAAGCTGGCCATCCTTTCTTTTAACATAGTGAGGCAGTTTGTTCTTGGGTCCCGTACTAAGCCACTCGAAAAAGCCTTGTGCAATGACAACGCATCTCTTGCGGGCTTTCATGCTCCCCCACATACCTCCTGATGTACTTAAGGAGTCAGACCTGCAGTTGATAGTTCGCAACATAGACGCATAGTCAGGATTCCTTTTAGTCCAGGAAGGAATAAGACCCCATCGCATCGATTGGAGCTTATATATGGCTTTTGGGGAAGAGGTCACATCTGAATCGGTGGGCCCTTCTCCTGCTCCCTCCACCTTTAAACGAACATCTTCTTGTCCTGACACAGCACCCCGGTCTGGAGTGACGGCTCGGTATACAATGCCATGATACCCTGGGGCGAAATTGTAAGACTGACGAGGAGCGTCACTAGCTTCATCATCTGGTGCATCTGCAACTGGCAGGTCATCGTCCTCCAGTATGCGGCGGATCTGGGATGGCCGCTATGTAATTTCAATAAGTGACACACATCTTTGGCCCGTACTGGAAGAGGTTGTGCTCACCAATGCCAATGCATATCGCCCGCACATTTTGCCACTTCTTATTATATAATAATGATTTAGCTGATGTTAGGCATTAATAAAGCTGCGTTTCACAGACACTTCACGGATGAAAATCATTGATGAGAGATCTCATATAATTATACATGGATAACATCATGTCACGTGTTACAGCTCACGGCGATCTAGTGGAAATGACCTTTGTGCTCGGCTTGTCAACACCACCATAACAAGTAGTTTGCGAGTTCCATCAGTTTTTTTGTTAACGATACTGCACCTATATTAGAATTACTCTTAAGTTCGGAATACAAAGCCGTGTTACCAGAGTGTCATTTCTACCTCATCAGCCCCCTCCCCCTCAGTATTAGCGGATACACTCTATGGGAGCTTGTTTCGACAGCGATGCAGTCACTTAAAATCTTTCTCAGTATGTCGAAGCCATTCAAAACCCACTTAATTTGTGATCTAGTCTATCTCAAAAGCAACTGCGACAGGACGAAGTGGCCAACGTCTTCGTCTGCCTAGCAAATGGACACAATGGCATTGATTGGATTGAAGTCGAGAGCACTCCTATGACGGCTACTAGAATGCATTAATGAAATATTACCCCGGACGACCTGCCTCGCCATTCCAATTAAACACCCGTATTTTATTATCGGCTCAGATATTCGTGATTTGCTACTATCCTCTTGAAACTTATCGTCCTTACCGTGTTTTGGGTGGGGGGCGGGGGTGTTACTTTGCGTTTCTCATCAATTTAGAGTACAATATCTCAAATCCATCCTTGGGTATGGCCTCATTGCCATGATTGATCAAATCATTATTTTGAGCTATCAGAAGTTCAAGATACACTTGGCGCTACCCCTATTTTACTCACTACTTCCCAAGCCATCAGCGAGTTTTCTGTCGCAGAATCGTTCTTCACCCCAGATTGTTCTTGTGTCATCTGCATCATCTCATCGTTGCTAATTTTACATTTTTATACATTCTCTATTGACGTTTTTTCCCTGAACTCTTGCTAATGCGACCACGCCCTCACTTCCAAGGCATTACTCGTTTGTCCTTACAACTTGTGAGCCTTGGGTCCAATCATCAACTCTGGCCTCACGAGTTCATCAAACTCGGCCTCTGTCAGGGCTTCAAGCTCCATGGCACTCTGTTTGAGAGTGAGGCCCTTCTTGTGTGCATTCTTGGCTACCTTGCTGGCCATATCGTAACCAATTTTAGGGTTCAGACATGTTACCAACATCAGACTATAAGTTTTATGGTTAGCAGTGTTATAGAAAAAGTACATCACCAATTGGTGTGAGTCTGAAGTAGATGGGAAACTTACGATTCCTTCATGATGCTAGCAATCTTCTCCTCATTGGCCTGTAGGCCAACAACTAGGTTCGTCTCAAATGATCGCATGCCATCCGCCAGAATGCGTGAGCTGTGCAGTAGGTTACGGATGATGAGAGGTTTGTACACGTTCAGCTCAAATTGGCCATTCATGCCACCAATCGTCGCGGCGACATTGTTACCCATAACCTGAGCGCATACCATAGTCAAAGCCTCGCATTGTGTCGGATTAACCTTGCCAGGCATGATACTGCTGCCAGGCTCGTTCTCCGGTAGAACCAACTCACCCAGTCCGCAGCGAGGCCCACTGCCTAGGTATCGCACGTCTTGCGCAATCTTGGTTAGGGAGCCAGCCAGGGTGTTGAGACTACCGTGTGCCTGTACAACAGCATCATGGGCCGCCAAAGCTTCGAACTTGTTTGGCGCCGTCTTGAATTCGGTACCCGTCATCTTGCTAACCTCTTCGGCGATACCTTCAGCAAAGCCCTCGAAAGTGTTGATGCCGGTGCCGACCGCAGTACCGCCTTGGGCAAGCAGCCTCAAGTCCGGTAGGGAGCTCTCTACACGCTTGATGCTAAAATCAAGCTGAGCCACATAACCAGAAAACTCTTGAGCGAGGGTCAGGGGAGTGGCGTCCTGCAAGTGTGTGCGGCCAATCTTGATGATCTTCTTGGCCTCAAACTCGTCCACCTTGGCCTGGAGGGCGGCACGGAGGCTGTGAAGAGCGGGGATCAAGTCGCCTTCGAGCTCCAGGACAGCAGCAATGTGCATGACAGTGGGGAAGGTGTCATTGGAAGAAGCGCTGCGGTTGACATGGTCGTTGGGGTGGACAGGAGACTTGGAGCCCATCTCGCCGCCAAGGATCTCAATGGCGCGGTTTGAGATGACTTCGTTGGCGTTCATGTTGGACTGAGTACCAGACCCAGTTTGCCAGACGACGAGGGGAAAGTGGTCGAGCAGCTTGCCATCAGCCACTTCCTTGGCTGCCTGTTGGATGGCTTGTCCAATTTTGGGATCTGCAAGGACAACATGTGGTCAGCAAAGCTCAGCATAGCGGACATATCATGTTTCGCTTGCAGCAGTAATACTAAATTAAGAGTTTGGGGGTCGATGCACTACATACCCAATCCATAGCGCATATTGACGGTAGCCGCGGCGCCCTTCAAGATGCCAAAGGCTTTGATGATGGGAGGGGGCATGCGGTCCTGGGGTTGGTTGATGCGGAAGTTGGTCAAGGATCGCTGAGTTTGGGCACCCCAATACTTGTCACCGGCGACCTCAATCTCGCCAAAGGCATCACTCTCGATTCGTGCGGCCGCCATGCTGATTCGTGTGCTGTGAATAGATCGTGTTCGGATCGATGCTGTCGAGGCGGCTGTTGGAGAAACGCCCCATCTTGTTTGCGGGGTGGAAGCTCGCCATGTAAAAGCCGCTGCGGTCCTCGGCAACGAATAGCATGACCGGACGAGCGCCCCGGAAGAGGCTGCCCTAGCCGAAGCAGTTCGAAACATGTTCCTTTTTTTTGCTTCTATACCGAAGTACTTCCTTAATAAGGTAGAGCGGGCTTGGCCAAGAAGCAGATTGATTGATGCGATCTGCTACACAGCAAAATGCGACGTTCGCTGATTGGTGGCTACTAAAAAGGGACGAAATGCTTGGTCGAAGCACAATCGACAACTCCTTGTTCTTATTCCGTATAGATGAGCTTTGAGAATAGACCAGAATAAGTGGGTAGGTACTTGCAGTTGATGAGGAAATTATTATATACCTAGCACTCTGTCAAAGGCGGCGCAATTAACATTTATCGAGTGAATGGTTTTTTTGCGTTTGTCTTTTGTATCAAGGTTGAAACCTTGGTAGGCCGAGTCATCTTATTTACTAAGTACCAAGCTAGTAGGTAGATATACCTTAGTAGCTTGCTTAAGTAGTACATGGTGCTTCCAGGCACGCCGTTATTAACGTATAGATGGGCATTAAAGTACCTACCCAATAGTATTGCTAAGTACCCTACAGGCCGTCAAGTTTTCAAGCTACCTACCTGTAGTACCTTAGTATATAACTCCCGTCTCTTTATATAAAAATTTCCGCTCTCGGGGCAAGTAGCCGGCGTTCTGCCGACTAGCTAATCGGATCATTTTTGTAGGTTATAAAGTCTATAATAGTAAAAAGACATACCAGAACCTTCTGGGAGTTTCCTTTAATTAGATTTAGCATAAACGTTTATGACGTTAAATTCTATAATAAAGGCATACTCAGGGGTTGGAATACCAATTCTATTAGTATTGTCACTACAAAACCTTAGACACTGCCTACGCTTTGTCTATGAGTACTGAGTAGTTCACGAGTGTGCCTATATTACTACTCGCCTCCAATGCATATCTCGAAATGTGGGGACACTGTCATGCGCAAGTGATCTTGCTCACCGCAAACCCCACGAATTTAGATCATATTAGATATAATAGAACACCCCCTGGTGGGCATAGCATTTAAGGGGGATGGTATTCCGGTGCGAGTGTTTGACACCGACATGCCAAATCCACTATTGCTAGGGGTCTCAGCAATATCACTACCACAAGATCGGTGAGAATAGCTGAGAAAGGCGATTAATTGGCCCTTAAGGCGCAAGAATGCCTGTATTTAGTAGCACGGACCAATATTCTGGCTGTTGTCGTGCCAATTGCTCAGCTGTGTGACCGTGGCTGTCCTTCAAGTTACGGATGTCGTCCAGGGGTTCCATGCTTAGACGACCCAAACCAACCAACCCTGTGGCCCGATGAACCGACTCGGGGAAGGTTACTGTTGGTAGTGATGACGCAAGCCAAAGAAGTAGCCAGACAGCCTCATCCTGCTTGTTGCGAATAGCCACGTGAAGACCACTTTGCATGTCGGATAGAGGATCTTGGTGGCACAGAATGGAGCCAATATGCGCCTGTTGATTAGCGACATCCCTTAGTAATTCAACAATTCCTTCCACATCGCCTTCGGCGCACATAATATGCAAAGCTCGGGCGGGAACCGATTCGGGATTGTCTTGAACATATGCCTCCTCCTTGATGGATGGCAAAATATCCAAGTTTTGTTGAAGACCACCTTCATTAGTGTAATCTACCAAGATGACTGTTGTGGTGCTAGCTGTAGAGGAACCTCCCTCATTGGTAGATATAAATGTGTTGCAATTGGGACATTTCGGAGATATACATAATGTAGATGCCTCGTCCATTAAACACTGCCTGTATCGCGATTAGATCCTTGAACAAAAACAAGACATGATTGCTAGGGGTCATACCAGTGATAGTGGCAACCGCACCGGAGTTTTAGATCATCCGGGACTTGGCTCGTCTCAATCTCTGAATCATCAGGCTCATTGTCTATTTCAACCACCAAGGGTTCGTCGCAAGCCTCGCAAAGGCTCATCTGGTTGATGACAGATATTCCTCAGCTTTAACGAACCGGTTTAGTTGTGCAAGTGCAAGTACAAGGCAGGATTACGCAATGAAGTGGCTTTGCATGCCACAGATTAGGCAATACGTTGACTTGAAAATTTAACGACTCGAGCATAGCCAGCCTGCTGGGTTGATTGCTCCTTGTTCATTCCGGTTAGGTTTGGACCCCATCTAGCGGTCAGTCTAGTTACATCATCAAGAGACTGTTGCCCCTCACTTGAACGGAGAGTTCGGGTCCCGCCAAGTGAATAACCGCAAACCCCTTCAATCTGCCTCTTGTAGTTCGTGCTCCAAGCGACTACTACACATATAGCTATGGTAGACAACGAGCAAAGAATTGAACTGATATAAAAAAAGATAATAAACAAAGATTATAAAAAAGCAAAGCAAAACAAACACTACGATTGTCCTTCATTGCATCCTCACACTGCGTTTAGGTGCTAACCTTGCTAGCGATGCCCGCCTTGAGGACTTTTTGCACAGGGGTGGCTGCGCAGTTGATCATATGTGGTTACCTCCTACCTACTACTAGGTACAGGTAAGTGCTTTAGTGCCCATAGAAACCAGAGAACAACAAACTGAGGCGGAGAAGACTGTAATGCAGGTGCCTGTTGACCGATTTCTACCTACCTAGTAGTACTTAGGCAGCCCATTTTTGAGACGCGTAGATTTATATATAGGTATTTAGTGACGTATTCAGCTTGCATTGCTTTGTTGTCTGGTGCGCCCAGTGTTCCAGTTCTTGCCAGAAACTCTTGGCGCGCGGAAGTACAGGAGGTACTCCCTACTCTGCTTCTATTTTCAGGTACCAACACACGTCTAGTCAACCTTAGCTCACACGTCAACTGCTTAACTTCCCCGACCTACCCCTCCAAGGTTCCCATTGAGCATCATTTCTTCAACACCACTTGTCGCTAAATCCACCACGGAAAATATTAACACTCATCTACCACGATGAATGTTTTGAAGCTTCAGAGGTATGTGTACTTTATCTCAATGCCCATCGACCTTATTAACGATGTGTGTACAGGAAGTTTCCTCAGTTTCAACAGGAAGAGATCTTTTCTCTTTCCGATGCCTTCCGGCGGCTGGATGTCGAGGATCGAGGGTATTTAGACGAAGCTACAGCCATCAAAGCTACCCAGCAGAGCGAGAACCAGCCCTACGATGTCGTTCGACAGGCTCTCAAGGAGGTCGAGCTTGATTCTTCACGCCGTGTGGAGCTAGAAGATTATGTTGGAGTCAGTCTATCTTATGCTACCAGAAAACAAAGCTGTTCACTGACATCTTGAAGCTCATCTCCAAGCTTCGTGCTGGCTCTGCTGCTCAAAAGCGCCTCTCTACTGTCCCAGTACCTACAAGTGGAGGTGGTAGTGTGCCCGCCAGCCATGCCCCCAAGAGCAGCCTCGGTGGTAAAATTCACGTCCAAGGATCGAGTGCAAATACAACCCACACTATTAACGAGGACGAACGAACCGAATTTACCCGCCATATTAATGCAGTCCTAGCTGGAGATCCCGACCTTGATCACAGACTTCCATTTCCAACTGATACGTTCGAGATGTTTGATGAATGTAAAGATGGTCTAGTCCTTGCTAAGCTTATCAATGATAGTGTTCCCGATACAATTGATGAGCGAGTTTTGAACATACCGGGGAAGAAGATCAAGGCTCTTAACGCCTTCCAGATGAGTGAAAATAATAACGTCGTCATTGAGTCTTGCAAGGGTATCGGTTGCTCTGTCGTCAACATCGGTGCGGGTGATATCCTTGAGGTTCGTGAGCATCTTATTCTTGGTTTAATTTGGCAGATTATTCGACGTGGCCTGCTGGGGAAGATTGATATTAAGCTTCACCCGGAACTTTATCGGCTGCTGGAAGAAGATGAAACGCTGGAGCAGTTCTTGAGATTGCCTCCTGAGCAGATCTTGCTTCGATGGTTTAATTATCATCTCAAGGCCGCCAACTGGCCTCGAAGGTTCGTGTCTCCAATTCCAAGAAAATGGAATACCAACTTATAAAGATTTTTCTTGATGTAGGGTCAACAATTTCTCAAGCGACGTGAAGGATAGCGAGAATTATGCTGTACTGCTCGCACAGATTGGATCCGAATATGGATGTACACGAGCACCCTTACAGACACATGACCTTCTTCAGAGAGCCGAGGAAGTCCTGCAGGAGGCAGACAAGCTTGAATGTCGCAAATTCTTGACACCCAAGTCCTTAGTTGCGGGAAACCCCAAACTTAACCTTGCCTTTGTCGCCAACCTTTTCAATAACCATCCAGCACTCGAGCCAATTACTGAAGAGGAGAAGCTGGAGGTTGAAGACTTTGATGCTGAAGGGGAGCGCGAGGCAAGAGTTTTTACTTTGTGGCTTAATAGCTTGGATGTTGAACCAGCTGTCATCTCCTTTTTTGATGACTTGAAAGATGGATCAGCACTCCTGCAAGCCTACGACAAGGTCATCCAGGGATCAGTTAACTGGCGTCACGTCAATAAGGCACCGGCTCATGGTGGTGAGATGCTAAGATTCAAAGCAGTCGAGAATACCAATTACGCTATTGAGCTGGGAAAGCAAAACGGATTCTCCCTGGTTGGCATCCAAGGAGCGGACATCACAGATGGCCAAAGAACGCTGACTCTCGCCCTCGTATGGCAACTTATGCGAAAAGACATCACCTTGACTCTATCGTCATTGGCACAAAGACTTGGAAAGAGGGAGATGACTGATGCGGAAATGGTGCGATGGGCCAACGATATGTCGAAGAAAGGGGGACGCAACTCTGCCATCAGGTCCTTTAAAGATCCCGCCATTGGCTCTGGAGTTTTCCTCCTTGATGTCTTGAATGGTATGAAGAGCAGCTACGTGGACTACGATCTCGTAACATCAGGTCAGACAGATGAAGACGCATACCTGAACGCCAAGTTAAGTATCAGTATTGCTCGAAAACTTGGTGCGACAATCTGGCTGGTTCCGGAGGACATTTGCCAGGTTCGTAGCCGTCTGGTAACAACATTCATCGGTAAGTAATCCATGCACAAAGTTCAACAGGTTGCTCCTTTCACCACTCCGGATTAACTGCAGAACTTCCTTTGTAGCTAACGCTGAAATAATTAGGTTCTCTCATGGCCACTTATGAGACGATGTAGGCGCTTTGTGGATGTAGTGGTTCGACTTGATTTTTGTTGGGTGCATCACTGTGTTAGTCAATTAAAATATATATGCAAATACAAACAAATGGGACGTAAATGACTATTATTGTTTCACTTGTCGGCTCAAGAAATTGAGGGTTTCTAAACATGAATATCATCTGTCACTCTATGGACGTAGGTAAAATATATGTGTTGGTAGGGTGTAGTAGTAAATAGAAATACTGATCATCTGTGATTGTTCTTCACTCATGTATCTTTGGGAGCTGAGCCATTGGGTTCTGCGAAATTTTGCCATCAGCTTTCGGTGACAGTAACATACGCGCAAACCAGTAGCTATAGAAACCATCTCGGCGCTGTGTCCATTTCCCCTGTCATCCAAGCGTGTAGGACCTAATTCTCGCGTTTGCAAGGGAATATGTGTATGAATTCTAGGTCTAGTATACAGATGAGAAGAAATGATAAGTGCAGGGACTTAACAGCATATCTCTATATAGGTAGCTACTAGGTATATATTAAGAAGCTGGATGACCGAGTCGTACGTAGCTTTTTAAGTAGGTGGCGTTTGTGATGCCGTGTGTTTTCAAAACTTGATCATTTGCCTTCACGGTAATGACTGCCAGACGGCTTACCCTTTTCAACTAAACCTGCTGGACCTCTCCTCCAGGTAGCACTAAGCAACTTTAGTAACTCAGGTTGATCTACCGAATAAGAACAGTACGGCTCCCCATAGGATCACGCCAGGCGTAAGTGTTATCTCAGCAACCTATGTTAAAGAATAAGAAATATAAAATAAATAACTAAAATAAAATAAAATAAAATAAATATATAGGATTAATATTAACATATTTTATAATATTCTTTTCACTTTATTAATTAAGTATTTAAGTATTAATAAATATATTTAAAATAATTATAGTACTATAGCTAAATATAATCTATAAGGCTAATAAGCCGACCTTTTCCCGATGCTACGAAACTACTTTTTCTGATAGATCACTAATAATAGTATACTAAGAGTGCTATAACAGTCCTTGCTGATATAATACTCACGCCTAGCGTGAGTTTTAGAATCGCGCCTGGCGTGATCCTATGGGGAGCCAGAACAGTACGTACCGGTTATGTAAGCAAGAAAATAAGTTGCATTTACGTCAGCAAGACGAAACTTTCCCTGACCACCATCTTAGAAGCAACCACATACATCCCAAGCCATTACTCTGTTGGCTGCACTTCAACTCTACACCAATCATTCGGCATAGCTGAACTGTTTTATCAGATCTATTATTGAAATATCTTCCGTCTACTACTGATCTGATATTCCTTAACCTTGCAGAGCCATTATGTCTCGCGGCGGTACTACACTTTACGTGACCGGCTTCAGCCACGGCACCCGCGCTCGCGACCTCGCCTACGAGTTCGAACGGTATGTCAACCACGTCCACGCCCACCTCTACGTTCTCGCCCGCGCCCGCGCTCGCGGCCACGTCCACGCCGGCGATGAGAGATCCCCCCGACTCTTCGATAATCAGATTTGATGCCTCGTCCTCCTCGTCCTCCCCGCCCTCGCCCTAGCCTTTCATCTCCCTTTTCTTGCCACGTCGGTCGATGCGTGTTGCTTGATCGCCTCGATATTGTTCTTCGTTCGAGTCGATGGTTAACTTGCGCCTGCACACGCAAGTGCACATGGTCTAAATTTGCCCAAAGAGAACACAATGCTCCATTAGCCTCGCCCTTGGCTGCTTTGCACTATCTGCTGCTAACTGTATTGTGAACCAGCTACGGGCGTCTAGTCCGCTGTGACATCCCTGCACCACGTTCTACCTCAAGTCGGCTGTAAGTAATCGACTTCTCATGCCATTGTATCATCTGCTGACATTCCTTGAGGTTTGCCTTCGTCGAATACGAGGATCGACGTGATGCGGATGATGCCTACCATGAGATGCACAACAAGCGTATTGGAAGGGATGATATGCTGAAAATTGAAGTGAGTATAGTTGTTCCATATTATCTGTCTTGTATCGTTAACGCGATTTTAGTGGGCTAGGACACCACCTTCTGCCTCATGGCGCTTCGAGTCTGGTCGTGACAGAGACCGTCGTGGGCCTCGCTCTCCTCGTCGCGGCCGCTCTCCATCCCCTCGTCGCAGTACTCGTGATTATTCTCCACGAAAAGAGGAACGCAGAGATCGAGACCGAGACTACGATCGCGATAGCCGCAGGGACAGAGATAGGTCTCGCAGCCCTGATCACCGGTAAGATCTTCAGTTTGAAAGTCTTCCTGCAGCATATCAACTAAAGTTTCAATTTCTTGCAGGGATCGTGATCGTGATGCGAAGGATGACCGCGAAGACCGAGAAAGGAAGGAGAACGGCACCAATGGTGATGATAGAAAAGGTATGAAATTATTGGTGTTAATATAATTTATATGATCTGAAACTGATTCCTTTGATTCAGCAGTGGAGAGTCCACCTCCCACTCACGACGACCTCGATGTCGCTGAGTAATTATGAATTCTCTCCGTCGTTCTCGAAGCATAATCGAACTGCAGATCAACTGCCCTGAAGAGTCACTCTCGCCACCATTTCGGTCTGGTTCTATTTTCTTCTTTCATTACTCGTCTTGTACAATGTTATAGCGTCAGGTATTTGCCCACTTAGTTGAAGCTTATGTGACGTAGACTCCTTACGTGGCCCCTGGCGGTGCTTATACTAGCCTCGGTCGGTTGTGGTGTACTGTTGCTAGAATGCTATCATGATGAATTGCGGAGTTTCATGATAGTCTAGTTAGTTGACTGTTTAGGCAATCTTCAATTTGTGTTAATTACCTACCAATCTGTATTGTCAATTATTGTTTCACGTTATCCCTCGGGATTTCCTTTGCTTGATCACGAAACAAACAGCTTTTCTGCTACCAAATATTAAGGTCTGTGCCAGTATGCTATCCAATCGGTAACACCTAGAATCTTCTCAATGGAACAGGTTATGGCTGTTACTCTACCCGCCAAATCGTATCGTACACAGAACTAATAGTGAAATGATCTGTGTTTCCCTTGTATTAGTCACAGTGGGATCATCTATAGGTCTTCTGGCGCCAACATCCATCTACCCCTGAAGGCTACCTACCGTCAGCTGTTGATTTGCCTGTCTGTTGCCAGATACTTACATTATTACATACAGTGAGCTGGTAAAAATCTACGCTCATGCATCCGCGGTAGTGTCAGGGAGAGTGAGCGTAAACTCTTGTCAGTCATATTCATGGGTAGGTATAGTTGCTACATTATAGAGTTATAGTGTAGTTCTATTTTAAGCACCTAGCAAGGTGTCGACACCTTGAGGGTCAAAACTCTGTTGGTTATGACAGCGAACGGAACCCAGTTTTATTTGCACCTTGGTAGCGTCCACCTCTCTTTCTGAAGTAGCGGTACATCCATTGCCACATTCAGAAATATATCTGTCAAAATAGTGGTAGACCAATCAGTATCCTTCGTCTGACATGGAGCGGGCAATTATTTGCCTGGTTGGTATAAGAGCTTGCTGGGAGACCTGGTACTTTTACCTACTGGGTAGTCACCATTGCTGAATACCCATACCTACCTGTAGTAGGTACCGATAACGTACTAAAGGACTTCGGTATTTAAATGTGGATACCGTCTTCTAGATCTCCTGCAGGCTTGGGTAGTATCGGCATGGTTATTCCGCAATTGATGATCGCTACCTGTGATTAGATCCCGGATAACAGCATCAACGAGAAAGCTGCTACATGATGATTATTTTGACCTGATTCTGAACTCACAAAGCCCGTACCCCCCCCCAAATCGTGCGCCTTCTCAGAAGGGCCTAGAGGGGCATGGTGACGATTGAAGCAAAGCACTCATCACCGACGATAACCCGAGATCACGCACGAGCGTTGACGGTCATCCACTCCTATCAACCAGACGTACAAAGTTGAAACCAACTCCGACTCTCTCGAGACAATTGTTTCTGTCGAACGCTTCCTCGATATTTAATTCCGCACATATTCCCATCCCGAGTTGGGCGATACCACCAAACTTGACACGTCGTACCCTTCGAACGAGAGAAGACGGAGTCAATTGTCGCTACTTGGCGACGGCTCAAAACCACATCAGCAGCAACAACCTGGCATTGTATTTGCCTATGCTCGTACTTACGATCTACTAGTCCCTGAATGAGCATGCCATTATTACTTCCGAGCCTACAGTCGCCCTTTTGCATCCCTAGGCAGGTAACGACATCCAATCCAGGAATAGCCGGACGCAACCCCTTCATGTCGAAAGGACCCATCGACCACCGCATTGGATGATAACGAGGCTGGCCAAGAACTCTCTCAGCCTAAGGAAGGGTACCTCAAACCAACCATTATAGCAGTGGCATCTGGCCACCATGTCTGCTGTACGCAAAATCTCGAAAATGAACAATCATATCTAAACATAGCGTTTGCTAATACACAGCATAGTCACAATCTGACATTGCGAAACCGGCTGCGACGGCCGATCGGTTCGTTCAATTTCGCGATACCATATCCCAGCCTGTTGTTGCAGCTTTCTGTGCTGGCGGCGTCGCCGGCGCTGTGTCCAGAACCGTAGTCTCGCCACTCGAACGACTTAAGATTCTGATGCAAATTCAGAGTGCAGGACGAGATGCTTACAAACTTTCTGTCGGCCAGGCATTGGGGAAGATGTGGAAAGAGGAGGGCTGGAGAGGCTTCATGCGAGGGAATGGAACAAACTGCATTCGCATCATTCCCTACTCCGCAGTCCAGTTCAGCAGCTATAACTTTTACAAGCGGGTATGGGACTTCTTTTGCACAAATTGCATTTCCTATAGGAAGAATCATTAGGTTGCTGACCGAGTAGCCAGAGCATATTCGAGCCATATCCTGGAGCCGATCTAGCCCCTCTCACTCGCCTTGTCTGTGGGGGTGCCGCAGGCGTTACTTCAGTCTTCTTCACATATCCTCTCGACATTGTTCGCACACGACTATCTATTCAATCGGCTAGCTTTGCAGAACTTGCAGCTAAACCCCAACAACTGCCGGGGATGTGGGCAACCATGGTCTACATGTACAAGACTGAAGGAGGCCTCTCTGCTCTGTATAGAGGCATCATTCCCACAGTAGCTGGCGTGGCTCCTTATGTTTGTCACTGATAGCTATAACCAGATCTGGCCGTAAAATGCTGACATTCTTGACAGGTTGGCTTGAATTTCATGGTTTACGAATCAATTCGCAAGGCCTTGACGCCTGAAGGCGATAAAAACCCAAATGCCGTCCGTAAGCTCCTTGCAGGAGCCATGTCTGGTGCAGTGGCGCAAACTTGCACATATCCTTTGTAAGTCTGCTTTGAACCCCTTCCTATTGCCCTTTGCCGTCTTCTTTTCAAGTTAACAGAGATGGCCAGTGATGTTTTACGTCGGCGATTCCAAATTAACACCATGTCGGGCATGGGATACCAGTACAAGTCAATTTCCGATGCTGTTCGAGTTATCGTCACGCAAGAGGGAATAAAGGGGCTGTATAAAGGCATCGTCCCCAATCTCCTCAAAGTGGCTCCGAGCATGGCTTCGAGCTGGCTGAGCTTTGAAATGACGCGGGACTTTTTGATAAGCCTCCGAGAAGATTTCGATGAAGAGACATTATAGTGTACATGATTTCACTCTGTTATTTCATCTTCCGCAGAGGACCTCTGCTTCAACCTGTTTTTTTTGTTCTCTTCTGTTCTCTTGTTTCAACTTTTTTTATGTAGCTAGAATTGGGAATTTTTAGAAAGAGTAGGGACTGGGTAAAAGACCTCACGTATAGTACAACTTAAAGATCATGTTTGATCTAGGAAATAATAATCGCATTGGATACAGCTAGCACTATATTTGCTAGCGACTTGCCAAATTTTATTATTTGCGCCGTCTATTCGCCAAGGTTTTGATACGCACATTGCAGTCATATGCTTATACGAACGGCTACTTGCGAGCTCGAGCTCTGGCGAAGCCCAATGATCTGGGTTTCTAGTCTGGTCAAGCTAGCCAGAGTCCAAGTCGCTAGATTGATAAATAAGTGGATACTCTTTTTACCATGGGTAGATGACGCGACTTCGGTTAGTCACCAGTCATTGCCCTAACTGCCACTTCTGACCGCCTTCCAAAAGCTCTCGCTCGCTGCCGAGCAAGAAATTTGTCGAGCGAAAGCCCTGAAATTTTTCGAAGCCGAGTTGTACTTGGTGCACCATCTCAACCAGCGACTTGAAGAACCCATCGCCAACCTTCAAACAACAACCGCCGCCATGGGTACGTGAGAAACTGATACAGCCTTCGTGTGCGAGTGGGGATAATCCAATTGAGGATCTCCCTGCGCTTCAGGCGCCGTCTCTCCTTCGAGACTGAGCAGCCGTTTTTGAGCATGCTGGAACCCTTTGGCTGACGATAGTTTCACCATCCAGGTATCGATCTCGACCGCCACCACGTTAAGGCCACTCACCGCAAGGCCCCCAAGAGCGACAATGTCTACCTCAAGCTCTTGGTGAAGCTCTACCGCTTCCTGGCTCGTATGTCTTTGTCTAATATTTTTTTTAACGATGTTTCCCCGCGACGGACAAGCTAACAGATATAATATAGGCCGAACCGACTCCGCCTTCAACAAAGTGGTTCTCCGACGTCTTTTCATGTCCAAGATCAACCGTCCTCCTGTCTCGTTGTCTCGAATCGTCGCCAACATCAACAAGGAGGAAGAGAAGCGAACTATCGTCATAGTTGGCACCGTCACTGACGACAACCGTCTTTTGACTTTCCCCAAGGTCACCGTTGCCGCTCTCCGATTCACCGCCACTGCTCGTGCCAGGATTGCTGCTGCTGGTGGTGAGGCTATTACCCTCGACCAGCTTGCCCTCCGTGCTCCTACCGGTAGCAACACACTTACCCTGCGGGGACCCAAGAACAGCCGTGAGGCCTTCAAGCACTTCGGCTTCGGTCCTCACAAGCACAAGGTGAGTCTTACAGTTGTTAAACTACGAATAGAGAGAGGCTCACAATTTTCTAGAAACCCTTCGTTGAGTCCAAGGGCCGCAAGTTCGAGCGTGCTCGTGGCCGAAGACGATCTCGTGGTTTCAAGGTCTAAGGGGTGTAAAAATAGTCGTGAGAAGACACAGGTTGGGCAGTTGATACTGAATTTTCCGCTTTGCAGACGGGTCTTGCATGTAACTCAGGCGCCACGGTATCACTCAAAAAAATATCAAAAATGGGTTTTGCGCATCAAACAGACAATCACATTTGCGCACGAGACTTTGGTTGACTCTATTTTGGTTCAATGAATTAACCTGACCTACTGTGATTATTAACAAGTGAATTATTCTTTTCTTGACGGACAGTAGCATTAGACCGTCTCCGAAGAGCTATGAAGTATGCTTCTTTGCTTTCCTACACTGGTCAATCACAAAAGTCGGTTTTAGAGTTCACCCAAAACTTACACTTCGGGAAGATTCCGGTTTTTCCCTGTAAACCTTCATAAAAAGTCCTTTCAGCTTCTGTTCCAGTTCCTTATCCTCAGAGCCTTGATAAAATTTGCAAATCAAGTGGCCGCCAGATTTGAGGGTGTCGCTCGCAAACTGAAGCGCCGCAGCACAGAGATCCTAATACACAGTAGAGTCATCATCAATCCCGTCGCCAAAAGTAATTTCCAGGTTGAAGGGCCTCCCTCACCATACTACCTGAATGATCACGATATGTATTGCCGCTTGTATTCATCAACCTGCCGTAAGGATTACTCAAACTGTTCGAACCAAATCCAGAAGTTTGTTCCCAGGGTGCTGACATGTCACTTAACACGATCTGCGACCTGTCAGTATCCATAACCAAGGAAATACAAATGGGAGACCTGTGAGGTTAGACAAACATCTACAGTGCGTGTTTGGTGTGTATCATTATCAGTCAATGGGACTGATGTAGAGTCTAGCGATGAGCCTGTGCGTCTTTCAATGTCAATGTAGCTCGGCTGGTCAATCTGTTCCTTCTTTTGAACTTCTGTATCGTTCTCGTGCTGCTCATTTTGGTCTTCTAAACGGGCCTGATTGGGATGAGACTGAACAATGAAACTCTTCACCATCTGCTGAACAGCCGGAGACAGAAAGTCACCCTGGAACGTTGCGACTCCTCGAGGAGGTTGAGCCGGAATGAGATCAATGCCTATCACCCGACCATTCGGTCGAGTACGCTCAAGAGCAACCTGGTTGGTAGCCGGAGTGGTCAGTTGATTGATTATGGTATCGAATGCTTAAGCCTTAAGAGTAGCCATATTAATGGGACATGAGATACCTGTGACCAACTACCCGGCGCGTAACCCTATAAGATGGCTTTATTAGAGGTTGAAAACAAAGCCTTTTTATTAGATGAATAGATGCGGCGTATTAATTACTTACCAAATCCACGACCGTCTGACCCGATCTAAAAAGCTTGTATTTTGAATCCATCTTTTTTTGCATCAGCATCGACAAGTCTCGAGGCTAATTGCTAGACAAGGTTGGGTGGCCTCACCTCAAGCAATTTGAACGCGGCCCTGCTCTTCAGGCCTTGAACTTTGGCGTTTCGAGCGAAAACATCTCGACCCTGGCGTTGTTTCCACCTGGATCCAGACGATGATGACCGCACGAACAAAGATGAATGAATGAGGCGGGAGGATGTGATTGATGAACGAAATAGCTCGGCTGCTAACCGATTCACCGGAATTGGGGGCCACATTGGGCACAACCTTGGAGATTCCTTGTTTTAATAGCAGTGATGGAAGATACACACAATCGAAGACTAATCTAAAATCCACCAACAATTGGCACTGATATGTTCATATCTGTTAGTGGAGTCCAGCGAAAGACTTGGTGAATCCATCTTATCGACTCAGTCTTTAATTGGATAGTTAAATTATTAGGCCCTTAATCAAAGCCATACTATGAAAGGCCTAGTTTTCGGATAGAGGATTCGAGCTCAATTATACTCCGTGTAAAATAGGTATACGTTTGTGAATAATCTAACTTGTTCGCATACATTATATGCCATGATCAAATGCCATCAGATTGATAATCTGCCGACGCGGCAATGTGCGTGCTATCCAACCTGTCCCAGTGAACCCATGCAAGAAACCTTGGCTTTTAACCCATAATCCTTAGTACCATAATGTCATATAAACATAAACCCATCATTATTGTCATATCTATGCCAAGAAGCTTGCATTGACACCTCTCCTATCTCGCTTGAGAGGTGAGAAGGAGCTTGTTGCAGCGAATGCGCTGACAGCGCCGCCGAGAGGTGCTTTGAGTCTCCGTGGCGGACCAAGTGGTCCTTTGGCAGGCTTCTGAATCGTCTCGCCATCTTCCTCTTCGAATATAGTCTTGTTGGCACTGCCCAATAGTTTCCGTTTCTTCTTCCCATTTGCTGCGACCATGCTAACATTTCCAGTCATACCTGAATCCTCTGCATTTGTTGCAGATGGCTCATCCTTGTTGTCCTGCCCCCCTGGAAAGGTTCCTCTACTACTTTATCTAATGAATTGGCTTTCTGACTACCAGCTCTCTTTGCCAATGGAACAAGCCTATTTTTCTCGGAAGATGGGGACTCAGACAATGGTTTCATTCTTGGTCTTCCCCGGGCTTTCTGAGCCTTCTTCGTTACGGGTACCTCATCGGAAGCTTGCGATTTTGGAACCATTCCTTGATCGGAGGGTTCGCTCACAATCTGCACTGATGGCGAGCCATTTTGTTCATGCGATATGGCTTCCAGATAATCGGTTGCCGACGCTAAGTCTGGCGTTTCCTCAATAGAATTATCCAACAGATTCTTCGTCCTGTTAAGAAACGGGGTGATGGAAAAGGTAGATTTCTCGCCGAGGAGTGCCTGCTCAGTCGCACGTTTCCTTACTGGTCTTTTGACGGTGTCATCTTTGTTGGGAGTTTGGACGGTAGCCTCTTCCTTGCCCTTTTTGGACACTTGCTTCTTGGCGTTGGGGGATCTCGCGGCTAATTGCTCTTTTCTCTTATCCTGCGAGTTTTGTGAACTGGCTTGAGCTTCCCGTAGGCTTATTTGACATGTCTGAAGTTCGGCTTGTGTTTCTCTTAGCTCACTTTGAACGCCCTTGAGCTTCGTCTTTAGCGTTGATATTCGCTCTTCGAGCCTTTCCGTAAGACCATGAGCCTCGGCAAGTTCCCGTTCATGCTCTAATTTCATCTTGTCTCGTTCTTTCTTGTCAACGGCTGCTTGCTTCTCGGCCTCTTCGAGTTTGGATCTCAACTCATTGACCATGCTATCAACCTCTTTGTCGCGACTATGCTGCCTTGAATGTTTCTCATTCTCAAGTTCTACTTCCAGCGAATTCACCTGTCGCTGGAAATCGTGCTTCTGGGCGACAACTGTTTGATAATCTGCTAGCTGCGATTGTAGATGTTCCATTTCTGGCCGCAAGCGATCAAGTTCTCTTGTTAAGGTAATTTTTTCCTGCATAACTTTGGTTGAATCTTTCATCGAAGCATTGAGGCAATCAACCTCAGCCTGTCCAATCAGCAAAGGTTTACCCAAGACCGTTCCAATTCTGTTCCCTACCCTAAGGCTTGCCAGCTCAATGGCCTGTTTATTTAATTGAGCATCTTTTGAACGGCTATTTGTCTTGTGGCAATCGAGTTCGAGGCGAGTTTTGTCCCCTTCTCTGGCGAGCAAATCTATTCGTTCATCTTTCTGGACAAGCTCGTTGTTCAGCACAGCATTGTCGTCTCGTAACGTAAGTGTACGGAGCGCTAGCAAGCGAGCTTCCTCATCACGGTGTATAAGTTCGGTCTTGTGAAGGTTATTCTGATGCTCCTTCTCAAGGTCGTGGATGAGCGTCAATCGCTTCGTATAACTAGTCAGAATGATTCACAATCGCTCTGTGATTGATTTTATGCGTACCTTGCTTGAATTAGCACTCATGATTGGCGCTGTTCTCCTGAGTAGGAGAACAATAAACTGAATGAGATGTTTGTAAAGACGGAGAAGCTGATAGGAACAGATCAAATATACAATTGAGGAATGACGCGCGAGATTTAGCCAGTTTAGGCGCAATTCCAGGCGGTTATCGTATATATCGTGATTGATTAAAACCCGTAGTGATGCTATTGCGGTGGATGCGGAGCGAAGGTTTGTGTTTTCGTTGATCCATTGTTAGCTATATGTAAACATGGTGCCGTATCAGGACTAGCGCCTCAAGAGCTGACACTTGTTGATGCAGCTCCCCGCTTATGTAACTACCAATAGCTTTGGCGATGTGTAGTGGCCACATCTTCGTTGCTCATACCAGCAAATCGACAAAGTCCAGCGAGACACCCGCGAAATTCACTTTTAGAGTCAAGAATGTCGTTTTGATCCAAGCCAAGGCACAAAGTGACTTGCAATTACTTGGTTCACCTATTTTACTTCATCCATCAGTTTCCCGCACTGAATTTGCAGCTTTGGGCGAATCGATTTGTATACTGGACTACGCTACGACTGCAATTGATACAACAAACCCTAAACTTCTGCCACGATGCGCATCTTTCCAGTGCTTCTGTCGGCATCTGCACTCCTATACCAAGCTTTTGCTGCCAAAAAGGCGTCGGCAGATCGATTTGAGGACTTCCATCGACTCTCTCAGAGCACATCTCCTCTAAAGCTGAATGATGCCGCCTACAATTCCCTGACAGCGGCTCCAAGGGATTACAGTGTTGCCGTACTTCTTACAGCTCTAGAGTCCCGATTTGGATGCCAGCTTTGTCGAGAATTCCAGCCGGAGTGGGATCTTGTGGGAAAGAGTTGGAGCCGAGGAGACAAAACTGGCGAGTCTCGACTGTTATTTGGCACACTAGACTTTGCTGACGGCCGCGATGTATTCGTTTCTGTGCGTATATGAACTAGAAAAGATTGGACAAACTTTCTCCATAGCAATTGCTAATATGGCGCTCAGCTCGGTCTTCAAACTGCACCAGTTCTTATGCTTTTCCAGCCTACCAAAGGGCCTCATGCTGCGGCCTCTCCCGAACCCCTTCGCTACGATTTTACGACCGGGTAAGTAAAAAAATTCGTTTCTATTAAACCCCCTTGTACATAATTGCTAACTGTGTACAGACCACCATCTGCTGAACAATTGCATGCGTGGCTTTCGCGACACCTACCCGACAGGCCACACCCGCCAGTCAAGAGACCAGTCAACTGGATCCGCTGGATTTCGACCATAACGATTGTGCTTGGTCTTGGCACGGCGGTAGTAAGCGCCTCACCCTTCGTGTTACCCATTGTCCAGAATCGAAATATATGGGCGTCTATCAGTTTGATCTCCATCCTCCTATTCACTAGTGGGCATATGTTCAATCACATTCGAAAAGTTCCATACGTTGCTGGTGACGGCCACGGAGGCATCAGCTACTTTGCCAGTGGTTTCCAGAGTCAGTTTGGCCTTGAAACTCAGATCGTCGCAGCAGTTTGTAAGATTTTCCATTGTGGCCGTTTTTGGTTGCTCATCTAGGATGCTAACAATCTCTAATTAGACGGTGTTCTGGCATTCTGTGCAATTAGTTTGGCAGTCAAGGTGCCTCGTATTGCCGATGTCAAATCACAGCAGGTTGCTGTCATTATCTGGGCTATCCTTTTGTTTCTTGTGTATAGCTTCTTGTTGAGTGTCTTCCGCATCAAGAATGGAGGATACCCATTCTCTCTGCCCCCCTTTATGTGAGTGCAAGGTACAGGGAGATTAGAACTTGATTGAAGACAAAGTGCCACCTTTTAAGCAGTGTACAAAAAGAGATAAGAAGAACACAGAGAAGCATTAGTGGTATAGAGGCGAGATTCGCTACGATTATATTTGTGAGAGCATGTATGTGTGATAGCTTCGAACTAAGCGACCGGAATTTAAAAAGACCTAAAATCAGACATCTAATAACACGACGTACATATGCCTGTTTTTTTCTTCAAAGCATAGGTATTGTCCTATGTTGTGCTATCAGCCGTTTACTACCTGCTGGCGTTGCTAAAGTATACGAGGGCCTCGACAACGCCAGAACGGATAGAGGTTAAAGTGTTCAGCTAGTGTCCGGATGGACATCCTTATTCATACTCTATTCAAACCTGACAACTCGGCCTACATGAATAAGCATAGATCACACAGGGGGGTCGGCCGCGGCATAGGTCACGTCAGACGAATCGATGTCTACTCATTATGGGCACTTCGATGCCAGGACGGAATGTTGAAAGTCGAGTTCTTTATTGGGAGAACAGCATACCCAGTGCCTTGAGGCTTCCTATTGCCAGCAATGCATCATACCCTCTTCAGGTTGATTTCTCGCCCACCGTTTCCCTGCATCAATAAAGACCAAATGAGGAAGCCAGCCATATGACGCCCCCACCGTGATCTACCATCCTGCACTCAACCTCACTACCCTAAACCAATGACATAACCATCCTAATTTAAGAGCACTTAAGCTCGCGACATGACTCCCCAGGCACGGATGACATTGTCCGTGTAACCAGCGAACAAGGTCTGGCCATCGGCAGACCAGGCCAGGCTGACACACTCAGGCTCTCGGCTCTTCTTACCAACAGAGGTAAACTCGGGCTTCAGCTCATCAACCTTGCTCTTCTTCTCAAGATCGAAGATAATGATGCTGCTAGCAGTGGCAGCGCAGAGCCAGTATCGGTTGGGAGAGAAGACCAGGGCGTGGATCTCATCGTTGGCGTTAAGAGAGTAGAGGTGCTTGGACTCGTTGAGATCCCAGAGCATGGTGGTACCATCCTTGCCACCAGAAGCGCAGAGGGAACCGTCAGGGGAGATGGTGACGGTGTTGATGTAGCCGGTGTGGCCAATGTGGTCGGTCTGCAGCTTGCAGCTTGACAGCTCCCAAACCTAGACGACCATGTCAGAAAATGGGAATGATAGGGGTTGATATTAAAACAAGGATGATATAAATTTTTTTGAATCAGGGCAAATGGTGAAAGATTGTCTCATAGCCGTTGGAGGCTCTGAAGTAGCAAATACTTGATAATTTTGCAAAAGCATCATGTGAACAATAGGGGGGACACTGTGAATAATCCAATTGGAAGCCACGTATTTTCATAACGTACCTTGACAAGCTTGTCCCAGCCACTGGAGACAATGACGGGGTTCTGGGGGTTGGGGCTGAATCGAACGCAAGAAACCCACTCGGTGTGTCCCTTCTCAGTGATGGTGAACTTGCAGTCACCGAGAGTGTTCCAGAGCTTGATAGTTCGGTCACGGGAGCCGGAGACAATCTGTCGGTTGTCGGCAGAGAAGGAGACAGAGAGGACGTCGCTGTTGTGTCCAACGAAGGTTCGGGTAGTGGTTCCAGAAGCGAGCTCCCAAAGTCGGAGAGTCTTGTCCCAAGAAGCAGACAGGGCATAGGCACCGTCAGAGGAGATGACCTAGTCCAGTGAACGTCAGCCCATGCCACAATCCAATAAATTTCCAGCCCGTTGAGAAGAAGAACATACACAGTCCGACACAATATGAGAGTGGCCGTGAAGAGATCGCTTGGGGTAACCATATTGAGTCTCGTCGCGAGTCAAGTTCCAGATAATCAGGGTCTTGTCTCGGCTGCCAGACAAGAGCATGTTGGGGCTTTTCAACAGTTAGTAAATAACCCATCATGCTTTGATAAAATCCTCCGCTAAACGTACTTCTCCATTGAGGTGGCCAAGCTGGTGACCCAGCCATTCTGTCGTCAAGGTCAGCTTTCAACCCCATTTTTGCGTAGATATGAATGCGCAAGACCGCAAGGGAGTCTTAACGTACGTGGCCCTCGAGAGTGCCCTTGAGGATCAATTGTTCAGCCATTGCAGCGGTCACGAGGAGATGCAAAGGGGTTTGAGGCGGGTGAAGCAGGAGGAGAAATTAAGGTGGAAGACTGCTGCTCTTCTGCAAAACCTAAGGACCAGGGATTCTGAATCTCGGACCACAACTGGGGGCAGAAATTATGATTTTTTTTTTGTTGTGTGGGCAAAAAATTAGGGCCGGACATGCAGATTGGTCAGTACTTGGGCAGAGGGAGCAACCTCACCCTAAATTCAAGTACTAAGTATCTTCTTAAGTACCTATTGCGCCCCGCACTCGCGCTGTAGGCCCTCTTTACACTACCAAACGACCAAGTCCTTCAGATTCTTTTACGCCAAAGAGACTAATGTGAATACCTTTGAGAGAGGATGCAATTCACTAGATATTCCAATGCTTATTCCCAACTGTAAATATCAGTAACTCTTGGTTGCAAGGCTGAGGGGTCCTAAATTTGGTGGACTACAGTCTCCTACTGTAATCTTTGTTTATTAATATGATTGACGGCAGCTCAGGATATCACTTGTCGAGAACAGCTTCATAGTGCACTTTTACAATGTTTTGTAGGGTTCCATCTCTAATTCCACCCCAACGCCGCTAAACCATGCCTCATTCCCCCTCGCTCTCCTGAGAATATCAGTAATGCACGCCTCCAAAATCAAACCTTGTCCGGACTAATAAATGTGCTAATTCAATAGAACTTCTTTTGTTAATATGCTGATTGATGGGACGATATGCATATTGTCAAAGACGTAATATCATAATCATAACCAAGGCTTCAGTCCGCCTCAAGTCGGATGGCCTGACAAGGGACCGGTCCTTTTACCCAAGCGTGATACTTCTTGCCGTGAAAAGATCACATCGCCGTTCACAATCATACTGTGGTCTGCAATCTCAACCTGGTCCGCGTGATCTCCACGATTATCACCACCCATAAATCGCCTCATGGTAGACTCCCAGAGCCTGAATCGTTCTTTACCCTGACTGTCCCGTTCAACCAACGATTTGACCTCCTTCTGCTTGCGCATTTTTGATGCTCGCACGAGTCTTCTCAGCGCATCTTCTCCTTGTTGTGCGGTTCTTGCGGCTTCTTCTCGAATTTTCTTTGAATCGCGGACACGTGCATCCTCTTGAGGTGTACACTTGTATGTATGCGTACTGGGGAAGTCGGGAAAAGACGATGGTATGTAGTGCTTGCTATCCTTATCCTGCTGACCACTTAGTTCTTCGCCGAGCAAGGGAAGTGTGCTAAAAGCGTCGTTATCAGTTGGGCTAGAGTCGACATAGACTGGAGCAATATCGTTTCTTGGTGCGGGATTCTTGAGATGGGGTTTAAGCGCAGACAGAGTTAGGTTATATCGTTTCATTATGGCCTCGAAGTCTGATGGAATAGGGTGGTCTCGACGCGACGAGATCGCCAGTCTTTTGATTTCTTCTATAATTGACTTGAGATCTGTCAAGCTACGTCAGCTAAAACGTGACGACTGCTATTGCAGAAAAAAGGTTGGCAAACATGTCTCCACCATTTCTGTGAAGCTCTCAAGAGCTTCGGGGCTCGCGGATTCAAAGCCATCATGGGATAGCACCATTGCAATCGATCGTTGTATGCCACGTCGAACAAAGTAATGTCTAGTTAGAGATGTAGATTGACCAGCATGAAGCTGCTGCTCCTGCAGCCGATAGTCATCCTCTAATGCGTAGACTTCCGTAGGCTCAGCTTCGTCGCGCAGCACGCCTTGGCCAAACTTCTGGCGCTTCACATCAATATCGCCAACGTTGATGGGGGAGAGACTTCGCTTTGATGACATGATGCCCTAGAATGGTAAAGTGCGTAGGACTTAAATGTAATTTCAAAAATTCCGTAAATCGAATCGTCATGGAGCTTGGAGATTTTTTTGGTTTAAACGATCTTCATGATGGTTAGGGCGTTGCCGAAATCACATTTCGCAAAATGTCATCGGATTGGCCAAGCGCGTGATAACAGCTTCTCCATCGTCGTGGTTGAACGCCACCTCACGTGACCTTTCGTTGTCCCTTGAGAGCATGCACGTTGGTAAGTACTTCGTATTTCTAAAGAGTACCCATTTCACCACCCCACTACGACCTTAGGTACCTGGTAGATTAGCTTCCACTGCCGGATCCCCGCATATAAGCAACATAGACGAAGTGCAGCTGTTGATTCGATTAGATTTTCCTCCAGCTCATTCATTGTAAGGAATTCAAGGTACAGATACGACCTAAGATATTACAGCGTTTTATCGATACCGCCGCAAGAACCTTGGCCGCGTAGTACTAGAAATGCAGGCTCCGGCTTTCATGGGGCCATAGTAACGCAAGATAATAAATAGCCAGCATCCTTTTTCTTCAATCGAATCCCGCAACTTTGTGGTCATAGCTGAAGCAAGAACAGGGGAGAGAGTTAGTGATTGCAGCCGGCTGTTGACTGCCTCTTATCCTGTTATTGCACTTTCCTGACTTGGAGATACTTCCCTATCAGGTATTGTCCTTGACTGAGTCATCACTACCAAGATGTTTCGCTTCGACCAGGCTGCCCTCCCGCAGATCACTACTCGCAAGGCGCTCATCATTGTCGATTTCCAGAATGATTTCATCGGTACCGGGGATGGAAATTTACCAGTCACAGAGCCTCCAGGCTTTGTCGATCGCGCTCTAGAACTGGCAACCACGTTTCGGGCTAAGGGTGATGTTGTTTGGGTCCAGTCTCGTTTCGACAAAATCCGCCCGGTGGACAGCGACCAGATCATCGTATCAGATGATGCTCCAGCCCCTCGCCCAAGCTCGTCTAGGGGCCGGCGGAGAATGGGGGTCGAGCCAGTTCCTGAGCTACCTTCTGGACCTCCAGATCCCGAGGCCTTCCTGAGCCAAGAAGAACCATTATGCGTGAAACCCTCGGATCAGGGTTGTGAGATGCCTCTTATTGTCAAGGAAGCTATTGAAAAGGGTGACCTAACGCTAACAAAAACACATTACTCGGCATTTCAAGAATCACATTTGCTACGTATGTTGCGTGGCAAGATGGTAATGGAGGTATTCATTTGTGGTTCTCTCACAAACGTTGGTGTTTATGCTACTGCCTTGGATGCTGCGGGCCATGGTATGACTATCACAGTTGTAGAAGACTGTTGTGGATATCGCCACGAATCTAGACAGATTAATGCTGTCAAAAATCTTGTTGAACTGACAGGTTGCGATATTGCTTCTGTACAAGAGGTTCTCGACACAATTGATCCCAACCGAGCTCGGCCAGTTGCTTCAGCTGGGCAACCGAAGACTCCTGTATTATCAACTCTGGCATCGCCTGCCTTGGGTGACGATAAGAACACTTCGAGAGCTAGTATGACACCCGACATTGTGAAGCCTATGACTGGCCTTAGACTAGCCTCTAATTCACCAAACCCTGCCACAATTGTGGGCGAGGCAGACCAGTCTGGCAGATTTGACAACGAGGAGTCTCCAGGTGCCGCGCAGGCTGACTCCGAAGGGGAAAATACCCCTCAGAGTCTACCGGAACCGATTGATCTCCAAAAGGTGGCGGAGGCTGAGCCGCCCGAAACAACTACAAAAGACCAAATTTCCCACGCCGACCAAAGTCATTCACAACCAATTGAGCAGACAGCACTCTCTACCGCTCCCCCAGCGAAGAGATATCACAAAAACAACTGCCACCGCTTACCGAATCCTTAGTAACAAAGGACAGTATGGAAAAACACGGATCTGAATCTGACAACGAGGATGGGCTACTTCTTCAAAAGGATTTATGTGAAGGCGACACAGATGTCATTCAAGATGCACTGTCTGATTCGCTCGCCAAGGGAGTATTTGAAAAGCTTCAGCACGAAGTGCGCTGGCAACGCATGTCCCACCAAGGCGGAGAAGTCCCACGCCTAATAGCCGTTCAAGGCGAGGTTGCAGACGACGGAAGCATGCCTATATATCGTCATCCCGCTGATGAATCTCCCCCATTGTTGCCATTTTCCTCAACTATCCTGGCTATTAAAGCAGAGACAGAAAAACATCTGGGTCATCCTCTGAATCATGTTCTCATTCAATATTACCGAGACGGCAATGATTATATTTCTGAGCACAGCGACAAGACCCTGGATATTGTTAAAGGCTCATACATCGCCAACGTGAGCCTTGGCGCGGAGCGAACGATGGTATTAAGAACCAAGAGGTTGGATAAGGACCCTTCTAGGACCGAGCCGTTGCCTTCGGAATTGAAGCGCAAAGTTCAACGCGCCCGCCTACCTCACAATTCTTTATGCCGCATGGGACTACAGACCAACATGAAGTGGTTGCACGCCATCCGACAGGATAAGAGAGCGGATAGGGACAAGTCTGCTGCAGAACTAGCATACTCCGGAGGTCGCATATCCCTTACATTTAGAAACATAGGAACCTTTCTAAATCGTGATGAAACCATCATTTGGGGTCAAGGAGCAACTGGCAAAACTCGCGATGCCGCACGCCCCATCATCAACGGCCAGAGCTCTGAGGCTGTCAAGATGCTTCAAGCATTTGGCGCGGAGAACCACTCATCAAACTTTGACTGGGATGCCCAATATGGTAATGGGTTCGATGTGCTACACATTAGCAACTCTCCAAGACTTTTTGCTTCAGAGGACTCTATCGTCAACATGCGCATCTCTCTCTTGCTAGCCGAATGTGGTATTACCTATGCTAAAGGTAGCATGGTGGCTACTATAAATTCCAAGGATAATTCCAAGGATACTGAGCTTATGCTAGAGGCTCTGCCCATCAAGTTTGTTGACAATGATGGTGCCAAATCTGTCATTCATGGAGACATTGCCATCATGTTATACCTAGACTCTTGCTACGGCCAGAGTGGCCTAGCTAGGGAAAGCACTTCAACCCAGAACCAAGCAGAACTAGCGAAACGATTTACGCGTTTTCAGCAGGGGCTCGGTCTTTTACCTGTGTGGCGACGCATTAGCAAAACTAAAGCGGAGAATAGGAGCCAATTCACGAAGGTTCTAAAGAGAGAGCTTGCAGTCTGGGACAGGTATGCGTCTGAGTTACCTAATGATGGAGCTCATTGTTTTATGGCAAGTACAGTGCTTTCTCTCGCAGATTTCGCCGTCTGGCCAGTACTGCATGCGATATTCGAAGATGTTGGTTCAGAAGCATTTGATGGCCTAGAGAGTCTACGCAAATACTACCAGAAAATTGCAGCCCTAGAGAACACACAGAAAGCCTTAGGTAAAACGACGGCGGTTAGTGAGAGTAAATGACAGGGCCATAACTCATTATTTTTAGTTAGCTAGTTTCTGCTGTGGGTTCAACATTATAGTGATGAGGCGGAGGTGAGAGGCGATATTCCGATACAAGAACATAATATAAGTGATTCAACTTCAATCCTTTGAGTAAGACTGCTTTCGCGTAGTCACAACAGAACGAATACATAGTGAGAGATCAGCTTTGCACAGTGTACGAAGTGGGCAAGGTCCTATAGTTAAAAGCAGTTTTATATCCAACTAGATACCTGCTGCTGTCTCCACCAAACTTCATCCGTCATGTACATGTTAAATTACATGGCTGTCTCATCTATCGCCCAGCCAACCTTCCCACAAGGCGACTTGCCACTCCCATTTCCCAACATGAAAGCAGACTTACTTGGTTTACTTTGCTGAGTCCCATGGTAATGGGTATGTGCCCACCCAGTCCTCAACTTCGCTCCTTAGTTGCACAATCTCGGGGTCCGCCTCGCCGTTCCCAATATGCTCCATAAACAGCTTTAGCTTACCAGGCGATTTCTCGCCACGTTCCTCTGCTGCTTTTCTCACCGTCTTGTTGATGCGGGTGGCGATTGTGACGGCACGATCAACCACATCAGCTACCCGAACAAAATCATCCTCGCTAAAGCCCCTAGTAGTCATGGCCGGAGTGCCCATTCGCAAACCGCCGGGAACGAGGGCTGAGCGGTCACCCGGAACAGTGTTTTTGTTGGAAGCAACGCCAACCAATTCAAGAACACGCTCTACTCTGCTCCCATCAATGCTGTGGGGTTTGAGATCAACTAGGACAAGGTGATTGTCAGTACCACCGCTAACAAGTCTATAACCTAATCCGCCCTTTCCTTTGTCATCACCCAATCTCTTAGCAAAGGCTTTGGCGTTGGCCAGAACCTGGGATTGGTAGGCATGGAACTCCGGAGATTGCGTTTGTTTCAATGCAACAGCAAGAGCTGTGATGGTGTGGTTGTGAGGACCTCCTTGATGGCCCGGGAAGACAGAGTTGTTGATAGGGCCTTCAAGATTATACATTTCGTCTTCCTTGGTCTTGGGGTTATGTCTTCGGACACCCTTTCTGAAGAAAATTAGAGCTCCTCGCGGACCTCGGAGACTCTTATGGCTAGTGGTTGTGACAATATCAGCATATGGAAATGGGCCGGGCAAAACCTTGGCTGCCACAAGGCCGGATATATGAGCCATATCCGCAACCATGTAGGCATTGACCTTGTCGCAAATTTCTCGAACGCGCTTGTACTCAATCAGGCGACTATAGGCGCTGGTACCAGCGACAATGATTTTGGGACGATAGATGGTAGCCAGGTTCTCAAGGTTGTCATAGTCAATGTAACCAGTGGATTCGTCCAAGCGATAGGGGACAGTTTCAAAATACTTTGAAACAGCCGATATTTTTTTAGTAGGAGTCTGATAGCCATGGGAGAGATGTCCGCCGTGAGGTAGGTCCAGACCCATGAGTCGATCATGGGTTTCCATAAGGGCTGAATAGACATAGAGATTGGCCGGGGCACCAGAGAGAGCTGCAGAGTGAGTTGGCATCGCTATTCATAAGGGACAGGCCTATCCGGGATGACGCACCCTGAACATTGACTCCCCACAACTTTGGATCTAAGCCGAAGGCCTCAAGAGCTCGTTGTTGGCAAAGTCGCTCTGACTGGTCAATGAACTCATTGCCTCCATAGTATCGAGCACCCGGATAGCCCTCAGAGTATTTATCTTAAAAGGGGAGTTAGCTGTTTGATCCGGAGTTGACAATGCCACGGACAATCAGCGCTCACTTTGCATAACACTTCCTAGCGCATCCAAAACAGCCTGAGAAGTGAAATTCTCTGAAGGGATGAGGTTGATGAAGTGTTTCTGGCGGGTTTTCTCCTAATTGGATGGTCAACACCATGGACCTGAAATCTGTCACGGCCCAGTTCATCGACAAACCTTTTCGATAATATCAAAAACTGCCGGGTCAGCCTTTGCGAGATGGGCGGAAAGAAGCTGGGGGACGGATGTCAGCCCCAAAATACATGATGGCTCTAGTCAATTAAATCATGGCAAACCTGCTGCTGGCTATCGAGAGCCAAGGAGGATTTTGCCCTTGCGGAGAGGCATGCTACAGTCACCGGCAACCTGGTAGCCGGTGTCGCAAGACGTCGCAAAGCAACCGATGCGCGCCGCACAAACATTGTAAGCGATGTGGAGTAGACAGCCTAGGTCAGATTACAAGAAACAGAGAGTTGGCAAGAAGGCGAAAATTAATCAAAAGGGGACTTTCTATAAATGCGAAATCAAGGATCCATGATCTAGCAGAAAGAAGGCTGAGATGGGTGCTGAAATGGCGGCATTGGGAGTTTTTTTGGCCAAAGGTAGTCTACATCTTTAGTACTAGGTAGGTAGTTCTACTTGCTGACTTCTGAATTCCCTGGCCGATGGGGCTTCCGCATGGATCCTTAGTATCATGCCCTGATCAAGGTGGGATAAGTACCGTAGCTACCCGCCGACTCATGATGCCCATGGTTACAGGTAGGGTGTAGATTGTTATTGATAATTACCTAAAGAAGCAAAAAGTTATATCCAGGTACTCGTAGAGTATGTACATATAAATTAGATATTGAAATATTTGCCTTTTATTTATACGTCTTTGCTCTTGACATTGGCATTTCTCTCCCCCTCTTGATATATAACCATAACCGCGCTTTCTTCCTTATGTCCTTGTACTATGTAGAGGTACTACCTCTAATCTTAGTTCTACCTACTAGGTACAGTTAGGTAGCCTATCTTATCAGTAGACACTCGCAATTATTTTTTCCTCTCCATCTACCGCCTTCTACCGCTAAATTCGTCTCACTCATGGCAGTAATTCAACCCTCTTTTTTCTTTCTCAATTATCAACTAAGTTGGGCGCGATGAGACCGCTTAAATATCGCATTGGATTTCCGCTACTAACGGGAGCATGCTGATATGCCTCGGCACCATTCACCACCTTAAAAGAGGCAATTTGAAGGAATCTGATCCAATTATTGGTTGATCTTCTCACTTGTTCTTTCATTGTTGGCTTGTTCACTTCATCATATTTCGTACATCTGCTTGTGCAAGCTTGATCCATTCTGCATGTGTGTATTCTATTCTACGACAATTGCGTATGTTGAAAAATAGAGATATCAGTGCTAGTGAATGCTCTGAGCACTACCACTTCTTCATATTCCAGGTTTTGTGTGAATGTTTGATTTAATTCGAGGGCACAAACTTTTAAATCTCATCCCGTTTTGGTAGAGGCATAATGGGGGAAGACTGTCCTTTCAATGACGCAACAGCAAATTCGGGTTGCAGAACCCTGCAAGAACAACATCCATATTGTAAATTCGTATGACCGACACATGGTGCAAACATTGCCACGGGCATTGGGAGATGTGATTGATGAGCATCGTCAATTCCATTTTCATTTTCAATGCTACATGCCAGAAGCCCTGCCGGTACGACTGTAAAACCAGAAGGGCGTAAAAAAAGACCCAACCCGTAGACTCCGAATGCAGCCTCCTCTCAAGACCGAAATGTCGTTTTAGCTGATTTACTCGGCATCGTCCGCCAGCAGAGCATTTCGCTTCGCCACTGCCCTCTCCAACTTGCGCTCGCGAGCAGCCTTGGTCTTCGCACGCTTGGCGTCCATTTCGTCCTTCAGCAACTTCTCACGGGCCTTCTCAGCCTTGGCTCGGTGGATCTATTTTCACCATATTGTTAGCCATTGATAGCTCTCTCTTGCAATGAGCGTATGGGTATGACCTACGTGCTCAACCAGAGCACGCTTGTGCTTGAATGTGTTACCCTTGCTGAGGTGGTACAGCTCGTGGTAAAGGTGCTTGTCAATCTTGCCGCTGGCGCGGTACTTGACCAAGAGACGTCGGAGAACTCGAAGACGGCGCATCCATAGGACCTGGGTGGGCATACGAGCATCGGCGGTACCCTTTCTCTTACCAAAACCACGGTGACGACCCTCTCTTCGGGCAAGGTTGAGCTCACGAGCACGGGATCGTGAGTGCATAGTCACGGGCTTTCGGATGATGAGGCCATCGGCGACGAGCTTTCGGACGGTCTGGCGGGAGTTGGCGTTGGAGATCTCGCTCTGCTCATTGGGGTCGAGCCAGATCTTGCGCTTGCCGCAGCCGATCACCGACGCGGCAAGGCGCTTCTGAGTTCGCAGGTTGACCCTAGAGAAGAAAGAAAAAATTCCTGTTAGCCAGTCCAGCTCATCTCATCTCCAATGGTGATGACAGAATTTCGCCATTGAGCTATCCCTCAAATTCCATCGCTTTCATTCCAAATGCGTGCATGCTACTTCATAAAAATCAGCGCCGGTTTTGAATACTTACATCTTGATTGTGCCTTGGTGGTGATGGCCGGTCCTCGATGGAAATTGAGGGTGATTAAAGTCTGGGAGGGGTTTGGGAGGCCAGAATTTCTTGGGTCACGGACTTTCCACTGAGAGTTTGTGGGTTCACGTGCACTAGGTCCCTACAATTTAGTCTAAGCGAGGGCTGTGGTCATTAATGAGTCACTCTGTGGCGTATCATCACGTGATGATTGGGGAGTTAAGTCCACTACATTAGGGAGATGCTGATTAAGGGAAAACCGGAGCAGACACTGCCTAACTGTACGGTTGCCAGTTAGTAACCTACCAATGTATGGAAGTACCACCTCATGGATTTTTAATCTGTAGATTGAGGCCAATCATCTAATCTACATCTTTGCCCATGAATTTATTCGTGTTTATTTTCGGTGTACTAAGCATTCGCTCTTTAAGGAATAGCCTTATGTACATTTGAAGAATGGAAGAGACATTGGCCTTGTAAATTCTTTATGTTTATGGAAAGGAAGTATTATGGACGTAAACTACTACAAGGTAGGCAATACGCAAAGCAGTCATACGGTCCAAATCACTTTGAATTCGAGGTTCTGTTTACTTTTTTATGCTCTACATACCATCATTGCAGCCAGATATTTCAGAGCAGTATATACCTAGTATAAAACTATGCCTTGATATAAGGTCAATGTGCATTGTGTTCGACTGGCTCCTCACGGTCGGCATCCGCCGACTTCGTTTGTTGATAAATCAAGCAAACAATTCTCCAGGCATCTCAACCTTTCCCACGCCCCAAATCTCTCGCTCATCCTCCACTTCGTCATTGGATAGGCCTAATCCTCCCTGGCCACCCTCTGCCTCCCTCCTTTCTCTAGCCTGCACACCTAGTCTCATAGCAACTCGTTTGAAGTAGTCGCCCATGCTTCTTTTGGTCATTGCTGGTAGCTCACTACCTGGGCCAGCCATGTATTTGTCAAATATTCTGTTCTCTTCGTCTGCTACGTTGAATAACTCGACGAATGCCGCCTCGGCAGCAAGCTTGACAGGAATGACAGGATCCCTTACACTTGCAAAGATTGGTGGAGCTAGGTGTGGTGCGTGAGGCCGTACCGTCTCCATGTTCTTTCGACTTAGAGTGCGGATAATAACCAGCGCTAAACGTCGGGAATCTATTGGATTGCCGGGCTGGATAATCGTTCCGAGTGTATCAAATAGCTTCTTCGCACTGTCGAACCCCTTTAGAGAGGATGACAGCAAGATTTTCCCAGTGGCGAGGATGCAGTTGTCAGCTATGTACACCTACATCAAAATTTAGTGAATATTTCAAGTAATGAATCTTGGGTATACGAACATTTTTATTAACCATCCCCTGGCAGAGAAGATCGGGCAACTCATCTATGAGTCCACTTTGTGACAAGATTTCGGGTGACTCGACAAGCACGGAGTTGAGAGATAGGACAGAGGAAACACTGAGCTGGGGTAAAACCACTCTAGTTTTGAGTAAGTTCGTGGCTGTATCCACGGGGACGTTCTTGATCAATGCTCCCAAGAGTTTGGCATTCGTCATTGTCATCGCCTCATCTCCCTCGTCCGCGTCTGTGTCGATAAGACTCAGCACAGCGGATCGCGATGTGTCGCCCATGTTTGCTCCAGCTTTGCTGATTACTTCATACAATGCCTTCAGCATTGCTGTCTTGACACCTGGGTCAGTTGTTCTTGAACCAGTGACTAGTTCTGCAATCAAAGGGTCGATGCGAGGTGTGTATTTAATCAGTGTTCCCAAGGCTTTCGCTGCTCTTGTCCTTAGGATCTCACTTGAGGTGTCTGCAAGTGATTTCGCAAATGTGCGTTGGAGTTGTGGCAAGAATGGCTTCAGCGCGGTGGGCATTTTCTCCAACAAGTTATTCAGAGTTAGTAGAATAGCGGACTTGACCTCAGTAGCACGCTCGGAAACCACACGAATCAGAGGCCCTGTGATTTGCGTGACAAATGGCTTTAGAGAAACCTCACTGGTTCTATCCACCATGTCAGAGATACCAAGCGCTGCCTGAACCCTTTGGTCTGCTGATCCATTCATCAGACCCTGCAAGAATATCGGAAGTACTGCATTGATTCCCTTGGGGAGCTCGAATCCTCGTAAATTCGAACCGGCTACTCCGACACGCTGAAGGGTCTGCCGCGTCGATATCACCAATGACTCCATCTCTTCCTTCTTCAGTTGCTTGGTGAATTCATTCAATGCAGCCCAAGAGGCCTTGACTACATCTAAATCGCCATCATCGAAAGAGTTGAGTAACGATCGAATTATGTCTTGGTTATATCGAGAATAGTCGACATCCGACACAGAGAAGAAGCCGGCCATGTGGCGAGCTGTGGCGGCCCTTCGCCGATGGTCCTCATGTTTGAGAAGTCCTAAGAGGACATTCATGACAGTATTCAGACCATCATACTCATCAATTGATTGAATAACGGTATCAAACGAGGTTGTAAGATCTACTCGGAGATCTTCATCCTCGCAATTGATCTCATTGTCCATTAAAGAGTTGATAATGCTGGGAAGGCGTCTATTCATGGCAGCCCCAGCGACCTTGGACAGGGATGCTAGAGCCTTAGCATCGAAAGCGGAAATTGGTGGCGTTGTCAATGTCGGTATGAGATTAGGTAGGATGATATTGCACCGAGTTGTTTCGGTGAGCAGAGTAAGAAGCGCCGACAGAGCATTGTCTGCGTCATTCTCAGATCGAAGGAGGTTAAGTAAAAATGGGAGGACTTGGTCAACGGCGCGTTTACCGAAGATTTGCTGAAGGGAGTCAAATGCCTCAGCAGCAGCCTCTCGGACTTCCTCGTCCGAATCAGTAAGAGCGGTGCGGACAACTGAGATTAATGTCTTTTCGTGATCCTCTAGGGACTCCGGCGAAGCGGAAGATATTAACTCTCGAAGAGCAAGGCAGATACCTTGCTTTGCATCGCTGTCTGTTGAGGTTTGCAACCCTTCCTCAAGAGTAGGCAAGAGGCTGGCGAGGACTCCATCGCCAGCTTTTCGTATTAGCTCCCCAAGAGCATTACTGGCGATGACTTTATGTTCCATATTGGAGCTTCCAAGGCGTCTAATTAATAGTTGTGTCAGAGTGGGGACCAGTTCTTTGAGTGTTCTTGGACTATGGACCAGTGCCTTCCAGACAGAAATAGCTGCAGAGCGCACAGCTCCTGCAGTATCGCATCGACAAACATAGAGCGCTGAGAGGATTTTGTTGCGTTTTTCTTCACCAAGAACCTCTTTCAGAGAAGCGCCAGCCTCTTTAACAGCTTCTTCATCTTCTTCTGTTGGCTCATCATTTGCTTTCACTCCCGTGAGGTTGAAAAGTAAATCACCAACAAGCTCAACTGAACTAAGACGAATTCTGTAGCTGTCATCTGCTAATCCACGTTCAAGCTCAGGCAATAGCAGATCAACGGCACGAATTGCAAAATTCTTCACAAGAAGTCGACCAGCGCGAAGAGCCGTCTCGCGAATAGACTCTACATCATCGGCTAAACCTGCTAGAATAGGAGGAACAATGCGGCCCAGATAGCTGGAGAAGCTGTTGCCAAAGCAGACGGGGAGGAAAATGAAAAGAGACATGAAACCTTCTCGAACAGCTGGTTTGGAAGAATCGACATTTTGCAGAATGGTTGGTAAGGTCTCTTCGAGCCTGGTAGTGCCAAGACCAGCCAGAACCTCGCTGAGAGCTTGAGCAGAGCCAAGCCGATCTCCGGCACCGGTATCGGATTTCAGTGTTTGCATTAATCCAGGGATGAGATCAGGCAAGGCATCCTCGCCTAGTTTTTCAACTAACGAGCCGAGCGCCCTTGAAGCAGTAGCGCGAGTTGTCGGTACCGGGTCGACAGCAGCAAGCTTGAGTCCTGAAACGAGAATGGGAAGGTGTGCGATGATGTCTTTTTCTCTGTTAAATGGGCGAGACTTCCAATGACCTGAGCTGCTTTGCGCTTGGTATTGGAGCGGTCGTCCAGTCCACGTTGCAAGATGCGAGTGACCAATGCAAGTGAGGGAGCATCAAGATAGTGTACAAACTGCACTTTGATGAGGGAGTCTAAAGCCTCATCGGTGTATTTTGTGGGATCGCTGAGGGCTTTCAGGAGAACATCAACCAGGCCCTTAATTTCGGGGTTGTTGATAACCTCTCCAAATCGTTTCAAGCTTCGATTGGCAGCTGCTCTGACTTCTTTGTGACTATCATTCAACACACCAGTCAATGGGGGGATGATATCTGGCAAGCTATTTGCAAGTTGGTTTGGGTCAAGATACGCCATCGCACCCAGAAGATCGCAAGCTCCCCTCTTGCTACGCCATTGCTGGTCGTCAAGTCCAGCTAATAGTGTTGGCATAATTTTCTTGACGCCGTAAGAACTCAATTTGCCAAAGCATGCCTTTGCAGCAGCAAGGCATGCATCCCGCACATCAGCGTTGGCGTCGCCAAACCCACTAAGTAGTTGTGGGACAATTTGGATCACATATGGTTCAAAAATCCGACCAAGCATTGTTGATAGTAATTCGAAAGCTAGTAGAGCGGCTTCTCGTTGGTTTGCTTCCTTCTTGTTATCCATGGCTCCCCTAAGACTTGTTATGATTCGGAATTCTCGGAGAGCCGAAACCCCTCTCCCCAAGACCAATCCTGCTAATCCATACGCAGCGCCTCTTTGTGTGGCATACTTCTTTGAGCTCATCAACTCTTCCATCACTTGCTCGAAATATCCATGTGATTTCTCTGGACAGACTTTGACAAGTGGTGGTAGGCATTCCGCAATGGCATATTGCACCGTTTCCGACGGTGTACTCAGGGTCGCCAATAGGCGCTCGATGACGATTGGAATCTTTTCGTCACCCGGCCTCAAATGGCGAGCTAAGGCGCCATACATGATGATCACAGCTTCGTTAACACGATCTGATGCGTCATTGTTCTTGTCTGGTTGTTCTAGAGTTCGCTCAAACTTCTTCATTAAAGCATCGACCATGACTTTTCCCTGCACCTCAATAATCCTGATAGCCGCATCGAGCATCTCAGCTCGGACGCCACTATTTTGATCTGCGAGGGGCCCAGATTCGATCAAAAATTCGAACAAGGAGTCAACTTGCTGTGTGTCCAATACTGTGGCCAGTTCTTTAAATGACGTAGCAATGCCGTGTCTAGCCTCCCAAGGATCGGATAGATCCATTCTCTTTGGCATTCCAAATTCATCAAGTAGTTGAACTCGCGGTTTTGCCATCTCTAGGTAGATCGATCTTAGTTGGGGAAGCACCGCCGCTAGGGTATCCTTGTACAAATCTGCGGCCTGTGAAACAGAACGCGCCGCTGCCCTGCGAAGTTGGCCATCCTTGCTCTCCAAGTATGGCATAAGTTTTATAGGAATTTGATCATTGAGCTCGAATCCACTTTCTTCCCATATCTCTTTGCCAAGTTCCCTGTTTTCATCCAAATCGTCATGGCAAGCAAGCCAGATTTGATCGGAGTACTCGAGGTCGCTCATATCGACTTCAGCACTGATTGACTGCAAAACTGTAGTTCTGACACTTGCAGACTGTACAGTGGCTCCCTTGGCAAGGACTAGAATCTCGTGTTCGTTCATATTTGGCGCGATGCATCGGCACACATCAGAAAAGCAATCCTTGATGAGCTTGTAATGTTGTGTATACTTTTGCATTGAATCAATGAGAACAGATAGAAGTTCTGCACGCGGTAATGACTCATCGGCAAGGACATCTGTATGAAAAGAGATAAACTCAATAGCGAGCACAATTTGAGCGTCCCGATCGTCAGGACTATCTCCAAAGCCGCCTTTTCGGAGAATGTCAAAGGCCAGAGGCAAGGCATACATCAACGAGACTGTATCAAATGGTCGCTGCTCACTGGCAAATCGAAGGCGATAAAGCACCCTTGTAATAAGATCTTCGAGTGCTTCTTCATTGTACACCTCTGGTAGAGATGCGTCACGGAGCCGGAGCGTGGCGGCTCCAATGGAAGGTCGCATGGCGCCCAATTTGGTGGACATTTTCTCAGAGCAGGCGATATAAGCAATAGATGCCGTATCACCAATTATAAGACCAGCACCTGCTTCAACAACATTGAGCAACAAGGTGAGAGCTGAACCAAGCCATAGTGTTGCATCTGTTGGGGGTCCAGTTACAAGAGACTTGATAATACCAATGGCACGAAGAAGCTTAGCCTCCGTTTCCTTGAGTGACGACCTTATTTGGGCCTCTTTTTTGAGCTGGGTGTTTACTTTGGATGTCTCCTCAGCAGTGAGTTTCCGTTGTTGACCTTTCTTTTTCTCAATCTGGCTCCTCAAATCCTCCTCCCATTTCAAAATATCATAATCCTTGGTGTTCTTGTTGGGGGCAACTTCTTGAGACTTCTTGGCAAGCACATCAACAAAACATATACCTTCCGGGGTCCTAAGAATGGCCGCTTCCACTGGGCCAACACCAGATAGCTGTACAGGATCCAAGTCAGAGCTGATTAGTTCAATGAGCCGAGGGATTGTAATATTGGGGGCGACAAAGGCCAGCTCTGCCGCAGCACTGTAGGCTGCAATTCTGATGTTGTTGGACTACATATCATGGGTTAGCGACTTCCCCAATCCTTGCAATGGCAATTTTCAATTGCAGACACATACCTTCTCGTCATTAGACGTTCGATAGCGGATTTCCCTGAGCAAATTGTCTACATGCCTTGTGGCAAGATCTCCAGGGTCAACACCCATCCGAAGGCAGAGATCGATCCAGCTCGATCGGGCTATGAGTTCTTGGCGAGAAAGGACCAACATAGCACAAGCCTGCTCTTCCAATACCTCTCTATCGATGCTAACACCAGATTTTGATAACTCCTCTGGCTCAAGACATATTGACCTCAGAATACGGGTTAAATCATGGGCATTCGACTTATCCTTAGTTTCAGCCCAAGTCACATAGTTCCAAAGGCCGTTGATAATAATGTTGGCCAGGAGTTTTGGGTTCTGGGTGTAGAGGTTGGACACAGATTTTGCCATCTCTTTTTGAACTGTTGAAGATACGACAGAAGCTGTGGTTGAAAACACTACGGCCTCAGACCAGGCTATAGTAATATCCCGCTCCGACTCGCTGCTGAACTGCGACCCAATCGAGGATAAGGCCAGGCAAAACCAGCGCAAGTCATCATCCGCCACAAGTTTGCTATAGATCCTTTGATTGAAAAGATAGGATTGGGTTGAGGCGGTAGCATGGGTAACAACGGCTGCTTTGGTCAAGCTTGCTTCAAGGGCCGATCCCGCGAACTTTCGTTGCAGCGTTGATGCCAAGGCAGTCAGAATATAGGCACCAACAATAAGGCCATTCTGCGCAGCAGTTGCCGCATTCGTAATTACTTCATTGAAATTGGCCAGAAGCTTTGATATGAGCGCTTCCGTGAATGAAGCAAGTCTTGAAGTTGGTTCCTGGTCGCTAAGTCTTTGTAGAATATCGCCTACTCGAATAAGCCAGATTTTTCGAACCGATGGCTTTTTGTCAGTCAATCCTTTCTGTATAGTGTCTAGAATAGGTTTCGGAATATCTCCGCTCGATTCAAGTAGCGGAACAAAAGCCCGAGCCAAGGCGGATGATTCAGCTGCCAGTGCCGCTTCATTTCCCTCTTTGCCAGCAACAGCAGCGAGAGCGGTCGCAATTTTTTCAGCTGCCTGATTCGACAAGGGGATCACTTCAAGCATTTCGGCATGAATAGTTCGATGTTCTGCAGAGGCAAGTTTGCCTGATTTAAGGGGGTTTGCTATTTCGTCAACAATGCGCTCAATAGCTGGCGCATCGTGACATTTGGCAACAATAGAGCGGAAGGCGGTAAGTACCCCATTTCGAACGATGGTATTGCTTGACTTGATGTTTGACAAGAGGTGCTTAAGAAGCTTGCTTGCAAGTACATGTGAAAGATCAAAGCTCCCAGGTAGAGAGTCGATCATAGATTTCAGGACACCATCCAGCAGAACTTCAGGGGCTCGAAGCAGACTTTTTTCGAGTGTAGGCACAAGCTCCTTCTCAATGTCCTCAAGAGTTGCAAACCCAGAGAAGAAATCGTACAGTCCGGAAGCGATATGACTGGGTATTGCTGTACGAGAGCCAAGAATTTCACGAACGTAGAATTCGTAATATTTCGGCTTCAGCGTCTCCAAAACGGGTTTAAGATGTGTCTGACGAACAGAAACACCAGCAATAACTCCAAGAATATTAGAATTCCTAGCCATTGGTTGGCTGCTCTTTGCCGTGAGAATGGTCACAGCGTTGGTCAAGCTCTTTTCGCCAGAGGTAGCAGACGTGAAAAGCTTTCGGAATCCTCTTCTGGTAACAACGAGGGCAGACCGGCCCATACTATGTCTTGTAGACGGCTGAAGACATTGTTCCAACACAGCCGCATCGGCTAGTAAGATATCGTTTCCAAGATCCTCCCATAGGGTAGACCCAGCCAGATGTTGCAGAAGCAGGCTACACCACTCCACTAAGACAAAGGCGCTTGAAGGAGCAATCCCATGATTCACAGACTTCTCCCGTAAGGAGTTAATAAAAGGCCTCAAGGTTTCCGATTTCGTCCCTAGCCCAATAATAGCCACCAAACAATCTTGAACGGCAAGCCTAGATTCTCGGTCTTGGTAGAGTGCGTGGGTGGTAAAGAGAAGTTTAAGAAGGTCAGGGATGAAGCGTTCATCGAGAGCTATCAGTTTGATGTCAGCACTATACTGGTTGTTGTATAAGGAAAGGTGGTTCAAAACTACATTTCTGCACAATAGAACTTTTGATCGCTTGCAATTCGGTGGTGCGTGCTGCCGGAGAAGATGATGCCAGGGCTCGTGAAACGGAAGGCAAGTCAAGCTCGCCAGAGGCAGGGCCGCCTTTGACAACAGATTCAGACATGTCGAGGAATAGATCCGGAGCACACTGATAAAGAAATCATCGGGGGCTACCAGAATTGGTACGTGCTAGACCTGGCCACTCTGTATGGATGAAGGCAGCTTCGAGAGCCGGCACTGGTAAGAATATAAGGCAGGTTGTGGTTTGAAGATTTCACCCCACCAAGCTGTGCTCAGTTACCTCCCACAAATGACTTGACCGCCCACTTTTAGACAGGTACTACGTACTGCCCTCAGTAACACCCGACATTAAAGTACATAGTACAACAAGCCCATACCCCACCACAGAATACAGGAGGTACTATGATATAGGTATACCAGGAGGCACCTATTAGTGCGAGTACATTTACCTCCAAGAAACTGGAGTTCATTGACAGGTACCCTACCTGTACCCACATTCTTCTTCTTACCTTCATTTTACCATTACAAGTGAATCATTGCGTACCTACCTAGACACCTAATAAAAGGGTACCTAGGTACCAGGGTATAAACAGGTAATCCAAGAGTTTTGAAGGTGGACAAGAGGTACCTAGATACTCGCCGGTGACTCAGTGCAGTGGGCGTCGTCGCTTCAGCAGGTACCCTAACACATCTAGTTTAAGGTTAGTACTCTGTATATGTAACAACATGAGCTACTAGGTCATTTTGGTATTATTTTCCTCCTTCCCACCCAGGTCTGTTAAACGAATTGATTCTCCACCGTCGCCCATGGCTGGCACAAAGAAAAAGAAGAAGCCAACGGCGAACCCAGCACGAGGCTTTGCGACAACTTCAATCGCCTCCAAGCCTCGTCTGGAGGCTGCGGATACTCCAGAATCAAAAACTTCGTCTCTTACCAACGATCCCAGCAGTGCCCCTCCATCGTCAAGCAAAGATGCCCCACCATCATCGAACTCACAAGGGCATGGCGATCACCAGAGCCACGCCCAAGAAACACCTTTGAGTCCCGAAGAATTTGAAAGGCAGCTCGAAGAATCTGAATTGCAACTTTTCGTTGAAAAGCATTCTCAAAAAACAAGACGAGATGCCCAACGACAAGGTGCTCGACTCGAGACCGACCGGCGTTTGCTCCGTAGCCAGGCCGAGTCTTTACATGTCCACAAATGGCTACCACAAGAGCTGATGAATCATATTCTTGATCTCATCAAAGCTGAAAGTCGTTTTTCTACCTCTGGCTTATCATCAGAAAGCAATGGGTCAGGAAAGATGCCATCTGAAGAAGATATGACGACACGCTTGTGGGCACTACAGCAGACGCTTACCGCCGCGGCGTTTCCTGAGCACTTTATACGGAGTGTTATGCAGCACATCCTCGATATCTCGTCAACCATACCCGCTGCTCCAAAGGACTTTATTTGGGGCTTGGAGGAGGCTTTAGACTGGCTTGCTCGGGAGTGTGCCATTGATGAACTCCCTAGTTATGGAAAAGCGAAGTCTGTTCCTAAAGGTATGCAGTCAAGACCTTTGTTCCATAAAAACAGCTGAATCTAAAATTCTTTGACGGAATAGAAACTCCAAATGACACACCTGTTCCATCACGTTCAACAACACCGAAACCAGGTGATCTTCACAACAATCGCAAAGGCAAAAGTGAAATACCTAATCAGCATCCGACAAAATCTACGACAAAATCTAAGAAGATCGCGGTCATTTACGATAGTGACATTGAACCGGAGGATCTTATACCACAGTATATTGCCACCAAGACACGATTGCTAGAATTGGGCCGTATTCAAGCAACCAAAACAAGCGGACAACTCGAAGACCTTGACGACGGCATGGAAATGGCGAAACTGGAGGCCAAGATGAAACAGATAGAGTCCGATGTCCTCTTTGACAAGTTTGATGCCGAACAGAGGTGGAAAAAAGAGCGAGTGGTTGTTGAAAAGCAACTAGCGGCGACAAGGAAGGATGTCAAAAGCGCTTCTGGAAATCCACCACAAGATGAGGTTTCACCAGAGGTATTACAGGGTGATGATATCAATTCTGAGGCAGAACGCATAGCTGCCGGGATCCTTGCTGAAAACGATGAAGACGATGACATCACAGGGCTATTCGATGCTCTGCCCCAGAACGAAACAGATCCGGTGACTGGAAACTCGCAGACGGTCATTAATTCATCAAGTGGAACCAAAGTTGTAATCCGGGACTTCGGAAAATGGACTGGAGTTAGCCCAAGGCGAGTTCTAGAAGAGGCGTGTCGTTCAAGGTAAGTTGAAAGTTTATAATCAGCTGACCAAGTTTGCCGTATGTTAACCTTCAAAGGGACCCTTCTGTTAAAATCACATATACAGTTGTATCCGAAACTACATTTGCAAACCGTCATCGCGTGGACATATCATGGGCAAAACCGCAAGACGTCATCATACCAATTACGACATCCGAAGTGGATGTTATCATTGACTCAATTCATTTGAGATTGACAATGGCTGGGGTTGCCACCCCAGACACGAAACAATCAGAAGCTTACGCAGCCACTTCTGCTCTCTTCTATATATTCAACAGTAATCCCAAGGAGGAGAAGGTCCATCTTAGACTCCCACCTGTTTGGCGGGATACCTGGGCAGAATTATCTGAAGCGAAAAAGAGCCATTCTGATGCCCAGGACCGTACAGTTGTGAAGAATTTACGAGACCTCGTGCGTCAAAGACAGGATCGAGAACTTGAAGATGGCGTTATTCTCCAAGGTGCGTTTAGGGGTCGTGGTGGTATCAAAGCTTCGTCAGAAGCATCAGAGAATGGGAACAGTGAACGATCAAAGCAAGGCCCCATAAGCCTTGATGTTTTAAGGAATCTATGGGCAGAAAAGTCCAGCTCACACAGATATCAAGCAATGCTAGTACGTCTCCTCAATCTTGATGATCATCCAAGTAGCTCTAACATGACGAGCCAGCAATATCGCATGCAACTGCCCATGTGGAACTTTAAGTCTCATGTTCTAGACGCTGTTGATAATAATCCAGTGGTCATTGTTTGTGGTGAAACAGGCTGGTAGGTCAAACTATAATCAGAACCATTGCCATACACTTACAATGATATAGTGGGAAAAGCACCCAGGTTCCAGCCTTTCTGCTTGAACATGAACTTGCACAGGGCAATCCTTGCAAAATTTACTGCACAGAACCACGCCGCATCTCGGCGATTTCTCTTGCCCGTCGAGTCAGTGAAGAATTGGGCGAGAACAAAAGTGATTTGGGAACCAACAGGTCTCTAATTGGTTACTCTATCCGACTCGAATCCAACACATCCAAAGAAACAAGGCTTATTTATGCGACAACTGGTATTGTAATGCGAATGTTAGAAGGTTCCAACGACCTCCAGGAGGTGACGCACTTGGTTCTCGATGAAGTTCATGAACGCTCCATAGATAGTGATTTTCTTCTCATCATTCTCAAGCGCCTACTAAAGCGTCGGCCCGACTTGAAAGTTGTTCTCATGTCTGCAACTGTTGATGCCGAGCGCTTTTCGGCATATCTAGGTGGTGCACCAATTCTCAACGTTCCAGGACGCACATTTCCTGTAGAAGTTCGTTATCTCGAGGACGCCATCGAATTAACTGGATACACCCCAAGCAACTCCCATTCTGACAGGCTTGTGGATCTCGATGATGACCCGGCTGAAGAGGAAGTGGACAGCCCCAACAGCGACACATCATACAACCTGGCAGGGTATTCAACCAAGACACGCGCTGTTCTGAGCCAATTTGATGAGTACCACATTGACTTTGACCTCATTCTTCAATTGCTTGTGCGGGTTTCTACAGACGAGTTCTTGCAGCCTTACAGCAAAGCAATTCTAGTGTTCTTGCCCGGTATCGCCGAAATTCGAACGCTGAACGATCTGATTCTTGGGGATCCTCGTTTCTTAAAGGAATGGCTCGTTTACCCTCTTCACTCCAGCATAGCAACTGAAGATCAAGAAGCCGCTTTTCTTGTCCCGCCAGCAGGCATGCGGAAAATTGTGCTGGCTACCAACATTGCTGAGACGGGCATTACTATCCCAGATGTGACTTGCGTTATCGACACCGGAAAACATCGGGAGATGAGATTTGACGAGAAAAGGCAGCTTTCGAGGCTTATTGATACATTTGTTTCCCGAGCCAATGCAAAGCAGAGGAGGGGGCGTGCTGGTCGTGTCCAAAATGGCCTCTGTTTCCACATGTTTACCAAGCATAGACATGACAGCCTCATGAGTGATCAGCAAACGCCCGAGATGCTCCGTCTGTCACTACAGGATCTAGCTATACGGGTCAAGATGTGCAAGATTGGCGGTATTGAAGAAACTCTGGGGGATGCTTTAGATCCACCGTCGGCGAAGAACATTCGCAGGGCAATCGATGCCCTCATTGACGTCCGAGCTCTGACAACAGGCGAGGATCTGACACCGCTTGGTCATCAACTAGCAAGATTGCCATTGGATGTATTCTTGGGGAAACTGATATTGTACGGATGTGTCTTCAAATGTTTGGATATGGCCATTACTGTAGCGGCTATTCTATCATCTAAATCGCCATTTTCCGCCCCATTTGGACAACGAACCCAGGTCGATAACGCAAGAGCAGCATTCCGACGAGCCGACTCAGATTTGCTCACAACATATAATGCTTATTTAGCGTGGAAGCGAATATGCCAGTCTAACAGCGGTATGGGTAAAGAGTTTCAATTCTGTCGCAAGAATTTTTTGAGTCAGCAAACACTCGCCAATATAGAAGACTTGAAAGGTCAACTACTGGTCTCACTGGCTGACTCTGGGTTTCTTTCACTGACAGAAGAGGAACGTCGGGCTCTATTTCGACTTCGTTTTTCTTCCAGTAGTAGAGGTCGTCGTCAACAGCAGTTTATCGAGGTTCCACAAAGGGTAAATACTAACAGTGATAACGATGTGGTTTCTGCCTCGGTCATTGCGTGGGGCTTCTATCCAAAATTACTTGTGAGAGATACACCAGGCGCCAAAGGGCTTCGCAACATTGGAAACAACCAATCAATCAGCCTCCACCCATCATCTATCAACCGCGGGCTTGTCGATAGCAAGTGGCTTTCATACTACAACATCATGCAAACAAAATCGTAAGTCTCTCCAGATTCTCGCAATAGAATGCTGGGGATGCTAACCGTTAACCCAGGGTTTATCGTGCACATGAAACGACCGCCACCGATGCTTTCGCCATAGCTTTGCTCTGTGGCGACGTACGATGTGATGTAAGAAGAGCACAATCCCTTTGTCTATCCGTCTCCTTCTCCTTCTCCCTTGGAAAGTGTAGCATGGTACCTAAACTTGCACTCACTAACGTAATTACCGGTGTTTCAGATGTATTCTGGCGTTATTATTCTTGATGGAAATCGTGGCCGGTTTGCTGTCCCTGACTGGAAAACGATGCTTGTCATCAAGGTTCTCCGGATGCGTTTGCGGGAGTTACTCACCAGATCGTTCAAGCAGCCGGGCAAGTTACCAACAGCACAGCAGGAGAAATGGTTCGATGTGTGGCAGCGTCTTTTTTCTCAGGATTTTAACCAAGATAAAAGTTCCACGACAGTAAGTATTGCATAAGAGTGTAGGGTCTAAGGTTTACGGAGAGAGCAAGGACTCGGCAGCCCCGAAATACAAGGGCAGTTTGAGGATTCAAGGAGGCACATACACCGCCTCAAGTGCAATGGAGGTAACACACAGAGGTTGAACAGTTAGTCATTTGTGCAGTCTTCATCAGCACGCGGCTGTAAACTACAGTATTTATACACCCTCATCATGCGCCAATGCTAGCCAGACTCCCAAAACAGGAGCTAAAAGGAAAAGAAAAATTCACCCAAGGCTTAAATAATTCAGTCAATGCTCTTATCTTCTCCTTTGATGAAAGACCCAGTTAAGAGCAACTTCTTGAAATCCGCATTGCTCTTCTGTGTTGCTGTCCCATTGTTTTGGACAGTGGCCCCATTCTCCTCTCCTCCATCTTTACTTGAATTCCCTTGTGCCGTACTAGCTTTTTTAGCTATGAAACCCAGTCCCCGTTTTGGACCCGATTTCCCTAGCACAGGTCGTCGAATGGGAGGTTGTGGCATGAGTGATTTGGCTGAGTTGCTCGGCACCTTATCCTTGGGCTCGCGGTCCCTCGCCCCATAGATTATGCGGTCTTGTATTCTTTCGGCTTTGGCATGGCGAAGTTCTTCAACTGAGCCTACCCGGAGCTTGCGACCTTCAAAATCCAGATTGTCAAGCTGCAGACTAGCTTTGCCTACAGCAACAGAGTCTATAAACTCTATCTTGGCTCCGCCACGGCCAGGTTGCAAGACAAGCTTGACAATTGCTCCGAAAGGTTCCACAAGAGCCCTGACACGAGCATCATTTACCGTCTCAGGGAGACCCAGAAGAGCAATGGTACGAGCAGCAATGTCAGTTGGGGTTGGGTTTATGGCTTGGCTATCCTCGGAGATATCCATGGCTTCGTCACCTTCGGCATCAGCTGTCGACAGACTCGGGGAGGCGGAAGTGCGGTAAGAATTATGAGCTGATTGTTTGACTTTGGATACTTTGGAGATTTCAACCTGAAGAATCTGGTTCATAAACTTTGTATGGTTCAACTCCGAAACCGCCTTTTCAGCTTGTTCCCTCGTCTCGAAATCAACAAAGGCGAATCCTCGGCCCTTGCCAGACAGGGTCTGCGGGATATTAATTCTCGTAACATTTCCATACTTGGAAAAGACCTCTCGGATATCTACTTCCGCGGTCGCAGTATTCAAGCCAGAGATGTGAATCTCTCTACCTTCGGCAACAGAACCTTCGCGATTCTTCTTGTGCCCCGGGTTCGAATACTTGGCTAGAAGTTTGTATTTCCCACCTAGAATAGTGCCTTCCTTTGCCACAGCCTTGGCTGATGCCTGTCGGTCACGGAAAGAAACATAGCAGAAGCGACGGTGCACGTTGACCTTTAAGCTAGGCCACCGAAGGCTGAGGATGTCTCCACAATCCTGGAAGAGGTTGCGTATATACTTTTCGTCGGCTGTAGGTGGGTAGTTGGCAACGTAAACAGTCAAATCATGACCAGATCCGACACAGATCTGGCTCTGGCCAAAGAACTTCCCGTCTCTCAGCAAGGCTGACTGCGCTTCTTCAGGAGAACTAAATTCTATCATTGCTGTTGCAGAATGGCCGCTTGTCTCATGCACAAGAGCTGGTATACTATTGATGTGCCCAAATTCTTTGAAATACTGGCGAACTTTAGTTTGGGTAACCTCAGGGGGAGGTTCGCCACTATAACGGTGGTATTTTCCCGATCCCTTTTGAATTCGGTTTGCGGCTGGGTGATCTCCAGCAAGCTCTTCTGACGCTTATTAACACCTTTGTCCTCGTTCTGGGAGTCGGTGAGAGACTCGCGTTTCCGCTTCGATCCGCTGGGCGAGCTCATCTCTTGGTCAGTAGCTTGCTCCAGTTCACCTGCACTATAATGAGCGGCATAAGCAGCAGCCTTCTCTCTTTGCTCGGCCGCACGGCGCTTTGCCACCATTTTTTCAAGTCCATGCACAATATCTGTTGCCCTCCGCATGGAAGGTGAGAGTTCATAGTCGTTGCAGTGTTGCATGTAAACTTCTAATACCCTCTCAGGCCAATCAACGGTACTTTGGGTGGCCGCTCGATGAAGAACTGCAGTAGCTAATATTGGAATTCGAAATCCAGCGCCGGCAGAACTCGGTGTGGGACTTCTATTGGCCGGGTTCGCAGAAGAAAAGATGAGCATCTCCCACATGTAGTAGCGAAACCAAAAGTCGTAGCTGTCAGCGTGCACTTGTGTGCTCGCCAACTTGTTCCATTGGGCTCTTGCCTCCTCTACAGCACCTTTCTTCTCTGTCAAGTACTGGATGTAAATGCGCTCAAGCCGGAACTTGGGATCACCTTGAAAGTCTTTACCGTAAAGCCTCTGACCGACCACTTCGACATCCTCCAAGGCAGCACCCAAACCAACATCGGCCACATCAACGGCTTCGTCTGACGCGCCAGGGTCCATCGCAGTGCGCTTTAAAAATCCACACCAGGCCACGTACATTTCAATCATGCTCTCCATTCCGTTCTTATATAACTGGTTTTCGCTGGTCGCAGCATGTTTGATAGATTCAACTTCCGAAAAATCGAGCCTAGCTTCTTCTGCGCATAGGATATATCTGTTCCATAGCCGCCCTGACCAGGGACAATGTTGAACGGCCCTTCGAATAACATCCAGAAGCCTCTCTGGAGCCTGGGCATCAGTATATGAAGTAGACAGAAAGACAATATATTCATGCCACATAACTTCGTCGGTGGCAAATAACCTAGTTAGAGCCCTATCGTAGAGACCGCGGCAGAGGTCTATACCAAACACGGATTTCTCGGTGATCAGTGTGCTTTGCGTCGTCTCCCACTCCAGATATTCCATCATGATCGTCTTTTGAACCTCTACTTGGTTTGCACGAGCTGCTTGATGCAATTTGAGTTCAAATTGATCACGCGCTGCAATCATGCTCTTTGCGTCTTGAGATCGCAATGTGATGCCCTTCATCTCGTCTTCCCATCCCCCGCGATTATATTCGGACAAGAAGCTGGAGTACATCTGAGACGTATCGTCCCAGGTCATGTGGGGTGTCGTGAGTCGGTCGCGATAGAGGTGAGTAACACGTTTGATGCCTTCCGGTGTTTTTGTCTTGCTGAGCAGCTCCAACTCAAGTGAAACCCATCGATCCCAGAAGATATGGCTGTCATCTAGTCGATACTTGATAGCTTCGTAGCCTTGCTGCCATAGGTCGAGCGCAGTACCAAAGGAAAACAGTTCGCGACCCATCATTTGCTCTTCTTCAGTCCAGCCAGCGTCATCAAACTGGCCAGACTGGCTGCTAGCCCAGAGAGACCAGAAGTAGTTGCAGTAGGCAAGCCATATTCTCAAGCTGCCGGGCTCCGTAACAACCGCGCGCTTATAGAGTTCAACGACATTTACGCGCTGCTCGAGGTCTGAAGCATTGCGAATCGACTCGTCGAGGTAGGCCAGCCAACTGTCCTCGCCTATGGGATTGGCCATCGTCGTATTTTTCTAGTCGTCCGGGCAAGGCATCACAGGGACCGTGGTCGGGTAGCAAATTTGACAACAGCAAAAGGGCGCAAACGGGGAGAGAAAGGCGCACAGTTTGCGAGGTGAGTTGAGTGAGGTGAAGGAACCAAGAACGACAAGGCTTTCTGAAAGTTGGAACATGAGTAGAAAGTGGGATCGGCAAAGGGTAGTATACAGTACCAATGTACCCTTCAAGGTTTGCTGCGATACTACTAAGGTAGGTAGGGGTAGGTAGGCAACCATCGATAGCACCAGACAGTGCTAAGTTTTAAGTAGGTACTAGGTACACATTTTAACAGGTACCTCCCCTTAGGTATCTCATGCTTAGGAGGACCCTGGGGCCTGCCAGGTGTGGAGAGGCTCCATCTTTGTACATTGGACATTTTTTATGTTTTTGTGCCTGTCAATTACCTAGCACCTACGAAGTAGGCAACAATGGAGGGTGGCATATCTATACTATCATTGCACTGTACTTTCAATGACTTGGGAATTAAGCAGAGGAAATAAATCATGATAAGATAATAGCTACGGAGTACATTAGTCAATGATCCTCTGCAAAATTTGACTTTTGGACATGGTTGGCAAGCAACGCCAAGCTTTGGCGGCTGGGTCTAGACCAGTGGAGCTTGCAGTCAAACGTTGACGATTTTAATACAAAGTTGTTGTTCAGCCCATGTCAACTGGAATATGCTGAACAAGGCCTCCCCATACAACTAACAGTACCTAGGTAGGTAGAGTCTGCCAAATATACACCTAGTAGGTGGAAGTAACTTATCAGCTTGAATCCTTCCTCTATCGTATATAAAGTGATATTTTTTGTTACTGTATCTCTATCAAAATGTTTACCATCAATTGTTTTTGCATTGCCTTGTTGACACGCAGTGCATTATACACACGTAATTTTGCTGGCAATAAATTGACGAGGGCATTTTTGTTTATAGGGTAACTAATTCCTTGCGCGATTAGCCCAGACATTGGAAATAATTTGGTAATGCTGCTGCCCCATAGCTTTTTACGGTCTTCACGAATACGACGTGCTTTATTTTAAACAACTAGTATGCCTGCCAGTGAAGGCTTTGCCTAGTAGTCATGAAAAGCTTCGCGGTATACCCGGTATATTCGCATCTTCATGTGCAGACCGAATATTCCTATGTCGAGCTAAAGGCGAGGTAGATCCAATGAAACTCGATAGAACTTTCCGTTTGAATAAGGCAATGTACTTCCATCATTACGTCAACATTGAACAGCACTCAGCTCATCGGGTGCTAAAAATAACCAAGATGTTTAAGATGCTCCCCCCCCAATTTTTTTTTTTTTTTGGAAGAGCGAATGTGTAGAGTAGCGCTTCTTGGGGGTTCTTTCCAGAGCTGGCAAAAGCCGCGAACAAATCATCGGTGCATTGGCCCTGTGCTCTGACGAGTCTGAAACTCGAAACCCGGCCAGGGCGCTAATGTAACACCCTTTCTGCCCCTGAAATGCCACAGCGTATAGGTACATGTACAATTTACTCTCACTAACAATTGCACTTCCCTGAGCCACGTTTGATAATGGGTGACAAGGAGTACAATCGCTGCAATCTTAGCAATGCGAGATTGGTGCATTAATTAAGTTATTTCTGACTGTAGATTCCTGAAAATAGAGTAAACAAATTGTGAATCACTTTTAGGACCAAGAGAATGGAAACAATTGCGCGCAAGCGCAAAACTCGAGACGGCAAAGTGCGACTTATAAGCACTGAGTACTAGCATAGATAGCATACCGTACTGTTTGATAGGTTTCGTGTCATGAGTGAGTAGCCATACTTACGGCGTCATCGAGGGTTCAACAGCGACCCAGGCCCCCAATGACATGCCCTCTATTCCCCCCTAGTACCTACCCAAAATGGTAGTGCTTTGTTACCCTAGTAGTATATCTCCATACACCTAGGTTATGCGTGCCTGCGCCGCTGCCTCATGTTAGCGCGGGAATGGGACGCCAGGCGTTAGTGGGGGTGGGTGACCTGACATTTGTCCCTGACTTTTATTATTGCCCGCTGGGGTATGTGTGTGTGGCTCACCACCTTCCTAGTAACCTGATAACTTCTTCTCAGACTGCTCTCACAGCAGCAGTTCTTCTTGTTTTCTTTCTCATCAACAGATTGTTTCGGCATCATTCTTTGTGTCGGGCGATTCGTGGTGACTGTATATTCTTCTTCTTCTTTTTTTCGCGATCTTACCTTCTCAACCGTACCTACTTTTCAGGCCTTTTCGCCTAGCGCCGCTCTCTATTTTACTTACCTTCTCTTTCCTCTCTACTCTTGTCGTCTCAGTCCATTCTGCCTTCTTCATTCCATCACCATCTGTCGACTCTTCCATACCTCTTTGCCGTCGTCAATCTACCTAGTACTTGGTATCTGACCCTCTGTTACATTCCAATTGTGTACCACTTGAATTCTTGTTATTCTTCGTATACACACGCAATTGTTTCACCCGACATATTTGTCTCTTTCACGACGTTATTCCCGATAAACCTGGCCGAGGCATCACGGCACCACACTCGTTACCTACCCACCTTTTCTCGTCTTCCCGTATCGTCCTACGTCCTCACACGCTTCCATCCAGTCGATTTAGGAATTCTTTTTCTACGGCGGATAATTGTCAACGCTGGACAAAAGCCATTGGCCTCTTATCGAAATGCGACGCTTCATTCTATGCGTGTTGGGTGCTTTGAGCGTCATTGATATTCATGGTGTGCTGGCTCAAGATGCCCCGGCATGTGTGGTACGTTCGCCAACACTCTACGCAGTGTACTGTTACTGATCACATCCTCACAGCCAGCATGCTTGAACCAACTCAGAGGCGAGTTCGCCAAGTTTGCCTGCACTAGTGCCGATGATGCTGCTTGCCTTTGTGCAAACTCCGACTTCTTTTTCGGCGTGCGAGATTGTGCCCCCAGCTGCGCAACAGATGTACAGGTTCATGATTTCCTTGCTGGATCCTTTTGTCAAGGTGAGAACAACCCGACAGTATCTGAACTCTGGATGCTATGAAGGAGTGTGATGGTGAATATACTCAGCAACAAACAGGAAAATCTCTGCCCTTTACTCCGACCGAGACGCTGCCCGCAGCCACGCAAACGACCTTAGCCGCTACAACCGAGCCTCCCATCACAACAAGTAGCCCGCCGACTTCTGCGCCAATTGAGTCATCTACTAGTCTGCCAACGACGACAGAAGCTTCGTCTGAGCCGGGCCTGTCTACCACTGCCCCGCCAACGACATCAGAGACCGCCTCGCCCACAACGTCTGCCTCATCTTCCACCACCTTGGACTCCACGGTAAGCCCATGCAGTACGACTTATAACATATGACCTTGCTTACCATGATATCAGGTGTCTACAACACCACCGAGTACCGCATCTGTCACGCCCGCCACTGCGACATCAGGTTCAGAAACTAGCGAAACTTCAGCGGTTAGTCCATCTCCTGCCAATTCTGGACTATCACAGGCCGCCGTGATTGGAATTGGTGTTGGCATTGGAGCCGCTGTTATTGCGATTGCATTTGTTGCCATATTCCTCGTATTGAGGAATCGCAAGCGAGCACCCCGCCAGTCCATCGACATTTCCAAATCTTTCCCCGGATCTGGCCGAACGCACCCAAATCCTGACCAAGGACCTTTCGAGAAGTATGCTAGTGACATCGAAATGGTATCTAATCGGTATGAAGATATGGTGCCCCGTGCGCAACCAAGAACCCTGGTGTAGTTCTTGGAAATTATCTATATATTCTTTGCTTTATTTCAAGGGTTGGCGATCTGTACTCTGGTAGTGAGATCAAGCCTATAAACTCAATCAAAAACGTATCTATATATTTAATTTTTTGTCGGTCATGAGACTACCACTGTAGCAGGTAATCTAGTCTCAGGCTAGTAGTGTGCGCGCGGGTGTAGGGGGTGTGAACTCGCCTGCATGGAGACTGGCAATTCAATGCACTTGCTGGAATGAGATGCGTGACAATCAGCAGTGCTGAATAGCTGATTTCATGCGCAGTAAGTTTGGTTTTTTGTTTTAGTCAATGCCGCAGTCTAAACATTGCTATCTGATGGTCCCATGGTATGCCCATTTACCAGGGTTTTGTCAATGTACACATAATATTGTTACAAGTTTGCCCAATTCCTTTGTGCGTGCCAATCATATATTTGTCATTCATCACTTAAAGCAGAGAAGATTGTCTCTCATTCCTATGCTTTACCATGAATAATATGGGCGTTGACCATATACAGGGCGATTCGGTAGATGTACCCAGGGTCCCTTTTGCGCTTTCTTAGCTTCCCGTTCCTCGTACTCACGTATCCTTGTCCGTTCTTCCTTGAGAACAACGGTGAAGCCTAGCCAGATTCACAGCATCTCGTTAGTTATTCGAGCTTCTAGGTGTGATCTGATTCCAGCTCAAAGTGACAAAGAAAAGAAATATTGACTCACTTGTGGTTGGATGCTGCATGACACCCATTCGGCCTCGACCTTTGTAATCTATTGACTTGCCACGCCAAGCACCTCGGCCCACCCACGATTGCGCAACGTACATGCGTGATGGGTCTGTAATATCCATCCACTTGCCTTCGATGGTTTGAACCTTTCGGGGCTTGTCAAGAAGCTCGCCATTGACCTGCCCAAGGCCCATGCCACGCTGTGCAATGGCAAGGTCTCTTGCTTCCTCAAGGTAGTACTTGATCTCAGCTGCCATCTTCTTCTTGGACCACTTCATTTGTAATATAGCCTCGTCAACTGGCTTACCGGCTATTTGGCGTGCAAGCATGACGAGCTTCTTGACACTTGTAGGAAGAAAATGACTTTTGTGAACAAGCTCTCGTTCAGTCATCTTGATCTTCTCTTCTCTGGTCAGTTGGCCGTTCTTGCGAACCATCTGTATGACCTTCCTCCGTTGCCATCGAATTCGACTTCGGGGATCTGGGTCCACAACCATTGCCAAAGATTCTTTGGTTTTCTCCACGGCCCGTGATGTCTGCTCAACCTCCTGCGCTGGAGAGGCTTCGATTTCGTCCTGGAAGATGTTGTCCTCAACCCCACCACGCATATGCCTTTGTAAAAACTGCTCCCGTTTCTTGGGATCGTCAAGTTCCGAGGCAACGGCATTTTGGTTTTGTGCAGTATCTTTGGAGCCGGATTTTCCCCATCCCTTAAATACATTGACAGACCATTTTTGACGGCGTTGAGCAGTGGGTTTTATGCTGCCAGAAAATCCATTTACTGAAGATGTGACAAACAGAGACGGAGACGGAGACCCTGTTAGCCATTGGCTGTTAGCAAGGCGAGAAAGCAAGGGAAAGTTACAGCCTAAATTGAAAGTACCTGACGCTGTCAGCCGCCTTGTGGCCAGCCGTAAACTCATGGCAACAACAATGATATTTTGACCCGCAAGCACTTTCGTCTTGATCAACTCATACCTAGGTAGTGTATAATGCGTTGAAAACCAGCAGTTCATGATTCCGGAGATCTGCCGGTAGCAGCAGAGCTGAATCACGTGATGGTTATCCTAGCGCGATTAACATCAGATCATGGTCCTCGGTACATAGTAGAGTCATAAGAATTCTTGCCACATCGAACTCGCTAAAACGATCGAATACTGAGCCCTATCGCCTCTGATCTACTGGAAGAGTAAATCAATCACAATGGCTATCAACCCCATCACTGGAGTACGTTTGGTCTCGGCTCAATGGCGCAGAGCTGCTGAGGATATCTGCCTGGCGTTGTCCTAGTCCCTAGATCTGACATGAGTTTTAGATGTTGCGGCGACGCCTTATCCTGGACCTTGGAGTTGGTCTGGGTAGCGGATTTGTTATGGCCAACTGGTACTGGTACGGAAACGCCAAACGATCTTACCAATGAGTAAATAAGAGGTGGGGAGTTAACTAGTGATATAGGTACGGCTACCACATGCCCCGAACCATTGCCCGAGACAACTACTACGCCAAGTTGGAGGAAGAGCGAGCTGCCCGGAAGTAAAGAATTCGATACGAAATGGGGGAATGGAGTTCCAATAAGAATACATGGGCATTCCGGATCGCGGGTTGCGGTGGGTAGATTTCAGAGGAGCGAAACCAAAACGAAAGGAATGCAGCAGGCATACATCGCCAGACAAGACTGTACAATACGCCAGGGCATCTATACCGACATCTGCTTTCATTGAACATCTTTGGCGACTCAATTGGCATGCCTTGAGGCGCACAGCGTTTCCATCCACTTGTTCTGTGAAATGGACATTCCGCCAGCCTCTATGTTGCCGCACCATTCTAGTCAGAGTGCAGATTCTATTTGTTCATCGACTTCTTCCATGTCGCAGAAGTCATCAAAGGATTTATAAAGCGTACAAAGAAGAGCTTGTGAGGGGCTCACAGTCGCATGTATCGATGCGGGCGCAAGCGTTGCGTGCGGCCTATTGCAACCTCTTCTGCTTGGACCCGATCCTACCGGGCGAGTAGGAAAGTGTGAGTGAATGAGAAAACAATGTGAATATTGATATAAAATCATTTGCTATTAAAAGACATAATCAAGATGCTGTATCAGCATCGTGCCAATTTGATGACCATTGGTATGGCTTTGGCGGCTCTTCCACTTCCGATTTTCCACTATTGCCAGTTGCCGCTTGCCCCTCCCACGCAGTAGTTTCGACCGTGAATGTTCCCCTTTTGTCTTTGCATCTATTAATTCGTATGAGGTACATGTTAGATATGGCTGTCTGCAGAATGAAAGAGAAGAAGAAAAATGAGGGAAAAAAACTTGTATGACGTAAACCGTTCCTAACGAGAAAAACAACGAAGTGGTTGACTTAACTTGCGAAATAGCCGATCGACGGCGAAGCACTGCACGATACTATCCCGCGACAAAGGCCGCTGAACCTCACACTTGTACTGCAGCATCTGAAAAATCTCGCAAGCTGAAAGATCGATTTTACTGGAGACGCCAGCTCTATCGAGCTTGCGACGTCGGCCGTGAACATCTTCCTGAATTCGAACAGATAGCTCAGAGGCTGGAAAGGAGCGACAGGGTGGCGTCATCGTGAAGCCGGGTCACACGATAATGGAGGCTACTACGGGGAGCCGAGTCCTTGGGGTAGTTGAGGAAGCCAGTTTGGAGGAGGTGAGTGTGGAATTTGATGTTTCGTTCAAGTTTGACGGTTGTATTTGACAACAGTGATAAAATTGGACCCTCAATTGGACTAAGTACAGTCTCACACAGATTCTCGATGACCTTCGCAGAACACTAGACGCAGATCAGAATCAACATAACCTAAACCATGTCAGATATGTCAAACCAACTTACCTGGGTGAGCTCGACGACCTTGTTGTCCGCCACTTCCGAGCTACTCAAGTGCCTAACCTATCTATCTGTGGACGAAACCTACCTCTGCTCTACAAAATAATATCTACACTCATCTCTATGCCCCATAAGATGTCTTTATTCGTACTGGATCTTGAAGGTCGCTTCGACGCTACATGTCTTGACTGTACCGAGACTGACCTACAACATGTCTACGTTCAACAGCCTGGTCGGGACGCTGGTACGGGCAACAATGCTGATTATGTTCGGTCGTTCGTGGCCGAAGCAGAAACCTTCATGCTTTATAGCGACGTTGCTCGCACAAGCATCTCTCGTAAATGGTGGGGGACAATTGTTGTCGGTGGACTTGGAGCAGGCGATCTCATCGCTGGCTGGAGAGGCTGGCTCCGAATTGACCGCGAGCACGTCCCGGAGTTTGCTCCTGGGATAAGTGCCGAGACAGCCTACGAGCGGCGTCCAACCCGCCAAGAAGCTGTTGATGCTGCTGGTTGGGCGGCTACGTCGCGATGGGGAAATTTAATCTTTAATAATGAAGAAGGGTCGATCGATGCGCTGCGGCACTCGAGGAATGGCCACTTGGATATTAAACATGACTGACAGCTGCGGAGAGTCTCCTTTAGGATGATAACATTAGTGGTGTAGCGCTTCTGTTTTCAACCGATGGTGCTCACAATGCGAACGAGATTAGTTTCAATGTCGAGTTATGTATATGGCGGTATTCACAAATAAAGGAAATTTTCTGGGGTGTCGTATAGATCGAGTTTTACCCCATACTATTACGACAAGCTACTGCGATTATTTGTGAAATTTCCACAGCCATCGTGTCCTGGGCGGTTAGCTCTCTGTCGTATACCGCATATATGAGTAGGGTCATCGCGTTGAGCTCTCATTTTATGTATGTAGTACCTTGTGTAAAGATTTACTTCTTCTTAAACTGTCTTATCTATAATAGTCAAGGGGTATAACGAACATTCTAATAAGAAAACATTGAAAGAAAGCGGCCAATACACAACCATCCAGCACACTGCCATCGCCTCGCTGGCTTTATCTGTTCCCCAGCTGCGACTGGACAAGTCTAAGTTTTGATATAAATCCAAAGTCCAAGCTCTCAGGCAACGCCAGATCATCAGTTATGAAAATAATATACGCATGAAGTTTCCAGAAAAAAATCTCCCAGATCACACCTCAATTGCAGCATCGTCAATATTAGCAATGGCTGATCCGGAATCGTTGATTTGACAAACCGAGGGGCCGAGCACATCCTGTTTCAGAGAAGATACGACTTTCTTGCGCATCTCTCGCTGGATGCCGTGGTTTACGGCGTCAAGGACAGTGTCCACAGTGGCCCGGGGCTTATATGCTGGCTTGGTACCTTCTTGATAGACACCAGTTTTAACCAAGATGCTGTACCAATCGTTCTCGGCCACCTCATTAACGGCGTTGGTACCCCGAATGTCACTTTCGGGTGTGTCACCGACAAAGTATATTGTTTGAGGAGGAGCAGTTAGGCCATGCTCCGTAGTCCTCCATGTCTTCATCAGACGCTCAGCAAACTCAAATGTTGGGACCTGAGGCTTGCCAAAGGCATGAGTATGCAACCTGCCTTTGCCGTTGGTGAGGTCCTTGAAGGTGATCTCAAACATGCGTCGGAGCGCACCCATTCCCAAGCGAACATGCTCATGAGCGGCCGACCAGACGACATCATTGTGAGAGAAATAGAATGGGGGACCTTCGTCGAAAGTCTCACTTCGGGTACCGAGACGACCACCCTGAGACATGGCCAAGTCCAGCATGATTTGGATGTCACCAGCCCAGTCACGAGAGTCAGCGAAGACAAAGACGGCGTCAATAACGACATTATCAAAGTCTCTCTCGCGAGAGTTGGCATGTTCTTCCTCTGTAAGCTTCCGGAATGGTGTTGTAGCAGCGTTATGCTTGATGATATCACCGGGAGTGACAACATCCTTGAAGCCGTAGCCTTCAGCGACGTGACGACATTTCTCGCCCTCGCCTCCGACAACGAGGACAGTCCCGTACTTCTTGGCCATTTCCCTCATGGGAGTGTGGCCGCAAATGAATTGACCAGGCTTGACATCACGTTGGAGCTGACGTGAAAGGTCTTGACATCTTTCCTCTTCGGTCTTGCCTCCGCCGTTTGTCAGGAAGATATGAGGTCTGTTGTATCATGTTAACACTCCATTTGCTGTCATTGAACCTGAAGGCAACCAAGGCCAACTTACACTTTAATACCGAATTCATTCTCGCCATCCAGAACCTTCATGGCCTCAATGGCCTCAGGGATGGGCCGTCCACCTCGGACAAGAACGCCATCGATATCAAAAGCAAATACAAATGAGTCGGCCACTGACGAGGGACCGATTGGGGATACCGGTGTAGGTATGCTGGATATGCTAGCCCTGGAGCTGCTGGAGTCCAAATCGGGGGAGCTTGGTGCTGAATCTGAGGTTCCAACGCTGACATCCAGGTCTTTCTTGGCCTTGGCAACGTGTTCGTAGAAGTTGACTTGTTCCTCCTTGCTCATCGACATGATGGGCTAATAAGTGATAGTAGATAAGGGTAACTAGTATGATGAGAGCAAAGTAGTGTGGGCTACAGGTGCTGAGAAGACGTTGAATATGACTTCTTGGTATTGAGTGTCTTTGAGAGAGACAAAAGCAATTGGATAGATGAAACTGTGACTGCTATCTTTCCACCGTCATGAACGGTAGGATATCTCTGAGCTTTTATAGATTTAGCCATTTCACATGTTTACTGCCCATACCCCCTTTTTCGTCAAGGAGTATGTAACAGATGGCATATGTCTCCGCCGTGGATCCCACTGGAATCCCTAGAGCCACTTTGAGTCATTTCCATCTTTACTCTCCTTCAAGCAGTCCATTGTAATGACAGTGGTGTGGCGAGCGTGTATTGATTATCCACATGGTGGTTCCACTTGTTGAAAACTCTGGAGCTCTGACTACAATGGGTAAACAGTCGTCCTGATTTAGAGAAGGTAGTATTTACCTAAAATGGGGGTAAAAACATTGTAGACATTTGAGTACAGAGTACCTGAAAATTGTGTTCCGAGATGTGATGAGACAGTCGACAGGGTTTAGCTTGCGATGTTGATCAATCTGTGTCCAAGCGGGTCGGCGGTGAATGTTTGGAAGCACAGTAAAGACTTGTCAACGTGTGCGTTGGAGAGTAACTTCCTCAAGTTTCTCCACGCAATAATAGCAGGGAATGCTTGATGAGGTACATGCACCTAAGTATTCCGCCAAGGTACATGCTTTTGCTATCCTGTGGCAACATGATGGGCATTACAATAGACTGGTTCCTGAAAATCTAGACATCGCCGCAACACTAAGTCATGTACTGAGGATGGTTTTTTTCAGTGATATTGAGATGTATTTCTTCGTGAATGATGATATTGCGTTTCTGCTTCCTCCTTCATTTTTCCTGGTCCCTCTTCCTGAAGAGCATACTCATAGGTTTGTTTTTGCAAGCCCTTCTACTTACATCTATGGACCCTTGATGACGTCGCTTAGCATAGACTGACATTCACTCCCACTGCTACTTATCACGTAGGTATACTTCGTGCGTGCTCAGCGGTGGAGACCCCTGCCATAAACTGAGGCTCTCAGATACGGGAGAGGCATTATCAGGAGCGAATGAAGGCGCAGGCTAGGACTTGGCCGATGAAGTGACTGGTCAAGAGGCAAAGACGGTGGTGAAGATCTCCAACCTATGTGCTGTATCTAACGGCGCCACGGCCCCTGAAACAATCTCTGCGTGGGAGGAGCGGGTAGTGAACCAGAGGGGGGACATCAGCAAGTGGAAGTGCCAAGAACGGTACGGCCAGATTCTGGCTTGGTTGTTACTCTACCAGCCGCGTCCTGCTAAATCAAGGTCATAGAGTCGTATCAGTACATTTGACGTTGAGTGACGAGTGTCAACTAGTTGCATCACTAAAATGGGTCAAAGTCGCACTCAGCACGCACACAATGTCTTGGACCCCGGGGTATTGGGCTGCAAATGCGCAAGATAGAGGTACGCATGCAGGAGCAGGAGCAGGACCTGCAAAGTTGGAGCATGCCCACCCCACTATGACGCCAAGTGTGTTCCACTCTACTGGTCCAAAACCTCAATGGAAGTACGTAGTTGGGCGGCCACACTGCGGCTGCATAATATTTTCCCCTCTATTTCACTTATTCATTCTATAATATAAAAGAGGGTCCTCTTTTTGCGCAGTGACAGGGAATGGTTGCTCTTCAGAATAGTGATGCTGTCATGGTACATGTTTGGCTCTTAAGGGGATGCGTTTCGCTCCACATATATGGGTCAATTATGACGTCGTTTGAAGGAGACTTTTTCTCCTTTTCTTACTGTTGGCGGAAGGATAGGTTATGTCTCCTTATTCACTGATGGCGGGCAAACTCTACCTCCTAATTTCTTACCAAGGTAATGATTTAAACATTTTTTTAATTCCATTTTGTTCCATGGATATCTACCTACTAACATTTATTGCGCTTACACGTAGATCGTTATACGGTATAATAATTAGGTCTTGGGTTGATCCGTGGAATTGGTGACCTATCTTCTCTGTTCAAATTTGTCGATATCGAGCGTAACTCGTGGATGCTACCATCACAACGCTATAGCCTTTACATCCATGCATAAGTTACTCTTTCTTTTGGTAAAAAAAGTCTTATCTCGTAAAGATCGACAAGTGCGTGATTATACGTTTGCTTCTACAATACAAAAATCTCACCAACTGGTTTATGTTTCAACAAGCTCTGCTGTCATTCCTCCTATCTACTTTGTCAAGATTCAGAGTCAGAGAAAGTGTATTACACACCGCTAATTTTACAGATACCATAGACATATCTGTAAATAGAGGGCCAATCGCACCCATACCATATCCTCCATATCTTCCCCATCTTCCCCATCTTCCAGTGCTGATCCTCACCAGACCGCCGCCGTATCTGACTGACAACTTAGTGATCAACCCCTCGGCTTGGGATCACCTTGACATGTGTCTGTGCGTAGCTCTAGCAGTGAATAATTCACTGTAGATTGACAAACAAGCCTCCATCAACGAGTAGTTGCGCGCCAGTCACATAGCCACTCAGCTCCTCGCATGCAAGAAAAATAGCTGGCCCCGCCATATCCGCCGGATCGCCTGTCCTCCCAAGTGGTATCCTGCCTTCCATGTAAGTCCGCTTGGCATCATCTGCCAAATCTTCCTCGTTGAGCTGCGTTCGTATGGTCCCCGGCAACAGTGCGTTGCAGCGGATACCATACTTGCCCAGGGCTACCGCTGTACTCTGCATTAGGCTCGAGACTCCTGCCTTGGTCGGAGTGTAATGCGTTTGCAAGCCCCCGCCAACCAGCGCTGATATTGATGAGATGCCAATTATACTCCCGCCGGAAGGCTCTTGATGCAGTGCCATCTGACGAGCTGCTGCCTGTGTGATGTAGAAGGCCCCGTCGAGATTTGTTCTCACCGTCGTTTCCAGTAACGTAGGCGAGAGGGTTAGGAAGTCAGCAAAGGTGCATACACCAGCGTTGGAGACGCAAATGTCTAGTCGTTTTGCCGCACCGGAGTGCTCTACCGCAGCGGCGACAAGTTGAATGGCTGTAGAGGCGTCTCTTACGTCACCGACTTGGTGTGTAAAACGTCCAGCAGCTGGATCTTCCCTCCTTATAGCCTCGGCTTCAACCATGAGAGAGTCCAGATGCGGGCCATCCTTGTGTAATCCAAGATGGTTCGCGACCACATTGCAGCCTTGCTTTAAGTATGCTATGCAGATTGCCCGTCCAATGCCCGTTGTGCCTCCAGTTATTATTGCCGTCTTGTTGGAAAGGAGTCCTTTGAGAGGCATGATGTTGTGATGGTGGTGATGATGACAATGCCAATCATCGCCCTGCAATTATTATGCGGTAGATGAAAGTTGAAGTGACAAAGTACACGAAATGCAGGTATCTACCTTATTTTAGGCTATTAGTGGCCTAATCCAGCAGCAATAGACTTGCAAAGAAATGGCAAAGTAGTTGACCTATACCCAAGACGAAATTAAATCTGTCCACATATAATTTCTGGTCGGTATATATCATATATTATAAATCCCCGTATCAAGGCTATCTAGAAGCAGCAGCTGTCCTAGGCAGGTAGTTCTTCATGTCGCGGCGAAAGAAATACCCGAGCCTCGGTATCCTTTACAGCGAGCCGTTTCAACTCACCGTATTGCTCTCTGCGAATGTCCCCACCGACCGTAATCCATTTCGAGCTACAATACTACAACGCCACCGTAAACTCACGATGTTCCTCCTTCCACCGTTTGTCTTCACCTGATGAGGGGGAGTGGCTGCAACACGCACAGAAACTGCTACCCCTTGGTGGGTCGCGATGTTCCCGAAACAAAAATAAAAATCTGCTAGTATGTTGCAGAATATACTAAATTCGGGATCTGGGGTACATAAGCTTTGACGATCCAGGCCCAAAAATAAGGGAAAGCCTGGAATAGTCTTGTTAATGGTGGTCACAATGATCTCTTTGTATATTAAGGGGATAGTTTCATATGTACCAGAAATATCAGTAGATAAATTGGAGCTGGGGACAAAAAGTATTTGCGGGTACAAAGCTAGTATATCGGGTTGGGAAGATATCAGCCTTGATTAGAGTCTTTGCTAAGGTTCATTCAAACATACAGAACAATTGAAGCAGTTATAAATGACAAGTTTGATAGCTATTGATCATAAACCCATCGCCTAATCAATTCCTAGGGCGACTTCCTCAGTAACCACGCCGTTCAATCCCCCTTTCAAACCACTAGTAGTAGCATTGGCGTCAAAACGTCCCCTATCCTTCATATTTTCTCCGTTAGACAGTGCTCCAACAGGTGTTGGTAAGAAATTCATGATAGGCGGGGGTTGAACAGAATGTTTGATGGTATCAGCTTTGAACGCGCTACTGGGTTGATGGTCAAACCAAAACCAGGCTTGTCGAGATCCTCCGTTGTCAAATATCCGTTCAAGGGGATAGGCTCATCGGTGAAGAGGTCACCAAAGACGGGAAGTACACTTTTGCCGTCAGCTGAGTTGGCTAGATATTCCTGGAAAGGGGTGTTTGGCTGCGAAATCACGAAGTGATAGCTATACGGTCCGCTTGCGTGTGGAACGACTGGCATATCATAAGCCGCGGCCATGGAGGCAACCTTGAGAAGTTCTGTGAGGCCGCCCATCCACATCACGTCAGGTTGAATGATATCAACATTACGCCCTTCGATGAGCTTCCGAAAGCCGTAACGCGAATATTCGTGTTCTCCAGTCGTAAACTTGGCTGTAGGGTGTGCTCGCTTGATTTGCTCAAAACCATCTGTATCATCTGGTGATAGACATTCCTCCCACCAGTTAATATTCAGTTCGGAACAGGCCTTGACCAGCTCGATAGTGTACGAGACATTAAGACTCATGTAGCAATCCACCATAATCGGAAAGTCTGGTCCAACTGCATCACGGTGTTGTCGCAAAAATTCAACATTTTTGCGTAAACCTTTGTGACCCTCCTCGGGAGAGAATGGTAGGGGTACTTTTGCGCCCCAAAACCCCATACTCCTGGCAGCCGTTGGTTCCGGGCCGGTGCAATAGAAGTCAATACGCTCCTTTGCAGCACCGCCGATGAGTCGGTAGACGGGCTCATTCCTCAGTTTGCCTAGAAGGTCCCAGATTGCCAGATCGATAACAGATATGACGGCGACGGGGAGTCCCTTGCGGCCATAGAACATTGAGGCCCGATACATATGCTCGAAGAGCAGATTTGTATTCCGAGGGTCGGCACCAATCAAAAATCTCTCAAAGTGCTGGTGAACCAGCCAGCAGGCCGGTGGCCCTAATATTTCGAATTAGCGCTGCTGTACGTACGATGCTTTCTCGTGAGAATAGCTCATTCCCGGGTAAGATTCAGCTTGGTAGGTATGTTCGATCAGTACTCACCACCAAAGCCAGTTGCAAAACCAATGGTGCCATCAGAGGCTTCCAACTCAACCAAGAACGAACCCAGTACGTTTATACCCCAGCTGGTCCGAGAAGCGCGATACTTTTCCCATTGAGAACAGGGAGTCGAGATATTACTATCAATCAACCTATCATGATGTCAGCATCCCATAGCAAGGAGGTTGACTAGATACATACCAGTGCCCACCCGCGACATTATGGTAGTCGCCGCCTGTTCAATCAAATCAGTGAGATGCATTAGAATTCATCGCAGCGTTGATCGAAGGCTTAATCCGGGATGGGTAACATAAAACAAAGCCAGCTGCATAGGTTACACGCTTACCGGATCCCAACCCGCCGATAACATAGGACCTTATGGCCTTGATAGTTGGGAACTGTCGGACTGAACCTCGCATCGTGATGAGCAAACTAATGGGCAAAAGAAGAGGTATGTAAGATGAATGAATATAAGATCAGGTTACCTGCACACTGAAAGTTCTTTGGGCTGGTATTCATATGCATAAGTTGGTAATAGTTATTGGTAAGAGGTAATCGGCCATGGCAATGACGAAGGCGATCAGATGTGTGTGCCGGTGGGGGTTTCTACTCCGTAGCGACTACCTCGTATATGAGGTTCTTTTCGGGTGTAGATGACCCGAAGACCGTCAAGACATATTAGAACTCGATGTACTCCGGACAACCGGAAAGAGTGATGGGGAGCTTTTCATATTGTTCACTTGCGCAGAGAATCGGTGATTCTATGCCATCGCGATAGCCCCATTACTACTCTAGGATGAATGTTCTAAGGATAAATATTTCAAAATAAACAGTTAATCGAACTACACTGTTGTTAAATTGATTGTCCGACGGATCAATGGATCAAGGCGCAAGTTGAGTCTCCTTCCAAACTGCAACTTCAATGGCGGAAAAAATATCCCGGAGGGTCTTAAATTGAACCAGTGTACGGAGCATTAGCGATAAATTCACCATGGTGTAATATCGCTTATCCTTCTCGGGAAATTAGCTGTGTTGTCTGCCTATACAGGTCAAAACACAGCAGACAGCTGGTGCGTTTTAATTACAGGACGACATTCTTTCAAGTTGTTAACATGGAGTACTCCGTACTCCATCTCTTTTCTAGAATCACGCGTCATCACCAGAGGGTTATTCGTTTATCTTACCGCATCCAGATAAACTACCCCACCTGCAGGTACTTGCTTAGCAGGTTTGCAACAAAGCAGGTACCTCCTATAGATTCTGCTTCTACAACCCTACAAAGAGCTACTAGGTCCAACCAGATTTGCCCGACTCCTAATTAACGAGACCGGCGTCAGACGGAGCATAAGCTCCATCTCGTCGCCGAACAAAAGAGCCGAACATACCTATGATCCTAACAGCCTGAATAAGCATGTGCTTTGAGGCGAAGTTTCAGTAACATCTACAAGTTAGTAGGTAGTACATCAGTACATGGCAAAGTACTAGTGTTCCTCCCTCAGTGCCGCAGTTCGGCAGGCACGTTGCAGGACAGGAGGCATTGGTCGTCGTCCGGTAATGCCAAAACCATTCACGGCTGACATTGTCTGTCTCTGGCTAACGTAGAGGCGTCATCAACTTTCTTTGGGGCTCTGTTCGTTCTCCCTCTCTACGCTTAGCTGGCAAAGAGACAACCCGATTGCGCATCATTAACCCGAGTAGCATATCCTCCCGCTAGCTGCTGCCCCGAATGCTGCATGCTCCATACTACCCGCCGCTTCCCCAACATTGCCCCGCTGCTTGATTTGTTGTTCATGACCCAATCGGTTGAACGTTCGGGATTGTGCAGTCGATCGACCGAGAAGAGATATCACCTTGTGCGACCATTTTCGCTCGGCATTAACAAACCGTGAACCACTCGACGGAGAAAACGCCATGCACGACGGTACCGAAGACGCTAAACGACCCTCACCGTCAATAACATCGGTCGCCGATCGTCAACCTCTCGACCCGGATAGTGACTCTCACAGTATTGACAATGATGTTGAAGCTTCCTCTCAAGCTACAAAACGCAAGAGACCCATTTCTGTCTCGTATGTTGCATCATGAGTTATATGGAGGGTTACAATTTTGTGATAGGGAGTGGTACTAATGTTTCTTTCTCTTATGTAGGTGTGAACTCTGCAAGCAACGCAAGGTAATACCCTTGATCCTCGATTTCCTGTAAAGGAATCATTTTACGATATTGAACCGTTTTTCTGACACTCTTTTCTTCTATACAGGTTAAATGCGATCGTGGCCAACCTTCATGCGGTTGGTGCAAGCGTAATGGCGCCCAGTGCGAGTATAAAGAGCGAAAGCCACCTGGTTTGAGGGCTGGGTTTGGGAGATTTCTGGAAAATAGGAGTCGTGAGCTCGAACTACGCCTCGATAAGATGGAGGAGATACTGCGGAAGCATTCTGATATCCTACAAAGGTCATCGCCATCATTTAACCAAGGAAATCAAGGCACAGACGCGCAAATAGGCCAACAGAGTCTCACCAGTGATCATAATCTGCCGAGTACTGCTGGTAACCTCTTCAGGCCCTCTGATAAGCTGCCACCCACATTTCCCCATGAGTCTCATCGGAATGTTGATACCCTCTTACAACATCCCTCAACTTCAGGGGCCCATGATAAGTTTCATGCCCAAGCAAAACCACCCAGCATCGCATCATCAGCTGAGACGCCAGATATGCAAGACCAGTCTGGTGCCCAACCGACAGCCTTCATACCTACACCTCAACGTACTAGTTTGTCTCAGAATGATCAGGAAGACTTGCCACCATACAACCTGCTATATCATTTGGTCGACCTATACTTCAGATACATCCACACTTGGTGTCCCATACTTCATCGAAAAGTCATGATGGATCGTCTATTTGGCATCTCGGACCTGAAGGAGCCCGACCGAATTCTCCTCCATGCGATAGTCGCAACGACAATGCGATTCTCGGACGATCCTAGATTAACTGAAGAGCGTCGACAGCGCTATCATGAGGTATCGAAAAACAAGGTCGTGCTCTATGGCATGGCTAACTCCTCCGTAAATTCACTCTCAGCATTGGTTATCCTCGCCTTGGATATTTGTGGCAGCAGCAACGGGCCACCGGGGTGGAATATAATGGCTCTTATAACGCGCTCTGTCGTGCAGTTGGGTCTGGCAGTTGAGACAACATCCTTCAGCGTTGCACCGCACTACAAATCTATCTATACACTTCGAACGATGATCCTCCCTGAATCAGAAGACTTCGTTGAAGAAGAGTCACGACGACGATTGCTTTGGATGATTTACCTTCTTGACAGATATGCCACTATTTCTACAGCATTCGAGTTTGCCTTGGATGACAAAGAAATAGACAGGATGCTTCCTTGCCGTGACGATTTTTGGATGGAAAATCAAAAGGTAGAGACGAGATGGTTCAAGACAAGTCACCAGGGTCATCAACTAGCCCGTGAACATCAACCTGGCAAACCCGAAAACCTCGGCGCGTTTGCTTACTACCTGGAAATTCTGGGCATCCTTTCGAAAATACACAAGTTTCTAAAAGAGCCTGTCGACATAAGCCGATTAAATGACGTGGAACGATGGCAACTTCGATACAGAGAACTGGACAAAGAAATGATCTCTTGGAACATTGGCCTACCAGGAGAATTCGGCAACATGGCCAAGCTCTTTCAGCCTGGGTCTCGAAACCTCAACTGCAACTGGATCATGCTACATGCAACGTACCACACAGCAATGATCCGGCTGCATTCCTCAGCTGCATACCCAACAACCCGATCGCCTATCTTCACACCATCCTTCCGGGCGTCTCAGCGATGCCACGATGCGGTTGGGCACATTGCAACGCTAGGGGAATTTGTCATTAACAATGGATTTCTTCCAAAGCTGGGACCTCCATTTGCATTTACTATATGGGTTGCAGCGCGTGTGTTGCTTGTTCACGGATCCACGGTTGAGCACAAGTTATCACCTCAGATATCATTCTTCGTAGATATCTTGCGCGAGATGGGACGATACTGGCCAGTGTCAGCAAAGTATTGTGCGTTGTTGCAGAGGGTTCTTGATGAGCACCGCGACAGCGAACGTCAGGGAGACGGAGTTACACCGACCTCAGTCAGGATTCTCGCTGACATGCGCCGGACAGCATTTGACCTTGATTTGCTCATCTCACGTCAACCACGCCATCGTGCATCAAACATAAGCAGTGGTGGAAGTGGGACGCCCGTCAGACCACCAGCCCAGAATGAATTAGAATATCTCGACGTCTTCGACTTCTTTAATGTACCACGCCTGCCCCTGAGCATGGAGAACGTAGCAGGAGTCACCGATAGACTGATGCCGGATGCCGTCATGCAAACCACGAATAACAGTCTGGAGCACACCCAATATCTTCCAAATGAATTCAATATTACTAACTTCACAATTGATGCGAACAGCGACTGGCTCTTCAAGAGCGAGGGAAGCACATTCATGACCTCTTAAATCGGACACAGCTCCAGCGACATTTAGCCCCCCCCCCCCACCCAAAAAAAAATTATTCATTATGTCTACCTATATCAAACATTTACTGGTCCCCCATTTCCACATATCTGAGCCTAAGTTAATCAATGGATTCATGGATCAAGAATGATATTTAATGCCACTACCTGCATGCTCGTTTCTAGGTATAATGCTCCTGTCATAGGAGGAGCTGGATTAAATGCTGGCAGTAACACGGCGTCTGGCTTTTGGAAAATTGTATGTGTTCGAGAGATTCTCTGTCCTTTTGATAGGATGACTAGACGCCTTGAAAGCAGTGTTAAACCTTGATGTTTTTTCAATGCCAGTTATCAATATCTTTGAGATTGTACGAAATCTTCTCGTTCAAGTATCTGAACCAGATTATTTGCCTTTTGGAGATTATAATATGGCAGTATTGGGGGAAAGTGGGTATCTTGCCATTTTTTGGCGGGGGTACTCCAGTTTACAGGTACCTATACAAAGTAACAGCCACTTGAGCGTACTTTAGTACATATTAATTTTCACCGCCCGGCAGTAAAAAAATAGATCTTATCGCAGACAAGTGTATCATCACATTGAGAGCCAAGTTTTCACCTCTGCCATTGTCTAGACTCCCATTGAAATTGGTGACCACCGACGACTTTTACCATGGCCACCAAAAGCGCAACAGCTGGCAGCAAGAGAAAGGCTGCTCCAAGCAGTAAAATGAAGTTCGATGGAAAGAACAAGAAAGCGCGGTTGGATAAGAAGACCCAGCACCAGGAAGAAGCAGAGGATGACTTTGAGAGTCTCTCAGATTCCGACGATGGAGGTGTAAAAATCGATACGGAAAAGCCAAGCAAGGCATCCAAAAATACCGAGAAGCCTTCAAATGGGAAGAGTTTTGAGGCTGGTGAGTTGTCCTATTTACATGGACATTCTGAAAGCTCGATTACTTACTTATCAGCAGGACAAACCTCCCGCGAATCGCATGCCCGGCAAAAGCAATTGGCTCAAGAGCGAAAAGCTGCCAAGCCCCTTGCCGATGAAGTTCAGCGCACAAAGAAGATCTGGGAGCGGCTTCGCTTGAAGTCTCATGTTCCCAAGGATGAGCGACAGACGCTTGTTAACGAACTATACGGCATTATTACAGGACGTGTTCGAGATTTTGTCCTGAAACATGACGCTGTGAGAGCAGTCCAGACAGCAATCAAGTACTCGAACCCGGATCAGAGAAAGCAGATTGCCAAAGAACTTGAAGGAACTTATGCACAGCTCGCCGAGGGCCGTTATGCCAAGTTTCTGATTGGCAAACTTCTGGTTCACAACGATGACGAAATTCGCGACCTAATCATTCCCAACTTCTACGGCAAGGTTCGAAAGCTCATTAACCACGCCGAGGGATCCTGGATTCTGGACGATATCTACCGTACAGTGGCGACAAAAGAGCAAAAGGCTATGCTTTTGCGAGAGTGGTACGGCCCGGAATTTAGTCTCAAAGAATTGACGAAGGACGTCAAGCCTATATCTGATCTGAAGCCAATTCTCCACGACGAGCCAAGCAAGCGTGGCCCCATCATGAAGAGCCTTATCGATATGATCAATTCTCTTATTCAGAAAAAGATGACTGGGTTCACCATGTTGCATGATGCCATGTTGCAGTATTACTTGAATACGCAACCAGGCACGGAGGATTTTACTGAATTCATCGAACTGGTCAAGGGAGATGAGAGTGGCGACCTGCTTAAGAACTTGGCATTCACCCGGTCTGGCGCCCGACTGGTCTGTCTGCTGCTAGCATATGGTACCGCCAAGGATCGCAAGGTCCTTCTAAAAGCCTACAAGGATACTATCATGTTGATGTCTGGGGACCAATACGCCCACTTGGTAATTCTTGCCGCTTATGATGTCATTGATGACACCAAGTTGACGTCCAAATCAATTTTCCCAGAAATCCTAGGCGAGAAGGAGGATGAAATTGCGCAAAACATTGTGGCTGCCGCTAACAATACTTATGCAAGAATCACATTGCTATATCTGTTTCAGGGCACTTCCAAATCATTGTTCCCAGCCAGCCATGCTTACGATCTGGAGGTTCTGAAGGAAGTACATGAAATTCGAAAATCTACAAGTAAGAAGGATGCCGACATTCGACGTAATGAGCTTTTGGTCACATTGTCACCGTCCTTGGTGGCTGCCATTGCTGTCATGTCACCAGATATGACATTGACAGCCTTTGGATGCCAGTTCGTGGCTGATGTCCTTTTATCTGGAACTGGAGACAAACAGCAGGCACTCGAGGCCGTGGCACAGTCCAGCGCCGGTAATCCCCAGCAGGAGCCAGCGGAAGATGAGCTATCACCGCGGACACACATCTCAAATACCGCCTTCGGAGGCCGCATGTTGAAGTCTCTGATTCAGGGTGGGCGATTTGACAAAGTCGCCGGCAAGGTTATTCCAGTTGACCCCCCATTGAACTTTTCCAACATCTTGTACCCGATAATCAAGGATCACGTCATCGATTGGGCGACTGGGCCAAGCTCGTTCGTTATCCTAGCCTTAGTAGAGGCGAACGACTTTGACAAGGTTGATGAACTGAAGAAGACTCTCAAGAAAAATAGGAAGATCTTGCAGAAGGCATCTGTGGAACCAACCGCCGAGCAAAAGGCCAAGCAGGAGGCCAATGAGGAAACTGAAAAGTCTGGCAAGAAGGGGAAGAAGAAGGTAGAGCCATCGGTAGGAAATATGGGTAGCAAACTGCTTTTGGAAAAGCTATGAGCCATCCATCACTCCAGTGTGATTTGGGGAGTGGACCTGAGCACAGATATTGCGTGTGCTATCACAATCTAGCGTCTCAATTGTCCGTAATAACGCATTCTTTCAGTCAGCACTGATGTTGAAATAAAAGTTTCATTTGGTACATGTAAGAAGTAGATTTCGCCTTGTCACTGATTCAATTACCAGCTGCACCAAGATCAAGTTGCATGCAAATACAGAGATGCTATTCAGACATATGTGTTTGAGCGGCGAATGCGTAATCTCCTGACGCTGGTGAATGTAGCCAGCAAATCAATATACGATATTAGATGGGGCACTGGGTAATTTGTTGCACTATTAATGCAGAAAGGGGGTTGATTATGTCTCAATAGATTTGAATGTCTAGTCATGGCTGTTGCTCTGAGCTGCGAGGAGAGCAGTTTATTGATAGAATTGGGAACTTAGTCATTTCAATTACTTCTCTGAGCTTCAAGAACTTGCTGCACAGATATACTACCTAGTAGATATCATAGAGAAATTCAAACTAGTAGTTGTTGGCGGTTATAAAGTACCGGTTCTCTCTCATGGTCCCGTTTTCAAGTAACACAAGGAGGTACAATTTCGGATACGGTGAAAGGGGCGGCCGATTGTGATGCAACCTAGGTATGTAGGACCTGGTTTGAGACTGAAGACGTTATTGTCATCCTTCAAGGGGCAACACAAGACAAACAATGGAGTTTGTAGAGATACAGCAAAAGCGGAGCATTGCCGTCGCAGAGTGCCCAGAGAAAAAGGGCTGCCTCCTGGCAGCCTCTGCCAGCCGGCAGAATGCAGACGACTTCTCGCCTCCCCTCAGATTCGATTCAGTTTGCTAAGCGGGTGCTCGTTGCACACTCCAACTTCAACCACCGTTTCACCTCCACCGTCGATTACCTTGATTCAGCGTACTTGCCGTTCATATCCTTCCGATGCGCTGTGCTGTTTGCGTCAGACTTTAGTCAATGTGATGCTCTTCCTTCAGCTCAGACAGCGTGTACACTTCTCCCTCCAACTTCTCGCTCGTTTTCCCGCTCTTTCGTCCCGTGACAACCGCGGGCGTTGGCCGAAGACGAAGAATTTTCTCTGAATGAGTCAAGAAGCTTTGTGTTTACCTGAAATCTTGGGGTTTTCTGGTGACCGCCAACATCAGCCAGTTGTTGTCAGTCAGTCAACAATCAGCCTGCCTTCTGGCCCTCAACCACCTCCTGTTTCTCTCAGATCACAGTTCAGGACCGTGGTGACGGCATATCATCGCTGCATCCGCTGCCAATATGGACATCAATTCACCCACAGGCCGCGACAGCACAGCCTGCCCCGGCGGCACATTCTTTTACTCCTGTGGCGCCAACGATTTTAGGGGATGTTGCTCCACGGATCCATGTGCATTGCTATCCTGCCCCGACAGTCTGGGTTCCAAGAAGAATCCTAAAGAAAAGGGCGACAATGAACCGATAGAAGTGACAGAAATCACCCTGTTTCCCTTTCCCACCACAACATCTACCCAGAAGGGCGACAAAAAGAGCCAAGAGACAGAAGCCAGTACCACGATGGACGAGTCAAAACCGGCAAAAGAGACAACGACCATGACTGACTCGGGAATCACACACACAATTCCGAACAATTCGGTGGTCACAGTTACTATGCACACCACCATCACGACAAAGCGGCCATCACCCACGACATCATCCGCAGACCCGGCGTCTTCGGCCGACGCTACCCTTGACGACACAGGCGACACTTCTGGCGCAACAACCGCTGCACCAACTGAAACTGACGGTATAGGTTCTTCAAATGGTGCTGGTGCTGGAAGGCTCTCGTCTGGAACAATCATCGGTATTGCCGTCGGCGGCGCCATCGTCATTGCCATCCTTGGCGTGATGGCAATATTCTTGATACGCCGCAGGAAGAGAAAAGCCAGATCTAATACGTATTCTACCTACAATCAGGACAACGGAGGTGATGATCTGGTCGAAGAAAAGCACTTCCCCCAAGCACTTTCGACGCACACAACAGGTACACAAGGAAGTAGTGATCCCTTCGCGCCGTTTGGAGGTAGGGGCTTTTCAAGAGCTTTTCTGGAGTTATTTGTTAATCATGCTAATGAGACCACAGGTCGTGCAGATCAGCCCGATGATCTATACAGGCCTCATAGTGGGACGTTTGAGATGGATGGAACTACCACCACCCCCGTTGAGCTGCCCGCCAACAGCATCCCCAGTCCAAGCACAGCTGCAAGCAAAGCTCCTCGTCTCGATCCAGTCCAGGAAATTGTACCAGCAGACCCAAGAGCCAACCTCAACTCATTACAGACTGAGAGTGGCAAACCAGCATATGTCAACCACTGGAATCAGTACAAGAACTTGGGTTGAGGTCTGAAAGAAAGAGGGGGTTGACGAGTGAGTATTATCTCATAATCGAAGGTGCTGCTTGAAAGGAACAGCACAGACATGACTTGTCTTTGATCCCACGGCTTAATGAAAGGCAAAACTGGCATTTTGTATGGATCGTTTTCCGGCGTTGGGTTTCATAAAGTTTGAAAGGGCATCAAGAAGAGAGAGAACCTGGAGATACAATAGTCAAAAAAAAACCCTGTGTTTGGCACAAAATCCAACCCTGACATTTGCAAGTCTCTAATGCCAACGCCACAGTAAAAACAGACATTAGCCAGGTTGTAGGGTATTTTATCGCACTTCCTTGGCATGCGCATCCATCTGCTACAGAGTGAGAAAGAAAAAAGGAAAAGAATAAGAAGAACTCCCCATATCCCAAGCGCCTAAATGCAAATGCAACGCCCTCTAAGTCCAGTGCAGTCCAATCTTTGTTCACTCCTCTGTTGTATCTGGTTCTCCTTGGCCAATCCCGATTTTATAAAGAAAAGAGATGGGTTCGATGCTTTGTCGAGGCAAGCCGTCGCCATTATCGATTCTGGAGCTTCGAGATCTCATCTAGGAGGTCTTGCAAATCATCGTCCTTTATTTTATCGGCTAGGGACGGAATGAGCGTCTTGGCCTCGTCGGCATTCTCACAGCAGAGAGAGCCTTGAGCAGTATCAGCCTTGAATGCGCCAGTTATACAATCATGAGAAGAGAGATATACCAAGCTGTGCCCGCTCAAATTTGGCCAGGTCTTTATGGGCGCTCAACAAGCGTTCCACGGCCTCAACGTTCTCCTTTTGAGTAAATCGAGCGAAATGGTCCAGATAGTTCAGCGTCTGGTTCAGCATTCTAGTGAAAATACGCGTATGGTTAGCCTATCAGGATCGCAAAATCCAAAAAAAGAGGTCATGTTCTTCCCGCGCCAGTGCTCCACGCGAGAGTAGCTCACATACTCGGTTTCGTTTACGTTTTTACGATCGTTTCGGCGCTTGGCAACCAGAGCGTTAAGGACAAGCGAGGCTTCAGATAGTGTGAGGGTGTCGACATGTTGGAACTCGCCAAGATTGAGTGTCGCGGACGCTTCCTCGTTGCCTGGCGGAGGCGGCTTGGGGCGAGATGTGCGCTGGTGGGACATGATTGTGGTGAAAAAGAAAAAGAAAAATGGGTTGCAATTTGGTTGTCTGGAGGGCGTCGAGAGCAGTAAGAATAGCGACGACGATGTGGATGGGGAGAAAAAGAGAAGTAGGAGACTCGTATGCAAGGCTGTAGGTAGTGCTGCAAATATTAGGTTGGATGAGGCTGCTCGCGTTCCGGAATGCCTGCCGAAGTTTCTAGCGACTCTAAACAGCACCTCTAAGTCATGTACGAATGCCCTGTAAAATGAAGGCTTCTCAGTGCAATTCAGTGGGGCCGGGCAGCTGAGAGCAAACCTAATGGGGCTTAGTGCCAGCCGCTGCTCTTGTGACTGCTTGGGTTCAACAATACCTATCGTGCATGAGATTCTGCAATAAAAGGAGAATCTGAACCTGGCTTTAAGACAATACCTATTTTTTATTTATTTAAAAAATTTTTTTATTCTATATCAGTTCCTTAGAGAAACTTGCTTACATTTACTCTTGTAAAAATATTTACGCTACTCAATCGTAGCACCATAGCATATTGTCGAATTTGGTACCGGGTAGGCAGGCTTGCTACCTTTGGGGATGTCAAGCCCCAACTCTCTGAAACCACAAACCTCTGTGTTTACTTTCTTTGTCTGGGTATCTAAGGCATGTGGTACTACCAGTATGTTTACAACTAACTTGGATTCAATGTTATAGTATTTTATAGTCGTCATCCCTAAATTAAGTTTGAAATTTTAAGGATGGTAAGTTTTCGTGATTTTGGGTGTGATCTTGAATGGTCGCTGGCAACTCAGGCACGGGCACTTTCCTAAGCTCTAAAGCAGCACTGGCGAAGCCTACCTTTGCATCAAGTCGTTGATAGTGGCATAATAACAACAAGCTAGCAGCTGCTTCTCCATTTACCACTTGCAACAATTACCAGGATTGAGCGCAACTTTTTGAAATCTGCATACAGGGTTTAACACTCGCTCAGGGTAAAAGGTATGAGCCAACTGAAAATATCCAAGAAGAACCCAATGAATATGTTTTGTCAAGGCCAGAAGAAAGCTCATTCACTCTCAGGTTTCATGGTACCATCTCGATTGATTGATGAACCTGGAAGGGTCACGTAGGATCACTCCATTAAAAGTATATGTCATCTCAGTTTACACGACGCAATGTATGTTTTATGCCACAGGCGATATTGGCTTGGATTTTGTCTCATTGCAAGCAGGACTGTCTTCGCACTCACCGTCATCAACAAAGCCGGTGGCTTGATTTATAACAAGACCTTTCATGACGGTGGCCTGAATAAAATCAGCACCAATGACTATCTAGTCCTGGCAGGCACATTTCATGGGTATGGCGACATCTGATCCCTCGTTGCTTACCCCAAGCAGACTCTCAAGGCTCACCACGAACCAGTGTCCACGCAATCACCGCCCGCCTCAACCCCGTCAAACCAGTGGCTCCTCCCAGTGCCCCTGGCAGCAATGGTGTAATTAACCGACCGGAGCCATCATCCGGACTGGAGGTTTTGGAGACGGAGAATTTCCGCATGCAGTGCTTCACCACTATGACGGGAACCAAGTTCTTGCTCTTCACCGAAACCACGCAGACGAATGTGGACGTTACTATAAGGAGGATATATGACCTCTACGCCGACTATGTCATGAAAAATCCCTTCTACTCGTTGGAGATGCCAATACGGTGTGATATTTTCGACCGGAAACTTCTGTCATACATCAGAGAGATCAACAATCGATAGTAAAGACACTATAACATTGGCGGAGTTTGTCATATTGGGCCCGATGCATTCTTATATAAGCGTTTTAATTCAGAGTATATGTCACGTTTAATGTCATTCCTCTAATGTCTTTACCGAATATCTAGTGTACAGTTTCTACCAAGTGATTCTGGCAGGGTCAAGATAATCACGAGGTGTCCATTTTATCGTCGTCCTTCTTGCCTCCTTTGCTTCCGCTTCCACCAGCCTCATTCTCTTCCTTGACACTCTCCAATGAAGCCTTTGTGGCGGCCTCCTCTTCTTCTCGCGCCCTCTTTTCTTGCCGTGCCTTTTCCTCTTCCATACTCATGCGGAGAGCAAGAGCCAATTCAGGCTCCAGCGCAGGGTCGAATCCAAACTCGAATTCGTCGTTGCCGCTGAGACCACCCGCGCCGCCCGATCCGCTGGCCCCTTCCCCAAGGAGAATTGGGGTCGAAATGAGTTGATCACTGAGTAATTTGCTGCTAGGGGGGATGACGACTAGATGCGATCCCTCATTGCCCTTTACAGCATCATTGAAAGCCTGAAGCTTCTTCTGAGTGGTATCATCCTCCAGATCACCGAAAAGAACAAAGTCGACGGAGATATTTCCCTTCTTCATTTTCTTAGCGAGCTGTGTTAGCTCTTTCTCTTCGTCTTCGACGGGTGAGCACACGAAGGCTATTATTCGTTGACGTTGGGATCGGTTTTGTCGGTGCTTGAGGGCGAGCTGGCAAACCGTTAGGAAATTGATAATTAGAATAGAGAGGGAGAATACCGTACCGTAGCAACTTGAATTCCAGTTTTCAAATGGGAGGAGCCACCAATCTTCTTCTTTGTCCTGTGCAGGCCATCTAGGATCTTGCCTTGCTCTGTTGTGAGCGTAACTAGTACCTCTGGCCCCTTTCCACCCATACTCATCAAACCGACAGATGACTCCGGATTGCCCTGGGTAATGCTCTGGAAAAGCACATTAACGGCGTCAACTTGTGAGTCGAATCGAGTCGGTTGGTAATCTCCATTCCTGCTGCTCTCACTGTTGTCCACCAAAACCATCACAGCCTCGAGAACCATCTTAGCAGCTGATGAGGGAAATTTTCTGCTTTAGTGCTCAACAATAAAGACGGTTTCGTTTGTATGATATTTGTTGTTTAATCGGTAATGGCGAACGCTGCTTGGTGGACGAGAAGAAGCAAGGCTAAAGAGGTGCATTTGGCCGGAGCTCAAGTGTCGTAAGGCAGTTCAGCCTGGCGGTCATGCAAGCAGCTTCCGATTGTCATCAGGTTGTCTTGACGTCTAGCATTGCCTAACATAATGTAGTAGTACTTTGTTACAAGCCATCTAAAGCAGCGAAAATGCTTAATTAAATGTACCCATACTTTATCCTTCCCTTCAAAGACCAATTGGTACCTATACGTACCCAGTCGTGGCTATGGGTCTGTGCACGAATGAAGCTAGGCTCGATTACATAACGCGAGCTGACACATCCCTTTTGTTTACTTTCAGTCGTGTGAACCACTCTGCGCGCTTCAGAGTCTTGTCGCGAACCATCAATCACTCTTCCACATCGCTGCATTTGCGCCATTTGCCTACACACATTCGAACCACACAGCCAAACGATACGCATACGAAATAAAAAAACAATGGCCCCCATTACTATACCCAAAATGCTCGACGGGTCGCTGTCTCCATCGAAGCGCGCTCAGTTGATGAACATTGCTAGTCCTTCAACACCACACAGAAGTCCGATTAAGAAGAGGAAGGTGGGTATCAGTTTGCAGCAGAAACAAACCATGATTGAGAATTTGCGGCTGGAGAGTACGTGCTTCTACCATGTCTTGGCAATGTGGGTATACTGATAACAAAATGTAGTTACCGAACGAGCCCGAAGACTGAGAGCGCAATATCACCTCCAAGCCCAGGGCTTAAGGTCGCGTGTCGAGATTCGGGTCAACAGAATACCTATGGCGCTTCGCAAGCTCAAAATGGGAGACCTACTTGTCAAATTTATTGATCAAGAGCAACAGCAACAGCAGCTGCAGTTGCAACAACGCGATATTGCACGTCAGCTTCCTCCAGCAGTTCCAACTAAGGAGATATCTTCTCGCCTGAGCCCCCAGAAACCTCCGCAACAAATCAACCGTAATCAGAATGTAGCGCGTCCTCAGAAACGTTTGAGGTTAGTAAGGGCTTTAAAGAAATCATCTTTTTTTCCTAATCGGAATTTTAGCAATGCAATCACTGGTGACAAGGAAAATGATATCGAAAATGTCGAGAATCCAAAGAAGCGAATCCGTGGAGCTGATGTTATGACTGCCCGTTCAACACAAGTTTTATCGCCAACTTCATCCAATTCTCGTCTTCTTACCAACCGGGAGCGACCTGCATCACCAACCAAGCCTCAGATGGCCAAGCCAGCTTCTCCAGTTAAGGCTCAAGGAGCAGTCCGCTCAGCTGTCGCTACTGGCGTTCTTTCAACTATGGTAGAGAAAGCAAAGGCAGCCCGTGCTGGTACGAGGAAAGTCACCGCTTCATCAACCGCAAGCTCAAGTTCAAGTGGAGCTGGAACTACTGCGCCAACTCGAACAAAACGCGCAGCAACTGCCCCGAAAGCACCAGTATCACGACCAGGAACTCGAACCGCTCGTAGAGCTAGTGGCAACAGCGAGACGAGTGAAGCCAGCACGAATACGGTGGTTAAGAAGACGGGTGCAAAGAATACAACAACGGCAGCAAAGAAAACGGCTGGAGGGGCTAAGAAAGGGGCGGTGGGCAGCGAAGCAAAATCATCAGACATAGGCAAGTCCAAATCTGCAACTGGAAGGGTGCTGCGAAAACGAGGATGAATATACCAAAATGGCGGCTACGGTTCATTTTAATTGGGTTGTTTGGCGTTTCGGTAACGGCTCGGAAGACATTTCATGATGGCGAAACGTCGAGGTCAAAGCATTATTACAAGGGAAGAAAAGGAGTTTGTTTGTGATTATATAGCAATGTCAAGATTGACGGATTGAATTGATTGCGTCTGATTTTCTATGATGCTGGTGCTTTCTTTTTCTTATCATCCACGAATTCGATGTTATCCTCCGGGACGTCCTTGTACTTTTCAAGAATGAACTCTTCAATTTCGTCGCTGACATCGCCTTGGACAACAATTTCCTCGCCACCACTTGGTACCTTGGTCACGGATGATCCAGTTGCAAATTTCTTTCCAAAATCCTTGGCAACCTATTTCTTGTTAGGGCATGCACGAGTGGGAAATGGGAGAGGTATCCTGGCACACCTTTTTCAAATCCAGCCCAAAAGCCTCCAAGCCTATTACAGCTGTCACGAATTTTTTCTTGTTTCGCTCGATTCGCTTGATAGTAACGACACTCGAGGCCAGTTTGTTGGCTTGCTTCGCCTCTGCAGCTTCAGCCTTTGCAGTCTTCTTCTGCGCGTCCTTGGCAGCTCTCTTCTGGGCCTCGACTGAGAGGGATGCAGTCGCAGCTTCTAGTGCTTCTGTAGACAGAAACAACCGTCAACGAACAGCTATTTCCATGTGGGGAGAGACGTAATGAGCTTGAGCCTTGGTAACGAACCTGCAGACCAAATCGTGGTGTACATCTCCGGCTGGTTCTTTTCCAGCCATTCTTGGCATTTCCTAACGGTGCCTCCATATTCGCAGAACTACTTGGCAATAAATAAGCTGTACGCCCGCGCAACAAGAGACTCGGCGGAAGATTTTCATACCTCCGGTGGTAGAGTACAAACTGCAGCACGTAAAGGTTAGATTGAGAATGTGACGAGCAAGTTACAGATTTTACGCACCACCGCAGTAGACTACATCTCTGCTCTGAGGCTCTGTAGGAGCTTCGGGCTGTTCTGTGTCTGCCATTGTTGCAGACGGTGGTCGTTGAAGAGCTTTTGAGCGAGACGCGCGCTCTTCTCTGTCACAAGTTGCAACCAATGCATGGCGGGGTAACTTCAATGGCTAGGTACTAAAGTATGGCGGGGCTCTCTCTCTTTACTCCGAACACCAACGTCAGTCTTTCTCGCCTGCACCACTCAGTTGCTGTTCGGCACGAAAGCGCTTGCTCAGACGGTAGAAGTACATGAGGCATGTACCTTTCTAAGCTTGACCAGACACGGAAGGGCTTTCAGCAACTTAGTAAGCCACCCAAAGCACGGGTGCTAGAGTCAGGTTCTGTCTTAAAGCAGAAGTCGCTATGGCACCTCGCCATGTACGGCACACCAGGAAACAAAATACAGTGGCTAAATTTCTGAATCAAGTCGGGCATCATTATTTGGTGGCCATGACTGCCATGTCATACTCGTCCTCATCTTCTCGGCGGTGATTTTTAATGTGCGGTCAGCAGATGACTTATCGCCCAAATCCATGGCGGTGGGCAAGGGGGCCACTTAGACGGGCCGCTTCTGCATCACCAGTCCATGAATCGTTACCAACTGAAGGGCTCTCCTTGACGGGATCCAATGCACCATCTGTGTCAAGTCAAGTTGCCAACGTGGTTTCTGGGGTTTGTATCCATGCTTATTCTTGCAATCACTCCAGTAGCTACTCTCCTTCTCTACCGAGTCTAAGACGCAAAAAAGCTCACCACCGCATTCGTCACAACTTGCTAGCCATCCACGGTGACAGGACAGGCATTTTAGCCGCCCAGAATCAGCGGCCAGCGTCCTCATTGGCTGCTACAATATCATCACCAATCGAGGGTTCGACCGCATGGACCAGTAGATGCAGTGCCAAGACAATCATCCGCAGGTGTGTGGTCCAAATATAGAAGCAGAACTCGACTGTTGATTGGATGTCTCTTGGAGCTGGTCGTTCAATAGCGATGTGGCCGAGGACGGGCAGCTCCACGGATGCCGAGATGCCCACCACGACCACGGTATTCTGCACGCCCCAGCGAGATGTGTTGGCGCTGGCACACTGGGTAGTTGCCTTTTCATCCGCCATGCAACCTCATCCCATGATGCATTGCCCCATCCGATGATGGGCTGGGCGCCTACCAGGTGTAGTCGCTTCCACACCAACTCATGCGACCTCTCTTTTAAGACGCAGCATTTCCCAGCCAACCAAGCCCTCGGCTCCATCCTTCTGCATTTCCTTTCTCACCTCCAATTCTTTTGTCCTAATTTTGTGCTTTTTGGGTTTAATAGACGCTTCGTTGAGCGAAGCAGCCTGTCTTTCAGTTTTTCGTCGCTGGCCGTCGAATTTTCGAATCCTTGCAATACTTACTTTAATAATACCAAGCTATAGCTCTTCTTTCAAACACGCTCTTCTTTGAGCTGGTTGACTTGCAGCGATTATCTGGCATATCGATCTGCATTTGAAATAATGGCTAACACTTACCAACCTCGGGAGACTTCGCTGGATCGAAGACAACGGAGGTATCTTAATCCTATAATTGAAGAGGACAGCGACGATGGGCAGATGCAGGGTTCGACGAGTCAGCAGTGTAGGAGGAACAACGTTTCCCATCTTAAAATCGAGGCATGGTTATCACCAATGAGCGATCATTTTCCAACCCCAAGAGGAGTGCACTATCTTGCTGCTCCCATCCTCCCATCATCGCCATCATCGATATCTGCCGATGGTAGTTCTCCGACTGCATTCTCTCATCCCTGGGCTCGAGCCAGCATCACAACTGACGGAACCGAATTCGAGGATCTCTACGATGTTTCTGATGAGGATGACAAGCCACAAGGGCTCCGCCGCTCATCGTCCTTGAAGAGGAGGAGCCGGACACAAGTACTTTATGAACCAACCGCCCAACACCCGACTCCTCTCGTTATTCCAACTCGAAGAGATGACTCTGATGAGTTGAGGTCTGCTGTTGATGAGTTTAAGAAGATTACTTCCCCAGTCCCACTCACCCCATCTGCCAAAATTCCCATGTCGCCGGCCCAGGTGGATTTCATGGACAAGCAGCAAGCTCTTGCCGTACCTGCAATCTCCGCACCACCATCTCTTGACGGAAGCTTGACCTCGGAGCAGCTCGCGGCCATGAGCTCCCCACCTACTCCCGTGATTGGAAATGAGGAGGATGCTGCAGAAGAGCCCTGGGCTGGTGTTCATCTACAGCCTGGTGCTCTAGCAATACTTCATGCTTTGTCTAGCGGTGAAGACTCTGAAGAATCCCTGCTCGAACAACCAGAGAGAGTTCTTGAAGTTTCACAGACACCACCTGTTCCTGAGATGCAACAGCAGCCACTTCGTCTTGTTACGGGTGTCCTATCCCAGGCCAGGCAGGGGAGGATCCATTCTGCAAGATTCAGCCGTCAGTCTCTTGCCGACCTCACTAGACTAGACATTCCTTCCCCTAGTGGGTTCTTTGGTGGACTTTCACCCCGAACCAGGAATACCTGGCACCCACCTACCCTTTCGCCTTCGCCTTCAGCTCTAGCACCACCAACTTCCACAACGGCTGAGCAGTTTTACCGATGCCCATGGAACGTCGATACCTCTGCTGCTACCAGTCGCCAGCAACCAGACTCAGTTGAAGACTTTTACCGGAGTGCTCTTTTGACATCTTCTGTCCCCATCGAGCAGATCATCGAGGTACCTGATAACGATGACTTCTCCGACGATCTACCCACAGCCAGACCTATCATTCAGCTTCAGACCTCTAATACGACTGTCGAGGTTGCCAACGCACCAGATTCCCCTGAGGAAGAGATTGTTCCGACAGAGATTGTTGTTGACTATGATCCCAACTATGCTCGAAAGCAGCAGCTGGAGGCTCTTTCCAACCTCGACCGTACTGAGCTGTGGCTGATGGCACAGCGAGTATACCTTAAGGGTGTTGACGACGTTGAGGATGCCCCCGTGTTGAAGACCATTGAGGAACTGCAGGACGAAGACATGAATGAGGAGGTGAAATCAGAACCAGAACAAACAGAAGCAGCTACGAAGAAGACCGTTCGTTTCTCTGATATCATCATAACGACCGTGCAACCAAGGCATCTTCCGTCTAAAATTTTGCGTCAAGAGTCTGCTTACTACAGAGCATTCCAGGACTACATCGTCCGGACTCAACTTCGTGACGTGTTCGTCCATCAACTCACTCGATTTGAAGCTCTCCAAGCCCAAAGGGTATCACTCCGCTCGGCCCACCACAACCAGCTTCTTGGCAAGTACCAACTAAGTGTTATTCCTCAGTCAGCCAAGAAGCGACTCAGTGCCAACGTTGCTCGTGGAGATGACATCCTTACCGATGATCCGGAGAAGCTGCGCAAAGAGAAAGAACTCGAGGCTATGAACCAGATGACCATGGCAACGTGGCATGTCGCTGCCATCAAATTCTTGAATGGTGGCCGACTCATCTCTGCACCAGTTACCAAGCGTTTGGCTAGACTTTCCCGCATGGCTCCAGGAAGGGATGGTGTTGCTCGCGACCGAGCCAGAATTCTGGACCTTGGCGGCCAGTCAACTTGCGATTGGGCATGGTATTGCGCCCTCCAGTATCCAAACACAAAGATCTACACTGTCACAACCAAGGCAGTCCGCCAGCTCTCCAACTCCAACATCCGTGGCCCCTCTAACCACCGTCAAGTGGCTGTTGAGCGACTCACTAAACTTCCATTCGCTGATAACCAGTTCGATCTAGTCTCCGCCCGTGAGCTGCACAGCTTGCTCAAGCTTCATGGGGAGAATGGCGAGGACGAGTGGGAGACTTGTTTAAAGGAATGTATGCGAGTCCTTAAGCCTGGTGGCTACCTTGAGTTTTCTCTTCTCGACTCTGACATCATGAACGCTGGCCCACTGGGACTCGCTAAGAGTGTCGAATTCGGCTACTCTCTCAAGACCCTTGGGTATGACCCCAGCCCAACAAAGATGTGGCTAGGCCGACTTGCCCGTGCAGGTTTCCAGGATACACGCCGCGCGTGGTTGTGTCTTCCTCTCGGTGCCAAACCAAGCCCTCCAACCCCACCTAAGCATGACTCTACAGTATCCGAGATTAATGTTTGCCAGATGGATGCCATGGTAATGGGAAGCACCGATAACATCGCCAATGTCTGCAGCATCGCTGGCGGATGGAACTGGGAGCGATGGCTCCTACGATGTGAGATGGAAAATGTTGCTGGTGAGCTGAGGCTTGCAGACACAGTTACTGCTAGCCCTGCGATGAAGGAGGCCGGAAAATGCCTTGAGGGGGTTGATGCCGTAATGGAAGAGGGTCGAAACTGCCGAGCAGGCTTTCGAATGCTCAACGGCTACGCTCGAAAGCCTCAAACCACCGAAATCATCAGCGTGGCACTGGCAAACTGAGGAGTTTTGACCAATACACTTACTTAAACTTACAACCACACTACTGCGACTTTACAGAACGTTTCTTTTGTCAAATTTATCTAATCTAGTCGGTTGCCATAGGTGCTCAAAGATATATCAGGAGTTTTGATGGTTGTGTAACGAGATATTCATGTACGACAGTGATGAAATTGTTGATGATGCTTGTATGCGATCTTGAGAGGGTTTTTACAAGGTGTAAGAGGGGGAAGGAAATAACGTCTATATCGCAAACTACGAGATCGTGCCATTTGAAGCACTTCGTACATGTATCTAGATAGTACCTAACGAGGATAGCACGGTCAATATGACTATGGATGAATTACGAAGTTTATGAATTAAATGAAATAAATCCTCTGAAATAACAATTGTATGTTACCACTCATACATATTCGGTTGACATCTGGGCGGTCGCAGCTTGCACACCAAAACTGCAGTGGCAAACAATTTTTGGCGCTATACCTAATCCGCCGCCACAGCAAGGCAGCTTCTCCAACGTCGACGAAGCTCTAGCGCCAGTTCAAAGAACTGCGCTTCCATTACGACGGCAGCAAAACCGATGCACTGGATCCTCTCGGGTAAACGACGACGATAAGTAAAAAGCTTCCACGTTGCTCAATATTCAAGCGAAGCGAACAAAATGTCGAACCCAAACAATTGGCAGGAAGAGGCCATGAAGCGCCTGCGTCAGATGCAAACCCGTGGAGGATATCCCGGACGAGGCGGACCGCAAATGCCCAAGGGAGGTAGCGGTGCCCTTATTGGAGGTCTTCTTCTTGCAGGAGGGGCTTGGGTTATCTCCAACTCACTATTCAACGTTGATGGTGGCCATCGTGCCATCAAGTATCAGAGGTTACGAGGAGTTAGCAAGGAGATATACACTGAAGGTGGGGTGACATGATTCTGACATGGTTGCGGTTTTGGGATCCCGAACCGCTTTGATGGGAAACCCATGGCAAATTATGTGCTAACAATGCTGTGCTCCAGGAACCCACATCAATATCCCTTGGTTCGAGACTCCAGTCATCTATGATGTGCGAGCGAAGCCGCGGAATGTGGCTTCTCTGACGGGTACCAAAGATTTGCAGATGGTCAACATCACATGCCGTGTGCTTTCCAGACCAAATATTGAGGCTCTTCCTCAGATTTACAGGACACTCGGAACCGATTATGATGAACGAGTGCTGCCATCAATTGTAAACGAGGTGCTAAAGAGTGTAGTGGCCCAGTTCAATGCCAGCCAACTTATCACACAACGAGAGATGGTTGCCAGACTTGTGCGCGAAAATCTGTCGCGCCGAGCAGCCCGCTTCAACATTCTCTTGGACGATGTGTCTCTGACGGTATGTCTATTATGCTGCCACATTTCCCTTTCCCTTCGCTGACAAATACACTTCTCAGCACCTTGCCTTCTCTCCAGAATTCACGGCTGCAGTAGAAGCCAAGCAAGTTGCTCAGCAAGAAGCGCAGCGTGCAGCCTTCGTAGTTGACAAGGCCCGACAAGAGAAGCAGGCCATGGTTGTCAAGGCACAGGGTGAAGCCCGCTCTGCCGAGCTCATCGGTGACGCCATCAAGAAGAGCAAAGCCTACGTGGAGCTCAAGAAGATTGAGAACGCTAGACTCATTGCCCAGCAGTTCCAGGAGTCTGGGGCGAAGAACAGGTTGATGCTTGATGCCGAAGGTCTTGGCCTCAATGTGTTTGAGGATTCAGAGAAGAAATAAGATGCTGAGGATTAGGAAAAAAGGTGAAAAAGAAAGGTGTGGATGTGGAACAGACGATTACTCTCCACTGTATGTTTTGTCCGAGATCACGGATTGTATGTATTACTATAGGGACAATGATGAAACCTCGTAGCTCATTCATTTCTATGCATGTTGGCATTAACCATCGCAAGTTGATCCTCCCAGAGCATTGTGTATGAGTAGAGCTGTATTCTGTCTATGTGAGTATTCTATTGTGATTTCGAAACTTCATATTATTCCAGGCATCCAAAGATAAATAACAATAAACATTCATGAAGAATATTTCTCATGAATGATGGTGTGCGTTGACCCGTGATTTATTCAGTATTGCGAGTTGCTTCGGATTCACAGGTACAAAAGTACATCAAACAACCCCACCAACAAGCTCATCCCACCTTCCACTATCATCGCATCAGCCTCGCGCATTCATCTCATCCGTTTCGCGTTTCTTGTCTTCTCAAACACCACGCCCCCCCCAGCAGCAAATACCAGAGAAGAGATTAGAAGCAGCAGAAGCAGCCACAAGATCATACAAAACAACCATCATCATGTTGATCAAGTTAGTTCACGCCGCCCAAGTCCAGGAGCTGCCCCGCGCGCCTTGAGTAGGTTCTAGCACGAAGCTGACAAAGCTCGCGATTTACAGGGTGCGAACACTCACCGGCAAGGAGATCGAGCTGGATATCGAGATGGACTACAAGGTTTGTTTTTATAGAGAGACTTCTGGGCCAGGGACGAAGCGGGTGATGCTGACAGCTCATGCAGGTCTCCCAAATTAAGGAAAAGGTCGAAGAGAAGGAAGGCATTCCCCCAGTCCAGCAGCGACTCATCCACGGTGGCAAGCAAATGTACGACTTCATTATTCTCAATCGAGAGATTAGGCCTTGACTCACATATGCTCTCTTTTCTTAGGACCGATGACAAGACAGCGGCCGAGTACAACCTTGTTGCTGGCGACACCCTGCATCTCGTACTCGCTCTCCGTGGCGGACGATTCCTCGAGTGCTAAAGCGAGACATCTGGCGCCTTTTACAAGGCAAACCGATTTCGATTATAGGCGATGTTATATCTCAACAGTTTAGGCGAGGCAGCGAGAGACTCTACAGCCTTCAAAGATGAACAGGAGCAAGGGTGGACGAAGGAACTTGCTGTTGGGCACATGGATTGGTTATAGGTCAGAGTGCTATAGGGAAGTCAACCTAGGTGTCCGCGGCCTGCTTTCTAGCCACATCATGAACGAAACGGTATCAAGCACGACATATCATGAGCTTTAGTTTACGGCAGAAGTAGTTTTGCAGGAAAGCTATGAAATAATCAACCACAAGCTGGCAAAACGAATAGGATTTAGATGAGCTATTCTATTGAACCAACTATGATGATTCTCAGTGCCCTGATGTGGTTACTGAATAAAATAAAATGAACCTTCGGCGATCGTGCCAAGCGATGAAACCGCCATTCCGATATCCGGATCCGAGCTTCAAGCTTCGCGATCTGTAGCCAAACTCCTATCATAATGCAATCGTTATTGGCGCTCTGGCCACAGGTATCGTATAACATGGAAGATGCCGCCAAAAACCAAACCAAGGGGGAAAATTAATAAATAAATAAGAAACGTGCAATGAGGACATAGCCAGGCAAATCAAGACCGAGATCGCATAGTCTACATTGCTCTGCGCTTGGGCTTCATGAAAATACCGACAGCCTTACGCTTTCGTGGCATTGGTTTTGCGACTTGCTGCTCCTGCTCCTCGGCTGCAGCGAGTTGATCCTCAAGCTGCTCGGCGGATTCAGGTGATGGAGGACCTTCGCCAGCAGGAGGTGTGGTACGGGCCATAGGCAAGGGTGGAGAGAAATTGCTATGGACAACAGGCTTGGAGGTCAATTTTTGGGGCGTGGTTGGGACTAAGCTCTTCTCCTGAGGCCTGTTCACAGGGGGTCTGCGATTGTTGGACAGGATGCCCGGCATCTTCTTCACGCCGGAAGAAGAAGGTTTTGCAGATGAAGATGTCGAAGTCACCATGTTGGGTTTCTTGGCGGGGGACTTGGCCTGAGAAAATTTCCTCTGAAATGATGACCCAGCAGGTTGTCGAGTAGTTCCTGCAACAGACTTGGCATTCTGCGCGGACGGTTGGCTGTACTTGGCATCAGACTTGGTGACGGGCAATGCATCGTCATATTCTTCCTCCTCGGAATCGGAGATGAAGGTGGCACGCTGCTCATGTTCCTCTACGGCCGAGGGTTCTTCGGGTTCTTCGGGCTCCTTGGGGAGTGGTCGGTAAACTGGCTGTAAAGCCCGCTTGTAGTCGCTGATCATGGATTCTGGAGCTTTCTTGATACCGATAGGCTGGTTTGTTGACTTGGTAGGTCGTGATAGAGAGCCATGGATGGTAGCGATCTCTTTAACCTCACGGCGGACTTTGCGCATGACACTTGCGCCATTGTTTGTCTTAGTTCGACTGCCAGCGCCGAAGAGCAGAACACTGGTGTTGGGTTCTCGAGTAGGACCTCCCCAGTATCGCTTTGGACCAGCGATCGCGACTCTAAGGGCACCAGGCACCTGCTTTCCTCCAACGATCTTGCTGGTATTCTTTTCTTTGTCTTGCTTGAGGCCGGCGAACGCGTTCATGAGTTTCCTTTCGCTCTCCTGCAGCGCATTGTCGTGTTCCTTCTTGTATTTCTCCCAGACTTTGTACCAACGCTTTGGGTCCTGCGGCTTGTAGAGGTTCGCCTTGTACTCGAGAGGGAACTCGCGTTCGATGATCTTCAACCATATCTCACCAGTGAGACCCTGGATCTGGGGCGAATTGAGCTCGATCTGGCGGAGTTGGTGGGCATTGTCGACTTTCATGAGGATGTAACGAATCTTTTCGTACGGAAGGAAGTCGCCGATGCTCTCGAGGCCTTTGATATGCTTGATGCAGGCCATCGTGGCAAGTTCCATGAGTGATTTGGGGGACATGATGGGCGAGGGTTTCGGGAATTGAGCCCGGTGTTGAAGTATATGTGCCTTGTCCGGTAATCGAATCAATGGGCTATTCAGATTCCGTAATGGGGGAGGCTGGCGTATTGTTCTGAATGCATGAATAGTAGATGTAAAGAATGAAATGAGGTGTTGAAGTGACCAGCAAGTGAGCGTAGAACTGGACAGCGAGACGGCTATAATGGGACGTGACACGGTCCGCGTACGGAACAGCTACCTGCTCGTCTGCACCTAGAACTAAAAAAATAAAAATAAAAATAATGATAATAATAAAATAGGTGATAATGGGCATTAGATAAGTTATAGGAAAAGCTATAGATTGATTGTTCTACATTTGAAAAGCATATTCAAAGAGCACTCGTGTAAGGCGAAGGAAGTTTTACTTATTCGTTATGGTTTCGATGTCCAAGGTTTGGCTCAGCCTCGCGCACAGATCAATGTACTCCAAATTTCCCCAGTCTAAGGCTACTAGCGTTGCAGATAGGTGCTTTAGTATTGGAGAGGTATCCAATACCTGAGGGTACCCGGCCACCTGCAGCTAGACCGTTTCCCTCAGGCATCCACATGGCCTAAAAACATGCCTTTCTCTGTACCGACTGGGTTCTAGGACTTTAAATTCGTCCCACAGCGACTTTAGCACTTACTAGCGCTAAGCGACTGGCCGCATAGAGCATTTCGTCACCGAGGAAAGCTTCCATGCTAAGAGCAACAACGCTGCCTGGCGCGCGAAGTGCAACCCTTACATCCATCATCTTCCTCTACCTTTTCCCTGTTGCCCTTCGCCTTGCAACATCCGTCCATCACCTCTAGCACGTTCTTTAGTGCTTTATTCAAGTAACAAAGGTCATAATGGCGGATACAGGATTTGTTAAGCCCGAGCCTGCCGCTTCCCCCGTCCCAATGGACGAGGATGACATGTTTGAGGATGCCGGCGACCTCGATTTCTATGACAAAAACAGCCCCGGTGGTTCTTTCGAGACGCTCTACCTCGCACGTATCCCCCGATACATGTGGGATGCATGGATAAAGATGACTGAGAGAATGAACGACGACGACGAAATTCAAATCGGCACCTTGCGTACATGGAACGAACCACAGATGGAGGCGGCGGGGGATAGCAACGCTCGCGAGGTGACGAAGCTCCGGATGCTTCTCGCCCCAAATTGTCCTGAGCATCAGCTCATACCTCGAGAATATGACTTGGAAGTTCTAGATCAAGATGTCCATAACCATTTCATCTTCAGCGAGGAGGACCTCCCAGGCTTCAAGGCCAAAAACAAAGCGCGCGCCGATGCTGCGAATGCGGGAATCCCTCTGTCGCTATTGAGGCAAAAGAACAACAATGGGGAAAAACCATCATACGACCGTAAAAGTCGATATCAACCATATTACCGCAAGGCTATTCCAAGTATGATATCCCCTAGCTATGACCCTGCCACGCATTGTACGATATGTTACTAACGTGAACATGACAGAAAAAACAAAGATATTTGGCAAAATTCGCTATGACATCCGTGTTGAGCCGCGCAGTCTCCGGGAAGAAGAGGAACTTTTGGCAAAGCGCATCTTTGACGCCGAAAACTCCAAGTCGAAGCTCCAGATTATCAGCAGAAACAAGGCATCGTCTATTATCAACCCTGGATCTGTTGGGGCAGTCAATTGGGGAGGAACTTTCACCGTAAGGACCCGCCTCGTTCAGCCTGTTTGTTAGAGCCCACTTGTTAACCTAGTAAACAGAAAAATGCTACTGCAACCAACAAGCCCAAGAAGGGCGAGGTATTCAAGGCTGCTCGTATTCCCAAGAACCAGCTTCTCGATCTCATTTTCGATTGCTTCCGTCAATACCAATATTGGTCGATGAAAGCTCTGCGGCAGCGGACACAACAGCCGGACTCATACCTGCGCCAGGTCCTCGAAGAAGTTGCCGTTCTTAATAAGAGTGGCCCATTTGCCAACCACTATTGCTTAAGTGAGGCATACAGAGATAAGGGTGGCAACGACGCCAAAGAGGCGGCGGCTGAGGCAGATGATGAGGACGATGAGGAGGAAATGGAGGATGTACTTCCTACCCATTAAGCACAGCTTCGGTAGTTGACTTTGTGGAAACAATATGCTGGCCAGCGGGAGGGAAGGGGAGATTTCCAAGGAGAGGAAAAGCGATGCGAATCTTATACATGAAAAAATTGTTATGCCAAGAACATGTTATTGGCGTTAAAGGGCAACGGCTAAGGATCATTTAGAGCATGATACCCTTACAATAGATGAATTAAGTAAAGGGTGTAGAATAAATAATATTACAATCAATGCTTTAAAGGCGAGGCCCTCTAGTTTGATCAACGACGTAATTAATAAAGAGCCCCACTTGAACATCTCTCAATCAACTCAATTTAATTCAAATGCGCATTCCTCCACGAATCATCTCTAATCTCAGACATGCATGGATACGACCGGTGCGTATCATAGAGACAAATAGAAGCAGCCGCCCATTCACTCGACGAAAAATGCACCTAATTCTTGACTTTGATGGGACTATAACAGTAAAGGACACGGTAGGCGAGCTTGCCCAGGCTGCCATTGCGTTCCAAAAACATCATCGGGGAATTGATCTACAAGGACAATGGGACAAGGTGGTCCAAGACTATCTGAAAGACCTGAAGAGCTACAATGCCAGATATAGCCCTCCAGAAGGCGATCGACAAGACATATCTGAGGAATTGTGTTATTTGTCTGGGTTGGACGGTATTGAGAATGCCTCACTAGACCGCGTTGAAAGATCCGGCGCCTTTTCTGGTCTAAAACGGGAGAACTTGTTTGAAATGGGCGTTGACAAGATCACGAGGGGATCAATTGTTATTCGAGAGGGGTTGGATGAGATGCTGCAACTGGCGAGCCAGCAGGAATGGACAGTGGATATCATCTCTGTGAATTGGTCAAAGGCCTTCATTGAGGGAGTCCTTCACAATTTTCGACATTACAGTATATCCGTTTTAGCCAACGAAGTGACTGAAGCCGGCAAGATAAACGGCCCGCAGTTCCTAGGACGCAGGCTCACGACGTCTCTTGATAAGGCCGCCTGTCTCGCTCACCAAGTTGCTGGCTACTCTGGCACGACGATTTACTTTGGGGATTCGACAACTGATCTCGAATGCCTTCTTCATCAAAGGGGAATTGTGATAGCGGCGGATGAGAAATCATCATTAATGCAAACGCTTTGTCGAATTGGCATCCCTGTGCCTCATGCCTGCGACTCGCATGGAGGGGGAAATTGTTCTGGGCCCGAGACTTCCAAGAGATTCTACAGAACGATATACTGAGAAATGTTTAGGCTTGCATTTTAGCATCTTCAAGTGTGATTCATTCACCTATTCATACCTCAGCATCCCCTTCTTCTCTTTGTACTCATAATCTCTTTGTCTTGCCCCTGGACTTTCATAACATAGAATAGATTCAATCACTTGAACGCAGCGTTTGTTGTTGAACATGGAAGATTGCAAGCAAACGAAGAAGGAGCAATTAATAGAGTTCAAGGCTATTCATTTCCTGTAATTTGATACCTGGAGGATACGATATAAAGGCATACTCAGCCGGCCGAAGAGCCCGCCCATCCACTCAGTCCATCCCAACTCATCCACCCACAACCGAAAGTCTGCATCGACCAGGGTAATCAATAACGTCAAGTATAACCACAACGAACCTACCAAGGGCCATGTGCACATACGAGCGGACGGTGTTTGAGTGCAAGCACGAAGTTTGGGGCCGCCGGGTCACAACCTGCAGCGCAATCAATCGCCCTCCGTATAGGTGTGCGAACAAAACGTCACACGGCATGTGTTCGAGGAAAGTTTGCCCCAAGTGTGACAAATGCCAAAGGCTCGACGGAAAGGTTTCTTTGCTCAAGACTACGCTTCAGCAGTGCCGCGAGACTTTGGCCAAGCCACAACCGAATGATACATACGATAGTTCAGACCAAGGTACGATAAGCACGGAGTCAGGTAGTGAGTTGGAGGCATCAAAGGAAACATAGAGAATGTGCTTGTGGTCAGTTGGAAAGTAGGCTTTTTTACACAATCACAGACTCTTTCCAATATAATGCTCTCAGGTAGACGATGCGAGGAGGCAGATAGATTTAGGCGATGTAATAGTGGAGGGATCAATAAAATCAACAAATCATTACCATTCATTCATGCATTCATTCATTCAAATACCAGAGCTCTCTGTATATAGATCATCTATCTAGAATCCTTCCAGCCTTCAGACACACGGTCAAGATTGAATGCGGCGCTGATGAGTGCCAAGTGACTGAATGCCTGGGGCGTGTTGCCTAGCTGCTCTCCGCTCCGGGCGATTTCCTCAGAGAACATACACAGATGATTTGAGAATTGGAGCATATTCTCAAAGAGGTTGACTGCCCGGATGTAATACTTTCGTTCATATATGCTGGCGCGCGTGAGAGCCTCAACAAGCCAAAAGGTGCACATGCTAAAGGCGCCATCCCTCCCACCAACTCCTGCAGCTCAAGGAATATGATTAGCGACTATCAGTATAATGTAATTGATCATAACTCAGCATACCGTCATCTGACAGCTCCGTATCATAGCGGAAGACCAGTCCAGTACTGGTCAATCCACCTTCCTCGGGAGGTAACATGATACGATCGAGCGTATTTGTGAACCTAGGGTCGCATGGAGAGATGAAGAAGACAAGAGGTGCGAGTAGAATAGACGAATCGAGTACATTGGTGGATTCGTAACTCTGGATGAATGATTTCATCTCAGTATTGTACCCTATATCCAAGGATGAGTTTCGCTTCGTGGATAATGGTGTGAGTCTTGACAAACCTTTCTGCATGATTTCTTCGTAGAGGCTATCACGAGCCTCCATCCACTTTGCGCGATTGGGACAAGGGAAGCATCTTTTATCAGCAAGGCGAAGGCCACGGTCGAAGGCGACCCAAAGCATGATTTGAGAAAAGGTGAACCGTTGCTTATTACCTCTCACTTCCCAAATAGACATGTCGGTATCTATTATTCAATCAGATATCTAGCTCAATAATAAACGGGTAGAAGACGTTAAGAATAAGAAACACTGACTTCCAATGATGGTCAAAACGTAATCTATTTATTTCAGTATCAGTTTCATTCCATAAGGTACGAACATTTTCCAAACATTTTGAGACTCACCTAGCATCTCTCGCACAGAGCACCAGACATCCCAAGGAACCGGCTTTCCGTACTTGTTATATAGGTAAATTGAGTCCATCAGCTCACCATAGATGTCAAATTGTAGGTGAAAGGCTGCGCCATTTCCGATGCGAACAGGTGAGCTGCCTCGATAACCCTCAAAGTGGTCCAGGGTACTCTCAGGGATATCGGTTTCGCCGCGAATAGTGAACATGATGGGCAGACCACCATCGGGGCCTCGGGACTGGGTAAATCGCTCCATGATGAATTCCATATACGCATCTGCTTCAGCTTTAAATCCAAGGCGTAGAAGAATATAGATGGTAAAGCTTGCATCTCTGACCCAGGAGTATCGGTAATCCCAATTTCTCACGCCTCCTACATCTTCGGGCAGAGAAAATGTCGGTGCAGCAACAATAGCACCCGTCGGTTCTACTCAAGCATCAGCTATCAAAAACCTTGGAAAGCGCCCTTCATCGACACTTACCATAGGTCAGCATCTTCAAAATCATAAGGCTCCGGGATACAACCTCCCTCCATCGTCCCTTATACTTTGATTGAGAGATGAAGTTGTACCAGAAACTCTGAGTATCATGCTGCTTCATATCCAAAACTTGATTTGTGATTACTTTTGTGATATGATTTGGTATATCATTTCTGAGAACAAAGGAAATGGACTGGCCAGCCTTGATCTGTATGCGGGCGACCAATCCCTCACCTAGCATACTGAGCTTCCTGACCCTCTCAAATACGATTTTGGGTGATGTATGAGCGTCTTCTTGGTCCACTGCGACATCAAGCTGAAGTTTGACATCCTTGCTGTGAAATGTGGCGATTTTGCTGACAAGATCATTGGTAGTATGGGTTTTCTGACAGAGTGTAAGGTCATGTTCATCTCTCCCATAACCAAATGCCGGGAATAGATCAATGTCTATGAATGGAAGAAGTAAGCTTTTGATTGCTATCCAAGGTCAAGCAGGAGGAACAGGAGACTGTGAAGTCGTACCCAAGGTTAGAGAACCACGAATGCATTCCACCCGCCTAACTAGCCACTTCTTCAGCTCTTCTTGAACATAAGTGGCTTCACGGTATGCGTTCTGCTTGTAGCCCTTGGTCATGACCTGGGCGCTTTTGGGTCTGGGAAAGAAGTCGACCAAGTCTACAACACCTTCTTCATGAATATATCTCGTTTGAAGAATACATGATGAAGGGAGGTATTGCTGTTTAATAGTGCAGCCAAGTTCGGGCGGTGGTGAAATACTAAAGTAGCCGCCTTTATTCTTGTCAAGGAGTCGACAGAAGAGGGATGGCGAGTCAAAGTCGGGCCTATATATATATATATAGTTTTAGCTCAGACTGATATGAGCCGTGAACGTGTTGAGCAAGGAGTAACCAACCAGCACATGAAGTCAACGCTACCATCGATCCCGATGAGGGCACAAGTGTGCATGTTCCCAACCATGCCATAATCTTCAATGGGAAGATAACCACCAGTTTGGGCACGGCGCTGTGCCGATGGACATTGTGACGATGTCATTGGAAGTGCCGGGCCAGACGTCAATGTTGATTGTTGTCACTTGTTTGGCATTCAGGGTCAATGAATATAAATGAAACAAGGTCAAGTAATGAATGATGATTGAGGAGAACACCAATTGGGTTGTAAGATAGATTACCGGTAGGCACTGTGTATATAAGTCGCGGAAGACACGGGAAGATGATCCATGTCGTTTACAAGTACCAAGTTTGGGGCAGTGGCATGTAAGTTGGACTATCGGACTGTTAGTGGCCAACATGAGAAACTCACCGAGTCCACTAACAAAGACCGGGTTCACGAATGGTATGAAGTACAGCATTTGTTCATGCTTTCTTGGTGAGGGGTTCACGATGCTCTTCCAGGCCTAGTAGTTCTTGGAAGTCCGTCATACTCCGTATGTACAGCTGAACAGCCAAGAAAAGGTGTAAACCAGGAACAAGTATTGGATGTAGCCAAAGGCGGGGTCATGTTGATCAAAGGAGACGAAGTAAAGTAAGAGAGCAAGGTATTTTGTATTGTAGAGAGAATGTTGGATAAAACAATAGACTATGCGATTGTGTGTCTGCCTACCATAAGTATCTATGATGTGTATTCTGTAAAGGATTGACAGCAATGACGTAGTGAAGTGCAATACATCAATATTCGATTAGTATTGATATCGATCTACATGTGTAATTAATTGTTATCTGCATATGAATATCGTTATAGCTGTAATTTCAAGTAAATGGAACATATATTGGTTATAGTTCGTCTAAATCTGTCATGATTCCAAAGAGCATTTTCTAGAACAGATGACCTGTTCAGTCCGTTATTAATGAAAGAATCAAGAGAAAAGAAGAGCACATTCGGTGTCCATTGGCCTCCGAGAGGGAGTGTACATAGTATGTCGATCTCTATCTCTTATCATCATGAAAGCACTGTGCGTATGAATGATCTGCCAAGGTCCGCCTGCTCTTGTGCAATGTTGATTTATTACAGCCATTCAATTCATTGGGGCATTGCTCGGAATTCGGCAGATGAATTTTCAACCCCTGTATCTAGGTAGTATTCAGTACTACAAGTAATAAGAGATACCACATTAAGTGGTTCAGGCTCAAGGTAATGGATCTGTTGGCATAAGCCTAGACTAGGGGGTTGCATAAAATACAAACGAGGCACGCGACCAAAGGACGCAGGCGAAAAAGAAACAAAAAAGAAATAAACAAACGCAAAGGGGACCTTGTCAATCTCGTTTCTGTCAGCAAAGGGAGAATCTGAATTGCTGCCAAGACACGGCAGCTGAACGCACTACTCTAGTACCTAAAGGTAGGGAGTAGGACTCCGAATGGTATGCGTGTACATACTCCGTACATAAAGATAATTAATTAAAAAGACGTTTCAAAGAGAAAAAATGTATGTTTTGCTGACATACACCGCGCCTCTCATCTACACGTAATTGAAACCAATACAGTGGGATAATCTGCACAATTTTCTGCTGACAGGCACTTTGTTTGTATTGATTGATTACCTTGTTTGCCACCAGGTGAACAAAAACTCGCACACTCTGCAGAACCTGGATGTCAGAAATTTGAGGGGTGGTTGACTGACTGACTGACTTTCTCTTGGTAGCTCACTGACTGAGGGTCGCATCAAGCCTAACCCGAATTGAGATCTCCCTGAGGGTCTGGACTCTTTAAGCTTCCGCAACCAAAACCCCCTGAGAGCATGCACTAAAGCCCTGTGACCATCCCAAAGGGCTCTAGCACAGCAACCCTTTTCATTGATTCCTCCCGCAGATGGTGTGTGCCACTGTGTGGTGTTGATACTTTGGCTCGTACTCGTACCTGGTTGCTGTCGTTCTCTCTTCCCTTCTTTCTTCTTTTATTTACTAGGTATTTGTTTGTTTTAATGCCATCTCCGTACGTGTATGTACATACAATAATGGCTTAGCATGTTTACAGGGTACCCGGATTTAAGATCGTGTCGTAGTCGTAACTGTGCCTGTTAGGGTTATTGCTCCCGTGCTGCCAATCAATCTTCTTCTTCCCCCCAAGGCCAAGCTCTCGCCCTCCTCTCACTCCCTCTAACCTAACCAGACTGGCGCACGCCACCGTCGCCAAGTTGAGCCCCATATTTCATCTGCTAGCTGGCTGGCCCGCAGGACATCCGACGACCCGTACGGGGATTTGGGACAGGCCGTCAAGGCCTGAAAGAGCACTGTTGTTGCATAGAAGAACATAGTACTGCAGTAGACACAGGCACAGTCTCAGGCACGGCGCATAGGTAGCAGGCATAGCAGATCCAGCAAACTGGATAAGCCTGCCAACACACACGCTCGCCCGAGACCGCTTAACCTCTTGAGACTGGAGCATGCACATGGATGGGCACAAGCCAAGCATAAGTTATCCATCAACCCCAGATGAAAGACCCATCATGTTCTCCAGTCCATCCTCAAGTCCTCCGCCTCCCCCTCGACGTTCCTCCGCAGCCGACGACTCTGCCTTTCTTCTGTCAGATGAAGCAAGGACTGTCACTTCTCCATCAGCTGCCGCCTCACGAGAAGCACAACAAGAGGCGGCTTCCACCAGCGCATCCATCCCAACCTCACCATACGCCAAAGTAACGGCAGCCTTTCCTTCATCTAATTCTTTCAGAGTCGACGGCCGGCCCGGTGACGATATAGAGATGGAGCCCCTAGGACATCGGAGGCGAAAGAGCAGCCTCATGAACCCAGTGGGCTTGTCTGGAACACCCTCGGGGGGACCAATGGCCCTGGGTGGCCACCGAAAACACCTATCCGTCAGTTTACCTCTCCAGCCAGATATCCTCGAGCACGCCGCGAGTGCCAGCCCGTCAGCCGGGTCTGGTAAGGACGAGAGCGGAAGGGACAGCTTCAGCGACGAAGATTTGCACGACGATGAGGAGACGGGGCTTACAAACAAAGAGCGCGCTCGAAGGCAAAAGAGGCGACGGAGGAATACTCAGCTGGGACAGCGGATTGCGCGAGAGAAGAGTATATCGGTAGAGGAGCGCAAAGAGGCGGACAAGGATGTTGTTAAGAAACTACTCATCAATGGCGTTTTGATCCTCCTATGGTATTTCTTTTCTTTATCTATTTCTCTGGTGAGTACAGTTACTGTCCCTCTTCCCGTGAAGCCCCCTTCTGACATGTTGGCGCACAGTATAACAAATGGATGTTCGATCGGGATCGCCTAAACTTTGCATTTCCGCTTTTTACTACATCGATGCACATGATTGTGCAATTCACACTCGCTGCACTGGTCCTATACTTTGTTCCATCATTGCGGCCCCAACATGGGCACACTTCTGATCTAGGCAGATCTCGGCACGAGACGGAGGCCAGCAGTCCCCTTATGACTAAGATGTTCTACCTCACACGAGTCGGACCTTGCGGAGCCGCGACAGGCTTGGACATTGGTCTGGGCAATACATCGCTCAAGTTCATCAGCCTTACATTTTACAGTAAGTTTGTGTCTTCTGTCGCTCAATGGTTGTCTGTTTATCTAATGAAGCGCAGCCATGTGTAAATCCTCCTCTCTCGCCTTTGTTCTCCTATTTGCCTTTGTCTTCCGCCTCGAGAAGCCGACGTGGCGCCTAGTTGGCATCATTGCAACCATGACGCTGGGGGTTGTCTTGATGGTGTTTGGTGAGGTCGAATTCAAATTTGGCGGCTTCACCCTCGTCATCGCAGCCGCCTTCTTTTCAGGTTTCCGCTGGGGTTTGACTCAGATACTTCTTCTCCGCAATCCCGCCACCTCAAATCCATTCTCTAGTATTTTCTTTTTGACCCCCGTCATGTTTCTTACTCTGATATCCATTGCTATTCCTGTCGAAGGCTTTGGTGCTTTTTGGCAAGGATTAAAAGCATTGAGCAACGAACGGGGTGCTGTCATGACCCCATTGTTCTTGCTCTTCCCAGGATGTATCGCTTTTCTAATGACAGCATCCGAATTCGCCTTGCTCAAGCGAACGTCCGTCGTGACGCTTTCAATCGCTGGCATTTTTAAGGAGGTGGTCACCATCTCAGCCGCCTCGGTGGTTTTCAAAGACAAACTCACCCTCATTAACTTGGTTGGTCTCATCACAACCATGGTGGCCATCGCCGCTTATAACTACATCAAGATAAAGAAGATGCGCGAAGAAGCGCAAGTCCAAGTGCATGTTCGCGTTGGCGATGTCGACTCATCATCGCCCATGAGCAACAGCGCTAGCGACATTGATAATGACAGCACAGAGGAGACGGCGGGTTTACTGCAAAATAACATTGAGATGAGCGAAGCACCAGTTATAACCCACAATGATATTCCACGGAGTCATATCCGATCTCCTCCGTTGCACAACACTGAGGGACTCCCAGAACACAAGGCAGAGAGAGAAGATTAATCGCACGAGTCCAACTAACCAAAAGCAAACAATCGATTTTCTTTTCTTTCTTTTCTTTTTTTGAAATGTCTAATATTTCTCCTTTACGTCTCTGTATAACGTTATTTATCCAAAAAGCCACGGCGGCGACATATTTATTGGTGTACTATCTATTATCACTATACTTAGCATTGAAGGACGGCGCTGGCATAGGTACGAAGCAGATGGATGGGATTTGTGACTCCCCTTTTTTTGGGCAAGGATCAACGAATAGAGTTGATAAGACTACGGGCACATAGAGACGACTTGAAGTAGATAGCGTCGGATACCCATAAGACCTAAGAGTCAAAGAGGTTAATGTACTGATTCCACAAGTTCTTTGTGTAACAGTTCATAATTCTATTGAATCTTCCTAGTCTTGAACCAGGAACAACATTACGACTTAATAGTACTTTATGGAGTAGTCTAAACAGTATGACGCCCCTCAACACCGAAAACACCGACATGCAAGATACGATCCTGTTGTGTCACCTGCTTTAACCAAGCAGCCTTAAGCCATTCTTGGTCTTCTGACCCGGCTTCGTTATACCATTTCCAGCCATGGGCCCCAAATTAGGTTCGTAACTTCCGCTACTTTGATTTCCGCCCTTCTTTTTGTTGTTCTTCTTTCCATTACGGTCCTTGTCCTTGGCGTTGGTAACCTTGATCTCCGTTGTGGCCTTTTTTACTACAACCGGGTGGCTTTGAATGTATTTCCCGTTCATCTCCTTGGCGGCCTGGAAGAAATCGTCGGCATCGCTGAAGCTAACGAAGCCAAAGCCTTTGGACTTGGTGGTGCGCTTGTCACGGATAACCCTAGCCTTTTGTACAGATTTCCATCGTGCGAAGGCTTTAAGGAGAGATTCATCCGTTGTCTCGCCTGCGAGATTTCCAACGAACAGACGTAGATGGGAAGGATCCCATTCCAGCAAGGATTCGTCATTCCATTTCTTTCCTCCCCCTCGCGCATAACGGTCTTCTTCTTTTCCGGCTGCGCAGTGGTATCTGGAACGTCTGGTTTCGGATATTCTGTTCCCGCGGCGGGTTTGCCATCCTTATCGGTCTCCCTGGGCACATAAGCACTTTGCCATTGCGCAATCTGGGCAGCCATTTCTGGATCGAAATCGTTTCCGCCAGCCCCAGGTGTCGGGAAGGGGTTCCTTATCTGCGGTGCCGCTGAATACTGCGCCGATTGGCCATAGCTCTGAGACCCATAGTTTTGTTGTTGTTGTTGTTGTTGTTGTTGTTGTTGTTGTTGTTGTTGAGGATATGAATACGTTGGCGCCGAGGAGCTCATCGCGGTCGGAGCGCGGCTTGGATAAGAGGAATAGGACGAGCCATACTGGGCGGTGGCTGCGGGAGCACCTGGATAACTAGGGCCGCTTGGTCGTGGAGGCGCGGCGCTCACATATGACGACGACGAAGGCGCTGCAGGTTGGTTGGCGGAGTTGAAGGCTGGCTTGAAGCCAGACCTACCGTGGGCGCTGACTGGAGGTCGGGCTGGGAGAGAGTTCGTGCCTGGAGGTGGAGGGTAGGCCATGATGAACAGAGTGTAATTATTTTGCGCGCGTATTCAGTGAAACGTACCTTTGAGCTCTTTGTAGCCCAAAGTTCTACCCCTACGAACGGTTTTCGGTTCTTCTTGGAGGTAGGTGGTTGTGTGGTGACTTGTGATGATGATGATGATGCTTAATACGATGGAGATGGTATGCAGTATAAAATTCGCCTTAGCTCGAGCCTAAGGACCAACCCGACAGGTGATAACAGATAAGAGTCACGTGATATCGCGACAGGAGGATCGGGCCCTCTAATTACTACCTAGTAGGTACCTAGTACTCTCTTAATAAAGTAATAAAGAGTGTTAGTAGAGCAGTTATTTCTGCATCTTCTGTGCCCTCTGGTGTGCGATTGTTTGGTTACTTGTATTTGTTGTCTTTTAAAGCTTTGTTATACTGTCTTAATTATGCGTCTAGTACTCTGTAGAAAAGGTTGTATAAAGGTCTACAAATAAATGTTTCCTCGTTCTACAACGGCTCGGGAAAGGTCGTTGGCGTATTCGAAATTTCTTGTTAAGAGTCTGGACAAATTAATTCGTTATGCGCTAAATTCAAAGATAAACACGATTTAAATTGACCCAAAAAATTGTATGGCAGCCCTGGAGATGATCGCTCGCTGTATTTAATTGTAAGATAATGGTAAAAAGGAATGTATCCCTAAAAAAATCCTATGTGAACGCTTTCAATTGTCTTCCCACCGTAAGATAAGCAATATAATTGAAAGGAAAAGAGAGAGAAAAAACATTGTAACTCTACAACGATCCAAATTGAGATATATCTATAGCTTGGGAAGTCCCCGTATAGGGCGAATCTAGTGTTGTGATGGATATTAACCTTGATCGCGAACCATCAGCCCAACCGATTAATAAGTGGGCCACGGCCGGCTGCGTGTCCGATGAGCGGACGGGTGACTGCAACCCAGAAGCCCAAAGCAGTTCCGGCTATTTGAACCAATCAGCACCTTCTTTTGCCATTCCTGCAGAGCCTCGACATTGGACATCAAGAGCGAAAGCGGGAGGTTTTGCATCAATGGGTGGGAAGCAATAAAACAACTCACTAAGCACGGTCAGATACGAACAGTCCAAGGATTATGCATGGTGTTGGCTAAGGCCTTGGTTTATAAGCATGTTACTACTTACATACCTAGTAGGTAACGCAGTTGTCAATTGTAGTCCATCCCAAAACGAAAACTCCGACGGGGGGCAAAGAAATAGTTGTATTGCGGTTCTTAGGGGCTACGCGGGAGAAGGGAAAAAAACACTGGATCAGAGCTTATGACAAAGTATCTAGTAATTAATAACACTTAAAAAAGATAGACAGAAACAAGAGAAACAGACAGAAATGTCAGAAACCAAGAGACGTATGTAATAGCTACGAATCTGTCTAACGTGTTCAGCGTCCTGGTGTTTATTTTCCACCCCTTGGGGGACCTTGACCGTGAAAAAAAAATATGTCAGACAAATCAATTACACGACTCCTGCTAGATGTTGTGAGACGACGTCTGTCACGCCGAGGGTGATTTTCTTTTCTTCCGGTGGCGATCTGGTAAGAGACATTTGCGATGGGAAGAGTAATCGAATTCTCACCAGTCCAGTGTAACGCTGAGTTGGGTTGTCCCCTTACAGCGGAGATTTAGTCCTTTCTCATCCCCCGGTTCGGAGGAGGGGCGGGTATTCTGTTTCTGCGTAGAAAAGCCTCTCTCAATTATTCTACCGCGGCAATCGGGTCTTTGATTTGAAGGTGAATATGAATAGCATGAACATTGTCGCCTTCCTGTTTCTTGCATTTGGATATACGGTTCATCTGGATATCTGGCAACGAAATCCAAGTACTTGACATTGTCACCCACCTCCACCCTCAATATGCAGGGCGCTCACCCACAATTGCGGAGGTGGAATGGGTTTGCGTGAAGACCGTGTGAGTCGTCATGGTTCAAACATTGGCTTGACAGACATGGTTTCACAACGAATGGCTAGACTGAACCAAGAGAAAAAATAGGACAGCGAAAGCGTTGAATGAGCCGTATCAACAAGTAGGCAAGAGTACAGCGTAATACTAATAAAGCAAGCTGAAAAGGTTAACCGCTAGAAAGTCCGTTGTACGGGGAGATAACCTTGATAGTGTCATCCGAAGCTGCCGATGCTGGCAACTGGTACCTAACATTTGGTTAGTGCACGACTGATTGACAAGAAGATTTTGATTTTTTTAATTAAAAAACTGACTTCATCAAAGTTACTCAGTACATTTTCAGAATGTCATCTATCACATTGAGATTACTTGTACATTACTTGAGATTGCTGATATAAGAATTTTCTATCTATTCCGTGATGCTCGTGTAAGCTTCAAATAGCCTCACATGGTTATTTTACTACCTGCTCTAGATTAGGTGGTACTAGCTTTAGTACGTATTGAGTACATACATTGAGGTGTTAAAAAAATACAATAAAAATAAAAATAAAAAAGAGGTGTTTTGGCGTTGAAAGCATGATGACGATACGTTGAGCCCCGCCAGAAGAGCCAGATACCCGCTTTTCTCGGCCCAAGCCAAAAACTTCCCTGGAGACAGGCCAAAACATGGACGAACTGGATGGACGCTTCCATCTGGTTTGCTTTGGTCACCTAAGCTGTATTTAACTGCTCTTCCGTCCCTCTCCGGCTCACGAACTTCTGCTCCTCCTTCTCTCCTTCTTCCCCAGACGATCCCAAAGACGATTTTTGTCTGCTCATTTAACAATTTCACATCGCCTTTTCTCCCCCGCCAGAAACCTCCTCATAACCACTTAAGCCCATCATGTCTGGCCCTGTGTAAGTCCATCCTTTTTCTTGAATGCCGCCCCTCAATCGGCCTTCTTCCTCTCCTGCTACCCCACCACCCCGCCCTAAAAGTCCTGTTGCTTCTCTCCATGACCTCAATTCCCGCACCTCTGATCGCGCGGTTATCGCGGGGGCTTTGTTTGGTGTTGAGCTTGAGGGATCGATGAATGTTGTTTTTCTTCCAATTATCAACCTTTCCCCTCTCCCGCCCACCTTCTCTCGCTCAACCTTCTCCTCCATTATCTGAATCCTGCTCATGATCATGATCCCGAGGTAGCGCTCGCCTTGCCAATATCAAGCTTGGCGGTGCCGCGCAACCTGCTTCCATCCCATCAAGCTCACCCTCGGGCCAAGCCTCAAGTAATGCTGACCATGTACCAAGCGCGGATTTGGGCCTCATTGGCCTTGCTGTCATGTAAGTCGACTCTCCTATCAATGGGACACCCCTCGCCCTCCGGAGCTCTCGGTTGGTGCTAATACACCGGTAGGGGACAGAACCTCATCTTGAACATGGCCGACAACGGTTTCACCATCTGCGCCTTCAACCGAACCGTTTCCAAGGTTGACCGATTCTTGGAGAACGAAGCCAAGGGCAAGTCCGTCGTTGGAGCCCAAACCATCGAGGAGTTCGTCAGCAAGCTCAAGTCTCCCCGCCGAGTCATGCTCCTCGTCCAGGCCGGTGCTGCCGTTGACGACTGGATCAACAAGCTCCTCCCCCTCCTTGACCAGGGCGATATCATCATCGACGGTGGTAACTCTCACTTCCCCGATTCCAACCGCCGTACCAAGGAGCTCGCTGCCAAGGGAATCCGTTTCGTCGGTTCTGGTGTTTCCGGTGGTGAGGAGGGTGCTCGATACGGCCCCTCTCTGATGCCTGGTGGCAACGAGGAGGCTTGGGAGCACATCAAGGATATCTTCCAGAGCATTGCCGCCAAGAGCGATGGTGAGGCCTGCTGTGAGTGGGTTGGTGATGAGGGTGCTGGTCACTACGTCAAGATGGTCCACAACGGTATTGAGTACGGTGACATGCAGCTTATTTGCGAGGTATGTAAATGCTAATCGTGCAATCAAAATGTTCCTGAAGCTAACACGGTGCCTCTACTAGGCTTACGACATCATGAAGCGTGGCCTTGGCCTCTCCAACAAGGAGATTGGTGATGTCTTTACCAAGTGGAACAAGGGTGTCCTGGACTCCTTCTTGATCGAGATCACCCGTGACATCATGTACTTCAACGATGACGATGGAAAGGCCCTGGTTGAGAAGATTCAAGACAAGGCTGGCCAGAAGGGAACTGGAAAGTGGACTGCCGTCAACGCTTTAGATCTTGGCATGCCCGTCACCCTGATCGCCGAGGCTGTCTTGGCCCGATGCTTGTCTGGTATTAAGGAGGAGCGTTCTGAGGCGTCCACTAAGCTCCGATACGTCAGCCGGGGCAGTGGCAAGTTTGAGGGTGACAAGGAACAGTTCCTCGAGGACCTTGAGCAGGCTCTCTATGCCTCTAAGATTATTTCTTATGCCCAGGGCTTCATGCTTATGCAGGAGGTGAGAAGAACACGACCCCCCCCCCTTTCCACCCTTTTATTTTTTTTATTTTTTAGTTTGGCTGCCAGGGTAGCGAAGTTGCTAACTCAACCTTTATAGGCTGCCAAGGAATTTGGCTGGAAGCTCAACAAGCCCTCTATTGCCCTCATGTGGCGTGGTGGTTGCATTATCCGATCCGTTTTCCTCAAGGACATCACATCTGCCTACCGCCAGCAGCCTGACCTGAAGAACCTTCTCTTCGACGACTTCTTCAACAAAGCCATCCACACAGCTCAGCCTGGCTGGAGAGATGTTGTCTCCAAGGCTGCCGAGCTTGGTATCCCGACCCCCGCCTTCTCCACTGCCCTGTCATGGTTTGATGGATACAGAACCAAGGACCTGCCTGCCAACCTCCTGCAGGCTCAGCGTGATTACTTCGGTGCCCACACCTTCAGAATCAAGCCTGAATTCGCTTCCGAGAAGTACCCTGAGGGCCAGGACATCCACGTTAACTGGACCGGCAGGGGTGGTAACGTTTCTGCCTCTACCTACCAGGCATAAGATATTATCTGGGTATTAAAAATGGGAAGAATGGACGGCAGATATAGCCGAATTTGAAGATTTAAAAAATAATTGCGATAACAATGAATGAAAACAATCTAGCCAAGCAAAAAAAATGGTAGTCGCCTATAATGTGATTATGTGCTAGTTTGGTCCCCGAACGACGATGGCGGCACTCAAAAAAAACCGTGAGGAAGAGATTTAACTAGTCTTGTAGTTTAGCAAGTTATGAGAATCAAATATGACGTCTTGAATATGAATTGGTATCCTAGCACTTCCATTAGACATACTCGTGAGCTGCAATGTAATATTGATAAGACAGACAATTGGAGTTGTTGTCGTGCTGCAAGTGTAGTGTCTTGTCCCGGAGCGTAGGTACCAAGGTACATAATCGTACCCACTCTTTGAGCTACCTAAATCCGACCATGATTGGCTGCCTGTCATCAACAGCGATCTTGTCGCGACGAAATTTGGGTCCGCGCGACGCAAGACGAAGTAATTCTACCTCCTCTAACAACCAAAACCTTCGTCATCGTCCACTACTTCGTGCCTCATCGCGTACCTTGCGCCGTCCTATTAGACTACTTTCTATATAGCGGCGATAATTCACGTTTTATTCTCACTGTTTTGGGGCTGAGTAGCCGTGATTGACTCGCCCCAAGTCGCATAACCCAAACGTCGCGAACTCACGGGCAGGGCAGATTGACAAGCTAGCCACCGTCAACATGGCGCAACCAGATCCTAGCCATAGTGTCCCCCAAGATCTCGTATGTTCACATCACATCGCATCGCAGAGATGATATTGCCTCGAGTCTGCTGCTAATCTTTCCGCAGATGCCACATGTGCATCTGATCTCCTCATTCCGATATCCCGCGATCCCTCGTCTCGATTTCAACGAAGTCGCCAAATGGCTTATGAATGCTCCCCAGATTGCAAGGGATAGAGCGCCTTTCTTCTGGACTTATCTTGATAAACCAGCAGATGGCACTATTCTCTTGACATGGCAGCCTTTACAAAGACTTGGCACCAACTTCGCGACGGATGGATTCGTGTGGGCACCGCCAGAGCAGATTTACAAGCACGACCTGGGAAATGGATTGGTCGGTGGATTGCCATAAACCTGCTTTGCTTCTCTGGCCATCTCATGCTGACTTTCTTTCGACATAGATGCTTGAAATATACTATCTCAAGGCAGGTTATATCCCTGGGGAACAGTTCGCTCTCCACGCGCGAAGACGATTCCGACTGGTCCCCGTCGTTGGACACCCTAACCCTCCCCAACCAGACCCTAATCTGTTCATTGTCCATTATGGTCCAGCCGAGCCCAATGACCGCGTTCCGGTCTCCATGATACCATACGATGAGCGAGTCAACGCCATCATGCAACAGCGTCACTTTCTTCAGAGAGCAGGCCAGATTCGACGCAAGGAGTTTATGCTATCCGATAGAGTCAACTGGCCTTCACTCCCGGAACTCACCCGTCAACAGATTGGTCCTCAGATCACACCACGAGGCGTTCCGCAGCAAATGGCATATCCAACTCAGCCGCCGCCAGGCCCTCCTGCCAAGCGGGCACGCCACGCACAGAACCAGACCCAACAAGCGCCGGTGCCAGGCATGCCGCCAGTGGATGCCGCCTTTGATGACGATGAGGATATCTCCAGAGGGGACATGTTCGATCACTTAACCCCACGAGAGATCTCCATGAGCCGCTATCAGCAAAACCACGAATGGATGGAGGAAATTCTGTCCTCAGCATACAGGATAAGCCAGATTACGCCAGCAGACCTTGGCTTGGGTCTCAAGGGGGAGTTGGCTTCACTGACAGAGGGCATTTTTACCTCGCAGGGAGGCGATGCATTTACTCAAGCCCCCGACAAGGCTTACGTCGGACGCCTCGATGCTGGGCAGGCGGATGAGTTCCGCAAAAGAGTTGATAACTATGTTGCATCTGCCAAGACTGAGATGGAGAGTATGAGGGAACAGCACCTTGAGACCATAGCTAAATTCAAAGAAAGCTCCGTACTAAAGGCAAAAGAGAGGGAGCTTAGGCAAGTGGCTGACGGGTTAGGTTCAGAAATATGGAGGGTCGAGAGCCAGATTCAGTCGAGCGATGATGGTGACGGTAGTCAGGAAGCCTCCAAGCAAACAGTTGAAGAGATCCTGCAGCAGGTAGAGGCGGCGATTGGTCAGAAGATTGTGAGCACGCCAACGGTTAATCGTGTTCAGGACGGCGGCTATCAACCACCGGCTCCCGAACCGGCCACGGCAGGCCCTGCAGCAAGTCTATCTCGACAGCCTTCACAATCAGGTTCTCAGACGAGTGGTCTCATGCTTGGTGAAACTGACATGGATATGGGTGGCACCGCTGCCGGTCTACTAGACCAGCTGCATACCGGGTTTTCGTCGACCTCCACACCCGTTAACAACTTTCCTACCCCACAAGCTCACCCTTCAGCTGCCCAGTCGGGTGCACCCACACCATCGCAAGCTGCAAATACCGCCTCGCCTGCACCGCCTGCGGCCGCAATATCGCAACCTACGGGCGACGTGCAAATGGGTGGGACCGAACATGAAGCTCGCACTACCCCCGACCAAGGTACTGGTAGTGGTGATTGGGTTGTGGTCCCTAAGGGTGACGGGGCTGCATCAGCAAGCACAGCAACAGCCGCTCCAGGAGCAGCAGACGCCGATACCTCCAAATCCTCAATCGCGACAACCACAAAGCCACCATCTGCTGCAGCCACACCAGCAGTCACAGATGGAGGATCTATTTCTTTTGACCAGAATGACTTTAGTTCACTAGGCGATTTGGACACGGCCGGCGATGCACTTGCTGGATACGACGCGTCCGACTTGGACGGAGGGGCCGACGGACTTGGTGATGGTCTTGATTTACAGATGGATATGGAGGATACAGCATTCGGGGACGCCTTCCATGGTGTCGATACGTCCAACACGCCTGGAGATGGTCATGGTCAAGACATGTAAACTTGGTGGGTGAGGAAACGATATGGATAGGAATGGATTGAATCAACAGACAGTCTCAAACTAGAATAGGAGTCATAGTTGGCCAATGAGTCGTGACTGGAATGAGCTTGATGGAAAATAAGGACAGGTCAAGGTGTCGAAAGATGAATAATGGCGCGGTATCTGCTCCCTTACTGCCCAGGCAGTTTACTGGTGTTTTGGTTTTACAGTTTCTTCAATTTGAGCTTGTATTCTATCAAAGGGATGTGGGTGGGATGTTAATGGGATTCAGTCTCAAAGGCCAGAGGAACATTCATATATTTCATGTTTTCATGATGGAAAGTAAACTACATCTCTCTCTTTTTTTTCTCAGCCGTCAGCCATCCTCGCCAATCTGTCCCTGGTGCTGTAACTGTGACCTGTCATCCGATGCTAGGAAAAGCAAACAATCTAACAATATGTCTCCCCTGACGACAAAATAGGAATTGTTGAATAAGCAAGCATGGGGGAAAGAGAGGGTAACATTGGTCAGATGAATAGAGGAGGAAAAATAAAGAATAGGATACAAAAATTATAATACATAGTGAGTATTAATTCTAGTGGGCTCAGTACTATGCTCGTGGGGCAGTTAATTACGCCACCTTCTGGGGAGTAAATAATTGAAACCTTGACCTGGAATACACACAAACCAGTTCGGCAGCGATGAACGCTATACTACCCTATACAAAGCAAAGGGACTGCCAGAAAGAAAAAAGTCTCGCAACAAACTTGACAGTACGTTACGTTAATACACTTAAACTTCCATGTTACCATCGCAAGATACTAAGCTGTTATCAGGTATTCATTGTGAGAAATTGATCGAAAATACTAAATTGGAGACCTCGCAGTTGTGCAATATGTAGTCCATCGTCCAATGTGCCACAGAAAAGAAACCAGCTATGTGGCCATTTAATCCGTACAAAATCTCTACCTCCCTCCCTCGCTACTACACATAGCACGAGAACGAAAGTTATTCATCATCGAAATCTTCGTCGGTGAGGATTTCCATATTAAAAGGGGGGAACCTCAGCTTGGAAAGCCTCCTCGGACTGAGACTCAGCGTCAAGGTCCGAGTCCGAGTGAGGATCATCGTTGTTGAAATCCGATTTCGGCATTCCCCTCCTGACATTCTCATAAATGCTTACGGGGTACTTGAGCATATTCTTTGATCTATCCAGTTTCCCCATAGACTCAGACATGGTCCTGACTAGACTCCTCTCATCATCGTGGTCTCCAGAGGCTTCCCAGAACACGGTACCGCCAAGACCCTTCCCCATGAGGTAGGTGGCCTTTAGCTTGGTGGTCTCCGTGTTATCGAACGTGACCAGCTCTTTACTGTTCTCATCATATGTATGGGCTGAGATGGTTCTATTGTTGACATACACATTGGCACCCGGTCGGGGTAGGTGACGGTACAGCCAGATGCCCTTCTCGACGGAACCGATGCCTACGCCACTATAGGGCTTCCCAAGGCCTTCTGTGTTCAAAAACGAGCGACCGTAAAGTGGAAGACCCATGACAATCTTGTGGGGGGCGATGCCTTTGCTTATGTAGTCCTCGATAGCTTGGTCAGTGTTGAACTTGGTGCTTACCATATTGTCTGGATCGGGATAGACGTTTGACTGAGAGCCGGTCTCTTCGTCCCAGCTGCCAGCATAGTCATAGGCCATTAGATGCCACTGGTCAATATACTTATCCATCTCCCCAAGGTTCTGGATCCTGTAATATTTGGGGCCGGCCGAAGCTGCTATCGTGAGAAGATAGTGATGCAGCTGCCTATTCAGTCTGGAATACTTGCTCAGGGCCTTCCTGCACGCCTTCAGCAAAAGGACAAAGTTCTTGGCGTCCTGTTCGTCCTTGGGGTACTCCCAATCGATATCTATACCGTCGAATCCCCAGTCGGCGAGAAGTTTGACGGCGCTGTTTGCGAAGAGCTTGCGGCTTTGCTTCGTGCTCGCTGCCATTTCAAACGCACCCGATTGAGAAACATCCCAGCCACCTATGGAGACAAGAGTTTTGACATGGCGGTGCTTCTTCTTGACAAGGTAGAATTGTTGAGCCGCACCGTAGAGATTATTGCTGTCGGCTTTGACATGGCTCTCGTTCAAGTTTAATGGTCTCCTTTTGACATCAGCCCACAGGTCCCATGGATATCTTTGGTTCAAGTCAGCTAGGCTCGCTCTGACGTAGAGTGGTAAGGGGGAAAACTTACACCTCTCCAGTTTCTTTGAGGGTAGCGAAAGCATACAAAAGATGGGTGACATGCTTGGCAGGAATATCGTCAGCCTTAAACTCCCGGCGATAAGTATCCCTATGGTTGTCAAGTCAGTTTCTCTGCCAAAGTACCTGGAGGAGGGATGGGAAGCCATCCGTGGAGCTGCGTACCAGCTAGGGAAGTAAAGAACATTCCTCATGAGCTTCTTTTTCTTCTTGCGAGGCGGGATGGAAGTCACAAAACGTGTCCCATTAGGAAAACGACCATCGACTAGAGCCGTTGACCTTGCGTGTACGTCTGATGCTCTAGTTGCCGAGACAGCCGCAGACGTTACTGTGCTAGCTATGACCAAAAGCGCCAGAGCGGCCCAGCAGAGCTTTCTTGACACGTTCATATTGTTCAAATGAAGATATGAGAGGATCAAGTTACAAATTTTCCGGGGAGGAAATGAGAGACAAGAAAAGAGGGAAACCGAGGGTTTTTAAATAAAGAAATAATGATTGCAGGTGAGATTTTATAGCAAGGGCATCATAGTTCTGAAATGTATGAGCCAAGTTAAGTTTTAGTTTAGGGGTTAGAGGGAAGGGGGAGGGTTTAATATCTCTGCATGAACAAACTTTTTTCTTATCATTTATATAGCTTTCAAATAGAATTCAACATGAAAAAAACTCCCCAAGAAGGCTGATATGAAGGCGTGGTCTTGTCATGGTAACCATGATCGTGCCTGTGTGAGGCGTGTGAATAAGCTCTGTTGTAGTATGCTTCGAATTTTTATGGCGTTCTTAGATGGAAGGATTAGCCTTTTCTCCACAAAGTCTTGTGCCCCATGAGGATAAAGATTGTAGTATGATACGATGACACCAAGTAAGTGAGAATAAATGTGACTCTGAGTCGCTCCCAAGAGCCTCGGTAAGGGGGTGAATATTCATATGCTGGTCGTAGGTTTGGCAGCAGTATAGGGATGACGACCTACCATATTATCTTCGGCCTAAATAAGAGGATACGTAAGCTATAATACAAAAGTGCTTGTTAAGTTTTTCTTTGCTTTTTAACTTTAAGCATATGCTTTGGAAATGGGTAGCCCCCATATGTGGAATAATCAACGTGTCCCCAAGCTTTTCGTAAGCAGTCACATGTGTATATTGGTGTGAGAATCAATTTCCCCCAGTTCTTCGATGCAAGTAAATGTACATCGTGTATCTTTCATAGCAGAGGTTGGTTGTTGTCACATTCGTGGCTGATCTAGCCCTTGTACGTTTCTCTTTTTCCTAAACTTGGGTCTAGACTAATTGGTATATTGCTTGTTAACTGACACAAAGTCTCCTACCTTTATTGTGGGACATGTGCCTGGGCTGCATGGCTTGTCTCCGGGATCGTGTCGCATGTGTGCACCAAAGTAGACCTTGCCGTCGAACCTCCTTGTCTTGGCCAACGTAACAAAGGGTTCTTGCTTTCGTTCGCCCGTTTCTTGATCCACGCAGACCATTTGGCATCTTTGACAAGCTCCCAGAAGTTTAAAGTCTTGGCTTCCTATGTGGATCATGCCCCAGAAATCCTCCGAGTAAGGTGGTTGCGCGTCATGGCCTGGTGCGTTCTCTATGACGATGTTGGCGCGGAATGCCGACTGTGAAACAACATCGCCGCCTCTGTACTCGATCTCCTTATTCAGCATCGATATGCTCGCAGCGTGTACCATTAAGATGGGGCTTTCGTTGGAAAGTAATATTTTCCCCAGTTGCTTTTGCTTTTGCTGCTCAGAGTCTGAATCAGGAGGTGACGGCATGTCCGGAAGAGACCCTGGAAACACGGACCGAACTCGTTCTCGTTTCTGATGTTTCTGCATTTGAGCCTTCGAAGACCTACTACTTGAGCCATGGCCACCTGGCGGAAACCTGGCAAGAACACAGGGCACACCGAGTGCATCCGTAAAAAAGTTGTTGATATCTTCAGAAATGTAGGCCTGTGCACTAATTTCCTCTCCACATACTCTAGAGGAGGTCTGGCGGAAGTTTGAATCAAAGAGAGAGGGATCAGCGGATAGTGGAATATCCACCTCTCCTGGTTCATCACTGACCATTTCCCCGTGATACTTCACACGCAGAATGTCCTTGTCAAAGATCAGGGATGGCCGCAATAGAGCCATCTTGGGGTAGCGTTTTTGACTAAGAGCTTGCCCTGACCCTCGGTGGATCAAACACCACTCACGATCCCATGCTAATCCTTCAGCCCGCACTTCCCACCCAACCCCCGGTGGAACTTTAAAACCACCACAGCTCTTGATCGGGAAAACTGTGATAGTTCTTACTCGAAGGCCCGATGAAGGCTGGCCATCCTCTGCCATTGAATCGGTTTTGGGCGGCGGGTCTGGCTCATTTTCTGCAAAGAACTCTTTGACAAAGTCAACGAACAGATGGACATCTGACTTGGTACTCATGGCTCCAAGACTTGCCCTAATGACACCGGTAGGCTTGATAGATGACGTGCCGGTGTCCTCGCCGCATTTGAACCCAGAGGAGAGATTATTCCTCATTTCCCACGGCTGTAAGTCAAGAGCTGAGGCTATCCCAGCGGGGCTGCATAGCCCTCCTGTCCGGATATGGATCTTTTTCAAGATTGTTAACTTTTCCAATTCGGCAAGTCCAATCCAAGACCCTCCACTATCCCTGATATTGAACGAGACGACTGGCCCGCTCCCAGCTGATGATTCATTGTTAGGTGGCTCCGTATACATGGTGCAAACAGGTTCGCCGTTCCAGTGCCTTAGCTGGCAGAGACCGTGGAATAGCTCGTGGCGCAGGTAAGCCGTGTGAAAGCTAATCCGGTCCATCGAACCAAACAGCTTTATCTGCGTTTTCAACGCTATATCGATAGCCATAATACTGTGAAATGGAAGGGTGCCGTCCTCTAGGCGTTCATGAAGAGACCGAGATTTTGAAACGTGCCATTGCTCTTTTCCACAGAGCACCATATCTACGGTGCCGCCGCCAAAGTACTTCCGGTTGTCCCAGATAGACTCGGCGGAGCGCCGCACTATCAGTGTACCGAGGTCGGGGAAGCCAAAGATTTTATAAAGACTTAGGACAACGAAATCAGGGGCTAGCTGGGGATCCGACAGGTCGAGTTGGGAGGTGGCAGCCAGTGAAGCCACATCGAGCAGGGTGAAGATGGGCGAGGAAGCATCCTGAGACTGCTTCTTTACATCTTTGGACCAGGTTAACGGATAGCGTCTCCCGTTCATATGGGACTGTGCAGAGTAGGCAAAGAGCGTGGCCGATGCCTTCGAAACCGATGACATAAATGGGCTTTCGCCTTTCAACCAGGACCGTACCGCAATGTCACTGAGACAAATATTTTGTTGCGATTCTTCTCTAGCTCCTATTAAGCTGGTGTGGCAAGCTTCGTGGTATGCAAAGCAGTAGCCTTGAGGCAAAGACCTCAAACCTTCCACTACAAGTTTCACGCCAGCCGTAGCGTTTGATACAAACACCAGATCGTATTGAGTGGGATCAGCCTTGAAGAATCTTAACAAATGAAGTCTTACGTCCTCTATTCGTGATGCGGAGAGTTGAGATGACGAGGATGCGGAATGAGGATTTCCATATAAGACCGAGGTCATTTCCGTTGCAAAGGCGTCCATCAGAGACTTTGAGCAGAGTGTAGATCCGGCATGGTCCAGATAAATAGAGTCTAGAGTTTATTATGTCTCAGCAAAGCGAAGCTGATATAAGAAGATTGACGATTCACCTTTGAGCATCGGATATTCCTGGTCTCGGAAAGCCTCGACGGCATCGTTGTAATGGAGTTTAGCCATCTTCTCGCTGTGTGTGATATAATCGACAGTACAGTATGTTCAACGGGGCAGTTCTGGGTATGGATAAAGCATGTAGTGCCAGATTAATATGGAGGATGAACACAAGTGGTTTTCTTCCCGTCCTCTTCAACCTTTAGGACACCTATTGGCTACTGCTACTCGACACAATGAGCCACCCAATGGCATCATACGGAAGGGTTGCAGTTTGTTTAGCTTGCCTTGTTTTAAACAATTTGAGCTGAAGCAGATATCCATTTGACAATAACGACTTCGTTACTTGAGAGGGATGGGTTTTATAAAGGCGATATTGCATTTTGGGCGTTTGGGCTCACCACCACCACCCCCGGAGATCGCCACCTTCCAGTCAGGGTGGATGGACAAGGACATTAGACCTCTCCTATTGGCTACCAGGGTTACACGCGATAATACAGTGCCTTTAGACTTTGGTACTGTATACTTGAGTACCTAGCTCTGTGGCTCCGTACTGAAAAGGCGGAGCTGATACAGCGATTGTTCGATGGCCCCACACACACACGTATTCACCAACCCCACAGGTGCTATTCATAACGCGCATTTCGCAGCACCAACAGCACCAAACAATAGCCAGGTTCCCACCTAGAAGCAGCCCTGGAGTGCACTGTTAGCGCTAACACGGAGGAGTGGTCCACTGATACACCCACTGTACGCAGTAACACCAGCAGGTCGCGCGCAGCAGCTCCAGGTACAGAAGACGCGGCCGCTTTCGGCTCCACTCTCTCTACAGTTGTTCTAGTTCATGATTACCTTACTACTGGTTCAGCCTCCTTCCTCTATCTCATCTTCTGATCTTACTTTCTACAACTCACATCTCCGCTGCTCTGCTTCCAGGCGCATCACATCACGCAGTCGCGCAATCGCCCATCATTAATTGGCGCTTATTGATTCAGTTCGTTATTCCCTTCTCGCCTCGTTCAACCATTTTGCCTTTGCTTAACCTGTCCCTTCATCTCAATCCTGTTCTCCCTGACGACTACTTGTCCGTCTCTGCCCGTTTCCACGACCATTACCATTGTTTTCCAACTCGACCCTCAGTCGTCAATGCTGCTGCCACTCCTCCCTATTCGCCCTCCCAAAATACGTGCCGAAGTGCAATTGATCAAAACACCTTCTTTTCCCATTTACTCTCGTCTTTGCATATACTTGTCCCATCTTTTGTTCAGAATGTCTTCTCTAACCGCCATTGTGTCGCCATCCTACAGGCCGCGCCCTCAACCGAATCGTTAAGAGAGGTGACAATAACCTCTGGTGTGTGTAGCAAATAATAACTTGGAAGCCAAGACATTGTTACCACGAAAACAGCATGGATTCCTATTCCTCATATCGCGACCCGTCAACTCGTTCCCCCAACGAGAGAAATTGGGCCCGCGAAGACTCTAGGACGAGGGAGGATCGGAACGATAATTTTTACCGAGGAGGGAGATCACCCGGTGCGTTGATCTATCCCTTGAAGTGCTTTCTTGCTGAATCAATCAACACCACTGACACGACATAGTCAATGAGCGACGCGATCGCCGACGGTCTCGTTCCCCGGCTCCAATTGATCGCTATGAGCCTCGATCTCGCCGAGATGATCGTGAGCGAGACGATCGGCGCCGTGTGACTTCACCGCCTGCAAATATCGATCGCTACGTTCCGGGCCATGAAAGCAACGCCTCTGGCGTGGCGGTAAATCCCCTTGCTGATCCTGCTCGACTACCTTACCAGGTCGGATTTTCTTACTTTGGTGAATGGTGGAGAGTGAATGAGAAGATCAAGGATGAAAAGGAGCGAGCACGCACCGGACGAAGGCGGGAGCCGGAAAGACCTCGAAATCAGACACAAGAAGATCGGGACAAGGAAAAGGCAAAGATCCAAATGGCATACGATTCATACAAGGAGGAGCTCCAGGCCAAGATGGCCAGATCCTTCGTATCAGAACACAAGAAGGAGCAATGGTTCAGAGAAAGATATGTCCCAGAAATTAGGGATGAGTTTAGATCTAAGCTCATCGAGTTCCGTCGAGGAGCCTATGGCCAATGGGAACAGGATCTGGAGTCGGGCACTTTTGATGAATTTTCCCTCGAAGGTCTCCCAAAGAGCGAAAGTAATGGTGCCGGCGGTGTAGTGGAGAAAGAAGAAGGGGAGGCTACAGCTGCCAACGAAATTCTCGGTGTTGGTGATCTTGTCCCTGCCAACGGAGCGGACGTCCGTGACGAGAATCAATTCCAGCCCACCCTGCTCATCAAGACCATCGCGCCGCATGTTAGCCGACATAATCTAGAGGCCTTTTGCAGAGAACATCTAGGTGAAGAAGAAGGTGGCTTTAAATGGCTTTCTCTCTCTGATCCCAATCCTAGCAAGCGATACCACCGCATCGGTTGGGTCATGTTGCATCCATCTTCCGATGCCGCGCCCACCATGGATCGTGCCGACGCCATGGATGAAGATGGTGTCGAACCCCCAAGTTCATCGCCCCCAGCATCAACCGCGGAAAAGGCACTCGAGGCTGTAAATGGCAAGACTGTCAAGGATGAAGCACGGGGAGATTTCGTCTGCCATGTTGGAGTCCACAACCCTCCTATGCATCCCAGGAAGAAGGCACTTTGGGATCTATTCTCTGCCCCAGAGCGGATCGAAAAAGATCTGCATTTGGTGCAGCGTCTGGTTAATAAGTTTGAGGGAGATTTTGGATCAGATTTCCAGGCAATTTTGAAGGTTGAGGAAAAGGTCGAAGATCTCAGGAATGCCGGTCGTCTTCAGCCTGCTATTCTCCCTACGCCAGCCAAAACAGTAAAGAAGACGCGGGAGCTTGCGATGGATGTGGCCATGGATGAGGATGAGGATGGTATGGCAGAGGAAGATGAAGAAGAGGAAGAAGAGGGCGCTGTGAATGATGAGGAGGTTGACGATGAAGATCTCCTTGTCAAGAAGAAGCAACTCGACCTTTTGATCGAATATCTGCGTCGTGTCTTCCATTTCTGTTTCTTCTGTGTCTTTGAGAGTGATTCTGTCCACGAACTTACACGAAAGTGCGCTGGCGGTCATCTTCGCCGTCCTCGAAGCACCTTGTCATCCACGGCTCGAGCTGTAGCTAGAGCAAGTGCCAGCGGAGAGCCCTTCCCAGACAAGAAGCGAGGTGAACCTGTGGATGATGGTGAGATAGATGGTATTGACGGGGACAAGAAGTTTCGCAACACCTCCTCGAAGACGGAGCAGCAGCTTCTACGAGCCTATAATTGGGTCAAGACTTTTGAGGATAAAGTAATGCAGATTCTGGAACCTGATACAGTTGATATTCGCAAACTAGGCGGAAGACCTGCGGAGGAGGCCATTGATGAAGAGCTTGTCAAGTATGTCAAGCAAGAAGATGAACACAAATGGAGATGCAAAGTCCCAGAATGCACCAAGCTATTCAAGGAGGATCATTTTTGGAAAAAGCACGTGGAGAAGAGGCATACCGACTGGCTGGAGGGCCTGAAACAAGAGGTAAGTTATGTCAATAAGCGAACATTGACCGCGAATTTTTGAAGCTAACTGGATATTAGTTTGAACTCATTAATGCCTACGTGATGGACCCTGCACATATTGCTCCATCTCGAACAGATGCCAATTCTAATGGCCATTTCCCTCCCGCCAATGGCCAATCTACCTCGGGAACCCCGCGCGGCTTCAATCTGCAAAACTTTGCCATGAGCGGTATAATCAACATGCCGGGATTCCAAATAGCACCTAATAATTTCCCCCAATGTTCCCCGGCATGCAGGCAAATGGCTGGAACCCGGCCGGTGATGAACGTTCTGGAGGGCCTGTTCGTCGTGGCGGCATGTCTGGCGGTCGTGGCGGACAGCACCGCTCGACACCATACGAACGTCGTGGAGGAGGAAATCGATGGGATGGAGGTGGAGGTCGTAACCGCAATGGTGGATCCCGATGGGGAGATGGAGCTGGTGGAGCGGCAGCTGGCCCCCGTGAAGCTGTGCAAGGTCGCAGTCTGAAGAGCTACGAGGACCTTGATCATGTTTCTGGAAGCGGTGGTGGTGAGCTCAACTACTAGGTTTGGTGGTTCCTTATGGGTATGCCATGACTGAACACAACCTTACCTCTCTGGGCGGCGACATTCAGACTACGGAGTGCAATGTTTTAAGGGGCTTTCTTGGGATGATTTCAAAAAAGTCGCCGGTAAATTTGAAACCACTGGCTTTTGCAGGTTAAACGCGCGTGTATTATAATTTCAATATCTTATCATAGGAATAATGCGAATTTGAACTCTACTACTTTCGAGCTTTGCTTTCTTATTTAATGATGTGCGCAACAGCCCAGCTCATATTAAGATCGCAGACCGTCATCTCTTCGTTTGATAGGCACCAAATGAGATCCCAAAGTGCATAACTAAAGCATCTCAGGGATATATAGTTGGCAAGTTAAAAGAGTTGCTCCCTGACAGGCTGTACAGCAAATGCAGACATTGCTGCTATTTTCTCTAAATGCCCCCTCCTTCCCGCATAGAAACCCCCTTGCTTCCCATTCCAAGTCCAGTGGATTACCTTTCGGTTCACAATACCGGCTGCATGGATGAAACTGATGTTTCTTTTTATTCCTCGGACGGTAGCAAGTATTGCTTCGCGGGTTAGGAAGACGACGAACCGGGATTTTCCGTATATTACGATCCAAGAAGAAACCGCCGGGACCATTTTGAACGCTTCTCTGGAATTTGGATCCTGACAATACAGATCAAACGCTGCTCGTTTTACCGTATGTAGGTGACGACGAGCGTCTGTAGTATTCATCAGCGTAACTGGGTTCTTTTCGAATAGGCACTTCATGGAGCCTTTTCAAACAGCTCCAGAATGGGTTTAGCAGCCTATGAGAACAACGTTAGGGATCATCGCGGGTGCCGGTATGGAGGAACTTGACAAACATCAATAAACTTTTCGAGATCTTGGTCCAAGTTGGCCAAATCATCCTTTCTCCTCTTGTTGTCGGCAATGAGCTTCTGTTTCCTCTTTAGAAGCTCTTGGCGTCGCTGTTCGAGCGCCTCGCGCTCTTCCCGTTCATGTTCTATTCGCGCAAACATCAACATGTTCTCGTCGGAGTTGGCATGTTCGGGATGCTGGGCTAGGAATTCCTCAATGGCGATGAGTGGGAGTTGCTGATATTTGTGACTGATGTATTATCGTTAGCGACGGCAATGTAAAAGGCAGAAGAAGAAGAAAAAGGTTGAGAAATGATAGAGCGGACGCACTCATAAGATTCGCATGCGGATATTTCGCCTTGCAGATGTCGCTGCTCATAATACAAGTTTTGGAGTTGGAGGTGAAGGCGGTCGACTTCTTGTCTGGCCTCGGCGGTATGAGCCTTGGTCTCGCGGGCAGAAAGACAGGCAGTGCGGTGGAGACCGCGCAGATGGGAGATGTTTGTGAAAAGGTGCTTTTGCTGTTTGGCGATCTCGGCTTGTGTATCGGCAGTGGCTCGGCCGTCGCTTGCTTGGTCGGCGAGTTGGAGCAACGCGTGAGCCTGGTCGCGAGCCTGATCTGAAATCTGAAGGACGGCGACAAGAGCTGGTTCCGTGACGATTTTTTCAACGGCCATGGTGAGCGTAGGTTAATTGTGGACGGGCGGGTTTAATTAATTTGGGTAAATGTTGGTTTTTGAGAGATGATACGGAGTGGATTGTTGTTGTTGATGTGTAGTTTGCAAATGCAGGATAAGGCTGACAGTGACCGGGGTGCATTGGTTGGCGTTGAGAGGAAGACGGACGAGGCTGAGAAAAGTACAGTCTAGGGTACATTGCTCCGTAGATGCTGCATAAAGGTGTAATTACAAAGCTGCAGGAGACAGGAGGTACATGATTCGGGGCGCTTTGTCACGATGGAGTACGTAACTAAAAGTACCCCTCTACGGCAGTCTACTCTTAGTAAACTTGAGCAGAAGAAGAGAATGCGGAGGCGGAAAGACCCGGGTCATTTTAGATTAGTCCGAGATACTTGCGAGGTACAAGAAGTGACCGCGTGCTAATGATGTAACATGTACTCCCCCCTCACCCTTGACGCCAAGGCTTGACTTGTTCCAAATGAGAGACAAATCTGGAGAAAAGCAGGCGCTGATCATTTATTGATAAGGGACAAAGTGCCCACTATAGGCCCTGTCGAGCCAGTAGCAGCCAGTAAACGTTGGAGCGTGATGCACCGAATTGACTTACCTGCAGCAACTAATAAAACCGAAAACCCCCATTCTCACCTAATCAAATAGCAACCTAGCGGACAAGTGACCATCTTAGCAGGAGAGGTAAGTAGGTAATGGCAAATTGTGTCTTTTTTTGGGGGTGCCATTTTCGCATGTGCTTCCCCGGCTCTGGACTGAAAGGAAAAAGGAAAGCCAGAGAGCGAGAGAGAGAGAGAGGCCAAAAGAGAGAGGGGGGAAAATGCCTCTGGGACCCTTGTGACCTTATTTAATCAAACGAAGAACGTTGCTTTCTTTTCTTATAACCCACTACTCCTTCTGTTGCCCATTCTTCAGTCCTCGTTCTCATTCTCACACACTCCTTCCTTCTTCTTACTTTTTTTGACTGAGAATATTCTTCTCGTCGATTCCCTCTTTTCTTCTTCTTCTTCCTATTCTTTCCTTCTTGCTCCTACAACCGCAACAACAACGCTGTTGATCAACATTTCTTTTTGGATACACGCCAATTCAAGACCCTAAATTAATGCGGCACTTCCCACCTGTGAGGCGCACTGTATATGCACACGGGACCTGCACAGCCGAGGAACTACGGCAAAAAAAGAAACGGGGTCTACCAACTTCAGCCAATCGTCGCAAAACGTTGGGCTATCGCATCTCAGCATTTCCTAGACTAGGATCAACATCTGGGAAAATCTGCATTGAGTAAAGAATCGCATCGCCTCCCACTTCCAGTCTAGCCAATCATTCACCTCTCTCTGGGCTCGTGTCTTATGTAAAAGGGTTGTCAACGAAACAAATCTCTCATACCTCTAGGCGCCGTCACATCTTTTACGACCAGACTTGCTACCAAGGCGGCCGTAGTACGAACAAAACAAATATTACACTCACAGCACAACGTCCGTGGAGATCCACGGCCGACAAGGAACAACAATGGCCGACGTAACCACAGCTCTCACGTCGGCTTGCTTCAGAGCCCACGAAGATGAGGCCTTAATAATAACATCACCAGCCACGGCTGCCTCCGGTGCAGACGTGCGCCGCGAAACTATACAACAGGCGCGAAGACGACGACATTCCCACTTCATACCTAGGAGAAAGTCCATCATCGGCACTATCATAGAGGGGGAAGAAAATCTCCTTCTCAAGGTCGATTTGTTCCTCACTGAGCTGGAGAGACGACTCGATTTCATTGAGAGCTATGTCGACCTCGGAAAAGACTCGAGCATCTCGCGCGCATTCTCCACCCTTCAAGCTGTTCGCACGCAATGTTCCCAAGCGTCCGAGGAAGTCATCGGCGCTGGCCGACGTAGGCTGCATATCATGATTGAAACACTGGAGCTGCGATATCAAGAGACCCTTGCTGCCACAAGCTCGCTACATGAAAAGGCCAGTGTGGGAATCGACCTACTAGAGGGCATGTTATCCGAATTCGAAGCGCGTGCCTACAAGCTGCGTGAACAAGGTTTGGCCAATGCTGCCACTGCCGCCGAGGCCTTCATGGACGAGGGTCGACGAGTTGCTAATGAAAGCATGGAGCGTGCGAGATATGTCGTCGACGAAGGAATCGAGCGTGCTGTGCGAGTGGCCTTCTCTTTGGAGGAGCATATACAACAAGCCATATTGCTAGCAAGGGACAGAGGACTGCTCCTATATGATGATCTTCCCACACCATGGCGCAACAACCCGCATATTAAGAAGGGCTATCGTTTCACTGAAACCAAAGTCGAGTGCGTCAAATCAGCCTTCAATGTTTCCAACGAATTTATCAACATTTGGTCTCATGCTGTCGGCCTGGTCCTTATCCTTGCCATCGCCTTCTACTTCTACCCTTCGAGCGCCAACTTCTATCTTAGCACTAGGACAGATGTTGTTGTGGCTGCAATCTTTTTCTTGATGGCTTGCGTCACTTTAGTATGCTCCATTATTTGGCACACTATGAACGCTGTTGCCGACGTCAATGCTATTTCTACATTTGCCTGTGTTGATTATACTGGCATCTCCTTGCTGATTGCTGCCTCCATTATGACAACCGAGTATACCGCCTTCTATTGCGACCCTCCCAGCCGCTGGACTTACATGGGCCTCACTGCTTTTCTCGGCGTCGGTGGCGTTATTCTGCCGTGGCACCCGCGATTCAACGGTACTGATATGGCATGGGCTCGCGTTGCCTTCTATGTTGGCCTCGCTCTGACGGGATTCGTGCCTATCTTGCAGCTTTACATAACCCATGGACCAGAGTTTGTCAGGAGCTTCTACTCGCCTATCACTAAATCACTCCTGGTGTATTTTGGAGGCGCCGTGGTTTATGCTAGCAAGGTTCCTGAGCGATGGTACCCGGGTATGTTCGACTATATCGGAGGCAGCCATAACCTTTGGCATGCCGCTGTTCTGGGTGGTATCCTTTTTCATTATTCTGCTATGCAGCAGTTCTTTTCCAACGCCTTCCACCGCGCTGAAGGAGGTTGCCCTGCCTATTAGACCCCTAGCGTCTGCTGTAGGGAAGCATTTGAATTGGTAATTTCATTTTCCAGATCGGGTACAAGCAATCAAACGCTTGGGCAACGCTAGTACAGGGCTGCTTCGGCCTCTAGGCCATTTGAAGACAATTACATGTTACTCGACCGTATGTAGTCTTCCCAGAGCAGCTCAGCCCTTGCGGGCATAGCTACAAAGACGGTGCGATCGCTTGATGCTTGCGTCTCTACGTAACGCGAAGATGCGAGCAGACTTATAACTAAGCTGCAATCCGTCCATAGCCATAACAGCACGTTTTACTTCACTCTCGGATGATGCTGAGAAGAGGCGCAATTTAAGATGCACCGTTGGGCAATGTCGTCAATAATACCAGTTCATGCTTGAGACGATAAAATAAAATGCAGAGCCGCCAGTAAGGCTCAGGAGAAGCATAATTTGAGCATCGCTAGATGTAGTCGGCTGAAGGTTGCAGCCATAAAATGTGACGATGGAGCAGCATCAATTCTGTATATCCAATGGTTGATGGATATAAATTCTTCCTGGTATATATGTATACATAGGACTTCAGTGGATATTTTCTTTAGAAACGTCCCGATGTAGGACGTTGTACATATTATTTTTGCATGAGCAGATGGCGTTTTTGGGGGATAGGGAGTAGAGGTAGACACCGTATTGGCGGCAACGAAGTATAGCATAGCATTTGGCGTAAATAACACAATTGACGCAGTGGGCAAGCTATGATCCGGAAATATGAGAGATGAATCCTCTAAATCCATTGCATGATGTATTCAAACCAAGCGTGATCATGTCTTGCTACTGTGCTCGGCGTGGCTGTTATGACTTAGGACAAGTCCAATGTTAGGCACCTATTTCCGTGTATAATCACTTCGGGATGCCTAACATTCTTCTATCAACATTGTGGCAAGCCCTCTCTATTAGGCCCTGCCGTTGTAATCCAACCGTCTCTTAGTGAATGCTATCACATTTTCGGGAGGACTTTGCTTCCACAATAGCAATTGCATAGGCTTGTCATCTCATCCTCCGGACACGAGGAGGCTGATGTACACGCAAGTCCCGCATTAGGGTTGCTTTCCAAGCCATACAAAGACATCAGGATAGATCTTGTTTCCCTCCTATCTTGTCCGTCTTGATGTGCTGTCGAACTTAGTCAACCGGACCAAGATATTGGCACGAGAAAGGAGTCCACGGTCACTGATAAACCACGACGCGACCTGTGAAACAGCTCATTTGCGGCTGTTACATTGGTTTTGGCCTTTTGTCGCGGACTGCAAGCTTTCCGAGGGACAGTCGTAGCCTTGGGGAGGGGTAGTAAGTATTTATAGCAAGCATGTTTTAGCTGTGCAACGTCCCCTTCACAGTGCATGAGTGACGATTTCGGCGTACACATCATCTGGTATCTTCTTAACGATAGAAATAGTGACGCTCTTGATAAGATCGGCATTCAGTTGAGGGAAAGATCTTAAAATCTTGTTGGGACTGCCCTGACAATTAGCTAACGCAGTAATGATTTGGGAACGAGAATATTACCTGGGCGACTGGAGAAGCTGAGTGCGCATAATGGTGAGCTGAGCCACAATACAGACGATATTCAGATGCGGGCCATAGGCAAACAAAAAGTCCCAAAGACGTAGTACCTCTGGCAAAGGAGGTGTGCAGGCACATAATGTCAGTACAGAGGGGAAGGCATAGATTTCAGCTGAAAGACCCTTTGCGGTGAGATACATGCTGAGCTTGGGATCGACGATGGCCAGAACCTTATCAACAAGGGCCAGCCCACGATGAACACCGTCCATTGCGCCTCGGATGTATCCTGGACACTCGCGAGTCAAAAGGGAATGGAAGGCAACAAAAGCTTCGGCTTCGCTGCGGGCGGCATAGAGAAAGGGGGCGGCCAATACATTCATTCCCTGAACATAAGTTCCAGGTTCAAGAACTGTACTGGATTCTAAACGTGTATTTAGCATATGGAAACTCTTGGTTGATATTTTGTACAAGTATACAACTTACTGGCTTGAGAATGCCCGGAAACACTGCCTCCTAGGCTCTCTCGTGGGGCTAACGAGGAATGACTGCTACCAGGGCGACTCTGTCGCTCATCTTCCTTGGCATCGTGAAGTTGCCAGGCGATGGCATTGAGGAGACGAATAAGGCTGGCTTCACTAACTCGACGGCGGAAGAGAGGATCGGTAGTCAGAGTACGGAAGGTATCGTTGCGAATTTTTGCGTAGGCTGGAGAGGCTCCGCGATGGATAAGGGCGAGATAGTCATCAGTAGGCATGATGGGCGCATCCAAGAGAACCAACCACACATATATCCTCAGACTCGACTGCAAAGCTAAGTCAGCAATTGAACCCTGGCAAGAAAGAGAAAAAGAAAAGAAAAAGAAAACCAGTGGGCTGGTGAAGAAAATTGGGCGCGCACCATTCCATCCTCAGCACTCTTAACACCCTCATCAACAACCTTCCATCTAGCACTCTCAAGTGCCCCAAGGAAGTCTCCGTCATTGGGTCCATCGCGAATGATTTGCTGCAAAGATAGGTGCCCATGGGAGAAGACAGGCTTCTTAAGACCCGAGCGTCGAGGGCCAGTAAAGGTATTATTCGCAGAGTTGAAGGGTAGAGGAGGAGCGTCACTGTTGGCGCGACCTCTTGGCCTGCCATTTACAGCAGAGCCGAGTGTAGGCGCAACATTGGTCTGTAGTTCTCGGCGCTGCTGTGTGATGAGCGATGCCTGCTGACTGGCAGCTCGAGCGCCCAAGGCGTGTGCGGATTGCAGTCGTCGAAGGGCTCGATGAGTTCGTGGTGATGGCGGGGCTTGTAGAAGATCGGGCTGTATGAATGGCGGCGGCAGCAGCGTCGGCATGATTTCTCGTGGGGGTGGGGGTGGTGGTGGACTGGGCATGTCTGTTTGTTGAGCTCGGAGACGTTGGTTTGATTTGATTGATTGATGGATCGATGAACAGAGAGGCGATATTGAATTGAGTTGAATGGAATGCTTGTTTGTTTGTTTGTTTGTTTGTTTGTGTGCGTTGACACACTGAGATAAGCTTAGAAGCTGGTTGGTATTAGGGAGGCTGGGATGGAACGAGTAACTTGGTTGCATGCCACAGTCGTCAGTAACTGCTAGCCACCAGGTACGACGGGTACCTCTTCCCTTCCTCTTCTTCTTCTTTGTCTAAGCATGGGCGGCGGGCTGAGTAAAATAGTAGGGCAATAGCCGCACATGGCACATCTTGTGTATGTCTCCGTCGCATTTACTACCATAACTTTCCCTGTCATGGATGGGCGCTTTGTGGGCTTGGTTTGTTTGTTGTCAAGGCAAAAGAAAAAACTAGAAATGTCGATGCATCGATCTTGATATTATTACTTACTCGATTTGGTTGTTGCCAGTTGGCGGGCGACGTTGGGCGTGTTGCTGGACGTTGAGGGTAAGGGTTACGTACACTACGTAGCAATTGAGGTACCGTACCTGCTTATCGCTATGGCACTGGTACCTTGAAGCACGTACTCCGTACTACCCAGTAGGTATTGGATGGATATCATGTCTCATCGCAATGGTCATTGAGAGACACAACAAACAAGCACCTATTTGCCTCGCATAAACAATTTAGGCACTATATGCCGGGTTAATCGCTTGTGGTTTACTTCGTCATCGACGCCCATGACGCAGGACAGGGTTTCATCCATGCACGCTGATAAACGAGCGCTGGAAATAGCTTGCTTGCCTGGCTGGGCTGAAGCGGTACCAAGGTAAGCAGCAGCAAATGTACAAGTAAACGGGCATGCAAGTTCCGCGGCTTGCGCGGGTTGTATTAATAGCCCGACTAGTATTTGCTCCGTACAGTAGTACTGCCTACCTAGCACGCACTGCCTGTACGCAAAGACTCATTCACAACGTACGAGGCAGGACAAGCCAAATACCTGTAAAATACTAGGTAGCGCTGTAGCTGCCTCTTGAGATCATTAAAGCGGCGTATCAAGTCACTTGTAGAAATGACAGAGGGAGTAAGAGAAAGAGAGAAAGAGAGAGGAGTGCTGACCTTGTACATCCCTTCCGAATAGCCGAGACCATGGAGATACATAGCATTTAATGTCTCAGAACTACGATGGAGATATCTCGCACCAGAGAAACACCAACCTCTGGATATGAGAACGACCGATGAATGACGTCCAGGTACCTAGGCGGTAGATGGTAACAAAAATTCAAGTTAGGCATAGAAATTCAGACTAGGTATCCTAGCAAGAAAGAGGTTATTTACAAGTATGGCTAGGAGTAGCTGCATCCTCACGCCCTAGAAACAACTCTACGAGTTCTAGTTTGTAAGATTGAAGTTTGTGAGGGGACAGCACGGACACATAAGATACTAGTATCTAACCCCCGCACAAATTGACGAACTACTTTGGGATAGTATTTGCTATGCCGTATTATTTTTTCAAGCTTAAAGAAGAAGAAGACGAAAAAGAAACAGAAGAGTGCGGGAAGCCTTTTTCGCGTCGCGTGGGGGAACTGAAGAGGGTGTAGGCAACCAAGACAAGGCCAGGATTCAGCTGCAAGACAGCCAGCCAAGTTCGCAAAACGTAACTTTCGAGTAGAAGTCAACGTATGGATAATTCTATGAGAGTCTGCCAAGTATGTTGGTGGTATCAAGATGGATGCTGAAATATAAACTTTACACGATGCAGCCTTCCAAACCTCATCTAAGATGCCAAGTTGCCAAGCCAATGCCACAACCGGCTTGGCTTAGATTGCGACATTGGCCGCATCCGTGGGGAGATCACTAATTGTTGGCCTGGCTGGGTCTGCCACGGCCCCCAACGGCCAATCAGCGCTCCGTCAACTATTGCGTGCGCAGGGCGGTAGATCCTCAGACCTCCAAGTGACCTCTCGTCTCTCTCTCCCTAGAAACGGCCTTCATCCTCTATTCATCTGTTGTGGAGAAATCTCGTGTGTCCAGACGCCTAGACCCCTATTATCAGTTATGGATGTCTCAGTCTTGCTTACAGATTTGCTATTTGAAGGGGGTCCTGACTCCCACCGACTTCCGTCGAAGCCCATTATCCGGATCTTCGGCTTCGGACTTGTTCACTTACATCTCCATCCATGATACCTTGCCTCCATATTTAACTGCTTTTTTCCTCCACAGCATGCCTGCATATGTGAGACCCTTCTATCATACTCCATTATTAACCAGCTTCCATTTTCATTCCCTTTGTAATTTTTTTCCAAACACCCCGCGATATCCTGCCCCCCAAATCGCAGATCTCACGCCCGTTTGTCCAGCTGCGCCAACCAGAACCCTTGGTTGGGCTCACGAGACGCAACGCCATCACCCCCTCTCCTGCACCTTACACCCTTTTCTTGCATCTGGGGGTCTTAGAATCCTACAGCTTTCCCTCTCGTCCTAACAGCCCCTCGCCGTATTGGCATACTGCTTCCTCGGAAACCCTTCAAACCCCCTACGATGGTGACCCTCTCAGCTGATGTCTTATGAACTGCAGCTCAGGGAGCAGCGCCGCCACCTACATCAACCCACATCGCGCTCTGTCGGTCCATCGCTCCAAGTGCGGCTCCTGAGGCATAGACCGAGGGCCCGAAGGGCATAATATCAAATCATGCTGTGATACAGGCATATATATACTTTGCGGGTCCAGTCTACAGTCCCTTTGACTTGTCAGGATTCATGGCATAGGCCACCCAGATTGACTCCTCCCTCGCCCCCCTTACTTTTTCTCATCCTTCTCTCTCTTTACTCTTACCCTCTCCTCAGCAGTCATGACGGGGCCAAATTTTACGACCAGCCTTGGCCATGGTTTGGCCAAGGTTCTTGGGATCAAACTTGAGACTTACCACAATGGCTCTGTTCGAGATCAAGATGATGATGATCCTGTCACCAGAGGCGAGTCCATCACGTCAGATCGGACCGCTGAAAGTTTCGTCGAAGGTCCTCCAACCACCGCTGAGTGGCTCAACGAACAGATGCCAACAGGTCAAGAGACTGTCGACTACATGAAATCTCTGTTTCCTTTCATGTCTTGGTTGCCACATTACAACCCTCTCTGGTTAGCTGGTGATGTTGTTGCAGGCATCACTATCGGAGCTGTCTTGGTTCCCCAGGGTATGGCATATGCCTCGCTAGCCAACCTAGAACCCCAGTTTGGCCTTTATTCCTCCTTCATGGGACCGGTCACCTACTGGATATTTGGAACAAGTAAGGACATTTCGCTTGGACCAGTCGCTGTTCTCTCAACCGTTGTAGGCTCTGTCGTGTTGGACATCCAGGCCGCAACTGGGGACCAGTATCCAGCTCACGTCATTGCCACAGCTTTTTCCGTCATCGCTGGAAGCATTGTCCTTGGGCTAGGTCTCTTGCGTCTTGGCTGGCTCGTCGATCTCATCTCCATCACTTCTCTATCCGCTTTCATGACTGGCTCCGCTATCCAAATCGGCGTAAGCCAGCTTCCTGCTCTCTTCGGAGTCACCGGCTTCTCCAACAGAGACCCCCCTTACAAGGTCATTATCAACACCCTCAAACATCTGTCGCACGCGAAACTTGATGCCGCCATCGGCCTCAGTGCTCTGTTTCTGCTCTACCTCATCCGGCACACCCTGAACAAATCAGCCGAGAAGTTTCCCGCGAACAAACGTTTAATCTTCTTTATGAATACTATGCGAACAGTCTTTGTCATTCTCTTATACACCATGATTTCATGGTTAATAAATAAGGACCGAAAACACCATCCGGCGATTCGTGTACTTGGTGTTGTTCCAAAGGGTAAGCGATAATCTCGTCCAAAGTAGGTGACTATTCATCGTCTAACGGTATAATGGCTAGGTTTTAGGGATGCTGGTGTCCCAAAAATTGATTCAAGCCTCGTCTCCAAATTCGGCTCTCACCTTCCAGCCGGCATCATTGTCATGTTGGTCGAGCATATCGCTATTTCGAAATCCTTTGGAAGAGTCAACAACTATACTATTGACCCATCTCAGGAAATGGTCGCGATTGGCATGTCCAACATCTTGGGCTCATTCCTCGGCGCCTATCCCTCCACTGGATCTTTCAGTCGTACAGCCATCAAATCGAAGGCAGGTGTCCGAACTCCTGCTGCAGGTCTGGTTACCGGTCTTGTTGTCCTTTTGGCGACATATCTCCTGACTGCAGTTTTCTTCTATATTCCGAGTGCTGCTCTCTCAGCAGTCATCATTCACGCTGTTGGTGACCTTGTTACACCCCCAAACACCCTCTACCAATTCTGGAGGGTTTCACCCCTCGAGGTCTTTGTATTCTTTGTTGGTGTATTTGTCAGTGTGTTTACGACGATTGAGGACGGCTTATATGCTACCGTGTGTATCTCCGCCGCCATTCTCTTATACCGCATTCTCAAGGCTCAAGGGCGTTTCCTTGGTAAGGTTAAGGTCCACTCTGTGCTTGGGGATCATGTCATCGGAGATGACCACAATCAGTTGATCGGAGAATATGGCACATTCGACGACAGGGCCGAGAATTCCGCAAGAAATATTTTCTTACCCTTGGATCATGGTGACGGCTCAAACCCTGAGGTTGAACTGGAGAACCCATATCCCGGAATCTTTATTTACCGATTCTCTGAAGGGTTCAATTATCCAAACGCCAACTCCTCCTTGGAATATCTTACTAATTTCATCAAATCGCAAACACGTAGAACCAGCCCTGAGACGTACGAGCGAAAAGGCGACAGACCTTGGAATAACCCTGGACCCCGAAAGTCCGGAAAGTCGCGAGAGGACCCGGAGCATAGCCAGAAACCGACACTCAAAGCCGTCATCCTTGACTTCAGTTCAGTCAATAACGTGGATATTACTTCTGTGCAGCGTCTTATTGATGTTCGCAACCAACTCGACTTATATGCTGCTCCAAATTTTGTTGATTGGCATGTTGCTTGCATTAATAACAGATGGACCAAACGGGCCCTCGTCGCCGGCGGTTTCGGCGTTCCGCCAAAGCGAGATGGTATGCCGCACAGATGGAGGTCCATCTTCAGCGTCGCCGAAATTGGCGGTAAGGATTCGGCAGCGGCCATGGCTCAGGACGATGCCATCAAGCGCAAACTGATGAAGGCAAGCCGGCCAGCAGATGAAGAGATGGGCAAGGGCGCCATTGTGGTTGAAATGGAAGAGGATGTTGTTTCACCCGGAAGTCTCTCGGAGAAACAGACACCCTCGCCACAACAGTTGAAGCAGAAGCGCAAGGGAGCTGTGGTTAGTGGTTTGGATAAGCCCCTATTCCATGTCGACTTGACCAGCGCTGTGCAGAGTGCCATTGCAAATGTAGAGGCGAGACAAGAGGCGAGCATAACATACCATGCATTATAAACATAACATAGATGACATATAGCGAAGCATTGGGACTGGCGTTGGGGTTGATTGCAATGTTCATCTTTGATGGATAGCACTAGGGCGCTGTGGTAGTAGTTTTTGTTATGATAACTACCTATGACATCAAGTCGTGAAGCGTGAAATTATGAATGATACATCATCATCGGAAATGATTACACATGTCTCTTTTCATTCCTGCTATCCCGATTGTGTTCCTTATTATTTTTTTGTTGTATTCATACTTGAAGGCTTGAATATCAACCAGGGAAGCGGCGACACAGCAGATCGTGGCCAAGGATGACAAACCTTTGAGTCACATGATCTCGTGTGTGCCTACGCGCAAGCCGGTTCAACCTTGAATCTCACAACCCGTGAACGGTCCAAATTCATGTGTCGTCTTTATGAACAATAATTGCCAACACATCCTGTTTCGTTTTTCTTCTTTTGCTGTCCCCTGTTGTTCTATTTGACGTCTCCGTTCCACTATTGGAGTTTTCGTACTTGATAGGGACACAGAAAACCACACCCTGTGCTCAGATCAGGACCTCCTGTCATCATGCCGATCGGGATACAACGTTTAAACACCAAGAAATCCCAGCCAAACCCCTGTATCATTTTCATCAAGGCCTTGAAAGGTCCGGACGAAGCTATCGCCCAGGACTTTTTAGAACGAATCGCTGCACAATGTCGTAAGTTGATGGGTGTTCACTCGTAATATAACTTTATACGTCAGGAGGCTGATATTGCCATGTAGTTCCTGTCATGCGTGAGCATCACATTGATGTTATGGCCCTGGAAGAATTCCCTGCTAATAGAGAATTTGTTGGTCGCAACTTTAATGCTGGGGAAGTGGTCCAGCTTGTTCTCAAGTCACTGGGCGGTCGCTGGTTGCCATTCAATTATGTTCAGATGGTGATGATGCATGAGCTGGCTCATTGCAAGCAAATGAACCACTCAAAGGCTTTCTGGGCAGTGCGAAACCAATATGCTTCTCAGATGCAAGGTCTCTGGTCAAAGGGCTACACTGGCGACGGCCTCTGGGGCAGAGGTGCGACGCTAGGAACCGGAGAGTGGGATAAGAATACAGTTCACGCCGATGAGATTCTTCCAGAGCATCTATGTGGCGGGACATATCGGTCACAGAAAACGAAGAGAAAGGTGAAGCCTGTTGTCACGTACCAAGAACGGAAAGAACGCAGAATATTAAAAAAGTTTGGCGCAAATGGCATGGCCCTTGGGGCGGATGAGGATGCCAAGATCAAACTCGAAAAGGGTAAACGAATACAGTCTAAACCGAGGGTAGCAGGCAGTGCAAGAGGTCGAGAACTTCGCGCCGCAGCAGCGCTGGCTCGTTTCGAGAAAAACACAGATACCAAAGATGGTGTCAAAAAAGAAGAGACAGAGACAGATTCAGACTCTAGCGACTATGAAATTATTGATCTAGAGGAACCAGCCATTGACCTAGACGGAACCCGTTTGGTGGATAAAGACGGGAAGGGTTTGGTGAAGATATGCGAGGATGAAAACACAGAAGATTCCGGGGCCAAAGATGAGCTCAATGAGCTTCGAGGTATATTTGGGAGGACGAGGATCAAACAGGAGTCGCCAGAGGTTTCGATTCTAGGTTCTTCACAGAAGGGCAGTTCTCGGCGACAAGTCAAACGCGAAGAGCAAACATCATCCATCAAATCTGAAGCAATACACCGACCAAAACTCCCAGATATACCACAGCTGAAATCGGCTGTTTCAAAGAGGTCTTTAAAGTCAGACGTTGGAACACCCGACGGCCCCTCAGCGCCGAGAGCAAGCAAAGCAACCGCAGCAAAACAGCCACCGGCTCACATCGACTTATGCGATGTGGATAGCACAACTAAGAGTTGCTCCATGTGCTCATTCGCCAACCTTATACCAGCAATTACGTGCGCTGTATGCTCAAATGTTCTCCACCCGTCCAAGATGCCGAATGCGTGGCGATGCTCTGGAGCATCTTGTGAGAATACGACATACATGAACTCTGGCGATTGTGGAGTGTGCGGGCTATGCGGACAGCGAAGGGCGTAGCCAATCAGGTGCTTGATGGACTTTTGCCACCCCTGTCGTTTTTCTGAAGAGGTGTCTAATAATGATGGGAATGAGTATTTGTTTGCTACTTTGTACTTGTTTACAATGACTTGGATATGTTAATGCATGCACCACGGTTTGGGTGGAATTCCAAGCGCCGAGGCACTCGATGTCTCTCAACGACAACACGGCGGATGGCACTCCTCATCCACGATTGCAAGTGCTGCTATTCCTGGCATTCAACATAATTCCTTTTCAAAACGAGCCGTAATCAAAACCAAAGGGCGTTTCAGCATTCCGTCCTGCTAATGGTGCAGGCAGCGTTTCATGTTTCGCCCAAGCTGACGAATCAGGTGGCTGGGTCAGCCCTCAACAGGCAAAGAGACGGGCTGATTTGTCCAATAGCCTTATCGCTACATTCCACTGAGGGGCTAGATAGGCAAGCTCTGCCTTGGAAGCTCGTGTTCTGCGCCGCTCAAGGGGTTAAAAAACGGGTCTGGATACGGTAAAATAAATCAATAAATGCATCGTCGTGCCTCCGTTTCAAATTGACCTTTTCCCCTGGATATCCTCACCTCTGATCTTGCCTTTTCTTACCTGTTTCATTCATTCTCTCTCAATTCAAAAGTGCAGCAGGCTGTGCTATTTTCGATTCTCATCCTCTTAGTTAGTCGACGTGCATTAACCTCGCCAAAACCACCACACGTCTCTTGTCAAAAGTTCCCTGCCTAGTCAATCCGCCAATACGATCATTATAGGAGGAAAAGCCTTTGCCGAAACTACGAATTCAAGCCTCTATAAATAACTCTCAGCAAAAAAAGAGCAAAAAAAAAAGAATGACATTGGCGCATAATCTATTTCAGACCCTTGTGGTCTTGTTGAGCAGTGTGGCTGTCGCCACCGCCGTCGCACCAGCCCTCCCAGAGGTTCCAGTGATGCCTCGCATCCCTAGCTTTTCCAAACATATCGAGGTGCTACGTGCTCGATCTTTGAGTAACGTAGACGCCGGTGCCGTGATTGAGGCCACGTGCCTAGACCCTACCCAGTACGTCAGATTCAGAGACAACAAGCCCATATTCATCCCACAAAGTTTTGACTAAATTGTTTGCTAATTTGGTGTGTGTCGTCAAACTTGTATAGAGAGATAATCTTGCATGACGAGACAGCGGCCCAGCTTAGCATTTGCGGTAGCTTGGCCGGGTCCATCCAACAGTGTGAAGGTTCACCGACAGAGACACTGGGTGAGCATGGGACGGCAAGATTTGCCCTTTCAGCAGTGGAAGAGGGTGCCACCATCAACTTGTCCAAGAATCAGTGGATCCAATGCGTGCATGCTGCACGAGCAGTGTGTCCCAAGGGAAGCCTTTCTGCCGTGTGTGCAGGAGGAGCGTCCAGCGGAAACGTAGCCTTTACCCTGACGAATCCACTGGAAGGTGTCGGTGAGCTATGAGCCATGTACTATGAGAGAGGTGGAAGAGTCTATTGTCATGATAGTACACATAGCATGAAGCAAAACAGTATGTAAAAATATAGAGGGGCCGATGAGAACTAGAAGCCGAGAGGCGAACTCTGGATGACGTTAAGCTTTGTGTTAGGTATGACGTGAGAACCCTGTTACTCGAGGGTTGAGATATCAGGATCTTGTCTACGGGGTTTCCAACTCGTTCTGCATGATGACCTATTGGTGGCCATGAAATGACAATCCCTCCAGTTGTTACTTTCCGCGTTATCTCTCAAGGTCCAGATAGTGTACTTAAACCAGTTGTAGTAGAGGGCTATCGATAGTCCAAGTCCGGCCCCGATGGAACCCCCAACCCAGACAGCCCAAAAATTATGGCCGAATTTGCCGGGTGCTGGAGGATGGTCTGCGGTATGGTTGGAGGCGGAGGGGGCCATGTTTTGATGCTTCTGAAAGAAAAGGCTGCGTCGCTGGCTGGAAATAGCAACGACGGAAACGTGTGGTAGTCTGTGTTGATTACAACCTCTAGACAGGGCCGCAGTAATCCCTGGAGAGAACTATCTAGTCAAGCACATGAGAAGCGAGCTGCTGGCGAGGTCTAGACTGTGTTGCTGCGTCTACACACATGCATGATGCATGTGCGTGCAAGGCAGTTGTCGTGTATATGTGCACGAATGAATCGTACCTACTTGCTGTTGTATGTGCTTGAATGGTCCCCTGGTCTGTAAGCTTGTACCTAGAGGTAGGGGTTCGTTGCATCGCAAAGTTGGATCGGCATTGGCTTCCCTTGAGGGAACATGGAGTGGTCGGCGGTCAGACAAGACTCAAAGAAAAAGAGTTCAATCTCTTTGGAGGGAGATAAGGGACAACTTCCGTCGGGGGAAGAGAAGTTCAACTGCCGGATAGATGGACCCCAGAGTTTGCTGCATCAATGAGATGGGCCGATGAACAACGCATTGGCATAGCATGGCATGCTACGCGAACTGGTCACCAACCGACCGAAAACAACAGAAGAAGAGGAAATGAAAGAGACAGAAAGGGTTGACAGGGTTCCTTGTCATTGCGCTACCCCGCAAAATAACAGACCGTCTGTGGCGTCGTTGGTGTTGCAACGCCAAGTCGACAGCTGATTGGCAGCGGGCCGTTACCGGTACATTTAGTTTAGAACTTGTCTCTGGACAATTTGTTCTATTGGATGGATGGATGGATGGATGGATGGATGGACGGATGGACACGGTGATTCTGGGGATGGAGTTGGTGGGAACTTCTTGGGGAGAGAGGATTGAGAAAGAACGCAGATTCCAATGCCACTGGACTGGGTCTCCGGGGAAGGTAGCATTACATACTACGGAGTACTAGGTACTGGGTAGTTAGGCTGATGATTACGGAGTACTTTACCGAATTAGATTCGGTAATGGATTTGAAGGTACAGGTACCTAATCTTGATATCTCCAAGAGCAATGTTTGGATGCAAGTCGTTATTATTCACCGTCTCTCCTTATCAGGAACCTGTCTGTGATAAATGAATGAGAACCCTGTAAACCTTGTCCAGAGCGCCAACGGCCATTCCAATGCCCTCCTATCGGCAACGTCGACGTGCATTAAGCTTGGCATCACCGCCTGTGATACACTGCATGTACTCCATACGTACAGTACAGAGAGAGAACAGGGAAAAAACACAGTTACGCTACCTTGTCTTGACGTGCAGTACTTTGTTATTTGCCGACCCTTCATTTTCCATGATAGACAGCGTTGGGGAGCACACGACCTTGAGGGTTTCTGACTCTCTATGTAGATACTTATTAAGCATGATGGCGTTCGCCGCCTGGCCGAGTACAGAAACTAATACTCAACCAAGTGCCACCCAAACCACCCCGCGTTGTTTCCTTGACCGTCCACATGGAGGTGTGTACATGTAGAGCATCCTGCAACACTACTAACCTGCCTCGTAGTATATACGCGTACGACTTCTTAATATCAGTGACTAGAACATCCGGACATTGATGCAGCCGGCAATGGGTAAATGCGGGCATCCTTTTGCTGCACTGAATATTAAACTTTTATTGCCACATAGCACGGAGTGCATACCTGTAGGTACTCTCTGCACGCAACATACCTACGAAAAGGTAACTCCGTACCGGTACGTTGTTCTCCACTAACTCTGCATCGTGTGGAGGAGGCATGCAGAGGTTCCCACAGTCCTTTGAAAGCTTACCCAATCACATGCAGTACATTAGATCGAAGCTTGTGCTATCCCGCAGACCCCACCTTTTAGACCGAGGACGGTGGCTGCGACGTCACTCCGTTACAGGTACTATTGCTTGTTGCTTGCATGGGATGGGCATGTGCAAGATGTGGCCGTAGCATTTTCTGTTTGTGCTCGCTCGACTCTCTCTCTTTCTTTTCAATTGATCTAGTCTGGAGAGGAATCCGCTAGATACCTGACACCAAATGTCCATTTCTTTTCCCCCATTGGCCCCTTGTGTGTTTGCTGCAACTCTGGTTGGTTCGCATGCCTATTCACACAACTTGAACTTGCCCCCTCCCCCTTTTCCCCTTCCGTCATGTCAGGGAAAGCCAACGGTCAAAACAGCCAAGCACGAGCGAGAGACATGGCCCGTCTCTTGTCATCTTGGTTCCCCGCGTCTTTTGTGCAGGAAGGACCCTTTTTGAAACCACTGGGGTATCACTGCAGAGCTGTGAAAGTCTGAATGTGGATAAGTTGTGCGTCGTCTTGTTCATTTCGTAATTCTGGCCAGGTAATCTAGAGGAGCAGTGTCTGTAGTAGCTCCCGCAGCGAAGGCAACCTTGATGGCAAAGCGCCTGTTCAAAGCAGCCTACCTATACCTAGTCGCTAAAGCTTTGTCGGCGTCGTGCCAGCACAGACCACAGACCACAGACACACACACACCCCTCATCACTGCCTGGTGGTTGATTCTGTTTCTCTGTTCTCTCTATTGTGTGTCTTTTCCCAAGTCCGGACCTTCTGCCTGTTCGCTTGTTTGTTCATTCCTCCCCTCCATCTATCATTCATTCGTAGACGTAGACAAGTACTAGACCGCCCGGTCACTCTAGCATTGCCCTACATTCACCCCTGCCCTGGATGTTCTGTCCTATTTTCGGTCTCCGCTGTCGGATCCCGGGGGTCTCTCTTTCTCGCCATAAACGGCCGACTACTCCGTAATCAGACCACTGAAGGCGCTACAACTTTGTGCTGTAAATTCACTGTCCCCCAGGCCAGGTTCGTCACCTCCACACCTTGATAGAGTTGCATTACAATGTTATGACACTAGTCTGACAACGCGCCGACCCACTTGGTACCCAACAATAACACCCGCGACAACACCCAATCTTCAAACTGCAATTGAACAAGAACAAGATGCCGGATAGACGTAAATTTGGTACTAAAATAAGCGCAAATCGCCAATTTAATTACTAGTTTAATGAGGAACAAAAAGCTGCAATGTGCGAGGCGCGGTCGCAGGGTTAAACCTACCGTGCTGTCGGGGAAGAGTTCTGCACTGATGCTTTAACTGTCCATTGTATTGTTAAGCGTTATGAACGCGATAATACCTTAAAAAATAGGCTAAGATCTGGTTCCCCGAGGAAACTGACTGAGGTAGAGATATGCTATATTACGATTATGATAAAAAAAGAGCGTTAAATAATATAGGATGCCCTCGTGAACAAAGTCGATGGAAAAGTATGCTCTAGGATTATCTGACGTGTCCTAGAGCGCGGTTTTAGGCGTAAATAGAAAGCTATATAACGGATTAATATATTAGAAGAAATAGTAGAAGAGCGGCTAGAATTTGCTTGTTACTGGGAAGGAAATAAGGAAGAATTAATAGAGGTATAATATCTTAAAGATAATGGTTTTTTTCTCCCCTGATACCGATCTAGACAATCTTCTCTGATGAGTCGAGTATTTAAAATAAGCCTAATAATAGCTGGGCTTGGGTTTTCCGTAAGCCTTATAAGAGGTTCTAGAAGGAGGTAGTTAATGTTATACTTCACGGGAAGGCTAAGATCTCTTTGATGGTGTGGGCAGGCATCTAGAGAGGGGGAAGGACTAAACTGGTTATTATGGAACGCGATCTAGACGCCTTAAGGAACGGATACACAGCTAAAAGCTACTAAAAAGCTTTAATAAAGGGTCTTTTTCCTGTTTACGATAGAACATGGGTTTTCTAGTAAAATAATACAAAGATATACGCGGTAGAGAGTATCAAGGAGTTTCTTCTTCTGAACTATATTAAACACCTAGACTTCTCTTTTTATTCCCTGGACTTAAGCCTGATTAAGCATGTATGGAAGGCCCTAAAGCATAAGCTACTCGAGATTTGCCTAGAATTACGCGATTTAAAGAAAAATAAGACTGATATTGTGTTATTGAAGGAAAAACTGTATAAAGCATGGGACGCATTGGATCAGGATCTCATAGATAGGCTAATAGATTCAGTACCGCGCCGGCTTGCGGCAGTACGCGCAGCTCGGGGATATTATACTAAATATTAATCTACGAAATAAGAGCTATCTAATGATCTATAATAATCTCAATTTCAATAAGAATTGATAAAGTTGTGGCGGTTTGAAGTTATCGTGTTATTGGTGGATGCTGCGATGTTGTATTTGGTGGTGTGGGGCGTTGTCAGACTAGTGTCATAACATTGTACGCAACTTGGGAGAGGTACATCGTCTGTCACCCACCACATCACCCATCGCAAATGCACACTTACACTTACACTCACGCACACACACACACCACTTCTCACACCATCCTATCCAAAAGTGGCCACACCTCTCTCACTCTCTCTCTCTCTCTCTCTCCCTCTCCCCTCCAATAATAAACCACGTACACTTACTTTCTCTTGCATTTCCCTACCTTGCACTTTCCCGTCCCTCTTGAACTCTCCTTTGAACGCTTTCCCTTTTTCTATTTTTCAAACAGCAAACCCTTGTTCACTAGAAGCGCCTCTTTCCTCTTGACACACCATCGGCTTTCGACTGCTTATATATACTTCTCCACGTGCCACTCTCTCTCACGCCCGCCCTCTTCCATCTCCTGCTCGGTTTCTACCTCTTCTCCTTTCTACTCCCCTTCTCTCTCGTCCTTTCTCTCCCCTCTCATAATATCCCCTCTTCACAAATCATTCTTCTCCTTGATCTTTGTTCCAACAAGACAAAAACAAAAACAAAAAAGCCAACTCTTTCAATTCATTCCTTTCACCGTCAAATTTCCATCAATCGCCTTTCATCAACCAAAAAAGAAGGTAACGGTTCTATCGCGGCCTTCTCCATAATCAGTGGCATCACCACTCCGACATTTCCGTTACAGTGTGTTCCAACCTATTACTTGTATTACAACTCTTCCTTCTTCTTCGACTTCTTCTTCAATTATTCAATCATGTCCGATACTTCGCCGAATGCCGGTGGCAACGGTCATCGCCGCAGCTCTATCACCCAGGCAGCCTTGACCAACTTATTCTCACGAGCTCCTCCATTCCCGAACGGCAGTGGCAATGAACCTCAAAGGCGCCGCTTGTCCATTACTACTGTCGGCTTGTCTGGTACTTCCCCTACAAATACCGCCTCATTCATCCGTCGTGGTAGCATGTCCACCAATTCTGATTCCATTGACGAAAACGCCATTGAGGACGAAGACGGTCCATTCGGTGGCTCCAAAACTGCTCCAACCACACCTTTTGTTCGCCACACAAGCTTTAGCGGTCCTCCCATGAGAGGCTTTCGCCAAGGGGCAAGTCCTGGTAATGGTAATGCTCCCAATTCTCCCCAGTCATCCAAACTCGGCCCCCATTATAATGGTCCGAAAGGACAGCGATATCCGACGCAGTCCCAGTCCATCTCTCAATCACCGGGCACCACCATCTCCGCCGCTTATACAACGGCCAGACGTCGAGCCAGCCTCGCCCATCCCACTTCTTCTTTTTCACAGGCAAGCAACACTAAATATCCAAGAGCCTCTTCTGACAATCATCCGTCTCGCGCAGACCAGTACGGATTCAACTGGTCCGAGCAGCTTAGGTCCCGAGCCGAGAGCTCCGTTACCGGGGCGCGCCCCTCTTTCTCTTTCCCATCTGGCACCGGTTCAAACTCCCCACCAAGAACTGGCATCCATGACCGCGCTAGATCCGTCTCCGAAATGCCACAGCCTCCTGTTCAGGCAGTTGCTGTCAAGCCTAAGCAAGAACGCCCCAAGCCAGATGCCTTCCAGGAGAGAATTCTAAAGGGCGATTTTTATATGGACTAAGCAGGTGTCATTCCTCCATCTAATTGATGGCTAGCGAAGAGCCGCTGCAGCGCAAGCTGTCATATGTTCTTACCGAAATCAAATGCTGCAGTTTGGTTTACTCACAAACTACAACGCAAGTGTCCCGATTCCACTTGAGCTTTCTGAGATGAGACACTAGTCCATCTCGCTACCTTTCAATCATTCTCCTTTGTCACATGCTTCTCAATTGTCGACCCATTCGACAACATGGCGATATTTGAAATTTCAGTCTTCAATTTGCATTCTCTGCGCTGCACATAGGAGGCCATTTGCCCCTATTGCCGCCAGATTATGATTCTTTCTTGCTACATATTGGTCCGGTCGAATATGACAACATACGGGATGCGAATACCCCCGATAGTGGGGGCGGAGGATTATAGCGGTCAAAATCATGAGAAAATTCAGGGTTCTAAAAATGGGCAAATAATGGCTAGCAAGCGGTTTTACAGATGGTTCAAGATCTTGGCTGGACTACTTGGGCAGTGGTCGCTAATATTGCTTGATACGCATGTATCATTTATGGCATGTAGGAATATGTCTAGCGAAGGGAGATGGGAAGATGGCACTTTTGAAGCGAGTCGCGGAGATTGGTTTGATTCATCGTCTAACAGACGATTTTCTGGCGTCGGCGTTGGGGCACACACGAAGAAAGGAAACGACAATGGCTGAATGAGGTTTGTGCATTGATGTATTCCATTTGCGAACAAGAAGATTGTCCAGGTTAGAGGCAAGCAAATGGAATGGGTTCTAGACAGTGCGACTTGCTCCAAATAACGTGATCGAATGACTTGATATCGTTCGATTAAGCGGCGTGAAGCTGTTTGTGTGTCTCATGACGGTAAATCAAGACTGGTAGTCAAATATTGATGTGAATCAACAGATTTGGTATGTTTCGTTGTCTTGTGAGACATGGAGCAACAGGGCTTGCCCATTTCTCTTACTATACTCCGTATGTATGTACAACTATAATTATCCTCCATCCATGTTCAATACGCCAGAGAACTTTCATCAAATGTCAGAGCACATACATAGCCGGCTTTTCCATTCATCGTGATTTTATGGGAATTCAAGAAGGAAAGGAACACACAATGCTTGCCTACGTTGCATCAATCCAATGCCCCCCTCCTTCTTCAAGATGGGCAAGCAGATATCCACCAACTTTTCCTGCAATCCCCCCATAAATATTAAGCTGTAATTATATCTCATTGGGAGTGTCCCCTATTTATTGAAATGGAAACAGATTCGGGTCAGGTAGTCCTTGGATAGCAGAAGAGAACCATGGCTCGCTCATGAAAGCTCTAACACTATTCTCATACATGTCTTGAGTTTCAGCAGGGGGAAACCAAGACCTTCAAAATCAAGATTTAGCATCCCGGTCATATCGAGGTCTGTTGGCATAGTTTGAGTACCTATCCAGGAAGAGAAAGTGGGGGCTAGAACGGAATCGAAGTCTGCGGCACCAGATGTAGAACCTGAGGCTGACGTTGGCGATGGACCTTGAAGATGGGCTAGGGAAGGATGGTTTGAGGGAGTTGATCCAGATGCAGTGTCGGTGGAGACGCTGTCGTGGAAAAAGGGTTGATGGGGCTGCCGGCCGGTGCCAGCAAGACTATTGAAGATGTGGCGGGGATTGTTTGAATCTCGGCCGGTAGCAACTTCAGAGAGAAGTTGAAGTGGAGTATTCGGCTGCAGCTGGTGGGGTTGCGATTGCTGTTGCGGCTGAGGCTGTTGCGTTTGAGTCCGTATCTGATTAGAAGCGGAACCTTCATCTGGTGTCGCGCTGTGCCTCGCTGGTGTAGACTCTTTTCCTTCACCTTTGCCCTGCTTAAAGAACCAGCTGCGCATCATAGCTAGGACAACTAAAAACTTGGCCGCGGGTCGGCACTTGTTATCAGCAGCCGTGGCACGGAACTTCTCAAGTAGGGCCTCGAGGTAGTATTCAACGCGCATATTATTCTTGTTAATGACCTTGCCCATTTCAGACCCAGGACTTGACGCAGAAAAATACATCTTGATGAGGATGACGACGCCATAAGCAACCCGCATAAAGTTGAAGACAGGTAGACAACGAATGCTGAGGACATCCATTGACAAGAATGTGTCAAAAACACCATCGATAGCTGTCAGGCATGCCGATAGGGCGTTGATGTGTGCGGCAGAAAGGGGCTCGGAGCCAACAAGGCTATCCTTCAGAGCCTCAGTATTGAAAGGCGGTCGCCATTGTTCAGCGGTATCTGAGTGTAGTGCCATTTCATGCATATACAAATTCACCACGTTAAAGCTAAGCTGAAGCGTTGCTGCATGTCAAGGTTAACGATCCATTGAATGTGAATGCAATTCAGGAGAGAGGCTTACGCTGCATTAGATTCTTAGGGACGGAGGCGACATATTTGTCAAGGTCCCGTTCCAGTGCCCTCAAAGCGTACTGGGTCCTTGCATCTGAGATGTTTACTGCGCTTGAGGTGTCGTCCAAGGAAAACTGTGCGCCAACCTCCTCAGCCAGGCGATGCGTCCATACCAAGTGGCAGAAGTATTTGTCAGTTGGAGCCGCTTCAGGGGACTTCTCCAAGATCTCCATACTCTCGGCCATGAATGGAGTCCAGCGGATTAGATTTGGCCGGCGTAATGACATGGACGTATTAAGGGCAAGGAAAAAGCATGTCAACCACGTTCGTCTACACTCGATAGTTGTTGGATCAGGGGGCTGGTTCCGTCGGAAAGGGGTGGAGCGCGTTTTGCAGCCACTTTCTTGCCCAAGCCAATATCAATTGCCATGACAGCGGCGACATGGACGAGCTGGTAAAACTTGAGCTCTTCAAAGTGCTCAGGAGGCCAGTACCATATGACGGCAACATGAAGCGCCTGTACAAGCTCCAGATTCTTTTCACCTGTAAGAAATACCTTTTCCGCAAAGATCTGCATGAGCTCCCTTTGAAGAACCCGCTGTAGGGAGTGGTTTTCACCAGTAGCCGCGGCCATTATTGCCAGAAACAAGGTAGGTTTAGACTTGCGCAGGTCCATGACTGACATACTTGGAGGGAAAACAACGGCTGGGAGATGACGCACCATGTGGTCCTTGTACTTGTTGAACAATGACGCCGCATCCTCCATTGTGATGAGACCGCGGTCAATAATGTCACCTTCGTTAGGTCGAGAAAGTGAGCTCGACCAGCCAAGTGGGGTTGATGTTGAAGACTTTCCATCATCGGCAATTGGGTCGGGACGCTCCAATGCTTTCCTCTTTTGTCCGGCCATGACAATCGGAGGTTGATAGGCGGGAGGCGTGCCTTGCTCTTGTGGCAATTGTCCTTGGCCTGGCATGATAGCGGACTGCATCATGGGAGATGCCTCCATACCTCCCCAAGATTTGGAGCCCCCATTACCCCATGCTGTGCCATATCCGGTCGATGTTTCTGATCCGTGTCTTTGTTGCTGCTGCTGCTGCTGCTGCTGCTGTGGTGGTGGTGGTGGTGGTGGTGGTGGTGGTGGCTGTTGTTGCTGTTGCGTGGTAGCCCCTCCGGGGAATGTCATCGGATGGCCGGTAGGAGCAGCAGCCCTAGCCTGTAGGCTCGCGGTAAGGGCATCGATTTTCTTTTCCAACTCGGTGACACGACTGTCAGTCTTCTTCTGCCTCTTTCTTGTAGGTGCCGTCACGACGCAGTCACGACCAGCCTTTTTGCATCGTTTACAGGGACCATCGCCGGGGTCTGGTTCGCATCGGACTTTGAGGTTACGACAAGTTTCGCATGCTCTCGATTTCTTCGTGTCGGCGCCGTTTCCATTGTGATCTCCGTCGATGCTAGTGTCACGATGCTGCTCTTGGTGGTGTTGCGCCTCTTTTCCACTACCAACAGTCGACGACGGCGTATCGGAGTTCTCTTGGCCGTGGTGGGGAGGCAAATGAGGCTGTTGAACGAGTTGACTCGATGGTGACGGAGTGGAGGAAGAGGCAGCTACTCGGCCACCGCTATTGGACGATGAATGCGCTCCATCATCTCCAACAGCAGCAACAGCAGCAAGAGATCGGAGACGCGGGTCGAGGTCCATCGAGAATCCGCCTGAATCGAAATGCCTTTTTGCTCGCTTGCCTTGCTTTCTCGATGCACGGCAGTCTTTGCCTCCGAACATCCGATGTTTGTTACGCCGACTTTCCGACAGGGGAGGGAGGATAAGCTGAGACAAAAAAAGAAATGGAATGGAATGATATTATGTAATCACTGCATTGCATTTGAATCAAATTAATTAACAAGAAGATGCGGAACAGAGTGGTACGAGACACGAATGAGAAGAAGTCAAAATCACACTATATCAAAAGGCAACAGGTGATAACAAGGTCGGGGACTGCCTGCTTTCCAAATTCTGCAGCGTACATAGCTATCTACCTGTAGTGCCTTCCTTTGGAAACGCAAAGCAGGGCAAGGCGGGCAGGCATCTTTGCATTGGTTCTCGCAACAGGAAGAGTCTGTCACAAGGTAGGAGCTATGCTTCCTTAGCCCAGTGCCTCTCCAGCCTCATGGCGCCTTCCTCGCATTCTGAGCAATGAGCTCCCTTCTTTCCTTATCCAAGCCCGGCTCTACCGGCTTTAATCAACGTCAGCTCCGTCATGCATTAAAGTCATCGTTTCTCCGCCAAGATCAATATTCATAATGTTATATCATTACAGGTTTTATAAAAGAAGTTGAAAACTCTCCCTGACCTCCCCTTCTCAGGAATATGTGAATATCATACAATACAATTTAGCTATCCATCATGAAGTTCGTCCAAATCCGTTCTCATAAATTCCTACCACCAAACCAAGAATAACAAACCATCTCCAAAGTAGATGTCTTGCTTTTTGTCTTCTTCGAAAATGCCATGGGGAAACGCCGTCTCAAAGCATCCCGGTCCCAGCTCTTCCCAGCTCTTCCCAGCTCTTCCCAGCTCGAATAAGGCTATCGTCGAAACTCCATAACCCCTACCCTTCCCCTTCCCTCCCCGCCCCAAGCCATGTACAATGGTATATATTACATGACGAAAGTTGAAGTAAAAGATCAATTAAATTCGCGTGGTATCATCGCTTTCAAAAAAAAACGAAAGGGTATGCATTGAATTGAAAGAAAAAAGAAAAAGAAGTTTTGGGTTCATGTCTTTCATCTACTCTTCCTTAGAAGTGCGTCTCTTCGCGCAAACGGCTCTTTGCAACCTGCTGCTGCTGCTGTTGCTGGGAGTTTGAGATGTGTTTCATGCCATGTTGATCATATGTAGGGCCATTTGCACTCTGTTCTTCCTCTAATGGTTGACTCGGCAGGTCAAAAGCAGGACTGGCTTGGTGTTGTGTTTGATGGTTGACTGATTCATGGTCTGCAGTTGTTGCTTCAGAAGTTGCCTGAGAGATTGCCCCTGGTCTTGGGCTTTGAAGGAGATATGAGGTCTCGTAGCTCTGTCGAGATGTCCCAGATGGTGTCGGTGAGCCTCGAGCAGCATTCAGGTTCATCAAAAGAGGAGGCGTTGGCGTTGATCTGGACTGATCCCGAACCGACTCTATCCACCCTTGACGCTGGGGAGATGCACTACCCGACGATGTTGACGGACGGCCTGCCATCTCGAACCGTGGTGTTGACTCCGGCCGCCCAGGGTTACCATCTGCATCCGAGACGGGCGATGGAAGCTCATACTCTTCAGGGTCAATTCCGAAAATAGGCTCGTAGTTTTGAAGGAAAATGGCAAACACCGACGCAGGGATGTGAAGTGTTGGCGAGAATACAATGCCGACATTGCGGACAGTCATCTTGTTGACGTCCGCATTATTAATGATTCTGATTAAGAACGCAATCAGATATTTCAGCAATGTTGCGTTGGCTTGGGGCAGCCTAAGCACTAATTCTTTGAGGGCCGCCAGCTTCTCGTCTCGATCAGGCATTTCCATAGTTGACAAGAATTCGAGATGAAGATCCCTCGTTAGGATAGAAGTCGGTAGTTCTCGCAGGTAAAGTTTGAGCAGAGATGCCACAGCATGAATATCGTAATACTGCTCGTCTGTGACAATATTCACATCACCTTCAGTATTGAACCGCTCCCGGAGTTGTTTAATTACCACATTCGAGCCACTAAGTCGGAAGATGCCCTCCTCAAAAATTGCATTCTGCGACTCCAAGTACTGGATGCAGCGATATACCACAGAGGGCAGGGGGACGCTCACATCTAATGGTGCGTTGTATCGGACAGCTTCGGCCAAAGGCGCGCCGAATACTTGACGGACTGGGCCTTGGAATGCGTTCTGGGGCGGCGTAGGACTAACTCCGTTTTCACTTCCTCCAAACATGGACTCCTGGCCATCTGAAGAAGATCGCGCCTTGGCACCGAATCCAAAGAAACTGCGCTTCCTCTGTTTTTTCTCATCATTCGTTGGATGCGTTGGATGCGTCGGCGTGGGTACTACCCTATTCCCCCATGCTGCTGAATCTGATATTATTTGGCCATCCTTTGGTCCTGATATGATCTTCTGTTGTAAATCCGCACCCGTCGGGTGCTGATCAAGACCCCCAGCTGTTCTTGGACGATTGCCTGGCGCTCCTTGAGGTGTCTCCCCGGCATGTGTCGAGTCATATCTCACCCCTATCAAGGTATCGGATCCAGAGGAGTGATGCGTTTTTACTTGGACCACCTTTTTGGGCTTGCCTCCGCTAAGAGCGTTCTGACCGTGGACCGGGCGATCATGGGGATTTAGTTTCGCACTGGTCGGTTCTTCGTTCGAATCTCGATGATCGATCCACTGTAGCAGAGTCTCTACCCACATATCTCGTTCCACGTCACTCTCCGCACACAGTACGTGCTTGACATGGTTACTAGAATCCTTCTTCTTCGGCTCTAAAATTAGGAAAGCGTGCCGATATTGGTTGGCTATGTCTTCATCATTTGCTGGGTGAGTAGAAGATTGGCCTTCATTGCCTTGGGACTGTTTTCCAATTTGAGCATGTTGCAGTTTGATAGTCCCCAAATGAGCCCCACCAGGCGCCTCATAGTACTTAAGCAGAGATCCATCGAGGACAAAAAATCTTGCTTTCCAGCCGCCAAAATTTTTGCCTTTCTTTGTGAGATACCCAGTCTTAGTTGGTCGACTGTCCGGTTTTTGAGGCACAGACTCAGCATTAGGCCGGCCAGCAGGGCCGATCTCATCTGCGTTGGGTGGCAGGGTATTCGTGGACAAATATCTACAAAGTTCCACTGCAGTCGTCGTATCCAGGGGCGTATTGAGCAGTTCATCCATGTACTGATCCAAGGCTAAACGTCGGGCATCCAGTTTGGCGGGTGCGTGGCCGCTGAAAAGGGACCGATCGGGAGTTCTAGCCGTGAATGTAGGACACAATTTCAGCCGCTGATCGAGCTTTGCAAGGGATGCAGAATCCTTTTCTACACGCCAAAGTTCACCATTATCAACTCGTGAAATGACGGCGAGCGTGAACACGGGGTCTTCTTCGAGTTGAGTTAGGGCCATTAGACTCGCTCTAGATGGCTTCATACGAGAGGAGGCCACTTTCACGTCGATTGATGGAAGCGCATTTGGTGGTAGGAGGAGGTCAGGATACTCTTCAGTAACGAGTCCTCTGTAGACTTTCGTCCTTCCAGTCGGACCAGATTGGCTTTTGGTATGCCCGGATTGGTGAGATGCTTCAGTCATCCTCTTTGCTACGTTCATCGGCTGCCCTGATGATGCACCATCCCCTAATGGTATGTTAGGCGGCGGTGCCAAAGGAGTATTTGGCGGAAGGGGGATCGGTTGGCGTGGTGGGCGGGGCGATAGGGGCGGGCCCCTTGGAGACAATGGAGGAGAACCAAGCATCATCCTTGGATTACCAAAAGGTCGGGGGCTGGCAGGCAATCCAGGGCTCATCAGAGGAGGGACAAGTTCTCTTGTATTGCCCCCGTTGAGTACCGCGTTAAGTGAAACAGGTGCAACAGCCTCTTGCGCTATGATTGTAGGTATGGGCGGGGGTTCCGGAAGACCTCGGCGACGGGAGACTCTCCCTTGCCGGACTTGCTTTTCTTGGACACGCTTCGCGTCTCCGCCTCCCTCAACGCCAGGATTTCCCGCTCCCGATCATCCTCTTCACGTGTTCTTCGCCGACCACGCTTCTCAGGGATAAAGTCGGTGACGTCTAAAAGATCATCGTAATCAGAGTCCGTATCCTCATCGACAGAGGCAGAACGTAGATGAAGCCGGATCTCTTGTTTAAGTTGCAAAGGAGCAGGAGGGCCTTTTCGCGGCGGAGAAGGGAATTTTGCAAGACCTTCATTTGGTTGTGGTGTAGGTTCCACCACATTCACTATTGGTGGGGAATGGCTATCAGGCAGCCTTGGCGGCGGCATCTTTGGAGGATCACTTGGACTCGGCAGGCTGAGGGATGGGGGCAATGAGACGTTTATCGAGATGGGGCTTGGCTTCTCATTGCTCTTTTCAGCCGGTGCCTTATTTGCCTCTTTGTCATCCATTGCTCGATCCAACTTGCCTGGTTCTCGCTCCTCAGGCCTTGGGTTTAGTGGCCCTCCAACGGCGGAGGGGGGCGCATGTGTTCGGTCGGCGGGTGGTGTTATTGGATATGGGGCCAGAATCATATCAATGGGAGAGGCCTTTTGACTTTCCGCGTCTAATGTGGGGGAATCAGGCAATGCCACTGAAAGCTCCTTGGGCGAGTCCACGTCCGGGCGCAAAACGGTCACATCACGAAGGCTACCAGCCTGCTTCTCGCCATCCCGGCCACCGGCCGCCTTTATCACGGCTGGATTGGCCATCATTTCCTTCAGCTTCTTCCTATATCTCTCCTTATCTTTGAGCGCTGCTTCGAGGTCTTTATTCAACCCCAAAATCATGGCTCTTTGCTTATCGACCAAACGCCATAACTGACTGTTCTGTTGCGACTGCGATTGCTTTTCCTTGAGAAGGTGCTGGATTGCAGCCTCGGCGCTCCCCGCCGTTGTTATCAATTTGGCAATATCGTGGGATCTCTGCTCGCCGTTGGAAGGCCCGTTCGACTGCATGTTCGATGTGACTGCGGAGATGGCGCTGTCAATTGAGGATTTCCGGGCCAAGACAGTTGCCGTAGGGTCGCCCTGCGCAGCGGCCGTCACCGAGCCAGCCATGGCTATTATCGTTGCCTTATTCGACCCTTCAGCGGGCCTAGAGGTCACTGGTTGAAAGACGTCTCGAAACTCATTCGGGGCAACGGGTAAGTTTGTCCTGTGGGGTGCTGTCAGGTTGTGTCCGCGCTCTCGTTTATAGACAGAGGGGCCAAAAAGTGAAGTAGAGGTCGTCGAAAGAAGAGCGACAAAAGCTAAAGGTTACCAGGATGAACACAGGACGAACCTTGGACTCTCCTCTTCCGGACTTGAAGGGTTCGACGAATCAGTGTAAAAAGTTATGCCTCCAGTAGACGAAGGCGTGATATTGCCGCGCGATCGTGGGTCAATGGGGTTTTCTCGTTTTGTTCCGGTAGTGATGGTTAAGCCTGGAGGACTCAACTTGGCTGATGTAGGGAAAGCCACGTTATTCGGAGTCGACAGTGGACTCGGCACAATGGGACGTGAAGATCTGTAGTCAGGTTGATGAGGATTAGCCAAGGCGACAACTAGAAAAGCAAAAGAAGACTAAGATAGTTTCACAACAGGACACCAAAAGAAGCTGGCGCGAATGCTTGCGGCCAAGTGAAACCGGGGCACGAGAGAACGGGGCAACCTTGCACAACGTCAAGCCGCGAGACACAACGGTGGTGGTGGGAGAAATGAAGGGGGGTAAGATGATGAGGCAACGCGGGAGACGGCGCAGCGCCTTGGTACTGCACTTTACTAGACTAGACAACAATGGAGGAGAGGAGGGACATGGAGTCTCAGAGTCTGGCAAGCCTAGCAAATCTGGCTTAATTGCTGAAGTTGATGGTGGGCTGAAGGCTGAAGGCGGGCCAGCAAAAAGGGCACAGACGGCGCGATGGTGGGCTGGACTAACGATGAGTGATGGCTTACCTTGGCGCCCTGCTCGACAGCGAACTTGCAGGCGACGTGGGAAAAGATTGACTTTGTGGGATCGATCGACCAGCACGTCGACGGTCGTCTTGGTGTAGTGAAGGGCCGGCGTCGCCTCTGTCTATAGTTGAGGAAGAGGTAGTGGTGGTGGTGGTATCATGGCTTGTGCCTGGCGAGGCGTGGCGGCCACGGAAGGCGGCCCCAAGTTGGGACATGGTCTTGTTAGCAAAGTAGAGATAAAGCAGAGCAAAACAGTACAAAGGAGCACTGTCTTGTGCGTCTGTGTGATGGACTCTTTTTAGTTGATGCTAGCCAACCAATTACCACTTCATTGGCAAAAGGTCTGGTTGCTTGGACTGTCCCAGTTCCGCAAGGCCACCACGGAGAAGATTGTCAAGACGCCTGCTTCGCTTCACCCTGAAGCACGTTGCATGCACGCACACACCAATGCGTGTGAGTGTGTGTGTTTCTGTGTGAGTGTGTGTGTAGAGGTGAAAAAGATAGCCACCAGCCCGTCCAGGGAACGATATTGAAAGAAAAAAAGGAAAGAAAAAAGCAAGGTCGCAGAACACAAAACACCTAAAAGGACCCCCCACAGTCCTTGTTTTGCGAGAGATGGAAATTGCGGCAGAAAATTAATACTAGTACTTGTATAAGGATATCGATGAGGGGAGGAGTTTGGGCATGTTTCAGGCCACTGTCTTGCCTTGCCTTGCCCAGTCCAGTCCAGCCCAGCGTGGAAGTCGAAATGAATTGGGCGAACGGCTTTGAGCCAATCCCGTCGTTGTCTTTGTCGTTTTTGGTGTTTGAAAGAGAAGAGAGGGAGAAAAGGGAACGACGTATCAATTTTCCGGGGTACCTCATGCAAGCCCCCGAGGGGGTTAGAGTGTGATTGACTTGATTGCAGGAGGGGAGGACGAGGAGTGGTCAAGTTACAGAAGTCGATGGGTGAGAGAGGGAGAGAGGGAGAGAGAGAGAGAGAGAGAAAGAACGCGCGAGGAGAGGTACCGTAGCAGTACGGAGAGAGGTACTGTAGCAAGTATCTGTACCAGGAGATGATGCTGAACAAGGGTTTTATGATCCTCGTCGTCGTCCAAAACATGACTATTGAGTTGAAATGACCGACTCTCCTACAAGTAGTAAAACATGCAAATCCCTCTCTCTATTGGGGATATGTAATCTCTCTGATATTCGCATGTACAAGTAAGTACAGCGGAGTGAAGCAAGTACTTGTACCTACAAATTAAAAGTCCTCTCATACCGCCCGCTGGCAGCTCCACCACCCAAAATATCCCCATCTCCTCCCCATGACTTCCTCCTCCACTCCACTCATTTACCATCCTTGGATAATGGGACTTGATCCAGAAAAAGTGGGCTGAATGCGAGTAAGCCCATGATATGCACAAGTATACTAGGTAGTACTACTACAAGTAAGATATAGGTAGTAGTGTGAGCAGATGCCCGAGCGTGTGTATTACTTGTACCTGTGTGTGTGTCTCTCTCTCTCTCTCTCTTTTTTTTCTCTCCAGTGCTCTCTCAGTGATAAGTAGTCCATACTAAATTAAGAATGCACGTGAATGAATAATTACAGCGCCATCCCTACCTCTTCCTACTGCCTAGGTACTAGAGGTATGGATGTATTTCATGGTTACCCACGTTAATGAGCTGACTGATTCCTTGTTTTTCCAACGAGTCGAGATGCAAAATATCTCTAGCATCATTAGTTTTTGTTGCTGCTGTTCATTCATTTGCTCTCTCATGGATACCAACACCAATACGCAGGTATCTACCTAGACACCTAGTATGTACAAATAGGTATGTATGTATGCTGAGTTTCATGACCAGCACCAACAAAATCGGCCAAGAGAAATCTCCGATGAGGCCCATCGATATGATAGTATTCTTTAAAAGCATATTTGCCAAGCCAAGCCATGCCAAGTCAAGGCTGCTGACACCCTCAACAATGACGACGGCCAAACCGGTTCGGTCACGCTTCTCGGGGACGACTGAGCACTTGCTCAAAACGGTGTATTACTGCTTTCAGTGGCACCAATCAAACGCTTGTAAAACGAAACAACAAAACCACAAGCATTGTATCTCAAACTTCAGCCCGAGTTTCTATATGAAGAACAGAAGGGCTTTCTTTCGTTCGTTCGTTCGTTCGTTCGTTCTTTCTTTCGTTGTCTTGTGGTGCCTCTTCTACAAGTACTACTAGATAGGTACCTACTAGGTACCTATGCGTGTGGGACGTGACCTGCGCACTCCCTGCCATTATCATCATCATCATCATGTCTTCAAAAGTCAACCATACCTTAGGTATTTATGGACGTACAAGTACAAGGCATGAGCCCGTCCAGCTTCTGGCCCACAACACGTTTTTTTTGTTCAGCGGTCACCTGCAGAAGCGTTTGCCGTCGCTGCAGGTACCATCGCCTTCTGGGGGTTCTTGCCAACCAACCAACACATCATTTGATTGCAGGGGACACACATCCGTCTCACTTTAAGATTCTCGGACCAGGACAGACAACTTGCCACTGAGAACAGCAGTAATACTCCGTACTATCTCTAAGCAGATTACTCTTTTTTTTTTTTCCATCATGAATAGCATGCTATTCGAGGATAATGCTGCTGCTGCTGCTGCCTTGTCGCGAGTAAATTACAATAACACTTAGGAAGTACTTGTAAGTATCGTAAGTATCCAGGTACTGCTACAATCTCAAACTCTAGCACCCTTGTACCCCCCACGTTAAAACAGCCCGGCTCCCTTGTCCCTTTGAACTCAATGACTGCAGGGGTTTCAGGGCACCTGGGCTGTAACACGGCATAGTCCATCAGATGACTACCTGCCTATGATGCCAATATCATCAGCATGATTTCTGAACCGTCTTTGTTAATGAATGAATACAGCAAGACTTGCCGCCAAACCAATCCAAACAAAGAGGCCTTCCATTTCATGTGCAGGACATGTCACAAGGAAGTTGCATTGCATGTACAACAAGTATGACGATGTATCAAAGGCAGCCCGAGACTTGGCGTTGTCAAGCAGAAGAGGAAGCCCAATAATGCAAGAAGCTCCCATTCCACTCATTCGCTCACCCTCTGCATCGTTCACCGCAGAATCAGTCAAATTTTATCATCACAATCATCAAGCATCAGCATCAAAATGACTCGCAGCCACTATCCTCGAATCATCCTTGATTTATGGAATGAGTTCATATCACATGAAAGCAAAGGATTTTTTTTTTTTTTTAGCACAATCAAAAGCCTCTATTTGGCGCTGACATCCCTTGCAGAACCCGTTCTATTGTTGATTTATTTTGAGCCTCTTCGACCCGCCAATCACAGACTCAATGCTTCCCCTCTCCTCCAACCACCCTTGCTCTCTTCCACTCTTTGGCGTCTGCAATATCACTACTCCATACTCCATATATGCATACTGTAAAGTTTTCACACATTCATTCGTTCTCTCTTGCCCCTCCCCTGCAAAGCACACTGGACCCTTCCGCTTTGGCGGTGTGATAAAAATGGTTCACCCTTGGAGTTGAAAGGCAAAAAGACGTGCTTGTAGGTAGTGCACTCTCTGGTATTGTATTACCGACCTTGAAGTGTACGACAAGCCGTTTTGAGCGTTCCTCTAGGCATGAATGAGACATTTCACCGGCATCATTGGTTACATGCCATGTTCCGCGGACTTGGACCGTTACGGGTCTTTTATTAGAGTCAATCGCCACCGGGGGGAACACATCCGCTGCGTGGCTGCTGAGGAGGCTGTTTTTAAATGAGTCCTTGGATACAGCGACAAGCGCCATCGATGTCTCGACCGTTTAGCTACAGGTTGCACTAATGTGGAAGCTCTCATTAAGAGGAGATTCTGATGGCCATTTATCTTCCTGTGCATGCAGCCCTTCCCTATGGGTATCTTTTATATGGTTACGATCTGGGCTTGGTAGTTCGATCCAGCACAGGCATGGACTACTACTAAGTAGTCATTTCTCTAAGTGCCAAAGCCTCGGGGCTCGATTTTCATGTCATATTATATAGCCAGGTCGCTAGAAATCTCACATATCACAGTCAGAACAACATACAAGCTTCCATCTCCACATCACCACGGACATTTAGGAATGTAAAAGGCTAAACAGCCAAGATACGTGTGGAGAAGACAAGGCCCCCAAAGATCAGGTTCTCAAAGCACCCCTGCTGAAAAGGAAAATTGGGGCATGACATGCATGAAGAATCCAACTTGACCCAGCCGTCTCTGTCATATTAGACCCATAGACTCTCCACACCGAGTACATGGAGGCAAAAAGGGACTGCGCCCAGTCACAAATCCTGTCCTTGTCAAAGGGTGGAAAATAAACACTGGAACGTTGAACGTGGTGGCTACCATGTCTCTTGGTTTCTGACGTTTCGGACTGTTGCTCTTGTTTCTTATCTTTTCCTCTTGTGTTCAACCAACGATTCCCTTTGTTCTGGTCTATTTCTTGGGTGTTATTAATTACCTTACCCTAGGCTCTGATCTGGTATCCCCCACCTTCTGGTATCTATCAACAGCACGCCCTTTGTTGGGTGAAACATTACAAGGCAGAGTGCATGGCAGTGAAGAAGCTGCCCAGAGTCTGGATGCAATAGCATCTTTGCTATCCATGTAGGATCTTCAGCTTCTGCATAGCCATGGAACCCAAATTATGGAACCCATGTTGTAAAATGGCACGACTAGATCAGCACCACGTTGCTCTGAGGCGACAGTTGACAGTTAAATGCTTTACCGAACTGCAAGTCTCCATTGCTGTGCTACCATTGACAAATAATATTACTGCACGACGGTAAAGACTAGAACAAAACAAAACAAAAAATTATTATGCTTTCAACTCCTTGAATAGCAGGCCTCCCTCCCTCACTCTCCTTTTTGTTTCTTCCTCTTCTTTGTACGCCTCACTTTAACAAAAGAACTGGGGCGCAGCAGCACAGCAAAGCAAAGCCACTTCAAACCCCACCTTGGACTTCCTGTTTTGGCACTGGACATGACGTAGTGGCTGTTCACGTCATGAGGTCCGCGCCTCATCTTTGGGTTGTCCAGATGATGCAGCTTCTCAACGTTCCCGCCCAGGCAAACAAAGCACAACGGGGGTTTAATGAAAAAAAAAATTGAAAAAAGAGTATAACACCAACAACAAAACGAACCCCTGTCCTGCATGGGCTGCCTGATGTAACGCCTGATTGAACCCAATTCCTAGATCAACTCACGCTGCCTTACGTCGTGACCATTGGCTCTATTTCTATTCCTTCTTAACCTGCTCCTCGCGTTTTTCTCTGCCTTCACTTCTGCTTTACCTCAACAATCGCCACACACTCAATCTCCTCGCCTTTACATCTGACGATTTCGGATCCATCGGGTAGATTCATCTAACACATCCATCATTTTATATTTATTTTTTCCGTCGTCACTAGAGATCTAATCTCTCCACATATTACGTATCATCATGAGTGAGTACCATCCTTTCAAAGCTTTGGTTTTGGTTTCTATGACCCATAGCTAACCTGTATGCCTCCCCTCCCACCAGCCACTCGCGAGCGCGGCATCAAGAAGCGCCTCTATCTCAGTCGCCCTGCGCCCGACATCCTCGAAACCCGTACTCTCGTTACCCGTTATGTGCCTACGAGTCCCTCGCCAGTCGAGGTGATCCGTCCTGTGGCTCCCGCTCTTCCTCCCATTGTCCGAGTCCCTACACCCCCGCCTCCACCAGCGCTCCCCCCATCATTCTCCATCCCGCTCCCTACCCTTATCCCGAACCGGAGCCTGAAGTTATCGAGGTTATCGCCGTGGAAGAGGATCCGGATCAACATCACCATCACCATCACCACAAAAAGCATCGATCCAAGAGCCGCTCAAAGAGCCGCTCCGAAAGGTCCAGCCGCTCCAGAAGCAGGAGCCATCACAGACACGAGTCTCATTACGAGCATGACTATGAGCATGAGGAGAGGGACGAAATCGACAGAGAAGTCTTCATCGAGAGGGATAGATACATCCCTTATCCCGTACCCGTACCCGTACCCGTACCCAATGGACCAAAGTATGAGACATTTCGCTACATCGATGCCCCGAGACGGTTCCCCCCACATCGCTCACCTACCCGCTCGCCCCCTCGCCGATACCGTGATGACGACAGGGAACTTGTACACATCCAGGATCGAGTCCGCGAGTATTATGAGCGCTAAATGAACGAGATTACATCCACCTACACTGGTTTCTGGTTTTGGAGAAGACGAAGATGATGATTTTATGATATAACGAATGGAACATTACAGAACTTCTTTTTTTTTGCCATCCTTTTTTTCATGCTTTTCATTTCTTTCTTTTGGGTTAAACGCCAATTCCTTTGGCAAAGAATTTATGAAAGGACGGTTTATGGATAAGCGTTTATTTATTTCCTCGTGTATTCAAATACTACAATATATCGCCTTATGCACACATCTACTGAATCTTATCCTCCAACTGATATGCTCTCAATATCTATAATATGACTTCCGACGTGCTCGCACCATTGGGGGTCTCACAGTTACCATGGGCGGCGCCGTTTCAGGACGCTGAGCCGGATATATCACATCAACGCTTTCTGTGATTGAGTCGGAGTCTGTCACATGTTGCGGTGATACTACCACAGCGTCCCCGGATACTCTATATCGGGTAGACCGTTTGCCCAACAGCCATCGCGTGACATTTCCCAACTCATTCATCCACCAGAGGCCGGCAATGATGACTATGAGCGTGACGGGTAGGGCAACAACCCAGTAGAGCCACTGGCCAAATTCCATGTCGCGAATGTCAGTAGTATTCATGCCAAAGATGCTCGAGATGGCACTGATGGGCAAAAAGACAATTGTGACAATCGTGAAGGCGTAAATGGCGTTTTCTTGCCGGTCCTTGGTCCACTCCATCTTGTAGTTATTTTCTTGTTCCAGCTGCGCAGCATACTCGGTGTATTTCTTGAACTCAAACGTTCGCTGCTCGACAAGCTTGAGACATTCTGAAAGGAACAAACCGCGGAAGCCGCTAGGGTCAGTAGGCGAGAGCTTGGATGCCGACTCGAGATCGTCTAGGAATTGATCGTCTGGCCGCTCATAATCATTCGCGGCCCTCCTTAAAAGGCGCTCCTCCGTTCCGTAGGGGCGGGGCTGGAAACCCTGATATGCATCGCGATTGTAGTCTGGCCGGTCGTAATAGACGTGCCGCTCTCTCGCTCTCTTCATATACCCCGGCGTATCCTCAGCATACCGCACAGAAGTAGTGCCCTCAGCTGAGCTGGATCTGTTGCGGAGTATGGCGAGGACTATGTCCCACTGTTTTGTGATGTTCCTTTTTATGGCAGTCATTTCCTGCTGCACCAAATCAATTCGATGTTGGTAAGATCGATCAGTGGGTTTGGTTGTGATATCGGTATCCTAAAATAGTCAGTCAACGAGGCTGCTTCGCGTTTTCGTACGTTACATACCAACGAGTTGAGATACTGAGAGTATGTTCCCGAGATATCATCAAACTTTCCAACTTTGTCTTGAAGCAGGTTCAAAGAGATGAGAGACACGACCTCCATAGGCAGCATTGCGGCCTTATCAACGATATCTTCAGTGGAGATACTTTGCATGATTTTATCCATCCCGTCACATATAAGTGAGTTGGCCTTCATAATATGGTTGTCCCAATAGCGCATGTGACTAGCAGCGATCATTCCAGAAACGACATGAAGCCAGGCCGTAACGAACTCCCGGGGGAGCTCTAGTCTCTCCCGTTCTATTTTGCCAGCATGCGACATGATGTTCTGAAAAGCTTGAATGCCCTGCGCCATGAGAAACAGCTCCCGCTTTAGATTTGTAATGGACGCGAGGTAGTCAGAGCCAGGAGTTTCTCCATCAAGCTTTGGTATCTAATATATACAGATCGTTAATGACGCCCCATACAACTTATGTTTCTCATAGTAGACTTACCTTGACTAGCTTTTTGAGAGAGCCCCAGAATTTGCCCGTTGTTGGACCCTGGAATTTCACCGGGAAAAAGAATTGAAACAGAGTATCTGCGGCATTGAACAGCTCGATCCTTAGATCATAAGCAAGTCGAACTTCATCGCTACCCCTTTCTTCAACCTGGCCCGCTAGTTGGCTCAGGCGGGTATAGACATCAGTTCTCGTTGCGCCATCACATTCCTTATAGCCTCTTTGGGCAGAGTACGATGTTTGTTCTGTCAAAAATCTATCTGCTGCTGTCAGTTGCTCATCAAGATGTTTGAGCAAACCATCTGGAGACGGCGACTCAAGTTCTCCCGGTAAAAGTGTCAGAACATGTAAATATTCTGGCATCTGTTTTGACTGATTCGGGTCATCTTGTGTAGTGAGATATTCCGGGTTCTTTGGCTTGGAGAATGCTCGCGGAGGATCAATGGAGTCTCTGATTCATCATCGCAGGTCAGCCATAATACCGAATATGTATTTTAGTATGCTTACTCACATTATCTTGAGGGTCAGCGTAACGCTACCTCGTGGCCCTTCAGCTATTTTGAGAATTTGCTTCCAACTTGTTGCCGTTACCACATGATCATTACGTCTAAATTCAGTAACTTTAGGCCAGAACTCATGAAAATGTGACATAAACGCCTAGTCATGGGTTACTTATGTGTCAACAACCTCACGGATCAAGTGTTACTCACAAACCAAGTTTGACAATCCTTTGTTAGGAACACCCACATTACCGCAGTACCATAGCAAACGAGAATTCTCCCTGAGCCAGTGCCGAGTCCCTGGCTAGGTTCCGAGTTTATCTTCAGGTAATCCCCTTGCAATTCTGCTTGTGACATAGTGCCACATGTGACGAGAACACCTGTGTTTAATGAGCAAGTGATTCATCATGTAGAGAGATGTGGGTCCCGGACTGTTATCTAATACCATGCACCATAACTGTGCAATATGAAAGCAATCTCCTCGAGGTACTAATTCAAGCTGACACACGGCTTGTTCCATGTCTCTTTGTTGAGTACTTCGCGAATACTGGGATTGTAGAATGGTTTGGGCAGGAAACAAGGCCGTGTTCGAAGCTGAAAGCAGGCCGGAGTACTGTTGTAGGGAGAAGTACGGAAGGCAGATCCAAGTGACAGCCTTTGTGTTCAGTGATCCCCCTTTATTAGACGTTTGTAGAGGTACACGGATACAACGAGGTTCCATGTAGCCAACCTTGGCGCCTTTGGGATTGTATCTTGACTTGATACATCGTCGCTTGACTTCGGCTCGAAGTTTTGCTATAGCACTTCGTTCTACTTCTGAGAATCGAATCTGGCGTGCTACTTCACTCTAGAATAAACGTTAGTTTCAAGCACACAAATAATGAAACTGTTTTGTCATACCCAGAGTTCGTCAAAATTCATGACGCCCTGGCGTACATGTCTGCGTCGACGTCAGCAAGGAGATTTAGAGAAGCACATTGTCAAAACACCTTACAGCCATCGAAAGAGTACCGGCTTCTGGCCCTTTGGATCGTGCATCACCGTTAAGGTGGCGGTGTGCGACCCCCCAGCTCTGCAGTTCCCGTGTAATGAGATGAATAGATTCCAGGGGGTTTGGTCACCACAGATATTGCGCTTTCTGCCTTTTGTGTAGATTCCGTTTCAATGGATGGAGATTCTTGATCTGAAAGATCTACTTCCCGGGATATGTCTGTATTTGGGAAAATGAACTGAAACTCGTCAAAGGCATCCATATCTTCCACGGGGCTATATGCCCGAAGCCAGGGATCCTGCCCCTCATATCTCCTTGGGTCTTCAACAACAAAAGTCTTCTCGGCATCTCGTTCGGGGACTATGATTTCCTCCCGGGTTATAGGTGGTGGGCTCTCATCTCTTCCGGAATCTCTCTTCGTCCACCGACGAGTGCCCTCAGCTTCGCGGTTTATCCACCGGTCCTCGAAAGATTGTCTACGCTGGAGCCCCTGATCTTCATCATTTTCGAAAAGTACCGGAGAGTCAGAGTATCGAAACGCCGCGGCTTCTGCAATGTTTCCATCATCTGCGCTGTCGATGGGCGCATTTTCGACTTGAACGGGAGCATTTCTTTCAAATGATTGTTGCGGTCGATAGCTCACTGGCGCGGATCTCGGTTCAATCACTCGATTGATCACGCGTCTCCTAGCGACAGGGGCCTCAATCTCCTCATATGCAGAGGAGCGACTATTGGGATTGCCATCCATACGAATACGACCACGTCTCTCCCCGCGCAACTCAACCCCATCGCGACGAATGCGTCTTGGGGGTTCGGCGTAAAGGTAGTGAGCTCGTCGCTGATTTGGCTATATACCGTGAGCTAAGGATTGTTTCCACATTGAAGCACGCATGGAAATTCAACTCACATTGTCGTCTGATGGGTCACTTATGTGAAGAAACGGCTGGCGATCGCGCCTCCGTCTTGCCTCACTGTAAGCCATCCTACGTTCTCCAACTATTGTCTCGTAAGAGGTAGATGGATGGATGGACAGAAGAGGTATAATTTACATGCCAGACAAAGACTCCGGTGCCTGTTGATAAGCTGCAGATTTTGCTATATTCTAAAGTTTAAGAATCTCTTCATGATGATGTTTGGTTGATATTTTCTCATGGATCCGAGCTCAATGCGTATCGCACTTGCAGTCAATACTACCTATGGTTGTGGTCGTCCACTATTATATTAGCTGTGGAAGGTGTTGGTAGGGGGCGTGTCATCTCTATATGGTGGATGGATCCAGCGGCTGGAGACATCCATGATAGCGCTACCTCCAGGGCTCTAGGCTTATTCTGGTCACCTGTCCAGTGGCTCCACCCAAGAATATTGGATGGAATGGATATTTTAATATCGCACATCCATCCATCCTATGTGAATGCATCCATGCTTTTATTGAGGTTGTGTTAACAGAATTGAACAGAAACGAGAGGAATCATCAGAAACATCGGGCTTCAAGAAAAACGTCCTATAGATACAAATCCGTCCGCCATGCTCTATGTTCCAGTGTTTATTCTCCACCCCTTGAGGTGTCTGCCATCTGTCATCTAGTCTACCTCTCTCTCTCTCTCAATTAACTTGTATGGATAGTAAACAAACAACCACTGATACTCACTCAATACCTACGCCAAGCAATGCCAACAATCCCTTTTATTATGTACAGGTATTTTCAAACATGAGATGAGCTAATCTCACCATCAATTGCCCTCCATCTCGTCCAAATGCGCCTTGACCTCAAATCCAGAAAAATATCCCAGCTTTGCTCTTCAACGACAATTGTTTTAGATCGACATCAGCCGCCCGTCTGGCCTCTAAAGACCAGTTCTTGGTCTTTGTGAGCATCATTTGCTTCAGCATATATTTAATCCCCGTCATTTAGCCACCGCCTCATTCATTCTTTGCTTCTCTCTCGCTCTCGTTGTTCCCAACGAGTTGTTGCTTATTATTTCTTGTCGACCACTTCCCATATAGGACCTCAAATTCATCCTTGGTCGACGGAATTACCCCTTTCGTATGCCTGGAGTAGCCAACGAGTCTTCGGTATTCCAACAGGTCGGCTGATATTGCTGCCGAATGTTGTTTCCAGGAGGGTAAGCCCAGCATATAAACAAAAGCCGGTTGTCGAAAGAGGGACGGGAATATTTCATCAAACACGCGTGCTAAAGCCAGTCTCATGGGCCTCACCAGTTCATAGCATGGCTCGCTATGAATAATGTTGAATGCGCTGGTCAGATGATACGCAAAGTCATAGCCCTGCTTTCGATTCATTTCCTGGTTGACAAAATGAGTGGCAAAGTACCCTGCAAATTCCCCAGCGGTGCTTTCGACGATTCGGATGATGTGAGCAGACAAGGCACTCATTTGCAGAGTTGCTGCACCGCAGTAGCCCAATACACAACGAGCAAGGTGAACAGAACTAAGTGGTGACGTGTCGTCTCTTTCGCAGATATCAATCCCTAGCGTACGTGAATCAGCTCAAGTTTGTAGGCAAGACACTAGAGAATACTCACGATTGGTATACATAAACGACAGGCAAGGACCGACAGCGCCTACAGCAAAGGGGAGATAAACATCGATCGGCGTCCCATCCTATTCATAGTGAGTATCAAGGCGGATGTTCTTCTTGGCTGGCCATCACTTACTTCGTTTGGTGGGGGAAGAAACTCTCGAAGCCATGCAGAGTGTTGCACAAGCACGTTGCGATGCACTTTGTACACAAGCGAATCTACATAGATGTGGACGTCCGCTCCGATGCAGTAATTCCAGAGACTGATACAACAGTCAGTAAGAATTTCTCCCAAAAAAAGCTGCTTCTTGCTACATACTTTTCGGTTGCGCGAGAGGCTGCGGCCTCAAATAGCTTGCGCGATTCACTCGAACATGTTGAGACAGAATCCGAAACTCGGTCCTTGTTTTGATTTGGTGAAGCTTTGTCTTCCATGGTTGTTGCAGAAATGCTACTAGCAGGACTCTGTGACCCTTCAAGAACAGTCTGGGCTTCTTCACTCACAAGACTTGGTGCATCTTCCCCCGTAGGGGTCCGGGTCTCTTCATCAGAAGCACTCGGAGGTTCCTCAATAATTGGGGTCTGGGAATCTTCACTGGCAGAATTATAGGCATCGCTACTGGCGGCTTCTTGAAGCTCTCCACTGGAGGCCACTCCAGCTTCTTCATTGATAGGGTTCTGACGTTCTTTGCCTTCACTACCAGTGCTTTCATCCGCTTCTTCGATACCCGACTTCGCTAGAGGCAATGCAGGGAACTCATCAGTGCTCTTTGTTGAGATGGAGTCAAAATGACCCCATGGACTGCTCTTTGGTGGCGATGCCGGCTTGAGATCCGACTGTGTTTTCTTCTTAGGTTTCGAGGTCGACTGGTGGGACTTGCGGCTTCTGCCATCAAGAGACGTGCGCTTCATGACGATGTTTTGGGAGAGCGATTGTTGGACAAATGAAAGGAGTTTTGGATATCAAGCGCATAGGAAAAACAACAGATCCCTTTGACTAGAAAAGCTGATGATGACGAAGCCAGGTGTGTTTTGATGCTCGACTGAGGTAGATCATGATAGTTGCGCGTTTACCCCCAGCTGGCAACAGCCAATGTAGTACTTTTTATTTTCGCGGCAGCTCTGTTTACAACTGGCAGAATTTGGTTGACAGCTAAAATAAAATAAAAACTGGCAGCTGTCAAGTCCACCTTTTGTGCACTTTGATCAACAACTCGGTATTTGAACTGCTAAACAATGCAGACGTCGAGCATTAAAGGAAGTGGACGGTCCAACTGACGCGAGTTGTTTGCTAAACTATGTCTTTGTGACACTTTGCTTATTGAGACCACCAGCGTATCGATACCAATTCAATGCTAATTCGATCTTGCAATTAGATGCATTCTAATTCGCGGTTTTAGATTCTTAGAGACTCATCTGCTTGCCATGGCAATGAAGGTCGCCTTTCTTTGCCCCCCTTTGCTCTTTGCGCCTCGCTCCCCTGTTGGTACAACGCGCCTCTGTCAATATAGGATTCCCGATCCATAAAGTCATTTATGAATCATACAGCTCATTCCATTATTAATACTCAGTCATCTTTTTCCTTGTTGTCACGTCCATTTCCAGTGAATCTATCATGACATTATAGACTTACATATGAACTAGGACGTAAGAAAGTCATGATATCTCGTAACCCCACGTTATTGAGATCGGGATCTATTTATGAATGCCATATTCATTCTTCTGATCCTTCTCATGTCAATTTCTGATTTCCAAGAACATTATCATGTCTAATCAGGGAATCTATGTATGCAATGCAGATGAGATATTTGCTACAATGACCCAAGGCAAATTGAGAGACAAGGTTACCAGGTCTAAAAACTGAAACCTACGCATGTAAGTAAAGAGTTTATAATGGCTTTAAAATAAAAAAGAATCAGCGAATACATAAGTTGATTCATTTTATAGGTACACAAGCCTGAATATAATAGGTATCTACCGGGTAGGTAAGTAGGTTGTAGTTTGTAATCCACTGGCCCACGGCTTGATGATGGAAGGTTGAAGAAGTAAGTGACGATGCTCAAATAGGCTTAGTGCCTTGTATCGATCGAAACCACGTACACCTTTATGCTCCACCGAACTTCGAAGCTCCCACCGAAGCATCCCAACTTTCAACTTTCAACACAACTGTTTCCTTCCTTCAACACCTCTTCAGGTACCTACAGTTGGCCAAGATGTCAAGTCCTACAGTCGCTATAAGCTCCAAGGGGCAATTCGATAGCCTCCTCAAAACATCGCGCATCGTCGTCGCTGACTGTAAGACTCCCCACCATGAAGAATTATACCCCGCCATCGCCTCTGTTGCGCCATGTTCGCATTTCTATCCGGCAGGGCTATATGCATAGCAATGCTAACTTTGTGATGATTCTAGTCTACGCCGACTGGTGCGCACCATGTCGACAAATTGCACCAGTATACCAGACCCTCGCCGAGACCTTGTCTCACCCAAACGTCGTAACTTTTGTCAAGATCAACAACGACGAAAACCAGGACATCGCGAAAGAATATGGCGTCAGTGTGCTACCTACATTCTTGATTTTCCGGAGTGGTAAAGTCATTGAGAAGGTACAGGGAGCGAACCCTGCCGAACTCAAAGGCGTGCTTGAGAAACTAGCGGTAGAGGTCCAAAACGCAGGGGAAGGAGGGGAGGGTTCTGGGAGCAGCGGAGAGTTGTGGAAAGGAGCCGAAATTCCGAGAGGCTACAGCGATATCACAGATCAAGTAGAGATCAGGGGCTGTGAGCTTTTGAACGCGGATGAGGACGCCGGTCCTGTCAGGGTTCTTTTCGAGAGTTCCAAACCAAGCGCTCTGGACAAAGGCAAGGGCACCTCAAAGGACTGGGTGCAGAGCGGATCCGATGACCAACTCCTTCTCTTTGTTCCTTTTCAGTCTACTCTTAAGCTCCATACACTACAGGTTCGTACCCCCTTACATAGTTATGACCACTCATCTTGCTTCCGACTAATTGGTCAACTCAGGTTACGTCTCTTCCGCCAGATGGTCAAACGGACGTGTCGCGACCCAGCGAGATCCACCTTTTCATCAACCGTACACAGAATATGGATTTTGAGGAAGCGGAAGACGCTGAGTCTACCCAAGCCGTCATCTTGACCGACAAGGATTGGAACTCGGACGGCACAGCAAGCATCGCACTGCGTTTCGTCAAGTTCCAAAAGACAAACACTTTGACCATATTTGTCCAGAAGGGTGACGGCGAGGCGGAGAGTGTTCGCATCGACAGAGTCAAGCTGATTGGTGACGCCGGCCCAAAGAGAGAACTGGGCAAACTGCAGAAAATAAGCGACGAGGACGAGTGAAGAAAGCATAGAGACATTCGAAGTTTTCTTTTTTCCCCTCTATTCAAAGGATACCGGACGGCGAAACCCCCAGAAGCCTGGGCTCAGTCTGCGCAATAAAGCATCGGAGTTTGGGATGTGAAGGACACAGCATGCGCTTGACATTTACTTATGCCAAGCATTGTTGATAGACCAATTACAGAAACTTGACACCGGAGTTTTGATCTTGATCTTTGGATATGTGCATCATTGTGGAATCATGAATGTAGACGATGATTCGTAAACAGACACCATAAAACACGCGCCATGAATCAATCAGACTACGGCATAATTACCATCTACAGATGGCGAATTTGACATTGGCATCACTAGTAAGTAAACATGGATTTGGATATGTCCAGCCCATCATCCGTGGTTCAAGTGTGAAGAGATACTAGATCCGTGAATGACGAGGTCGGCCTGCAATTATGATTTATCTGGGGCACAACTGACGCTGCGATTTGTCCATTGAAGACGGGACTCGAGCAACACGGGTGAAAATTTCAGGTCATGCCAGCCGCACGAAGAAGAAAAGAGAAAAAAAGCTTCGCTTCAAGGCGCTCATAGAGATTTTATAGCACCTGGTGGATCAGAAATTTTTTCCGTATCTTAGTCATCATGTGGATAATAACCAACCTCCTGAAATCTCGGATCTGAGTCGGTATAGGGTAATCAGCGATCTTGCATCTTTGACAGGACGAGAGCATAATATGCGACAGGGTATCTCTATTCTCTTTTCTAACATGTACTCCATCTAATCATGAAAACGCTTTAAATACCACCTTGGCTGAGATTTGCTAATAGTATCGACCTTGGTATGATGCCTCCTTATTGAACGGCATTCCACATCAATGGGTCGCTCACGTATCGCACAGGATTCCCGGGCCATTATGCTGTCTAGGTGCATCTCCACTCCACTTTCGCCAGGGAGCGAGGGCGCCCCAATGTTGATGGTAAGGGGCTTTGGCCATCCATGACCAGCTGATTCTCCTCCGCGGGCTGGTTTAATGGCCGAGTTGATGAGCTCATGAGACATAGCGTGAGTGCCCGAAACTCGGGGAAATACTCGACGAACGTGGACGCCCATGATTGAAAGTAGACAGTATAAAAAGTATGTGGGTGAAATGCAATCTTTTGGACGCGCGGAAAAGGCCCGTTACTCTTCATCAGGCTGTCCATGTCTTTCCCGACGAAGAATAGGATATCAATATCCGGATGAAATAGCCATCCCTCGTCCTCGCTCCGGTCTTTCTTTGCAGACCGGTCATCGAATGATGTCACAAACTGCGGAAGCAGTTACCGTTGAGCTTCAGGGATGGCATGAAGGGTGGGCGGAGGTTTTAGACCCTTATTGGGCACGACACGCGGGCCCGCAGATTCGGCAGCGGTTTTTGTGTCACTTGGTAGCCTCAGCTCAAAGATGCGAGGGGCGGTGTCTTCCAGAACAAGCCGGTACAGGGACATGCGCAGTTCAAAGGGGAGGCCGCCAAGAGAAAACGGTCGTGGACTGTCGGGAGTAAATGAGGCCATCGCGAGCATGTTTCGCAAGTCGCCGTTTAACTTCGGGACATGTACTCATCTAGGAAGCTTCGGTAGTTGGGCATTTCCCTGCGGCTTAATGAAGCTCCATAAGCTTAATCTTGATAGGTTCACTCGTTATTACTGGGGTTCCAGCCAACGTTGGCATTAGAGGCCCGGCTGAAACCGAACAATCTTAGCGTTATTAACAGCCTAACAGTTTGGTGATATTCTACAGTGCTAATACTGCGTACTCTGTAGTTTTTCTTTCTTGTTGACGAGGGTAAACGGGGTCTATTCGAGATACGGGTACAAGCAGGCATAAGTGAATGAGACTTATGTCCCGCCCCCTCAAATTTCAGAGCATTTGCCAAGTTCCGCTGATCTAATGAATCATAGGATCTCCAGCTTGGCTTCAAACCCATGCCGAGGTTTTGCTGATTTCTTGACTAGGTCCCCACAGCCAGGAGAACGACGCATGAACCACTTTCCGGAACATGGTGGTCAGAATTTCCAGGGCTTATCTTGATCACATTGGAGCATAAGTAGATATCGAGATCCAGTCCTTCATAGTCTACTTGTACAAGTATATGCCGAGAGCCCGCAGCAGGGGAAGTAGTAGATCAACCGTCGGGAAAAGCGGAGAAGATTCAACGGTTTGTATGGAGGGCGTATTGGGGGATAGCTACGGAAGTACATCCCAATGCAACAGTCACGTTACAGAGGGTATGTCAAATTTAAAAGGCGTCCAGACGTATCAAGTAGACTGAGTACAAGTATATGCATCCCCGAGAAGACGACGCATCGCCGTCTTGGCTCGTTTTTCTCGGGCCGTGTCTGGAAGCAAGAACAAACCACGTGACCTAATCCTCACCGGACCAATCATTCCGGGAGCCTAAAGTAAATGCAGGGAACTTACTTGACCAATGAAATGGTCTTCTTTTTATAACCTCAATTCCCATGACTTCGGCTGTCGATGTCGCAGCCAGACATCAATGCTGGGCTTTGGGCGATTGAGACATCCCTTTCGATTCTTTTTTGATCCAACAAGGCCCATCGTGGCCGGCTGCATGGCCATGTCTTCTCAACTCGAAGGCAGCCATTCGTTTTCGGTCGCATAGTATTGTAGGAGTCTGGAGGTGTGTTCCATCATTATGCCTCCGTCACGATCACGTTTGCCTACGCTGGCGCCGAGGCTACCGGGCAATACGGCTCCGGCTGTCGAGAAGCCCAGCGTCAAGGAGCACACGGAAGAGGAATGGATTTCTCAGAAGGAGCTTATCGAGAGTTTATACATCAACGACAATCGGAAGCTTAATGAGACCATGGCTATAATGGAGTCCAAGTATGGGTTCGCTGCCACGTGAGTACTGAAACACCTTTTGTGTGTGTGTCTGTGTGTGTGGGAGATGTAGGCCAGTATGAAAAAAAAACGGACTGACAGAGATGCAAGTGAGCAAATGTACAAGAAAAGATTCAAAAAGTGGAATATTAGGAAACGCGCTTACCGCAAGTCTCCAGTGTTAGACTCCTCTGCTCCAACGCCTTCCTCAGCGTCCGATACCAGCGACCATAGAGAGGCAGATGCGGAGTCTGTAACAGGCATGGAACTTGTGACGAGGAGGAGCCCTTCTCTAACCCAGTACCCGCAACCTAAAGCCTATATGGGCCTTGAACTCGTTCTTGACAGCGTCTTTTCTTGGAGCCAAGAAAAACTGGATTCGTGCCACATAGCCACAGATCCAATGTCGGAATATCTTGCAAACCCTAACCATCCACCTATTCAGGATAGTCGTACTATGTACCGGACATTTGAACTCATCTTTGATCTCTGGTCCCACGGCAGGGGTGATCTGGCCGGCATGGCGGCGAGAAAGGGCTTCTTCGTTCTAGAATTTGTTCTCACTGAAGACCACCCAGATCTGGTTTGGCACATCCTGGATACAATATATGACATGGCCGACCGAGGGCACCTACAACTCCTAGGCATGTTTCTGCAGCATGCAAATACTCTAGCAACCACCCGGTTCCCGCCAAACCACCCCATCCTCCGAATTCTCCAACAGCTGATGAACTGTAACTTTCACACCGACGAGGGTCGCAAATACATCTGTCATTTACTTCGCCAAGCGTGGCTACGCAACGTTGATCTTCTTTCCGAGCATATTGGATCCATGTCACCCCAACATTTATGGCTCTATGAGCAACTGATTTGGGATGGCCGTACACGGTTGCGACGTGAGAGTGGCTTAGATAAGAGGAGGGACATTATGTTCAGAGCTCTCCAAGACCTGTCAACAAACGAGGCCGTGGAACAATCTACCGACGATGAGGATTGCACGAAGCTAAGGATCGATGCACTTGTTTTGGAATTCACCCAAATGGATATTGGTGATAAGACCAAGGCGGAAGAATTGGCCACAAACTTGCTCGTTCGCACGAGTTCTGAAGCTAGCACACGTTCAAATGCCAGGTTTCACGCATACGCCCGGAAGATGCTTGCTCGGCTATGTGAGAGCAGGCAGGAATGGGATCAGGTGGAAGAGAATCTGAAGTGGGCCGTCAAGAAGAGGGAGGCTGCGCATGGTACAGGAGCCAATCTGCGGGTTATACGGGATATGTGGGTGCTGGCCGCTTACTATCAAAAAGTTGGGAGAGTAGACGCTTCCCTGCAAATCACCAACGAGGCTCTCAGGAGAGCTAAAGACTACCTGGAAGACCTCCCGGGCTGAACCGTTTGAAAATAACAAAACAAAAATTGGCCGCAAGGCTATTCAATTGGCGTTTACATGGATACAGGAATCAGGCTAGTAACAAGGTTAAGATGATGCATAATAACATGGGCATATACCGGTCTATAGAGTCATTGGATAAATAGTTACGGCTACTAGGAGTTTTCTTTCTCAGAAGAGAGAGTTGAGGCTACTTGGTTGGAATATGTAGTAGTATCTAAGCCTAACAAGAATTGCAAGGTAGCCTGTTCATGCGGCAAGATGATGAAGCACTACCACCAGCCACACCAGACCAACCGCCACATGACGTTGACATGTGCCACCAAGGATGTGTGCCTGGAGAGCAACTTCATTGCAATCTACCTGGCATCAACAAGTTCTCACTATACCTACTTGTAATTAACCTTTGATTGCCTCAAACTTTTCTTCCTGACGCATATACTTTATCTATTACTTATCCTTATTCTCCAAGAGCTCACTGTCATTATGGCCTCGCGTACCCCTCCTGATTATTGTATGTGTCTACTATACCCCTCTGTGCCCCTCCAAGTTTGCTTACACTGCCTTATCTAGATGGCATCCTGGGTGTTGGAGAGAAAGCGAGTACCACACAAGTCCGAGATGCCTACAAACGGTACGCCACCGATGGACGACTTATTTTCCATAATGGCAAGACTAATTTTGACAAGAGCTGCGCTGAAGACTCACCCTGATCGAGTCGCCAATGATTCCTCGGAAAGAACAGAGCGGACTCGCAAGTTCCAACTCGTCAATGATGCCTATTACACACTCTCCGACCCTACCCGTCGGAAAGATTACGATGATCAAAGAAGACTGTTTAAACGGCCCGCTCCAACCCCAGCAGACCCCTGTGAGGATCCCGCAGAGGAGGTTCCTCCTGACGGGAACCAGGGTCCAAACGTTTATTCGTGGGCATGGGACTTCTTCACCAAGCAATCTGCCAACTATAAGGCGGAACGTGAGAGAACGGATAATGCGCAATTCGGTAATGTTTTTGAGGAGATGATGCGTGAAGAAGGTATGGCAGAGGAAGGCACAAATCGACCAACGAGCAAATTCTGGGGCATGGTTGGAGCTATGAGTGGCGGCGCTCTGGGATTCATTGTTGGCAATGTCCCCGGCCTGGTTGCCGGAGCGGTAGCAGGAAACAGGCTCGGTGCGATCAGGGACGCGAAGGGCAAGAGTGTGTATGAGGTGTACCAGGTAAATCGACGCACCTCAACTCTCAGCTTTTCGATTCATTTGGAGGCTAACCTCTCATAGGAGCTTCCACAAACTGACAAGGCGAGACTACTGAGTCAACTTGCTGCGAAGGTGTTCAGTCATGTTGCTGGAATATAGCTTTATAGGATTGAATCCTATGTCAACAGCCAATCGTGTGGATGGGAATGGAATTAGCGATTATTATTTTCGAGTGCGCGCATGCGTTGGGAATTCTGGACACCCATTACCTGTCAGAAACAAAACCCCCATAAGGAAATGAAATGAAAGAGGTTTACTGCAATATGACTATAAAATATGATTGTTTATCAAAACCAGAATATGTTTGACTATTATTACCATCTTATACCCCCAACCTGAAGGAAATGGTTCATCTCATTCTAGGTACTCACCAGCTGTTTTTCTTCAAGCATATATGCAAACACAGTGAGAGTTTGGGGCTACGAGTCTACCTAGAGAGTTCATTAAAAAAATGTATCATTATCATTGAAATGAAAAACCATCGAATTTCTATGAAGCTTGATGAAAAATATTATGAGATAAAAGTAAAAGCACTGTAAAAATGAACAAATAAGAAAATTCCTTAGCCTAGTTGGTTGTTGCACAGCTGGGCATTATGAGATTCTCATTCTCATAATGAAAAGTGAAATGTGAATGAGAATGAAATGAGACCAGAAAAAGAGCCAAGGTACGTACCTGTACATCCATCAAAGTACCACAAGATCGCTAACCCGATTTAAGCGAAACAGACCCGCTTTTCTGCGCACTCGCTTGAGGGCAGACAAACCCTCGAAATTTCACGCCTTCACAAAAAACTTTCAACACCGTTCAACCTCATCATCTTGCGATTTCCCGACACAGCAAGTGATTCGTCAACCAACCACAGCAGCCATGGCGTCCGAAAAGGCTAGCAACCCCATGCGGGAGCTCAAGATTCAGAAGCTCGTTCTGAACATTTCCGTCGGTGAATCTGGTGACAGACTCACTCGTGCCGCCAAGGTGCTCGAGCAGCTTTCTGGTCAAACCCCCGTTTACAGTATGTTTTCGAAATTTTCCGCCGGGAATTGAAGGAGATGCAAGGCAATTCTAACCCACGACGTTCAGGCAAGGCTCGTTACACCGTCCGTACCTTCGGTATCCGACGTAACGAAAAGATTGCTGTCCACGTCACCGTCCGAGGCCCCAAGGTAAATAACGAAAACGCCTTCGAATTATACGTCCAGAATCAATCCACTAACAATTTTTTTCTCTTTCAGGCTGAGGAAATTCTGGAGCGTGGCCTCAAGGTCAAGGAGTACGAGCTCCGCAAGCGCAACTTCTCCGAGACCGGCAACTTCGGCTTCGGTATCAGCGAGCACATCGATCTTGGTATCAAGTACGATCCCTCCATCGGTATCTACGGCATGGACTTCTACTGCTGCATGACCCGACCTGGTGAGCGTGTCACCCGCCGACGACGCATGAAGAGCAGAATCGGTGCCAGCCACCGCATCAAGCGCGACGAGACCGTCAAGTGGTTCAAGGGCCGCTTCGATGGCATTGTCCGATAAATGGGGAAAAAATTATTTGTCTTTCGCGGAATTGGCACGGCGAACAATTGGGATCAAAGGATGACACGGGCATGTATTTTCAGTTGATACTGCATCAGCTCGACCTGGAATTGAGTCGAAGCAACGGCCTGAGAGACCGACCGGCATTCTGCCGGCTTTTCACATATTCGCCAAGCAATGTGATTGACATCATTACTTGCCTACGCGTACTACCTGTCTAGGGACTCGCTTCCCTATATCTTATTTCCTTTGTGTTTGATCGATTATTGATGATGTTTATGAGTCTGGGGATATCCAGATAGCAGTATGACCACGCAGCATACGGATGCACGAGAAGAATGTGTATCAGACTGAAATGGGATAATGGAGAATATCATTACCTTTTCAAACAATTCTTTAGTCCTTCTATATATCCTCTTCGTAGTGTGAAGTCGCTTGGATGAAAGATCTCTCTGGCTATTCTCTTCGGGCACCCCATCATGAATGACCCTTGTTATGCAAGTGTTATTACAAAAGTATACACAGGTCCGCATCAGCCCTCCCTCTTTTGAGGCGCAGGATTTCTAAGAAAAGATGATAAGGAGCTGAATTAAGGACCGACCATGATGTCCAACATGTTCTTTGAGCTGCGCCACCGGATTTGGTTTGACAATTTTGTACTCTATACCGGGTGCAGAATCCTTGGAATCACCGCCGCCCGAACTACGCTCGGATAGGGCAAGTTGTGGCGCGCCCCCATTGTCCGTTTTGGGTAATACGCAGCGCTCGACAGCCCCATGCGATTAATATGAGACAGATGCAGAGGTTATGTGTGTGCATTGGTGAAGATTCCTGGCTGGATGCGATGTATATAAAGTTGGCATCTCTCGAGTTGTTTGGACATTCTGCATCATACAATTCAAGTTGACTCTTCAATTAGAACATCATCAACATCACCAACATCAGCCATCATCAGCCATCGTCAACCAATCTCCCACCTACCACTTTTACACAAACAACATCATCATCATGGGCTCGTCTGAATCAAAGCAAGCTGGATCTCGTCTCCAGGGAGCCAACCTCTCACACGTCAAGTTCCCGCAGGCCGTCTATCTCAAATACAAAAACGCACTTTCTTTCCAACTACACCTCTGCGATGAACACTCCAACCCCTTCTACCTGATTACCCTGCCTGATGGATGGTACGGCAAACTGGTGGTATATGGTGGGCTATCAAAGGACGACCTTCCGCTTGCAACGGTGGATCAAAGCTCAGCCCTGAGTCGTCACAGTACCGTGACGTTGGCTCCGGCCTCTCAGGGCCAGCAGCCCATTGAAGAACAACTGAGGATGCATAGCAATGGACCTTTGAGCGTGGCCTATACCTTTGTCATTGCAGTTGAGGGCAGCCCGTTGCCTGAGAAATTCGAATGGAGAGGAAGCAAGAACGATGATGTCAAGTCATTGGGGGAACGATCATGGGGCTGGAAGCTTGTGCGAATGGGACACGATGACGAGGTCGTCGCCGTGTGGGCAGACGTCGCCATCACCAAGTCACTGCACAAGACGGCCAAGTTTGAGTTCAAGGGAAGCGGTGCGTCTGGGGAGCTGGGAGACGTGTGGAAGGCCATGGCAGTAGCGACGTTTTTGAGGTTGTGGCAGCTGAATTCCCAGGGCGGCGTCGCTGCCTCAAACAGTGCTTCTGCTGCTGTTGCTGCTGGTGTATAAAGAGTTGGTCAATCAGTTGTGTGGAATTGATGGGTTTATGTGTTTATTGTTTGATAGATATAGATGGCGTATAGCATAAATATGATTCCAAGTTGAGAGTATTTGCTGAGTGTTGATAATCTGAAGCTTTGACAATAGGTATAGCTTAATAGAACTTCCATGTGTCGTTTCTACCTTACAGGTGCCTTGGTGCCTAGTACCAAGTAGTAGTACCTAGTACCTGGTAATATTCCTCAGGCGTTCAAGGTAGTAGGATCATAAGTGAGTGCCTTTGCCTTCAGGCATCGTTTCATTGTTCAGTCAGAAAAATTCGGGCATGGAAAATTGTTAAGGCGGCCTCGGGATTTCCAGGCAAAACCGCGCAAATTATCGTGATTGGACAAAAGGGCTAGCTTTGCTCCACCTTCTCTCTCACAGACTCTGCTTCTCATCGCCCTCCTCCCGAAAATCTCCATTTGCTCTCGCTCTCCTGCAAAAGGCAGCACCACAACCCCCAATCTCCCCTCCCCCAATTGCACGTCGCTGCAATTGCTTCCCTCTTATTTGAGGCTCTTAGATACCTCCCTTAATATGTTCCGAAACGCCCTCCGCCAGTCCTCTCGCGCTGTCGGCGCCGTCTCTGCTGCTGGCAGGGTCGCCGTGGTGAGTCTCTTTTTGACATATTGCACTTAACCGGAGTCGACCCCCCCAAAAAACAGAGCATCAAAAAAAAACCTGGCCCGAAGACACATGCATCCATCGAAAAGCTCTGTCTACAACCTCAATTGAGCCCTTAATGGAGCTTAATCGCTGGCCATGCAGTTTTTTGAGCCTTTTTTACAGTCGCAAAACGTTGCTTTTATTTGCGACACATAATATTTTACCCGGGCTCGCTCGGCTAACATGATTTTTCACCCCAGATCCGAAATGCCGCACCCGCCGTCATCCAGGCTCGCAGCTACGCCGCCGACGCCAAGGCCTCTCCCACCGAGGTCTCTTCTATTCTCGAGCAGCGAATCCGTGGTGTCCAGGAGGAGTCTAACCTTGCCGAGACTGGTCGTGTCCTTTCAGTCGGGTATGTGGGAAATAAAATAAAAATATCGGGCTGCGCATGTGGGGAGGTGCTTGGAATGCCATCATTCGAAGCATTGAGATGCGTGCAAACAGTCGGTGGAGGAGAGGGAAAAGATTTCTTGTTTTTTTTAAGCTGACGGCGTATTCACAGTGATGGTATCGCTCGTGTCCACGGCATGGCCAATGTCCAGGCCGAAGAGCTTGTCGAGTATGTCAACTGAAATCTGTCCGTTTTGGGAACCTAATTAACATCATGCAGGTTCGCTTCTGGCGTCAAGGGCATGTGCATGAACCTCGAGGCCGGCCAGGTCGGTGTCGTCTTGTTCGGTTCTGATCGTCTTGTCAAGGAGGGTGAGACCGTTAAGCGAACTGGTGAAATCGTAAGTAGATTCATTGCGTTACTGGTTCATCTCGGAGCTTGCTAACAACCATCAAGGTGGATGTCCCCGTTGGTCCTGAGCTGCTCGGCCGTGTCGTCGATGCTCTGGGTAACCCTATTGACGGCAAGGGCCCTCTCAACACCAAGGAGAAGCGTCGTGCTCAGCTCAAGGCTCCTGGTATCCTGCCCCGAAAGTCCGTCAACCAGCCCGTCCAGACTGGTCTCAAGTCCGTCGATGCCATGGTTCCCATCGGTCGTGGTCAGCGTGAGTTGATCATTGGTGATCGTCAGACTGGTAAGACTGCCGTCGCTCTTGACACCATCCTTAACCAGAAGCGATGGAACAACACCAACGACGAGACCAAGAAGCTTTACTGCGTCTACGTCGCCGTCGGTCAGAAGCGATCCACCGTTGCCCAGCTCGTCAAGACCCTTGAGGAGAACGACGCCATGAAGTACTCCATCATCGTCGCTGCTACTGCTTCCGAGGCCGCTCCTCTGCAGTACATTGCTCCTTTCACCGGTATGTTTGTCTCTATCCTCTTTCCTTAAGTCTCTCCTGCCTTTTTTCTCTCTCTTCATGCCACGATGTGGCTTGTCCAGTGGACGCACCTTCCATTGTCTAATGGAAGCTCCTTCCTGAGATATGGTCTTGAGGATCATATGAACTTCGGAGGCCTGCCTGTCATAGACATGCTCCTGTTCTCGCTCCTTAGCTATGAGGAGACCATTGAGCATTGCAAGTCAGGATGGATCCCGCTCAAACGCTACAAGAGCTTGTTGATGGCTACACCTGGTGTACAATCACTGTCGATGCACCAGAGTGGTACATCTCTCCAATTTTCAAAATCGTGCTGGGGGAAGATGAATCTTTTGAGCAAATTTGCTCTGAGGCACCCTTCGAATTCGCCCCTGGTCTCCTTGATGTCTTGAAGTCGTCGTCTCCTCCCTCTCTCCACTTTCTTCCGCTCACTCCCGCTCCTGCCTGTCGTTCAGAGGGTCTGGGCAACCGCCGCTGGTGTTCGTGCTCGCGCCATCGCGTCAAGGAAACATGAATGCCAAAACTGCGATGTTGCTTTGCAGTCCGCCACGGCTCTCAGGAAGCATCTGGCTTCAAAAGCTTACCAAGAGAAGCTGAGGCTCGCCGCTGGTAGTGAAGCTGAAGCGGTTTCTGCTGCTACTCTGAGGTCCTAGAGACACGCCAGCAACAACAGAGCAAACAAAACTCACTACTGTCTTCAACATCAAGGACCATCTTACCAAGCATCTAAACTCCAAGAAACACAAGAGAAAAGCGGCTGCTGCAAGTGCATAGCACCGTTGTCTCTATCTCTACACCTCGTCTTGATATATATCACGATATACTGCTCTTATACTCACTATTTATTACCAGGAATGTCAATGGCAGAATGGTTCAGGGACAATGGCAAGCACTCCCTGATTATCTTTGACGATCTCTCCAAGCAGGCTGTTGCCTACCGTCAAATGTCCCTTCTGCTTCGTCGTCCTCCCGGACGTGAGGCTTACCCCGGTGACGTCTTCTACCTGCACTCCCGTCTTCTCGAGCGTGCCGCCAAGCTCAACGACAAGCACGGTGGCGGTTCCACGACTGCCCTGCCCATCATTGAGACCCAGGGTGGTGACGTCTCTGCCTACATCCCCACCAACGTCATTTCCATTACCGACGGTCAGATCTTCTTGGAGTCCGAATTGTTCTACAAGGGTATCCGTCCTGCCATCAACGTCGGTCTGTCCGTCTCTCGTGTCGGTTCCGCCGCTCAGCTCAAGGCCATGAAGCAAGTCGCCGGTTCTCTCAAGCTTTTCTTGGCTCAATACCGTGAGGTCGCTGCCTTTGCTCAGTTCGGTTCCGATTTGGATGCTTCCACCAAGCAGACTCTTGCCCGTGGTGAACGTGTAAGTTGATGTCAAGAATTGGGGAAATGTTACGATTTACATGTGCTAATCACATCTATAGTTGACCGAACTCCTCAAGCAGAAGCAGTACTCCCCCATGGGCGTTAACGAGATGGTTCCCCTCATCTACGCCGGTATTAACGGACACTTGGACTCTATCCCCGTCGACCAGATCCTCAAGTGGGAGTCTGACTTCCTTGCCCACCTCAAGACCAACGAGTCCGACCTGTTGGCCACCATTGACAAGGAGGGTGCCCTCAGCAAGGACCTTGAGGCCAGACTGAAGGAATCCATTGTCTCCTTCGTCAAGAGCTTCCTTGCTTAAGCAATAATATTATGAGGCACCTCGAGTGGAGTAGAAAAGGGACATTACTGGGAGGTGCTGCTGTCTATACCGAAATCCGTTGGTCGTTTTCTCTCCAGAGGCAGAGGCAATGGCCGGGGTGTTGTGCCTAACGGAACCGTGGCTGTTAAAAGGGAGATTCACCAGTCGTACTACCACCTGTAAAATATGAGCACATTACTCAATGAATGGCCTCGATTCCTTTTGTTCGATTATGTTGAACATGACTCTTCAAAACGAAAAAAGGTGGAAGTAATAGAAAGCGTAAAAGAAGTAATTGAATTATGTGTTGAATTTCATGATCTGCGTCGTGTGTACTTATTAATGAATTGATGACATCACAAATGTGTTTTTCAAGGATGACGGAGACGGATTACTTAAGTCGAGGTTCAACGTTTTACTAGGAAAGGGCGGCATTGTATCTTGCTACCAACCAACTAACCAAATATCATCGCACAAACATCGATTGAGAGATTTGAAGAAAGGCTGCTTCGTGTCTGCCTCTTTCATCTGCCACCCGTGATACTCTCAGTTAGTTCCACCATCTTCCATTGTTGCCGACTCGTTGACAATGTGCTAATTTTAGGGTAGGATCATTTCCTGCGAAACTCTATGCTCCCACTCCAGGCTTCCAATTGAACAATCAATCAAGCAAACAACCCAAAGCAGAGACTTCCCTAGCTAAGATGTCCAAGGATCTTGAAGTTCCCCAAATGTCTGCCACGACAAGGCATCTATTGGGAAAGGTCCGGTGCATGATTCCGCCAATGTCGGACAAGTTTCACAAAGGTGAGTTGCTCATGACGACAAAGACCACGTTACTACAGTGTCCCCGGAGAGGAACTTCAAACTGAAACGAAATTTCAGGACAACTCGGAAGGATTGCCGTCATAGGAGGTAGCGAAGACTACACAGGGGCGCCCTACTTCTCTGCCATGGCCAGCGCGAGGCTGGGATGCGACATGGTAAGGACGCTTCCGGATTTTGTACGGGGACAGTGACGGTGAGTCCTGATAAGGCTGACCACTCTTTCGATGCTACATAGTCCCACGTCATCTGCACCCCGGGCGCCGGAGCAGTCATCAAGACGTACTCGCCAAACCTCATGGTCCATCCGCTCATGCGCCAGTCACCTCCGGCGCATCCGGCAGACCAGTCACATGCTAGAGAAGGAGATCCGGATGCCGACTCGGAGCATATATCCGGGAAAGTTATCGAGATGCTATCTCGGCTTCATGTTCTAGTCATCGGTCCGGGGCTTGGTCGCGACCCGCTCATGCAGGAGACGGTGGCCCGAGTCATTCGCGCGGCTCGGGACCAAGACATGCCCATGGTACTGGATGCTGATGCCCTGAAGGTCGTTCATAAACACCCGGACCTCGTCAGGGGGTACAAGAACGTTGTCTTGACTCCAAACGTGGTCGAGTTCAAAGGTCTGTGCGATGCCCTCGATGTCAAAGTGGAAAATGAGAGCACCGAGACAAGCAGAGTGGAATCCCTGGCCAGAGCTCTAGGCGGCGTGACAATTATACAAAAGGGAGGGAAGGATTTCATATCCAACGGCCGGGAGACCCTGACGAGCGATCTAGAAGGTGGTAAGAAGAGGAGCGGTGGCCAGGGTGATACCTTGACCGGCACCGTAGCCACGTTCCTGGGATGGAGGAAGGCCTACCTCAATGGTCTCTGGAAGGATCCCGAGAACCTAGCCCTCGGAGCCGAGGAGATGATGGGTCTTGCAGCATTTGGAGGCAGCGCCGTTACAAGGGTGAGTCTTGAACCCGGGTCCATGGTTGAGTCCCCCTGAACCTTGATCAAAGCCTATTCACCTCGACAAGGGGCGAACAGACATTTATGGGAGATTTGTGAATGGGGGCGTGTGCCCAAGTCACAACGCATATTGAACAAAGCGTTGGCATCACATGACAGCTAATAAGTATAATACTATCTAGGAATGCTCCCGCTTAGCCTTTCTCAAGAAAGGAAGGAGTCTTCAAGCCAGCGACTTGACGGATGAGGTGCATAACGCCTTCATGGGTCTTTTCGGCGAAGTGGAGGACGATGCGGGCGCTGCCAAACTGTAGTGGTTCCATGGAATCGGTCTGCAACTGCGAGACAACTTGGCAAACGCAAATCCATAGGTCAGACAAAGTTCTTCAACGGAGGACAGTGGACAGTGAAGAAAAAAGAAAGGGAAAAAAGCGCCATGTTCTAGACATACATATGCATATAAGCGCGTGCAGAAGCGAGATAACTTCAACGGCTCGCTTTGAACCGCTCTCACCTTCGGTGTTCCCCATTTGATACACACGGATAGAAGAACCAATTTGTCATGGTACGAAGGGGCTTTTTTGTGTGTGTGTGTGTGTGTGTGTGTGTGTCTTTACAGGGAAGCTCTTGAATGAAATTGGAAAAATTCTTCTGTTATGGCTTGTTGGATGACTAGGCTTCGGGTGATTGCCTTTGATCTGCACAACATAGGACTTTTTCTCCCAGTGGGTATCTACAATACGTAAAGTGCCTGCACATCATACATCTCCTGAATCCCCATGCTCACTAGGGGCAACGCAAGGCAAAGCAGGGTAATGCCTCTAACCGGTGAACCTCCAACCGGGCCAATCATGGGAAATACAGAGCAATCTACTACTACCTTGAATGTCGTACCCCCTCTTTTGCACAACACAGTAGTTGGTATAACCGTGTGACAAATAAAGAAAGACAAATGTGGGAAGCGCCTAGAAGGCAGTTTCTACCAAAGATGAAGGAGAAGGAGAAGCACCCCCCCCCCCCCCAAAAAAAAAAAAAAAAAGGTGCCCCCTCTCTTCTTCTTCGCCAAATGGAAATAAACCAGACCCGCTCCGGCATATGAAGTCGCGAGCACTGACTGAAAATTGGTCAGCCCTGTGTGGCGTACCTCGTGGGAAAGCAGACGACCGTTGGTGATTAAACTCGTGGACATGGCTGCATGACCGTTATGACAAACCAGGGGTCTCTCGAAATGAGCGAAGACGCCAGAGCCAAGAATTACCAACGGTCGCGGAATCAACGGCCGCAAAAGACACGTGGGTGATGAACCCAGTCCCAACAATCTCGGGCCTGAAGCATCCGCTCTGTCGCGTGGAAAAGAGAATAGATGAATGATGGACAAACTATTGCTCGAGGAGCACGTCCACACACACACACACACGTTGTGGTCGACAATGAATGTATCACCAGCCAACAATAGAACAATTTACCCCAAGGGTCCATCCAATTTTCTCTGCTCGAAACTCCCGGGGTATTACATGATCGCCAGCTCTCTCTTCGACTTGCCGTGTCCTCACACAGCATAAAACCAAGGTAGTAGATCGCCCCTGGTAGGCATCTGCATCCGGCCGGTCCAGATCCGCCATGTAAAGCCGTGTCATTGTCACATCCAGGAGAGCCAATGGCGATCGACAAGTTGCGAATATCCAAATCCAGGGTAAAAAAGTGAGGAATAAGGAGCGCACTGCCCGTTTCATCTCGCCTGTCGCTACCGAGTAACATGCCTCATGGTACTAATTATGGCGGCCGGGGTAATTCCCACGCGAAACCGACGATTCCAATAACAAAGGTTTTCAAGGGTCTCCAACAGTGGCGTAACCAATGTTCTCGTATGCTTCCGGGGTTGGGTGAGCATAGCCTTATGAATAAGGGGCACATTTGTACAGAGTACCATGGGGTCGATGGCCACAGGTGTGGCTTTCCCATGTGCAATCATTTCCCTGGGTCTGGAAAGATGGACAAACCATTTAGGACAGACACTCAGGCCACTGGCCTGCCCGCTTCCAAACATAGCCAAAAGAAAAGCTTTTTACCCCTGGTGAACGGTTTTAGGACCCTGATCTGAAGCGAGTGGGAGTACATGAAGCAATAGTCGACCCTTCATCAGAATAAGGGCACCGATTTCCTGGGAGTCCCTAGGCGACAATCCATCTGTTAATCGCTGTCAGTAACGGCTCAAGTTTAGTGGCAGCTCAGGGAACAAGGGCGTGCGTTCCCCGGGTAGAGAATGTGATGATAGGACCGTTTTAGCCCAGTGGAGAACGACTTGACCAACCGGAGAAAAACTGGAATGGAAAAAAAGAAAAGAAAAAGATATGATCGGCGACTCCGGCCGTGGAAGAGGAAAGAAACCAGCAAACAAAAACAAAAACAATTTTTTTTTTTTTAAATAAAGTGAGATCTCATCTTTTTGCTCTTGTTTTGCATTCGCTAGGTGTTTTAAGTTCCTCGCAAGTCCTGTTAGGCCTCGTTCCTATGATGTTCAAGGAGACAGGGACGCCATGACTTTGAGGATAAGCACGCCGAGCTTCCAGGTTCAGGCCAACTGTAGATGCCCACCCAATCGCGATGGATCCCAAAGCAGCATGCATCGCATCCCAAGGATCTAGTGCGATCGTCTTTCCAAAGCAGCTGCAGAGCTGGTTCCTGCGGCTTTGATGGTATTCTAGTACCAAGTAGGCAGTCCTTGACGTTCTGTCTCTGTAGCGTTATTATTAGCAAGAAAGAGGAGAAGGGGGGACAGTGTTACCTCATAGGCGATGGCAAATACTAATAACTGACCAAATCTTCCAGGGCTCTGATCAGTCGCCGTCAAAAAAAAAAATTTAAAAAAAAATGCCACTCTATAATTATGCATGGCTTTGGGAGGCAAGGGACCTCTAAGCCACAGGAACAAAAAGCCCACACTGCGATACTAGTTGCTCGCAAAGCTTGACAAAAACCTAGAGACCAGGGGTCTCGTAACACAAGTAAATAGGATTGTTATTGCGGGCGAGGTCAAGTCGGGGATTTGAACGGCCTCCACTCCGTCCAGACGGTTTGTTTTGTTTTTTTTTGATTGCCACATATGCAGTCAGCTGCGCATCTCGTGGTCTGGACCGGCGCGTCAACAAATCTCCTCCTCCTTATTTACCGCTTGAGTAAAGTACTTGTATATATGGGGCATTGATGTTGGGAAAGAAAAAGAAAAAGACGTATGCAAAATCGCATCGAATTTTATTAGTCCCTTGTTTGCCAATTCGCAATCTGCGCAGAGTCGTATGCAGGGAGGGGGACTTTGTAATTGCCCGGCGTCGACGGTATGGTGTCAATGTCAGTGTCAGTGTCAATGTCAGTGTCAATGCCAGTAGCCCCTCCATCCGGTATGATATCAGTTCCAAACGTTCAAAACAACTCGTCTTTCATCTACCAGTTAGGATAAAGCCGGTTCACTAGTGCACCTAGCAAATCTGAGATCTGATGAAGCCAAAAAGGAGTCACTCCTCTCCCCTAACAGATGAATCCAAAGGGACGCTATCAGGGTTGTAACACTAAGTGGGTCGGGCTTTTCATAAAGGGACAGGGGCACGCGGGAGACAAAAAAAAAAAAAAACACCGGATCAGAGCCTCTGGCAAGGTACCTGGTAATTACTGACACCCGAGAAATGGACAGAAAGAAGGGAAATAAATAGATACAAGAGAAACAGACAGACATGAGGGAAACAGATAGAAACAGACAGACACCGAGAGACACCGAGAGACGTAATAGCACTGAATCTGTCTATCATGTTCAGTGTTCCGGTGTTTATTTTCCACTCCTTGGGGGGCATGTCAAGCATGTCCAAGTTGTCTCCTTGTCTCCTCTAGTTGCCTCAATCAGGGAAACAACGATTTCCCGGACCCGAGACTTTATTACGTAATTTTGGTATTGGTGAGGTGATGACTTGGACGGTGGTTGATTGGTGATGTTCAATATTGGCTCATAGGACGGACGATACCACTTGAAGGGGATTCTTGTTGAACAACTGCCCCCAGAAAGGCATCGCCCCATTCGCTCGACTTGGGATCTAATACAGCACTCGTAAAGAAAGAAAAGAAAGATAGAGATTAAAAAACTCCAGTCGTGAAAGCGAGGTCTAAGATAACAACCCATTCAGCTGGGCCCATTGTCCCGGGTTACCTGGCTTCCGGTATCTCATTTTGTCGAGCCAGGATACATGATTGCTGGATTCAGCAGCACTTGTCCTGCATCATGAACTGAGCTGTCGATTTTCCCCTCTCGAGGTGCTAACATTTATGATAGATTCTGAGACGCAAGGGACGAGCCCGAAAAGTTGCGGGAATCTCGTCATCGGACCTCTTGTTGCTCCTCAGCGGAAACATCGCCCGCTGCATCATGCAAAATCTGAGGTGGCATTACGGCGGGGATTGCATGCAAGGCAGAAGCCAAAGCCAATAGCAATCGTTTGACAGAACCAAAAGAAGCAATATGCTATCCACCCAAGGGTCTTGTCGACAGGCGGCACAGCACCGCCCTTATGCACGGGAGAGAGGCCGACAGGGAAGATCCCTCCGAGCCGAACCAATGGGTCAAGAACCCTTGCGAGAGCCGGGCCACTGGGTTTGAGACAACAACTTGTGTGGACAAGGGAAATTTCCCTCTGGCTGTGCAATCAAACAACGTTTTGGCTTAATTGTTGCCCGCTGCGCAACACACCGCATAGACTGTTTCGCAAGCACGTTGGCTCTTAATCGAAGACGAAGAAGAAGAAGAAGGAGGAGAAGAAGAAAAAAACCGAATGAGATGATTATGGCTGATGGTGATCATCAGGGTTAGTCAAATTCAATATTTGCCCTGTTGTACGACTCCTTGTGCCTGATCTGCCCTCGGACAGAAATGTTGAGGGCCGTGCGGTTCTTGGTACGACGAGACCTCGCGACAAGCAATGGCCCAAGCTTACACTCGAGTTTTCTTGTTTTCCCATTTCATGTCTCTCTTTTCGCTGCGGTTCCCTCTCTGGGCGGCAAGGTCACAACCAAGTCAAGCGTGCGTTAATCAGGTCATCCATCCTCATGTGCGGAGTATATTCTGTCAGCGCTCTACTTTCTTGCCGTGCTGCTGAGGTTCAGCGCGGGGAGAAGCTGCAGTAGCAACTACAAGGTGTAACTAATTCTTGAATAATCAGGGTCTTCGGTTCCTCATGGTCCTTTTTTTTGGGGGGGGGGGGTCATTAGTACAATCTAGTCGACGTGTTTGCTGAGCTCAACCATAGTCTGCTGGCGAGGCCTCAAACAGAAGCGATGGATGAGCTCTAGAGACGCGGGTCTGCAGCAAAAGTGATTAGTATAGTACATAAGCATATGCATATGCATTAATGCATGTTCAGTCAATAGAAAATGGCTTAGATGGTGACCAAATTATGCAGCTGAATCAAAGCAATCATTGGATGCGGGACACTGTCAACTCACTCTGTCAATGTCAGCTCGTCATGTCCGCGCAGCACCATTTCAAGCACTACCTCCCCTAGACAGAATTCTTTTGCAGCACTAGCTTGCATAAACAAGGTGAGGCAAAATGATAGCTCGCTCGCATCTTTTGCATTTTGCTTTTGCTACTTGTCCCCGCCTGTTGGTCCAAATTTGAATGGCACTAACGTCATGGATTCCGTTTCGCTCCAACCTGGGGCTCGAGAAAAAAACGTTCAAATCATGACGGAAGGGAACAGTCCACTAGGTGGTTCGGCTCGCCGGTTTTGGGGGCGCTCATGTTTACTCGCATGATGGTCTGAGCTCGAGGTTAGGTAGATGATGATGGATTTTCGCTGTGGTTAGATTTAAGGCTGGCTTGTCTTTTCTGCAGTGTAACCAAGAGTAGTACTGGGAGCACATCTGACAAGAATGCCGGCCTGGTGTTTTAGGGCCAAGTACCAATGTGCCTGTCTACCGAATTTGAAAATAGGGAAAAGTAAAATACAGCAGCCAGATTAAGAGATGTGTATACATGCTGGGCATCTTCCCGTCTGTTTGAGGGATTCGTAGTTTCTCAAAAGACCTACCCCATAACTCCACATGTAAGCTTGAGAGTATTATTTTCCCGCGGAACAGACGCATAACGCCCTCTAGCGGAATCGTTCCCTTAAACCAGCTCATGTGCTCTGTCATTCAGTTCATAGTCATCCTTCTCTTTCGATAAACGGACCGGACCTGAGCGTTGGTAACCGTCGACGGTGCACAGATGTGGCAATGCTCCAGCCTGCATGAGGACAAGTAACAAGTAAGTAGCACCATAAGATGTGGGCTTGTATGTTAAGGGTATTTAGAGCTAAGACACAAGAGTATCTCAAGAAATGGGCCATAATTACTTCGTAATTCAGCGGGGAAAGCAAGAATGTGAGAAATGAGCAGAGACCAGTGGATCGCCGGACTGGCATGTTGGTGGTTCACTCGTACAGTGGCGCTATCGCTTGTCGTACCAAGTAGTTCCCTCCAACTCTCCCTTGAGTTGCCTCAAAAAAGCAAGCTGTCACCACCTGAGCGAAAAGAAAAAATGACGGAGGTGGGGTTGGCCAGCAGGAAACCATCTAATGGTTACTTCTCTCAGAAGCAAGATTGAGAAAGCGACCGAAACAGCCCAGAACTAGACTGAGGGGAACCATGGATGGAAATGTGGAGGGAGGGAGAGGCGACTCCGACGCCAGCTCGAACATCACCATATTGCGTCCTCAGCTAGGCGATGGATCATATCGAGCATTTCGAGTAGAGGTGACTGTGACTGATCGTAATTCGGAAGAATCGGAGTGATTGGTTTCGTGTGTAGTGGTACTGATATGTATCTATTTCTGATTGTGGTATGTTTTGTATCAAAAAAATGAGATTTCCTTGCTCGTTTGTTATGAATTGTGCATGCTTCGCACAAACATAGATACTAGTACTGGCAGGCATTGTCGTTTTTTGTCTCGGATTTTTGGCTGTGCGATGCATATCTCGGGATATGAGGCCCTGGAAGAATGTGGCGCGCTCTCCCAATTTTCATCGCCCTTTAACCCTTGATTTCCAGGCGTCCCAGGCTCCCAGCTGTCTCGGCGACCCCAGCAAGCTCTTTGACCAAAGTTGAACAGAGAACGGAGGAAGAAAGGATGAAAAGGTAAAGGGTGGAGCGGAAGTTGATGCATCATCCCACGGCACCAACGCCATCGCCGCCATGGCTCTCATCGTTTCCAACGCCAGTTGAACCCACCACATACCCCGGTTGACGTCCGTGGGCCGCGGTCACAATCCCTGCCCACCATTTTCTGCCCTGCGTAACTGTTGCCCATGCCATGCATGTATCCATCCATCCATCCATGCCCTTGTCATTTGTCTGGTCTCTTGGGTCCCGAATGTCTCTGGCCTAGGTCGTCCTTTCTTTGCTGATTCTGGGGCTGGCGTGGCTCGCCGCCCACCTGGGTGTACCATGTAGCCTGTCCGTCCGTCCGCACGCCTGTCCTGGCCTGCAAGACAAGGTAGGGTGTCTTGGGTCAAGGTGTTTGGATTTTCTTGCTTGCTTTTGATTCTGGATTTAGGTCTTGTCGTGGGTCTCAGTTTTCGCCCTCGAGAACATCTTAAAGAGTCCCTCGAACCCCCGGCCAACATCTTTCGTGAAGAATGCTTCCGAGGTTGCTCAATTGGTAAAATCGCAAATCCGCAATTGCTTCCCCCTCGTCACGCTTTCTTTTTGACGACGTCTCACCTTCCAATTGCCTTCATTTGCTCTTGCCAATTGTTTTGCATCATCTTATTACCCCTTCTGTTCTTAGTAGGAGCCCACTTTCAGTCGTACCTTCCCTTGACTTACACGCCGCTCTCTTACTTCCTGCCGTCCCGCGCATCGAACAACAACAACAACATCAATACCACAACGGTCTCCTCTCTCATACATATACATACATACATCCAGACCGAAAGAGAGAAAAAGATCCTCTCGATCAGGAATATCGTACCTGAATTATCTCGGCAATAGCGAATCCTTCTCCAGTTTGATCGCCGATTCCCGTCAGTGACGAATCGTGGACGTAACGGACACAGCATCATTCGCCCGCCGCAACACGCCCGCAGACGTGCAGCGAAAGACGCATACTTGCACCACCCTCGCTTCTACCGCCTCCAAGATATCGGGTATTACACTCGCCTCGTCATTGCCGTCATGAGAAGATAGGCATACACTAGCCTAGTCATCTAAACCACACCGTTGTTTTTTCGAGTCTTTGCCCGTTACATCGCAATCGACTACATCTACCCACCCGTCGACTCGAATACAAAATTTGATTCACTTTCGGCTCAACTTTCTCTCACCATCTCGGCTTACCGCCTCTCTTCCTCTTATCTTAAATCCTCAACCTCTTTCGTGGGTCGCCAAAATTTTTACGCTTCCCACACTTCCGAGAAGAAATTGTCGATTACTCATTCTTGCGCCCTCTACCAACAAACACCATGGCTAATGGATTCGACCGCCTCGAGCGGTTCTTTACTGCCAAGCGAAAAGCATCGCCGGCTCCAGTTGAATCTGGAAGTCCTATAAGTCAACCCTCAGAACCGCAATTTCCATCCCCATCCTTTATCCGCCCCAAGGCCTCTCGTATGACGGCTCGAGATGAAGTACGTCTTCGTCAGGCCAATGAACGGTCTCCTTCTGTGCCAGACATCGCCTCTATCCGCCTGGGGTCTTCTCACTCTCGCAACTCCGGCTTGCTTAGTTCTAGCCTTTTGAGTCGCTCGCCAGTTCGATCACCGTCGCTCAATGGCCGACGCCCAGAGCCTTTGGTTATGGGACTTCGCGAGTTTCAGTTTCCCAACCCGCCTAGCAGAAACGGCGAGCTCACTCCCATGTCAATGACGTTTGGCTCCCCAATCTCGGATGCTCCCCAAATCCCGAGCCCTCGCTCTCGTTCACCCCTGCGATTGAGTATTACTCCTCGCCTTGACACACCGCCTTCTTCAGACCCAGAAGATAATGGATCGCTGCCATGCATCAAGATTCCATTTGGCGCCCCACCTACGCCCAGGGAATCTCCTCTACTAGAGCCCATGCCTGATTCACCTCTGACGGGCTCAAAATTCGATTTGACTTTGTTCGACGACTTCCAAGATCAATTGGATGATGCGTTTGATCAGTTCTCCCTCAATGATTCTTGCAGCGATTCCAGCCTCGAGCCATCACGCCGTCTCTCTTATTGCAGCTCTACTTTGCGCGAGCCTGATTTCAACGACTTCCTCAATCTCAGCGATGACGATATTGCCGAGACAACACCTGACAGCCCAGAGCTTTCGCCGCAAGACGATTTGGAGCCGTCCTTGCCTACTATGGACTTGTCTATCTCGTCCTCTCTGCCTCTGGAGTCATCCCTGTTGACATTGACACCACCACGTGCGAGCCGCCCTGCCGAATCAGGTGCCCTCATGGCCGCTAGAATTGCCAATAGGTATGATTTTGACCTCATCTACGTTGTCAACCTTTGGCCAGGAAACCCAACCAGTCAGCTGTTTGACGACGACTTTGAGGTTTCTGGAAGCGATGCTGGCACTTCCGAGAGACCCTTGATTGGTCGATTACTGGCAGCCCATGGGCTCCATCACGTTCCCTCACCACTGCAGATATCTTCTTTGGTTCACACCACAATACTGGGATCTGATGGTTGGATTGAATACCGCAATACTACAGCACGACCTCAAGAGCTTGCCCGCGGCTACGCCCGCGCTTTCTATACTGGCCAGTACACGAGGGGCAGCTCTAGCGAGTCTAGCAACGGTAGCTTAGACTTGCGATCTTCCGAGAAGATCGACAGAGGTATCGTCTTTGCTGCTTACCGAAAGCCTAGAGCTGGTGACTCCAAGCTGGGCCGCAGCTTCAGTGAGGAGCAGCTGGCTTGCCTTCATGATGAGGCCGAGACACTGGTAAATGTACTCCTTGACATTCATGCCAAGAACCGAGGACGACAGCCGCTCTCAAATCATCGGCTTTCTGACGAAACGGGGCCGATACTCCTCTATTAAATTCAACTCCTAAACCCTTTAGGAGCACCTGACACAGAATACATCATCTCTTTGTCACTTGTCTTCATGTCACGATATTGTAACACATATATGCATGATTTTTTTTGTTTTATTTTTGTTTTATTTTATCTCTTTCGCGACTTCGGAGCGCGCAATGATGCATCATGGATGAGTTTCTCATTTTTTGTTCACCATTTCAAGATACCTACGGCGGCAGCGGTCTCTTTCAAACGGAAAAGGAGCGATACACATATATATGATTATGACTGGCGTTACGATTTGCTTTAGCTCAAAATTCCTGTTCTAGGGATCGGGGCGTATCTCACATACCCAAGGAAAGGGTGGCATGTTGTTCTTTTGTCTGTATTGATGCAAGGGTGGGATTCAGGAATTGGTGTTCGGAGCCACTCAGGGAAACGAGGGCCACGGGAGGTTTTCTGATGATTGATAACGGTTTATAGCTGCAATCTGCAGCGGTGTGTTGCGGATAATACCGCTCCTGCGGACAGATAGGAGAAGTAGGATACTGATACACCGAAGTCCTTAAAGGACCAAAAAAATAACTACTTGGAACTCATATACTCCTGTGCCATTGACTTGACATGTCCTATAGTGATTATGTATTGCTTGGGTTATTGGGCTTGATCAATCCAATGCTTTGTGGTCATCAGCCAACCTCATTCCTCGTGATAAATACCGCTACGGTGGTCTTCTCTGGTGAAGACATTTTGGAGGCGGAGACACAGTATGTCGGTGAAGAGAATCAAACGATGTAACCGATTTATGGTCTCAGTGCATCCGACGTTGCAGTGATTTCTTCAGACAAATTACGTGTGTTATTATATAGTTCTCCCTGTCATAATAATCGGATATTTCTTCAAGAAAAGTGGAGTTGCTTCCTGTGGGGAAAAATGTAGTTGTTTTTGTAGTGCCCTGTGGCATCTTATGTGAGAGCAACGTCTAACAGCGGGTAGTTTAGTCAAAAGGAATTCGCCGCAATGTTTCGCCCTTGGCCCCCTTCTTCATCTCCTGCGCCGCGGCGATGCTGCTGGGCACTTTGATGCCGCAGCAATCCCCCCAGCCTGTGCCATCATGAGCCTGGCCGGTGTGGTCATGGCCGGTATGATCTGTTTCACCTTCTCCATCATGATCGGCAGTGGATGGGCCCTCTTCGCTCATGCCTTCTGCGGCTGGGATAAGAGATCCGAAGAGGAAGTGCTGCATGACCGGTAGCTTGCCCAACACCTCGGCGGTGAACATGCGTCGCATGCCTCCATCAATCTTGGTCCATGACTTTGCGGACGATATGTCGTCAAGCATGGGACTGTGCCATCGAAGGCCTTTGACTGTCTTTGTACTGTTTACAAAACTGATCTGACCTAGATACAAAAAGTCGTGACCAAACTCTTCGATTGCCAGGTCCTGATGAATGGCCCGCGGGGTAATGTAAGGGTGATGCAGAAGCTGTGAGGCACCAAAGAGGAAAGGAAGAAACTGGTAGTCGTCGAGACCCCATACGCCGTGGGATCCTGCAGGTTCCAGATAATATGTCATTTGGACGGCTCGCATCAGGGTGAGGTAGCGGGCGAAAACCCTTAGTACGAGTGCCTTGAAATCTGCTTGCTGCAGATGACCGAGCTGGTAAAGGCATAACAACCACATTATGAAGTTGAGTTCATGGCCTGATCCGTAATCGATACGGTTTCGGTTGCCAAAGGACTGGTTAAAGTAAGTAGACGCCTCGGCGATGGCCTCCTCATTGTCTAGCCCAAGGCTCCTGTGCCATCTGGGAATGTTATCTTTGACGAGGTCGAGGAATCCTCGGAAAGCCTTGTTACCGAAGCGGGAGCCAGCCTGTTCATCAGGAGGAGATTTGGAAACGAGGTCCTCAGCCTCATTCAGTATAGTCAGAATAGCCCGAACGTTGGTGCCAAGTGCTTCATCCTTAATCTGTGACTTGGGTGTGTCGACAACGGCTTCGGACAAGGTAAAGACCCAGGCTACGACCAAGTCATATGTTGGAGAAGCCAGAAAAATCTCATGGTCCTGTCGAGAAAGTATTCTCCTACCGGGGACCTTGAAACTCCAGTTTGACGTGTCTGGACGTGAGGGGAGCGTTGGGGTCTCAGGTACAGGCGTTGGGTTGGTGGGGGGCGAGCGTCGTTTGCGAGGTTCCAATTTTGGGATCCTGTCTTTCAGGTTGGGGATTCCTGGGGCCAGGGCTTGTTGATTAGAAGCCATGATTCTGCTTTGGCATCAATATTCGAAAATATGACAAATGTTTTGGAGAAAGAGGATTGAAGAGAGGTATGGAGTTGGTGGGAGAACGAGAAGGCCTGATGTTGATATGGATAAGGTGTATGTAAGGTATTATGGGATGATGGGACGACTGGAGGCGATAACTTCCCCACGTCAGTGCAGGCGATGACCCCACTATGTAGTGGCTCTTGATGTGTACTAGTTTTCTCGCTGCTGCATGCGCATCCCTAGAGGTACCGCAGATATTGAGCTACCTCGAGCGCCAACACGTTGGCTGGCTGGCAACTCTTCCAATTGCAATGTGAAGGTGCTGCAAAATTTCATACCCATATCTAGTAGTATCCATCATACCACAGCTTGCGACCATGGCACCAACAGCGGAGTTGTCGCATCTGCCCAAGGCGGATGGCTCTGCATCATTTGCATACTGCGGTTACGCGATTACGGCTGCGGTGAATGGACCTGTCGAGGCTCAAAGGCGAGATGAAAATCCTTTTGAGGCCGTGGTAGACGTCAACATCCGGCCAGCCGCTGGAGTCGGAGGTAAACACACGACACGGGAGATTTGATTTCATGATTATGGACATGTAGACTGACGATGTATTCATTATAGGCACTGCAGAACGTCAATTGGAAGCTATTTTGGAGCCCGCCCTTCGACACCTCATTCCCGTCAAAAGATTTCCAAGATGCGTGATCCAAATCACCTTTCAAGTAATGGGGGCACCTGAGAACGCCTATGTCAACACCAAGATCACACAGGCCCAACTGGTGAGCAAGCTGACTCGAACTGCGTTTTTCTTGATCTCCTGATTTATTTCTAACATTCATCTGTAGAATCTTGGTATTATCCCCGGCTTGTTGCACAGTGCTGTACTGGGACTTTTGACAGCAGCAATCCCTCTCAAAAAGATTGCCTCGGCGGTTACCCTAGCTATCGTAGATGATGATGAGAGCAGCACTATCAAAGCAGACCCGTCACCCAAGGAGATTGCCGAAGCGAGATCTGTCCATTGTCTCGTGTTCACTTCGGATGACGAGCTCCTCCTGGTAGAGAGCGAGGGCTCCTTCACAGTAGAGGAGTGGGACAAGGTTCTTCAGACCGGGCAACGAATATGTTGCCAAAGCCAAGAGCAGACTGGGGTTGATACTGAGATGGGTGGGTACGGGGCGGAAACGCAAAATATCAAGGCGTTTATGCGCTCAGTCATGGAGACCAAAGCGGCGGAGGACCTTCACTGGAAGTGAGAACACATGTTCATACGCATATCCCATTGAGTTACGTCAACTAAGGAGCCTTTACTCGAACCGACGCTGAAACGGGTTGACCGCAGGAATGCGGAGAACACAGGGCAGATGATGCAACGTCTGCGTCCGAGTTTACATCACGGCAGCAAACAACGCTCGAGGCAGAGTAAAAACATGCCTGGAAGAGAGGTCAAGAGACACCCTGGGTGTACAGAAATGCCCTGCGACCTGTTACTTAGCATAATACGATGAGGATCATAGTCACGGGAGGCTGAATCAACATAACAGCAAGATGACGATTAGCAATATAGCTGTGTCAAGGAATTGAATAGAATTGAAGCAATATATTTTCGTCATTACTGGGCTGCTCTATTCTTGCTCATCTCAATCAGAGTTGTCATACTGGACTTTTTGGCCTGAAAGTAGTGATAACTACCAAGGTGCTCCGCAACTATATGCAACAGCCCCTTGCTGGAGACGTCGAGGCAGACATGAAACGTGATGGGGGTTTCAAGCAACGGCGCCAAAACACAACGCCACTTTGTCATGCTTACTCGAGCAGTCTCCTGAGTTCATCGAGGGGGTTGGATTATGATATGAGACAGCCATGGCGCAAGGGTTCTAATGCAAAGCACCACAACAGAGTAGTAGTCGGCGTCCAAAAATGAGAACGCCACGAGACGGTTTCAGAGTTTGGAGACTGCCTCAGGGCAACACCTTGGGTTAGGCGATATCACAACTGTAGAAGAAACGTGTACAAGTAAATATCGTGTCTGCCAAGGGGTGCTTGGTCTATATATAAGAGTTGGAAAAGCTAATGAGTCTGGATGATGACTTGGTAAATGAAGTGAAAGAGCGAAACAGAGCTTGCTTTTGAGACTGCCTTTTACTACATTCCGTTACTTGTGTGTACAGTGGTTATCTTCATCTTCATTTTTGATATTCCTTAAGCATTACTGAACCGACACTCTTTTCATCTTCTTTAGTTACGGTTATTAGGCTTCGAGCATACTTCCAGTAGAGAGGTAAGGAGGTACCATCTAGATTAGGTACCTGCCTACCTTGGTACTTTTCGCTTCTACCATTTTTTTCATTCCTTCCTCGCTCTTTACAATCACGAGTTCATTCCCCGCCACATCTCAATTTATTCAGCTTCAGCTTCATTTCGGTTTCTTCTCCAACCAAATTGGCACATTTCGTCGCCTCCAATTTCCTTCTTTTAATTTGTCGTGTTGCGCCACAAGCGGCCTGTCGTCTGCGGCCTTGATCACTCATCACATTCAACGAGAACCAATAGCGACGGATATTGATCTTTTCCCCGCTGAACTGAGCCTGCGGGATCTGACACGTGGAAAGGAGGGGAGGGAACTCGAGTCTAAATCTAACGAGGCTGCAATTTCGTGCGAGTTGACGTGCTTCGGTGATTACGGAGTTGGGGGAGTATTACGGCAAAATCCAGCGACTGGTGTGACGAGCGAACAGGACGAAGGAATTCTAGTAATACGCTGCTGCGATAGCGCTGGATGCTGTCCACGACAGACGAGCAGCGAAGAGCGAAGAGCGGCGGCAGGGCCAAAGCACCATTGGTTCTTTTTTCTTCTTCTTTTTCTTTTTATTTCTCAGTGTTGGATCCTGTCTTGTTCCTCCGGCCGTCCCGCAGGGCCTCGGACGCGATACACAGGGATCCTGTTTCTGGACACCTCCAAGGTTTTGCATCAAATTGCATTCCATTCAATCCCACTCTCTCCGCCAATACAGGCAAATTGCCGAGAGTTTTGTGGTCGCGCGCCGGGGGACCGTACCGCCCTCGACGTCGACGTACAGGGTCCCCGCAGCCATTGGCACGCGAGGCATTTCTAGGTCGCATTAGATTGTCCCTGACGTCTACTATCCCGCCTCACCCTTGTCGGCTGGTAGGCATATTTGTCTTGGGCGAAGAGGAGCGGGTACAGATATACACGTTACTTGTGTGTAGCACCACAGCTGCAGTAGTTGCTGCTGCTGGTGGTAGCAGTGGTGGCTGCTATTAATAATATTTGCTGGTACACTCAGACACACACACACACACCATGGCTCCCGCTCTCCACCCTGACCTCGGCGGAGTTGAGCCAGTTCCGTCTGACGTTGGTAGTATTAATAAGTCCGACTCATTTGACCGCTGCTCAAAGGCCTCATTCAGCAGCTCTCACAATCCCTCCGTCAACGTTGGCAAGGTCTCGCAATATGACATTCATCCGCAAACTCCGACCACAGCTATTTCCGCTTTAAGTGGTGGTTCTTCCTCATTGGAATTCCCAGGCGACACTTTGCCTTTGACTCCAAGTACGCTGCCATCAACAGCCACGGTGACAGCGACAACAGCGGCAGCAACAGCAGTAACGGCGATAAATCCTCGGCAGCAACAGTCGCAATCGCCGCGTAGTAATCATCGCCGAGGCGCTTCTTCTCACGATTTAGTCCCCACTCAAACCATTATTAAGGCCCTGGCTTCGTCTGCGTCGGCTTCCGTCTCCCGGAACAAGAGGCCTGAAGCGCTCTCACTTGACGATATGCTGTGTCCTCCTCGAGGTGGCGCTGTCGCGTCGTCGGCTGCTGCAAGTCCACAACAGCTTGCAGAGGCGCTTCAAGATCTAGCCAAGAAACGCTCTGGGCCCCCTCCGCCATCACTGGTTTGTTATCACCCTGCTTTTATCATCAGAGATTTGATGATGCAGTCGACATTGACAAGGTTCTTGAGGAAATCAAGAATGATGAGTCCATGTCGCATTCACGGCTTGTTCAAACCGCCACAAGCGTCCGCGAGGTCTCAAAGCAACTTCAGCGACGACCCATCAAGCGTGCTGTGCGCAACGTTATGATTGTCACCAAGGCTCGAGACAATCAGCTTGTGTACCTAACTAGGGAGTTGGCCACCTGGCTCCTGCATACCCCACGATATGCATCCGACATAGGTGTCAATGTCTACGTGGATGCCAAGCTGCGCGACTCCAAGCGCTTCGACGCGCCCGGCATCGTTGCCCAAGACCCGCGCTTTGAAAACATGCTCAAGTATTGGACTCCAGATCTGTGCTGGAGCCAGCCAGAAAAGTTCGATCTTGTCCTCACTCTCGGCGGTGACGGTACCGTGCTCTTCACATCATGGCTCTTCCAGCGTATCGTCCCGCCAGTCTTGTCATTTAGCCTTGGTAGCCTTGGCTTTATGACCACATTCGAGTTTGATCATTACAAGAAGCACCTCAACCGGGTCATGGGTGATGATGGCATGAAAATTAATCTTCGCATGCGTTTCACCTGCACAGTTTGGCGAGATGGCTCCAAGGGCAATCCGATGGATGAGGGTGAGCAGTTTGAGGTGCTCAACGAGCTTGTCATCGATCGTGGCCCGTCCCCCTACGTCTCCAACCTTGAGCTGTACGGAGACGACGAGTTATTGACCGTTGTCCAAGCCGATGGCTGCATCTTCTCCACCCCTACAGGCTCAACCGCCTACTCCCTTTCGGCTGGCGGCTCACTTGTTCACCCAGACATCCCCGCTATTCTTCTGACACCCATCTGCCCGCACACCCTGTCTTTCCGCCCAATGGTCCTATCTGATACCATGGCTCTTCGCGTCGCTGTTCCTAGAAATTCACGCGCTACTGCATACTGCGCTTTCGATGGCAAAGGCCGTGTTGAGCTCCGACAAGGCGACCACGTCACCATCACAGCATCGCAATACCCATTCCCCACCGTCACTCGCACAGACACCGAATGGTTTGATAGCGTCAGTCGCACCCTGCGCTGGAACGTACGTGCTGCCGCTCAGAAGCCATTTGATGCCTCAGGTCTATCTTCGGAAGCTGGAGATGAAGACGACGATGCCAGCTGGGATATTGACACTGACAGCGCATACTATGCCAGCGAAGAAGGCAGCGCAGCAGCTAGTCCCGTGAGACGGCAAATGAGTATGCTGGGGCTCTGATCATCCCGCACAACTCAACATGGGTGGTTTTTTCTCTCTTTCTTTTCCTTTTCCTTTCTCATTAAATTTTATATCATTTTGATTTTCATCTACATCCTCGTTACTGTTACAGAGAGATGATTAGGGTGGCAAAGGCAAGGCGTTTCAGGTGTTGAATGGATGGATAGTTTTGGCATACAGCTGTTTGGATATTAATTCAATATCCAGAGTTGAATAGTGAGAATTTTGTTCATAACGACTTATGATCTCAGAACATTTTTTTATTTTTTTGTTTTTTAAATCCACCCAAGAGGTAGAAAATAGCTAGAAAAAGACAGCAAGAATTCAAACAAACATCAAGTCAGAACGGTTGTCAAAGGATGAATAATCAGACCAGAAAAAGTTGGTACGTGATATTTCGCTTTGCAGCTTTGTATAATACCCATATGATGATACCTATAACCGTTGATCTTCCCACCCATATTCACACAGTTCGCCTGCGCCAGAAAAAAACGCAACTATCAGAACAGCCATCTCCAAGTGAATAATACAAAATTCCCCAATATATCCGGTCTTTTTGTCCAACCGAGCCATAACCAGGACATTAAACCAACCATCCCTTCCCCAGTACCCCGTGCCCCACCCAGTTCCTCAGATGCATAGAGAGAGAAACATAACCAAAATCAAACAACACCTCCCACCGACATAAATCATCAAAAACCCCATCCCTCAGTCGTGAATAATAGGAATAACATCATAACTTCTTCATGCATAACCCTTCCCAGATATCCCACCTCAACCAATCACCTCCAAGCGCCTTGGCTCAAGGAAAGCAGCCCTGCTACACAATCCATGTCGCCTTTCTTGCTTGGACTAACATCACCACCCCTCATGAACTTGGTCACATCATCTTCCCGAGATGTATCCACCTTCCTAACCAAATCATGCAATATTTCAAGGCCCTTGCCGAATACACGAGGTTCTGATGGTGCTCGGTTGCTCAGGCGTGAAGGGCTGTTTTGATCTTGAAGGATCCTTTCTAGCCGCCGCGTGTTCTGCATCTTCAGAGGGCTCGTCAGCGGCTGTCGTTGATGCCCCTCGGGAATGTTGCCACGTGAATCGGGACTCCAATTCTCCTTGTCTGAATCGGTCGGTGACACAAGCATAGCAACATCAACTTTCCCGATAGGTGACTTGCGGGGCTTATCCGAGTCCGCAAGAATATTCTCCAATCGTGCAGCGCTGGAGTTGGCCCGACCCAACTTGAGCTTCTTAGCCTGGTGAATCGGAGAATACAGCGGAGCGTTCCTCTTAGCCCCACTAGACTGCAGAATATTACCGGTAGAACGAAGTAGGCTAATTTCAGCAATGGCAGAACCATTTGATTCATGCTCTGCCTGGGTCGTCAACTCGTCTCTTGTATCGGCATCCGCGCACAATTCCCAAGCGTGGACATCGCGGGATCGACCACGAGCAAGTTGTGGAATAGACTTGGTCAAGCTTGTAATGGGAGGAAGGGTAATAGCGGGAAGTGCACTATGACTACGCTGCAAGCTTCGAGACAAAGAAGGCAACGTCGATGATCTCGAAGGGGTTTCCCGGCTGGGGGAGGACTCATTCGCTACAATTTCAGCCTTGCCTTCCAAGGAGAGTGACAGCCGCATCTGAGATTGTGACAGAGTGGTCTTGACAGATGAGCAGGAAGATGGAGGGAAGTGCTCATATCTATAATAAAAAATAAAAATAAAAAGGGATCATTAGTTTACCTAGTATATAATAGAGTGTGGAGATCGGCTTACCTAAAGGAGTTATCGCGCGGCATTGTGATGGGCGTTGAGAGGGAAGCGGCAGTATTCCAGCGGTTCGAGATATAACCGATGGAGCCCGAGAAGGAATGTGATTCATGAGTAGGCGAGAAGACACGACGTTGAGGTGTCATGTGGGTTAGCCTGCTTGCATCTGTGTTTTGATTTGTCCACCTTGGGGTGGCATGGATTGCATCTGAACGAGCATGAGATTGTTCGGGGCTGATGGGAGCCTTTGGTGACATAGGAACATGATCGACGGTGGCTTGTGATTGAGCCGGATCAGAAGAAGGGAATGGCGTCTTGTCATGTTTAACAAGGAAAGATTGAGATGTGATAGGGTCTGATGAGACGGTGTGCATGGTGCCGAAGCGAAGAGCAGCTAATTCCTGTGGTGAGAGCGGGCGTGATTTTCGTCGATCATTTTGTCGGCGGTTCTGAAACCAGATCTGAAATTAAAAAAGCATTGTTAGGATCTCTTGGCTTGGTCACGGATGCAGGACATAGAGTGAACGCGTTGACCCAGAGTAATATCGGTAATCTGGGTCCGTGGGTCATCGAGGTTATTTTAGGATGTGTGACGTACCTGGACCTCTTTTTCATTAAGCGAAACGCGGTTGACTATTTCGAGACGCGCTTGCTTATCGGGTTTGGGATTAATTGAGTATGCCTCTTCGAGGATTAACTTGTCCTTGGTTCTATGAGGCGCAACCCGGTTAGCGACTTGGTAGTTTATGCACAAGGCCCAATTGGCACTTTAGATGACCAAGAAAACCCAGGGTCGACATACGCGGTTCGTTTCCTCTTGCCCTTGGGGTGCTTCTCACTGGTGGGGGTCGAGAGTGGAGCAGACATGCCTTTGGGCGGGCTGGGAAAAGAGAAAGAAGAGTCATTTTGGCTGGAGGACGGCGAGGCGGCACGAAAGTGCTGCTCGGTCGAGATGAAGGAAGACATTGTAAGGGCGACGGTCGACATGGAGCAGAGTGAGAAAGTCGTGATGGCTGTTTGGTTGATTGTTGTTGGTGGTGGTTGTAGTGGTTGTGACGGTGGGAGGAGTCGATGTTAGGTTGACAGGAGAGGCATTACCATTTCTCTCAAGGTTGGTAAGCGTGAGAGAGGAATTGAGGATACAGGATTGGATTGGATTGGAGAAGAAAAGGAAGAGAGAAAAAGAAGGAAGGAAAGAAAAGTAATGAAGCTCAGAAGAAGGAAAGAAAATGGAGGAAAAGAAGAGAGAGTACGAGTAAGAGAGAGGGCGAGGGCGAGAATGTTTGAGGTGGGAGAAAAAAGTCAATGTAAAGAAAGTCGACGTGTATCCCGACGTGGCGGGCGTGGTGGGCGTGAGCGTAGGCGTGGTGGACAAGGCAAGGGCGAGGGCGTGGCTGTAGACGTGGGACGAGTGGGCGTGTGCGCTACGTTTGCGCTGTACTGCACTGCACTGCACTGCGTTGCGTTGCTTGCGTGTGAAGGGAGGAAGACAGACAGAGAGACAGAGGGGGACAGAGGGGACAGACAGAGATACCTAATGCTGGGTAGCAGAGAAGCGAGAGACGAGAGGCGGTGGGTGGTGGGTAGTGGAGTTGGATGGAGGTTGAAGTGGGAAGTGGGCGAGGGGGGCAGTGAGTTGAAAGAGGAATGGTGAGATTCAGGTTGGTTCAAACAGGCGAGGGTCAAAGTGTGTGCTCCATTTACGTCAAATCACGTCGCGCGCCTGGCGTCAAAGTGGCCAAATGGGGAAACATGTCAACACGCGTTGCACGTGCATACATAGTTCATCAATGAATTTTTTTTTGCCCGCCCTTCCTTTCTGTTTTTATTTATTTTTATTTATTTATTTATTTATTTATTTATTCATTAATTTTTTTCTTCTTCATGGGTACAGTTCCTTTTTAAGATATTTGTTTGTTTGTTAATTCACAAGCGGTTTGAATCATCAAGGATCTTTTTTTTATGGAGAAACAACTCTCACACAGGCAGAGATTTCACACATAATCAATCCTACTCGGTTCTTTTCTTTCTAGCCAGCCTTCTTTTTTTGCCGCCAGCCTTGCCAACCTCTTTCTGACGCACCCATTTTTTTAAATGTGTTTGCTTATCATGGATGGGATTTAGTCAATGTTTGTTTTGAATAGCCATCAGGGCTCAACTAGGCTTAAGGCTCTTTGACGCCTGTGACGGTTTGTTTATTTAGTGCCAGATTAGGTAAACGTTGGAAGAGGCAAAGAGAAAGAGAGAGAGAGAGAGAGAAAAACAATTGACAGACGAGACGGTAAGGTTTAGTCGGTATGCAATCACTAATTGGCCACTTTAGTAAGTTTATCCAGGTGCATTCCGATGGCTTCCCATGGTGATGATAATTGGATGCTGATTCCTCCTCCTCCTGCTGCCGCTGCCGCTGTTACTGCTGCCAGCATTAAAGACCTACCTATCTCTATGCGTCGGGTACCTCGTGTACTTATTGTAACAGTGACAGTGGCAGTGTCAATTATGGGGGGAGTGTCTGCGTGTGGGTGCCAAGGCGAACGTCGCTTACCACGTCCTTAATTGAACCGGATGCAAGCTTTTTAACGAACAGAGAGTGTACTTTTTTGGTACGCACTACCTGTTACCCTCCCGAGGTAAGTTATAGTACCTCCCAGTACCCCAGACGAGGGTGCTTTAAAGTGCTCCATCTTCAAGGTGTCTTTCATAATGGTGGTGTTCGTTCCACTCGTGTGTAATCAGGTACTAGTACTCTCTCCCTAAAGTGGTGGGGCCTCTCTCTGTCTCTTCTCTCTCTCTCTCTCTCTCCAGCCACCCCCTACCCTTGTCTACTTGCTTGCTTTCCTTGCCTCTTGACCTTTAAAACCCTTGCTAATTGACCTTGCTCTGACCTGCTTTGACCTATCTAGTGACCTGCCTTTCAGAAGTTTCCATTCCCTGTCTCTAACCTGCCCGCTTTTTACTGGCGTGTTCTTCCCTCCCAGGTTTGGCCTCATGCATCCATCCATGCATTCATGCATCTCCCAGCCACACAGCTTTTGCATCCATCCGCCCATCCATTTTTTTCTCCCGTCTCTAGTAGTCTTTTTTTCTCTCTCCCCTTCCCTCTCTTGCTCACCGCAGTCGCAACGAACGTACCCGACGCGTGAGCAAAATATGGATGCGACCAGACTTCTCGCCCTCTAACTAGCCACTCACCCTCTCCGCTTGCTGCCTCTGCCCCTGTCCAAGATCTCTTGACGTATTCTTGGCACCACTCCATTGACGACATGTATTCAATGGGACCCTCCCCTGCGCGGACGGAATGCAGGGCAGCCAACAATAACAATCATCATCATCTACTTGTACCTACCTAGTAGCTAACTACCTACTTGGGTACCTACCTACCTCCTAGTAGCAGAGGAGTAGTAGCAAAACTAAACAGCCTGCATGGGATGTATATGCGTGTCCAGCATTCCAGGGTCAAGAAACCTCTAGCTACATGATACCTATTCCACTCTTCCTTTGCTAATGAATGCGTCTACTTGCAGTGATTATGCATGTCTTGATCATTCCGGTAACAAGCTTCGAGTTACAGTTATACTACTTGCATTAGTATCCGAGTCGAATGCTTTATACAGAATAATCCAATTGTAGTGTATTGCATCACGATTATGCCATGTGGACATGAGCTCCTCCATTTCTTTCCCCTCATCAATCAATTGAAACCGCGAATGCTGTAGATGTGATACATGCCTACCCACTAGGTGGTCATAGCATACCGGGTGCTTAGATTGAGTAGGTAGGTAGGAGGTCAAGATGACGATTCAACCCCCCACGAGCATACATCTAGGCCAAGGTTGGTCAGTAAACATCCACAATTCGAAAACTTACTTGAGAAAACTGAGAGAGTCGAAATCCACACCACCAAGCCACACTCCATATGGCCATATGCACGGTTAGCTACTTACATAGTCCCTTGTCTTGCCTGAATCTGGCGTGTACAAGACTCTGCCAAGGCACTTGAACAACACAGACGCAAGTCGTTGATAGATTCGCAGAAGTGTGTGTGATTGAGTTTAATATCAAGTCTAGCTACGGGGTTGCTGCTTTGCGCAGCCATGCCTAAAAAATTTACCCCAAACGGGGTATCAAGGGTGACAGCATTACCCTCTCCAATCGCGCCCTCATAACCCTGGGAATCCCCCTGTATCATAAGTGTGATCTTTCCAGCTGCCGATGGTCCAACCCCAAGGGATATTCATCATACCCGAGCGTCATAAAAACATTGTTTTCCTTCGCCATAGCGCATACCATCTACAGATCGTCATCGTCATCATCGGGAAGAGGCTGGGCCGCAGCCTGGTCCATCTCGGCCTGGTACTGTCTGAGGAGATCCTCATCAACGGCAACTTCGGCAGGAGCCAAGGCGGGAGCGGCAGTGAATTCCTATACAAACTGTTAGTGGACGGAATCATCTAGTTATTTAGCAGGCACTGACAAGCTGAGCGTTGCCAACCAGCTTGCGAGCGAGCCACAGGAAGGGCTTCTCGAAGTTGTAGTTGGACTTGGCAGAGATGTCGTAGTACTGGAGATTCTTCTTTCGGTGGAAGGTAATGGTCTTGGCCTTGACCTTTCGCTCCTTCACATCGACCTTGTTACCGCAGAGAACAATGGGGATGTTCTCGCAAACGCGGACCAAATCACCTGCAAACTGTCAGATAAAAATTTTCTTGTCAAGAGCGGTCTGCCCGGGCGGTGATGACATACGGTGCCAGTTGGGGACGTTCTTGTAGGTGATACGGGAGGTGACATCGAACATGATGATACCGCACTGGCCGTTGATGTAGTAACCGTCACGAAGACCACCGAACTTCTCCTGGCCAGCGGTATCCCAGACGTTGAAAGTGAGCTCGCCATAGTTCTGAGGGTAGAGTTGGTTAGCATCGCGATAGGCGGCAGTGGAGGAAATCGGGACTCACGGTGTTGAACTTGAGGGGTGAACCTCGACACCGAGAGTAGCAATGTACTTCTTCTCGAATTCACCAGTCAAATGTCGCTTAACGAAGGTGGTCTATGTCATCGAAAAAAAAATGTCAGCAACGCGCGCGCGTGGTGAGGCTGAGGATTCAACAAAACAATAGGCAGAAAATCCCATGACAAGCGTTTGCCGTCGAGATCGAGCGAGAACACACCTTTCCGGTACCACCGTCGCCGACGAGGACCAGCTTGAATACGGGGGACTGAGCCATCTTGAAGGTGTGATGTTGATTAATCGAAATAGGCGGGGTCCTGCAAAGCTCGTGTGTTAGACTTTAATCGGAAAGGATGCTTGATTGAAAGAGCACCAAATAGCTCCTTGTAAGAAGCGAATGAGAGTGAGGGGTTTTTTGGGGGGGCATATGGGGGACTCAGGGCAGTACCTTTTGAGATTTCTGCTTGACGCGAATGTGTTGTGAAGGTAAAAGTTGCACCGATAAGGTCTTCAACCTGAGTCTTTTGAAGGTGGCGGGGAACTACAACAAGGGAAAACAGGCTTGCCAGGAGCGCTCATCATCAAAGCAAAAATTTCAGTCAGTCAGGGTGGGCTCACGGCACGTGACATCACCGCCTGCAACAAACAGCTAAGGGGGCTCCTCATTTGTCACGATTGCAGGGCTTGCTGCAGCGCTAAGTATGGAGGCTACTCACCCTAAGCAGAGCGCGAGCGAGCACCTGGGATCCAAGCAAAGGTAACTACCAGGTGGTACCTAATAGCAGGTAGCAGCACTCCGACCTTTCCTTTTGAACTCTTTTGCCCATTCTCGCATCGACAAATAAATTCTACTGCATACAACGATAAGATACTAGTAGGCACCGAGGAATCGACCAGAGAGCCTCACCAAGTCACCAATGGTCTCCGAGGCACATGTTTCAAACTTCTCAACGCTAATCACCTCACTGCAGCAAAGGAAAAAAATTCACGAATGTGCGGTGTGTACTTTCTGTACAATGTCTGCAGCTGTACCGACGGACCTTGGGCATCATCAAGTCTCCCTAACCAAGTGTGTCACAACGTCTTGCTGTCAAATACCGAACAACTCGTTGATCCATGTCTTTCATTTGCTGGGCTACTCTCTCTTCCCCTATTATGGCTACCTTGAACCGCTGATTCACTTGCGTTCTTGGACGTTGTTTGCCGCTTTCAACACCTCCTATCCGTTGCCTTTTCCCGTTGCAGCTTTGTCAGCTTTGTTCCCTTGGTGCCTGATCAGGGCCATGGCGTGACCCGTTTCGCCGCCCATTGCATGAGGCATGGCGCAAAGAATAGTAATGCTAGCTAGTAAAGGTCAGAGGGGCCAAGATTCTCGCCCGATAGTGACATAGATAGATCCTATCACGGGCATGCGTCTTCAGTAGTAATAGCAATGTAAAGTGTAGGTAATCTTCCACATATCACCAAAGTATGAACCTCTACAGGGGCAGGATATGGCAGCCCAACATCCCTCTTCCACCCCAGTTTCGTCTCGGAATCAACGTCAACCGAAGCTCTTGGCGGGTTGCCACGCCGGTTGATCGAGAGACTTTGATAAAGATGTTACCCTTTTGGTCTAGGTTAGCATTATAGATCCGAGGCTGGTCAAGGTTATCCAAACATACCCCTTCGTTGCCCTGAACACATTCTGCTACCTTTTTGAGATTATCATGATTAGAGCGGTTAACATATCCAAAGTTTCGGATTTCATCGCCAGCCTTCAGACCAGCTTCCTCAGCGGGGCTACCGTTTGCCACGGTATTGATTTTGGCAAACGGCTCGTCTAAAGCATCAGGCTGTGAGTCCGGTAATATAGACGATCCAGCGTTGCCGCTTGGTGTTTGGGTATTGTCATTATTTTGTAAATTCGCAAAATACTCGTGAAGGTATTTTTCAATCACCGTCATCAAATTCTTGTGGTCATTCCGCAGTCGGATGATTCGCGCTCTGGTAGTTCGAACTGTCTTCTGTTAAGAGACCAATGCCTAGCAACCCATCTCAGGGCAGTCTAGTATACGTACTCTGAGCAATATCGAGGTCTGCTCGAGGAAAGCCATTACCGGTCAACAGTGACGTGTTCATATCAACTCCGTGCTAAACATCCCATTAGCTTCAAGGAACATGGGGTTGATCTACAGAGTAGATGGATGCCACACACAGAGTCGAGGACACTACCCAGTGCTTTTAATTCAGCCTCCAGGTTATCCTTCTTTTGCTGGAGCTCAGCGAAGCTCAACTGCCCCGCGACCCCATTCGTAGAGGCAGCATTGGAAGTTGGCCCCGAGGGAACCGTCGGTGCGTGAAGGTTATCCATTCCAGGAGGTAGTCCGATTCTCTGTGTGGCTGTGATAGAGGAGTGAATGTCAATATTAGTACCTACCCCGTGAGTGAAGCAGAGGTTAATAAGGCTCAACGTTGATTTTCAAGCTTTAGGCAATTTTTGCATACGACACCGCACCTGATAGCTTCAATTGCGGGCTGCACCTCACTGCGGGGTTTGGCACTGGTGGAAATACAGGGGGTATTTAGAACAATTAGGCGCTCAAGGTCAACAAACAGTGCTGTGCTAAGCCGACAAACCGCCTGTAGCTCCCACTGTTCCAGCGACTGATGCCGCTGTAACACCCGACTAGAAGAGAGATAACTCTGGGCCAACATTGCTTGGCCCGTGCACCGGCCCGGCACTGAACTTGGCTTGGAGCGCCTCTGACCTTCAATCTTCAATGGCTTGACCCGGACGCAGACGTCACTTTTTACTTGCATCCATATCGATTTTTTTCCACCAGCAAACGCGTATTAATTATCACAAGCTCGCGAATTTGGTCGCGATGGCCTCCGCAGGGGATGCAAGGCTTCTGAAGTCGACCAAGTTCCCTTCCGAGTTTAGTCAGAAGGTGGACATGCAAAAGGTCAACTTGCAAGTTATCAAAAAGTTCGTATTCGCAGTCTTCCTACGAATCTGGCTGTTGCTCACGCTGACTGTTTTGCTCTAGATGGATTGCCAACCGAATTTCCGAAATCCTCGGTAGCGAAGACGACGTCGTGATTGAATTATGTTTCAACCTGATAGAGGGTCCTAGATACGTGGGTGCTTCGCCTTGAGAGTTTACCCCATGTATCTATGAGGCTGACGATTTATCCTGCAGCCCGATGCCAAGTCACTCCAGATACAACTGACTGGATTCCTCGACAAGGACACTGCGCCGTTCTGTAAGGAGCTATGGAAGCTACTGCTGAGTGCCCAGGGTAGTCCACAAGGAGTGCCCAAGGAGCTCTTGGAAGCTAAGAAACTCGAACTCATGCAAGAAAAGGTCGGCAAATAACAAAGAAAAATCAAAAGGCTGTTCTAATAGTATGCTAGATCGAAGCGGATAGAGCTGCGGAGAATGCCCGAAAGCGACGAGAAGAATCGGACCGCCGTGATCGCGATATTGCAGAGTTGAAGGAACGAGACCGTCGAGATAGAGTTCAAGAGCGGGGAGACAACTGGCGGGGACGTCGAGGTGGTGATCGTCCGTTTGATGGCCGCGGAAGAGGTGGCCATGGCCGAGGCGCAAATCGATCACGGTCTCCTGAGCCACGACGCCGTGGCCCGGGTGACTCATACGGTCGTGATAGTTATGTGCCGCGGGGCCGAGATAGCCAGCGCCGCGACCGTGGCAGGCAGCAACAACGAGATCGCTCAGCATCTGCAGCCACGTCCGAGAAATCTAGTTTACGCAGTCGTAGCGTCTCTCGCGATAGCCGGGATTCAGGCAGCCCTCCCCGTCGCAGAGCCGCACCAGGCCACCATGGAGATTCCAAGAAGCGATCCAGGTCACCTCAACCCAACACCTACCGACCAAGACGTAATTCTCGTAACGGTGGGGATAACCGCAATACCAGAGCCCGTCGATCTCGTTCCGGGTCATCGGAACGAGCCTCGCCTCCCCCAAAAAGGAGAAGACAATCGTCCTCTCGAAGTCGATCGGTGGAACGCCGAAGACGTTATTCTACTTCATCATCATCTCATTCAAGGAGCGCATCCGAATCCCGCAGCCGAAGTCGAACTCGCAGTCACAGCCGTAATCGCCGCCACAACCGATCCCCTGACAAGGCTCGCCAAGGGTCACCTTCACAGCGACTTCGAGAGCGTCACCGGGGCAGTGACATTGACGTTTCGGACGATGAGCATGGCCGGAAAGGGCGATACAGTCACCGTGGGAGAGATCGATCTTCGCCCCAGAATAATAAGGCATTGAGAGGACGGAGAAAGAACAGCTCATCCCCGTCATCATCTCCATTAAATCGTGGCAAATCGGCTGATCGTTTGGAAGATGATTCTCCTGCCCCAATACCTAAGTCGGATGACATCTCTTGAAGAGATAATCGAGAGGTGGGTAGCTACTGATGACATGAAGTGGAAAAAAAACTGGTAGATTTCGGCTGAACTGACTACGAGGTATATAATACAGACCTAGGATATCTATCCCGAATGCGAGCGTTTTTGGAGGAGAGGGAGAAGAAGTTCAAGCAGATGAGAACCTCTCATGGCAATGCTTCACCTACAAATCGAGGCTAACTGTCAGTTGAAGCGTTTATTTCCCTATTGCATTGCACGGGTCAAAATGGCGTTTATACCACTTAGAAAATGGATCATGAATATACTGAGCCTGGGAGGCAGATCTGGATATTAAGGCAAGTACTAGTAGTTGCAGTAGTTTTTCAATCAATGATTTCATCAGAAGATGGCGATAGATAACAATTTCCGTCAATGCATGATGTGAAGCGTGTGTTGGGAGTGGATAACCATCTCATCTGAATTCCGCTTCCGATTAGATGAAGCCCAAGAAGTAATAGATATATACATTTTGCACTGAGAGGATGGAGGTTCAGTGGCGAGTAAGTACTTAGTACCCCGTAGTTAATGTGTGTGGTGGTGCCTAGCGCCCAGTAAACCCCCTAACATGAAGTGATGGAGCCTGGAGCGGGTATTTTTACAGCATGCTGTACGCGCTGTGACGCTGCTCCTGCAATAACTGCAAGCATCAAGTCGTCATCCATCTGCAAACGATCACATATACCGTTTGATGGCAACAAAACCATCAAGCAGTCATCGGAATTGAAGAAGAAGAAAAGATCACATCCGTATGGAAGAAGGCAAACAGAGCGTTACATCAGGTTCTAGTGGGGCGCAATCTACCATGGCTGAATACAAGAAATCCCAGTCGCGTGTGCGCGAGTTGATCGAGAAGCGAAGAAATCTCGAACGCCGCCTGGTTCAAGTGGAAGACAGCATAGCGCAGAAGGAGACGGCATATCTTGATAGCACGCCGAGTGGTAATATCATCACTGGATTCGACAACTATATGAAGGGTACGAGCGGTGCGGCAGCGCAGAGACGCAAGGTCGGGCCTGCAGAACAGAATCGCGTATTCTCCAGATCTTCCATTTCATATCGGCCGAACAACGGGGTAAGAAGAGGCACCTGTCTGGGAATACTGCTATTTGACGGGACAGTTTGCTGATTGGAAGCTTTTCATACAGGACTCTGCGACACCGGGATCAGTTGGTTCAACACCAGCGCCGACGCCCCTATCGACGACTTTCCGAGACAGCGGATCGGCGCATCCTACACCTACATCAGCCACGGCAGGGAAAGCGAACAAGCTGAAGAAGAAGGACAATGAGGATAGCGAGAACGATGCTCAGACGAACAAGAAGCGGACTAATTTCGGGGCGTCGCGGAAATAGAAGACAATAGGAGTTGGGGCGGCGGGCTTGGTCTGCGATAACCACGATAGCGGGCGTTTGTTCTTTGGGAATAGGTGGGGAAAAGGGTATGGTCATGGCGTTTGAGAGAATAGAATTGGGCAATTAAGATTAGGCAAGATAGGCTCAAGCTCTGCAGTCAGTAACAAAGCGAGAATTGACAGCAACCAGACACCGCTGTGGGATACAGTTGTGGGCCATGTGCATGAAAATGGATTTGATGACGAGATGCTGGGCCAAGTCATCTTGCATGCAGAGCAAAACTTTGGGGTAATTTAATAATATTGAAACGGAAGATGCGGTACAGGATAATGCCACGCCCGCTTACTTGCTGTAAACCATATCCTGACGATGGTTGGTTGCAGTCATCTCCCGAGGTGATACTCCCGAGTTTGTAATGCATTATTATCTACGTCTTACTTTAGTAGTACAAGCACGTAGAGTTATTAGTACCTTACGTGCTTCCATGCCTCCGGTAGATGCCCAAGGAATGATGCAGTATGTATTGATGCCAAGAATGGAATGGATGCATCCATGGAACTGAGGAGCCCGTTTGTGGTGGACATGTCACCAAAACCTCACTGGAGGATTGGGGGAGATGACGGGGAGGGGAGGGGGGAGGGGAGACGACACACATGCCTAAGGTACAGTAATAAGTATCCATGGTATGTACATACTTACCTTGGTAGGTATGCATGCAGAACAACAAAGACATGGTTCCACTAATAAATGGACTTTACACCTTATAGATCTTACCGCTACCTTGCCGGGATCATAGACAGTATTCAGACATCCATACTGGCCGCTTCCATACTTAATTACTGTTCTGCGAGGACAAGTACTTGTAATATGTAGCTCATCTATAGGTAGCTATTCCCTACTTGAAAGATACGGGCTACGAGCTCCGGCTTATCCAACTTGCAGGTACCCGGTAAAAGCAAGCCGTGCGGGGTTGGACGAAGAGGGGTGAGACTTTGTCTTAAACCAGCTGGGCTGGAACTCTTCGTGCTTTATAAAGAATCTCGATCCCGAGTTTTCCATATTCTCATTCATTCATTCATACATACATACATACATTCTCTCACTTCCCCTCAAAGTGACTGGACTGGACTGGACTGGACTGGACTGGCCTTTACTACATACTCATGATGACTATACACGCTGCGAAATTCACACCCGAGGTGCTTCTCTCAGCACCACGTCGCTCGCCTGGTGTTCCCAACCCCACCGGCGAGCTTGTCTTATACACCGTACGTTTTATCTTGCAGCGGCTGTGGCGCTCTTCGGCTTCGAGCTTGATCAAGCCTTTGAAGGATCGAAATAATTCAATCAATGCTGACTGATGATTGAATTACAGGTCTCCTCATATTCATTCGAGACACACTCCAAGACATCTCAGATTCGTGTATTGAATGTCAAGGAGGGAACCTCACATCTGGTCTCTGAAGACTTGTCAGCCAGTGACCCTGTCTGGATCGGTGAGAAGGAGATTGTCTTCATCAAGGGCCTCGAAAATGGGGGCTCTGCACTGGTTGCACAGCACGTGCTAAACAAGAACGAGTGAGCAATATTGGTCAATGGCCATCTCACCTCTAGGGGCTGACCCTATCATCTAGGTCCAACACTGTTCATCGTTTCAATGGGAGCATCTCCAATCCCAAGACAAAGCAGTTGTCGTCAGACAAGGTGGCACTCTGCGTCGTCGCACTAACAACCCCAAAGGGAGAAATCTACAACCCCGCTGCGGAACCCAAGTCTCTCTCAACCGCCAAAATCTATTCGTCCCTGTTCGTACGGCATTGGGATGCTTGGTCGACTGAAAACCAGAACTCTTTGTGGTACGGCCAGCTCGAGAAGAAAGACGGCAAGTGGGGACTTGGGAATTCGGCTCTCACAAACCTCCTCGCTGGGACACGACTAGCCTCCCCCGTGCCACCCTTTGGAGGCACTGGCGATTTCGATATTTCTACCACTGGCATCACATTCGTCGCAAAGGACCCAGACCTGAACCCTGCCAGAAACACCAAGACTGATCTTTACTACGTCCCCATTAGGTCTTTCCTGGACAAGGCACCCCATCCCCAAATTGTCAAAACTGGCCAGCTGCTTGGGTATTCTATTTCCCCAACCTTTTCTAATGATGGAAAGCAGATTGCTTTTGCGCGGATGAAGTCCAAGCAGTATGAAGCGGATAAGCCAAGATTGCTCCTGATTCCAGATGTGACGGATCTTAGCAACGTACAAGAATTCTTCGAGACCAGTGACGGCAATGGCGGATGGGAATACAGACCAGATTGGATCTTGTGGAGTCACGACGACAAGGAGTTGTATGTTGGAGCCGAAAAAAATGCAAAGACTGTTTTGTGGAAACTGCCAGCATCGCCCCTGGAGGCCAAGTCGCTACCAGAGCCGATTCATGAGGACGGATCTGTAGCAGAGGCAAGACTGCTTGGACAGGGCCCTGCCCTCCTTGTTACTACACGATCTCGTGTCGAGAGCTCCAACTACTCGATTCTCCACCCCGAAGACAGCTCTGTTACGGTCCTCTCCTCCAGTTCGAAGCAAGGAAAGTCCTTTGGTCTGAGGAAGTCCCAGTGCTCGGAGATTTGGTTCCCTGGTGCTGCTGGATATAATATCCACGCCCTCATTACCGTTCCTTCGCACTTTGATCCATCCAAAAAGTATCCTCTCGCATTCTTGATTCACGGTGGCCCACAATCTGCCTGGGCGGACGACTGGAGCACTAGGTGGAACCCTGCCATTTTTGCCGAGCAAGGCTATATAGCTGTGTGTCCCAACCCTACCGGAAGCACGGGTTATGGCCAAAAGCATATCGATGCAATCCAGCAGAACTGGGGAGGACTTCCTTATGAGGACTTAGTCAAGTGCTTTGAGTATCTGGAGAAGGAAGTTGACTACATTGACACCACACGAGCGGTAGCGCTCGGCGCATCCTATGGTGGCTATATGATCAGTAAGTCCTCACAACTATATGATTTCCGAAATGTACATGCTGACTAGTAAATAGATTGGATCCAAGGTAATGATTTGGGGCGAAAGTTCAAAGCCCTTGTCTGCCATGACGGTGTCTTCTCAACTCTGAACCAATGGTCTACTGAGGAACTCTTCTTCCCGGAGCACGATTTCGGCGGTACGCTATGGGAGAACAGAGAAGGCTACGAAAAATGGGATCCCGCAAAGCGCACTGGCAACTGGGCCACCCCCAACTGGTAAGTTATCAAAATTCTCCCTTGACGGCAACGGCAGTTGACTGGCTGATAGGTTATCCACAACGAACTTGACTACCGCCTGCCAATCTCAGAAGGTTTGGCTATGTTCAATGTCCTTCAAGCTCGTGGCGTACCAAGCAAGCTCGTCACGTTCCCTGATGAGAACCATGTAAGTGACAAGAGACCTTGAGTATCTGAGATGGATACTGACTGCCTATAGTGGGTTCTGAAGCCGGAAAACTCTCTTGTTTGGCACAGGGAGGTGCTGAACTGGATCAACAAATACAGTGGAATATCCGAGTAAGATGGGAATGCTCCCATGTATACGATCTTGAATGTACAAAAGTGTCTTAAATCGCAAACTTTTGGCCTCTATATAGGTAGGCAGGCATCGATGTGGACTTGGGATCAACTCTTTCAATTGTTTATCTTGGGAATTGGTTGGACATGGCTTTTATTCCGCTTCATGGCGTATGGCAAGTTGACTGGTAATTTCACCAAAACTTCAATGGGGTTATGATATTACGCGTGGAATAGTCTTTGCATGTGTCTCCAAGTAGAATTAACGTGTGAAGTGGGAGTGAGTGTGAATGTGAATGTGAGTGTTGGATATAAGAGGGAGAAGCTGGTAGGATAGGAATCAACGGAGTGGTAGCCAAATAATAGAGCAAATAACATGAATGAGACTGGAGAAAAGAAAAGAAATATTTTCTTGCTCTTGAGAAGGAACTAATTGAATGCTCATTTCAATTGGGTTCACATAAAGAAACAATGATAATAACAATGGCACAGTAAGAGTTCTCAGAGTCCAAACACAGTGTGGAGTATGATATATACTTCTAGCACTGTACGGGCACACGCGCCAAGAGCAAACCAACTTGAGCAGTTCATCTCTATGCAAGTGCCGCGAAGGAGCTTAAGGCGAGCCCCCCATAGCTTCATTACTCCCCATATAAGCCATTATATAACATTGAAGAACCCGGCATCCTAATCACGGAAGGGCAAATATGCGCTGTGCGAAAACTATACGATCCAGCCGATGACGTCCATGGTGTGCGACAACGTTGGTACGAGCAACATTCAGCAAATTCAGCTTCTAGTACCGCCGCCGCCGCCGCCGCAGCAGTAGCAGCAGCAACGGCAGTCCCGAGAACTACAATTTCAACATGACCTCTCCTCCCTCGTTATTCCATGCCTTCTTACGGCCCTCGATCCTTCAAATTCTTCGCGCGACGGGCTACCACAGCACGCGACCCGTGGTGCTCGACTCCCTTACAGACCTGGCAGCGCGATACTTGACGCTGCTGTGTGAAAAGACGGCCGCAAATGCCGTCAACAACCACGGCGTCCCAGGGGACTATAACATAGTCGATGTCAGGCTTGCGCTGCAGGATGTTGGGGCCCTACTGCCGGAGAGGATGAGCTCGGAGCAGACCTTGAAAGGGGATGAGGACATGAGGGGCGTCGAGGAGTTTATCCAGTGGTTTGCGGGAGCGCGTATGAAGGAGATGATGGAGATGAGCAGCGGGGATGGCGAGTTGGACGCGACGGATTACCTGGCCGGTAAGATATTTGGAACTTCCTCTTCTTCATTTGGGGATGGGATTTATACAGGATGGAGAAACAAGAAGCTGACTCGGTTATTCGTAGCCCTAAAGAAGAAGCATAGCAAAACTGGAGACGACGCAAAATACCAAGGATCAATCTTTGGCAGGTTCAACGACGTGGGCGAAATCCAAGTCGAAGGTGGCCCCATCACCAGCATAGACGAATGGATATCCACGAGAACGCCCAAATGGGAGCCGCCGCCGCCGCCGCTAGAAAACGGAGAGCATACGGAGGACCAGGACTCGAGGCCGCCTAGTTCGGGCCTCAGCTCCGTGGGCGATCGACTGGGCGACGAGGACATGGATCTGACATAGGAGTCGAAGGGTGGGGCAAGATGGGGAGTCATGAAAAGAGACGAGACGGACCAAAAGCGGGCGCCCGGTAGAAAGAGTGAGCACCTCAATGGGATTGGCTCTACTGAGGGCCATTACTTCCGCCGCACATTGGGAACTAAATAGGAGCGTAATTCTGGGGGTGTGGATCTCGCCAGTATGCCAGCAGCGCGACGGTCAGGAAGAAATAAAGAAAAAAGTCCAAGATGATATTCGAAGGGGGGGGGTCCTTGATTGGGAAGGGGGAAACAGTCTGATTTATTTCAACCATTGCATAGCGTTGGAGTTCCGGAAGAAAAACGAGGAGGGAAGAGAGGGGAGGGGGAGGGGCTAGGGAGATGGGATTAAAACTGGTCGTGGGGAATTGGTACAGGTTTTCAGACTTGCAGAGAGTCCCGTAGTATGTTTCGAGGTAGTTTCGTAATGAGGTGGGCTTCTTCTTACATTGAGCGCCTAATATATCTTACTACACACACAATCACTCTGAAGTGAATATGTGATCAAGGGATGGAGACTACTATACTCTCAAGTTTGTAGGAGAAAAGTTGGTGTTCGTCATACATGTACATGTCTATGCCTGATGCCTCACTATCAGAGATGCCTCCCGCCCCCTCCTGTAGGTTCTACTGGTACATGATATCATATAACGCTTCATTATCTCCTGAAGCCTTTCTTCGGGGCCAGCAATTCATACACGCCCATTTGCTTCATCGCCTCGACGAGCATATCCCGTGTATTCTTTTCCTTCATGTCGAAGTCAGGCCAGTATTTCTTCTGCAGATACTCGTACAGGGCCACACCCCTCTTGTCGCCCTCGAGCTTTTCGGCGTCTCCCTCGGCCCAGGCGATGAGGCTGTGGTCCATGTTTCGCTTGGCCACCATCAGTCGCTTCCTCTGGGATGGGGTATCCCAGGAGAGCTTGGTAGTGCCGAGAACCAATTCCATGACCAGCGTCTCGGGCGGGAGGAACTTGAAAAGATCCCTCAGGGCCAACAACGTCACGAGGAAGCCTATATGGTCCTTTAATCTGCGGAAAGAGTGTAAAATCTTCCGCGCAAGCTGCCCGTCCATGCCTTCTTCGGATTGTAAGGAATCTTTAAACTTGACCATCTCTTTAAACATGGCACGAGTCGCCGCGGCTGCTTCCCCCATGCGTTCGTCGGGAATGAAGTGAAGCCTGCTTATATCCAACGTCTTCCAGAGGGCACTGAAGCTGTAGGGATCAGGCGTAACGCCGAGCTCATCAACAAGAGACCGGTATAGCGCCAGAGCTTCCTTCCATTGGCCCTTTGAGATGTGCGACTCAAGAAGCTGGTTCATCATGAACGCATCAGGCTTAAGCTCGGCTTCCCGGAAGGCGTCCCACAGAGCTTCCAGTTTGCCGTGAAGATCTCGCATTCGATAATTCTCAGCAACCAGGTAAAACGTCTCAAGAGTAGCTCTAGGCAATTCCGCAACCGAGGGTTTGAAGGAAGAAATACGGGTGGTAAGGGTGGACTTCCTATCGTTCACGAATTTGATTCTGGACTCAATCATCCTCCAAGCTAGTTCATCGGCCTTTTCAACGTCTTCGCGGCCACCTGAGCGTAGCCACGCGCCGATCAAACCATTGACCTGGATAGAAGCGCCCTCAATGCCCTTTCTTTGCATGAATTCAACAACGCTATAAGCACCATCCAGATCGCCGGCACCAATTAGGCGCTTCAGCCACTTTCCAAAGAAGAACTTGTTGGCAATAACCGACGGTAATCGTTTCTGCTTTTTCAAGTCCATTTGTCCATCACTCATCATATCGACAAAGGCAAAGAGACCATTCTCGACTTGGTTAGAGGTCAAAAAGCATGACACAACCTGATCGTAGTCTGTGAGCTTCATCTCTTTCCCAAGGAGCTCTCTCATCCGACGGTAGGTTGTCCAAGCCTTCTCTTGGCTTTCCGCAGTCCCCTGTTCACAACAGGTGCGAATAAGTGGCATCAAGATGCGGGCGCTCATATGTCGATCAAGAAGTTTATTGATCGCTCGTTCAGCTTGCCCCAGGTCTCCTATTCGGCAGTACATGCGGACGCCCAGCTCCCAAAAGTCTTTGTAGGTTTCTGAGGCTTCGGCGCCGAGGGAGCTGATGCAACGTCTCCAGTTCTCGATGGCCTTGCCCTCCCACCCGTCAACAAACACGGCCTCGATTGTCAAAAGTTGTTGTGGGGGCGTGAGAGTGACTTTGGCCTCGCTCATATCTCTGGCTAGGAGGGAGAGGTGTGCAAGCCTATGAACGTTCTTCGACTCATCCGTGGCAAATGCCTTCCATAGGAAATCCCAGGCATCCAGGGGGATACTGCCCCAGTGTCGTGATAGTGCAAGTCGTGCTGCGTGGTATGCTCTATAGATTTCCCGTACGCTCGCCTCTGATAGACCTGATTCTTGCCGCGACTGTGAGAAGGCACGCGCCATAGCGGTATTGAGTCTGCTGACTTTCCTCCGTTGGTTCAGTGTCCAAGGTTCTTGTGGAATTTGTGGTATTATATAACGCCGTCCTGACCCAGCAGCCTTTTCCATCAAAGGCAATTCTGGCATATCGCCAAGAAGCTCTGCTAATATCTCCTGTGGGAGGTCCGCGCCGGTTTCTTTTATCTCTTCGTCGATTGATTCCGTATACGTTTGCATTCTGGCTATCATCTTCTCTAGGTCGTCCGCTGTCCTCATTTTATCCCACCCCTCGCCAATTTCTGCCAGCACCGCTTTGAAGGCATCCTTTTCGTCCTCTGTTCTAAGACCAGCTTTGAAATCCGACAGAGTGTCTCTTAGCTCTGAAGCGTCAAGCCTGCTAAAAGATTCTCCGAAAGCCTCTTCGCTCGGCAGCTCCGTCCTTCTCCTGTCATCCTGCTCAAAGTATCGTACGGAAAAGTCGAGATCTTGTCCTGTCTGCTTCTCGGTTTCCTGGTTATTGTTCATACGTTGCATATAACGAGATATTTCCGTCCTTGTCGGTCGGCGAATCGAGCGCTGGTCGGAGCGGGCTTGTAATGTTGTTTTTGGCTTGCTGGATACTTGAGAGCTGAATGGAGCGACCCATGATTGTGTTGGCTGCTTCGCAAGGTGAGACAGGCAAGAGCGACAAATGATGTCGTTGCGGCACCTAAGGTCGCGTATGATAGGTCTGCAGGACATTGTTTATTCAAATTAATGTAGCGCAGTGCTTCTAGCACTCGCTCAAATTGAGCGTTGAAACTTTTTTCTGCTGATATTAAGAATCTTGCGAAACCGTCAGTGGTTCCATCCCACCATGTGTCTTATCGATAAGGTTTCTAGCGCCATGTTCTATAGTGTTAGAAGGTGGATGAGCTATCCACTGAAGCCTCCACTGAAACATCATACTGATCAGCTCTGATCTCATCGCCACCACCTCAACTTAATGAATCTAAGTCTAGCCTTGGGATCCGACTGTAGTGGTGATTATAAATAATTTATGAATTAATGGATTTTTGGTGTCATAGAATGCGATTCTTAACGTAGATCTCATAAATTTCGTGCCATATCTGAATCCGTAGTCAATTCACATCACGAACATGAGCTGGTACAGTATATGGCTTCATCGACGTCACAACCTACCCACGTTGAGATTGATGCAGTCCAACTCACCAGTCCAGTATGTCCCTGTTAAATAGTTTTTGATGCAGCATCTTCACCCTGCCAGCTCTATAAAGCTACGATTCGGTTTTATGAATTGAACCACATCACGGCTTATGTAAATCCATGAATCATGACTGATAATTGAGGAAGAAACAATTCTTGGAGTCTTCGATCTTGTCTCATTGCGTACGCAGCATATCATACATAGGAGCTCTTTCCATCTACAGCCAAACTCCAACGACCAAGCCAAGAGCAAGTCGAACAGCAAACACTCGGGTCATAAAAGTACATTCTGAGGCTCATCATATCGATGTAGCGTATCGGGTATCGCTTGGATACATTCGATTACTTGGCATTTCTTCCAAAGTTGCTGTGAGGGATGGTGTTAGTAAGAAGATATAATCCTAATCAATAAATGAAACAAACTTGTGGAAGAATTGGCTGAAGAGACCAGGCTTGGCTTGCTGGTCGCTCATACTCTGACGCCGGGCAGCATTGTTGCTGTCGCGACGGTGTTGTTGGAGTCCTTCAAAAGCAGGCATGAATCCAGAGCTCTGCAAGGCCGGTCAATAGTGTTTACAGTGGTAATAAGCTGGGGGACAACCATACCCTACGGCGAGTACCGGCAGTTGGAGCGTTTGGGGTTGGTTCAGCACCGCTGTTCATAGTGACTGAGTATATCGAAAAGGTATAGATTTGTTGGAGGCTAAGTTGATCGTTTGTGTGAGCTGTTGTAGCAAAAGACAGAAGAACAGCATACAATCAAGAAGAAGAATCAATGTGAGGGGATGGGGGAGGGGAAGCTTTCTTATGTAGCTTGACGAAAGAACAGTCCAGGTGCAAATGCAGGATGGACTGATTTGCTCAACAGACCATACAGATTCAAGCTTTCCCGCCGTCACCGAAACGCAAATGACGCCAACCAATGCCGTCAACCCCGGCCACACCATGTACGGCGTCTCGACCCATCAATTGACCCGCCATTTGTCCAATCTACCGCTAGAGTCTCTCGATCTAGGCTAGCAGTATTGATGCTTGACAAACTACAGCCATCGCGGAGAAGAGACTGATCCATAAGCATTCCCGGACTACTGCGGAGATGGAGTAAGCAGCAGATATGGAACGGTTTATGCATCTGGTAATGGCACGAGACCTCCTCAGTTCCCTTGGCTCCCCTCACAGTCACAGATCTGCCGAGACAACCACTTCAAAGATAGAAGCTCGCCACCAAGAATCTAGCAGAATTTTCCCCCAAGATAATTCACCCATAAGCGTTGTATATGTTGAATTAGTATTCGTACATTCGATTGGTCTTGTGGCTGCTTGATAACCCCGTTCAAGAGACCCCAAGTTTCTCGTACACGGCATCATCCAGCTGTGACGTCTTGCCCAAGACGTTTGAATCGGTCGGTGGGGCGAACTGGGACCCTTTTTTGCGGGGAAGCCCCACCATCGCCACGGAAGTACGTACCGGGTGTTCGTTGCATCGTCGGCAGTGCAGGCTCGTCTCCCCGGAAAAGATTATTTAGTCGGAATTACTATTGATCCTTGATAACGCCACTTCATGGCTGTCTGCGATAAGCTCTGTCAACTGCCCGTCACGCCAGAGGTACGGCCAAAAAGGTACCTGGGCTGGTATTTGTCTGGCAACTTCCATGACAAGGCATCTTCCACACAAACCCTTGCAACGAACGAACGAACGCTCGCTCGACCTTGCTGCTTCAATGCAGAACAAGTCCCATCCGAGCCAGACGAGGACAGGCGACTATGAACAATGATGCCTCGCCTACCCCGTCCGCGCGAACCCGTAACCAGTCTCCTCGCCCTGGTAACGATGACGATGACGCAGCAGTCCATGAAGACGTCTCGCCCGAGCGCGATGACGAGTCGCAAGTGCGCTCCCAATCTCGCAACGGGAGACGGCGCCGGAAGAAGAGCAAGAAGAAGAGGAACCCAGGTCTGGTGAAGAAGCTGGCTTTTACGACTCATTTGCTTAAAACACTCGACTTGGTAGTCTTTGCCGAACTGAGCTCGCTGTATTATATGGAGTGCGTGGACCGTCTTGTCAACGAGAACTGGGCTTGTTGAGGAACAAAAGTGCTGATATCCTTTGGTGAATCTTAGGTGCTCCATGTTTCGATTCGCAATACGTGCGGCAGGTCAATACATGTACCTCACTCCGAAAGACGAGGCTTTCCCTTTCGTTATGCCGGCTAGTCGTGTTCATGTCGTGCTGATTGTTATACCCAACATCATTTGCATGCTCCTGCATCTCTTCGGTTCCCTGCCAGTCGGACCCGACTTTCACCGAGGGTACCAGCATGGCGGGCTTATCATCGATTTCATCGGACAGAAACCCCCGGCCTCTCGACTTTACTACTTTCTAGCAGACCTGGTTGTCCTGGCCCTCCAGTGTCTCATGCTTACGATACATACCGATCGAGAGAATCTTCGAGTGGCGCTGAAAACGTTCAAGCCCTTTTTACCGGAGCTGGTCCCAGAAGCCTTGCCGGATCGGTCTCCTGAGGATTTGGACGCCGAGGAACGTGGAGTATCTCGACACGCACCCGATATTATAGTGGATGAAGCGGATGGAATCGAACTGCAGTCATTCGGCGGACCAGACGATGGAAGAACTACGAATGAACGCCCTGAAGGATCTGGACCGGTTTCTCGAGACAATTTGAGTGACGAGACGTCGAGAACCTATCTTTCCGACCTTATGAGCTCTGGCAACGCAACTATTGGCGAATACCATATACTTCACTCAATTAGAAGAGCTGCGATGGAACTTGAGAGGACGGCAGCCCACTCGCTCCAGACAATTGGTTATCGAGCGACTTTGGCAGCAATACAGGCACAGCGGCGGAATGCGAGTGTACAGAATCGACCGGCGCCTCCTAACAGATAGCACGAAATTATTCACCGTTAATCCAATAGATATCTATCGCACAGCGCCTTAAAAACTCCAATATTTACTTGGCCAAGGAAAACAAGAGCATGCATGTTTTGATTTTAGGCAATCTTCCTGCCCACGTTACCAACGCCAGTGCCCTTGACAGAAATAATGAGATCTCCTGTATCGTCATCATCAACGTCTCGTAAACCCCAGCTACTTGCGCCAAATGTCTTCAGATCCCTGGCCAATCCCACCAATTCTTCTGTACCAATAACCTCCCTGCCAAGCCTTAGTCGACTAACATCCTCCGAGCCCATGGCCATGAGTATCAGCATGGCGCTTGCTGAGACTGGGGTAACGCAACCGCCCTTTGCAATCGTCTCCAGCAATTGATATGCGCACTTCTTTCCAATCTCTTCGGGGACTTCTCCACCCGATGGCGGAACTACCACATCTGCTGAGTAGAGAACGCCGACCGAGTTGGACTCGGCGACTAAACTCAAGCCATAGCCTATTCCTAGTCGTCTTTTGCTGCTTGATTTGTCTCCCGTGGGTACCAGAGGTGCCTGATCGTATTGCGCCGCGATGTGAATGTCGGCCACCAGTGGGTTGAGAATCTCACGCGCCGCATGTATCATTCGCGCATTGTTCGAGGCTGAGACGCCTGTGCAATATGCAACTCCCCGAATCTTCTTTACCCGGCCAGGACTGCGGTGCAGGTGAAGCGTCTTGGGAAGTCGGACTTGGCTTGCAAATCTGAGCTCGACGATGCCTCCGCCACCCTTGCCACCGGGGCCGGCGCAAGATCTTTGTAGTACGCGGAGCTCGATCCTTGCCGGTGGGATGCCGAATAGGGCAAAGAGAGGGAGGATGGCCGTGCGAAAAGTGTCGACAGAGACGTCGCCCGTTTCGGTAGCGGATGTGATGACGCCCGGGCCGGAGAATCGAACGTTCATATGCGCTTTCGAGAAAGGCGCAAGCAAGCACAGCGGCAGGAGGAAGTAAGAGATGCCCCGGGTGCAACTAACCGGGATGCTGTGCTCAATAACATCCCCCTCGGCTGCGCCCAACCCCGCGATGGTTCCGGTGATCAGACCGGGGTGGAATGTAATAGTGGTACCGGAATATGAAATCTGCATGGAGCTGCCATTTGTGATGGCCTCGAGGAGTCGCAGAAAGGAAACCTCATGGGGGGCAAGACCCGGGTTCGTAGCTGACGAGCTTCTGATCTTGGAGATGTGAACCGGTCGGCCGGTGAGAGTAGCAATCGTGAGTCGCCGGGCGAAGGACTGGTGGCCCGTAAATCGCAGGAATTCGGGTGAAGAAGTGGACATTTTGGGAGAAAAACAAAAAGGGAACAGGTCGCTTAGCCCTTTGTTAATTTGAAAAGGGGGGGGATATTCTTTGGCTGATCGCAAAAGAAGCTTCTCAATGGCGACGAAAATTATTGTTTCTGCCGATTGATTGAGATGCATGATTCTATAAAGGGAAGGCGGTGAATATTGTTTTTTTTTGCGAATATAGTGACGCTAGCATAACCCCAACCCTGGAAATCTGCAACACTGAGGCTTTCATGCCATAGCTTGAAGATTAGGCAATTATAAGTAGATCTTATGTGGAATAGTAAATATTCATGGTAAACATAATCCCTGTATATACAAAAGGAGTTCCATTCTCAAAGTTCCATAGTGATTAGGTATTAGGAGGCAAGCTGTTTCAACATGGCATGTAGGAGCTTTTCAGTGTCGTCAGAAAATTAGAAACCCTTCGAATTTAACTACCATTGCTTTTGATGCTTCTTTTCTAAACTGGCAAATAGCTCATGCATGTTCCGAAAATGTCTATGAGCAGCTTTTCCCCCAGACCAACTCCAGTCTGTTCAAGCAACCGGGAATCAACCTGCTCGACTCCGCACTCCGTTGTGCTTCTCCAAGACTCATATATACTGGTATTATGTTTTGATCATTAGAATCTATGAGAAGGAAAAAGTTAGCGTCAACGCGAGGTTTCAGAAAATGATGGTGATGGAACCATACCTGTTTTACAGCCTCGGCGTCCATCATTACCCGCCTCTTCTGGGCGATGAAGCGCGATCTGACAAAGTTTCGGTTGGACATGGGGGTTGAAGTGCCAGATGGCAATGGAGTAGATCGTCCGCTGGTTACCGCAGAGATTGACGGGACAGCATTAGATGCCTCTGTGTCTTGACTCTCTGATCCGTCCTTCTTCCGCTTCTTCTTTTCCTTCTTCTCCTTCTTGTCCTTTTTCTCTTTCTTCTCCTTTTTATCCTTCTTCGACTTCTTGGATTTCTTCGCGTCTTCTCCGCTACCACTCTTCTCGTCCGACTCGGCCACCTCCTCACTAGCAGACTCGTTGAGGGTCTCTCCCTTGGCTTTCCTGTCCTTCTTCGACTTCTTCTTCTTCTTCTTATCCTTTTTTAGCTTTTCGGTCTCGCTGGCCTCTGTTGATGTGGACTTGGAAAGCTTCTTCTTTGCCTTCTTCTCTTCTTTCCGCCGTTTCTTCTTCTCTTTCTCATCTTCGTCGCTGGAAGATTCCGAGCTGCTATCGTCTAGAGACTCGGCCTTTCGCTTCTTGGATTTCTCTCCGGAGCCGTCGGGTTCTGGTGTTGTTCCCTGGGAGTCCGAGGCCTCCTTTGGGTCGCTCTCCTCCTTCATCGCATCACCAACCAACAGGCCTCCCCTAACAAAGCGCATCGCGCCCCATCTCTGTTCGACGTACCGGTTGGTCTTTACGACCATCCGAGCTGCTACATCTTCATCCACCTGTGCTTCTGACTTGCCATTCAAACGACTCAGTAGATCTGAAAAGACGTCTAGCCCGGTGATTTCATCCTCCTTCGATTTGGCGAAGCCGAGACCCTTCATGTCATCCTTGAGAATCACTCGAATGTATGATGCATTGGCAGCTGTGTGTAGTTCAGAATGTGCCGAATTCTGTACTCCGAGATACTGCCCAGGCTCCCAGCCCTGCGATCGCAAGATCTTCTGACCGAACGTGGTGGTGTCTCGAGTCCATTTCGTATTGTTTGGGTCGGCGCCGATGCGTCGTCGACTATGAGAAGAATGTGAGAATGTGTTCACAGGCTGTCAATCATGATAATTTTACCTCTTGGAATCCGCGAGCAGCCCCATCTTGTTCGCTCTGGGAAGACAGAATCACTCAATGAGTGCAGTCAGTTCGCGCCGAGATCAACGCTGAAATCTGATTACAGAAATGCTGAATCGCTAGGTGGGAAAAAATTCCTGGCGGTGGGGTCGAAATCCTTATCGCATCTTGTGATTGGATCGGGAGCAACCGCCCCAGATCCCGCACCTCAAGACAGCAGATACATGGGTTGCTACCTCAGAGCAATCAGTAACCTGGGAGGTAAGAGCATTTACACCATATATAATGGGAGTATGAATGGTTGCAAGTGGAAAGCTGTTGGTCTTTTAATAGAAATAAATTTCTTTTCATCTTTCGCTCACATAAACATAGTTTGAGCAAACGATCATGTTCAAGCTTGGGTTGAGCTTATTGCACTAATGGTCCACTTTTCCCTATCATGTTGAAGACGTCGGAAATCGCTTCAGCTCAAGATCATCAAGCATCTAGTCAAGAGCTCTTGATGAGATTTTACATTAGGAGACTTATCCTAACTCTAAGAACATATATCCATAAGAAGGAGAGCCATCCCTCAATTAGCAATTGACGGATGTGCGAGTTTTGTTTCAGGGTAGCTAGCTCGGGGCAATTGTTGCACAAGCCCTCCACTCCAGTCTGGAATGCTGAGAAGGATGAAGAGCAATTTCCAGGTATGAATTAGATGGATTATCAGTACATGACGGTATATACACAATAGTCTCGAATACAGATACATATGGCGATTTACTCGATTCACTAAACATTACAATTATGCTCATGCGCTATATGCCCAATTCCCTGAAAATCAATACAGTGCCAGCTGTTGCTTTTCATGTGACCATCTAAAGAAGATATGAAGAGAGAATCATGCCCGTCTATACCATATTTTCCGACAGCAAAGGTTGTTCCCGTTTCCTGGTCGCTTTTCTGCTCACAGCATAGACTATATCTAGGGTCCACAAATGCATTATCTCAGCATGAGCGCAAGGAAAGGAACCAAACAAGGGGGCTGTAAGGAGTGCTACGGGAAAGTCGAACCAGTTAACCCATGACCGGCGAGAGAAGAACATGCCCTTGGCGATTCCGGCCTTGGTCATATCGCGTTCGCGAATATCGACACAGAGATGATGAAATCGTCCGTATTGAAATAGGTAAAATGGAACTCCAAGGACAATAAGATCCCTCAGAGAGGCGATTATGAAAAATATCCAGTTCAGCCCATAAGGGTCTTCGCTCCCCACAGCTCGAGAATAAATCTCGGCGGCAATGACCAATATGGTCATATGAACTGGAAGGTAGTGTGCCTCAAAGAGTCGATGGATCAAACAACCAACACGGCCCCAGCGCGGCTTTTCGATAGTGATTTCGAAAATATCGGGAAACCCGTCACTATCTTCCTCAGGATTGGCCTCTTTAGGGGGATTTTCTGAAAAATAGGCACTAGGGCCGTGTCCTATGTGGAGAGGATAGAAACCCCTGGAAGTCTGTTTCCGGTTCTTCCACATCTCGAGCATCCTTCTCAGAACAAAGCCTGTATCGAGAGCACCCCACATATGGCGAAGAGACTGTTTATATCGCGCCGCGGTGTCATTCCAGATACCACGGATACCTCCCTGGTTGCCACCAGATATGTTAGTCTGGCTGATAGGGGTTGGCACGGTACGACTAGTCAAATGTCCGTTTAAAGCAAAGAAGCATTTGAGATACATGTGCAAGTCTTCGCCAAGAGCCTCGATACCACAGTCCCAGCCACCAACTAGGTCCACTAGCAAAAGGGGCAATGAATAAACGGAGGTGGGTGGTGAGATGGGTGAGGTTTTGTGCAAGCCAGAGATTCCACTTGCGCTCCAGAAAATATCCGCAACACGAACAGCCCCAGAGACCTTGTGGGCATTTCTGTCAAATATAATTGGGCCCGTGTACATGGTTGTCGCCGCTGTTGCAGGATAGTCCAAGTGCATATTGGTGATGTGGGCAAAGTAACGATGTGACAGATGGCTGTCGGCTGTGGGAAAGTCAGCGCCAAACTCAGTTAATAAGAAACATTGTGTCGTAAAAGTTGATATAAAGGATGTAGAGATAGCAAAGGCATACGGTGAAAGGCTGTGTTCATCTGTGTGGGGCTTCGGTCACTTACAATCCATATTTGTGAATACGACGTTGGAACGCTCAGCCAGTGAATACCTGGAACTGAACTGGCGAGCAGCCCAGGCCACGTTGCTCCCCTTTCCCGCAGCTTCTCCTGGGATATTGGCCGGATGAAGCGTGTAGCCAATCGATCTGAAAGTTGTAGCAAACTCCTTTACAAGAGTTGAAGCCTTGGACTCGGAGTCGGTTTCTCGCGCCTCCATCGCAAGACAGATCTATCAACGGTCACGCGGACCAAATATTAGTATATTAACCACAGGGACTACAAAGAAGCGGCGATACCAAAGGTGGAGATTGACTTACATCATAGCACCCCTTGGACTGAGGATGAGATGCCAACACTTCCAGTGTCTCTCTCAATGTATCAATCTCTTCTGTATAATTAGGGATGATGATGCCGTGAATGACGGATCTATCGTACCCATCGTCTCCAGCCAGGGGCGATGTCTCAAGCTCAAGCTCCTCAACGTCAAAGACCCAGCTCTCAACACTAGTCAGTGAGGACGAGGGAGAAAGAGCAGTGCCTCCTGCATCATCTTTCACCAACTGGGTAATTTCCCAGATTGACCAGTTGGTCCTTATGGTGAAAATGATGACAAGTAGATAGTTGAATAGCGTGTAAAGAGCAAAGAGGGCGAGAAAGAGCGCGACGAGCACTGGATGGATCACGGACGAATAAGTCCCTTCATGGACGACAGTTCGTTGCTTTTTGAAGCCGTCACGACGAATAGCGAATGCCTCCACGATAGTCCAGCAGGAAAGACATAATAACGCAAGTATGCTCAAACCGCCGAGACGCCATGAGCACCAGGAAATGCACCGGAAGAAGATGAACATTGTGTGGTAGCAAAGAGAAGTAGCGATACAAAACAAGGAGAGTATGTACGCAAGAGGAAGGGAGAGGGACGCCTGACAGCCAAACCAGAATCAGGAAAGAACTTCCAAGAAGAGAAATTCTTTGTAGTGAAGGATATTTATAGAGAAATAAAAGACACTACTCGTACATGGGGAATGAAGGAACCTCGAAGCTGGTACACAGATGCTAATTATATGGAAATTGGTGAAAAATGCATAATTTTAGGGCGTCAAAACAAGTAAAGATTTTTCGAGACTAGTATTATTATTATTGAAATGTTCTAGCTGTCCATCTAATGAGCATCTGACTCTGATGAAGCTGTCTATCGCCCGGTGGCCAAGCCGGATGCTTGCCGACCTGGTGTTGTTATCGACGGTGGCTTGGGTCGTGAAAAGCTTATGGGCTCTAGCAAGAGATTGGAATAAATGTATATATATTTAGATTGAATTATTGATGTGACACGTGCAGGTCATTGTTTTTATCTTTTTATATGGTTCAATGGATATCAATAATGGGTAATCAAACCCCCCGTTCATCATCCACCTCGTGACTAGTGGAAGTTGTGAGGTGAGCACATTACAAGATGCTGATACAAAAATCAGATGGTGGCTTAGGCAAATCAAATGGTGGTGATATATTTTTCACCCCCTCCCAAAATGGGATGACATGGTATCAACAGGTAGGCTTATGTGGTGTAGATGTCAAAGCTATGGGTGAGTGAGCCTTGGCTCCTGAACGAGGCAAGCCTTAATCCCCATATGATAAAATATCAATATATGGAACCAAGATATGGTATGAAGTCTGCTACGTAGTTGGTTTATATATAATGATCATGTAGCCTGAACTAAATAACATAAAAACAACGCTGGTAAAAAGTCAAGTCCTCTTACCACAAAGGGTTGACATTCTTTTTTGCTTACTTGGCTTAATGCATTTTCTTACTTTAGGATCAAAAGTAGGTTTTGTTGGTTTCATCCAAAAGACATGGACTTGGCTATCAAGGTACGTTGTAGGCCTAATCATCAGTTCCATATGAAGTTATTCAGAGACTAAGATATTGACGCCATCTTAGTTAAAGCCACAACCTACCCAAGGGGGAGAAGCCCTCCTCTGTGTGGCGCCACCACATGTCAAAAAAGAGATACAGCCCTGGAGCCCTAGAGAGGTGGATGTGAACGCCGTAGACCGGAATGGACCTTCGTCATACATACGGGGTACAAGCACCAGAGTCACGTCAGAGAGTCATGGACCCCTCAACACCACCCCCACCATAGATCCCTCCCTCCGGGTTACCCCGCCAAAACTTTTTTCTCCCTCTTTTTTTATTTTTTTATTTATTTTAAATTGATTAGGTTATTATTGACTTTGGACGATTGAAATCCGATTTTTGACGGCGGGCGTCATCAAACAAGTCGAGACAATCAATCAATCTTCACCTTTTCTTTGAGTCAGTTATCGATAAGGGAGCATCGAAAATAGACCAAAAAAGGAAATCCGTCACTCCTTTTTCACCATGTCTGACAGCCAGAAGATCGCCATCGTCTCCGTCTACGACAAGACTGGCCTGCTAGACCTCGCCAAGGGTCTTGCCCAGCAGAATGTTCGCATTCTAGCCTCTGGAGGTACGGCTCGCATGATTCGCGAGTCTGGTTTCCCTGTCGAGTAAGAATAGCCCCTCTCAATCTTGAAAGGCTAGCAAGAGAAATTCATTGCGATGCCAAAATTTCTTTTTTTCTTCCCTTTTTTTCCTTCTTTATAAAGAAAACAATTCTCTGATGTGGGAGGGGGGGGAAAGAAGCCGCTTGCTAACATCGACATCAAACAGGGACATTAGTGCTATTACCAAGGCCCCGGAGATGCTCGCTGGTCGTGTCAAGACTCTTCATCCCGCCGTCCACGCTGGCATCCTAGCCCGCAACCTTGAGTCCGATGAGAAGGATCTGGCAGACCAGAATATCAACAAGGTTGACTATGTCATCTGCAACCTCTACCCCTTCAAGGATACCGTCGCCAAGATCAATGTTAGCATCCCCGAGGCCGTTGAGGAGATTGATATCGGTGGTGTCACTCTCATCCGTGCCGCTGCCAAGAACCACAAGCGTGTTACCATTCTCAGCGACCCCAATGACTATGCTGGTTTCCTTACAGAGCTCGAGAAGGGCGGGGTCAGCGATGCGAGCCGCAACCGCTACGCCCTCAAGGCATTCGAACACACTGCTGACTACGACGCCGCCATCTCAGACTTCTTCCGCAAGGAGTACGCCGGTTCTGGCGATCAGTACCTTTCTCTGCGTTACGGCGCCAACCCCCATCAGAAGCCTGCTGCTGCCTTCACTGCCGACGGCCAGCTTCCCTTCAAAGTTCTCTGCGGATCACCTGGTTACATCAACCTCCTCGACTGTCTCAATGCCTGGCCACTCGTCAAGGAGCTCAAGCAGGCCCTGGGCAAGCCTGCTGCTGCCAGTTTCAAGCACGTCTCACCTGCCGGTGCTGCCATTGGTCTCCCCTTGACTGCTGATGAGCGCAAAGTCTACTTTGTCAACGATATCGAGGGCATTGAGAACTCTGCCCTCGCTCAGGCATACGCGCGTGCTCGTGGTGCTGATCGCATGAGCAGCTTCGGTGATGTCATTGCCCTGAGTGATATCGTCGATGTGCCCACCGCTAGCATCATCTCCAAGGAGGTTTCTGATGGTGTCATTGCACCCGGTTACGAGGACGCTGCCCTTGCGATTCTCAAGAAGAAGAAGGGAGGCAAGTACCTCGTCCTCCAAATCGACCCCGACTACACCCCTGGTCCTATCGAGACTCGAACCGTTTATGGTGTCAATATACAACAGCACCGCAACGATGTTGAAATCACCCCCAAATCTTTCAACACCATCATCACTCCCAAGGATGCTAGTGCCCTCTCCGAGAGCGCTGCCCGTGATCTCACCATCGCCACCATCACCCTTAAATACACCCAGTCCAACTCCGTCTGCTACGCCGTAAACGGTCAGGTCGTTGGCCTTGGCGCCGGCCAGCAGTCCCGAATTCACTGCACCCGTCTTGCCGGCGACAAGGCCGACAACTGGTGGATGCGCTTCCACGAGCGTGTCCTCAGCATCAAGTGGAAGAAGGGTACCAAGCGACCCGACAAGAGCAACGCCATTGACCTGCTCGTCAGTGGCCAGCTCCCCAAGGATGGTCCCGAAAGGGAAGCCTTTGAGGCTGTCTTTGAGAATGTGCCGCCTGCTTTTACCCCTGAGGAGCGAGAGGCCTGGATGAAGGAGCTTAAGGATGTGACAGTATCGAGTGACGCCTTCGTAAGTACTAGATTTAGTGTTAGATACCGTCTCATCTCTGTTGCTAACACTTTGTCACAGTTCCCCTTCATCGACAACGTCTTCAGGGTAGCCCGTTCCGGCGTCAAATACATTGCCGCTCCTAGTGGTAGCCAGAACGACGGTGCCGTTTTCGAGACGGCCGAGAAGCTGGGCATCACCTTTGTCCAGCAAAACATTCGTCTCTTCCACCATTAGAAAAAGGATATCCCTCCCACGAAAATCTAGATATCTCTTGAAATTAATAATGAATCATTTTATTTGCATGAATGTTTGATTATGTGTTTATCTTGAGTGCACATATATGATTACCCTGTGATGGTCTTGGGATATTGTGGGTCGGCTGTGAGATTGAGGTTCGAAACAGGCAGAATCTAGGCAGCATGCACGTTTCCCAACAAACTCTGTTAAAACTCTGTTAAAACGGCTAACATAGTTCTCATAAGAGTTCAAGATGTTATAACTAGAGGGTGCCCAAGTCACAACCCAACGACGATGATTTGCGACTCCAAGAGCCAGATACGGCAAGCCCCATATTACAGCGCGTCTCTAGTGATAGCATATCTATCTACTAGCTCATTGAGATGGCTCATATTCAGGAGAATCTATACAGGTTTTATTAATATACTAACTCTGTGGGGCCTCATGAGCTTATTGGTGGTATTTCCCGCCGCCCACATGGCAAGGTGGCTTCGAAAGATGGACTTGCAGATGGATGCCACACCAACTACCATAAGCAGGTTGTATTTATTTGTATTATTCCTATTTGATCTTGATGAAGCAATACTACCACTCTAGGACATATTTTTCGTCCATCACTAATGCTGAAATTGACGAGACCGGACCATAGATTAATTGGCCTTCTTATACGACGCCTTTTATAATGATCTGGTACACCTATCTCTGTAGGCGGATAATACCTTATGTATGACCAATCCCCACTAAAGCAAAAGCAAAACCCACATAGACTGAGAGACCAAGTAGATACCCAAGGACATGGGCAATGAGAATGACAGACTTGAATTACCATTCATAACAGAAAGTGGAATATCCGAATGGCAGCGGCAATGTCTCACTGGATGATAAATCCGGTTAAGCGGCGGACCCTCCCGCGCCCGCAATGGATGGCACAGCGCCGAAGAGGTTCGGATAGAAAGGGCTCTATCGACCAATCAGAGCAATCGATGGGAATATCGATGGCGGGGTCGGATAGAAGCCATTCCCGCCTGTGTATCCTCGGACAATTGAGAGAGTCCTGAGCTCGTCAGATAGAGACGATTGAGAGACACTTGAGGAGGCTGAAGTTGTATCAATTATCGTAACCGCCGAGAGGGATTTGGAAATGAGTATATAAATGTATGATGAGGATGAGTCCATCCTGAAATTGTAACTTGTCTCTTCATCTTTACTTAACACAATCTTGCATCTCCTCTTGAATACTTCATCTTTTCACACACACACACACACACACAAGGAAGAAAAAAGTTCATCGAAATCAATTCACCATGTCATCAGAAGAGGTCCGTATCGGTGTCTTCATTCCCAATGGCTGCCAATTCTTGGACGTTGCCACCGTCGATGCCTTTGGCACCATGTCGAGGGATTATTTGACTCCAATGGCAGAATGGTTCCCCCAAGTCGACACCAGCAAGGCTCCCCTTGTGAAGATCTTGTACATCACATCGCCGGAGCAGGGCAACGACATCCCGCTGACCTCCAACGCCACGCTCAAGGCGCACCACTCCTACACTGACCCCGAGGTCGCGCCCGGCAAGCTGGACTTTATTGTGGTCCCCGGCCCGTCCCCGTCTGTCACATTTGGTGAGGGGGCCTGAAGTGGCTGCGCGAGCAGTTCGAGTCGCCGGGCGTGGACGTGCTGAGCGTCTGCACCGGGGTTCTGATCTGCGCCGAGGCGGGCATTGCGGACGGCAAGCAGGCGAGTGGGCCTCAGTCCATGCACGAGTACCTGGTGAATAAGTTTCCCAAGGTGAACTTTGTGGCGGACAAGCATCGCTGGGTTAGGGATGGAAATTACTGGTCCAGTGGTAAGTCTCTCTCTCCCTCTCTCTCTCAATAATCTTGGCATCATAAGAGAGAGTCTATTTGATGCTAATAGGTAACAATAATTAGGTGGTGTCACGAATGGCAATGATTTGATCGCTGCTTATGCGCTGGCCAGTGGTCGTTTCCCCAAGGAGGTTGCGCAGCTGGGCTTGTCAATCGTTGAGACGAGTGACCGCGGGCAGTTTTACGATGCTAGCAAAAACTAGGTAGATGAGGAGGCATGATATCGTTGGCTGTTATCTCGTATGAGAAAAGAAATAAGGCATACGATGTGCGTATTTGGAATTAGAGAGTAGTCGTCGTTCTGCTTTGTTGTAACTAGACTACTCCGTCTCATGAAGCATAGCGATAACTTTGGAGCTCAAACTTGTTATGTTTCTGTGAATGCAGTGCACCAGGTTACCGATGGAGTGAAGCTGACCTGACAAACCACCGCGGAACTGCTACCAAAAGTGATTACAAATTAATTCCAATACATCCTATGCACTTCATCTTTGCAGAATCAAAGTCAAAACGCAAATCCGTCTCATGCCGCATCAGCGGTGTGCAAAAAAGAAGGTGCTGCAAACTCTGCGTGCTGTATTCACGCATTTATCAAGGCTGCCTCATGCGTGCGGATGCGCATCAAAATACAGGGATCCGTACAGCGGGGTGCTTTTGGCCTTTGGTTGCCGAGTCAGCAGCGCTGTTACAGTGATTGGAGTGATAAGAGTCTTATCGTGGCCCACCATTGGTTGCAGCCTGCATGGTGGGGTCGCCTTGACTTTTTTGGGCCTCGTGAAAAAAAAAAGTTGCAGGAAAAATTTCGAGCTCGCGTTTCTTCTTCCTTGTCGCGCACTTTGAGATCTTCTTGTTGCTGCTACTGCCTCTCTACCTTTAGCAAGCTACACTTACAACTGCAAATTTTCTTCCATAGCAGCATCGTCATTAAATACATTTTTCGCTCTCCTTCTTTTGTATCAATTCCTCAATACCCCCTTCTGTCATTATCCATTCATCGTCACAATGTCTGCTGTTCCCGGTCCAGTGTACGGCCTTGAGGTCCCTCCTGGGGAGATCCTCATCCCAGCCAACATGGAATTCCCTGCCTCTGTAAGTTTCTTCTTCTTCTTAGGGTCATTGGATGAATTGGACGCGAGAGACGGTCTTGTTTCATTTTATGGTCATCCCAATTTCAAGAGATCCTCGCAGATCTCACTGCCACCATCATCATCTTCATCATGATCTGGTGCTGATAGCAAGCTTTTCTAGTTCCGCATTACCATGGCTGCGATAGACCCCACTGAGCAGCCCGAGGCCGATGAGGAGGGTAACGTCCCCGCTCTTCCTCGATCAACCCTCAGACTCGTCAAGCGTGCCTTCCCCGGCGTTGAGGATGGTGAGGACGATGACGTTGATGAGGAGTACATGAAGGCCCTCCTTGGCGAGTCTGACGATGAGGACTCTGATGAAGAGGCCAACGGCGGCCCCAGCGATCCTGTCAAGGTTAAGAAGCAGAAGCAGGCTGCTGCCATCAAGAAGCTTTTGGAGGCTGCTAATGATGACTCCGACGACGAGGAGATGGAGGACGCCGAGACCAAGCCCAAGGGCAAGAAGGACAAGGGCAAGGGCAAGGGCAAGGGCAAGGGTAAGGCTGTTGTAGAAGAGGAGGAGGAGTCCGAGGAGGAGGAGGATTCAGATGATGACAGCGAGGGTGGTGACCTTGAGAACTTTGTTCTCTGCACCCTTGATACCGAGAAGGTAGGCTTTCTCTCCCAGCAAAGAAAATTTTTTGCATCCTGCTGACATCCACCCAAGCACTACCAGCAGACTCTCGACATCACCGTCAACCAAGGCGAGAAGGTCTTTTTCGTTGTTTCTGGAACCCACAGTGTCTACCTCACCGGTAACTACATCATGGACGATGATGAGGAAGATGAAGATGATGAGGATGAGGATGACTATGATCTCTCCCCTGAAGAGCTCGACTATGCTATGGGTGAGGAGGCTAGCGACGACGAGAGCGACGAGCTCGATGACGTTGACAACCCTCGTGTCACTGAGGTTGAGTCTGACGAGGAGGAAGCTCCCAAGCTGGTTCCCACTGAAACTAAGAAGGGCAAGAACAAGCGCTCTGCTGAGGAGGTTGAGGGCCTCGATGACCTGATTGCCAAGGCTGCCGACTCCAAGGACGCTAAGCTCTCCAAGAAGCAGCAGAAGAAGCTCAAGAACAACAAGGGCGAAGCTGTTGCCGCTGAGGAGGCTAAGAAGGACTCCAAGAAGACTGTTCAGTTCGCCAAGAACCTGGAGCAGGGTCCCACCGGTTCTACTGAGAAGGCCAAGCAGGCTACCAAGGCCTCCGTCAAGGTTGTCCAAGGCGTGACCGTTGACGACCGAACCATCGGCAAGGGCCGCACTGCCAAGAATGGCGACACCGTTGGCGTTCGATACATTGGCAAGCTCCAGAACGGACAGCAGTTTGATGGTAAGCAATCACATCTCATCTAGTCAGATATACCTAGCTAACTCTGGTGGGAAAAAACAGCCAACAAGAAGGGAAAGCCTTTCTCATTCAAGGTCGGCAAGGGTCAAGTCATCAAGGGCTGGGATGTCGGTATCGCCGGCATGGCCATTGGTGGCGAGCGAAGACTGACCATTCCTGCCCACCTTGCCTACGGCTCCAAGAGTTTGCCTGGCATCCCTGCCAACAGCCAACTGACTTTCGACATCAAGTTGCTTGAGATCAAATAAGCAAGCAATGTGGCCATGAATTGGGCATGCGTTGGATTTCTACTTATGTGTGTGTACTAATGGATCGCTTCCGCGGGCAAAGCCCGTTGGACGTCAGGGAGGCTGAGGCGTGGTCATTTTTCCTTTGGCTTTGTTGGTTGCACGTCTTTTTTACGCCATGCAGTGATGATGAGTCTTTTATAAAACCTCGAGCTTCTGCGAGGACCTGCGCCCGGTTGTAAGACACGGGGTGTGGCATGTGGAACGCCAGGGGAGCAATGACGAGGCGAGGATCCCGCATTGCATGGGTTGGCGTATGAGGAGATTAAGTCTTCTCCTGTAAAAATCTCTTTGCTGCTATTAAAGAATGGTCAGTTCAGGGTCGATTTGTAGACGATTTAGACGTCTAAAGAAATAAAAAGCTTTTTTATAAACTCCATTTACTCTTTGATATGGTGATAATCATGATGATGATGATGATGATGATAATGGTGATGAGTAATATCTCTTACTTGACTTGATGAAGGCCAATAACGGTAGGTGCTATAGACGCAACTACCACAATGATTTAGCAGTAATTCTGCGTGGAAAGTATCACTCGTCTTCCCCAACACTGTTCCGGCCCCAACCACCTAGAGCTGAGCATGGCCTTCTTTCTCCTTTCACTCTTCTCATCTACCATCACGCCCATTTCCAGGTAGACCAAAGTGCTGCGTCTGCGTATGCATGCTTATTATGATACTGTCCTTTTTCTGCTCTTCATTCATTTGACATATCCATCATCATAAGCATCGCTTCGTTGGATTCAACATATCAATGCAGTCATTGTCGCGCTCTTTGCCTACCCGTTGAGCAAAATGAGGCCTCGTCTGCTTAGCAACAAACGGAGCTTGCCCACCCTCGAGCCAACTACGGATAATAAACTAAACAGTCCTTCAGCTGTCTCTTTCCCACTCTCAATGAACGATGGAGAGAACTCTATAGGTCCTGAATCGCTCAAGCTCCACCGGGCCAGCTCAAAGGTGTGGTCCGAGATCCGAGGAGCCATCAAGGCCATTGGCGGGAATAGCCGTAGTAGTAAGTCCTGCTTGTCTTTAACGGTATAGCAAAAGATAACTCACGCTGCTTCCAGGTTCGCGAGGATCTACTGTGCTCGAATAGGTTCCGGGCGACATTCCCCCAACCACTAACAAGGGAAAGGCTTCGACGACTTCTACACAAGCCACTGACACTCCATCGGTGCGCAGAAAGGGTATCACAACAAGAGATTTTGTCAAAAAGCTGCGGCTCGATGCACTTGGTCTTGGGCCAAATACTACAGTGGTCCTCCGCAATCCTCCCATGAAGCGCAGGGGTTCCCTTCACATTCTCGCCAGTGGCACTGACTCGAATTCGTCAAGCGACAGTGAGTGGTCGTCTGAGTATAGTGGGAAACTATCCGCTCCAGAGGAAAACTCCACCAGAAAGACATCAATTGACTCTCGCTTCTCTGGATCAACTTCTGCAAAAGGCAGCCCAAAGAGAAGACATAGCCGAAGAAGCCGATGGACTAGATCTAGTCCTGAAGGCGGTGGTCTGGACACCATTCAAGAATCCGGCACAGATCCAATTCAACCTACCATTGTCACGGTTGAAAGGGCTGCGGCAGCAAAAATATATCTAGAGACGCACTTCAACGACCTCTTCAACAAGCCGCACTCCAGGGCCACCAGACGACAGTTTCTTGAGTCTCAGCTTTATTACAGCCCCCATCTCAGTCTGGAGCAGAAGGAAACCATTCGTAGATCCTTCTATCATCAGGAGAATTGCCACCTCAGAGAAACAAGGAATTTAAAGTCTCAGACACAGACCAGAGCCAAAAGTCGGAATGCGAGCGCATTCACCGATAAATACGAGCCTGTTAAGGTTCTTGGTAAAGGTAGCTTTGGGGTTGTACGGTTGGTACGCGAAAAGTGCAATCCCCAGCATCCTTACGCAAATCAGGTTTATGCGATGAAGGTGATTCGGAAATCGGCAATGCTTCAAAGCAGTCAAGAAGGTCACCTCCGTGCCGAGCGAGATTTTCTCGTAGCTTCCGAGGGCTCTAAGTGGTTCGTATATGCCAGACCCCCCACCCCGCGGCCTCACTGGGCTTCTTCCCTAACTTGTTTTTCAGGGTCGTTCCTTTGGTTGCAAGTTTTCAGGACCTCTCAAGCCTCTACCTAGTAATGGAGTATATGCCTGGAGGAGACTTCCTTGGATTGTTGATTCGTGAGAATATTCTACACGAAGCTGTGGCCCGGTTCTATATTGCCGAAATGGTGCTGGCTGTGGAAGAGGCACACCGACTGAAATTCATACACCGTGACATCAAACCAGACAACTTCCTTATATCAAGTTCTAGGCATCTCAAGATATCAGATTTTGGCCTTGCCTTTGATGGCCACTGGTCTCATGACGCCTCGTACTACAACTACCATCGCTACTCGCTGCTTCGAAAGCTTGGCATCAACGTTCTTGGGGATCAAAAAGATCAGGAGATCAACAAAACCATACAGGGACACGTTGAAAACACACAGGCACTAACTGCAGATTTGGGGCGGCATGACAAACCAGATTTTGGCAAAGATCAAGATCTTGCCAGTCTTTTAGGTTGGAGGAACCGCCATGGCAACCGCACACGTGCTCATTCAATAGTAGGTACCAGTCAGTATATGGCCCCTGAAGTTATCAGAGAGGAGGAAAGTTATGACGGAAGATGCGATTGGTAGAGCATTGGCATCATTCTGTACGAGTGCCTTTACGGCCACACCCCTTTTCTTTCTGAAGGGGGTCGTAAGCCAACAAAGCAAAACATACTTGTAGGTTTTGCTCAAATGCTCCGAGCTCGCCCAACTATTTACTCTTATTGCAAATACTTACTACAAGAAGAACCACAGGCAGCTTTTTTCCTTTCCTATGAGACCGATGGTTAGCGACAGATGCAAAGATCTAGTCTACCGCTTGATCCAGGACAAGCACCTAAGACTATGCTCAAAACGATACCAAATGTTGGATCGTGGCCAGACCGATGTCGGACGTTCGACGGATATTTTTGGGCGGTATGTTTTCCCTGACGACGCCGAGGATATCAAGGCCCATCGATGGTTCAAGAATATCCCTTGGGAACGCCTGCAAACACTCACACCACCATTTGTCCCGCAAATCAGCAATGTTGAAGACACGCACTACTTTGACGAGTCAGAGCCCATTGAGGACATGTCTAATTCCTCTGCCGAAGTGGTGGATCTCACATCGCAAGATATTCAGTCCATGCTGCGAGATTTTCGGCCCAGTGTGCAAAACATGGCAACACACCTAGTCTCTACCCCCTATGACTCAGGTGCCCTTCGTAGCAGAGACTACAAGATTGACTCAATGTTGACATTTGCGCCAGAGGAGAAGGAGATGTTGAAGAGATTCGTGAGGCAATATGGCAAGAAAGTGCCAAAAAGACCAAGAGATATCATTCTAAGAGATGAAAAAGTCAAGGAAGCGGCTATGGATGTGAGAAGACAGACTGCATTCATGGGATACACGTGGCGGAGGATAAGACCTGGTGGTTATATGATGCCCAAGTGGGTGGCCTAATTGAGGAGCTTGCTCACGCTGCGAGTGAGGGCAGGACGGGGGGCACCTATGACGAGCTTGAAACACTAACCCAATTCATCATCTCTAACAGACGAAGGCGGAAACATAGGCGGCCTATGATGCCCAACATCCGACAGCAATTGTAATAAAAGTAGAATTAGATAGCATTATTCATAAGAAAGAAGCGCCATTACGGTCTAAATAGGTTTAGAGTCTAGATGGGATGATTTGTTTTGAGACCTTGAGAATGATTAAGCCCATTTCAAAGTCCCTTGACGTTAATTACAGCATTAGATTAGGTCGGACCCGAATATGCAATATTAATGATGGTAAGCCCATGCCCATCTAGTTTTCATCCGATGCAAACGACCTAGCTGTCCGAATCTCCCACTCAAATTCCTTGAGGGCACGAAGTTCGGCGGAGAAAAAGAGAAGAGCAAGTAATCCCTCAATAACACCAGCTGTAAGACATAAACTGCTAACGAGCATGAGGATGAAAGCGACAAAGTTGCGGGGACTGAACCAGACAGCGACTAGACAGCCAACCCAAATAGCCAAAGAGGTGTAGAAACGAATACCGCGCCAGTATTGCTGTTTTACCTCGCGAGTCGTATATTTAAGAATCATGGCGAGGATTTCGTCAAAGACGGCTGTGGAAAGGGGCATGCTGTCGCCGCTAGTGTCACGAAGAAATTGAATGTCCGGGTCTGGGGAGTTCTCATCGTGCTCGACGGCAGTGATAGCGGATCCGCCGGCGGGAGTGGGGGATGAATCAGAGACAGTGTGGTATTTGAGGGTGGCGAGGACGGCGAAGTGGTCAGAGAGGGAGACGTTGAGTTCTGGGTGGCGCTGGGTCATGGCTACGGAGGCGGACTTGACAACCCACCCATGACGGGGGACGGAAGATGGAGTAAAAGGGCCGGAGAAGCCTGTAGAGGCGAAGATGTAGTCGAGGCGCTTGCCGCGTGGATCGGGAGTGTTGGGGTCCACGGGGCAGGGGTTGCCAGCTCTTAGAGCGTTCTGGGCATTCTTTGTCCAGCGCCACGTGTTGTACACTCCATCGCTGGTGGCACCGTTGACAAGGAGGTTAAAATCTGCGGTTGGAACGGGGAGCCCACGATCAACCTCGTCTGGGTGGTCGGCAGGGCCAAGAGAGCTATCTGGATGGAGAGTGCGCCAGACGTCCCGGACACCTGAACGGCCTGTGATGATGCGGTGGGCAAAGGAGCGAGGAAGCATATTGAAGTCGCCCAAGGCGACGACAAGGTGACCGCGGTCAGTGGCGGCGTTTATAAGTTTTGAGATTTCCCACGCTTGAGCGGTGCGGTGGCATATGTAGGAGTCATTGGGCCCAGATTCATAAGGGGCGTGAGTCTGTTGGATAAATGAGTTTGTTGTTCACTGTGATATCGGGTATGTTTGTTTTGCCGTGAATGGGGGATGGCCATTCATTCGAATTCATCGTAATCATGAGAAGAAAGCGAGTGAGGTAGGAAGGGAAGGGCAAGACATGATGCACTGATGGTTGGACTTACATGAGTATTGAAGACTTCAATGACGTCCTTCCTGGCCGGTCCAAAGCGAACGCTCGCGCAAGCAACGCCTTTGCCAACATACCAATCACCTCGCCAGAAGGCAGTCGGCCTACCATTGAGAGGATATCTGAACATGGAGCTCGACTCGATAGGCCAGCGACTCAGGATAGCCAGACCACCACCAAAGGCACCAGCAAAGTAAAACTTTCCATGAGGCAAGATGTCGGCGGTGGCCTCACGGATGGCGAGATAATCGTCCTGGGTCCAGCACTCCTGAAGGCCTACAATGTCGGGGGAGGTGTCATGAGGGCCAGCTGGCGGCCTATCTCAGCTAGACGGGGGGTGCGGAGGGCGGAGATGTGGAGGAGGCCCCAACAGTTGAGCGTGAGGAGGTTGATTTCGGGGGCATTGTGAGAGTGGTTGAGTGAGGTGTGTTTTTCCTCGATGATGGTACTCATTGTAGTTGATTTGAGGTGCGATGAGAGATTATGTGGATACGATGTGATATAATATGATATAATTTGTTGTAGGGTATGGATGAGATGTGGTTCTCGTTTCGAAGCTGTCTATTGGTCCTAGAACTTTGATAAAGGGGGTTTGGTTTTGTAGCTTTTCAGAATTTGGTTTGCAATTCTTAGCCGCCGAGGGAAATATGCAACTAGAAGACTCAATCAAGATATTAATCCATATACGCTTTGTATGGGAGGCGTAGAAGACGTGGTAACAAAGCGAAATGACAAAGGGCTTTTGAGTGATGTATGAAGTTGGACATGAAGAAGGCGAAGCTTGAAGCTTTGAGCTTTGAGCTTGATGAGGCTTGTGCCTTCCTGGTCCTGGTAGGAAGGAAGAAAAAAGGGTACATTGGTACTTGAGACGCGGGGCGGTGCGTGGCGCAAAAAATGTGGCTAGTTGAGACTAACAACAGCCGAAACCCGGAAGCGAAAAGAAATGCATCCATGCCATTCCCCACCCACCCACCCCACCTCCCAAGCTTTGGGGTTTTGGCAGATCCCCTTGGTTGGTTGGTGTTACACAGCATTGATTGTTTTTTTATTTTTTTATTTTTTTTAATTAATTTCCTTCTGCATTGCCCTGTAATGCATCATGTGCCATATCTGTAGGACAACAAATTCTCTGTGTGAGATTTTGAACCTCTTATGTAAATAGTATAACTCTACAATTCTGGCGTTTGTTCCTTGGAACTTCAAGGATCCATCCATCCCATTACCTACCTAGTACCTACCTACCTACCTCTAGTAAGGTACTTACACCAACAGCTTTACCAATGCCGAGGTTCATTGTTGTAGCGGCGATTACGATAAAGGGTTGGCGGAGATTGCCAGAAGTCCTGTTGTGTGTGTGTGTGTGTGTGTTGTCGAGTAGCTTCTATAGTCGCTTACGAAACAAACGAGCCCGAGTAATGAACGCCTTTTTGTCGTCATCTTGTTCATTGACCTACCTACCTATAATGCCGAGGAAGAGGCTTTTTGTGTAGCATAATCACTGTAGCATAGTTATGTTCGCCCGTTCATTTCGTCTTTTTGGTGGGGAGGCCATCACTGACTGAAGAAGAAAGACTATTATTCTAATTACTTGAAACTGATGGGTTTTTTTCTTCTTTTTTCCCTGGCTTTTTTTTTGGTCTCATGACGACAAACAAGGCAATAATACTATGCAAAGCAACACCTCCTCATCCCCCCACGCCCTTGTTCCCATTACTCAATGCATTGTCCCCTATTCTAATCATGGCTGTATTTCCAAGACACAACTCAACCGGAGATAAAGTTTGTAAACTAAAAACGCCGACTGGCAGAATCGGCGACTCAATCACGGATTACTGATGGAATGTATATACCTCAACCAGAATGACGGGAGTGAGTGGAGGAGGGAGGAGGAGGAGGGGAGGCCCGGGCTGACATGGAAGTCTCTCTCTCCATTGATCATCCAAGATGTAGTCTAGTATATAGACACCCAGTAGATAGCTATATAAGTCAAAGGCTGCATACCCAACCAATCTAGATGGACCAACCTGCATAAACACACACATACCATATCATCATCATACACTTAATACACATCTATATACCCTGTAACATCTCCAACCAAAAAATAAAATAAAAGCACCTACTCATTTACAACCACTACCACTCTCACCATGGCCACCCAAGAATACTACGAACTCGCCACCTTCACCTTCAAGGACCCCTCCACCACGACTGCCTCCCCCGCCTTCGCAGACGTCGCCGAGACCCTCAAGTCTGCCCCGGGCGCCCTCGCCGTCTACTTTGGCGAGAAGATCGAGCACGCCGGCGTCTACGTCCTCGCCATCCGCTGGGAGACCGTTGCCGCCTACGAGGCCTTCACCAAGGGCCCCGGCTTCCCCGCCTTCGCCCAGGAGCTTGGCGCCTTGCTCGACACCCTCAGCACCCTCAAGACCACCCCCGCAAAGGGCAACCTCGCCAGCGCCCTCGACGCTCCCTGCACCGAGGTTTTCTCCGCCCTCGGCACCGATGACTCCTTCCTCGAGAATAACCTGTCCAAGTTCCTGGCTGGTGTCCTGGCCGGGCCCCCTTGCAGGGCGTTTACGGCGTTTCCCTCGCCCAGATGGAGGTTGGCCTGCACATCAATGCCGAGGCCCCGGACACTGGAATCGTTCTGTTGTTCCTTGGCTGGGAAAGCAGGGAGATTCATTTGGCTCAGAAGGGCGAAGATAGCCGTAAGTTGATGCCCCCTTCCTTCCTCTTCATGAAGGCTACCTAGGCTGGATGGGATGGGATGGGATGCTGACATTATATTCTTTCATTACTTAGCCATTACACTAAACCTCCATCACGTTGGAACTGGTCGCAAGTCAGTCGACATGGTAAGTTTATAAACCCCTCTTCAATATATATATAACCGATGAGAGAGCTAATTCATACTTTCCTCAGTACCACGTCAACTTCAAGAAGCTGTAAATTAAATGCAGGTAACATTGGGATAAATACAATAAGTCGGCCTGGATAAAAAGGGAATATAAAGAAACATTACATATCACAGCAGAATCCCGCTTGGAATAGAATTAAAGGACTGCTTCAATTTCGTTTACCTTTCAACACTGAATCGTCATAAAACGCCATATGTGCTTCACATCATATAATCATGCGGACGACCTACGTCAAAAAAAGAAAATTCCCAAGAAAAATCATGTGCAATATTAGAACGAGTACTTTTTGGCAGTCCCCTTGAACTCGAAAAAAAGATTGTCCCCGTTGCCCAGAAATCACCATCGCCGACTCCCTCCCAGTCACTGAGAAAAAGAAAAAGAAATAAAAAAAACATAGCATAGCACCGTCCCGTTGAGCATCCCTCTTCTAATCGCCATCATATCAGTCCCAGACACGAACTCTGTTTCCTTTTTCCTCGGTCCCAGGCTATGCCTCGCTGTTGGGCCCTTAATGAATTTTTTTTGGTGAAATCTTCCATAATCCCTATTCTTTCGTTTCCCTTGTAAGAAAAAGAAACCAATACTACAAAAATCCACCTCCCTCCTTTTCCCATATCGGACGTTAAGCACCGGATCCCACGTTGGATACGCCGAGGATTGATATTGATGTCCTTCCTCTCTCGCTCGCTTGGCCGTGGACGAAATCTAAACTCGGTGCTTTTCCGATTCTGCAGTTGCCTACCGGTTAGAAGCTTAGCTGCCGGTATTTCTATTTTGCGTCTCACCAAGTCGAGAGTACAGCAAGTACAGGGCCATGCGATTGCATTCCTCCGTTCCGGTAATTGTTACCAATCGCTCGTTGCTATTGTCCTGAGGTTCATTAATCTTGATAACGCTTCCACTCATTTGCCGGATCTCATTGATCTTCATGCCTCCTTTTCCAATAATGGCGCCGACCATATCATTGGGAATGTATATCTGCTGTGTAATTGGTCCACCGGGCATCCCGGCGTGCATAGGCTGTGCCTGAGGACCACCACCGCCCGCGTGCGGTTGCGGGCCAGTGTGAGGTGCCATGTGCGGCTGAACATGAGGAGCAGCGGCCCCGTAGGCCGCTGTCTGGCTTCCGTACTGCATGGGAAGTGCGGGATTGGCGTGGGGAGCACCACCGTGAGGGTAGGGCTGCGGGTAGGGCGCAGGTGGCATGTGGTGAGGGCGCCGCTCTTGATGGCGACCATAATTCTCACCACGGCCATAGTTCCCGGATGCAGGTTGAGGGGAGTAGGGGACAACTTGCATGCCACCAGGGATCGACCCGACTGGTGCGCCACTCCTAGTTGCGTATGCTGAGGCGGCCGGTCCACCGAAGCGCTCGTTGAGCTGCTCAAGTAATGTGCTACCAACGTAGTATGTAGCAATATGTACGGCATCAGCAACACCCATAACAACAAGGGACCTCTCGCTCGACATGGGGAGGCAGGAATCTGAAGCATTCAACCGGGCACCTGACGCCTCCTGAATTTCTCGGATTCGGGAGCCGCCCTTGCCAATGATGGAACCGATGAGGATGTGAGGAATCAAGAGACGAAGGGGATATGTCTTGGAGGAAGCAGTGGATGCCTCACCGAGGGGCTCGTTATTCAAAGTTCTAATGATCAAGCCGAAAGCCTAGCAAAAAAAAAGTAGGTTAGTACCAGGACCGAGGCCTTAACCATCCAACTCAGGACTCACCTTGGCAACAGCATCAACAATGCCGCTAACTGTCAGGATTCTCTCCACGGCGCCCTTCTGGTAGTCGCTCACTGTACATTTGGCATTGGAGAGCTTTCTAATATTTGACACGTTCTCACCACCCTTTCCAATAATGGTAGCAGCCTCCGGGCTGGAGATGACGGCTCGAATATGGATCCAGGAACTCTCGTCATGGGCGGACGCGGAGTTTGCTGCGGCTGATGTAGCAGCGACTACTGAAGTTGAAGTCTTTGGCTCGGCGCTTGCATCCGTCGCTGCTGTCTCGGTGGGCTCTGAAACGCCATTGGTGCTCTCCTCGCCGTTCTGCTCAGGCAATTCAGCATGTGCTGCCTCGGGAATGTCGATCTTCTCTGTTTCTTCTTCATTCTTTGGGGTTTTGTCGAGAGCAGGTCGCTTGGCATCAGGCTGGTCTGTCGCTCGCGATGGAGAGGAGGCCTCCTCAAGAGGACGCTTGACCGATTGGGTCGGCTGTGGCGGTGATGCAGACATCTTTTAAGGAAGATAATAAAAAAAAATAGAAAAAAAGTTTCACAAGGCGAAAAAGCCGGTTAGGTGGCGATGATCAAGATCCTTTGATTTTATATATTCGTCTTTATCTACACTCAGGGGGTTTTCGAAGGAAAACGTGCTGGTGTAGTGACTGGATCGGTGGTAGGGTCGGCTGTTCTCGTGCAATATTCGTGATGTGACTGTGACTGTGACTTGTGGTGTCGCAAGGGCGCTGCCCAAACGGTGTAACAGGATCTGATGTGGAAGGACTTTGTGTGTATGATCTCAAGGGTGGTAGTCTGTCTGGTCTGTCCACTTCTCCCACTCTGGGTTGCTCCAGAACTCCTCAGAATATGTGCCGAATTGGTAGGGTCTTTGGTAATTCCCAGAAAGGGTGGATGGAAAGAAAGGGCGGATGATGGTGATGATGACAGTGGTGAGATGTATTGAGAGGTGGTTGGTAGTGGAGAGGATGGGTGAAGCGATTTCGTTTACTGGGGACAGATGCCTCAAAAGCAGAAAATGAAGAGACAAGCGCTCAGCTCAAACCTTTGCGGCTAAACTCTTCTTACGAGAAAGAGAGAGAATGACCAAAAAACGACTCTTTTCTTTCCTCTTCCTTCTTTCTTCTTCCTCGCAGATGGAACAAGGCCAGGCCTTTTTGCGCGTTTTTCTTTCTTTCTTTTTGAAATGAATGGGAATTAAAATTGGGTGACAGGTCGAGCTTTTGCGAAAGCGGAGACTGGTCAAAGAGGACGGTCGCACGAGGCTTTGATGGCGCGCGGCGGCTTTTCCGTGGATTTCCGCAAGGGAGAAAGAGAGAGAGAGAAAGGATTCAAGCTCAAGTAGAAGAAGGGAGCCGAAATCTACGGTGGGCAAGATGAAATGCCTTCAAGCGACCAAAGGGAAAAAGGCTGATTGATGGCCGATCAAGATATCAAGAAGAGGAGGAGGGAAGTGGCGCGTCGCGAAAAAGGATGAGGAGGGTGTTGGGAGTCAGTCCAAGTTTGACCAGGAGCTCTTGCAGCAAGCCAGGACAAGGACAACCTTTGCCTTGCGTTCGTTCCTTCCCTAGTTTGTTTCAAAGCCTGTCACGTGCCAACACACACTTGCGGCGAACCAAGCGAAGCTGACTTCCAGGCTGGCCAAGCAGGTGCGCTGAAAAAGCTAGAGCCTTGGAGCTACAAGCACCTACACAGTGTGCAATTTCCAGGGAGCTTCAGGGCAAATCAGAACCTTGAAAAGGCTTTGGTGGATTCCACAGCGGGTCTAGTGGCGGGTTTAGTGGCCAACTGCACGGTAATGATTACAAGGCACAGACAGTGCAGCTTTGGCTACTCCGATGGGGGCCAATTGTACTCCGTACCTTGCATTTGGGTGTGGAGGAGGATGGATTCATTCACGATAACCTACCGTATGATTACCATCCTTTAAACTACGATAATGGAGGATAGAGCTCGCAACTCGGATGCACAAGTGTATGTCGCAAACTTGGAATACACATTAAAAGAGCTTCAACGAAAAGTCAGGGAACATGAGGATAAACTAAATGAGGCGAGTTTTCTTTGTTTTGTTTTGGTGACACGGCGCAGATCATCATTTCAAGCTCTCTAACTCCACTCATCATCATCATCATCATCATCATCATCATCATCATCATCGTCATCATTACTGACGCATTTTGTTGGGTAGCTACGTTCGGAACAACAACAGGTTCCTCAATCCCCCGCCGGCCAGATTAGGGTAATCACCTCGGCATTCGAAGATGTGACCAACTCTGAGCCTTTTCTCCCTTTCCCGGGATCTGTTCTCCCTGCTCTCTTGGCTCTGCGCAAGACGCACCAGGCCATCATGGAATCCAAGGCATTTCTGGCCTCTCAAAACGAGGTAACTGAAAAGGAGAGGCGCCGACTAGAGGCCGAAAGGGTCACGCTGAAGGATCACAAACTCCTCAAAGAGGCTATTGCTACTAGGATTCAATCACTGCAGTCTGATCTCGACTCGAGTGCTGAGTTGCGGCCAGAGGATGCTACGAGGAAACGGATAGAGGAGATGGAAAAGAAGAAGAAGCATTACAACAAGGAGACATCCAAGCTAATGAAGGCTCTGAATCAATTCATCAACAACCATCTGGCAGCCATGTTGGCGGCCGAAGAGCTCGGGGGACCCGTCGTGGGAGACTTGATGGACATTGACTCGGAAGATCTCGCCGCCGGCTTCAGTTCCCAGGGCAAGCCGAAGAAGCCAAAAGACGACGCCAAGCACGACAAGAGGCAGCGTCGCATAGACGAAATCTGGGGCTCCGTTTCTGCCGCCGCAGAGCAAGGAAACCAGGGCCGCCAGACAGACGAGACGACGGCGGCGGCGGCAGAAATGCGCCAGCTGACGGAGGAGCTCCTCAATAGGCTCGTGGAGGCGAGGGGGACCAACTCGGAGTCGTATGTGCAGCTGCCGCGGGAGACAGCGGCGGCGAGGTTCCTGATCAGGTCCAAGGTAGCTGAATTCCACCCCAAGGATGCGACGAGGATACGGTTGGTGGACTTTGGCAGGGAGTTGGAGGCATGATGAAGCGGGCTGAAGATTTCACGATGGACGATTTCTTGCTACATATACTTGTATATTATGCGTAATGAGACTTGATATGTGATCGATCGATCGATCGATTGATTGATATAATGGTAGGCATACCAAGGGCTATAACTACCTATCACGTAAGTCATCCCTTGAGTACGAAAAAGGGTACTGATGGATATATGAATCTCTTGATAATTCCCTCAATGGACCGTCTGCTTCTTATGCGACAAGTCTACCAATTGTTCATTTTTCTTCCAATCAACTCCCTCCTTCTCCAGACTTGTCCTTCTCAGACAAGACGTGGCTCCATACCCATCTCGACAAACCATCCACTTAAACAGCTTTAAAACAGTGCCTCCCTCTTCATTGGCCAATTCGCAATGTGCGCCACATTCTTGTCCCGCACTCGCGTCGCGTCTTGGCCCCTCCATTTGCCAGAGCTCTCGTCCTACTTGACTTGTACCCAACCTCTGATACAAGACTGGCTGGCTCTTATCACACCGACTCTCTCGATAACGAATTCCAACCCAACCCAACTCAACTTATACCAAGTCAAGTCAAGTCAAGTTAACCAAGCCAGACCAAACCAAACCAACACCAGCGGATCTACAAACAACAACAAACACAACCACAACAATGTCCGACGTCCCTGATAACAACAACAACAACACCACCACATCCCCTCCTGCCAAGCGTGTAAAGACCATTCCCACCGAGGACGAGGAAACAGCCGCTCCTGCTGCCCCTGCTGCCCCTACCCCCGTCGCCGCCGTCACCGTCCCCGTCCCATCAGCCATGGAGTCCTCACCCGTTCCTGCTCTGCAGATCAAGAAGCTCTCCCCGCAGGGCCGTGTCCCTACCCGTGGCAGCGCCTTTGCCGCCGGCTACGATCTCTACGCCGCGAGGGATACCGTCGTGCCGGCCAGGGGAAAGGTCCTCGTCGATACAGACATTAGCATTGCCGTTCCTGCTGGGACTTGTAAGTTCCTTCCAAGCACTGTTTTTTTCTTTCTTTCTTTCCCTTTGGGCAGAAGGAGAAGAAGAAGAAAGAAAGGAAGAAAGAAAAAGACTAATTGACGATTTTGATTAGACGGCCGTATTGCCCCACGATCTGGACTTGCTTCCAAGCACTTCATCGATACCGGCGCCGGTGTCATCGACGCCGACTATCGTGGTCAGGTCAAGGTCCTGCTCTTCAACCACGCCGAAGAGGACTACCAGATCAAGGAGGCCGATCGCATTGCCCAGCTGGTGCTTGAGCGCATCGTCACACCCGACGTGGTCGAGGTTGAGGAGCTGGAGGACAGCGTGCGTGGTGCCGGTGGCTTCGGCAGCACTGGGACGGCTTGATTTCTCCCATTGTCTTCTTCTTTCTTCGGGCGATAGATGATAGAACCATACATGCGGGTTTAGAAAAAAGAAATGGCCCTGGGATACATTTTCACACTCAATGAGACTACGAAGAAATGTTTTACTTTATATAAGATCAAATACACTTCGATAGGAAACTCTAAATCGGTTGTCTTGGATCCTCTACCTTCTATAAACTTGGGTTGCTAAAATCTACTGGTTTCCATTGACATGGTTGTGCATGCTCCTAGCCCTGTACTCTGTAACGGGAGATCGCAAGCAGTCCAAGTTGGTCACCAGCTGTAGTTCGGCAGCCTTGGCCTTGACAGAATTCCTCTTCTGCTCGTCGTTTCTATCCTCCTTTGGCAGCAAAGCCCATGTCCGCTCAGCCACGGCATCCATGTTATCCCTAGTCCTCGTCAGGACCTCATGCATACTCGCCAAAACCTTCTCCGTAGCCCTGGCCAAAGGCAAATCCGCAGCGTGAACATTATCGTCCGGTAGCCAGCTCGCGCGGCTGGAGAGTCCGGGCACGGCATTGACGGCTTCGCGCATGCGCATGGTGACGAGGGCGCCAAACATGTCGCCTGTGCCACTAAAGTAACAGTCAATAGAAGGGAACACGATCTTGAAGGGTCGTGCTTTTCTTTTTGATGTCATGCTAGAGCCGACAACGGATAGATGCGAGGGAGGGTGATCAGAGGCTTCGAGGTTGACAGAAGTAATGACAAGGTGAGGGACATGGTACTTGTCGTGTAGAACCTCAATAGCCTGGGTGAGGCTATCCATGTCTGTTATTTTTACATCAGAAAGAAGCCTAGAAAGAAAGAAAAGACTGTCAGTTCCATCCAGTTCTGTCCACCACCCTCGAACGGTTAGGGCTGTGGGGGTGCTAACATACTCGGCTTCAAACTGATTGGGAAGTATGAGATCTGCGTGCGAGAGGAGGGATTTATAGACGGGGACAACATCTTGAGCGACATAGATCCTGCCGTTGTCTCCCATTACCGGGTCTAGGACCCAGAAGAATTTCCCAGGGGTCGTCTGCCACCTCGTCTTTAAATCCTCTGCAATCTTGCCCACCGCGACAACAGCCTCGGCGCCGGGGATGTACCCGGAGAGCATCATATCAAAGTCGTCGAGGTAAGAATGTCTCAGACCCTCATACAGGTCCGTAATCTCCTGCGCAGATACCTTGGTTCCTTTCCATTGGCTATAACCCGTATGATTACCTATGCCGACAACTGGTGAGTAATGATGATGATGATGATGATGATGATGATGATGATGATAAATAGCTGGGATAGTGTTTTTGATTTTACCATCAACTTACTAAACTGCACGGTGTTCAACGCCGCAACATCGCAACCAAGCGACTGAAGCACAAAGACGGCTACCTTGTTCCCTACGTTGCTGGATCCATGTTAACTTTTCTGCAACGCCCTTTCCGCAATCAAATCACAATCATCAACATGACTGTTATATCCGGGGCATAGTATATCTGTCCAAAAGTCATACCCTGAAACAACCTGCGAGAGAAGAAGAAGAACGATGGCAGATTAGCTTGTGTAAGTAGGAGGTGGTATGCATCCTATCGCTTCGTTCGGGACACTTACATGGCTAGCAACTGCCAGCACCCGGGTTGCAGGCAGGGGTTTGCCTGCAGACATTATTGTGTAATGCAAGTCAACGTTGTAGATATATGTTGCAGTCCGATGAGCTGCAGGGCCCCAGGTTCCGTTGGCCTCTCGGATATCAGCTGGAAGGGATAGTGAGAGTTTTGCGGGAGAAGAGCGAAAAAAAGAAGATTACGGAGTGAGAGAGTAGGAGTGAGTGAGGGTAAGAAAGGTGAGAGAGAGAGGATTCAAGGTGAGTTGAGTAAAAGATGTACCTGGTACGCAAGGTAAGGTAGCTACGGTACATAAACGAACAAACCAACAGTGACAAGTGTATTTTAATCCATGCATCGTTTTTTTTTGCCTCACCATCCATGCAAATTTTCATTTTTACATAGATACCACTTAGATACCGAGTAGTGACCACCTCCAAGGAGGCAGAGGGAATCCAAGACCCTTCGATAAGACAGAGACAACAAGGAAGAAAGGCCCCTCGTCATTTTTTTTCCGTCCAAAGAAATGCCCCGCCACTGTCTCTGACTCGGCCAAATCCAGAATGTCCGATCCAGACCGGCAAACAAGCTGTAGATACTTTGTAATATGACCACACAGAAACCGTGTTGGGTGTGCGTGCGCCTGTCTGTGCCTGGCCTGGGTGAGACACAAGGGGTTGCACCGGAAAATGCCATGGAGCAAATCAGGTAAAAATATGCTAAAGTCTCAAGTTTTGTCTTTGACGATACATTCATAACCCCCCGACGGATGATTTCCTGAATGAGAATGAGGCAAAACACTAGGTACGGTGCAGAGTGAGAAGAGACAGAGAGTTCCTTGGACAGGACCTGAGTCATTATTGTCATGGCGAACCGCAGCCAACATGGCTCCTCTCTAGATACAAATAACAACGTCAAACAGGGGCCTGCCAACAATACCTAATTATCCATTTCTTCCCCCGTTCTTTTTTCTTTCCTTTTCTTTCTCTTCTTCTCCTATTCCGTATGCGCCAGACTTCAACCACCGTGGGGTAGTAGTAGTCTTTGCTTCCTTGCTTCAACGCCAGCCCCGTATACATATATCGCAGTCCCATCACCATACGATCCCTGTAGTATTTTACTCGTCATCACCAATCTATAGCCATCATCATTAGTATCCTGCAGCATTCTCTGGGGCCGTATGTGTGTGGAACAAACCTTGGGTGCCAGGTAAAAACGTAGATAGCTGTTACTAGTGTCTACCAGGTACTCAACCAAGAGCGGTACCTCGCTGGACAGGCAGATCTTGACCTGGCTAGACAGAGCAGCAGCCTTGCAGAAGTTGACCAGGTACTTGAGAGAGAATGTAAGAGACACAGGCTCCGTGAGTGCGATCTGGATAGAGTTGCTGGTGTCTTCGACGCTGGTGTGGCTTCGCAAGGTGACTGAGCCGTTGCCAATGTCACCATTGCAAGAGAACTTGACTCCGTCCTTGGAAGCCTCGATGCCGACTGATTCCGACATGGCAGCCAGATCTGTGCAGATACGTCGAAACTCGGCGGCGGGCATGGTGATGGTAGCGGCATACTCTGTTTCGGGGATACCCAAGTGCTCCTGGTCAATGTCCATGAGCTTGAGGTCGTATTCGCTGACTCGATCATGCTCGGGGCTCTCGAAGAGTAGGTTCAGCACATCGGGCGCATCCTCAGCCTTGAGCGTCACTACGTCCTTGTCACCAGCCGCTCGCAAAACCTTGGTGAGTGATGTCAAGTTGACTCCGAGGGCAATGTTGCGGTCGCATCGGTAGGGCGCGAAGCCCTCGGCCTTGAGCAGCATGGACACGAGAGCCACGTGGGAGTTGTCCATGGCCTGCAACGCAATACCGGAGTCATTGCAGTCGAAGTTGCAGTCCTGAACGAGATCCTTGATGGCATCAATGAGCTAATTGCGTCTGGTTAGTTGGGACTGGCCACGTGTAGGGTGCTACAAGTTATAGGACCCAAGGATAGATAGGGAGACGCCAAATTTACCCTCTTCAGCAAAACAGCCTGGTCCAACCGTGCTTCCAACATTTCTGTTCCATAGTAGATTAGATTAAGAGAACAAGTCCATTCGGAAAGGAGAGGATGGTATTTGCAAGCCAAAATGGGGGTGGCTGCCTTGACGTACTGGCTAGGTGGATGAGTGAAAATGTGAATCGTCGAGCAGAGGGGAAGCGATTAGGCGGTGATGGATGTCGCTGAGTAGTTAACAGAAAGACAGACGCAAGGCGGAATGGGTCGATTCGAATTGGGAGGTGTGTGGCGATGGAGTTGAAGGAGAGAGAGAGAGAGAGAGAGAGAGAGAGGGAGAGTGAGAAAGAAGGAGGAGTGAATGAATCAGGGGATTGAGAAATCTCAGGGATGCCGATGGGTTGTTTCTTGGTAGAAAGCAAGCACTTTACACGATAGCAAAGATCTGTGGGTGACGAGACGCGTTTTTGGCGGGGGCTTTTCAGGCATCTTAGCTGAGGCCGACGCCAATTTTACGCGGGGCATCTTTCAAAAGACGTGTTAGTGGCCCTGTAACCTCATATTTTGGGCTACCCCCTGGATTGTACAGGGCATGGACTGGCAAATTAGAAGGGCGCAATGTGCTGAGACAACAAAACGGTATTGGTCTAGCAGACTGCTGTCCTTGAGATGGAAGAATTTATATATAAAATAAAATAAAAGCATCCATAGAATACCATGTACCAAATGTGTCTATATACAATCGAAAATGTCCTGTTCAACCAAGGGCTGCAATCTTGTGCGCCGTCATATGAGAATGCCCAACTACCAAACCATGCCCCCTCAAAAAAAAATCCCCAAAAAAACCGCTGCCCTTTCTCAAGGGTTTTTTCTTCTTTGGCGGTTAAAAAAAGAAGTACGCCTGATGAAAAGGAAATTCGTAATGCTGTTGTCTGCCTGTATATATAGATGGTCCTGTAGAAAAGAAGAGAAAAAAGAAAAATTCAAATAAAGAAAACGTCGTCGGGACACTGTGTTAAAACCGTAGTTCACATGGACACAATTCGTCCTGTCGTTGGTGGTGCGCTGGTTCGTTGTTTCTTGGGCCGAAGACTGATGACCGATTCTAGCTCTCGTAGCATTCCTTTCGTCGTTTCTATTTGATTTCGTGCCTGAGTCTTATGCTCCCTTTCTTCCCTCATCTTTGCAATCCTCTCTTCTCTCGTTAATAAACTTCGTGGCCGAGGTCGTGGTTCTGCTACTGCTTCAAACACCTCCTCGGCGTCCCCATCTCCCGACTCGTTCATATCAGAGGCTGGCGGGGACTCGCCCGTCAGAGCTTTGAATGCATCAGCCGTGCCTCCCTCACCAACCGTCGTGAGACCGCTGAGGGAGCTTGTAGGTGACAATAGTGTGCTCATGGAAGAAAGTCTTTTCTCGTTCCTATCGATACCAAGAGCTAACGCTGTTCTGCCCTCATCCCACGCGGACATGAGTTCTTTGAGGTCTGTCCCGATCGACTCATACTGCGTCATCAAGTTAGGTCCAAGCTCCGAGATATCATTGGAGTCGTCTAGCGCTCTATCTGATTCTTCTCGTAAAAGGTGAAGCTTGGCTTGCAATCCCCGGATCCCCGTGGACAATGAATTAAGTTTTCGAAGTTGCGAGCGCCAGCGCTCTTTTCCGGGCGTTAGAGGCAACGACTTTGGTGTAGGAGGTAGAGCAAATGCTGTAATCTTTGTTAGACATCCGTTTGACAAAATCGTATCTAGAGACATAAGAGCCTTACATTCTGCTTCACTTAAAATGGCCTGTAGCTTCTCAAAGGCGGCCTTGGTTGACCTATTCACTCTCTGCAGAGCTTCCACAGCCGCCGTCCACCGTGGGAGATCGGGATCCTCCCCATTTGCATCCAACGCGAGCAGTGCACAGAGAAGTATCTTCCGCGTGGTGTGGAAGCGGGCCGCAAGTATCTTCAATGTCCTGAGCGACTCCGAGTCTTCAAACTCGGCCACATTAAAGCCCTGGCGGGCGTCAGAGATATCGAAATCGCTGATATCGTACATGTCATAGTACTTCTCAAGCTCGGTCTGCTCGGAAAAGCCCTTGACGACATCTGCTGCCTGGTTATACATCTGAAGTACATCGGCTAGAGACTCTAAAAGAGCTCTGCGCAACCGCATGCATTTTCGATTTTGCGAGCGATCCTCCATCCTGCTAATCGGAGGGAGTGGTGCACTGCTAGGAGGATGTTAGTTTTCGCATATACTATAGCTAGATATGGGGTGACTGACAGTCGGTACCCACGCGAGACCAACTCAACCTCTTGTACCAGGGCCAGGGTAGCTTCACTCGCGCTATCAAAGTCCTGGGAGCTTGAAACAAGAGACGAAATTTCATATAAAGCTTGATCCTGTCGGTCGCGAAGGGTCTTGTGCCTTGCGTAGATCTGCCCGAAAAAGGCCGACACTGCGACCAAGACGAGTAAGAGCACCGCACGCTTCCATGTCAGCTGCGATGAACTACCCAGAACCCAGCTTAGAATGGCCGCGACGGCTAGTGCTGCAAGAATAGAGATGAGGAGACCCTCGGCTGATAGAAGGGATTGATCATGTTTGTCTGTGGATGCGACGGGCGCATTTATGATGGGTAAACGGCGTCCCAATATCGAGTGGCCACTGAGAAGCTGAGAGGCGATGATTGCGTATCGGAATTGTTCGAGAAACTTGATGGTGTCGGAGCGATCGAGGCTAGCTGCAACGGCGGCCTAATACACATTCAACACAGTCAGTCCACTAGGTCGCATCTGGATTGTTTCAACGAAAGGGTCACGAGGCCTCTCTCGAGTGGAGTGATTCAACGTACAGAGCAGTTCCTTCTAAAGGACTGCAGCGGTGACAGTCGTTTGGCTTTTGGAAGCCCAGGATCAAGCCTATTATAATTACTGGTATTATTGCGGAATCGTGCTTTCACCAAAGGGCGACCGGTCGGGGCGTATGGGGAGGGGGATGGGCTGCGTCGAGGAGGGGAAGAAAAGGCATCGGAATTTATTGATGATCGTCGATCTGGTGTAGAGGATATGGGAGCCCATTCTACCTCCGAGTCGTGTCCCCCATCTAGTTTGAAGCTGTCAGTATGTATGCGACCGTAGACGGGTGGGCGCATAATAGCGTCAAGCTTACCTCTGAGGTAGTCGGCTAAGGGCGTTTCTTCATACACCACAGGCTCCATCAGCGACGTTCGTTCTCTCTCTCTCTCTCTCTGTCTGTCAGTTGGACTGCGGCGGCAACAAAGGAACAAGCAGAGCCATGGAGCCCGCAGTGTTGCCTTTGGATAACTTGATTGCTATGGTGGATTTGCACAGGCGCGGCGACTGGTTATATTCGATTACGTTGTAGTAGAAGGGCGGGACAAGGGAATCATGTATATTTGAGAGAGCTTGTCGCCGTCGCCGTCGTTGTCGCAAAAGCGCCAGTTGGTCGCTGACGTGGTTTGTGTGTGTGCTTGTGTGCTTGCTTGTGCCAGCAAATGCGGAGGACAAGTGCGCTCACTACGGGGAAGCACCGAGGTGTGTGTGTGTGTGTGTGTATGTATGAGGTATGTACTCGGCAAGTGTGAGTATAACAGTAATGTTATGTATTATAATATTGAAGCTCTTCTCGCTTCTCTGAGAGCTAAAGCCAAAGCCAGCATGCGCGCATGGATAGATGAATGAATGGATGAATGAATGAATGCGTTGCTCGGAAATGTCATGTGCCAGAACCAGGGATAGATCGACTATTATGCATGGATCCGCCCTGTAAGCTCATCATTTACCTCATTTGGGTCCCGAGATTAGAGATGGAGGCGTCTCGGAGCGGAGACATGGGGCTTTTCGTTAACGAATGCCATGTTTCGTATGGAGTATGTAATATGCACAGTGTGCGGAGTACACATAGGCTAGGTGAGTGGAGTGGGTGACTCAGGGAGTATTAGTTTATCCGAAATACCGAACCGATTTTGGACGCACAGACTCCACTAGTTCGCGTCAGGCAATTTGTGAGTGGGAGAGTATGAAGTGAGGTTTCGAAAGAGAGACAGAGAGAGCGAGAGAGAGCGAGAGCGAGACATGAGGAATTCGATAAAGGTCCAATGCGAGTCAACAGAATCTCGCTTCGGCAACGCCCGCAATGATACAATAGCACGCATACCATAGCGACTCGATCCTCCAAACCTACCGCCAATGCCAGTGCGGACTCCGGCGTCATGCCGGCGGACGGTTCCTCCTCCTCCTGCCCTGGCATCTCAGGCTGGCATCTGGATCACCGATTCAATACTTGGCCAAGCTCTTGAGAACTACAATCGTCGATATTTCGCACCATGTCGACATCTAAGCTCGTATTCGGGGCCCCTCGAGAGTCGACACAGGCTTGGGAAGCGCAAGATGACTGGCCTCATGCCCTCAACACCTATTTATTCCCCACTCTGGCATTTCGAAGTCGCCTCGATACCTGGCACCTGGCAATGGGAACCGCCAACTACACAAGAAGAGCGCAGGCGGAAAGGACAGGGGCTTAGCGTATCAACCATGTTCAATCACTTGATTGGATGGCTAGAGAAGTCGGATGCAGACAAACCCTTCATACAACCCCCACCATCAGAAGATCCAAATGTGGTTGTTCAAGCCACTGCTGCGGGCGAGGCTATGGCTTCCGATGTAGCGACTGGAGAACTATACCAGGACTACCCAGTCGATTTCCCCCAGGAGATTGTGAAGCTTCGAGACAATATTGGGCTTCTAGAAGCGGTCGACGATGAAGCACTCTTCCGCCTATGCAAGACGTGTCGCCGCTCGCTAACACGCAGGATCAGGCGTGGGCATTTATCAGTCGAGGGACTGCTTCTGGCCCTAGAGCCCTTCGATCAAGAGACAAGGGACCGGTTGCCCGACCAGAAGACAGCTGGGAAATTCGCCGCCATGATTCGCCGTAGCATCTTAACGGTGATGGATGATGTGCAGAGTAAAGACCCCAAAGCTCATCTTCAGCATCTTTGGCTGGCATTTGCTGCTTGGGTCTGCGCCTCAGGCGGAGGTCATTCCAACAATCAATTATTCTGGAGGCTCATGCACGTAATGCCTGAGCCGGTGCAAGCTCAAATCCCACCTGAACAGATATTTCATCTTACTCGCTCCTTCATAATTGCTCAGGCAGCACGCCATAATATCTTTACGCACTGGAACGCTCGCGCGGAGAATTTTGCCGAAATTTTGGAAAGACTGAGTGCGTCACAGCGAGAGAAGCTAGAGGCTGATGTGGAATCCTTCCTGGCGCAAGATGATGGTGTCTCAGAAACGAAGAAAAGAATGCGTTTTGCCTGGCTAGTTGTCAGATCATTCGATGCAAAAACGACTAATGAAGCCTTTATCCATTCATATCAAGCCCACATGAGCGATTTCGGCATACGATTAAATAGCCTACAACTGTGGCAGCTGATGGTTGGCCGTGTCAAAATGGTGGGTGTCACCAAGGAAGCTTATTCCCAGTTGATTGAAACCGAAAACACATCGATATCTCGGCGTTGGAGTGGTTTAATCAAGACGGCTCTAGATTCGACAAATCCCAACGTTGTCATGGAGCAAATATGCGCGTGCTTGGGGGGATTGGCGAGATGGAAAATCTAGCAGAAGCATTACTCTCGGCACCTGCTCAATTAATACGGGCGGACGCAGTACACGCTCTAGTCGTGGCTTGTGACGATCACAGACTGGCCTTGGAGTTATACGCATCTCTTGAGGCCAAATCTGTTGACAAACCATTATTGTGGAAACACTTCTCCTGGTCAACGTGGGCCCCGTATATGGAACGGATGATTAAGGACCCAGAGCTCGACTCGGCGCACTTTGGAAAGCTCCTTAATCTAGGCCGAATCATGAGGAGAGATGACCCCGACGAAGCGGAGAAGGAAGTCCAGGCAAAGGTTGAGTTGCTTGACAAGATGAGCCGGTGGTATATGGAGACGACACATCTCAACGCGCGGCAACTGTTTAGGCGTATAGGAGAATGCGCGGCGATTCAGCGATCCTTGATCAATATCATTTCGCCCGAGACTCTTGCCAACTTGACTGGTGTGATTACAAGTGATCTAGAAAGAGGCGAATGGGGTCGGACCACACGGTTGGAGTGGCTGATCAGGCTCGTTGCCGACACGCAGGGAGATAAACAGGCGGAGATTACAGCATCGACTCTAAAGGGATGGAGATCTATGAACGATCAAAATGGTGGAGGAAGATCCTTATGATGGGAAATGATATCAATAAAACCAAGTGGTAAAAAAACAATCAAAACATATTAAACTATATTTCTACGCTGTGTCAACATGATAGACTTCATCAACATTCTAGGAGACAGTGATTGAGTGAAGAGTGCGAAATGTGTCATTACTATGCGGATCATTATCTAACGGCGTGACCAAAAGAGAAAAAGAAAACAGAAACATGATATAAAACCAAGCAAGACGTGTAAACCAAAATCGCAACGTAATTACTTGTAAAAAAACCCAGATTGAACAACCATACACGTCGTCAACCGGACAAAGAGATTCACAGGATATCATAAACTCAAGGTCATTCCATCACGCCCAAGCCCATCATCATGCTCCGTGACATAAAAATCCAAAATCCAAAAAGAAAATCCAAAATCCAAAACAAATATGTGCATAAAACAACCCATGAAATATGCACCGCCCGTTTTTAAACCGTGACAAGAAAAAAGAATTCCTGTGACTTTTGTAGGGTCCCTCTAAAATCCACCGGGAAGGTATTTAGCTGGGGGTTGAGGAGATACTGTCTTGCTGTGGCCTCCATCGCTTGAAGGTGTTGGCAGGCGATTGAGTTTGTTGCGAGCAACGAGCACCTGAGCAGGACATACGACAATCTCGTCATCGTTCATGCCGGCATCATCTCCCCTCTTGACGACTAGAGGGAAGAGGACGACACGAATAATGGCCTTTTGAGATTCGAGTTCTTCGTTGGTCATACCAACGGTTCCACTGCGTTCGTGCATCATGGAAGCATTAAATTGTACTGTGGCCACGAGTTCACCGTCGGCATCATATTCGGGCTGTAGAGGCGGGAGCATCATGTACTCCGCCTTTTGTGTTCGCATCTCAATGGAGAGCTGGACAGCCTCGTGCATGACACGGCGCAGCTGCGACTGGATTTGTGCTTCCAGGTTGGAGGGTGGAGGAAGGATCTTGCAGAGCGTCTTGTAGATGGCCTGGACAACGGCCTCGGTGTCCAGATGGCGCTGATGCTTGAAAGTTTCCCGCTTGGATAGCAGGGTGAGAGTGACCGCACGCCACTGGCGTACGGCCTGAGGTGGGCCGACTTCTGTGAGCAGCTTCTCTAGTGACTTGAGCTTTTGTCGATGTTCTCGATCCATACCAAAGAGGTATCGAGTGAAGACAAATTCCCAGATCATGTTCATTGTCATGGACATGAAAATATCGCGTCGCTTGACTCGGTCGTTGAGATACCTATCGACATCGGTGCCATCCAAGATGGCGTTGTCTAGTCTGTCGATGAGCGTCTCATCATTCAGCTCGCTAGTCAGGCGACATGCGCGCATATCGGAGAATTTAGAGAAGCGTAGCACCCATTGTTGGACATGAGAGCATAGCTGCTGGCAGCGGTGATCGAAATAATCCTCGTCATGAATAGTGAGGAACTTGACGTCTGCGGCCTTCGAGGCAAGAATCTCTTGTTGTAGTTCGCGGATCTTGTCTTCCGCGGCGCTGAGTTTGGCTTGAAGTTCGGCTATGCGTGCGTCTTTTTCTATTAAGCTCTGCCTGAGGGTATCTTGACCGGTGTTGACCTGGAGGTCGATGTAGCGGTTGTTATCTTTGTTGGCCAACTCGGCATTGGCGCTGGCGAGGCCATCATTGACCTCGGACAGACGAGAGACTTCGTTTTGTAGGATGTGAAGGGACCGTTTGAGAGCATCGATCTGGCCATCGCGCTCGGAAAGAGCGGCAGCGGTGCAATAGCCCAGATGGTGCTCAGTGCTAACACGGGTTTCTGAGAGAAGACGATTCTCAGCTATGAGCTGCTGAATCCTTGCTTCGAGCTCGATAACTTGCATGCTCTGTCGGCGACGCATACTGGGGGGCCTTGTGGGTGACCTCGGCGAGCCAATGCGGCCCTCGCCATAGCCATCCTATAAAAAGAGAAGAAGGGTTAGACTCGTGGTCGATGGACAAGATCCGGGACGAACGGAACAGCTGGCAAAGATGAATGATGATAACAGTGTCCAAAAACGATGACGATGATGCTCGAAGCGAGGTGCGGAGCCAGACAGCGAAAGAAAAATGCGCACCGCTCGGAAATGCAGTGTGCAAATGCAAATGCAGATGCAGATGCAGGTGTGGATGCAGATATGCACAGCTCAGGGATGCAATGAAAAAAAAATCACGAGGCTGGGGTTCGAAAGTGGCTCCTCAGGGCGGTCGGCCGGTAAAATACAGGCAAAAAAGGACGATGCATCATGTGATCGTTGGACACTGTGATCAATCATGGATTGGTGATGATTCATGAGGATCCTGACTCACGTATACATCGGCCATGTCCTTGGCACGGACACGACCCTCGTTGGCAATGGGAGTCGACGACGAGTTATTTTGTTGGCGCTGCTGCTGCTGCTGCTGCTGCTGAGAGGCTGGTCGAGCGTCGCCGCTCACACGCCTATCGGCCCGCCTAAGTGATTGGGCTGTTGGTGTTGCTGTCGACCATAAATTGATGCCTGAACCGTCAGGCACCATTTCAGGCAGAGAGCTGAGTGGCAGGGGGATGGGGATCTCCGCGAACGGGACAGGCTGCTATTGGACGCTGAGCGCCGCGGCACAGGGTCGGTCCGAGACGTGATGCTGTGGCTGTCTGAGGCGCTTCCCAAGGGGTCATGTGGCTGTGCTTCTGCCTCTATTCCCCTTGAAAGTTGCGGCGCAAGAGGCTGTGCAGGTTGTGGTTGCGGTGGCCTGCTTCCAGATCGGCTTCTGCTCCGAACGCGTACCGGGGAGCTTGGGCTTGGTGGCATTGCTCCTGGAGGTGGTGATTCTGCCTGCCTTGCTCTTGGTCTCGGTCTTGACCTGGAAACTGTCGGTCCAAAGATCCCCGATGCTGCAATACCGCTAACACCAGTTCTCAGGCCTGCAGCTCCCATGGAAAGGGGACCATAGCTCTTCTTTGGGCTTGCCCTCCCAGTCGTAGTATCGGGTTTCGTTCCTGTGCCTGTCAACACCCTGTCTGCAGATCCCGTTGCTTTTGTCTTCTCGAGATCTGGAGTAGTCTCGCGTGATGGTGGTCGCCCTGCCAATCTCGGCATGCTGCTGATAGTTGATCGTCGTGTAACCTTCCGAGGTATCTGTTCAGGCTCCGGTGTCTTTAGCTGCTCAATCAGCGCAGCCACGTCGGCAGTATGAATCACACTGTCCCTTTGTGACTCCTCCACGGCAAACGTTTTGCTTCGTGGCCGTCGTAGATGGCGTGTACTTGGGAAATCATCAAAACCACTATCCCGATTAGCCCCCGATAATGTTGCTTCAATCTCTGCCTCTGGAACCTCCATCACTGATGGTAGGGGATCCAAATAGCCACCTGATGGCGAGCGCCTGTATTCAGTGTCATAGTCGGACAGCAGAGACACCTCAGACCCTATATCTGAAAACGGCGTATGTATCCTCCCCGATGGCGCCTCCTGTAGAAGCCCACTAGCTGGTTCCTCCACTCCAGAACTTCGACGGAGCAGCCCATATCGCTCCAAACCTGAAAGTCTCATCTGATTTGGTGTCTCCCCTCGTCCCAAGATGGAACTTTCCATAAGGTCTTCCGCTAGACTAGCCTTCTCCTCGATACCCTCCTCTTCAATGCCCTTCTCTTCAATACCCTTCCCTTCAACGCCCTTCTCCTTAACCTCCTTGATCTCACTATTAATCTCCCTTTCCGAGGTGGTCTCAACATTTTTTGCATCCCCCAAGGTTTTCTTCTCATCGTTATCGTTGAGGGGCGTTTTCATGCTGGAATTGACATGAGTCATCTTTGCATCTTTCTCGTCGGCGCTCTCTTTTAGAGCGGGGGTTTTGAGACTCTCACCCTCTTTAGATTGTCTTTTTTCCTCAACGGGCTCTGGGTTGGCGACGATCTTTGGTCTTCCCCAGCCAAACCTATTGGTGAAGAATGACGTGATAGTGTTTGCTGCTGGAGTCATGGACGTCGCGGGTGTCTTGTCAATGGCCTTTTCGTCAATGTCGAGAACTTGAGATGCTTGCTTCGTGTCCTTTTCTGGGGTAGTTAAGACCTTGTCATGCTGAGAGTGTGATGTATTCAAGTCTGGTTGATTCTGAATCTTTTCAGACAACGGCTGTTGCTGCTTGCTCGTCTCGTCGCTATCCACTGGAGTGCTTGTAATTGGTGCAGGGATAGTGGAAACTTCCTCAAGAGTAGACGTAGATATTGTTGGGACCGCAGGGGCTTCTGGAACAGCCTCAGCTTTAGTGTGCTCTACTAAATCATCAACCGATGCTTCTTGTCGTGTATCTGCCTCTGTTGAAGATTCAATTGTAGATGCAAAATCCTGCGGCTCATCTAGAGGCAGTGCCGTGTTGATCGCTTCCTCATTGATCATGGCCTCCTTCACAACCTCCTCCTTGACCATGTCAGTCATCGGAGTGTCTCTTCGCTGATCTTGTGAATCAAGGGAAGGAGCTGATACAATCTCCTCGGTGAGTGAGTCGAGAGTCGTAGATTCAGGGAGTGGTGCATCCAAAGATTTTTCTGACCCCTCCTTCGGCTTTTCTGTGAAGAAGCCCCAACTATCGTCTAATTCATCATCGACGGACCCAACGGTGACTTCCTCCGCAATCACTGGTAAAATGCTTTGGTCCATGGTTGCCGATTCAGGCCTGTCTGGTGATGCAGAAGATAGGACTTCTGCCATTTCAAACGGCGCAGACTGAGCTGTCGTATCATCCGCAGTAGAAACGGTTTCAGAGCCAATGACATCACTCAAAATCGGCTGGGTATCAGTGGTGCGAGGGATAGTCGTGTCTTGCTCGATTGCTTCGCTCGCTTGCTCCAAGATGTCTTCTTGACTCATTGTCGGGACTGGTTGAGGTTCGTCAATGGACTTTAGGCTTTCCTCTAGAGGCTGCGAAGGGGACTTCTCAACGTCTTCGACGAGCTGATCCTTTCCCTTTCCTTTGCTCTTTTTTTCGGTAGCAACAGCCCCTTCATCTGCCTCATCAGCCAGCTCTTTTGACTCCAAGGTCTCTGTCACTGTTTGCTGAACGAATTCCGGTTCGGCTACAGATGGAGCTTCTTCAAGAGAATGCGATTGCTCCTTGTCATCACTATTTGGTTCCTCAGTGGTAACAGACAAAGATTCTTTGACTTCTTTGGGAGTCGAAACAACATTGTCAGATTTACCCTTCTTTGCCTTCTTGCTCTTCTTTTTAGATGGTGTAGGGACATCATCCTTGATTTCAGCGAACGGCACCTCTTTGGTTTCGTTATCCGGGGCGGCATTAGGCTCTGTGGGAGATAAAGTCTCTTGCGACTTTGGCAATGTTGCTTCGACGGCCTGAGGTTCAGGCGTCAAAGGCTCTGGAGCCGGCAACAAAGAAGAATGAGAGCTTTCATGTTCCCATGCAGCACTGACGATCGGTGCAGAACCAGAATCGACCACGTCCTTTAGGATTGCAGTATCGGTCTTGGCCGGAGATGGCTCTGAAATATCGGCTGGGGTAATCACGTCGCTGCTTGCCTTGCTCTTTTTGCTCTTTTTCTTTTTCTTACGCGATGTCCCAGAATCAGTTTCGACTGGAGTTGAGAGCACCTCTGATTCAGCAGGCTTGACTTCTTCTGACTCAACTGGCTTGGGCTTTTCAGCATCCAAAGTCCGAGACTCCTCAATCTTCGGCTCTTCTGATTCGATTGGCCTAGAGTCTTCGACATTGGTTGTCTTAGGCTCCTCCAATGCAGGTGGTATAGCCTCCTCGGGTGCAGAAATGGCATCAGAACCTACTACCGCGTCTTGAGACTCATCATTGGCGAGTTCTGCAGCAACATCAATAGATTTATCGGATTCGAAAGGTTTAGGCTCTGCTAGTTCAGAGATATGCTGCTCTTCGGCGTCATTTGGCTTGACCTCCTCCATCTCGACTGGCGGAGAGATTTCGATCTCAGGAACCGTAGGGATAACATTGGGAGCTGGAACAGGTGCCGTGGAGTCATCGGTAGCATTTTGTGAAACATGCTCCAAAGGTTCAGCAGGCTTCGCCGAATCAATATTGTCTGTAGAAATGTTTTCGGCGCTTTCAAGCTTTGCCTTCTTTCCTTTCTTGCCCTTCTTCTTCTTAGACTTGACTGGCTCCTCTTCTCTTTCTAGAGGGGCGGTCTCAGCTGGGACAGCTACGTCAGCCTCAGGCGGTCCTGTGACCTCAATAGGGACGTTGGTTGAGGGAATTTCAGAAGGCTCAGGCAAAGCAGATTCATCAGCCATCGAGGGTTCGGGAATAGACTCGTCTAGTGGAAGCTCTACGGGTTCAGCGGAAGGCTCTTCAAGCTTCGGCTCAGAATCTTCAGGAGCTTCAATAGATCGAGCATTCTCCAGGACAGATTCTGACTCCTGTGGAAGAGTAGTAGGTGGTAGAGACGCAATCTTCTCTACTTCTTCCATTGGAGACGCAATCTTCTCTACCTCCTCCATTGGAGACGTAATCTTCTCTGTTTCCTCTGTTGGAGACGTGATCTTTTCTGCTTCTTCTATCGGAGATGCAATCTTGTCTACTTCTTCCGCTGCGACGTCAACTTGCAGCTGAGGAACCTCTTCAACAGTTGAGACTTGTGAAGGCTCCTCTTTTTGAAGAGAAGTAGAGTCTTTGAAAGCCTTTAATTCAGCTTCGGCGGCCGCAGCTTTTGCAAGTCTCTCTGCCCTCTTCTTTTCCTTCTTGGACATCTTCTTTGGCCTCGGCTCCTCGGCAGGTGGCAGCTCTTCTGAGGCAGGAGCTTGATTATCAGTCATCTCCTGTTGTGAAGCGTCCTGATTTGGCATTATTTCGGGCTTAGCTTCCATGCCGTGTTGTTCAAGGGAATCCAAAGACAACTCGTCGGCTTGCTCCATAGCACTGGTTTCATTCTTCGAAGAATTGAAAGAAGGGTCTGTAGAAGTGTGATCGGTCGAAAGCTCATCGTGTGGAGGGTCAAGGGAAGGCAAATGTGCGGGAGGTAAAATGGTGGAAGCTTGCTCTGTAGAGGGCTGCTCTTGAGACGAGGGGTTTACAAAAGAGTCCTCAATGGCAGTGGGTAGTTCGGCTGAAGGGGGCAGAGGAGGTTGTTCGGAGAGGGGTTGTTCAGTAGGGGGCTGCTCAGTGGAGGGTTGCTCAACAAACGGCTTCTCCGTAGAAGGCTCATTGATAGAGGACTTGTCGTTGAGAGATTCCTCCTTAGAAAGGACATCTGCGGGAGACTGCTCCGTAGGAACTGCTTCAATGGAAGGCTGCTCGGTAATATCATTTGTCTCTGTCAGGCTAGCCTGATCTTGCTGTTGCTCCTCCTGCTGCTGCTCCTCTTGTCGTTGCTGCTCTTGCTCTTGCTGCTGCTTCTGCTGCCTCTGTTTCTTCTTCCTTTCCTTCTTAGAAAGTTTTGCGTCAGGCAGAGCTTCTCCGGCATCTTGAATATTGGCTTCCCGACTCAACGGCTCCGCAGTTAGAACTTCCTCACTGCGGGTGTTGTCGTCGAGGTTGCCTTGCTGGTCAGTCTCGAGAGCCTGCGTGTCTGCGGCAGAGGGCTTAGATTGAACATCTGTGACAGTTTGATCTAGAGCAGATGATTCCTCAATTACCTCAGCATCAGATACTTTTGAAGCTTCGGTCGTCGACGTATTATCAAGCACTTGTTCGACGGCGTTTGGCTCAGCGATATCGGCAGATTCAGATGGCATAGTTTCCGTGATCTCATCAGAATCTTTGACCACTTCCTTAGGTTCACCAGATTTGACAACGCCCTCGTCGGTTGTCAAAGGAGTCTCGAGGGATTGGTCCTCCTTAGCATCTACTTCAGATCGACCTTCGGGAGCAACGGCTTCATTCTGAACAGTAATGGACTTCTCAGTAGACTGGTCAAGGACGTCCTGCGGTAGGTCTTCTGTAGGAGCAGTTTCAGATTGGCTGCGTCGGTTCTTCTTGCTTTTCTTGCCTTTCTTTGCAACCGCTGGAGCAGGAGTTTCCTCCTGGGTGGTAGAAGTCTCGGGCTTTGCGACGTCAGCCTCAGTAATAGGTTCATCAAGTGAAGCTTCCTTGTCGTTGGTTGCACTCTTCGGTTCAACCGCTTCACTGACATCCTGCTCTGTTTCAACCTGTTTTACTTCATCGAGAATCGCCTCCAGAGGTTCGGTGACAGATTGTTCAACTTTAGCATCCATATTCTCAGCCTCTTGTGGCAAAGTGGACGTTGCAGAAGGGTCTGACGGAAGTTCTTCAGATGCTAGCTCAGTTTCCACAGATTTTTCTGCTTCTGCTTCCATGGGCTTCTCAGACTCTAGAACAATTTCCAAGCTAGAGCCTTCTGCTGCAGGCTTGTCTTCAGAAACGGTAGATTCTTGAACAATAGTGCGCTGCTCGGCGGATTCGTCACTAACAGGTACTGGTGATGACTCCTGCTTTTCCTCAGTGTCTATCGTCGACTTCGCATCAGCCAAAGTTTCCTCAACAAACTCCTTCGAAGACTCTGGATCAGTGGTCATAACAGTATCTTGGGCTTTGGTCTCTTCCTCCGGTTCTAACGCTGCAGCGGATTCAACTTTTACAGGCTTGTCCTTCTTTTTCGTATCCCTTTTAAACATTCCAAACAAATTCCATGGTCCATCATTCGTCGTCTCCGGTTCCTCTTCATGGTTGTCCAATTGAGAATCCTGAGATGGTCCAACCTCCCGGGTAACCTCTGGTTCAGCAACAGGCGTTGGCTCTATTGTTGCACTCTCAATCCCTCCAGCTTCCTGGCTGGTATCCCTTGCAGATGACTCGGGTTGATCCTCTAAAATGTCCTCTGCACTTGGATCAAGGTCCAGCTCTGGTTCTGTTGAAGAAATTGTCTCAGGTTCCTGTGGGTATACGGTGTCCACATCTTTAGCTTTCTTCTTCTTGCTGTCCTTCTCAGACATTGTTGGACTAAACCCACCCGCCTCATCTTGAGGATTGGCCTCTGGCTCTTGACTAGCAACCAAGGATTGATCAACGACGTCGATTTCCAGACCCGTAGATTCTTCAAGGGGTGTTTTAATCTCAGTAACGATTGCTGGGACCGGAGATTCTGCGTTGTCACCATGGGTTTCCTGCGTAGGTGTAAGTTCCTCAGGTCCTGGGATCTCCGGATTGGATAGTTCTGGTACAGAAGGGATGGCTGTTTCGACGGTGGTGGTCTTATCCTCTGCTTTGGCCTTCATGGACTCCTCGAGCGCGGCTTGCCTCTTTTGCTTTTTTCTCTCTTTTTTCGACAGTTTCGCAGTAGTTGAAGGTCCAAGCTCTTCCACGGGAGCAACAGTTTCCTCAAAAGGCAGATCTAGAGCCCGATCGCCTTCGAGTGTCTGGACATCAGATGATGGTTCAGAAAGAATGGCTTGCTGTTGAGTATTGGGGTCGCTAGTATTCTCGACAAGTTCACCCTCGGTCTTCGCAGCAGCAGCAGCCGCCACCATATCATCGTCTTGCCTTACTGGAGGTACCGAATCGCCCTCAGTAGAAATAACTTCTTCAGTCAGAAGCTCACGAAAGTCGTCAGAAGTCCTTGACGGTTGCTCATCCACGAAGTCTTGTCCCTCCTGAGAAGCGAGTTCTGTAGAAGGGTCGAAGATGACTGCATCGGTCGGGATCGGAACAGTGTCAGTTGTAATTTGTGGATCTGCGAGTTCTTCAGGTTGAGGCTCCACTGGCAAGTGGTGTTCGGCTACAAGAGGGTCAAGGGACACAGAGTTCTTCTTCTTCTTTCTACGCTTCTTTAAAACTTGAGCTTCCGGGGTTGGATCTGCTGGAAGAGGAACTTCAGCTGCGACCTGTGTGGGGTCGATAGAGGGGGTGTCGGCAGAAGGTTCATCATGCAGGGTAGCGGGAGTTGAAGTCAATTGCTTCTCTTGATCCTCCTTTGCAGTCTCGTCCAGCGTCTCCGTAAAACTAGCGGTCCCTTCTTGAGCGGTATGGTCACCAGGCGCATCAGGGATAGACACATCTAGATTTCTCTGGTCTTCAGGGAGAGGAGCGGACTCGACGGACTCAGGCGTTGGCTTATAGACATCAGTCTGCGTTTGAGGCTCTTCCTTTGCAACGGCAGCATGGTCTACAGCCAAACCCATAGGCAAGGGCGAAGAATCAACGGATTCCAAAGCAATCGACTTCGCTTTCTTGTTTCGCTTGTCCTCCTTCTCAGGTGTTGGAGATTCTTGTACGGGAGTCTCCACTAGGTAATCGGTAGACTCCTGCATTGGATCGACTATGTCGATGAAACCGTCGTTTTGTGTGGTTGCAAGACTTGCAAGCCCGTCCTGGGAGGGCTCCAAGTCGACCTGTGTGAACAACGGTTCTGAGATGTAGGTCTTAAGGGACCGTGGCCGACTGGACTCAGGCTCAGGAGTATCCTTAGTTGACATTGCGGGCACTTCCACGGCCGTCTCAAGCTGCTCACTGCTTATCTCGGGTTGTCTTAACTCCTCAGTAATGCCAGCAGTGTTATCTTGTTCAACAATGGGCTCCTCCACCTTGTCCTCTCGATCCTTGGATTCTAGAGGAGCTAACTCATTGGATTTGCCGTCAGTCTGAACACCCTCCAATGTGGGTTCGCTGAAAGGGGTCTCAGTTAAAGGGCCACTAGGTTCTTGTAAAGAAGGTTGAATAGTAGAGGGTTCCTCCACCTGCTCCAACTCGACCTGTTTCTGCTTGCTCCTCTTCTTCTTCTTCTTGCCCTTGAGAGTTGAAACGGGTTCCTCGTCAATGACTGCAGTGTCTTGCTCAGCGGCCGGTGCAGCTGGAACTTTAGATTCCATCGACTCATCCACAACGTCGGAAGGGCCAGTAACCTCTACAGGTTCAAGGCTGGCAGGTGCTGATGATTCTTCAACTGGAGGAACAGCTGCTTCCACTTCCTTTGTAGGCAAATTCTTGACCCTAGGTAAGTTGTCTTCGACTAGATCTTCCTTTACAGAGCTCAGAGATGGCTCTACCACATCAGTGGTCTCAACCGAAACTGGCGTTTCAGCAGTCATGACAATAGGATCGACTGCTTCCTTGGTAGACACAGCTTCAGGCTCAGGCAAGTCCTTTTGATTCAGAGCTGGTTCCTCGTGCTGAGGAACATCTTGAAGTGTCTCAGCATGGAAACTTCCGTCCTTAGTTAGAGATAAATCCTCAGAGTCCTTGTCATTAAGCTGTGCTGAAGATCCTTTACCCTTCTTTTTCTTCTTTTTCTTGTCCTTTTGAGGGGTAACAGGCGTTTCTTTTAGACCTTCATCATTGGTCCTGATTGGAAATTCGGCGGGCTCTGCGGGGGTAGCCACCTCACCGGCATCTTCAATTTGAGGAATTTGCTCGACAGACAGTGGAGCAGGATCGTTTGAGAGGTGTTGAGAGGTCTCTAGGCTGACGTCGCCTCGAGACGGGTTGTCCACGGTGGACTCCAGGACTGCTTCGCTGGAGGGTTCGGTTGTCATTTCAATGGGGGAATTAGAATGAAGTTCTGGCATTGTCTGAGGGACGGGGGGCATCTGCTCAACTACTGGTTCTTGAATTGGTTGGCGGAGAGGTTCAGATTCCATAACAGGTTCAGGGACTGGCTCTGGGACTGGCTCAGGGGTGCGTTTAGAAGTATATCTTCCTGAGAAAAATGAGGAGAATTTAGAAGCAAGTGTGGTAGATTCAGGGAATGCCGAGGAAAGAGGTTCTACTTCGTGGTCAACCGTATCAACTGCCGAGGGTTCAGATGCAGGCTCCGTAATGGGCTCTGGCACGGGGTTAGGTGTGACATCCGTCTCACGCTCTGTCACAACCGCCACGTCAGTCTCAGGTAAAGCATCTGGAGCAAGTTCAGGCAGGGTTTCATCAACTGGCTCTGCCATGGCCTCGGAGATGGCGTCAGCTAAGAACCTCGACTTTATCTCCGGGACCCCAACGTCCTGGCGGGATAAAATAGGCTCTTCTTCAGCATGGTTGGTAGACTCTAGGCTAAATTCAGCCGCAGACTGTGGTTGAGTCTCAACTATCGGTTTAGCCGTTGTTTCCCTTGTTGGTTCTACAGAGGGCTCTACAGTAACCTCTGGGATGACCTCAGAAATGTACTCTGTATCTGGCTCCAGAGTACGATCTAAGACAGAAGCCGGTGTAGATTCAGGAACAGGCCCAGACAAGTCCTCATCCGCAGGTATTGATGCAGATTCTGCCGTAGATTCAAGGGACTTCGGTTCAGGCTCTTGCTCAGAAACGGGTGCAAGTGCGGGGATGGCTTCTGACTCTGCTGCGACTGCGGCTTTTCCCTTCTTCTTTTTCTTCTTGTTCTTTTTCGAGGGCGCTGTTGCTAGGATGTCATCGATTGAAGGGATAGGCTCAGCTTCAGGCCCAGCTTCAGGTTCTATAACGGGTGCTACATCAACAACGACTGGACGATCTCGTTCGGTATCTGAAATGTCGTCTTGAACCACACCGCGTTCTTCGTCCACCCTTACAGTCTCAACTGCCAAGGATCTATCCTCAGCTGACAGTTCATCAGATACATCCTCCACAATTATTTCAGGGATTGTCGACAAGATAGTGCCTGACCAGGGTTCATCGATAGGTTCCAAAACTTCTTCGGTTTCTGGTTCGGGAACTTCAGGTATCGATTCGAGGAATTGGACAGACATTGAATCGGGGAGGGTTTCATAAAAGGATTCAGAAGCAGCTTCAGCGGCCATTTGCGATACATATTCGGGGTCGAGTCCGGTCACCATCCCGGGGAAAGCTTCATGCGTTAGTTCAGGCAGAGGCTCGAATAACCTTTCCAGAGACTTCTCTGGCAGTGATGCAAAGTCGAAGTCCTCGGATAAGTGGCGTCCATGCTCAGACCCTAATTCGGGGATAGCCTCAGTTGCTAGTTCAGCTACTGCAGATGACAGAGATTCAGTCACTAAGGGGGCCAGTTCCCGTGGTGCCTCAAATTTGACGTGCTCAAAAATTGGTGCAGAAACATCTTCAGGCTTAGACTCAGATATAGATTCTTCTTCCACAAGACCTGCTTTGCCTTTGCCCTTCTTCTTCTTTTTCTTGCTCTTCTTAGAGGATGAAGGCTCAGCGACTGGTTCTTCAAAAGGGGCTTCCAGATCAGCTTTTTCAATCGGCTCGGAGAGAGGCTCTACCACCGCGGGAGCTTCCACGTCCGTGAGAATATTCTCGACGTCAATCTGCTTGGGAGTTTCAATGAGAGGAGGCTCGTATCTAGCCTCCATGACTGAGATATCATGACTGGAAGGAACTACTGCATCCTCAATCTTCGGCGCTATAGAGGGGATAGCAAGCTTAGGACGAATCTCACGAAGCTCATCATCCTTGGTCATGCTCTTTTCAGAGACCTCAAGGGGAATAGGCAGCTCGGCTCCGGCACTAGATTCTAGGGATGGAATAATTTCCGGTGCAGGTGCCTGAGAGATGGACTTTTCCTTCTTATTCTTCTTAGCCTTTTTGCCCTTTATCGACTCATGGATATCTTCACGGCTAATTGGTGATAGGTCGAACTTCCCCTCATCCATTTTCAAGTCCCTGGATACCGATACAGAAGTAACAGATACAGGCGTAGTATCGATCTTCGCCGGCGCCTTTTGCGCCTTCCTTGAGGTCATCATTCCAGAAACAAGATCTCCAGCCCAAATCCCAATGGCGGAACGAGCTACGCTTCCAGTCGCAGATACATCATCCGCAGGGGTCTCGAAGGGGGACTCTCGGGCGGATTCAAAAAAATCAGGTGTTTGCCCTTCCATAGCGTCTGAAAATTGCTCGGTTGCAGATGTTAATGTTTCGGTGCTGCCACGGATTGTATCCTGTAGAGCTCGTGGTTGTGTTGGGGTTGAAGGGCTCTGGGGACTGTTCTCGGCATCAATCATCTTGCTAGATTTGCCAGACGAGGGCTCAGAGTCAAGTAAAAAGGAACTCCGATTCCTAGACGTCGATTCAACGGGCGCTGGTTCGTATGGATCCAGGGACACGGGAGCGATTTCTGCTGACGGCGCTAGGCCACCTTCCAAGTCTCTCAAAGCTTTGCTTACATTGTCGTCAGATGTAGTCAAAACTGGAAACTCGGGCTTCATTTCAGCCTTTGGTGTAGATTGCTCCGAGCCCTCATCCTCATCGGTCTTTGGTGTCGACTGAATAGTTCCAAGTCGAAGCCTAAGCTCATTGAAGAAGCCTAAAGGGCGTCTAGTGGTCGGGGGGCTGACGGCTGGCTCTTCAATATCCCTTGACAACTGATGTAGTGACTCAGCTGCATCGCCCTCTACCTCACTAGGTGCATCGCTTGGCGGCAACGGAGGCAGGTCTTCGATCTTGATGGATTTGTCAATAGAACCCCGACGGATCTGTTCGAGAAGCATCAAAGGCATGATTTGCTTGCTACTGTCCCAGGAAGTTGGTCGAGACGCACGCCTTGGTATACTCTCAGAGGTGCTAGCACCAGGAGAACTAGTTAAAGGCTTGGCATTGACAGGACTAGAAGGGTTCGATCGTTGGCCGATACGTAGTGCAAGAGGAATGGCAGTATTGCTAAAAGACTTGCTATGGCCTCTGACGGGAGTATCCGGGATGCTCCTTTGTCGGCGATGAGAGCGCTCAAACCTGCGGTTGCGCTCCTCTGGGGGTGTGTCCGGTCGACTATCGGGCAGAGCAGGTAGCAGCTCAGCGACCTCTTTAGGGCTCCCAGGGGCGCTAGGGGGCAAAGGAAGAAGATCACCATACTGAGGATCGATAGCGGGTTTGATTGCGCGTGGAACGATCTCGGGATCAATCTCTTGCGATTCTCGGGTCATGCGAGGTTGGTCGCGAGAAAAGTGCTCCTTTTCCGTGGAGGCAACGGCGGCGTGTGGACGAGACAAAGCCGACGCGACCGCGGCCGCAGCACTCGCCAGGCCGGCACCCGCGCCAAGGGTGCCGGCATTATCTAAAAAGAATCCTGGTTCTCGTTCTCAGTCTTGCTGCCGGTCGATCCCCAGAGGCTAGAGAAGATCCCGCCACTTGGTTTCTTCGCGGAGTCTGCTCTCTTACGGGAACCCTCCAAGGAAGACACAACCGATTTCGCGCTATCGTCAACATCGCGAGACCGTGAAGACCTGTTATCACGGTTTTCATCATCATGTCCGTTTTCACGGATATCCCTCTCCGCTGCATCACCTTGTGGTTTTGAGATGATACTCTTATCGTCCTCAACGTCCCATTTCGATCGGAAGTTGCCAAACTGGTCGGTGGGGGCAGCGTCAAATGCTGGTTCCTCGTTCTTTAGATCTCTGCTCTTCCTTTTCTTCTTCCTTCTTGACCTCCTGGATCTGCTATCAGAGAGATCGTCTACCTCACGAGTCTGACTCGGCTCGAGTTCGGATGGCTGAGCCTGCTCAGATCGAGGATGCTCTGGCTTCGCCGTCCCATGGATGTCATCGTAATGCCAATTGATATCTTGTGGAATATCCCGAGGTATGTCTTTAAGATTCGGCATCTCGTATGACCCCTCTGTCGGAAGCTCCGGTGTATCCGCTGCCTTCTTTGAGAGCCTTTCGAGTCTTTCCTTTCTTTCCTGCCGTCTTCTCTTTTCTTTCGACTTCCGAGATGCTTCACCTTCTTCGTCTAGAAAAGCTTCTGGCTCATAGCTAGGAGTTTCGATTTCCTCTGGAACCATAGTTCTTCGAGGCGAACGTCTCTCTGGGGAATAGTGGTATGAGGGGTCAATGGCATGGTGAGCGGCCTCAGCATACGTTGGGTGATTCCAGGCATCTCCATTCGCGTCGTTGGCATCAGGGGGAGACTCTCGTCGATGGAACTTGGGATTGTCAATGACAATATTCGGGTCAAATCCAGTGTCCTGTAACCCCGCAGCCAAAGTAGCCGCAAACTCAAGGTCATCCGCGTATCCACCAGGCATCCTCTCGTGCTTCGGACTAGCAGGCTTGGGGCCTGGGACAGGGGGGATCTCTAGTCTCATCTATAAAAACTTGATTAGGGCCCATGGCAACTATATCACGGGACGGTGTCTTTGATGAGCTGGGCTGTTGGCCATTGGCGGAATCAGAGTCTTGGATTAATTTTGATCTGGCAGCTATAGCAGCAGCCAGTTCATTCCGATGGTTGTCCTGCTCAGGCCGGGGTTTGGGCTTCTCTACCCTCTCAGCCGATCCGGTCTGAGGCTCGACATCGCGGCTCTGATCAGCATTCTCAACTTTGAAGCTCTTCAGTGTGTTTCGGCCCCAAGACACGGTCTTCGTGTTCGATGTTGGTGGCGCAACTTCGCCCTTTCGTCTCACTATGACACCTGGAAGAGATCTGGGCGGCGGCGGCGGAGGAGGAGGAGGGGGTGGTGGTGGTGGTGGTGGTGGTGCCGTCACGGCTGCTGGGGTTTCTTTGACCTCTCTTATTTTCTCGGGCTGCCCTGTTACCTGTTCTGCTAGATTCGGTCTTGGTTCAGGGGTAGGAGTAGGCGTGGGGAAAACCAGGTTTAACAGAGGGCGCTCTCGAGTCGCGCCAGACGCCTTGCCCTTGGCACGGAACCTATGGATTTCATGCGGATATATCTTATTGTCGATTCGGACATCTGCGTTTGGTCCATCATAAGGGCTCTTCTGGTGCTGCTTTTCCCTCTCCTCTATTTCAGGGGGAGTAACTATCTCAAAGGATTCTTGTGTGGGGGGTGCTTCCCACTTGTCCATCACAGAGCTTTCCGGAGATTGTGTGCGTGAACGGACTTCTTCAGAGGCGATTTTCATAGCCATTACAGACTCACGATAGTATTTGTCAGCTTCCTCTTGCACTGTATCTTTGGCCGGCGTGGATCGATCTCGAGAGCTATCATCTGAGTGATTCCGACGGCGACGCTCGTGTGATCGTTCCTCTTCAACTGCAATGGCAGATGCAACAGCCGCAGCATTGACGGGGATAGTAGCATGTTTAGCTTCTTCGTAAATTGACTTCGCCTCATGTTCACCCTCCTCATAGTCGTGACCAACTCTACGATCTTGGCTCCGGGGTGCGCTGCTTGACGCCTTCCTCCTCTCTTCAGCCCTTTGCTCAATTTCGAAAGAGTCCTTTCGACTGAGTCTCATTTCTGACGGTGGTAACATCCGTGGCGGCGAGTCATCAAAGGTTGGCACTCTGTCAACAGTCACAACTTGGGGCGTGAGTGGTCGAGGTGTGGTAAACTTGGGAGTATTAAAGGCATCGCTGGGAACCTGATATTGAAACGGGTCGATCGTCGCGCGGTCCTCGATTGGTTGTGACTCGGTAACACTTGGAAGGTCCGCCTTTTGAACCTGTGCTAACTTTCTTTCCTTCTCGCGGCTAGTGTATGTAAGACTCTCCCTGCGCTCCTCTGGGGCAAGCTCCATCCATGTTTTCTCATTTCTGGGTGTGCCACTAGGTTCTTTGTTTTGCGCTGAAGGTACTTTTCGTCTCTGCGAATCTTCAGGGGCAGTCTGCTGACGTTGGCGCTTTGAGTCTGAGTCGTCGATATATCGAGAATAGTATGCGGGTGATGAGGGTCCGCGACGCTCACGGTCCGAATCTCTCTCATGGTCGTTCTTATCTTCGTGGTCATCCTTCCGATTCATCTTGTAGACATCTCGAAACTGGCGAGGATCCACCCAATCCTGTCTGCGCCCAGACATGGCTGCCACTGTGGCTGCCGCAACGCCAACAGTTCCGGCAACTCCAACAAATGAGTTTCTCTTGTCTTTGTCTTCGGATTGCCGGCGCTGGTTTCGAGATTCTTGCCTATCCAAACTCTCTAATCTCTCAGTCTGGTAGACATTTTGAGAAACAGGAGTTTTAGGAACTGGTTGCTGAAGGGGAACAGGTCCGGGGCGTTGTCGCTGGGAAGAATCATGCTGAGATCCCACAACGGTAGAGTGGTCCGCATCGAAGCGGTTAGGGTCTGAAGTAGAGACGGGATAATACTTTCGCATCGGCACATTTTGAATATCTTCCTCCTCATCTTCAAAGCCGCAGGGGGTATTGACCACCCCGCGCAGCGAATTGACGGGTCCAAAGAGTTTAGGGTCAACTACGGAGCTCTTTCTAGATTTTTGGCCAAAGAGCGAGCCGAAAAAGGAGGTCGTAGATGCTTCCGAAGCGGCGGCGGCGGCGGCGGCGGCGGCGGCAGTTGTGGCTGCTGCCGTAGCAACTGCTGCTGTTACTGCTGCTGTAGACCTGTTGGGAGGCGAGCTGCCATGACCGTATGCCAACTCCGAGCCCGCATCATCACTTGATGAAGAAAAGGACTCATCGTCAAAACTATCATCGTCATCGTCAGAGGCCGACTCCCAATCAGATTCGTCGGAAGATGATTCGCGCTGGGACTTGGAGCTAGCAAGACCCCGATCTTTGCCATTCTTGTTGCCGCGTCGCAGAGCGCTAATCCCCGCCGCAGCTGAGACCAATTTCGAGGGCCTACTCCTTCCCGCAGCGCGCAAATCCTCTTCATTCGAGCGCCTGGCTAAATCCGATAGTTGGCGCCCGAGAGCAATTATCTCCTCATCCGTGGTGTCCACCTTGGACTTGCTCTTCTTCTTCTTCTCCCGTCGCGACTCCTTTGGCGGTTTCGGGGATGCAGTACCAGAACCCGCATCTCGGGGTTGCGAACCCGAGGGGCCAGCCTCGTTGCTGCGGGGACTAAAGCTGCGGGCCTTGGGCTTCCGAACGAAGCCAGTTCCGTAGGCCATATCATCATTAAGGGATGACGATGACGAATTGCCACCAAAGTAAACGACGCGACGCTTCTTCTTACTACTACTGCTTCTGCGCCGTCGTCGAACACGCTCCGATGGCGCGCGTATAAAAGTGCTGATGAGGCCTCCAAAACGTCCAAGGGGGTATTTTCTTGAAATGTCAAGGTATGATGAGGACGACGAGGCGCTAGTTGTTGATAGGGAACCGGATGATGCTCTTTGGCGAGTTTCTGTATATGGTTGCGATGGTAATTGTTCTTCATACTGCGGCTGCTGCTGTTGTCGCTGCTGCTGCTGATATGGAGGTAGTGGTAATTGTTGCGGCTGAAGTGGGTGTGGTTTTGATTGTTGTTGTGATTCTGGTTGTCGTGGGATTTGATCATAAGCTCTCGGCGTCTGGGCGGCGTCATCGTTGTTATTGTTGGTGGTGGTGGGAGGACGCATGTTTGCGAGATCCTCGCGCGATTGTCGTCGTTCGCGCCGCCGCCTCCGGGAGCTCTCGGGGCTCCGGCGGCGAGGTTCTCGCATCATGATGCCGGTGTGGATTCGGCGTGGTTGCCGGGCTGGTTGGTGTTGATGAAAAGGATAGAGATTGATGTTTTTTTGTTTTGGCCCGTCTTGGAACTGGGACTGGGTGCTGGGCGCTGGGCACCGGGTGCTAGGTGCTACTGCTGGGAAAGCTGTCTGACTTGGCCACTAGGTAGCTAGACTGGATTAGTAGGTACCCCCGTCCATCTGTTACCTCCCTTGGCCCATAGTACGGGCAATGCGTTGCAAGAAAGAGAAAAAAGAACAAGAGGTGGCTGGGCTGGTGGGGGGAGGGAGGGATGAGGCTGGCGACCAAAAGGGCGAACCTTTCAGGCGACCATTACAACTACAGTGAGCACAGCGGCCCTTTAGGCCTAAGAAAAGAGCGCTAACAACTGCTGAGTTGGTGCTGGTCTGGCAATCGGGGTTGTAGTGGGTGTGCACCTGTGGCTGACTGATGGGGCCAATGGTGGGGCTCCCTTTGTGTAACTTGGTGCTGGGATTCAGCTGGTCAGTGGTCGAATCAAAAACGTCACTGGCGAGCAAGCAAACCAGGTAGCCAATGGAAAATATCTACTAAGCATGTCGTGGCCGCACATGCAAAACTGCCACTACTACGGAGTACAACGGGAGGCTTAAAAGAAAAAGAGGCTGGAGATGCGTGTATCTACAAAGTAAGTATGTACCCACCCACGATATGATACGATACGATACGAAACATCATGATGTATGGCATTCTCTCACTCTCATTCTACACCTACTAGGTACCTAGTAGTAATTCCAATGTTACGAAACAGTTCAGCGAGTAGTACTTGTCATTTAGTATTACAGTTCCGGTCCAATGCAAATATACTTGTAAGACAAGCTACTCCCATACCCTAACTTGTAATATTGCCTGATACTGCATTGCCCCCCTTCATGCACGTTTTCTAATTACATGCATCTTCTCGTCCAATAGATTTCCTCTCCCCGGCCATTTGCAGCACAGCGGCTCCAAAATGGGGGGTCTTACAAGTACCTCGTACCTTGAGAGAGAAAAACGGTACCCTTGACCGCCACCATTCTTATAAGGTATCCAGAGGTACCCCGCTAAAAACTGCCAGCTGGCACTCGCTCACTTGCAGCAGCAGCGTCGCGTCATCTCATTTCATTGGACTCTCCCAATATATTATCGTTGCCCCGGTTTTTACCCCCTTCTAAGATTCTAAGAATGCAACATTCTTATCCATCGCCATGGTAACTACCCTGTATCATAAATCGGGGGTCTGAAAATATCGTCATGTTTACCCCGATTCCCATTTAAAATTACTTCAAATTCATGAAATAGCTGGTGATTAATAAAGGCATTTATCGTGTTTTGCGTATAATAATTTCTTCCATCTTGTGCTATGTTGTACAAGTTTCATCCTTAGCTGGCGAAAATTCCAGATTAAATAAATGTTCGCCGTCACCCCAAATCGGACTTTGAAGAAAGTGGTAAACTCGATTTTTTCTAGTTTCTCTATTTTATTTTATTTTCTTTCATCTCATTTCACACGATGTCTCAAAGAAGAGATCCCGGCTATCTGATATCGCATACATCTGTTCACCGTCTCAAATGATGCGCATAATCGATCTGGCCAAGACAGAAAAAGAAAGATAGAAAAAAGGCACGATTAAAGCTCGTGAGTATTACTCTGTAGTATTTCAAACCGGGTAAAATGACTATGCCTTCAAGGCAGCATTAAATTGCAACAGCCAGCCAAAATAAAAAATAAAAAATAAAAAGACAAATCCCGAAAAAAAACCCCCCAAAATCCAAATCATCCCTCCCTAATATTCATCCAACACAGCTACCCTCACCATCAACCCCTTCGCAGGCCTAGCCGTCACCTCCAACTTAATCTCCATATTCTTCTCATCCATAAGAGACTTGTCCACCAGCTCAAACTCAAACCTGCCAACCCAAGCCGCCAGCAGGCACGCAAACTCCGACTTTGCAAAGTTGGAGCCGATGCAGCTCCGCGGGCCGTGCAAAAACGTCATGAACGCGTAGTTGCTCGTCGCGCCGCCGCTCGCCGCCCTCTGGTTCTCCTCTGCCGTGGCGCCCTCGACCGTCATCCATCGCTCCGGGTTGAACTCGCCCGCGTCGGGGCCCCATAGCTGAGGGTCCACGTTTATAGCCCAAGGAACGAGCATGATGCGCACGCCCTTGCGTACCGGGTATCCCTGGATTGTCGTGTCATGCGCAGCTTCGCGGATGGTGACGGGCACGGGGCAGTAATAACGCAGCACTTCGTTACAGAAGGCGTTTAGATACGGCATCCGGTCAATATCCACGCTTGAAATGCTAACCTCCGTGTCCGTCGAAGGCAGTCTCTCGCGAACCTCCTTGCGCAGCCGGGTTTGCATCTCGGGAAAGCGGCACATCATGTAAACAGCCCAGGTAAGGGACCTGGTGGTTGTCTCGTGGCCGGCGGCCAAGAACGTCATGAGCTGATCCACCAAGTTCTCATCCGTAAACTCTCCGCTTTCAAGCGCCACCGATAGGATATCAGCGTCGGGTTGCTCCTTGTTAGCTAATTTGGCCTTCTTCTCCTGGATGAGATCCCGACAGACGGCACGGATGGACTTTGCAGCCGCTTTCAGGTCACTGTTGCGCTTAACGGGGAGGTTGCCCAAAAACCAAGCTGGAAATATGGTGCCCAGCACATTCATAATCTTGGCTGCCTTTGTCGGCTTGAAGATGTAGTCATAGGTTTTGACAAGCTCATTGTTCCGATCTTCGATGGCGTGAAAGTCCTTTCCAAGCCCGGCCAGACCAATGATGTCCAGCGTAACTCGGGATGCCCAGTCACCGACCTCGAGCTCCGTGAACCCCTTGCTGCCGCAGGCTGCCGTGATGGCCCGCACCACCTCTCGAGACTTGTCCCAGAAGATGGGATATAGATCCTTGATGTGACGGAAGGCGAAGGCAGGGTTGAGATTTCGCCGCTGTCTCTTGTGCTCCTCACCCTCGGCAAGGAGGATGCCGAAGCCAAGGATGCGACCCAGGGACGCTGTTATGTTTGCTGGTTTCCTGAAGGCATATACATTGGTGACCAACACCTCGGCCAAGGACTTGGGAGAGGTGACCAGAATGCGCTCGCCGTTGAAGAACCAGAAGTAGCGAATCAGTCCCTCATTTGGAATTGTAGTAGCCCTTGGAAACGGAGTGTTAGCTTAGTTGACGCTCATTTGTATCGGGGGATGGTAAACGGCAAATGTAATACCATTCTCTCATCGGGGCACCAGGCGCCGATTGTATAATCTTCATGCCATGTCCGAGTAGCCAATGACCATCCTTGGGCGTAGGAACGTGTCGCAATGGAGAGACGAAATGCGGATATATGAATGTGGACCATATCAGTCGTAGTATCAACACAGCGAACCACAGAGCCGCAGAGGCCTGGATGAAGACAACCCGAGACCAAACACCATGTTGGTAGTAGGTGAACAGTGCGCCGCCGGCCAAGGCAGCCGCCGTTGCGGCTTGCCACGGGAAACCCATGATGGGTTCAAAAGTCTCTTTGTTTGGCTTGGCTTGGCTTGTGCGTTATGAATTATGCGTTATGCGTTAAAGGTAGGTATGTTCCGGTTACAAGTTGGTCAAGCTCCCAAAAGCGAGATGCGCGAAATGCGGGGCGAGGGGTAATATGAAGATGATGATCTTATTTTTAGAGCCAACGGCTTGCCAGAGGTACGATATGTAAGGTACGTTTGGATGCACCCACCATGTATGTATGTATGTATGTATGTATGGAGAGGTACTATAGGTAGGTTGAAAGTTATAAAGAAATGGATATGATAGCAAAAAAGAAGAAACGTCGACTGCCCTTGTTTTTAAATAACTTCTTCCCTCCTCTGATGGGAAATAAGTACCTACTTGAGGGAGACTCAGCTACTCCGCCGGATACTCCACTAGACGACGCCTTACTCGAATGGAAACCATGATTCCCAAACCGGACTTCGGCCTTCTCCCTCCCTCCTTCCCTCCTTCCCCTCCCTGCGTAAAGCATGTTTAGAACACACATCAATGGCCCAGACACTCGCGGCCGGCTAGCATACCATACCTTGAAGCTACGAACGCGCAAGCAGACCCTGTAACAAGAATCCCTTACTCAGAACATAGTGCACGTGTTCGTCCATATGCACGGCGCAAGCCAATTACGAGCCAAATAGGCCGGCCGGTCCAAGACAATCCATCCGACTCCGGTCCTCGTCATGTAAGTCTTGGATACTTGTTGGAGTAGGTTTCATCGAATCGAGTTAATGCCGACCAGATAACCGGTTGGATCGGTGCAAAGTCGTATGCCTGATGACGATGACGTGGAAGGTCTATTACTAGACATTCTCGTTACTTCCGTACCATAGAGGATGTATGTAACATCATCACGCGGTACTCCGTACGGTAGGTATCATGGTGTAAACTACTAGGTAGGTAGGAATACCTACTCTATTGCATTACCCTATAAGATTGCATGCATCAAGTACTAAAGCGTTTGATTGAATTATACAGAGGAAGTGTGCATATATTGATTCGCTTGAGCATTATTGCTCCAGTAGCTACCCTAAGCAACGTCTTCTAATCATAAATCCAAAAAAATATTGATTCGCGCAATCTATGCCCTTCCATTGCAATTGCAATCTCAATCCTCATATGCGCCATTAAGTCATGAGAGAAATGGAGAAACAGAAATAACGCCTCTGGGGGTGAATCCCTGATATAGTAATCCCTTGGTCCAGATTCCAACTTATCGTCGCCCCACCTGTCATTTCAAAGAAGTCAAACGAAAAAAAAAAAAACCCTACCCGGTCAACAAATGAAATTCGTATCCAAGACGAGACATTGAAGTTCGCGACAGAAATTCGCGACAATATCGTCGAGTTTCAACCTCTGACGCCCATTATGGTAATATAGCCAACTGAGACGTATTGCTTGTCTATGCCAAGTAGTCTGTCTGCCAAATTCAGCTTGGTATTTGCCCTTTGGCATACCAACACTCTCTGCCTTGGTCTTCGCTCGATAGAGATATGCTCTACTACCAAGGTCGATTTCTATTCTGGTCGGTTAATGTTGGTGGCACTGTTTGCTGCGCAGATACAGATGCACCAATGTGCGCAGCGGACACCTCGACAGCAGCCCTGGAGCTTGTTTCATCAGTCGGTCGCCGTTCCAGGGCGTCCGTCCCACGCACCTGCATAGAGTCAGTAGACATTAGACTGTTGCTCAAGCTCAGTGATCGCACTGCCCGAGGAACTGGCAGAGGAAGGAGAATGGTTCCCCGAAGTGGCATGGCATTACCAACCTGATTCAGTGTTGCATGCGCAGCCCGCCGCTGGCTAGATGGGCGGCCCATCCAATGCGAATGACGCTGAGATGGGATTCGGATAGGCGCGGAGCTTGGTGGCCCTGAACCTAATCGAGGGGACCCATCACCGTCTTCCGATGGTGACTCTCCTTCACTAGAGTCACGCCTTGGACGTATCCTCCTCTGGTTATCTGCGGCATCGTCAGGGAGCGAACGTCGCTCGGCAGCATGGGGTTGCCGGGAAGCAACCTCGGCGAGCTCTTCAGATGGTAGGCTGCTCATGAGTCTCATATACATGTCATCGGGCAACCTGTTGATCCAATTAGCCGCAAAATCAAGTCATTGTTCCAGGTTGCATCAATGCAATGCATCAAACCTACGCTGATCCGCGTAGCCTCATCATATTCATCAAGGCCCGGGCTGGGTTTATTACGTGTTTGGGTTCTGATGGCAATTTGTCGCGGCAATAAGGACAGCTATCCGAGTCCTCAAACCATTTCTTGATACAGTGATCTCCAAAAACGTGCTTGCATTTCGGAAGCCGTAAAGGGGCTTCATTGATACCCTCGGGTGTCTGGACACCGTAATCGTTATAGCAGATAACACATGCTATTTACCGTTAGCCTCACGTCTGATATAGAAAAGGAGCATTCGAGCCAGCAGCCCCGGGGCAGATGCACGCACTTCTCTCATTCTCCGGTAATGCCTCAATAGTCACGCTTTGCAATGAATGCAAAGCTGCTCTGGAAGCTACCATCTTGGTGTTGCTAGACACCATACCACGAATAACTTGCATATTACGAGAAGAGCTCTCCTCCGATGGATTATAGCCGAGACTTTGGCTGGTCCTGTGACCAAGCCTGCCGGGTCCATGATTGCGCAAGCCATGCGCAGAATCTTCATCGCCTTCTCTTGTGGAATCTGCCATGGCCAGTCGTGCGTTCATTGATCGGCGTGCTCTTGAGTGTCCTGATCTTCGGCGGTCGCTAGATGGAGCTGGTAACGGTAAGGCCTCGTGGTGGTGCGGTGTGACTAGGAACAGAAAGTCAGCGAGAGTTCAATTTTTTTTGCTCACTATCAAGGGATATTGAAAACATGGCAAGATTTTATCTATAAAAGCTACTTACAGACTGGCGGAGGAATGCCCGCACGTGGCGCTCTTGGTATTGCGGAGGATGAAGGGTGGCCAGGCCGATGGGATGGTGCTGAACTGAAATGATGATGAGGGGGAACCATGAATTGCGGAACTAGTGGCTGGCCCATATTGTTCACCGAATGATCTGTGGGCTGCGGAAATAGTGATCGAGGAGGCATCGGGTGAGGTTCCGAGGTGGTACCTGGTGGTGCCAAACCTAATTCACTGGGTGGCTGTTGATATGGCAAACTTCTCCCAGAGACCTGAGGGCCTAGGTTAAATGAAAGATCGCTAGTAGTACTATTCATATTTAGAGGGTTTGATGGCATTGCCGTAGGGGGCCCGGAATCGGCTGAAACTGGTGAGACCATGGTCTTTGATGCATAGATAGTCCAAGAGGATCCGGTAGAGGAAAGCCACGGAGGCTGGGGTCGGGAGGCGGGAGCCCTCCATTCGGACCTAGCTGGAAGGGATGCTGCCCAGGATGGGGAACTCTTGGAAGAGGGTAGAACTGAGGAACGGGGACTGGGTGTGACGCCCAGTGGGTTGAAGGGGAAATCTGGGCCTGGCCGTGAGGTTGGGGCATCCAGCCTCCTGGAGGGCCATGAACGGCGGGCTCGCCATGAGGTGGTAACCTAGGAGGGCCATGCATAACATAGTCCATGGGCATTGAGTCCATCTTGCACAGTCGCAGGCCTCTCAAGCCTAGCGACGTACAATCGAGAGTATCAACCGTTCAAGGTTGCAACCTAGAACTCCAACCTATGAGGAAAGAGGTTCGAGAAAAGGTTCGACGTCGGGCTATCGGTCGCAAGCGCCAGACTAGTCCCTGTAGTAGAGAGAACACAGTTGATCTGGAAAGCTCTGAAAAAAAGAACAGAGAGCAGTGTTGAGCGAGCCTTGTGTAGCTTGGTAGAACCTGCTACAGGATCACTATGGAGGGGGAAAGGACGCTATTGTCGCTGGACCAAGGTGATCATGGGCAAATAAAGATGACAGGGTGATGAGGGGAGGTCGTCGATATCGGAGAGCCAGGTTCGGTAAGTAAAAAAAACTGCTGTCTGATGATGCTGTTGGTAATAATAAGCACGCTCGGGGTTGGCGGCAATGGTATCCGCAGGCTGGAGCCAGTAGGTGGTATCGGAAGTGCGGCAGCGAAGACGTGTGAGCAAGTGAGAGGTTGAGAGGTTGAGAGTGAGTGAGTGAGTGAGTGAGTGAGAGAGTGAGTGAGAGGAGAAGAGAAGAGAGGAGACACTGCGAGTGTGGGTGAGTGGGCAGCGTGGAATGGGAAGAAGAACAAAAGAATATTATAAAATAGAGGGTAAAAGCGTAAAAGAGGTGGTAGAGGAGGAGGAGGTGGTGGTGTAAGGAAGACGACGACGACGACAAATGGCGGCAGCAAGGGAAGGAAGGCTGCTTCGAGTAGATCTATCTTGTGACTTGCACTCGGTACACTCGGTACCTCAGGTAGGTACCTAAGGTTTCTTCTCTTATGTGGATTCTGCCGTTACGAGTCTATAATAAAAAAATTGTTTCGGGGCCCAGCGCCAATACCAAGCTTGTGCCAGATGCCTTGTGTCAGTGCCAATGCCAATGCCAGTGGAAGCTGGACAATAATAGCCCTTGCTTTGCCGTGGGTCGAGAATCGGACGGAGCGGGTGGTGGATGAGTGACGCCGAAAACGAACGACTCAGCGGGCCAGAAACTTGCAGAGAGGCGAGCTTTTGCCCAAGCCAAGCGCTGCCCAGGGAAGGGAATCCGCTTCTGGTCTGGTAGCTGGGGGGGTGGTGGCACAGACGATTCTTCTTCTTCTGCTGCTGCCCCAGGGTCTCCAGAGTGCGTGTGTTGGTCCCGGTATTATTATGCTGGCTGTTGGTGCTTGTGCTTCAGTGTGTGCTGATGCTCGCTTTGCTCCAGTCTGGGTCGATCGGATGGTATGGTTATGGCATTAGAATACAAAAGTGCGCCCGAATACCGCGGAAAACCGTTGTTGAACTTCAAGGCCAACGACCAGGGCCCTTCAGCAGGCAACTAACTGTCTGTGTGGTGGCAAGGCAGCTGAAGAACCGAGGATCGAAGGACGGCGACAACGACGGGCTGGATCGGCGAGAGAGAGAGGGAGAGGGAGGGCAATCACAAAAAGAAAAGAAAAATGTCATAAAAAACGAAGCCTGACTTCTGCTTCTGCTTCTGCCTCTGCTTCTGCCTCTGCCTCTGTTTTCTTTTTCTTCTCAAGAAAAAGAAGTGGGAGAGGGGAAATAGATGTAGTATTAGTAGGTGGCAGAAGCAGAAGAAAGAGGAGAAACAAGGTGTCCAGGTTCCAGTTCCAAGAATACCCATTCCATCCTCATCCCGGTAAGTCAGTCAGTCAGTCATCCAAGTCAATCAATCAAATCCCGTCAGTTTAATTTTTTTTGTTTTTGTTTTTTCTTCTGTTTCCGTACCCGGCGTCGGATGAGCCGCTTGCCTGAATAGGAGCTTCGTCGGTACATGCACAGATAGCCAAGACTGGAGAAGAGGTACACTGCATAATACAAATCCATACCTATGCCTACCCAGGTAGCGACTAGGTATGGGCATGACATGAAAATGACCTTGACCAACATGGCTTCAAAGCCAATCAATCAATAGATTTACTGAATTAGGTACCGACCTGCGTACAGTAGCCACTATCTTCATTCACACTTGCGACTAGTCAGGTTGCAGGCTTGGTGATAGCCCAGCTCGGTTGGTCAAGTACATACACACATACCTTACCTACCTGCATACATATACTATAGATAGGTAAGAGGTAGGTAGGTAGATACGGTAGGTAGGTATGCCTGTATGAGCGCGGAGTCTGCCTCGACACAAAAACACACAGACCCAAAGTATGATATGATATGGTATGATGTGATATGGCTGGATGGATGGATGGCATGTACATTACATGAAATATGCTAGCATGAGAATGCATACATGCATCACCCATACACACCTATAAGAATGGGTGGTGGCTATCCGCCCGCCTGCTTATGCTTGGTTGTTTGTGGAGGCGTGTGAGAAGCGAGAGTGGGAGGGGGAGAGTGGGAGAGGAAAAATAAGAGTGACGACCAAGACTCACCTGATGCGCTTGATGAATTACATGAGTGGAGGAGGACTGGGCAGACAAAAGCACGCAGTCAAGCAAGCAAGGCAAGTGAGTGGTGGATATAGTATGTGCAGACATGGTGGGGGGGGGGGAGCATATGAGGGGGAGGCAGGGAGGGAGGGAGGGAGGGAGTAACGACACCAAAGCGCTGGATGCCGCCGGCCAAGTCAAAGCGAACGAGCAAGCAAGCAAACAAGCAGTAGGGGAGAGGGGGATGGATGAGATAAAAAAAAAAACGACGGGCTAATAAGCGTTCAAAGGCGTCACTCTGAGGTGACCCATTGTCATGTGAGCTATCCACGGACGGTAAATGCAGAAAATGGAGACCAAGCCCAAGTCAGCTCAAGTCAAGGTCAGAGTCAGAGTCAGACATAGACACAGACACAGACACAGACACAGACATAGACACCCCAGTGTTGACGTAGGTATGTATGTGTGTACGGTTGGTATCGTGCGGAGGAGAGTGCTAGCAAAAGGCAAGCAAGGTAGGTAAGTAGGACCCCTCGTGATATCAATGTCGCACCGTGCTCGCGACCTTGACGCTGGCGCTCATCAATCATGTGGCAGTTTGTTGGGCGTCTAAAATATCGGGGCCAAAATTTGGTGGGGTTGCCTTGGCTGGAACCTGGACTTGGACCTGAATCCGAACCTGGAACTTTGAACCTGAGCTTGAGCATGAATGCAACTTTGTAACGAACGGAACGGGAACAAACTTGTATGTAACGCATCCATCCAAGCTGGAACAGCGCCGATTCATGGCAGAGTTGCTGATCTGTGGCAATCGAAGACGTCTGGGGAGAACTGGATGGATCCTTTCAGCTACAGAGTACATACCTACTTACTCCGTACAAGTGCAACAAACCTTACAGCAGTGAGGGCTGAGAAACCGGACACAACAGGTCAGGTACGGACGGATAATAGCACTGGACAAGGAAGGCCCAGCCAGAGCTGGTGTGCCTACTTAGGTATCTAAGTAGGTTTGGAGATTAGAGGGGTCAAGTCACTGGAGGCACCCGCTAGAGCTTGACTTTACAGGCTCCATGATACCTAGACATCCATACCTCCAGGGCTAACTTAGCGAATACCTAATGGTGCCGGGTACTATAGGCTCTCCCTGCCGGCGGCACCCTTCCGGTGCTCCATCCACAGGAAGTACCTCCCTCCGCTGTATCTACTTGCCTGACTGGGCAGTTGATAGTCAGAGACTTTCCATCACACTCACTCGCTCTCACTTGGGCACTCACTCAACCACTCACTCAACAACCACTGATCCTTCCTTCCTCCCTTGCATGTCCATATCCATGCCCCCTCTCATCTTTTCTTTTTAACTTAATGCAAGTCTTCCACCTCCACCATCTCTCCCTTTCAAAGGTCCTCTGATGTCTCTCTTTCACTCTATGACACTGAGACTTTTATTATTATTATTTCGCTCACGCACGCACGCACGTACGCACGCTTCTCTGCCTTCACCCCCTCCCTACCTACAGACAGACACACATACATGCATACATACATCCATAAACAAAGTACATCACATACTCCGTACACCATTTACAGCACCTCCCTCTCCCTTCTCCACCAAGCCGATGCAACAACCGGGGTCGTCATCAAGGCCATCGTTGTCGTGGGAGGGCGGCAGCAGGGGGCTTGGGGATTTTTGATGCGCCTGATGATGAAATTTGATTCAACGAGGGGAGGGGTATGCCTTGTTTGGCGGCGAGGCGCATCACTTTCACACACATCTTTTTTTCTTACGCTCAAACGCAGCTCCGACTTCAGCACAGCACAGCACCCTCCCATGTGCTGCTCTTTTTTTCTCTTCTTTTTTTTTTTTTTTTTTTTTTTTTTTTTGCCCTTTCCGGATATTTTCCCACTGTCTGGCTCGCAAATCAAATTTACCCATATGTAAGTTGGCAAAAGCGTGCATGGCAAACTGGGAAATACCCCTGACATCTCTTCAACTCGGCTACTTCTTCATCCACCACTACATTACCAATAGCCAGCCTACTACTCCGTACCTACTGTCTGTCGTCTAACCGCCCGCTTTTTCTCTCTCTCCAACACCTAGACCCAAGTCCAAGACCAAGACCCAAACTCAGGCCACTGATTACAACCTAACCCAACCATGACTCCCCCCGTGTCACACTCACTGTGCCAACACAAACAGCTCCCGCAGACAGACTCTAGCAACATCCTGGAACTTGCCTTTCGTGCAAAGGACAAAAATAAAACCCACCAGCCCGCAGAAAGCACCAAGACTGACCCGGAACATGGCCTGACGAACGACCAACAAGAGATAGCGAGCTAGCCAAAGGGTCAACCCACCATCCACATAATTTCCCATCCATTCGCTCACTCGCATCGGCATACTTTTTCCAATTTTATGTCGCCAGCCGCCTGACTTGTCACCCGGCCGTCCGCCTCCTCATCTTCTTCCCTCTTGCTTGTCTGTCCTTGGCCACTTATTATACGACCTACGCACACATACTACTCTGGTGCATACATGCGCACACATGTGCCATTTTCATGTTGTGTTTCGGCCCCAAAAAGGCTCGTCCCTCGGACCCCCGTCTACGCTCACATCTCACACAGTAGCATGAAGAAAAAGGGACGGGACCCCTTGGAACTTTGTCAAGCCAGCCGAAAGGACTTTTCTTTGAAGCGTTGTTGATCGACTTCCTTTTTCTCTCTTGGCTGCTTCTGCATCCCTCTATCCGAACATGTCTGTCCAACCCAACCTGAATCAAAATCATCACCGAAACCAAAACCCAAAACCCAAAAATTGAATAAATGCTAAAAACTAACCCCGCTGCCTTGCTTTTTTGCTTTGTTTTCAACCAGGCTCACTCCCCTCCCACGCTTATTTGGCCGAGCCGGCGGCGCTCGTACAAACCTTCTCTTACTTTCTTTCGTATTATTATACAGCTATGTGGCGGCATCATTGCTCGTCTTTCCCCTATCGATACGTAACATCACCGGATCCGTGAATTCATGCATCTCCGCTTCGCTAGAAAGGCGCCCCTCCCCGCCGGCCGCACCAACCCCCTCCGATTCCCATCGTCAAAGCAAGAATGCGCACCTTCGTACATACATACATACGGATCAGCCAGCCATATTAGACCGACCTCCCCCTCATACAAAAGAGGGTGCTCCGCTCAAGTTACCCACGCCATCATCGGCTGGGGCAGCGCTTCTGTCCCTGGTGATTCGCTAACCAGTGCTTGAAACCATGGAAGCTTTCTCGTTCTACATACAACGACCACGGACATGATTTCTTTTAGCACCCGTCTACCCTGGTTGTCCTTATGCACCATGCCACATCCGAGTCTGGCGGACTTGGCTCGTTTGTTTTTACCGTGCGGCGTGTGCCAGTATACATCATTCATTTAGTTTTAACTACTACAGTACTATATATACGTTGGTTGTTTGCGTACGTAACGCCTCGCCCTATCCATGTCTCATTTTTGAGCTGAACCAGGGTTCGATAAATACTCATACTCTGCCGCTCGACCGTTGCAATCAAATGGCTTGGGGGGGGGGGCAGCCGTTGCAGCAGCCGCCCGACGACAAGGAGCCTGTCAACTGATTTGAAATTTTTCTCACCACCCACGACATCGTCCAGGCATCACACATACAATTTGCCGCCCGGGGGGCTTGTGTTGCCCACCAGCGATCAGCAACTGGTCGCCTTGTCATTTTGATTTCCTCAAACTGGCCGCCGAGACACTTTGACTTTCCCCCTCCTCCCTGGACTTCGCAGCGGACCCCCGCCGTCTCAGTTCGCCCCGCTGATAGAGGTGGACAGCACACATGCTGCTTGTTTGTTGTCTCGGATCGATCCCCAATGGAATTTGAACATGAGATGAAGGGTGCCGAGCCGTATGCCTTTTGCCGTAATTACCTCGCCTTTTCCCGCACAGAATCCCTCTCTCTTGAGACGGAGAAAAATAAAAATAAAAATACAAGGCCCTGGCCTCCTGGTCACAAGCGCCTGGGGCCTGAACGAGTCATGATGGTAGTAGAATTTATTTTGACCCATAGCCTGTCCTGTCATCAAAAACGCCCTTGATCACCGGGTTGTACCGAACATCAATAGATTACCGCGGAAAGCCGTACTCTCATTTTTTAGGCAAGCGATATTTTCCTCCAGAGAATTCCAACTCCCCATCCGCCATCTTCTCGCCGAGAAATTCTTGGAGCTCCTCGTTGCTCCACGGGCACCCATCCGCGATTAACATTTTCATCATCATGGCGATTTGACCGAGGGGCATGGCCGGACTGGAGTTGGTCAACATGCCCAAAATAAACTGCCAGTAGATAGTCCGCCGTTCCTTCTCCTTGGCATCCATCTTGGTCTTTTTGGGAGATGGCTGTCCGCTTTGTTCTGCCCCTTGAGCGTGTGCTTCGTCGTCCAAGGCTTCCGGAGTCCCTTTTTCTTCGTTCAATCTCTCCAAAACAGCATATGTCTGATTACCCAAATCCCGTAGTACTCGCTTAGACACCCAGAATCGTAGAGCACCCCCCAAGAGATCTTCATCAATCATAAGTTTCTCCCATAAGTCATTAAAATGTCGCTGCTGCGGACCCGCATCTCCGGACCCGTCGTCGTGAAATTCGTAAATGATGGCCGCCTCATACGTTTTGCACTCCAGCTCGATGGAGCGGTCCTCGAAATCTAGCTTCACCGTCGCCGAGCCAAGGTGGTCCAGCCAGCTCAGCTTGCGTGACGACTTGAGCTGCTCAAACCCTGCCTCGTACTTCTTCTGCACCTCAGCCACCGGGCGAGGTACGGTGAATGGATCACTGGGCAGGCTTGGCCAGAACAGACGAGATAGAATCTTGGAATGATATGATGGCACATCGGCATTCGACTCCCCTTCGGTTCGTATGCTTCTCCTGAGGGTAGCATCCACGCGCTTTGAGTCCATAATGTCCTTGATCATGACGTCGCAATTCTGCAGAGCCGCTTCCCCGAAGCGCTTCTTCAACAAGCTGAGAACCTTGATCTCTTGTTGATATCCAGACTGCTTAGAAAGCAACCGCTCAGCCACGATGACCTGGAATTCCTTGATGAAGACATCCTGCAACCCAAGAGCACTTATGAGGGTCCCGATGATATCTTCGTTCTTGGGCCGCTTGTAGTTGACGCCTGCATCTACGGGGTCCGGAACCCAGGTCATGTCGTTCCAGTCAAGGTCCTCATCATCTGCATGGCTTCGCTGCTGCTGTGATGCCTCATTCAGAATAACAGCAAGCTCAACCAGCTTCCCCTTATTTTCATCTGGATTGGCGCTGTTGTGGTTGGCCAGCAAGCCGGTGACGACGATGCGAATGGCATCATCCCTCATCCACAGACATAGCTTCAACGCAGGCACAACCCTGTCTAGCAGAACTTTTGAGTGGTCTAGTGCATGAAAGGTCCTAATCATGGATATGTATGTCTGTAAAATGTCAAGCGTTGAACGGCCAGGATGCAGCAGCCTCTTCTGAAGCGTGGCTGAGAATATGTCTGTGAGTTGGAGACGTCGCTGGGGCGTTGTTACGGCAAAGCATAGGTCATCTAGCCCTCCTTTACTTTGCGGCCAGTGCAGAACGATGTCGAATAACTCATGCATCCGCAAGGTTGCCAATCGTCCGACGGCTATGTCCCTCCAGCGCTCAACATCATTCCAAGCCACTTGCCCCCTAATCGTCCGAGGACTTCAACCGCCAGACGGCCGTAGCAGTTCTCGATCCAATCGCACAGATGGTCCATGCACAAAGATGCCGCCCCGGGGCGTGAACTATCTCTCGTCCTTGGGCTCTTCCACACCCCGATATACGTCTCCTTGACGAAGTCTTGCATGCAAGTATTCATTACCTCGGCAAAGAGGACCTGAAACTTCTCGCCCGCCAATCCGACCTTTTGCAAAGACTCCAGGAGGCGAAATAGATCTTGCTGAGTTTTTTTAACGTCTACCCCTTTAGCCCAGCCTGGTCCGAGGCCCATGGCGCTCGACTTGGTCGACGCCAAGATGATACGGAGGGTGTGTTGCAAGACTCCCCGGAGAGCTTGCATCAAACCGGGCGTCCAAGAATTGCTGACCAGGGCATGCAGATCTCTCCGAAACTTTACCATGGCGGCGTCTGCGGAGGATTCATCGTGAATACCACGGACAATGAGGAGCAGCCCGTACAGGTACTGTCGATGGGCAGCCTCTAGGGTCTCGACGATGCCGAGGAGAACCTCAGGATCGCCCCGCTGGCTAGTACAGGCAGCAAGCAATGGCAACACGTGGTGGAGGAAGTGCTGTCGGACTTGTAAGCCATGCCACGAGAGAATATCGTCCGTGTGGGCGGCACGAGGCAAGGTTGCATCGGGATCCAAGATGAGAGCTAACGATTCATAAAAAGTGGCATCCATATCCTGAGATTCGGGGGCAAGGGTGCCAAACGAATCCTCTACTGCAACGGAGGAAGGTAGATGAATTCGTGAAGTGACGACATGCCAGGCACGATCCCACCTCACTTGGTCGCTCGCACCAGTCGAGGGCTGGGACGAATGCCCTCGTACGGAGTTGACATTACGTGCGGTGATGGTGGATGCGGATGTAGACGCGGACGTCAAGGCTGAGGAAAAGGAGGAGGCGGCAATGCTCCTCGTGATGGTGGTGGACCTGTTTACACGCGACGATGTCGCCAAAGTCGACGACGACGACGACGACGCGTAGGGGCCGCCAAAGGACTCACCGGGTGCTGTAGCCGGCAGCAGAGGCGTGGGCTGAGAGACATCAGTCGGGAAAACGGAGCGAAAGACCTTTTGTCTGCGCGTCCGCACTCTTGAGCTCGAGGCTACTGCCGCTGTTGCTGTCGTCATCATAATGGGTGGTGGTAGTGCCAACTTCTAAAGATGGGCCGGGGGGGCATCGGCAGCACCAGCAAATAGGCATTCAGCTAACGGACAAGGCAGAAGAGAGAGTCAAAGGGTCTTCTTGCAAGGCCCCCTTTCGCTCAGTTCCAAGTTCGGAGAATGGCGGAGAATGGTCCGTTGAACTGTCATCCGTAGACGGATCGTTGCTATCCGCATGCCGTGGTCTGCGGACCCTTTCGATCTCCGTCAGGAAGGAAGATGAAAAAAGCCCACGCTAAACTGCTTATGAGGTACACATACACGCAGGCATACACGGCGTGTGTATGTGTGTGTGGGTAAAACGTGGGATGGGATGAGTTCGATGCGTGTGTGTTTCTGCTTGGTTGCTGGTTGGTTGAATCAAGAAGCACGATTGTTTCATCAAAACAAAGAAGTCGGCCAATCAGGAGACAAGCGGGGCTTGCCTAATTCTGCGAGGGGCGACAAGCCAGGCATGTTACATATGAGAGGAAATGTACATATAGATAGGTACGTACCATCAAAGAAAGAAGTGGAGAAGGTGCTACGTACCTCTTCTCTTTCGGCTAAGGTTTCGTAGGTTCAAGTTGTTGATTGTGATTGTGTGTGCTACAGTAAGCGACATACTTGTAGCAGTGGACACATCCATACCTACCTACGACAGGCATAACTTACAGCGCTTAGTGCGCTAAGCGACACACGCCCCAGACGCTTCTTCGGTGGGGAGTGGGTGAAGAAGCCCCAAGCCCCCATGTCACCCACACCTCAGCCACCTGCGTATCTTTGCAAATCAGAATCGCCCGACGACTTTTGGATGCAGTGCGATCAATCAATCAAAGACTGCAGCATCATCGGGCCCTTTTTTCCCCCCTCCCTTCTCTCCCTTCTCTCCCTTTATCAAATCTATATATTTAAAATTCATATGTAAGACCCTTGTTAATTAACCGCTTACCCATCTTTACCATTTTAGGGGTTTTATTTTATTTTATTTTATGTACTCAAGTTTTTATTATTATTATTATTATTATTCTTCTTATCATCATCATCATCTGTTCCCAAGACATTGCTTGGCAGACGTAGACGTGGTACCCCCATCTTCGCCTAAGTTCGCCCTTTGCGGTGGCCCTTGTCTCATGGGACAATTCCAAAATAATACGCATTACCCTTCCAAGTTTTTACTGCATCTTAATACGGGCAAGGGACCTATAGTAGTAGCTTACCGGTTGCCAAAGTAATGCCGGATTATCCAGTTGTAGCATGGCTTATGTACAACTACTCATCATGGCCGTGGTCAAGGCGCAAGGCGTAGGTATGTAAGTGAGTAAGTAATTCTCTGGCAGAGTAAGAGAGAAAGAGAGAAAGAGAGAAAGAGAGAGAGAGATAGAGAGAGAGAGAGAGAGAGAGAGATCGTCCGTAAATTCCGAAATGGGGCCAATTACGGAGCATGCGGAAGAGTAATCGTGAGCGATGGAGTACGAAGCACGGAGTAGTTAAGTAGGGAATGTACTGTACTGTACTCGATGCAATGGTACACATCCACATGGGCAGATAGTCCAGTAGTGCAGATATGCACCCACGCATCATGGGTCAGCCATGCGACAAATATCTTGATTTTCTCGCCGCGCTAAACAGGGAGGGGAGAGAATTTGAGAAAGCAAGCATCTACTGGTACTAGTAGTAGTAGTAGTAGTAGTAGTAGTAGTAGTAGTAGTAGTAGTAGTAGTAGTAGTAGTATTATTATTATCGTCTCTCTTCTCCTCTCTGTTCCAAGTTTGGTCAGTGTCGGGTCCCTTTCGGCCGGAGGCGAGGTGTTCTCGGGCCCGAGAAGAAGTCACAAGCTTATCTCTCATGAAGGACTAAGAAGGGCAAACAAGAAAGACACCAAAAAAAAAAAAAATATCGTGCCATTGCCCACAACCCAAAAGTGCCTCCGATACCCATGACGGCAGCGGACTCCCAAGCTTGACAGGGACATGCTGTGTACCGGAAAGGCTGCCCCTGTGCCGCTGGTCCAGAAGGTCGCTAAGTTGTCCAAAGACGAGGAGGCGACAGCCGTAGTGCCGTGATGGTGCATCTTGGGTGGTGTCGACTAGAAAGCCAGGGGGAGGGATCCCTGGTTTGACTCCAGGAAAGCACCAGCACCAGCACCAGCATCCCCCATGCTCCAAAAGCTCGATGATGTCGACTCGCTTTCGCGAGAAGTGTAAACGAACGGGGGCCCTAGCGTCCGTCACGGTCGACAAAGAGGACAGCTCAGTCGGCTTTTCTTTCCCCCATTTCATGATTGATCTGACCGGTCTCGTTCCCGTCCTTGCATCGCTGAAACCATGCAATTCGTGACATTGCATGTGCAAAATGGACGAGGAGAGAACCTTAATGTCTGTAACTGTTGGTCGCCGTGTCGAAGCTGGGAGCCACTTTGAAGCCACGAGCAGACGCTCCGGCCCCGCCCGTACATCAACGGCCCCCAAACTTTGCAACCCACAGAGGCTGATCGAGCCCTGGAAGTGCCTGGTAGGGAGGAGGGGGGCCTGTAGGGGTCGTCGAGGTGTGTTCGGGGGTGTTCGACTAGGTAAAAATTAGCGAGAACTCGAACCAGTTTGCCCAATCAGGGCAGTAAGCTTCGAAAGAGGTGCTCGGGACGGTTCTGGAAGCCGTCTGCAAGAGAGAAAAAGTGCCGGCATACGAAAGATGGAATGCGTTGTTTTTTGCTCTTGTTTTTGTCTCTGCGTTCAACCCTTGATGCTCATATTCTTGTGTTTTGCTCTCGTGAACATCTCGACAGCTTGCCGTTGATGCTGATGCTGTTGAGAAACATGTTCCCCAAGAGCTGTGGGAGATCCACCCCATAGAATCTCATCCATCTCATCCATCACTCACCACCCACCACCCCATCAAATTAATCAATCAATTAATTAATCAGTTAGTCAGTCAGTCAGTCAGTCAGTCATCGGCCCACCGTCCCGTTCATCCTGAAACCAAAGAGGACCAGGTGCCAGGCCCCCCGAACTGGCCAGGGTAAGGCAAAGCAGGGCAAGGCGATCTATGCATGTTTTCTCGTGGCAATTTCAGTCACGTTGTCATGCCACTCTCATGCATGAGGCTGGTGGGGGGAGTTTCTTCATCCAAGGCTTATTTTCATCCAATACCACCCACCCCAACAACCCACCCCCAAGAGCGCATATTCAAGTATGCGATAGCCGAGACACACATTTGCAACTAAGCCATCTGAATATTTGCATATCATGTTTTATTACAAGCTTTCGCCCCATCACCAGGATTGTTCTGCTAGTGTTCTTAAAGCCTTCTCGGGCAAGGGCCGGCTTGCTAAACTTACACCTCCTCCACGATCTTTTGGTGGTCTCCCTTCATCTTCCAAGAGCCGCACCCCCATCCCTCTCTCTCTCTCTCTCTTTCTCTCTCTCCCTTCCGCCGCCATCCCCCCTTGCTTCTCTCTGCCCTTTCCCATATCCTCCCTCTTGGCTTGTCTTTCAAATCAAGTCCACCATCTATGAATGAACGGTACCTCGATCTTGTACCCAGTAGGCACATACATGCGCACGCACACACGCACACACATACGCACACACACATGTCAAGTTGCGGACAAGTTCGTAAACGGCATGATGCTTCGATCCCCCTCCCTCCCTCCTCCCCCAAATCCCCCAAGCCCCCAACTCCAAGAACCATCAAGTCTACGGCACAACGCGGATCGCCCATCCCCTCCCGTCCGTCCTGCGCTAATCCTCTCTCTGGCATATCATTTCAAATCCGCCCCTTGTTGCGTGTGTGCGTGTGTGTGCATGCTGCCGTTTAAGATCTCACGCATACACAGAAAAGTAGGGGGAGAGAAAGTGAGGGAGAGATAGAGGGAAACGTTCACTGCCGTGCTTTGTTGGAGATGCCAAGAAGCTTACTGGGCAGTTTCATCGTTCTGGGCTTGCGCCATGCGAACCCCCCAGGTTACGAATCAGGATGACGCATTGAGGGAAAGGAAGGGGAGGGAAAGGAAGGGGAGGGAAGGGAATGACCCTTTAGAAATGAACCTACCCCGTGGTACACCGAGTCTTTTCGGTTTTCCAAAGGGTTCGAACAAATGCCAAGGTAGCATTGGAGAAAGCCAAGTACGAGGCGAGAGAGGCTAATTCGTTGGAGCAATTGGTGTAAAAGGCTGACAGGCCAAGAGCACTGACCGAACCCCTTGCTTGAACCCGGCTCTAGCTTGAGCTCTTGGTCAGTTAGAGAGTTGTTATTGCCACGTCCTACTTTGTACCATCCCATCTCTCTCTTTCTCTCCCATACCATCCTCTTCTCTGCCAAAAGTTGGGTTTTCTAATAGTAGATGTTTGCTTTGTAAGTTTAGATATAGGTAGGTTGCAGTATGTCATCATCAAAGACGTAGGTAGATGCAAATCAATCTACTGCATAGTACCCTACCTAGGTATCTAAACAAGAGCGGAGCGGCGCATGCCACCAAGAACGAATGACTTGCCAAATATGTCGCACTTCTATTTACAACGAGGCTGTGTGCGTCCCCCTCGATCTCTTTCTCCGGAGGCTTGCTTTAGTAAGGGCTGAAAAAAGCACACAAAACTGGTGACTGGACACTGTCTTAGAGGCGGGCGGGTGCAGATCAGTCTTCTGCCACCAAAGCGGGAGTCAGAAGCCTGGCTTGACCCAAAAAAAAAATTGGAGAGAAAAAGGGTACGTACCTTGTTTGTTTCTCCTCCCTTTTTCCTTCCCTTATTTTCCCTTTCCTCTTGTTGGTTCTTGGGGGTTGTTGGCTGTTGGCTGTTGGTAGCTGGTTGGTTCAGTTCAAATGGGGCATGGATAGTAGCTGGTCAGGCCAGTCCAGTCCAGTTTTTTGTTTGTTTGTGTGTCTTCACGTTTAAGCATTTGAGTAGAGTACAAGTAGGTAGGTAGCACTTGGGCCGCCCGATTACAGAGGCTCGGCTAGAATGTGTGCGGGTCAGATTGCTGCATCTCCGAAGTGCGAGCCTGGGTGGTGGTGGTGGTGGTGGTGATGATTATTATTACTATCATGATGATTATGATGACCATGTACTCTGTATTTCCCGAACACATGCTTATCGGGGATTGTGTCGTACTGAGATACGATCAAATTTTACAAGACAAGGTACGGAGTACCGAGTACGTACAAGTAGACTGACCCAACAGATGCACAGTCACTCAATGTCTTATGCATCCCTCCCTTCTCTCTCCTCTCTCATCAGCGCAAGTTACATACAAACTAAGTTTCCCCGTGGTAATACATCCCGCCGTCTGTGCAGCTCACACCATCACTCACCACTACCACCCCCTTGCGTTGCTTGGCTTGGCTTGGCCAAAAACCTCAACTTCCGACGGCGGCGGCACAAGAAACGGCGGAGACAACAAGACAAGGCAAGACAAGGCAAGACAAAAACGAATAGGGAAAGTTAAGAAAGTGGGTATATTCACAGAACACGTCGACCAATCGCAAAATGCTGTTGGTCGCATCAATGTCTAACTACTTGGCTTGTATCTAAGCATGTAAGTGTTGAGTGGGTGAAATGGAAGAGAGGTGCGTAAATTCGCAAAGGTTGATAATACTGTATGCAGTAGAAAAATCAACGCCTCCTGAAATCTTTCGTGTCGTCGTGTCGCATCTGCCGTCCCAAAGGGCGCAAACAAACCAAACCAAATCCAATCCAATCCAATCCAAAACAACTTTCTCACTCAGCACCAACTAACCCATCTAACCCCCTCTAAAGCATTGCTTTCCTTGTCCTCTAATAATAATCATAATAATACCCGTTTGCCTTGGCGCATTGAAGAAATGTCCAGCGCTGCCATCCAGTGTTGGGGGGCATTATTCCCTCCCAAAAACGCCATATTAAAAACCCGTGATAATGGCACCAAGAAAAGCCACCCGTTGATACAGCAAAGCCCAAAAAATATAAACGCGAGAAGTCGAATTGAGATCTTTTTTTTTCTTTTCTCTCAAGCACACACCGGAAGAAGAAAAGAGGGAGGAAAAAAGAAGAAGGGCGAAAAAAGAAACCCCGTAAAACTCCACCCCTTGGCAATAAATGTATCGTCGAGTCTGCCCAATAAAGTGCCCACGGACCGCCTCCGAGACAAGACGACTTCTCCACTGAAATCGCCCCGTCGGAGCCGGATGTGGGAACACTCAGTACGGGGCAGCTTGATTGGTGAAAATGCGCTGACATGTACATTTCAGTCGTACCTCGTCGCTCGTGCAAATCTCATTTGAGCTCAAAGCGGCATCCGCCGAGAAACTTCGTAATCATGTGTTTCGCCGTTGCTTGCACTTGTCGTGCAACAAATGACCATTGCGTGCCGTCGTTCTCGTAAACTCGGCCCCGCAGTTTGGGCATGTTGCCTTTGCGGCTTGTCCTGACTTCTCTCGTTGGTGTCGCAATAGGTTGCTGAAGGTAGAAAATTGACGCCCGTTGCATCCGTGCTCCCAGCATCGAGGCTTTGGTCGGCTTTGCACCACTCGGACGTGACTGTTGCCTTCTTGGGCGTGAGAGCCTACGCCGTTGCCCGTACTGGAACTGCCCGCCGGGCCGCCTCCTGGTGCTATGACTGGGCGGTATAGCAAGGCTTGGTCGTGTGAAACGCTCGACATTGTTGGCGGAATGCTGCATTGCGTTAGTCTTTTCTGGTGTCTTGTATCCACAATCTTCCACCCAACAACATACCCAAAATCACCTGAAGTGGTGTAGGTACCGGAATATTCCATTGGCATGGTGTAGGTTGGCGGGCTAGTAGTTGAAAAAGGTCAGTTTGGTGCCAGGTGAATGAGCTCGTCCCCATGGCTTGTCACTTACATAGGTTGCTGGTATTGTGGTTGAAACGTCTGTGATTGATCCTGCAAGGGCGAGCTGTAGGCGGGAATGTACGACTGGCCACCGAGTGTGGTAGCTGGTTCCGAGAGGATGGATACCGATGTTGGTGCCGTGGTATAAACAGGAAGGGAAATTGTGCTGGTGGCGTCGGCCACGCTCATCGGAGGAGAGCTCATGTAGGAGTTGCTGTTGGTTCGCTGCATTCGCGCAGATACCCGCGATTCACGGTGGGCTCGGTCTCGGCGTCTCTTGAGGTCGCGCTGCTCGGGAGTAAGGATGGTCCGAGGTGGGCTCGAGCTCATGGTTCTTGATGTCATTTGGGGAGACACGCTTGGTTCAGAGACTGGGGGAGGATGGATGAAAAGTCGTGTCCAAGCAGGCTAGAAGCAGAAGTAGATTCAAACGGTCCTATAACGAGTGTTAGGGAAAACTATCTGGCTTCATGGGCTCTTCTGTCACATACCCGGCCAAGCGAATGAGGATCGTGGTCCCATACTAAAGGTTGGGTCAAACTGGATAGCGACGGCACTAGATACTGATGAGCTTTGTCTTTAGGTTGGATCGTTTGCCCAGGAGGCTGTTTACCTCATGCTGGCAGATGTCCTGGCAATTTGAGCCCGGATCAAAAATGGCTCTGGGGAAGCCGGCCTTTTTAAAATTTGGCGTAGAGAATTTGCTCGAGGCAAACAACAGAGCCTTATGGGGACAGCTCTGGAAGATGAGACCCTCCTAGCTTAAAATAGATGAGGGAGAATAAGGCTGAGGGAATGGGTGTGTGTTCCCATAAGCAGGTTGCAAGGAACAGGGGGTTGCGACACGTCGATCGAAAGGTAGCACAGGCGGTGATGACTTTGAATAGAGAGAGCCGACAAGCTGCAAATTTTGCCTAAAGGAATCGTGAGTATGATGATATTTTACAACTTTGGTGGGGTTGTAACGTTGACTGAATGACGATGGGAGACAGCGAGGAGAAAGTGGGGAGGGTCGGATGCGAGGCACCTACTATAATATGTAATACTATGACAATGCGTTGAATCAAATATGATGTGATGCGTGAGACCAAGTGTCTGTGGCCGAGAGTGGAAGGCAGGAGGCGGGAGGCTTTAATATAGAATTTGCTGGACTGAGTCTGAGTGGATGGTCAAAGGCGAGGGACTGGCGAAGAGATAATTATATGAATGAAGTCTATCTTTGGCGGATGATCTGAGCCTCGAATCGATGGCAGCTCTAAGGACCAGACGACGGCTTATATGAACACAGCGCCATTGCAGAGAAGGGGTGGAGTTCATATCGAGTCCCTGATAGCCCCGGCTCATGACGAAGGGGACTGGCAGCCATCCCGGGCACAGATTGTACACCCATGGCTGAGCGAGCCTAGTTCCAGACGTGTACTGGGATATCGAGAGAACCACGCAAGGTACAGAAGAGAGACGACTGCAACGTATTGGCAGCTCGATGAGCAGGGGGTGTGGGCTGTGAACACCACCACCACCATGCCTCATCGCCTTGTGCTTGTGTCTGAGCCTGCATCAAGGCACGATGATACGATGTAGGTACAAGTACATGAGTGTATGAAGTTACGCATGCTGCCGTATGGGTTAGTTGCATGTGCAAGCCCCGCTTCTTTTTGTAGAGAGCGAGATGCAGATGCAGGTTGAGCATAAGCGTAAGCCGTTTTAGGGTGGACTCGAGAGTGTGGGAGAGGTGTGCCGTTAACAACCGGGGTAGTTGAAGGGAGGGGGAGCGTGGGATGTGGTGTAAGTGCTGACTTGCCTGCCTAGGAAAGAAGACGACGGCAACCCCTGTCATGCCCTACCAACACAATTACGGAGTAACTGGACAGAGCACCAGTCGCAGTCGCAGTCCCAATTCCCAGTACTGCATCTCTAGTGTGAAATATTTTGAGCCTGTTGAGAGGTATAGGCGCTTGGTATCGCGCTACTGCTGCCAAGGACCAATGTTTGAAGGCATTCTGCCATGCTTTTGTTGCCCATGGGACTCCCTAACCCCAGTAACTAGGGGCCAGCAAGAGAGAGAGAATACGGCTCGATAGAGACACCACTAAGCAGGCTCCGAACAATTTTGGTCCACCAACGCACATAACAGGCGGTTTACGCGACGGGACCGGCCATAACGGGTGCGGAGACGAGAGAGCATGGGGCTAGGCGAGACGAAATAAGCCATGTCCGAAACGTTTTTGCTCGCACACGTTTTGCTTATTCTGGCTTTGGCTTGCCTTGCCTTGCCTCATACTAGAGACCGGGTAAACATTGCCAGGCCAAGCCGGGAGGTTGAAGGACACCAGTCCGTGCTGGAATGGAGACAACCAACAAGCGCAAGCGGGTGGTGCGAAGTGGGTTGACGGGTGATCCACGGCAGCGATGTCTAGGACGGACGAGGGCACATAGGCCACATGCTAAAAGCAGTTGGCGATGGTCGTAACCGTTAATCTCTCACTAAGAAACAGTGGCTTCTGTTTGAGCTTGGATTGAGGTGAGGTTGGCGAGTCAGCAAACTGAGTCACCGAAACCGTTTTGGCAAGTCGTTCGACCAAAGTTCATAGCCATTCTCTTTTTTCTTCCCCTTCCTTGTTGATGTAACCGAAGCTGCTTCCATGGGGGTGAGACCCCTCCAATGCATGTAAATCGGAGGCGATTAAGTGTGGAGGTAGGTTTGGCCAGGCAAACCAGGCTGCGGTTCGGTGGGAAAGCTAACAATAGTGGCTTCACCAATTTGCGCTGGATCAATCGCATCGATCGGATTGGTACAGGAACGAGAAAATGGCATGCCATACAACCCACGCGTGCTTTGGGCTGGTATGTACATGACCACAGACAGGGCTGGGCTGGGCTGGAGTTGGTCACTACTACTACCTGGTAGGTACCTGTAATGCGCTTTCATGCATGCCAACCTCGCTTTTGGGGTCGAAATCGCGAGGCCGAGAATGGAGGATGTGGTGGTGTAGTGCCGCTGGACTTGTGCCGTTGGACTGTGCCTACGAGGCAGTAGAAGAAGATGGAGGGAAAACTCTTCTCTGCGATGATAACGTGTGCAGTAATCGAGCAATGCGGTCATGCATGCAATGGGAAAGGGACGGGACGGTGCACTTGCCTTCTTCTCATTGTTTACATCTAGAAATTCACAGTACATCAGGATAAGCAAGTGCATTTCGTCATGCCTGCCTCTGATGTTACCGCGGGTTGGCAGTGCTGTTGAAACGTGGAGGTTGTTACGGAGTACCTACCAAGTAACATCTATTGCAGGCTTGTTGGGGAGGCAAAGACGTGTAGCGACGTACCCGTCTACTTCATCTTTCCAAATAGGGCCTTAGCCAAACATGCCGTTTCAAGAATAAACAAAGAATGATCTGTGCGGCTGGGTTCTTTTTCTTTCCTTTCTCTCTCTATTTTGGTGGGGGTCACCATGTCGCAATGTGACTCTAATGTGTCATGACTCCGCCATTACTCATCGCTGTATCCATGTTAGAACCATGGGGACGCAAGAGAGTCAGGCAAGCAAACAAGATGCCGGTTCTCAAAGTCAGTTTTCGTTGCGGCTTAGCTCTCGTAGCGCACAAAGATCCCTAAAAAGTAACCGATACTACCTATAACAATCAAAGTCCCCCTAAAAAAAACCACCCGCAGGGTTCTAATCGAAGCCCAGCCCAAGCCCAGCCCGGCCCACATCTGAATTGCCTAACCTGTACAAGTGCCTTTGGAGATCCATGGCGGCAGTGACCTCGTTCTCATTGGTACTCTCAGGATGTTCCTATTCTTATTCTTACTCTTTTCATCCGAAGCCAGACATTGATGCCAAGATTCTAGAAAATACAACTTTCCAGAGACGCTTTAGCACATTCTGGGGAATTACCAAGAACAGCAATAAGAAGATAACAAGAACAACAGTACCTTGGTAGGTAGCTTTAGTAGCTAAGGTAGCATTTAATCTGACAATGCAAATGTCCGAAAAGTCTAATTCCTTCCATTGATTGTCAAAATTGCTGACCATCTTAAACGTCGGACTAACTTGAGTTAATTCTCCATTGTGCTGCCCATGTATGTATGTGCTCGGAGTACTACTATACCCAGTACCTTAGGTACTCTACCATACCCATAGCCGGCGAATACCTATCTTAGGAGGTGGAAAGCTTGGTGTAACGGTCTCCAGATATCTAGGTATTGCTTTTATTGCTGTCAATTACTAGTATTGCTGCTTGTAGCTCTCGAATTTGTGTTTTTATTGTCATTGTATTTTATTTTTTTGAGATGTCATCATAACTTGAGTGTACCTTCATCCTCCCCCCACATGGAGTACTAAGGTACCTTTGGAGAGACGGAGACGGAGTAGTTGCCTGATGACTGCAGCTCTGAATTGTGCCTGCCACCCCCAAAAAGCAAAAGTGATAATGCAAGTACTCCATCAACACGAAACTCAAACTGGGCAATAACGGGGGGATAAAAAAACTCTGCATGAATTCACCCTCCATCCATGATGCCCCTCCTTGTCTCCTGTGTATCATCCTCTACCGAATCAACCGCGATCTCGCTTCTTTGTGCAGCTCAGCTCGTGTCCATTTCTCAACTTAGACGCCAATCAAACGCTCCTATCGTGACGAAGCCAAGCAAACACTGCCACCCAAGTACATTAGTAGTGTCAACAGACGGCGTCTATTCAACCCAATCGATGTAGCACACAGACGCCGCAGAAAACCGCCCAACTCATGGCTGATATTTAAGGACCCGACAAAAGGTCATTGGCGTGGATCGGCAGACCTAGGGGCAAGGAGAGTCGAGTTAGACTGACTTGGTGGATGGCCCCCAATCGGAAAAGATGGCATTGCCACTTCAACCAAGAGTCGGCAGTCGCTTCTGTTGGCCACTCAGGGAGGTTTTCGCTTTCTCAAATTCTTCTCTCGCTCCAAGAACCCCTAGGGTGGTTATTATGGTTGCATTTCAGGGCCACCTGACACTCTGGCATCATCCTGGTATTACTCCAACACCACAACAACAAAACTGTGCCGCATGTGCTGGTGTTACATCCTGTCGCCCCATAACTGTTACCGCCTCTCAGTTAAATTTACAGGCGCCCGATGGCCGTCGAAATGCAGCATCCATGGTCGATTCGCCCATCATCAAGCCACTTCGATCGGGGGGCTTGCAAGGCTCTTAGGCCGTAAGTGGGCTGAAGAGGTACAGTGACAATCAGTCCATATGGTTTTGGATAAATCGGCAGCAAGATGTCAGAAAACACGGAACACATGGGGCCGATATTGTCTGGTGGGCCGACGTTTTCTGTCCCGTGTTTTCTGACACGGAAATCACGGTTATAAGTTAGCGGTAAGCTTGCGATTGCCATCTCACCAAACTTCAAATCGACCAAAGATCGTCAAGCAGGGGAAGAACAGAAAATAGCAGCATCATAAAGACTTTCTATCAAACTTCACGCCCGCGAGATGCACGCCAAAATCGAGGGTTGAATATGGTAGTTTTCACAAACTGAGAAGGAATAGTTTTGTGTTGACGTAGTTTTCCCTCAGGTTGCAGAACCGAAGCAAGTTTGCTGATGCTGTTCTTCGCTCATCCGTTTTGCTATACATAATTGCCTCGCCAAAACACGGGCAAAGGATCAAGGCAACAGTCCGAAACAGTGGGACATTCGTGTCGCCCTGGGCTACAAAGCCCTGTTTTGATAGGCCCAGATCTTCAATAGCCGTCAACTATCCGCCCACTGTCATCGGCACAAGATCTGGTGGCATACAACTGACATGCTATGCTCCAGAACGGCATGTTTTCAACCTTGGCGGGTAGCTAGCGTAGCCTTGGGGCCCCGGATTTTCGCATGCTCTTGTGCCCGACCTCCGATGCGAGTTGAGATCGACACTCTTCCGCCCATGACGGCGTGGCTCTCTTTCGATTCCAGTCGGCATCAGTACATGCTTGACAAAATAACATACATCCTTGCCACTGGCGCCTGCATTTTATTTTATTTTAAATCATTTCTACATGATTCTTCTCCATTGCAGAAAGGGGTTCATCTACATGGAAGCAACCAACACAGATTCCGGCTAATTGGATTCCCGAGTTTAACATAATTACTGGGCTGAAGTTGGAAAGGGCCAAAGTTTTCTTCTCGGAGTGGAAGGTGGAACAGAAAAGGGCACTTTGCACCACGTTTCATGGTGACCACGCATGAGTGGGGTTTGGAAAACCACGTTTTTCAGGCCCGAGTGTTGGGTAGCTGACTTGCTCCTCTCCGACACGGCGTTTCGAATGGGACGGTATCATCGGCGCGCCTTTACAGCACTCATGGTTTTCTTAAGTTCGAGGAATGGGACGTCGATCCTCGTATCTAAAAGGGACTAATACGATAACCCGAGCTAGAGCTCTTCAGCAATGTGCTTTTACATTGACAAATCAGGTTTTAGTTTAGCCTTTTTTTGTGGCCGGCCTTGGCCAGAAGTGTGTGGTGATGCAAGACAACCAATGCGAATTGACACATTCCGTAGGATGGCGGGCTTCTAGAAAACCTATTGACGTGGGGGACCTTTGGATAAAGATTTTTCAGTGTGGAGGGCCAACCACATGGTTTGACAGAGATCCACGGCCGATGCTCCCCAAAGACCACCACCTCACAGGGACGGCATCATGGCGAGCATGGCTTGCGGACTTCTTCATACGCGTACAGGTCTAACCAGACATGTCTTGTTGATCGCCGCCCAGGGGTTGTCTACCCCACACACCCGGTCATCTTATTTACACACCCTCGCATGACAGCCACGACCAAGTGCCCACCCATTTGCAACATCATCTCGTGGGCATCCCTGGAATGGTTGACAGACTCAGAGATGCGCCGGTTGTCGCTCTTGTATCATGACTACTACTGCACGCAGACCAAAGGGGAATTCATTTGCACTCGTTACGGACATAACGAAGGCTTGACAGGGTTTCGAGCGTAAGATGGTCCTTGTCTATGTACGACAGCGTAACCTACTCCCATTTTCAACTCTAACCGTTCTCAGGCATCGCCATCCAACAAGTCTCCCAGACAGCGAAATGAACAACCAATACAAGGTAAATCCAGCGCCTACAGTGCTCCCAATCTTCATCAAGTGCAAGAAGTATGCCTAGCACTAGTGAAAGTGCCACATCCAACAAGGCTGGCCAACCAGATCTTTTGTTGTGACACACACATGTGGCTCTGACAAAGCAACCTATTCTTGACTTGGAGATGACAAACGACAATCTATTTTGGTGCTGCAAAAGCATTGGCTGGCGAGGCAAGCTACCGTGTTGCCATTAGATTGATCTGCGTTGGCTGTGTGTTCAGCCTTGTGTTGTGCAAGGAGTCATTGTGAATAGGCACACTGCTGGCCGTTTTCAGACCGATTATGACGCCGACACGAAGAAATATCAATAAGCTCCATTAAATTTTGGTTCGCGAAACGGGTGGAGGGGGTGCAGAGTGTGGACTCATATTTTTGTTTTTCGTGCAGAGCTTAAGTTTGCGGTTCATTTCTTTGCAGGCAAATATTACCCGACGCAATACAATTACATCACGGTGTCTCGGACTCGTGAGCCACACCGACCATCGAATCAAGTTGCAGCACTCGGCGAGGGCACGGAAGAGCGGAGGACGGTGCAAAATCACAACCTCCAGCAATTCGGAGTGTGCTTCTTAGGGCATGTGTTAGTTTGTCCAATCATGGTGTGCAAATCGGCCCAGACGGTATCTTTGGCCCCAGACTGGCGAAATGGTGCGTTTGTGGCTCACCGCAGCAAAATGCCCCAGAATCACCAACGCCAAGCCCAGCCAAAAAGCGGGAATCGCGCTTTGGCCATGCCTTGCATGAACAGTTTGAGAAGAAAAGAAGAAGAAGAAGAAGCAGAAGAAGCAGAAGAAGAAAAGCAATAATGGATGCGTCATGTCAGGAAAACACTAATAAAGTCTCTTTCAAGAGGGAAAACCCATCCACAGCCAGCATTCAATATTCATTTGCAAGGCTTAGATCAAGGCGGTTGATCATTGCTGAACAACGACGTCACACGATGTAAGTCGGGCGCAACGCATCGTGTCTCCACCCATTTCACCTATTTTGCCACAGGGGAAATATTGCGAAATTATCGTATTATTCAAAGGTACAGGGTAGATGACAGGCAATCGGTCACCTCAAGATAACAGCATTGGTCTGGCTTGCATATCGAAGTCAGCATTTAATTATAAGGACGCTGCATGAAACGAGCACAGGCACAGCCCACTTGCCCGAGGGCCTAGACTGTAGAACAACATTATGACAGCCTGGTGCCACCATATGATCGCTGGAATCTGATTCGCATACCCGATTCAACAGGCCCAGGGGAGATTCAGGAATCAGACGAAATAATTTTACTCTGCTTGCTCATCAAGGACTCAGACTCAGGGTGTGGTTTGAATCCCACTCGGATCGGCTTGATTTCTTTAAAGCCGAATCATAGGGATCTTTTAAGCATGTGGCAGGCATGTGGCCAAGGGTTACATGGACTGACATTGAAATGCTGCTTCTGCGGCTGCTTTTGCAACTCTTGAACACCTTTCAGTTCCGTGCCGTGCGTGAGAACGAATTCAGTTGAGAGGGCAAGGGAAGGAATGCGACTTGTCTCACTCTGAGGGAGGCTAGAGAGGTCAGGGATCCAGGGTGCTTGGGGTGCTTGGGGTGCTTGGGGTGCAGATAACAGACAGACCTGTGCTAAGAAGGACTTAACGCATATATGCATATACGCTATGCAGCAATAGGCATGTCTCAAAGTGGGTATAGAAGTACGTTCTGATGCTCCTTGAGCCCTGCTCGCTCACATCCTAGCACGGGAAGGGCCGGAGTGCCAGCACACGTGGCTATCAGTCACAGCCGACAAGCGAGTCCGGGGAGGATGGATGATTGCAGTAATTACGACGCAGTGTACACTTGCAACGTGGGTGCCAATCTAGTATCTACAAACGAGGTTGCTACCGGGATTTCCTCCATGTGGCAAACTGAGATTACTGCGTTTCATGAACACGATGGCTGCCGGCAGTCAAATACTGGGCAAAGGACCGAATCGAGATGCTACATCTCTTTGCTCCCCAGAGAAGGGTGAAATGGAGTCTATGATACTCGACTCTCCCCGTCACTGCTTGTCCCTAACCAACGGTTATGGAACGGAGTTACTGATGGCCGGATGTCTGTGTATGCCCGATACCTTCATTTACCCACCCTCTCTGGACATGCACGACGGTGGCGTCAGTTGGCTGCTAGATGTGTCTCCATTTTGTGGGTTCACAGGAGGGGGATGAGGGAGTCTCGATGTTTTGACATGAAACCGGCACAAGAACAAGTGCATCGAAGGAATCCATGGCAGAAAGGGAATACGCCGCACACTGGCCCCGGTTCGGGGACGGGAATGCCACGCGTGAAGGTGCCGGCGGAGGATCTCTCCCGAGAGGGCAGAGACAGAGGCATGGCAAGACAGGAATCCTTCTCCAACCACCCACTCACCGGAGAACTTTTGACTGAGTTGAGTAGCAAGCGGCGGCAGTGCAGGGCGGCGGGCGTATGAAGGTTGACCCTGCGTCCGGACTTACCTTTCTTGGAACGGTACGGTACTTGGAACAAACAGCTACTGCATCGGGCAAGTCTCGGTTGAGTGACTTGATCAACAAGGTTTCAACTTTTTTCAGTGTCAATTATCTTCATCCCGTATCTCGTTTCATGTTTCATCTTGCCATGGGGAGAAGCATCTAATATGCAGGTGCAGATGAAGACACACACTTGCAGTCGCACTTACAGTCACACCGCACTGACGATGCAACCTTGATTGCACGTGGCGAGTTTGCACCGGATAGAGGCGGGCGGGCGAAGGTTTTCGGCACGCATATTCAACCAGCGCTCTCTTACAGCCGATGGATCTCCGTTTGATACCGGCGGGGAAACATGTTATTTTGCCTGGCTCGTGTCATGTAAATCATTCAAGTACATTACCAGACACATTTGGCGGGACCCACGGCTCAGCCCAGTTGTTCAGGGCTTCAGGCAGCAACAATTTCCAATCGCCTCCCTCCCCTCATATTTTCGAGACAGGAGAAGGTTTGTGTCTATCTGTTTCATAGTTCATCTGATGATGGCTCCCTTACATTTATTGGGCTGACTGACATATTTTATTATTATTATTATTATTACCATTACTTATTGATGGGTGTGATTTGTCAGGTGGTGGTCAAGTCGTGACACTGGACATGTCAGCCAGTGTTCAAGCGTTTTGGGAGAGAATATGCATTATGTAAGCAACCGCTGAACTGAACGGAACAGAGGCAGATGCGGGGCAGTTGTGAAGAGAAACGCCACGCAGCCCCTCAGGTCGTCACAAGAGGTTTGCGACAGCATCATCAGCCAGCCAGTTGGTCTGCCTCTGCTTGAACAAGAGCTGCTACCGCATACCGTGTCCTCGACTATGGCGTAAATGCCACGTCGTCGTTTTTTCTGTTTCTTTACATCTTGATGCTCCAGGCTGAAGCTCTTTTTGCGTTTGTTGTCCTTTTGCGCTTCTAGGCACCGATTTTCTGCCTTTGTTTGCGCGTAGACACCCAAGCATAAATTGCTAGACAAAGAAGCTCCGTCTTTGTACCTTGTCCGAAGCTTTCCCCACGCCGATCATCGTCACGCGACGCCATAGCATCAGCTGTGCTCAACAAAAGCTCTCTATCTACCTCTCCATCTCTCTCTTTTGAGTACCAAATCAACATCTTCCTCCGCCACGGTCGATCGATCGAATTATCATATTATTTTATACATATTTTTGGAAGGGGACAAACAGAAAGCAAGCAATCATCATGTCGTCCTTCTTCGTTGAGCTCTGGGAGTCCATCTTCACTCCTGGCCCCACGCCAACCATCTTGAAAGCTACAAACATCACTTTTGCCGCCCTGCAGATCGTCTTGGGTGCGCTCCTCTTCGCTACCTTCAGCGTCCACTTTGTGGTTCTGTCGGTCCTCTGCGCTGGCCTTTGGTGGTCCATCAACTGGTTCGCCACCGAGCTCGCCGCCGCCCAAGCCCGCGAAGAAGAAGAGAAGAAGAGAAAGGAAAAGGAAAACCTGCCCACTGCCACCGGCATTGCGGGGTCAGGCGATAGTGACACCGAGGTCGAGACGCGGCCCCGAAGTGTCAACCGCTCCGGTGGTGGGACCGGCAAGGCTAAACGCCCTGCTGCCTCTGCGGACGTGGAACCTCTCGAGCATGTAGGCCAGGTGAAGCAGCGCGGCGTCGGCGGCAGCGGCAGCAGCGAGGGACCATCCCTGCTAGGAACCCAGTCGAGCGTGAGCACTGAGGATGAATGGGAAAAGGTATCAGAAAACGAGAACGAGAAGGACAAGGATCAATAAATGAGTCAGCAGCAACAAAGTTGATCACAAAGCGGCGTTTCACTTCCTCTTGGGTGGATAATGGACCTGAGCAGGCAGAGTTTGCTTGTTGCAGCATATATGATACCCCCTCCCTTGCCTTACCTTACCCTCCTTGCCTTTAACCTTCTCTCCCACTCCCCCAATGTATGACAGGTTATATGGAGCGTTGTACATATATTTTGTGTAAATCAACATGCAAGATAATTTTTGGCATGGCATTGGCCGAGATTAAGAAGCAACAGGGTTCTTGATGAGGGCCTATCTTTCTTGATCAAAATGTTATCGAAATTCTTAGTCTTGGGATATCTCCATGTTCTTGTACTCCCACCCCCAACTCCATGTGAATATGTCTTGATATCCAATAATTAATATCGTCATTACCCCTCCTCCCTGTCATAAATAGCACGCAACAAACTTAATGAGAGTCTTCAAAAGGCAGAAAAAAAGTGACCCTTGGCAGTGACAATGCGGAACGCTTACACAAGAAAAGCCCCCGGGTATCAAAGCACCTTCAACTTTCGAGTCACAAAGGCAGCAACAAGGGTGCTCATGGCCCCAATGAATAAGCACACGGATATGGCGTTCGGCCCGGAAACCGCATCCTCACGATTATCGGACGGTTTCGATTCTTCGCCCGCAGCAAGTTCTGGGCTTTCGCCAGGCTCCAAGATTGCGAATACGATTGCCGCAATGAAAGTGCCTATGAACTGGGGGAGGGTGGTAAAGATGTTGAGGATGCCAAAATACACACCCGACAACTCTCCCGTAGACGATGTCTCTGACTCGGACTCATGACGGGGAGAGGTGTCAGGGCCAAGAGTCGGGAGCTCAAGGTCCATGTTATTAGAAAGGCGTCTGTAGAGAGTGGGCTGGTCGCCGCTGCTGCTCAGTTTATTCACCTCGATACCAAGAAAGGTCGGAGGTGCCCACATGGCGATTGTCCATGGCCTAGAAACTCCCGGTAAAAGAGTGAGTGATCAGCAATCAAGTGTTATTCAAGGGACATTGTGGGGTTGGTTTCCAAGGCCTCGACTTACACGCCGCATATGCATACAAGAACGGTAGCGGATATAAAACTCCGCGCAAGCGGTGCCAGGGCCATCGCCGCGGAAAATATAAAATGACCACAGATCCAAGCTGTCAGAAGATCTGGTTTCACCTTGTTGAAGCGGTCAAGGATCCCAGCAAGAGCTTGCGGGGGCCGTTGGATATCTGCTTCGTCATCGGGAGATTTGACCAACAAGGGGAGAATCAAAGCGCCAGTGAAGGTAACGCCAGAGTAAAAGACAAGGGCGATGCTACCGATGCGTCCCATATCTCCGAGGGTATCCTTGGAGTTTCTACTATCCGCCGGGGCATCGTAACGAAAGTATGTCTCGCCAATCCATGTGGTGCTGTAGAAAAGGAAGGGAAACCATCCAATCCAGGACCAGAATTGGACCCAGCATATTACGCGTATCCGGGGTGGTAGGTGCAAGACGGTTGAGTAAATCTGGCGGAATACCTTGAAATATCCCTGATGATGCATCGCGGAACTCTTGTCGGCCGGAACCAGGACCTTCTCGCTGACTGCCCAGCAGGTTAGGGTTGTGGAGGCTAAAATAGACATTGCAGCAATAATCGTAAGCTGTTTAAACTGTGTACTACCGAGGCCGGTGCCGAAAAGTCGGACGAGATCGATGGCTCCTGCGCCGTATCCAAGAACATGGCCGACGGAGCTCATGCGGCTTGCTGGTTTCAGAGGAATGAATGTATTTGTTTAGCTCTAATGACGCTATAGGAAGAATTCTTTGAGAATTTGGAAGAACTCACCCCAAGCAGCTCCGGCTTGCTGCTTCTCAATGGCCAGCGTATCGACAATGAGACTTCTCGAACAGGACATGACTGGTATAGCTGCGAGTCAGTCTCATGTTTGACGATATGCATAGCAGAACGGATACGAGGGAGTGAGGCACGGATCCCTACCCGCATTGATAGCAAAGTCGACCACGTATATGGAAAAGACAGCCAAGACAATAGTTGGCCGTTTGGCCTTTTCATCATCATCACCCACAAATAGACCGATAATCTCTCTGGTAAACCCAAGAACTAGAAGGCTAACAGCGACAATTATGGCACCAATAAGCATTAAGGGTCTCCTGCGTCCCCATGGTGACGTGCTCTCGTCAGCGAGGACGCCAATAATAGGTTGGACAATTAGTCCAGACAGCGGCCCAGCGACCCAGACCAGGGATGTGCTGCTCTTTGTGAGGCCGAGTTTGAGGAGATATGGAGTGCAGTCTGCGAACGGCATCGAAATACCGACGTTGGTTTTAGCGAGATTTCCGGATACATTTTATGTATAAGCTTGTGTGTATAAAATATGCAGTGAGAAGCGAGTTATGATATGAACTGTATCCTCATGGATGTTGGATGCGTACAAATGCATGTTAGGGGTTGGGGGGGCAGAACTTACACGTCATCTCGATGCCCCATGTAAATCTAAAGGGATCCTTGCCGTCAGCAAATGCCGGAGATTTTTACTTTTCTAGGACAAGAAGGCCCCGTCGGAGACACTCACGTAATGCCAATGGCACAAATGTTCAAGAGAATCATTTGCACCATCTCAGAGTTGCCCCTGATGGAAGCGTGTCCCTCTAGGGAAGCCATGCTCGCCGCGTTGCAACGACACCCTTGATGCCACCTAATAAAACGAGGACCAAGGCACTTGTAGAAAATAGTTCCCCTGTGCTAGGTCACGCCAAAATGCATGGCTAGGTGGTAATTGTGATGGTGATGATGATGGTGTGTGTGACTTGACTGTGTGTGACTGTGTGAGTGTGTTGGGTTGGGATCCTACAAGTAGAGTTGAGCAGTGATGAGGAGGGATTGATCCATAACAAAGGGCGGGAAGGAATGAATCGATCGAATTGCCTTGCGGCTATTAAGTCCAAGGACGGAGTAGATAAGGCAAGACAACCGGAAGGAGCCCCCTAATGCAAGGAGCTGGAGCTCTGTTAGGGGAGATGGGTTAGGCTAATTAGTGGTCTCGAGCGCTGAAAGCAGTCTCTTGGGGGTGCTTGGCTCAGTGCAAATTACAGGTACCTAACCTTGGAAGGGACTCTACGCTAACCCTGTTGGGGGTATTTGAGTACCTAGAGGCTTGGACCTCCAGGGTTTTTTCTCATCATTGCTTATTATTCCTAGTCGACTCCTCTGGTTAGGTATCCGTGATTCCAGTCCTTTTATGACTCCTGATTTCTTCTCCGTATGATACCTCATTTCCCCGGATTTCATCATCCTTTCACACTCTCGCATCATGCATGTACCCTGTGATATATGCACAAGGCTCGTCTATATCTAGGTCCACATCCAGGTTCAAGTTGATGATCTATCCATTTGTGAAGAGAGAGAGAGAAGGGGAGGGGGAAAGACCTTATAGTTCCGTATTATAGAATAGCCTGGCCTGCCCCTGCAATAAGCCCTTGAGTGACAAAAGGTCCCGGAGCTAGCATGGAAAAGAGAAAACCAGGTCAGCCTTCAGTGTTTTGCTACTCGTACTTGTGGGACTAGTCAAGTTGTCCGATGCTTGAACCCCAAGACAACAATAAACACCCTTGAACGGAGAAATCTTCATCTACGGTTTACAATCATACGATCGATGGGATAAGCTTGCTTGCTCACTGCTAATGCTCCTTTCCTCTTTCAACACTATTGATTTCTGACCGGAAGTGGTAATTTGTCACTCTCACCCTGTACTCATACCTTGCCCAGACATGGATTAGAGGTTAAACTATCACATTAACTATCGAGTTTTGTAATAAATCATTTGATGGTATCCTCAACTCAATAAAACTCTTCACTACATACTCTTGTATGAGTCAACACCCCCACACACTATGATCTTCTGTCATTGAACCTGGTTGCGATCACGCGCGCCTTACACCTGGCAGCTTGCCAACGCCTTGGGGAAAAAAAGAAAACTCCTTCTCCATTCTCCTAAATCCAGCAACCATAAACCCCAGTCGACCGTGATTTTGCTCAGAATGAAAAAGAGCAACGTGATTCGAGGAGGGCGTAACAAGGGTCGGAGATGACCCAAATCTTCCCATCTCTGATACCAGCCATCATACTTCACATCATTTTTGCTAAGTAGACGCATGTGTCAAAGAAAAAGAAAAAAGAAAGGGAAAAAGAAGAAAAGGAAAACTTAGTAAAGAAAACAAAAGAGATGGTAAAAAAAAAGGAGGGAAATAAATAAAGGAAACGCCTGGCTGCCAGTCCCTTAATGCCTTTGGTGTACACACGCATCTTTCCTGATGCATCTTCCTAATGTCCTAGTAGTAAATCAATCCGTCGAAATGGTTTTTTTCTCTTTCCTGCCGCGCGCCAACGCCGTAGTAAAATTTCATTCATGCTGTTCGCTGTCTATGAGTCGGCCAACTTCGCAAAATGCTTGGACCAGATCCAGCCCACTTGATCTGTTGGGTCGTCCTGGTTCTTTGCCAACCAAAGCTCGCCTTTCTCGGCAATGACATCGAAAATCTGTAGAAGGAAGGAAATTAGTACACTCAAATCTTGCCGAAACACCAGGGTCTGTCAACTTACTTCTCCAGCTTGGTAGGTCAGATAAGGATATCCTGCCTCGTGCTTTGTTGTTGCAATGTTGAACTCGAATAACGACGCTGCTAGCCAGAGTATGTTATACCCATCAGCACCATGAGAACGTTCGCGTGAAGATGCCCTTGAAGACAGCTGGCTCTCCTCAGGTCCATCAGGTAGTGGTAGAGCTGAGTGGAACAAATTAGAGAACCTGCTGCTTTCCTGAGGTTGGTGGACTGAATTGAATGTTGCACTCGAATCGCGGCGCGCTAGAGGAGCAGACTCGGTGCTACGCCTAGGCATTGCCCCGGAATCAAAACTTCTGCCTGTGCTGGGGCGCGTTGATGCCTGCCCAGTTCCCATAAATGACCGGGAGCTTCCCGACACCTCAACCGACCTTGGTGACGCCAAACTAGGTTGATAGGTGGTATAATAGTCTTTGTAGTAGTATTGGTGAGGGCTGGGTGCGCTGCCGGCGACGGCACCACCGTTTCCGCCTGGGACCGCTGTTGGAGACAGCGCGAATGATCCACTATGCCGCTTCCCAAAGTCTGGCGGAGGTAGAACAGGCGCTGTCTCACCATTTACAGAGAGACCTCGTCCTCGACTGTCCTCAGATGGCCGTGGCATTGCCTTGAGAAAACCATCATCGCCGCTTGCTGTTGATTGAGAGGCTCTGCCCCAGTATGATGGATTAATAATACCGATATTCGCCAGGTGCTCGTTGGCATAGGGGAAATCTCGTTGAAAGGTTGATACGATTTCCTCAATCTCAGGTATCTCCGGAGCGTCGTTCAATACCGTCTTCATCTTCTCCTTCCATATTCCGTACCAGTCGGTTTGGATATTGATCAGGTTCCCAAGACAAATGTGACCCACCTTCTCCGTCAGTGCCGACAATTTGGGGAGCTCTTTGAGAAGCGTATCATTTAGTGCCTCGTACTGCTCTACAAGTTCCTTGAGCTTGGGGTCGATGCTCTTGCCTGCGCGCTTGAGCTGTTCAGATCGTTCCCATACCATGCGACGCTTCTGTCGCTTCTTCATAGCCAGTGAAGGGTTGCCGTAAGCCTTAATTACATGCTCAAACGGCTCAATGACGTGTTTCCGAACTTGTTGTAACTGTGCCTGTTAGTTGCGTCTCCATGTGAGAGGGCGGATTGATTGAACTTACATGTTGCTCCAATGCGACCTTTTCAAGATCCCTGATGGAAATATTGAATTGAACCCACTTGCTCTCAAGTTCGGGGTAGCTGCCTGGCTGAAGTCTCATAACAAGTTCGATAGCGGATAGGTATTGCAGGAATTCATGAACGTAGGCTGAAACCTGTCTTGTGTAAAACTCGACATCGCGTAATACTACTTGCAGCCGTAGGTAGTCGTCACTGAACCTCTCCTCTAGTTTGGCGTACTCTGGATCTTCTGGCGGGCGATTGCCTCCTTGGAGCTTGTCCACTCTCTTACCAAAGGCACGTGCTAGGCCAGCTTTCACATCTGACTCCTTCCGCTTCCGACCTACAATCTGTCCGACCAGCTCAAAGTTCTTTTTTGTTTTGTTGATTTCAATGATTGCCTCTTCCAAAGCGTCTTTGGCTGTCACCAGCGCCTCTCGATCCGGATGATCCTGGGGAGTATGTTGGAGGAGTGTCATGATGAGATTTGGGTACTTGGTAATCCTTTGCATCGGTTTGATGAGAAGGGAATCAAGGTCCCAGGCCGCTGTGAGGTCTTTGGCCACCTCGTTACACTCATTCAACCACACATTGACGGTTGAATCTTGTTGGATTTGAATTAGCCTCTTGGCGGCCTGATCACTGTTCCTTAAGAAACCCTCATGAGCTAGCTTCATCTTTTCCATGTTGGTCTGGAAGATGGGGCCGAGAGAGGTTGTTCTGTCTCTAGCATCACTGAGATCATTAGAAGAGGTTTGGCTTGTTTCTGAATAAATTGACTCTTCTCGAGACATGTGCGAACGTGGACCCTTGGGGATATAAACATCGGCAACTGCATCCTTGAGCTGGGTTAGAAAAGAGGTGTGGAATTCGATAATGTCGTCGCTGTTTCGGAATATGAGCTTGACAGTCTTGGAATCAAGTTTAGGACAGGCCTCGGCCGTGCCCTTGTAAATCTCCTCGACAATATTCATATCTCTAACAAAGACGGCCTCTGTGTCGACTAGTTCTTTGATGACATTTCTGCGCTGAACTAAGCGGTGCCGCTCTTTGCTATCGAGTTCTTCGCTTTCTTGGTTTACAGATTTTGAATCACTATCGACAAATGTTTTACTCTCGAAGTATTGATCGCTCGTCTCTATGGACGTAATATCCATAGATTGGGGCGTCTCTAAATGAGACATGAACTCTCCGCTTTCCCGCTCCGAGTTCAATAGTGTGCTCCCATACTGCGATTGCTCGTAGAAAACGCTCGATGTTCTCGAGTTCAGAGCAGAGCCTGGACCGGAGATGGGAACGGGAGGTGGTTCATGGCTTGGTGATGGAAGATATGAAGTACTCTTACTTGCGCTTGGCGATAAATATGGCACCGAGAACCCCTTCCCAGTGTCAAGCTCCGGTAAGCGCTTTGGGTTGACGTTGGCGGATGATCGAGCTGATTCCGTGGAGGGGCGAACCATGGAGTCATAAGGAATACTCATTGAAGAGGAGTCATGCGTAGATATTTCTGTACTATCAAGGTTGTTTAATTGGCTGAATGCTGATTGTCCAATTTGCATCGTTGGAGAGTTAGAGGCGTCAGAATGATCTGTACTTTCGATGGAAAAGTCAGTCCATGCCGATTGGCGACTTAATCTGTCGTTCCGTAACCCCGAAGATGGAACCATCAATCTGCTAGATGGGTCAAATGACGATGGTTGATCATAAGAGGGATATAAAAGGTCATCGAATGTTTCTATTTCGGACGATTCGCATGTGGATGGCCGATGAGATGACTGTTGATCGCCATACGGATACGAAGACTGTCGTTCTTCAATGTCACGATCATCCATGTCTTCGGTGCAAGCATCCGTTGCGTTATCGTCATTATCAGCGTGGCCGTTCTGCCGGGCGGCATGCAAACCGTCGATCTCCGACTGACAATCCGAGTCATCGTGGACATCCAGTCTTGGGAATGGTATTGACACGTCCGGGACCCTTGAAGTATGATGCTCGTCTTGGGACGGTGGTAATATCGTGACTATCGTCTCGTACGTTGTCGCGAAATCTTGGCTTCCATTTATCGTATCAGGATGCGTACCTGGGACAATGGAACTTGAGCTGAAATTTTGTGTCGTAGCTGGTGGAGAGGTTAATGGACTAGTTATGTGAGCTGCCGGCAGTTGCCTTGGCGACAGTATTTCTTCTTCGTAAGCGTAGTGATACTCGGACCGAGTTTGTATCGGTGGGGGTATATGAGAATTAGAAGGCTGAGTAAATGTGATGGAGATGCTTGTAGGTGGTTGTGCTGGTACAGGAGCCTCGGTCTGAGGTTCCATATCGAACTCGGTCACTGCAGAGATAATAGACAGAGGTCGGTCCACGGTATCGATGGGTGGTAGGAGGCTGGGAAAACTTCCTGGCATGCCCAGGGTTGGTGAGTCGTCCTCACCAACTGAGAGCTCCGCCGCCTTTTGTGAGGCGACGTCTGTGGATATTGTCAGAGAAGTATTAGGGATATTTTCTCCCCCTGAACTAGACTCGGTTAAGTCTTCCAAGGCTGACTCTGTTATGGGCTCCTCCATTGAGCCCTGTGTATTAGCGCTCGTATCGTGTTCCCCAGACGTACTATCCCCAGAGTCACTATTCGCTGTGGAAGTTTCTAGCCCGGCCTTTGAAGCAGCTTCGGCCTCTGCAACTGCCTCCATATCCTTTCGCCTCTTCTCCGCAGCGGCCTTTAGACGATCCTCAAAAACCTGGCTCTCGCGGATCGACTTCGTATATGCTAATCTGATATGTTCTCGACGCTGCTCGAAGTCTATTGGACCAACTGATAATTTTCTCCGTCTCGCCGCGTCAGTGAACTTTGACGAGGAGTCCTTGGCATTAAGTCGGGTGGGTGACCTTGCCCTTCTTGTTTCCTTCATCCGAGAGCTTGCTGTTGACGCCACGGAGACAGGCTGCCGTGGTCGAGAACTCCTCAATGGCGGTGAAAGTTTGGGGGGCCTCTCGGCAATGTATGCTTGGAGCCGATTATTGTTGATCGGTGTAATCAAGCTTGGGGGAGGCCCTTTACGCCCAGTCGGTGTTTTCGTCCCAGACGCTGTGGGGCTGGTTTTGGATGATGTTTTACCGCTCACCTGGGTTCTCTTGTGTGCAGAGGGTGAATTGGAGCGGGTAGACGATGGACTCGAGTTGGTTGGACTATTTAATCTTCTGACGGACACGGGTAATCTCGAGGGGGGCGTGGGTAGAGTGGTACTCGATGATAGTGAGATTCGTGGGGCTGGCTTACGAACAATCGGCGTCGAAGATTTCGATGTAGAGATGTCGCTTTGGGATCGCCCGTGAACCTTTGATACTGCTTCCTGGCTGGCTTGTGCGCTGCGATACCAAGTGGAGGGAGATGCTGGCTCAGCATCGGGGTCAGTAAAGCTGCGTTGGTGCGCCAGAAGTCCATGAACGCTCGAATCGGAAGTCCTTCTTGGACGGATATCCTCGATGCCGAAGCCGGCAATTGGGGTTTCGTCCTGTTCAGGTAGGATTTCCCCGAATAGGAGACCGGGGGACCTGGAAGTAAGTTTTGGGGAAGGCGGCTGCGGTAAGGACGGTTCTGGTGGAGACTTGCGTGATAGATGTGTCATGGATTTGGAGTTAATTGAGTTTCTGTTAGCGGCGGTTCGAGGTTTGGCAACGCGGCTGGCGAAGGACTGTGAGCTGTTCGATACTTGATCCTGTGCAACATACTTGGGCCTTTGCGAACGGCCAAGAGGCGATGATGATGAAGTTTGCGTTTCTCTCGACGAAATTGAAGCAACGCGAAGGTTTGTGTATGCCGTCGGGCTAGTCTGTGGCTTCAACTTGGAGGGATCTTGTCTTAGACGTGTCGGTACATCATGACGCAAGGGAGGAGTTCTTTGGGTGGAATTGGCACTACTGTTCTGGTCGAAACGTTTCTTTAGATCCTTGACGCTTGGCTGACTAGGTTTAGAGGATCTCAGGGACGTTGCGGCTGATCTGGAATCGAGAGGACTCGAGGCGGAACGCAAGTTTTGTCGAGGAAGGTTGCGGGTGGCGGGTAATTGGAGATGCCTCGCAGCAGCCCCCTCGCCGTTGGGACGCAAAGTTGGCTGCGGGAGGGAGGAGGAGGTTGTCATTGGGAGGCTCTCCGGTTCGCTGCTGTTGGGACTCGAGTCACGGTACGTCTTGTAAAAATCGTCGGGTTCTAAGGTGGCAGCGGCATGATGGGCCAGGACTTGGGCATTGGTATTGGTGGCAGTGGTGCTGGCAGAGGAGGCAGGACTGTCGTGATTGGTAGTCGAGTAGGACACGGAAGCACTCGAGGGGTCGTGGTCGTCGAGACGGGAGAGCTGGCGAGGGTGCGAATGGGGGTCGTGGATGCCATTGCGGGTGTCTCGCAGGCCAACGTCCGGGTCCGGGTCCATGGTGGGAACTGAACCTGGCCAGGCCTGAACATCAGTCAGGCTGCTCTGGCGGAGCGACTGGTCAGGGCACGACGAGAGGCCCACGCAGCACCAGCAAGCATCGATGCGTTGGGCGTTTGGCGTTGGGGGGACCCTTGGCTTTTTGGGTACGGTACTATAATTACTCGTATACCTAGGCGATGGGGGTGGGAATGTGTGTACGGTTGAGCGTTGACGTAGGATTTGGCAACTTTGTGAGACGTGGGCGAGAGGGGATCAAGTGATTGATGGAGGGAAGTGATTGGCACAATCTTTAGTAGCGTTGGCAATCGAATATGGGCAACTGGGAAACGACTGGTCTGGATGCTACGATAGAGGGAACATTCATTAGGAACCTTGGGAAGTGTGAGTGACCGGGGGGGAAGGTCCAGTGCTAAATTGCCTACATACAGGTACATGCATTTACTGGATGGATGCCTGTCTGATTGCCTGTAACCGCTCTGCACACTGCACGCTGCACACTTGCCTATACCTTGTCCATAGTAGCCCTGGTGATTGGTAAAATGGCACTCCATAAAAATGAAAAACACACCCCGAGCTCACTATAAAATCAAAGTAAAAAAAAAAAATGGATACGAGGCACCCAGGAGGGGGAGAGCTCTTCATTGGGAAAATTTTAGTTGGCTTATCCAACTATAAATTTAGTTGAACCGCCTCGCTCCTCAGTTGCACCGGCATGAGCCCTTGTGGCTGGTGGGCATTTTAACTCATCCAATCCAAATGCATTTTCTTCCAGTCTATCATACCCGACATTATAGGTACCTCCTAGGTAGAGATAGCATCTATATAATACTACTAGGTAAGCATGTACATACTGCTAGACTACCTAGTACTAATCGTGTCTTACATACACTGCGGGTATTATTTGGTTCCCTTCTAATAGCTCGCTTGCATTGTTTCTTCCCATCTGAAATACTATTTCTGGTTCCCGTCTGGTAGTAATTTAAAAAGACGCCCGTATGGGCTGATCTGCACTGGCCGGGCCTGGGAGACAGACAGCTATCTATCTGAGGATTCAAGGGGTAGATTGGACGGCAGCCACCTTTTTGGGGGTGGATGATGATGATGGGGGGCGGGAAGGATCCAAGTTTTTTCTCATCGAGGTGGCCCAGCAGAGCAATCAGACGATGCTTGGCACGGATACGGCGAAAGGGGAGAGGGTGAGAGATGAAATTATAATAATAAATAAGAACAACATCATCATCCCCTTTTCTTTTTTACCAAGTCATTCGGAAGAATTTTGACGATTGAATTGCTTCGGTTCTTTTTCTTTTTCCTTTTTCTATTTTTTTCCTTTCCACATGGCCCGTGTTTCTCTAGACCAAGAAATTTTTCTTTCCCGTCCCCTTTGCGCTCTCCCTTCCAGGGCTCATCAGTACTAAGTAGCTGTGCCTACTCCCTACACAGGGCTGCTTCAGTAGGGCTGCTTCAGTAGGCACCTCAGTGGGTGCAGTAGTAATTTTCTAGCACTCTTTTCCATCTCAGCCTCGCAAGCAATGCTACCTCCAAAATGCTACGCCTATAAAGCCACTCACTGACTGGGAAAATTCAAGAATCAAATGCAGATGACCCATGTATTAGTTGTCCACGTCCACCGCAACATCTTTTTGCTTGCATAAAATCTGTTTTTCCTTTTTCTTCGGCACGTTAATACAAGCACACACGTACAAGTATTATTGCAGGCACCGGAATAATAATTCTCATATCATCACATGCCTCCCTGCAGAAACTCAGCAGCGACCAGGTGCCCATAATTTAACCCTCGATCCGCAATCTCGATCTCTCCGACGCGTCAGAACCTTGACCTTGTCAATTTTAGCTGGTCAATCTCTCGGCAAAGAAGCAGCAAAACATTCAAGCCTCACTTTGTGACACGCATCAGCCACACCAAACCCGTGTCTCAGCCACAGCTTCGTTCAAACATTGACACCATATTAATTAGGTATTAATTACTCCGTACAACGCGTTTCTTATCAAGTACATACTACAAGTACCTACCTGCCTGTACGTACTTGGCGTCTTCCAAGCTGCCAATGTCGCGATAGTTCCACTTTGGTCATCTTCCAAGAACATGACTAAGGCTAGTAAACGGAAGCTCAATAGCCATGACGCGTCGAGCCATCAAGACCCTGACTCTCTAAACCGCCTTGATTCACCCGTCAAGCGGGATCTACTCGAACGGTACTACCCAATCGTCCGTACACTAAGACAACATGTGCTCTCCAAGCTTCCCAGTACGTCAAGAATAAGACGGAAGAAGATTGCAACGTTGGGCTTAAAGCCAGATTGTACCAGCCTTGAACGTCGACTGGCCAATGTCCTTGATACTGCTTTGGTCTGTGCAGCCGAATCAGCATCCACATCCGCATCAGAGAATGAAGAGACAAGGTGGCAGCAATGGCTTCATTTTGCCCGAAAAGGAGACGAATCTTGTGTGACTATATCTGGTGGAATATCATCCTCAATTGCTAATCAGTCAGAGGTGTGTTTCTCGTCCCAATGTGCACAATGCAAGTAGGCTAAGTAGTTCAGATTGTCGACTTCGTCATCTGGCTGCTCTTTTTGAGAGAACAAGGCGCCCGGCCCAAACATCTCCTGTGTCATGGTTTCCGTAGAGGTGGTAAAACTGAGCCCGAACGGCGCACATTGATCCCTGGAATCATCGCCCTGCAGCCCAACTTTCATGTCAAGGCATTAAAAGAAGAGCCTTGGCCCCATATCCTGGCTCTGCTTGGACAATCGGGAGAACAAGTAATGATCAATCTGCTGGTTGACTGTTCTCTCTTTGTCAAAATCGAGTCGGGTTCGCAAAACTACTACCAGCATAGTGGTGAGTATATCGATAGCTGTCACCTGACGATTTGAATGCTGTCTGACAGGCTGTAGGAGTTCCCCTTTTCGATCTCCCCGCTCAAGGTGTCGGAAAGCCTTCAACTGAAGTCTCCACCAGCAATGCGCGGAAGTTGTCAGAGATTACGCTGGTGCGGAGCAGAATCTTCTATGCAAAACCGGTACTGACGGCTAGAGGTTTGATCCGTTTCGGCTACAAGCACATCCGTAAGCCTGTTGCGCCCCATCTTCACGTTAGCCTGATATCACTGACAGCTCAGATGCCCTGAACCGCCTTCCATATACTCGCCAACAAGCAGATACCAAAACGGGGCTCAGCAGCGAGGCCCCAAGGGAACTTGAAGAGCAAAACGATGGAAACAAGATTCGACTTTTAATGTACATATTTCCACGTCAATTTAGATTGCATAATGTCTTTACATCGGAAGTCAACGCCCAACAGACCGTACAGAAATTCCAAGACTATACATTGCGTGAGGATGAAATCCTCCAGGCTATGAGACCAGGAAAAGAAAAGTCATCTGAGAAACGACTCCCCAAAGTACCCAAACGCCTTCGGGGTATAGGGGAGGAATTGGTTCAACGACTTCAGATTCTGCACGGGCGTTGCTCCTATTCCGAGCTACTGAAGCATTACTGTCCGGCAGTTATAGACAATACTAGCAAACAGAAGAAGGCAACGCCTGGATCGAAGGGCTGCACGCAGGAAGCTTCTGCTTTGAGCTCTACCCAGCACCAAACTCCAATGAAGAAGCATATTCGCAAACGACATGCAAACGCCCAACCAATCCGTTCACTCGAGTACAGCTCGTTGATAGAGTTGGCATCACCGTATGCTCACGTGTCAGCTTTCTGTCAGGCCGTCTTGTCCAAGATCATCCCGGACAGGTTTTGGGGGGATGATGGCATGAAAAGCCATAATAGGGCGGTGTTTCTCCGCAAGATAGACCACTTCATCAAGCTGCGTCGTTTTGAGGGCATCACATTGCACGAAATTGCGCAAGATTTCAAGGTAGACTAATTCCTCCTCCATGCTGATGCTGCTTGACGATGCTCATGACATTATCTAGATCACAGATGTTGCTTGGCTTCAGCCGCCTGGCTGCCAAGGTCAGAAGACTAGCCAAACGGATATCAATAAACGATATGAAATATTCCATGAGTTTCTGTACTATGTTTTCGATTCGCTCTTGATACCCCTGATTAGAAGCAATTTTTACGTTACGGAATCCAACACGCATCGCTTTCAAATCTTTTACTTTCGTCATGATGTCTGGAGACTAGTTGCAGATTCAGCAATGTCAGACCTCAAGGCGGGTATGTTTGAAGAAATCAAGTTGGATGAGGCCAAGCAGATCCTCGACTCCCGGCAGCTCGGCTTCAGCCAGATACGTCTACTTCCCAAGGGCAGCAAAATGCGTCCGATTACGAATCTAAAACGCAGGTATTTGAGCCATGCCAAAGATGCCAAAGTTCTGGGACCCAGTATCAACAGAGTACTCCTGCCAATTCACACGATGTTGAGGCACGAAAGGGTGATAGTGATGCTTGCCGCAGTTCTGACATTATGCTGACCGAGTTAGGACATGAACCCATCCAAATTGGGGTCGACTCTTTTCGCAGTTGGTGACATATATGAGCGGCTGAAGTCCTTCAAGCAAACTTTGGGTTCCGAAAGTCGTGCCTTTTACTTTGTGAAGCTGGATGTCACGGCAGCTTTTGACACGATTCCACAATCTGCCATCGTCAAACTCATGCGCTCTGTTCCCCGTCAAAAGCAATACCTTGTAAGCAAGCACGTCGAAATGAGAGTCGGCGAACGGTTGTCACTACAGCCCGGCTCAGCAGCCACCAAGCCCACCAAACGGTGGCATGCAACTGCCATGGAAGAAGGGGAGTCTGCATCACTCTTGGATAGACTAGAAAGTCGTATCGGGAAGCATAAGAAGAATACAGTCTTTATCGACAGTTCATCGTTAACCGCTCAAGATTCAGACACTCTGCTAAATCTTCTGGCCCAGCACGTCGGTCAGAACATTGTCAAGATCGGCAAGAAGTATTATCGACAGAAGAAGGGAATCCCGCAGGGCTCGGTTTTGTCGTCATTCATGTGCAATTATTTTTATGCTGATCTGGAGAGTCAGCATCTGGGCTTTCTGAGTGCGCCGGATTGCTTGCTAATGAGATTGATTGATGATTTTCTCCTCATCACCCTAGACAAGTCAAAAGCCATCAAGTTTGTCGAAACAATGCACTGTGGTCTCCCCGAGTACGGAGTCGAAGTCAACCCTATCAAGACGCTGGTGAACTTTGACATGAGGATTGGAGAGGACGACGTGCGCAAGCTCCCAAAGGGAAGCAAATTTTTGTACTGTGGGACACTGATCGACTGTCGAACACTAGAAATAAGCAAGAATCACGAGAGAGATAAAAACATTGGTTGCTTACCCTGTGCATGAACATCTAGGTGCCTCTGCTAACCCGTTTCTAGACATTTCCTCTTCCCTTACCATCGAGTATAGTCGCTCGCCTGGCCAAAACTTTCAGAGAAAAGTTCTTCGTAAGGAGCAAAATTGAATAGAAGCATGGTAATGGCAAGGCTGATGAATGAGTAGAAGCCTTTAAAATCCAGTCTCACCTCATGTTTTTCGACACAGTCCACAATTCCACAGAGACTATCCTGCTGGCTCTGCGTGGTGCCTTTTCAGAGACGGCAACCAAGATGTGGGCTTATGTTCGTTGCCTGCCAGCAGCTCGACGGCCGAGTCAAAATTTAGTACTTCGTACGTATACCCTCTCACCATCATGCTTCTTTGGATCATCGTGTCTAACATCTAGTCAGGCACTATTGCCAAAGTGGCAGATATTGCCTTTTTAATCCTGACTAGCAAGTCGAGGAAGATGAGGTACGAGCATTATGCCTGTAATGTTCGCAAAGGAGAAGTAACAATGTAATGGCCCCCGAGTTTTCCTCACTTGCCGAGTTGAACGGCTGACATTTTCCCAGGGCTGCTTACTCCTCGTTCCTGGATATTTTATCTCGAAGACAGACCAAGTTTGATGTTGTCATTGCTTGGTTGCGTGAGGAGATTGCCAGGCTAGGCACCACCAAGTAGATAATCCATTGGGTTTGGAAATGGTGATGCAGTGAGATGAAGAAGAAAAGAAGCATGTATGATGGACGAAGAGGAAGGTTACTACAGTCTAATACTAATACTGAAATCAAGCTCTATAAAAAAAGAAAGAAGGAAAGAAAAAAAGTACATCAGTCGTAAGAGTCCAGCCCCCAAGTTGTCCATCTTAACCTAGCCCAAGCATATACCCACCCAACACTATCTAAGTAGCCTCTACATCCCCAAAATCTATCCATCCGATCTATATTGCTACACCGCTCTGCCACCAATGCTCCCCAACGTGAAATCTGGGGAACGCGTCTCTGTCCCAGCGCCACCAGTGCTCCCCCGGCTGACCAAAGCCGAAGACTCGAATGACGGAGACGGGAACAGGCTCGAACAACCATATACCGGTTGATGTCATGTCGTCGACAAACAGCGGTGCTGTGATGCAGAGCCACAGAAAAACAAAAAGGAAATTGGCTGTACGATATAGCATCCGCGGTGGGTCCGGCATATAAGGCCTGATCATCTTGTTCGCGCCTCGCTGGAGTAGGATGCCGACGACCTGGAGCATGAAGAAGGCGACGGATCGCCATGGCTTCGTCGTCGGTATCGCCGTCACGCTGCCCGACGCATGCAATATCCCGGAATTGAAAAAGGCCACCAGTATGGCTAGGAGAGATGCAAACTGTGTGCTCCTCTTCAGGTATCCCTCTCTCAGCAGGTATGTCACCGGAGCGATGAATTGCACGCGGAAGGTTTGGTGCCAGAACGAGCCCCACCAGCCTGCTAGTCCACGCTCGAGAACCCGATCAAAGGAGCCAAATATCGACGCATAGTGCCAGTATGCTCCGCGGGAGGGGAAGAGGCGATTGATGACAAAGTACTGAACAAGATCTCCTACGCTGAACATGCCGTCAATGGCACTAATCACTGCCAAGAGTGCAGTTAGTAGCCTATAAGTGACAAGCAGCCGCAGGGGCATTGCCTGGAGAAGAGGCGGTAGCTCGTAGTTGTGGTGGTCGGGGCCGAGGATGAAGTAGGGATCCTTGACCATCATCATGGCGAGAAAGTCAAGCACCAAGTAGTGGAACAGCACCCTGAGCGTACGGTCCCAAATGAATTGGGCCTCGGTCAGGCCCCTCCTGTACCCGCTGTGAGTTACCTGCGGGATGGATCCCATGTCAACTTTGTCTCCTGGGCGAATCTCCTGGGGAATTGCTGGCCGTGGTAATTGTGAAACTGACCAGTTCCAGCCTGGGAAGGGGGAAGTTAGCACTGTTCTACAAGTTCATTCAAAGGTATGTGGTGATTCGTACCTGTGCCTCGAAAACATAGTAGCAGGTCCACTGACCAGCCAAGTCGTTCCAGAAAGGAACCCTCAGCAGGATAAGGCTGCCAGACGTACTCAAACTCTTCCTCCTCCCTATGTCTTATCTCGGCCTTTCCATTTCCCTCGGTCCCGGTCTTTTTCTCAGCCGGAATCCATCCCCATTTGCGTGACCGTTTTGATGGGTGGCTTCGGAGTGTTCCGCTGCCCCATCTGCTCCACCACCATTGCTATGCCCCGGCTTCGACTTTCTAACCCTTATAACCCGTGCGGCATCAAACTGCGGCCGCGTCCATATGAGCAGGTTCATGCTCAACATGGATGCCCATGTGCTTGCAAGCCCAGCAGCATACATGCAAGCAAAGTTTGAACTCGATACATAAAGAAGATGGTACGCATTGTACAAGAGGACGAGCGCCACGACGGCCCATCTCGTGCTATACAGCCAGTTCCGCCGCGTATGAGGGATAGAAAGCCACAATGGTGGCATAAGCATTGGCATCAACATGTGGGTGAGGAGCAATGGCCTGGCTGTCCCGTCCGCCACGGCCTGCTTGAAGATATCGCGGTACGCTTCCCGCGCGACGTCTTCTAAGCTCTTCATCGAGGCTGATTCTATGATGCTGGCATTGAGCGCCCTGCTCCAAGATTGAAGGTCTATCATGATGAGGATCCTTTTTCCTTGAATCCTCAAGGGGAACCAAGTGTCTTCTTTATAGTATCTTTGTTTGCTATTTGGACCGTGAACAGGCAGCGAGCGAGGGGGTGTCAGCTGATCCAGTCGTTTGGCAAAAAGTGACGGTTTTTACAGCCCTTTTCCTCAGTGCATGTGGGACTACAAGGTGACCCCCATTAAAACGCCTCAAACGGCCTCGTCTTGGTCAGCCAGTTGGAACCAATTCAATCGTGGCGTTGGCATGAAGGAACAAAAGGAGATCTGGTGACAGTTTTAATAGCACACTGGCGAGTTTAGTTGATGATGATGTCGGTGTGGAGAGCGACGGACGTTGATTGGCTGAGCTAATCGTTCGCTACCGCGGCAGTTCACACGCGGTATTGTTCTGCGGATGCGCTATACCTGTTTAGGCCGAAGGCATTAATGACATCTGGATCCCATGTGGGATGTATCCAAGTACCCCTAAGAGCATCCATTCTCCCGCCCGCCGCTCTGACATGTGCTCTTATTTGGCATACCTACCCTATAGTAAAAAGGGATGTCATGATCAAAATCCACCATACTTGTGCTCGACACTAAAGAGGCAAGCAAGAAGAAAGACAATCTACATCATCATAGTCAAGTATAGTGAGGTAATTGATTCCTGTTCCTATAAAAAATCTTTGTTTGAACAAGTCATATTCACTTATATATACTAGAAATACACAGTATACACCCTTTCTTTTGTTGAAAGAAAGTCCTATCAAGTCTTCCCACTCTCTTCTATTTATTCTGATTTCATCATGGCATTAAGTTTCGAATTTGTTTCCCTCCCATTTATCGCATGTCAACCAGTCTTATTTATGGTAGAGGGCAAGCGCAAGTACCGTGGCAGCAAGGGTTGCCGACAATATTGACAGTCAACTCTCCGTTACCAACATCCTTTCCGTCTGTCGGGTTGCTGCCGCACTGGCTGCAGCCGTGGTCCATGAGACCCTGGACGAGGTTGACGGCATTATCGACGGTGCCGCCGTTGCCGTTCTGGTAAAAGGCGCAGATGTAGGCGTATTTTCCCGAGGTGCAGGCTAGCTGGACTGTAGACGAACGTTGTTAGAGAGAGGAATGAGACGAGGAGAAGGCATCGCATAGACCGGATACTCACCACCGGAGCCGTAGTTCTTTCCTCCCTTGCCTTGGGCCTGAAGTTGTTGCAACTGGGTCTTGATGTCACCGAGGCTGGCGTCGTTCAAGGGGCATCCGCCAGAGCCACGGCAGTTGATGCCTAGAGCAGCAGCGCTGGCAATGAGAGTAGAGATGATGGTGAAGGAAACCATTTTGTATGTATAGGTATAATTGTAGTATAGTATAGTATAGTGGGAGAAAAGGGGATAGAATGGGGTATCTGCTTTGTGATTGATGTTTTGAATGCCTGAGCTTGAGAAGACACAGACAGGAAAGGGAGGATGTTGAGTTTTATGTACATCGGTCTGTCGCACTCCCCATGTGAGACGACGTGCATTTGCCTATTGGCGCTTGATTATCTGATTCCAGGACTTGTCGTCATTGAATGGTTTCATCATGGTCGTGATGCGCGTATGACTTTTGGAGGCCAAGGTGGGAACTCCGGTCGGTGGGCTGACCACCTTTCAATTCCCCCGAGTCGAGCGCCGTGCCAGTCCCGCAACGGAAATCCTCCATGTCGAGCACTGGTGAATCACTCATGTCTGAGAATTCTGCTCTCCCCCAGACGTGGCCGTGGCTATCGGACCACAGGACAGTAGTATTGAAACCAAGTCCTTCTCCTTGGCATTGCATGAGTTTGTCTGGGGAAAGCCTGTTGTGGCGTTGATCGGCAGGATCGCCGGATGGTCGCCCAGTTTCGGTAGTTGGGGTAGAATCCATGTCAGACGTAGGAAGCTCCCCGTGCGTCTAGTTACCCGCATTGGAGCGATTTCTTTCTCGCCCTTTTCCAGACGAGAAGGATTCGCTCAATGTAACCCCGGATAGATTGTCCTGCACGTTTTTGAGGTTTGTGGAGGGCTCGTGTCAAGGGAGAGAGGCAAGGAGGAAGAGAGGGAGAGTTTCAGCCCTTGATCGACAGGTCCATGCACCAAGTAAGTGATGACGCCTCCCCACAGCTTCGAGAAATTCCTCCAATCTTTGACGTGGTATGCCGGTTTGAATCAGGGTTAAGAGATATCCGGTCAAAAGGCATGGCGGAAAATGGCCAAGGAAGGAATACGGATGGCCCACGAAAACCACATATGTCTATACGCTACAGTCATCACCATCGGCCCGGTTTCTTTGCCTCGAAGATAAGCTTGATGTTTCGGAATGACATCACAGGTCTTTGCACTAGAGTAGAGGATATGCAGCTTAGTTTGCAATCTGGGGACGTTGGATTCAGCTCGTGAATGGAGGTGAATGATGCCCCTGTGATGTTGATCGAACGGGCCTGCCGAGTCTTGACGACAGTCGTTGACGCTTGGTGATAACGCCATGGATAATGATATGTAAGTGTATCGCATGTGTATCGAAGGATATTTAGATGTCACATACATATGCCTCGCATAGCCCACCATTACAAGTTGTAGCATCAACTATACCTACTCATTTCTTGCCTGCTCTTTTTCCGTCTTCATCTACACAATCTACTCTTGAGCAAGTCTACCTACAATTCGACTCTATCATCACACACACACACACACACACACACACACACACACACACACACACATACACACACACATACACACACACAAATACGAATATAAAAATAGAAATCTCAAAATGAAGGCTTCTATCATCACTGCTGTTGCCTCTCTGGCAGTCTCCAGCTCAGCTCTTGGCATCAACTGCCGTGGCTCCGGCTTCTGTCCCTCAGACAACGCCTCCGGAAACCTCATCAACCTCAAGGTCCTCGTGGATAGCATCCAGCCCCGCGACAGGTCATACGGCACTGGCCAGCAGCTCGCCTGCACCGGCAGCATCTGTGCCTTTTACCAGAACACCGGCTCCGGCACCGCTGGCCAGGCCTCGGATCTCCTGCAACAGCTCCTCGACCACGGCTGCAAGAAGTGCGGCTCCGCGCCCACCAACCCTGGCAACGATGTTAGCAAGGGTCAGTTGACGGTCAATGTTGTTAGCAACCCATCCTGCCAGGGTGTTTGCTAAGAAAAAAAACAATTTTATTTTGGGATGTTATTCTACATTTTTTTGTGTAAATTTTTTTGTATTATTAGACGCACGAGAAAGACGTCAATAGCAGTATCAATTTTACGTGTATGGACAAGAACAATTCATAAATTATTCAGACCTTGTACAAGTAATCATCACTTGTCCCCCGTAACGGATTGCTTAATCTATTGAGCAAAGACTCGGTTACGCCCTAAATGTCACTTTTGCTCGTTGTCTCATGCATCGCAAGACAAAGTAGGTAAAGCTAGCACCGAACAGAGACACAAATGTCTTGGGGCAACCAGAACCCTTTGACGCTGATCTTCATGAGCACGATAACATAGACTCTCTCTATTCGGCTCGTCGCTAATAAGCTTTGATGAAATCTTCTCAACTCTGCTGAAACTCCAACCCAGCCACCGCTCAGCCATCGTCATCAAATGGGGGTCCATCCATCCCATGTCAGTGACGCCCTTCTGCACAATGACGATCGAGAACATTTCGAAACTTCCAAAACGCCTTCTTGACGAAGCTACTGCTCTCATCGTCCATCCCATAGAGGGAAGGTCTCTAGAAAGTAGCACGTGGGACTTTTTGCTTGGGGTTTTACCTTTGCCCCTGCGCCATCCCCCTCCCCCAAAAAGAACCCCCATGCGAACGAACCACAACAGAGATGCTACATGTAGCTAAGAAAGGACGTGCCGGGTATGGATCTGCATCTTGTTTCGGGGCACCCGCGTCGATCAATCCAGGTAACAAAAAGTAAGCGCTAATGGAGAAAAGCCGCAGATCAATGATGTTATTTTTCTCCATCTTCTCATTGACAACACTGGAATGCAACGCCGGGATGTCTTCCATGCCGTCCGTTGGCCTGAATGAAGAGCTGGAACATCGGCTGCTCGCATGATTTTCAGAGTATGTACAGAGTATGCAGGTCAACCATGACCCCTGACATTACTGGGGGGAAAGGAACGGATGAGTGGAACATGTCCAATCGCGTATCCCGGCCCCAGTGTTGCTGGAGTTTTACTTTTGTGAGCGCTAGGAGCTGGGGTTTTGTAGGCATGGACTCTTTTACGAAATAGTTGTAATAGGTCCGATACGATGTGCCTCTTCACGCGCTCACTCGAGATGCTCATGAGGAAGATCATGGTCAGACATAGTTGGCTCATTTGGTTACATTGGTGGGGGGAAAGCCGTGTTTCCGCATTCATGATGCATTACGTCCCAGACAGCTATGGGACAACCTTGGAAGATTATCTCATGTTATCAAAGCCAAGTATCTTTTCCGAACTGGGACTCTTGCATCTACCAGGCTTGCTTCAGAAAGAGTCCGTGATCTGCGTCATAGTCTCTTGTCTCACGCGATGCCAAGGTTGATCGTCTATGCGAGAGAGGGATGGAGAGTGTCATGCCATTTCTAGAAGGAGGCGTGTTGAGTCGCAACTAGGACCCATTGTCCGAGGACGTATCCATCACGTAGGAGAATCCATGGATGGCGGTAGCATAAAAAGGTTTGGCAACACTCCACCTCCAACCCCAGATCCGAAATATCATCTATCTACCATCTACCATTTACCTACCCAACTTAGAACCAACACACAAGAACAACCTTCAACACAAACAAACACATTCACCATGCAATTCTCTTCTGTTCTCTTCTTCATCTCCGGAGCAGCTGCTCTTGGAATCAACTGCCGTGGTAGCTTCATGTGCAATGCCAGCGAGGGCATCTCCCTTCAGACCGTCCACGACCAGATTGGTGTCCTCGTCGCCAACAACGCTGACCGACACTTCAACACTGGTGGTAAGTTCAACCAACTCTTACTGAATCCTTTACTCCTTTGCGAATAGAGCAGTATATACTGATGACTTGGGCTTTTTCGCAGAACAAATCGCTTGCTCTCACGGTTCTCAGGGCAGCATCTGCGCCTTCTTCCAGAGTGGCGCATCCGGTTCCGCCAGGGACGCCTACAACTTTGCCCAGCAGCTCCTCGACCACAAGTGCGGTGCTTGTGGAAGCGTGCCAACTCAAGGCGGCAACGACGTTAGCAAGGGACAGCTCACCGTCAACTATGTCACTCAGCCCTGCTGTGACGGTGACTGCCACTGCTAAATTATGGGAACAATGTGGAGGAGGAAAACAGAAGCCTTTTTTCTCTCTTTTAATCATGTACGATACGAGACGATACCAGCAACTGTGTCTCTGAGTGAGAAACACTCGCATTTGAGCCGGCTGTGTTAAGCACAGTGCTATGAATTTTTGGAAGCAATTCATGCAAATAAATAGAATTAAATCTTGAAAGACTATTTTTTATTTTAATTTTTTTTTTAAAAAAAAAAGACATTTGCCTGGTAGTGCAACAAGTCGATTCGAAGGACTTCTATAGAGTACAAGAGTGAAGCTATTTTGGTGCACCTTTGCCGTAGTAACAGAAGCTCTACCTAGGCTGCTAGGAGAAAGGGTGTGATCTCTACGTTACTAAGCGAAACCACAAGTAGCTACAGCACAGAAAGAAAAAAGGATTTATAAAAAAGAATTGGGTTTCATTTCGCATTTCGAACGCCGGGATTTGCACCCGGGCTATTGAATTTGGTTAGCATTGCCTTTTGTTGCCAGTGTCTTGACAGCTGCGTCACTTACTCTCTCCCTTGGGAGGGGAGCAGGTTAACTTCTACCCTACGTCCGAGTTGGAATCTTTGTTTTAATTACTGGCTATAGGGGATCAAAGTCGTGTTACAGGTAGGGAGAAAAGAGGAACCAAGGAAGTGTCGACAGCTGGCAAAGGCTGCGAGGCGCCGGCGGTTGTTGACAGGTCTTTCTGCAAGTAGCCGTCAACAGGTGCCTCAGTCCTCAATCTAGGTAGCTAGCATATAGCCCGAGCATAACTTGTATAAGCTATAACTCGAATATCCTCTAGACGGTCTCCTCCTCCTTCGGACCTTTAATGTTTCATTCCGTGTTCAGTTATATCGGCAAATCACAACGGGTCGGGTTCAAGCCGATGAAGAAGAGTGAGCACGTTCTTGGACAGTTGGTGAGAGAGAGCGTGAGAAAGGGAGGGAGAGAGCGTGTAAAATTGGATGCCATTCGGACACCTCCGCCCCTTATATGTCTTAAGAGTTTCTGCCTACCTGTAGAAGGAGAAAATAATTTGAGTATAATACCACGCTGTACATGTAGGTGCGAACCATGAAACAAGTGGCCTGTTGCAGCATGTTGGCCATTGACCAATCACTCACACGGTACCTATTCTTTCGATCCCGTCAATCTGGGCGCCGCAGATCGTCAAACCAGCATATCATGATTGACATTGCAGGCTAGATTGGCTTGGGTTGGGTTGGATTGGTTGGGTAGGATGAGGCGGACGCAAGTGGGAGGCGATCGACAACCTACGGAAGACGCTTCATCGTATCGGTCGCTCCGGTTAGACGGAATGGGCCGACGACGGGTAGTGCTCCGATATCCGTGGTAGGATGGATCTCAGTAATAGGAAGGACGTTTGACAATGGAACCCTCGCTCATCATTATGATGCTTGGTGGATACCTACTTATAGGACGGAGGATCAACTATAGGCACGTAGGGGACACAGACCCTTTTTTCTCTCTCTTTCGGTTCCATCATGGCTTCTGATGGTTGAATGATCTTGAAGCTATAGGAAAGAAGAATGAATTGGCTCGGTAAGCCAATATGTTTCTAGTGAGAACCGGTTTCTTTTTAATTTACGGATGATCAACATGGTGCACCGCCGACAGCCGTCTCACGAGATGCTCGAGAGAGGAGGGTCCGTGGAGCAGTATGCTGATGCAGTTGATGGTGAAGTGTAGCAGATAGATGGATCTCCTTGATGACAGGAGATGGGATAAACCGTGGTAGAATATGGACGTATATTAGCTCTTTCAAGCAATCAAACTATCCATCAAGGGTTTGATGAGTCCTATTGGCGGAAATGCTTCTTCTTCTGCTTCTTCTTCAGGGTAAACAGGAGATGCGGCTCTCGGTATAGCCTGATTGTTTTGACTTGAGGCGGTGATGCATACATCTACTACTACTGCTACTACTGCCTACCTGATGGCACGGGCATAAGGTACTGTAGCTCTCGGGTAACAACTTGGAACATGGCGTCCCTTGGTTACACACACATCGCCAAGTTGGATACATCAAAAGAAAAAGAGAGTCAACTACTTTTACCACCCAAGTCAACCATAGCCATTACTTTTATTTCACCCGCGCGTGCACCCTTGATCAACATCACCACCCATCTGCTACTTCACCCCACATGGGTCTCGTGTTGGTTCAAGCTTACTACCAACCATCGGAACAGCTCCGACAACGAGGCGGCTTCTTTCTCAAAAGTAGGTACTTACTCAGTTGCCTGTGCTCCTTCCCAAAGCAAATTTGGGGGTTTGGTAATACATTGTTAGTGGCTGAACGAAGGCGCAACTGACAGCTGACTTTCCATGTTTCCCAAAACATCAACCGCCAGTGACAAATCTTTAGTTGGGGGGTGGGTGTGGAAGGAGAGGATGAATGGATACTTGTACTCTGTACTTTAGCAACCTGCAACTCTCCATTCATTCAACTCCGACTCTCTCTTTCCTCTCTCTCTCCTCTCTCTCTCTCTCTCCCTCTCTTTCTTTTTCTCGCTCCCTCTCCCTCCCTTGACATCTCCTCTCTTTTTCATTATCTAAATCAATTCACGACCACGACCACGACCACCCCCATCCTCCTTTTTGTGTGTGTATTTTTTCCTTTTTTTCTTTCTTTTTTTCTTTCTTCTCCCTCAACCAGCCAAAAAAGAACAAAAATTGCAAAGATAAAATAAAAAAAAACCACAAAAGGAATGACAAGCAAATGAGCTTTCGATAACGCGCTGTTGCTGTTGCTGCCGCTGCTGCTGCATACCATACGTATATACATTTTATCGTTATTATTTATTTATTTATTTATTTTTCTTACACTGGCCTTTCATGGGCCCGTACGTCATAAGAGAAGCAACCTCCGGATTGGTCCCGCCACCCTCGGAGACTTTTTCTTGCAATCTCAGGCGCGACGACTGACCTGAGCCGGGACTGACAAGGTAAAACGTCCCCTGTTTGTTGCTGTTGTCACTGCAGGTGCTGCTTGTTCGACAAACAATACGTACCGCCACCACCAAGAGAGAGAGAGAGAGACAGAGAAAAACAACCAGTCAATACAAACAAAGCATTCAAGCCTTCTTTTCATATCCTCTTCCTTTATTGGGCATAATTTTACTGGAGAACATGTCCACCGATCCTGCAGGTGTCGCTGCATCTGGCGATCTCCCCAAGCATCGTGCCTGTGACGAGTGTCGTAAGTCTCCGGCCCGTGAAACAAGACCTCTCACCTCCTCACAGACTCACAGAGTCTCCCCCTCCCTTGCTGCTTTTTTCTGTCCCCTACATCGTACGTTTTTCGGTTACTTATTTTTTCTCCCATCTCATAGGGTTTCGCAAAATTGCTTGTTCCAAGGAGCCTGATGGTTGTGCCAGGTGCAAAAAAGAGGGGATACAATGCCATTATTCGCCCCAGAAGCCCATGGGCCGTCCACGAAAGCGCCGCCATGTCGAGGAGTCGCAGGAGTCTTTAGATGCCAGTCCTCCACCTATCGCTGTTGCGGCTGATATCAACGGCTATAGTAATGCAAGCGAATATCCCACCTTCTCCACCGATGACCGTTTCGACGATGTCATTGTTCAGCCCGACGATATTGCAAGACAGGCCTTCGACCTTCATGACTGGCACGGAGATTCGAACATGTCCTTCATCGATCTGCTGCCAGACTTCTATCCGGACAGCCCCAACATGTTCACCCAAGCAGACCCATCGCTTGCGTATGTATCGCCGCCAGGACAAGTGCCCTTCCATCATTCATCATCGTCGCTCTACAGTCCGCCCATGAATGATTCTACCCATCTGGGAACCATCAACTTTGACGACCAACATCACTCGACGACGACAACCACAACGACGGCAACCACCCTACCTCGAACAAGTTGCGATTCACCTCACCACTACGCGGCATCCCACCATTCACATACTTCTGCGCCTAGCTGTTCGAGTCCCGGTAGCCAATACCATTGTAATCAAAGCCCGGAGACTATCGCATCAGTTTCAACACCACAATCAGGCAAGGCGATGCCAAACATCCCTTGCACATGTCTTTCTTCCCTCTACTTCGCACTCAACTCATTATCACAACTTCCATCTAACATACCCTCGGCCATGCGCGTTGCTCGCCATGCTTCTAAAATGGCCCATCAGGTTATCAACTGTCCCGAATGCTACGACGTTACCATCAACGACCCGACGAAGCCGCCGCCTATTCAATGCTTTCAAAATCTAATGTGTCTTGGCGCTCTCGTACCGTCTGCATGCAATGCGTATGCCTCGATTCTCGAGATGGTCGATGTTGAGACAGACCGTGCCAAGGGGGATAATCGCAAACTGTGGTTCAGCTTCAGCGACGTGGGTGAGACGTGGAGCCACTATGTCGACGCAAAAAGCCCGACTTGTGATTTCTTACAGAAGTGCAATGACAAATACCTCCCCCTGATATGTGGCGCAAAGCGATCCGCCAAATCTTACGAGTTGATGTCCACGGTTTCGAGGGGGTAAATGGGGTATGGAAGCCTCCGACGCCGACCTCGCAACCAGGTGCCAATGAACAACGTCCACTCAAGGGCGTGGTGACCTTGCTGGACGAAAAGAATCGGAAGAGACACGAGCAAATCGACGAGCTCATCGCAACAGGCCAAATGCCAGAAAACTCGCCATATCTGCTTTTCCCAGGCGGGCACAAAGTAGTTCCACCAGAGGCTAGAAACTGCGTTCGGGTTCTTGAGACGGCACGAATCGCCCTGAGCAATTTAGTAATTGCATAAACTATAATGCATATGTATAATCCTTTTCCTTTTTTCCCCCCACCTTTCGCATCATGAATACGGCGTCCTTGAATGAAGACGAGACTTCTGGAAACACTCGCATTATAACCTGGTTTTTTGTGCAAATAAGATGGGCGTTCAAGGCAATCATACCCTTACGATTTTCACGAGGACAAAATGTTGACCCTGAGAGGGGGTTTTGGAAGAAACATGTACGCTTGAGAAGGGTCAAATTGATGGTTTAAGATAGGGTTGATGATCTATATACCTCTTGTTACATGCCTCCTTTTGATCTTTGCAAGCTATCAATCAATATACACGATTAACTTTCACGGTCACTATCGAATCGGTCTCGAATATCAAGTGGATATCCCATTTTTATTGATTTCGAAGCTTATCCTTCAGTCAATCTTCTAACGTCAGTATAAATGTTATGCCCAATCACTCTCGGTTCCATAGGTAGGTATAAACTCCGAATTCGCAAATGCAGCCATGCCGAACACCTTGCTCACGTATTTCCAAAATAAAAATAAAAAATTGCCAGCACAGAAAAGAACAGAACAAGAAAGAAAAAAATCCACTGAAAAGATACAAAAACCATCTATATGATGCGCCACTCTTTCATGTCATGTTTGCCCGGATATTTGCAAAAGATAATAACAATAATAAAATGATTAACCATTAGTTTTCAATGTCGGATTATTAATCTTCGAGCATTGCCAACATATCAAGCTCGGCCCTGACGATGCGCTCAAACTCCTCTCGGTCGATGCCAGAAGCCCGAGACAGCATGTATAAGCTGCGAAGGCTGCGTGATACGTGCTGCTTGACGCCAAATTCGTTCTGCTCCTGCTTTCCGGCCGATGCCTCGAGTTTGGCGACGGTGTGGGAGCCGGTGGAGCTGGCGCTGGATTCAGGGCGAGGGTGGAGGAGACCAATAGACGAGTTATCCAAGGTGTCATTCTGGTTGGAGGAGGCAGAGGCTTTTTCTAGCTCGGCAAAGGTCCATTCACAGCGGGTGTCACTAGACTCTGCTGTTATCGAAGAATCGAGAGCATTGCCGGCACGACCGAGTCCCAAGGGTGGTTGGATGTGTGAGAGCTGTGCCTCTTCCTCAGGATCGTGGTTATCCATGGCTGGTTGCACTTCGTCATACTGTGCATAGTAGTCGTCGTCATCATCATCGTCGACGGTAGGATGAGGTTGGAATGGCGCGGGTTGCTTGCTGGCACCAGTGGTAGTTTGAGGAGCAGGAGAGCGATGGTTTGCCGGTGTCCGGGCAGGCGTGGCATCATATCGATCCCAATACCCATCGTCCTCATCTTGTTCCTCTGCGGGTGCGTTGGCTGGCTGGCCATTGACCTTGGCGACCGAAGCAGCTCTTGAGGTTTGTGTGGCCTGAAATTGGCTCTCGGCCTCGGCGAGTGAGGCATAGCCTCCAAAGTGCGAGAATGGCGATGACTTGTCCGCAACAGTCAATTCTCCAATTCTCCAGCCATCGCCACCGCCCTCGGCATCTCCGACGCAATATACCAGTTGAAAGGCGAGCTCCAGTTCAAGAAGGACGGTCATGGCCTGCAAGGTCTCTTGGTCGACCTTTCGGTACCTGGTTTGGGAGTCATAGTCCCAGTCAATCTCTACCTCGCCAGATACGGGATGAGGCTCAAGGTTGCCCCTCCGGACAATCTCAGCGAGTTTGACGGCCTTGGTAGAGTCGTAGCAGAGAAGTCTTAGCCATGGCTCGGTGCTGGTGGCGGAGAAGATCTGTACTCTTTGGCGGAGAATTGGGGAGAGGAGAGGAAGAATTCCAACAGCCGGCTCGGTAGATATTGTGGCGGAGGGGAGAGCTGGGAGGATGGGGGCGAGTAAGGTTGAAAGATTTGGGGATGTGATGGTGGGAGACATGGTGGGTGATGGTGGATGATAGGTGCTAGGCAGCAGATAGCTTTCTGAGCTGGACCAAGTAAAGCTTTTCTAAGCCCTTTGATGTTTGTTTTGTTTCTTCCTCGCGAATATAAGGAATTTAAAGACAGAGAGAAAGAGGGAGAAAGAGGGAGGCCGGTTGATATTATCGTGAAAGGTTGAGGAATGGGTGGTGTCAAGGACGAACGGAAGAAGAATGCATGTATGTAAGTATATATTAAAAAGAGATGCGGGAACGCCGTCACATGCGCCTGCCAACCAGACCAGCAGGTACCTATGTAATGTTACTTTCTGGTGTCCGGTGAGTGGTGGGTAGTGGTGGGTGGGTACTAGCAGTGCAGTGTGCAGTAGCAGGCAAGTTCGTAGTGGCGGGGGTGGCCTATTTAGTTTTTTTGCGGGGAGAGACGGAGAGGCGTTTTTGATGAAGAGAGGGAGAGTCAGTCGCAGGTACTTTTTCTTTTTCTTCAAGGAGAGAAAGGAGTAAAATGGGTAGGAAAATAAATAAAGGAGAAAAGAATTGGAATTGCCGGAAAGACGAAGAAGGAAAGTCAAGGATAAATAGTAGTAGTAGTAGTAGTATTAGAACCAGAGGGTTCGAGAAAGAAAAGAGAAAAAATATGATACGACAATTTGTCACGATAGATGGAGTGTGAGGGAGAAAAAAATGTCAGATTCTCTTTTCGGAGATGCCAACTCCGTCAAGTAACGCTGGTACATGGTTTCATGGTTCCTTTGAAATCTTACCACCTAGTACCTAGTATTACTTGGGACAATGAATTGGGGAGTCTGAAGGGGAAAAAACAGAGGTTACAATACAGGCACAAGCCAGCCATGCAATGCAGCATGCAGGCAGGCCCAGTCAAAGCAAAGACCCAACCGAGAGACGAAGCCCTAGCCAATGGCGTTGAGCCGAGGTGACCCTTGAGAGGGACGACAATCTTGGGAAAATGTGGCTCTTCGGAGGAAAGGAACACGGTTCTCGTTGAATGCAGCATACCTACCTTACCTAGTAGTAGTAATGCTGGCTTCCACTGCCCTGTGGAATCAAATATCCATTGTATGAATGCATGTTGCATGGATAAGGTCCCTTGCACATTCGGAGAGCTCCGTCACATGTTGGGGTTTTCCTTTGCTGCTGCTTCTACTTCTGCATCATCTCTTCTTCTTCTTCTTCTTGTTGTTCATCCTTCTCTCTGCCCAGTCGTCAGTCAGCGAGCCTAATAATAACAGTAAGCCTTCCAGTTGCTGCCTTACATGACTTCTTACTGGCTAATGCGTAGGTAATGCGAATCAGACGAAAGAGGAACCCCCCGTCCTCTTGATTCCAGATTTGCCCATTTTGAGAGGTTCATGCCGAAGGTGGATGAATGATTCACCTTCTTGACCTGGCAGTTTCAAAAGGTACAGATTCATTGGCAGAATGGGTCAGGGTAGGTTCATGAATGGCTGGATGGGTGTGTGGGTGTTCGGCGTTGGTGAGCAGGGGTGTGTGACGCATCAATTTACAGGGCAGATACAGGGCACCACCACTGAATACCACAACAGATACCACCACTCGGTACCTTGATGCACTGGGCAGCCATTAGCCCTTTTTAGCGAGGGCTACGTTTCAACAACTGTGCTGGCAGGCAGTGGATGGAATGGAACTCTTTCCGTTCGGCTGTCCGTTAGTCCGTCAACGTATGGAGACACCGAAAGGGATTAATTAATTGAGTTATAGTTCCAGTGATTGCAAGTTGCCTGTTTTAGAACATTTGATCCAGTAGGTATTGACATGACAATATTTATACCATGCAGAGTCAACATCAACATTTATATACGTATATAATGTATAGTTTGGCATTGTTCGATGCTGCCGTTGACTCTCTCTCTCGCTCACTATCTCTCTCGGTTCAAGACGCCGTTGCAAACCGCATCGGGCCGTGTGGCGTCCAGGGCGATGGAGGAGGAAGAGGTACCTTGACCAACATACCGAAAATTCGGTGCGAGCCAAAAAAAAAACATCGATATCATGACGGTTTATGGATGACACAATGGTAAGACAATGAGAATGCCGACATATCTCTACTGCTGCTACCACTATTACTCACTCCTAACCCACACTTGATATACAAAACAAATCAATTCGTTAGCTGTCTCCTATCGGCAGCATAACATATGCATGCAATTGCATCTCACGGATAACCCACTTCAGCCACCCGCCATCCCCTTCGCAGATCCTCCATCCATATCATCGCCAACTGCCGGCTCTCCTTATCGAATTTCCAAGATAAGACGGAGGAGGGAGGTCAACCAAAACTTTGGCCATCTTCAACCCCCTACAAACTTGTCAAAGCCCGCTGATTGACGGAGCCTCAATTTTTCCCTTTCTTACACACTAAACCAACCAACAAACAAAGCCTCGTCTCTCTCTTTTCCTTTCCAGAAGCTTACCCTTTTTTACCATACCCTTCTCCACTTCAGCTCTCTTTTCTGATAAGGCGAAAGAGACATATCGATTTCTCACTCAACTCACGGACGCAGCGGATGAACCTCACAGCCTAGAACTTCACCGTACCTGCACACGCTGCAGAAGAAAAGAAACATTCATATAACAAATCAATAACCCCTGCCTGCCTGCCTGCTTGCAAAGAAGGGCGACTTACGTTACCGGCCGGTGTGTGTGCGCCTTACCTGTATGTCGCCCCGGGGCGGCCACCTCAAAGATGAGGTTCGTTTCCCCCTCCCTTCCATGTGGCCCTTTCCGGAAAAGTCTTGATATGGCGTATCATTATTAGTATTATTGCATGATATGGCATGGCATGGCATGTGCTGACAAGCTCCCTTGTTTCAGGGCTCGAGACTACAAGTTGTGTCTGCCGGCGCGGTAGCCGGTCTCGTATCGCGGTAAATTCTCACCACCTTTGCTCACACTGTCCATTTTCGGCTCCCTTCCCTTTCCGAGCAACGCCGTCATCCTGGGTTTTTCTTTTCTTTTCCGATTACTGACGGTCCGCTACGGCAAATTCTTTCCGTGTAGATTCGTCGTCGCGCCACTCGATGTCGTCAAGATTCGTCTCCAGCTTCAGCCCTACTCGCTGTCCGACCCCCTCGCGCCCCTCCGAGAGGCTCCCGCCTACCGCGGCACCGTGGCGACCCTGAAGCACATCCTCAAGCATGAGGGCATCACGGGCCTGTGGAAGGGCAACGTCCCCGCCGAGCTGATGTACGTGTGCTACGCTGGCGTGCAGTTCACCGCGTACCGAAATACCACCATATTCCTGCAGAATGGCCTGCCGGCGAGATTACCCGATGCTGCCGAGAGCTTCATCGCTGGCGCCGTGTCCGGCGCTACTGCGACGAGTCTGACATACCCGCTTGACCTGTTGAGGACGAGGTTCGCCGCCCAGGGAAGGCGCCGAGTATATACGTCGTTGCGGAGTGCCGTGGGGGATATAAAGCGTGATGAGGGCTTCCGAGGCTTCTACCGCGGCCTTGGTCCGGCATTGGGCCAAATCGTGCCCTTCATGGGACTCTTTTTCGCTACGTATGAAGGCCTAAGATTACAGTTTGGTCATTATGACCTACCATGGGGCGGTGGCGATGCCACCGCCGGCATGATTGCCAGCGTCTTCTCAAAAACAATCGTCTTCCCCCTCGACCTGGTCCGGAAGCGGATCCAGGTCCAGGGCCCGACGAGGAGTAAGTATGTGTACAGCGACATACCCGTGTACACGTCGACCTGCCGTGCCCTCAAGATGATATTCCAGATGGAAGGATTCAGGGGCTTGTACAAGGGCCTTCCCATTAGCCTGATCAAGTCGGCGCCAGCGAGCGCCATCACCGTGTGGACTTATGAGCGGACGCTGAATTTGCTTATGAGTTTGGACTCGGAGCGCAAGACGCCCGATCTGGAATGAAATGAATGACTTGAATACACTGTTGAGAGAGAAATTTGTCTTATTCTAATGAATAGAATGATGATAACGATATCCCATATCTGTAGTCTAGTTTCCCTTTCGGTTCCCTCCCCTCAACCCATAGAAATGCCATGTATATCCCAAAAAAAAACCCCCATCCGTTTTCTCCCACATTTAGTTCTGCAAGCCCTTGTTCGCCTCATCCGCTCTTTGGATGCACTCTTCAATCACCTGCCAAAACTTGGCCTCGTCCACACCCCGAGGTATCCTCACGCCTTCCCCTCCAATATCCACCTGCTTGGCCACGGTTCTGCCGGTCTGCTTGTCGCCCTGCTTGGCCTCGTCAAAGGTTCCCTCTGTGATGACGGTCACGTTGAAGCGCTCGTCGTGCTTTGGGTGGTGGCTCTTGTCCACGTGCCAGTCGTGAAAGGTAATTTCGTCGGGGGTGCCAGTGAGGACGGCGGCGACGGCGAGGGGATCGTGGAGGGGTGGCCCGGCTGTGATGCCGAAGGCGTCGCTGTCACGGTCTCGTTAGTATACTGAGGTTAAGATGAGTAATAGTAGTAGTAGTAGTAGTACTCACGAATACTTTTGGGCGAAAAAGTAGAGAAGCTCGACAAACATGGTTCGCAGCCAAGTCTTGCCCGTCCCCGTCTTCTCCCCATCGTTGCCGTAGAGCAGGAGCTCTCGCACTTCCTTCGTGGCCAATACCTGGTGGGTCAAATCCAGCGGCACCATGACCATCTTCTTGGCAATCTCCTCATTCCCGAAAATCTCCGCCGCCGCCTCGGGATCGACCAAGATGTTGAACTCCGCGTAGGGGGAGGTGTTGCCGATGCGCTCTTTGCCGTTTACTTTACCCAGCGGCGCGTCGGAGAAACCCCCACCGATGGACCCGCCCATGATGCTGAGGCCCTTGATGTGCGCGATAAGCTCTGGGTGCTTGCGGAACAGGGCGCCCACGTTTGTGACGGTGCCGGTGGCGACGATCCAGGCTGTGCCGGGCGGCTGGGACTTGAGCGCGGCGGCCATGGCGTCGATGGCCGGGACGGGGGAAGGGGAGCACATCGGGGTGGGGAGGAGATCGGTGCCGTCGAGGCCGCTGTCGCCGTGGATGTCGGTGGGAGCGTGGATGGCGGGGCGTTCTAGGGCCTTGTCGAGGCCGACGTGAAGTGGTATATCATTGTGTTTGCCAATGGCTGTGAGAATAGCAGCGGCGTTGTGAGTGGTATGCCTGATGATGGGTTAGTTGGTTCATGAGATGGTCATGTATGAAGAGGGAGGGGGTTTTGTACTCTAGAGAGGCATTTCCAAAGACGGAAGAGACGCCTAGAAGGTTGATTCTAGGATGATGAGCGGCTAGGAGGATGGCAAAGGCGTCCTTGTATAGTTTGTCAGCTCACCTGCTCATGGCGCATACTGAGAGAGGGACGGCGATGGGTGAGACCCGTCAACCCGGATCATGGTCAATGCAATACAACGCAACTGCATGTATCATCTCGATATGAAAAAGGAGGGACGACTTACATCGTGGCCTGGATCGCAATCCAACCAGACGGGGACTAGATCAGAGGACGACATGTTCTGTGTACGATATCAGAGAATATATATATATATAGCGAGAGAGAGGCCTGCTCTAAGCAATGCAATGTACGGCTGGTGTACGGGTAGGTAGTAGGTAAGGCTAGTACTAAGATGGGTACTATATATAAAGACAATGTTCTTATAAAGAAAGTGAGCAAAAAAAGAATTGGCGACCGCCTTTTTATTCCTCAACGACTAGTTGTAGTAATAGTAATAGTAGTCAGACGTCGAGTGAGTTCTCAGTCATATTAGTCAAAAAAGGTGACTGCAGAGTACTTATATTTGATTAATATATTATCTAGTAGTACCTAGCAGTAGGCAGTTAAACAAACCCTGTCCATTCACCTTCTCTCTTCTCTCTGTTTAAACAGACACCCGACAGAAATGACCCGGTCGGTCCATTCATTCAACCCTCTTCTCCGCAGTCGCATTGAAAAAAAAAAGCGTCGCTTTGCCCCTCCATTACATGACGTTACTTGTTTCATACTAGCTTTAGCTTTCCAGGGACTCGGGCCGCCTGTAGAGCCTGGCAGACCCCTGGTGATGGAACGCCCCCCCGGAAACCCCAAATGTTTGGTCATGAGATGCCGTTGTTTTTGTTCTTAATTAGTCATTGGTAAGAGAGCCGCAGAAAGCCGTGCCATGGGATATCATCAAGTCAATTATAATTATATGCTAATAATTCATGTCATATGCCTTCGGTACTCGTAACCTTTACTCCTTCTTGCGCTGCTCCATCACCCGCAACACATCATCGGCATTATTGCCATCTCCCCTGCGCTTCTTCGGCCCTCTCTTCCTCCTCGAACCCGCCCCCTACCATTCCCGTCTCCATCATCGTCATCGCCTCCCCACTTTGACAGCTTAATCTTCTTATCCTCAAAGTCTTCCTCATCCTCAAACCGACTTGTGCCAAAGCCCATATCGATATCGTCGTCGTCTCTGTCCTGCATCGAGAGAAGCTTCTTCCGCCGCTCCTCCAATGCATTGGCCTCTGATTTGGCTTTGTCGTCCTCCTCATCGGTTTCAATCTTCTTGAGGGTTGCCGCCTTCTTGAGGGCTGCCAGAATTGCGGGATCAGACATGGATAGCCCTTTGCTCGCTTCCTCTGATATAAGTCCTGTTTTGGAGTCTTTGAAGTAGTTGCGCGGCGCTGTCGGTTTCGGTGGCGGAGGCATAGACTCGTCCTTTGCCTTTGTTTCTGCTTTCGCTTCCTTTTCTATTTCGTCGTCCTTTTCCTCCTTGTCCTTGTCCTCATCATCGGAGTCGGAGTCGGAATCGTTCATACCTGCCAATGGATCGTAATCATCACCTACGTCGTCAAAGATGTCGACGTCGCCATCGTCTTCCTCGGGCTCCTCCTTCTTTCTGTATTGCTCTGGGACCTCCATGCCGAGAGGTTTAGCATCCTTATCGGGCATCAAGAGACCATTCCTTTCATCGTCCTCTGGCTGTACTTTACGAACTTTTCGCTTCTCATGTCCGTCCTCGTCTATAATGATAAGGACCTCTCTTCCCTTGTGATCCCTCTCAATCCTTGCGCCAGGCTTCAGTTTGGCACCAATTTTTCGGAATCGATCCCCTAATGCAGGTTCCTCCTGCGCCTTGGCCGCTAACCTTGCTGCTTTTAACTCTGCTAGAATCTGATCGCGTGTTCGTTTCTTCCCCGGCGCCAGAGCCACGGTTGATAGCTCGCCTTTCTTCTTCTCCGTCTTTTCCTTTTCTACTGCCTGCACTTCTTTTTCTTCTAGTTGGTCGAGTTCGTCATCAACATCCTCCTCAGGTTGTGCTTCTTCGGCTTCCTCTTTCTCGGCGCTTTCACTTCCATAAACGTCTTCGCCTTGTCGTATCCTTCGCAGTAGCTTAAAGTCAAGGCCCTTGACCAAATGTGTGCTCTCCAAGTCTCCGCCCGCGATCTGAAAGCGTAGCTTCTCATATGTTTCCGGGTCGATTTCCTCGTCCTTGAGTGCCTTTTCCAGGGCTTTTAATCGTTCTTCTCGGTCATCTGCACTTTCTTCGTCCTTTTGCCGCGCTCTGTCGACATAGCCTTCGCCAAGCCTGATGCCTTTTGGTGCAGATGACTTGAACCTTTTCTGAGGATGGAGTGCATTGTTCCGTTCGGCAAGTTGTCGCGCAAAGTCTGCCTGTGCACCGCCCACTGACCGTCTTCTGAACATGAGCATTCAATTCTTTCGCATAATATATGGGATAATACTTACGGTGTCATAGGTATGCTAGCCCGTTGTCGCGAACCGAGCGAGTTGGCGCCGCCGGGAGTGCCCTCGCCCTTGGATGAACCTCCATTGTTGGAACCAGATGGCTTGGCCGAGTTGGCTAGCATCAGCTTGCGAAACTGCTCATTGTTCATGATTGCCAAAGATGATGGAAATTAACATATAAAAGTTGGTGAAGCTCATTCAGGAAGAAGTCCCATAGCTTGCGACGATGTGGCTGGTGGGTGTGGCACACCGTGGCGCATGTGCAAAAAGTCACGAGTTAGCGTGTAACCGTCGCGTCCTAAGAAATCTCCACTTAACGCGGTATCTTTTCAGGCATCACGTCACTCCCGGATCTTCACACTTCAACGCCGCCGCATTGCTGCGCTTTTAACTCATGGTGAAAAATTCACAAAGATTACAAGTTTATACTGAAGATGAAAGCATATGGCATCTTATTGACGGCGCTGATTACTTGCAAAATACCAAATATTGCCAACACTTGGTAACTACTATTTTGGTGGGGCTTTATGAAATGTTGCTCTTGATATGCGACCCCTTCAAACCTCGCCATCCCCTTCACTTTTGGTTATAAAATACTCAAACCCTCAGTCGCCTTCACTCACTCGACAAAATGGGAAGTGTACTGGAAAAGAATTCCTCTAGCGTGAGGAAGCGCATTGAGAAGCATACTTTCGATGATGAAGAGGGAGATGAATACGAGGGCAGCGAATTCAACGGATTTGGCGACTATTTCCGGCGCAAGAAGATGAAACTTCAGAATTTGGACGCTGAGATTCGCGCCAACTCTGACAAGCCTCCAATTTTCAAGGGCGTCGTTGCCTATGTAAATGGATACACTCAACCGTCACTTCATATGTAGGGCACACTGTCACAGCCAAGGCACTGGAGATGCTAACATTGCATACTATAGTCTTCACAAAGAAATTGTACAGCATGGGGGGCTTTCTACAGTATCTGGATTCCAAGACAATGGCCACCCACATCATCACCGCCACACTGCCACCAAAAAAAGCTGTTGAATTCAGCCGGTACAGAATTGTGAAGCCGACATGGGTGGTAGACTCTGTAAAAGCAGGGAAACTTCTGTCCTGGACAGATTACCGGGTGTTGGATGAAGGGACGGGTCAGAAAGTCTTGAAATTTGACAGTGGCAGAGGTCTCACCCAAGAAAGCCCAGCAGCCAAGAGGGGGTATAAGGAGCAGACTGACAATAGCTTCTATACGAGCCAGCTGAAGGCTGGATCTTCCTTTGCTAGCCAATCATTTAGCCAGGCTATAGCAAAACTACCAACCCCTGATACACCAAGTAGACGGCCAGCTCAAAATTCAGCGCACCTACGACAGAGCACGACGAAGGAAGATCCCGTCTCTCAGGTCAATGAGATTCCAGCTGTCCAAGAACCACATAATCATGAATCCATGAAAGACCCACCAAATGAAGCCTTGGACCCTGAATTACATTTGGATATCAATGCTCCAGCGGAAAATAGCAAGGCGTCAGAACCACTCAAAAATATGACTTCAGAGGAACACAATGCTTGGTTGCTATCAGACCCCAAGATTCGAAAGTCCTCCACCGCAAACCCGGATTTTCTCAAACAATTTTATTCAGAGAGCAGACTTCATCATCTGTCTACCTGGAAGGCTAGTCTAAAGTCGTCAATGCAGCGGCTTGCAGCCGAAAAGGGCATCTCAAGCAAGAAATCTAAAAGTCGACCAGGGCCGAGACGGTACATTATGCACGTTGATTTTGACAGCTTCTTCTGCACAGTATCCCTAAAAAGTCAGCCTGAATATGTGGATAAACCAGCTGTCGTCGCTCATAGCACAGGGTCCGGCTCTGAAATTGCAAGCTGCAATTATGTTGCCCGGAAATTTGGTGTCAAGAACGGCATGTGGATGAAGAAGGCTCTGGAGCTATGCCCCGAATTGAAAGTTCTTCCGTATGACTTTCCTGCATATGAAGAAGCAAGTCGTATGTTTTATGAGGCGGTGATTGACGTCGGGGGCGTGGTACAGAGTGTCAGTGTGGATGAAGCGCTCATCGATGCTACTGAAGTCATATTTTCTGCCACCGGATCTCGTGAGGTAGGGGTTGATGAAGGGAGTATTTGGAGAGAGCAAGAAAAGGTGGACGAAGTGGTGCAAGCACTGCGCGATACGATTAAGGCAAAAACAGGATGTGATGTGTCAGTTGGCATTGGTGGCAATATCCTTCAGGCCAAGGTCGCTATGAGAAAGGCGAAGCCAGCAGGACAATACCGATTAAAGCCGGAAGATGTCCTGGACGTGATTGGCGAGCTGAAAGTCGAACAACTGCCCGGCGTTGCATACAGTATCAACGGAAAGCTTGAGGAGTTAGGGGTCAAACTTGTAAAGGATATCAGGGACGTCCCAAGGGAGCGCCTTTCCGCTGCCTTGGGGCCAAAGACAAGCGAAAAGCTCATTGACTACTCTCGCGGGATTGACCGAACGGAAGTAGGAGAGCAACCCCCTCGAAAATCAGTTTCGGCGGAAGTGAATTGGGGAATTCGCTTCATAAACCAGGCGGAAGCAGAGGAGTTTGTATACAACCTCTGCAAAGAATTGGAAAAACGCCTTGTGAATGAGCAAGTCAAGGGAAAGCACCTCACCATGAAGATCATGAGACGATCCCTGGATGCGCCTCTTGATCCCGTCAAGCATTTGGGGCACGGCAAATGCGATGCTTTCAACAAGAGCGCTACTTTTGGTGTTGCGACGCACAACTACGAGGTCATTGGCAAAGAGGCGGTTTCCATCTTGCGGTCATTCAAGTTCAGCCCAGGAGATCTTCGTGGTGTTGGGGTTCAGATGACCAAACTAGAATCCATCAAGTCAAATCCGGCAGCACCAGATGGGAGCCAAAGAAAAATAGCGTTTGCTCCATATACGGGACCACCTTCTGTGAAGAAGCAGTCGAGGGCAGAACCGATTGATGATATTGAAAGCCCAGAGAAGCCAACAGCTAAGCCGGGCAACGCTTTGGACCTGGATCCGATAGCGGATGATCCCCTGACACCGCGAAAATCCAAAATCCACCCAGCAATGGCACTGTCGAGAGCCGCGCAAGGGGACGAAAAGGCGACCACGCCCCTTAATGTATCAGGCACACAGTTCATTATCCCAAGCAACCCAGATCCATATGTCTTGGCTCAGCTACCAAGTGATATTCGGAATAGGCTTGTGGCCCAAAAACCTAAACTAGTCGCCACCCGGCCAGAAGCAGGCTCACCGGGGTCACGATCCGAAAGCCCCGTGCCAGTGGATGTACTCCCCTCACAAGTTGACGCAGAGGTATTCAACGCTTTACCAGAAGATATGAAGGCCGAGGTATTGGCGACGTATGGGCGGAAACCTGCACAGACAAATGTGCAACAGTCCCCAAGAAGAAACCAGCTGGCACAGCTCAAAAAACCTACAACACCTACGAAACGTGGTGGTATCCGGGGCGTCTTGGGGAAAGCCCAGCGTCAGAGAGACGCTCAAGCGGGCGTGGTACAGACCAACTTCAGAGCCCCGCAGCCTATCAATGACGGATTTGAAGAAGAAGAGATTGAGGAGCTAGACTCAGAATTTCTTGCTGAGCTTCCCGAAGACGTGCGAAGAGAAATTATTGCTGATCATCGACGCCGGAAGCTTGCTCAGCAGTCCAGGCTAGAGGCTCCGGCACCGAGACAACGCAACATAGACGTCGAGGACGTTTTGCCCGGCGGTCAGAGGACAATTCAATTCCCCACGCTTCCTCCAAAGATTTCATTTGCTGGCGTTACGTCGACCCAGGAGATCAAGGACATGCTGGATGCGTGGCACTCGGAAACGAGAAAGGGGGCCGCACCGGCGTGACGTGGAAGTTTTGGAGAAGTTTCTTGTTAGGGTGATCAAGGAGGAGCGAGATTTGAATAAAGCCTCAACGTTGGTTAAATGGCTGATTATTCTTGTCGATCAGAATGCCAAGGACGGCAAGGGGCGGCGAGCTTGGGTTTCAGCCGTGGCGGGCATCAAGGTCGTCGTTCAAACCGCCGTCAAGGAACGGGGACTGGCACCGTTGAATATCTAATGTTTATGGTTGATGATTGAATATGTGTCTATCAAGCAGGGTAGCGGTCTTGGAATACTGGCAGAGCATTCATTGTATGTTATATACCATGTATTAATCTTATCAAAGCATCATTACTGTTCAGATGTACTGTATATCCGAAGTGTCCAAAATACCAAATCTGCGCTATTCTATATGGAATATCATCTTGATATTCCTGGCCATCCTTGGCCATTGCTCGTCTAATTACTTTTTGCTTTCTTAAAGCACCAACGCCAGGACAACTCCAGAGACGATCAACAGGGTTGGCGCCGAGAGTCCGCTTGCGGCAGATATACGATAGATGGACAGCTTCAAAGAACCACCGCAAGCCGTGGTGTTGTCTCCCTCGCAAGCGTAGTTGCAGGCAGCGTCATCTAGTTTCTCTGCAATTCCGGATATCGACTGAGAGCACCAGCATTCCCTATACACAGCCTCATTAGTTTCACACGAACACTCATCCAAATTTCACTATACGCTTTTTTCTTCTTTTTCTTTTTTCTGGTTCAAAAAACCTACCGCGACCACTCCAGTCCAGCATATCGATACTCGGTAGTACCCTCGGAGCAGTACGCCAGACACAAGGGGACCGTCATCTGGCCCTGCTTGACCTCGTTGATGCCTCCTTCAAGGGCACGCGTCTCGGCCGAGCCGGAGATTTGCGTCGTCTCGTTGTAGCAGCCGTAGTAGTGGTACTTCTTGGAGCCCTTCCATATCGTGACGTTGGCGCTCTGCTGGGCGCATGCGAGCGCGAGGAGGAGGGCCAATGGCCAGAGGAGGGTGACGAGGTGACGCATTGGGACGACCGTCGCGTTGGGTTCAAGGGACTTGCTGTGGATGATGATGATCCCGGACAGGGATTTGTTGGTTGTAGCGTGATAGCGAGCTGATTTGGTCCCGGGTCTAGAAGAGCGAACTGAACAAACGAAAATTTCCAGGAATCTACGCAGTATTGTTTATATTGCCATGAGAGACTGAAATGGGAATGAATGCAATTCCAATCTTGAAAGGGCTAGAAAAGATAGTCTATGCCCCCTTCAACAAGCAGCGGCTGGTTTTTTTGGGTGATAAGGATTTTGCTATACGGTTTGGCAGGTCTGTCAGCTCCAAGACATGGGGATTTCGGGGCTGTATGTCTAAATAGTCATGTACTTTTCTCCGTTAGTGTCATTCTCGGTTTAATGTGCAGCAATAGCCTCGGCTGCATGATGACAATAACTAACGCAAGTACCAGTACTTTTGACTGTTTCGCATCTTGCATTCTCCCACATCCAGCTCTCCCCACCACCGCCACCACCATCATCTCTTGACAAGGTTGCTTCAATTTCAACCTTGTCCCGCACACGCACAAACAAAACAAGACCTTTCAACAGTCGCAACGTCGTCACAGCGAGCGCAATACATTCCTTGCGCTTCAAACCCATCGCGAGCAATTCAAATTGCGCCGAGTTTCTCCATTCTGTGATCAGCGCCAAAAGTCAGGACGAAGCTTCTTCTTCCACTTTATCTACAATGAGCTCCTTCATCGACTGGTCCAAGACCACAAAGTCTAGGGACTACCATGGATCCTCTTCCTTTGCGACATTCATGATTATTGGTCGTACGTTTAGTCTACTCTCTCTCTCTCTCTCTCTCTCTCTCTCCAAGCCCATGCGCTACACACACGATACAATGCATAGTGCTTGCTAACTCCTTCATCTTAGCTGTCTGCTTCTTCCTCGGGATCCTCTTCGCGGCCTTCCCCTACGACTTCCCCCTCCTCTGGACAAAAGAGCCCGTCGCAGTAGACTTTTACGAGCAACTAGAGACGCACCTCCGATTTGTCCACCAGTCCCCGCCGCTCATCGGCCGCCTCCTCAACATGATGATCAGCGTCGGCTTCCTGGGCCTCTTCATCAAGCTCTTCCGCCCCAGCGAGGCCAACTTCCTCTTCGACGGCGCCTCGCTCATCCTCTACCTCATCGGCGTCGCCGTCTACGTCTCCAACATCGTCAAGGGCCTGCGCACCGTCAGCTCGGGCATCTGGTACACCGAGGACTGGGACAGCGTGCGGGAGGCCGCCGTCGAGGGGGAGATTGTCCTGGGTCGCGAGGACAGCTTAAAGGTGCTGGCGGCTAGCAATACCATTTTGGCCCTGGTCCTGATTGGCATTCTTGTCCTCCAGGCGGGGCAGTGGTACGCCGAGAAGCGGGACAGCGATGATGAGAAGGAGGTGACGAAGAAGGGTGGCTCGAAGAAGAACCAGTAAAAAGGTGTTTCTTTTTTTGGTTGGCTAGTCGTCGGGAGAGGCATGTGATGGAGGATGGTTATCTGTCAATGTGAGTCTCTAATTTGAAAAGTATTATAATTTACATTTGGATACCCCCAAGATCTCGATATCCCTCTGTCCGCCGTCATGACTGGAATCTGGGATCAAGTGGATGGACAAACACTCGTCTGGAAACCGCCCCATACTATTTCTGGGATATCAAAGTCTTGTTTCTATGATATTTTTTATCACGGTTGTGAAGCTGGTAGCCGTTCGCCTTGAAAATGCCTTGAAAACCTTTCTGGTGATGTCGGCCATTATGTTTGCCTTGGTGGGGGCATCGAATCATGAGCATAACGCCCAGATTCATTTTAGCCACGACAACGTCGTAGTGAACATAACTTTGCGACCTCAGTATGCATCTACCTACACGTACTAGTAACAAATGATTAGACTCACGTTGCTCACCTCTTGCTTCTACCACTTCCGTATGTGAGATCTGGATGACGTGCAGCCGAATCGAATTTCCAACTTGGGAGACAACTTTCCCCATCTTCGTTGCAGCTCTCTACATCGTTTACATGATCATATCCATAGGCTCGGGAATAGTGGCGCCCCGCCGATCGACCAAACTAATATAGCTTATATCCTACATAGCTTCTCTGGCCTTGATCCATTAGTTTTAAGTGCTGTCTCGTAGCTACTCGAAATTGGGGCGTAAACTTGATGCTAGCAGACAAAAGTATTACCCATATCTATGTGAGAATCATTGGCATTATACATCTAGGTAGCTAAGAAAATATGAAAGTAACGAGTCGGAGATGGGAGACACGGCGAAATACTACAAGTAAGAACTACTAACCCATCATCTGAGGCTCAAGATAGTTGATTTCCTCGTCATGGTGCATCACCATCGTCAGCCAGCCATGGCTTCTCCTGGGCTCCCTTGCCCACAGATCTCAGTGGCATCTCAGACTCACCAGATTCGTCCACGACGGCGTCCCTTGGTACCTTAGTTTTCTCCACATTCAACCTAGGTAGGCTAAAGCAAAGACAAACAAGCCCTAATACTGCTTACTAAGGTTTCTTTAAAAGAGGAATAGCTAGGTTCTAGAGTCCGTGCCCTAAGACAATCATGCGGGAAGTGGAGTGCTAAACGACGCCGTCGTGGACGAATTTGGTGAGTCTTTATGGTACGCCTAGATATCCTCAAGTCGTATAAGTGCTGACTGGCAGTTCCGTTACCTACAGCCTTTTTACCTTCAACATGGCAGCCAAAGTTCAGCTCGGCCATGTAGATTCTTTGTTCCCCCACGTCAAGGAAGACTGGTGGCAAAGCACATTCAACGACATGTACTTGAAAACTAATGGCGACTGCGTCGAGGATCCCACCTTGACCGAATCTGAATGCAGTGATATACTAAGCATCCCCGGCGTTCAAGCGTTATTCCAAGGGGCGGGGAACTCAAATTCACCCCCAGAGTCCTAGACCTTTGTTGTGGCCAGGGCCGACATAGCATTCACCTCGCCAAGCAATACCCTGCGGTAGAGTTTGATGGTTTCGATCAAAGCAAATATCTCCTGGACCTTGGCCGAACCCGTGCGGGCATTGCTAGTGTCAAGAACATCAAGTTTGCCGAAGGTGATGCTCGAAACATACCTGCTCCGGATGCTGTCTTTGATCTAGTCCTCCTCATGGGAAACTCATTCGGCTACTTTAACGAGACGGACAACATAAAGCTTCTCAAGGAGGTCGGCAGAGTTCTGAAGCCAGGCGGGATATTCCTCATCGATCATGTGGACGCCTCATGGGTTAGATCCAATTTCTCCCCCAGCGGTTGGAAGTGGGTCAACTCTCATCCAGACAGCGCGTCCAACGGCCAACCAAAGAACGACAACGCTGTAGTACAGCAGAAACTTCTAGCTTGCAGAGAGCGTGAGCTCTCTCCGGACAAGAAGCGGCTCGCAAGCCGGGAGATTGTCATTGATTTGGACGGTTCCGTCTGTCAGGATCGATTTTATGCCGTTCGGCTTTATGATCTGCCTGAGATGGACGACTACCTCCGAGACTGTGGCATGTCTTTACGATACCAAGACGCAAAACGAATATCTATACCCAGGGCCGAGGGCACAGCTGATCTTGGAATGATGGAATCCCGAAAGTTAATTGTTGCACAAAAAGACTTGACACTCAACCCCAGACTACACAGTACCAACTGATATAGGCTAGACGCATACGCATCATGAGAAATTCGATTAGAATTAGTCACAGATGAAGACACGGCAGACGAAATTAGCTCATCAATGCGTACCTAAGAGAATGAATCTGGTGATATATACAGGATAGGTTTGCTATAGCCCGGCTATGCGTAGCTGGTTTGCGTGGCGCCATGAGCGGTTTTTGCAATTGGGCAATGTCTTGCATAGTGTATCTGCAACACAGGTACTACCAAGGTAGTCAGGTATGGGCAATACAAGGATCTGTAACTTGACTTTGGCTCAATTCTATGACACGTAGTTTTCGGCTTGACTTCTTCTATACCACATGTTGATTAGCTTCGTGTACCTGAGAGAAGTTTGGACACTTGTTCGTGATTGTTTGTCTTTTTCTTGTGCTTGTTGAGAGGTGTTCTAGCTTTCATCATTAATGTTTTTTGGGATCCAATGGAATCAAGCGTGCAAGCAAGAGCCTCATAATATGTAAGATTGATAAGTTAACAAAAGTCATGGAGTTGATTGCTATGGATGCCTGTCATGCAGGCAAGTGCTAGGCTAAAATATTTCCAATTTCGGAAAGTTCAGGGTTCGAGCTCCTTCGGATACCGAGCAGCGTCATCCGTGCCTGCCGAGGGTCCTTTTTAAAGTGTGGGCGCCTATCGATAAGTCCCGATAAGAAATTTTTAGACTCACGACGCACGCACTACATCGTAATATGTAGGTACATGCGACATGAAAGCCAGCGCCATACTGTACCTGGATGAATCACCTGTGATGCTCGGAGTCATTTTTGTCTCCTCAAATTTTCCTCACTTGAAACACCCTCTGCCGTTCGCCATGTAAGCGGTGCATCCTTTGTCCCGCATACCTAATATAGTACTTCTTCTCTTTCATTGACAAAAATACCTCCCTACAATATGCCCTAGGCATCTCTGCCCTGGTGCCCCCTCTAAGAAAGACCCTTGTTTCTTCCTCTGTCGGTGTGGGTTGGCGCTTGACTTGTGCGATGCAAGTTTGCTGCCCCACGTCGAGTGGTTTTTTTCTTCAGTTTTGAAGGATTCTTACTTCTCTTGCAAGCTACTACTTTGTTACAGCTCCTATTTTTTATTTTTTATTTGAATTATAAAGCTTCGTTTAACTACCGTGTTCCTCTTCCCACTACGAACCCTTCCCCCAGGCTCTAACACGACGAAGGGACTGAGCCGAGGACTGAGGAATCTGCTGGCTAGCTGTTATTCTTAGTCGCACCAATACACACATTATGGCACTGAGCTCTATTACAATGGACACACCGGTTATCAGTCACGCGGAGCTGGTACTCAAGCAAAAGGCTGCGTATATGGAAGGTGTTGAGGATATAGTTTACGGATCGGTACATCCATATTCAACCTCTTCCAACTTATACGTATGAAACTAACGAGCCTAGATCGCGGGTATTGCAGGAAAGTACATCGAATATCCATTTGACACAATAAAAGTCAGGCTTCAAAGCCAGCCCGACCACTTACCCTTGCGATACACGGGCCCCCTCGATTGCTTCCGACAATCTATGAAGGCCGATGGCATCCTGGGTCTATATCGAGGCATCAGTGCGCCACTAGTTGGCGCAGCCGCCGAAACAAGCAGCCTGTTCTTTTTCGAGAGCGCAGGCAGAGAACTACTCTACAAATCCGGTTGGGCTTCGAAAGAGCAAGGGCTATCCCTCCCTTCGCTGTGGTTGACTGGTGCCATCTCCGGCGTCTTCACGTCATTCGTTCTTACTCCGATCGAATTAGTCAAATGTCGAATTCAAGCTCCTGTTTACGCCGAGGGTGCTCGGATAGCCCCTCTACGGCCACTCCCTGTTATTAGAGAAGTATTTCGTCATGAGGGCATCAAGGGGTTCTGGCACGGGCAGCTTGGAACCCTAATTAGGGAGGCGGGAGGCTGCTCAGCTTGGTTCGGCGCCAAGGAGACAGTGACAAAGGCATTTTACAGATCAAGGACTAAGTCTGTCTCCTCCAAGGCAGAGCGAGATGCTATCCTATCGAAACCCCTCCCTTTGTGGCAGCAGGCCCTTGCAGGCGCATCCGGCGGTGTCTCCTACAATTTCCTATTCTTCCCAGCCGATACAATCAAATCCCGAATGCAAACTTCGCCAGTGGGTGGGACAGCCCAAAAGAGCACTTTCTGGAGCGAAGGAGTAGCAATCTGGAAGCACCATGGCCTACGGGGACTATATCGCGGGTGCGGCATCACAAGCGCGAGGGCAGCGCCGAGCTCAGCATTCATTTTCATAGTATACGATGGGTTGAAACGAAACTTTCCCATGCACTAGACTTGACGGGCCACAGGACCTAGTCAATAATTTCTTTTTTTATAGTTAATGATGGTTGGTTTGCGATTGGCAAGACGAGTTGGTAAAATTCAGGGGGCATTTACATGGCGTTATGATTTATATATACTCGATTCTGACGAGATGAGAAGAGCTAGATACACAGATCGGTATTGGTTTGAGATCCTTGTATATAGATGGTTGTTGGTTCGTTTTTAGAGATGTTGTGAGATGTGACTTTTGTCGATGTTGAAGCAGCTTGGGTGTGCCTCCTAGCTGATAAAGAGCCCCATAATCCAAAGCATAGCTGCCATGTTTCTATTTCTTCACGTCCCGGGTGATTTCCTTGTTCTCCAAGTTCCAGTCATTCAAGTACCCAGCACCAATGCACAGGTATGTCGCAAAGCTCAGCCAGGTCAGGTAAGGAGCCTGGCACCAGCCGGCGACTTCGTCCACGGAGCTCCAGAGATATGTGATATAGCCATTGAGGCCGAGCAGACTTACAATGTCGACAGTGGCTTCGATGGGTCGCTTGGCAACAAAGAAGAGGGGCATCCAGGCGAGATTAAGGCCGAGTTGGATGGAGTAGAGAGTCAAGCTATGCTTTGTCGTTTGTACGGTCGCGGGGGATGCGAGGGGGAGAGACCGACGTTTGACACTCGGTAGGCAGCATATCCCATAAGACTGTTGAGAAGAAATTTGGTGAGTCTAAAGTGGCTTCCAACAAGATGCAATTGGGTCAATACCCGTATAGAACAGTCCAAACCGGACCAAAGAGCCATGGCGGGGGGCGCAGGGGAGGTTGTCTTATGTCAAGGTAGGTCTTCTGAGCCTTGGACGCTACGGTCGAGCACAATCTTGGTCAGTCGATCTTGCGCATTGTATAGTTCATTTGGGCCAGGCTGGTTTCTGCTCACGTCGAGTACTGAAGCCGACGATCGTACCCAACGCCACGGGGAGGAGGATGGATGAGGCGGGGTTTTGGAAGATGGTCGAGGGGATCGTGATTGCGGGCATGTAGGTCGTCATTTTGAAGGTTTGAGCCTCAAGAGAGATGATTGTGTGGGAGAACTTAAAATGCGGTTTGGAAGTGCAACTTGACAATTACTTTATGAAGTTGAAAAAATAAAAAGGTAATTGGAAACTGGGCAGCGAGATCGAGTTTCAATCCATGACGCCATTGCCGATTGGCTGGCTTGGTAGTATGGAGCTACAAGTGTCGGCAGCCAGAGACGGCCAGTTCGGTTGGACGTCACCACCAAAACTCAATTAACATGATAAGGCTAGAATTGAATTAAATAAATAAAAAACCACTGGTTTTGCGCAATTGCCTTTTTGCACTCCAATGCTCAAACGACCCCGAACTCTCATCGTAGATATGCAGATCCAGATTGTATCCAGGCTTGCCAGGATGTCACTAACCGCACTGAATGAATGTTGCGTAAGAGCATGGTACGTACCTCGACATAGACCATACCCTTTTAGGAATATAGCTTTAATGGGATTTTTCGCGTGCCATACGCGTGTAAGAAACACGCCTGAACGCGCTGGTTTCCAGGACATCGTGCCGCGCCTGCGGCTACCTCATCCTTGTCCAGTCAGAGAGCGTGTTTTATCGGCCAAGCCAGGGCGGCTATCCGCTACTTCCTTTTTCTCCTGCAACTTCAGATTCTCACGACTCGCAACTTCCCAACCATCAATCGTCGACTGCAACCCCCTTATTATCGAACATCTGGAAAGTGCATTCTTCTACTCATTCAAGAATAATCCACTTTACTATAATTGCCTGGAGGAAGGCGCATCTGTTATAATGCCTCGCTCAGCCTTGGGAAAGAGGACTCGGGGGACTTTGGACTCTGGTGCAGAAGTAGCACAAACCCCGACCAAAAGACTCCGAACCAAACCATCAACCGCACTCTTCAATGACGAGAATCAAGATCCTACCTATTCCACCGCCGATGACGATGACGACGAGTACGACACCGAGGGCGATGACACGATCATGGAGCTGCCCTCCAGGAGGAGACAGGTCACTGTATCCCCTATCAAGAGGAACCCTGTCACACCGTCGACTCCCCGGCATCGAGATGCATTTTCTTCGTTACCGACTACGCCTCGACATTCTGTCATGTCCGCAGGCAGACTCTTCAAGCGAATGACTCCCATGACGCCCCTGACACCCACCACCGTCCAGACAATTTACCATTCAGCTCGACAATTATTTGCCCGAGGAGCAGAGCCGGGTCAACTAGTGGGAAGGGATGCCGAAAGGGAACAGCTATCCAATTTTTTGAGCCGAATTTCTACCTCTTCGCCTGGAGGATGCATCTACGTTAGTGGTCCACCGGGCACGGGCAAGAGCGCAATGATCACGCACATGACCAAGGAGTATTCCCAACAAGAGGGAGTTCGCACGGCTTACGTCAATTGTATGAGCGTCAAATCTTCAAAGGACCTCTACAATACCCTCCTTACGGCCCTAGAAGGAGATGTCAGCGAAATGTCAGAGGCAGACGCCGTTGCTGCCCTGCAACGAGCCTTCTTCCCCAAGAAAAAGGGATCGACTACCTACCTTGTCACATTGGACGAGATAGATCATATCTTGACTTTGGATCTGGAAAGTCTTTACCGGGTCCTTGAATGGTCTATGCACAAATCATCACGGCTTCTACTTGTTGGCATTGCAAACGCATTGGACCTCACGGATCGGTTCTTGCCACGTCTCAAGTCCAAGAATCTCAAACCTGAACTACTGCAATTCCTCCCCTACACGGCAGCCCAGGTCAAGAACATTATCAGCACACGACTAAAGTCTCTTATGCCCGACGGCAAAGATACCTTTGTTCCATTCATTCACCCAGCTGCCATTGAATTGTGCTCCCGAAAGGTATCGAGCCAAACAGGAGACTTGCGCAAAGCATTTGAGATTTGCCGCAGAGCCCTGGATTTGATTGAAAGCGAGACGAGATCGAAACACGAGCAGGAAGCTCGAGAAAAGTTTTTACAAATGACTCCATCCAAGAGACCTCTTGGAGAAAATATTGGTGGAAATACATCTGGCGGATCTGGTCGAAGTGTTTTACAAATGATGACGGCGTCTCTGCAGAATTTGACGGCAGAGACTGCGCCACGAGCGTCGATTGGTCATCTCAACAAGGTCACAGCTGCGGCTTTTAGCAATGGAACTACGCAGCGTCTCAAGGCCCTAAATCTCCAGCAGAGGGCTGCTCTGTGTTCCTTGGTAGCCTACGAAAACCACATGCGAGCGACCAAGGCTTCTGCTGTTCCTATGACACCCAGCAAAAGGCAAACGCTCGCACCTACTATCAAGATATTGTTCGATACGTACTCTCGACTGTGTCTTCAAGACTCAGTGCTGCACCCCTTGTCAAGCTCTGAATTCCGAGAGGTTGTGGGCAGCCTCGAAACACTTGGACTTGTCAATGCTGTGGATGGAAAGACTGGCAGCTTCGTTGTGCCGCAGACACCTAGCAAGCGGGGCCGCAAGGTGACGGCTGCATCCGGAGACGAGAGATGCGTTGCCAGCTGTGTTGGTGACAAGGAAATGGATTCTGTTGTTGAAGGAGTTGGAGCCGGCATCTTGAGGAGCATTTTGTCCGGAGACGCATTGGATTAAAACATGAGGGATGGATTGTACGATTTTCTGATTGGCATTTGCATTGGCGCTTTTGGATGTTTGAGTTGTAATGATGCATGGTATTGGCATCGGCGTTGCATTGGCTCTGGGTATTGAGCCGCCTTGAGCAAAATTTTCGCATGACGGGACACTACTTGCATTGTATTATGGACGACAGGCGTGGATCAGACAAGAGCCAGTCTGAAATGTACGATTTGGTCTAGACAGATGGATGACAGGGACAAGGATGAAAAGGGAGAGTGCGGAGACTACAAGTAATAATGTATAAAAACGATTGATATGGCTACATATAGATTGACGTAAGAGCGACGATGTGCAAAGTATATTGTGTAATTACGGAGAACTCGATATAAAGCAGTAAGTGATTACCAACCCCAATATGTAGAAGTTAAGCGAGTTGACGAGCTACTGTCGGTTGAACCGCTTTAAGCAGGTCAAAGGGCAAAGTTGGATTTATTGATTCAACGGTGACGGAGGATGTAACCATATGTTGCATTGGAGAAACTAACCTTAATCGCAAGGACGCATTGGAGCAAGGGCAGGAGCAGGAGCAGGGATAAGTGAGCATTTAGTCGTCGCTGGAGGAGAGATGCTGGAGTCTCTGTGGACAAAAAAAAAAAAAAAGAGGTGGTGTGGTGGTGCTGCTGGTGATAGTGGTGGTGATGATGATGATGATGGGCTGGACACAACAAATATGTAGGGCACGGGCCTCGGGGGAATGGATATTTCTCATGCGGGAGAAGAGGAGAGAGAGAGGAGAGAAGAGAGACATGTAGACTAATACAAGTACATATATGTCCCACAAGTTTGTGGAATATCAAAAAAGCAGGACGAGTCATGAGGTGTCAAGAGGTGAAGGAACCGAGATTATCTTGAACAAGTAATGAATCAAGAAGATAGAGTATGCTCCGCAAAGGCCTACAGATAGTACCGAGACTACAACTACCTACCTACCTACCTACCTGTACAGGCATGTGTAGGAGAGACATAAATAGTCGATTAGACGCAGATTATGATGCATTATGAGGTCTTTCAGACTCACGGTTACACTAGTGCCTGCGGATCAGGAACACACACACACACCACCAACTCCCCCCAGGGACTCCAAAGACCCAAGACCAAGACCAGCCTTCCCGCAACCAAGCTTTTCTTGGCAAAGCATTGGCTGGGTACCTAGGTACCTGATTTTTATCCCATGGACATACTCCGTACAAGTATTACAAGTATATTTCTTCGAGGTTGTCCATCCCATCCATCCATCCATCCATCAATCAATCAATCACAAAAAAGACTAAGCCCTGTATTAAGCCCTGCAAGTCCAAGTCAGGTATCTATCTGGCAAGCATCCCGTCCCTCTTGGCATCTGCAAGCCAGTTCAAGCCAGAACAAGCCCCAGCTAAGCCGGGCGCCACGGCGAATCCATGATAATCCCGCCGCACCCCCATTCGAACCCTGGAACTTGCCAAACCCCCTCCTTCAGTGGCTGTTGTGGTCGGTCCAACCAGGCACAGCATCAGCAACAGCGGGCAACCTTGCCAAGCTTCCACTCACCACATCCATCTCTACCTACTTTTGCAACTACTGCATCCGTCGTCCACTATATTCCAACGGCTGGACTGGCTGGCTGGCTGGTGCTTTTCATGTAATTGAAGAAACCTACCCACCTTACCTACCTTGCCTAGGTATCCAATCTCCAGCACGTATCAACAATCTTTTATCACTGTCACTACCACCATACGAAAAGCCTTTTACAGCGTTCGACAACAACTACAACAACAACAACACCAAGTCCTAGCTTGCGCGGACAAAGCGAAAGAGAGGGTCCATCTCTCCCTCTCCCTCTCTCTCCCTCTCCTTCTACTGGGAATCGTTTGCGTGGCGTGTGGCGTGTCTCGCTGCTTGCCCATTCAGCTACCCATCCATCCTTTTTCTTGTTTCCCCTCCGCACTATTCCCCGGACTATTACTATCTACCGACTCTGACGACGGACGATCAAGAAAAAAGGATTCGACGACACATGCACACGCACACACACATACATACGTACACCATCTGGATCTCGAACCAAACCGGCCCACGATCACGACCTTCTTGTGTCGAATCGCCACTACTACTCTCAGCCCATGCCTCTCGGAGCTTCTAGAGGCAACGGTCGCCTGTCGACACCGTCGACTTCGGCTTCCGCTTCTGCGTCGGGCTCTTCACCCTCTCTTTCGGCGAGCGCCACCTTAGCTGCCGCAACGGCTGGCGGAGCTCCAGCTGCTGCCTCTACTGCTTCAAATAATGGCGGTGCCGCTGGTGCCGCCTCTACACCCACCGCAAGCAACGGCACTACGACGACAACTACCGACTCATCTTCTTCAACTACGAGACCAGCTCCGCCCACCGCGTCCGCTTCGATTTCGACGTCCTCCCCGCGATCCAGCTTCCTGTCGCGCCTATCCCTCCCGTTGAATCTACCCCTGCGCAGCCGCACCCGCCACCTGACCGACTTTCACGTACGATGTGACGAGCCACACAAAAAGTACGTTGCAGGCGACTCGGTTCGCGGTGCCGTTGTTCTCGTCGTCGTCAAAGCCCTGCGGCTCACACATCTCGTCGTGACACTACATGGCTTTGTGCGCGTGCTCAAAGACTCCGCTGCCGTAACAAAAGTTCAAGGCACCACCACCTTACCCCCGGCGGTAGCTCCTCGCGCCCTCAATACCATGGCAATGGCTTCGCGAGCCTCTTTCAAGATGAGGTGGTCTTGTGCGGGGAAGGAAGGTTGGATCCCGGCAAATACGAGTTCAATTTTGAGTTGGTATTTCCAGACAAGGGGCTACCGAGCAGCATTGATGTAAGTCGCCAGCAGCAGGCCCTGTCAATTTACTGTTCCTTGCTTGGGCGGAGAAACAAAATGCTAACAGTGCCAACACAGTTTGAGCGCGGAACGATATCATACATGGTGACGGCAACGTTGACGAAACCGACATCAATCGCCCCGACGATATCCTGCGAGAGAAAAGTCATGCTGGCAGAAAGAATCAATGTCAGTCTCTTACCACCCCCACGACCCAGGACAATATTTCTAGAACCAATTTCGAAACGCACGAGGAAAAAGAAATCGTCAATGGCTTTGGAAAAGGGCACCGCCGTAGCGCCAGAGGTTAACGACTTGGCGTCCGAGGTGGAATCGCTGGAACAATCAGTCACCATCGACGACACTATACGCGACAGCCAGCCTTCAGACCAGCGCAGCCCTGCTTCATGTGACGTCCAAAGTGAAGTCAGTGGTGAGAGTGCCAGGAGTATAAGTACCGCCCTGAGCCGCAGCGACCTCCCACAGTTGTCTCAGGTCGGCACAGCCTTTACATCAGCTCAACAGCAAGCGGTGGACGACAAGACCATCACAGCCACTATCGAACTGCTCAAAGGAGGCTGCCTCCCGGGTGACATTGTATCAGTGAGGGTCACTGTGCAGCACGTTAAGCGTGTTAAGAGCATGACGGGCGTCGTCGTTACCTTGTTTCGCCAGGGCAAGATTGACTACTCGCCGTCTTCATCTCTATTTGCAAGCAATATTAGCAAGGAGGATGCGAGAAAGTTACAAAAGGATGAGATTTATCCCAGATCACGGACAGGGTTGAGTGGGTTGTCTCTTTCTTCCGCCGGCTCAGTCAGCATGTTTCGCAAAGACTTGGACCAGACGACGGCGCCGCTCATCATCGACCCCGTCACACTACAGGCATCAATCACCGTTCCAGTCAAGGTTCCGGATGATTCATTTCCAACCATCAGAGGAGTGCCTGGTGACATGATCGCGTTCAAATACCAAGTCGAGGTGATTGTTGACCTTGGAGGAAGATTATCAGGCCAGCTACAAGGTGGTCACTCGTCAAGATTTGCATTTGGCACCAGCGCTTCGGATCACAACTTGAACATGTTCTCATCTAGGAGAGACGCCAGCATTGTGGATACCTCCCAGCTAAGGAGACAAAAGGGCGTCATATCGGTGTCGATGGAATCCATCGTTGGCACAGTAGACAGCTCTGTCTCCCGAAAACATGTCAAAGTTTCTCAATCTCCGAGGACGCTTGACATGGGAGGGAGTGACGACGATGAAGGTCTCTTTCCCACACCAACTCGCTATGAAGAAGCACGTTATAACTCCACACACCCAAACGAGCCACCACCACCACAAGGCTATTTCCCTCCACATACAAATGGCCAATCACACTACTACTCATCACCTCCTCCTTCTCACCAATATCGACCACAGCCCGCCAGTCCAGATTACTCTCCACCAAATCACTATACCAACGGACCCGCACCATTATACGTACCACCGCCTCAGTTGCCTGACCAAAATAACCTGTCAGAAAAGGACCGCATACGGCAAGCAGAAACTAGACTGCTCCCGAGTCAGCCTCCCGGCGCTGTTGCTGGCCCAGCTCCGACCCCAGATGATGATGATATCTATGACGCCCAGGCAACTCCCAGACCTAATCACTATGATGCCGGGCGTTCACCCGGCGATGATAACGCTGGCCCATCAGCGCCCCCTGAAGAAGAGCTCATAATTACCGATCCCCCAGCGGCCGGCTCGGCGGAAGATAAGCAAGAACGTGAACGGAGGAGATTGATGGAAGAGGCGAGCGCGCCGCCAGACTTCCCAGAAGACATGGAACGAAGACATGAAACCGGCAGCGCGCCGACATTAGATGACTTATCAGCAGATGCGGAACCCACCGCTCCTGTATTGGATGATAATGATGACTATCCAGGCTATGGTTCTATCGCGGGACCCTCTGGCAGCAGAAGTGCTAGTGGACAGGGAAATCAGATTCACGGAGAACAATTGCCGGCATATCAGCGTTGAACAATTCGGAATGTGCTTATTTCTTTTTTTTCTTTTTTTTCTTTTTTTACTTATTTCACCCTTGATATAATGGGTACGGATACACTAGGTGTTTTTTGTTTTTGTTTTTTATCTTTAATTATCTTACGACACGAAGAGGTTTTTGTCTCGAGGAAAGTCTGCATGGTCAAGGGCATGAACCGGCGTTGGGTACATATAGGAACAAAGGGATATATAAGGACACGGGCATCTTTGAAACGAGCTGAAGGATATTTATTATCTTGTTTTTTTCTTCCTCTTCTTCTTCTTCTTCCGCTTCTTCTTTCTTCTTTTTATACGGAAGCATCCTTATTTTGTATATTTAACATATATATTCTGTATCTATATGATTTTACACGTGATGTATATCACTCACTTTTTTTGAATCCAATATATATACCCATATCATACAACCAAAAAGCATGTTCTAAGTGTAAGAGTGAAGTTGGTTAGTTTTATCATGCTCCCTCCCCCCACGGAGGCGTTTATGGCGTTTCTTCGAGGCTTCCTCGTGTCATGTCGTGTTCGTTTTTATCATGACTCGTGTGTCCCATCCCTGCGTGATGTTGCATATCTGTGCCATGTGTGTTGGAGGGGAGAGAGAGCGTGTTTTTCTTCAATGCGCCAGCACCACGGGCTTGCCCAGTTCCCAGTTATCCAGCGCTTCCTGGATATTCACCAGATACCTCAGCCGCACCGCCTCCTCCATGGCGCTCTCCAGGTCGTCCTCCCTAAACGCCGCCTCCAAAGTGGCCTCGCACTCCCTTAGCCGGATCCCGTTCCTGCTCTTGGCGGCCTCAATGTCCTCCTCCCGCTCCGCCTCGAGGATCTCCTCGTGCGCCTCCATGGCCATGTCCAGCAGCTCCGGGTCCCTGACCTGCAGCCTCTCGTCGTCGGCCACGTCGAGGCCCCTCAGGGAGAGGAGGTACTGGGCGCGCAGGAGGGGGCTGGTGAGCGTCTTGTAGGCGTGGTTGATGTGCGCCGACGTGGCCTCTGCGCGGGCCTTGTCGGCGGCGGGGTGCATGTCTGGGTGCGCGCGGGCCTGCAGCTGGAGGAATTCGCGGCGGATGGTGCGGTTGTCGATGGGGAAGGGGCCTGAGGGCGGGGGCCCGCCGGGGAGGGACTCGGGGAAGAGGTCGTAGAAGGTTTGTGCTGGTAGGGGTTTGTATGAGGAGGTAGAGGGGGAAGAGGAAGAGGGGCGCTTGGTAGGTTTCTTGCCGGCTGGTTTGGACTGCGCGGATGATGATGGCGTGCTTGAAAATGGGGAAGCTTGTAGCAGTGATGGTGATATGGACACAGATACAGATGGCGTAGTGGAATGCGCGGGTGCTATAGAGGAGGGTCGTCTTGTTCGAGAGAGGAGTGAGGCTCTTCGGGTAGCTTCATGACGGCATCGTGCGCATACCCGAGAAACGTCCCGCAGCGCCGTTGAAGAGAAGGTGGTTGAGCGCATTGTTTCAAACCCCTTTGTAATGTGGAGTTTCCGTCTTCTATAAGGAAGAAAAAGTAGGAGAAGGAGAAGAAGGAAAATAGCAAATGCTGTAACTAATCGCACAATTCCCACAAAGAACGTCACTGTAGAGAAAACAAAAAAAAAAAAAAACAGAAAAAAAAAACTTAGTCGTGATTCCGTCCTTGTGAGTTTTCCGTTTAGACCTAGAATTTTGAAGAAGCCGCCTGCCTCTCAAGTTTTTTTTTTAGTTTTTTTTTTGCCTCTTGATGACGGAGCCGATTAGGTTGTCCGAAAGAACTGGCATGAGGTCAGCAAACGGCTATAAGCGGGCTTTACCGAATTTCGTTGGGGTGAAAGGGGGGGGGTGGATTTCTCCGTTTATTTCGGGGTACATATCCCCGAGAACCATTCGCCGAACTCGGTGGCTTTTTTTCTGACCTTTCACTTTAATATCACTTTGTCTCTATAGGTACGTTCAGATAGGGCTATGACATTCAACTATAGCCGGATCAATTGGCCAAGGCACCGCTGCGGAGTATTTCTGGGTAAAACAAAAAGAAAGGAAAAAAAGAAAAAGGAGAAATAATACTTAATAGTACATCAAAAAGAACTACGGAGTATTGAAACCAGAACCCGCTTTATACCGTCTCCATCCGTCCAATACCAGGCCAACGGAATTGACACCGTCCTCTGCGGGACAAGCCTACCCTGCAACATCTCGAACGAGATCGGAGGGGGAGAGGGAGAGAGCTTCTTATCTTAACCAATTGGCTTCGTTCCAAATGAACACGGCTGGTTTGTAATTTATCTGGGCATCCAAACATCTTTTCTAGAAAACCCACAATCAAGACGCCTCCAGCCTGATCGACGACGTCCTAATTGGTGGGATATCCACCCTTCCCCCCATCTCAGCAGCTGGGGAGAGAACGGGGTAGCAAGCGGAACCACGGTCTAGCAGAGGTGGGCTGGGGCAGAAGCTGGGTTCACCTTAATATTTTGCCTTGTCCAAAGCATCCTTCACCCGCGTCTTACTACAACCCCCACCTCGTCAGCGGATTTATTACTCGTGAGAAGCTCGTCAGCAGTAGACCTGTCTCTTTTTTTTTTTTTTTCTTTCTCTTGGTTTTATAAAGATCCCAGGTGACCTCTCGAGTCTGAACGCATATGATTGTTTTCTTTCAATGCTTCATCGCAGCTAAACAGTGAGCAAGGCAAGGCAGCATGGCAAAGCAATTCGACGCGGCAGAAGGTATGGCGCAACTCCCCGATTTCACAGTGACACACAGTCACATAAAGCGACGACGGCTAACCTACTACACCTCTCGATAAGTTGCCAAACACAACACCACCGACAGCTGTTGGGTCATCCTTTACGGCAATGTGTACGATGTGACCGAATTTCTGCCCTCCCACCCGGGCGGTGCAAAGATTATCCTCTCGCTGGCAGGCAAAGATGCCACAGAAGACTTTGATCCTGTGCACCCACCGGGAACGCTAGAAGAACACCTCAAGCCCGAGGCCAAGCTGGGTCCGGTTGACGCAGCTACCCTGACCAAGGCGAAGCCTCCCACGCAGGAGCAGGTCTCCAGGGATGCCGACGCGCCCACCCCCTCGAACACCTCATCAACCTCGACGACCTCGAAGCTGAGGCGACCAAGCGCATCACCAAGAAGGCATGGGCCTACTACTACTCCGCCGGTGATGACATGATCACCAAGGCATTCAACACCTCCGTATACCGGGACATTATCCTGCGACCGCGCGTCTTTGTTGACTGCGTTGAATGCGACATGTCAACCACGCTGCTGGGACACAAGGTCGGCATGCCTATATACGTCAGCCCGGCTGCCATGGGTAGGCTGGCCCACCCAGACGGTGAACTCGGCATTGCCAAGGCAGCGGCCAAGTTTGGTGTTTTACAGATGGTCTCCAACAATGCGTCCATGACGCCAGAGCAAATCGTCGCGGAAGCGGTGCCAGGTCAGGTATTCGGGTGGCAGATATATGTCCAGAACCGCCGTGAGCGGAGCGAGGAGATGCTGCGACGCATCAACTCGATGAGCGACAAGTACAAGATGATTGTCCTGACGCTCGACGCTCCGGTGCCAGGCAAGCGTGAAACCGATGAGAGGGCCAACTTCGACCGCGGGCTGACTGTAGAGGCTGGTGTTAAGAACGGCCAGGAGAAGCTCCCCGGCGGTGGTGGTGTTGGCCAACAGCTATTCTTCGGAACGGCGAGTGACTTGACATGGAAGACGACATTGCCATGGTTGGCGAAGCATACCAAGCTGCCCATTGTGCTCAAGGGTATTCATACATATGAGGATGCCTACCTTGCTGCCCAGTATGCGCCACAAGTCAAGGCCATTATCATTTCCAACCACGGTGGGCGAGCTCTAGACACCGTATCTCCTCCGGTGCATGTCTTGCTCGAAATTCGAAAGTACTGCCCCGAGGTGTTCAGCAAGATTGAAGTTTACGTCGATGGAGGAATCAAGCGGGGCACGGATGTCGTCAAAGCGCTTTGCCTTGGTGCCAAGGCTGTAGGCATTGGTCGTGCGGCCCTCTTCGGCCTTGGAGCCGGAGGCCAAGCTGGTGTGGAGCGAACACTGCAGAGTAAGTCCAACCCGATTGCTCAGATTTACGATCCGAAACAAGAAAGCCGTCAGGTGAGGTTGGTAAAAGCGGTAATGATGATGAGCAATTGCATCATATCGTCACCGCCATATCAACATCATTCTCGGCATTTCCTCCCTTGTACTGCGTTTATTTTGAGAAGGTTGACATTTGGCTAACCGAGGGGGATGTCTCGGACGTCTAGTCTTGCAAGAGGAGACGGCCACATGCATGCGGCTGCTTGGAGCGAAGAACCTTTCGGAGCTCGGCCCCAGATTCGTAAGTTGACGCCCCCAGGTTTTCCAGGTTGTATTTTCCCCAAGAAAATGGAGCATTCGATAGTGTTGTCTGCTATCAGCTCCCCGGATTATTTTCTTGGCGATGCTTAACCGATGGACCGGAGCAACCAAGAATAAAAGTACCTATTGCTGACGTGTGTGTGCTAACCCCCGCAGATTAATACTCGGCGTGTGGATAGGGACATTTTCGATGGGGATCCGGGGTTAGACAAGCAAGGGCTGTGGACCAAGTCGAAGCTGTAAGATGGATGTATGGGGGAGGGGAGGGGAGGGGATGAGATGATGGGTTGGGTTCGGTTGGCAATATCAGATGCAGCCTCGGCTGTTGACGAAGTTAGGGAAGCTGGAAGCTGGTGTGTTGCGGGGTGCTTAGATTGAAGTGGGTAGACTAGACAGAAAGCTGCCGCTGTTGGCTGCAGCTCCTTTTGATTTCTGGACAAGGTAAAGTAATAATGCTGGGTATTAGTGGAGGCTCTTTGGATTCTGATACAACCCCAAGGCTTTAGTGGTTCCTGGGGGGAGATGGGATGGGATGCTTCCCGCTGTTAGCGACCAATCTGGAACCCTGATGAATTTATTAGGTGCATGCAATGACTTGATGACAAGTTGGCGGCGACGGCGCGAAGATCGTCCAAGAGAGCCCGGAGGAAGTGGTTGTTAATAGTTTAGCCAGATTGATAGACTACATGGCATATTATAGCGTACCCTATATCATAACGACGTTTTGACTATCAGGCTCTACCCGATTTGGGTATACACGACGTGGAGAGTTGCTGCTGTAAGATGGAGTCAAGGGTGATGTTTGATCACATTATGTCAGTTATGAAAGCCTCAAGTTGGATAGATGATATTGAAGCTGGTCATGTGGGTGGTAGAGTATTGTTACTGTAAAACGTGGCAGGAGAAATAAGAAGAAGGGGAAAAAATCGAACAAAGATTCCTAAAGCTGGAAGTGATCAAGGTGGCGCTCTAGCATAAACTGAGCTGCAAGTAATTTACAGGAGCCATTCAGGCAAAAATCTTTTCAACCTGCCTTTGTACACACACACACACACACACACACACACACACACGCAAGCCACATGCCAAGCTTTCCAGAACCATGTGGCCAAGTCCAATAATGCGTGCATTTTTGTCGACGCGGAAGGGTTGGAGGGGTTGGAAGGGGGGGGTTCCAGGCTCTTTGACGCTTGACGCTTGTCGTTTTGGAGTTTAGCGGAGAGAAGAAAAGAAATGTGGCTTGATGGGAATTTAGTGTTGCACTGCCTGACCAGCCACGCGAAGTGCCTCTAACCAACTTGACAACCCCCCAATCAACCCCAGCTGAAATCAAGTCCCACCAGAGAAAGAAAAAAAAAACCATGGCCCAAATAATAAAATTTTACATGGACAGGCAGCGGAGCGAGCCACCTCGCCAAAAAAAAAAAAAAGAAAAAAAAAGAAAAAAAGAAAAAAAAGCTCAACCCCGTGGCCCCAAAAATAAAACAAAAAGGTGTGTAGCAGGATTAGTTGGATTTGCAACTACTAATTAGTTTTATTTAATTTTTTTTATTGCACGTAATGTTTCATCAAGGGCTTCGCCGTGGTCTGGGTGGGCTAATCTACTTGTAGTTATTCCTCGGGTTTTCCCTACGTGACATTTGTACCTCGTTGCAACTGAGGTTGTGCAAGGTGGTAGCAATAGGCCCTAGGATCAGCAAGAGAGAGAGAGAGAGAGAGAGAGAGAGGTTCTACCGTGGGAGGATGTCTCTCCCTGGCGGCTGTTTTTTCTTTCTTTCCCTTCCATGTTATACCGAACACCACTTTTTGACGCCGTCAGATTTTATTTAATCTATCTTGGTGTCATCGTTGGAGTAGCCATGTTTTGGATCGCTGAAGATGAAGATGAAGATGAACAAGGAAGACGATAGTAGATGGTGCGAAGAAGTGCCGCCGAAAAAATAAGAAATGACGCCGCCCGGACGATGCAGGGACAAGAAAATGACACTTGCACTAAGTACCTTGACTATTTTTAAATGGTCACACGTATATCTAGGGCACTCGTAAAATTCGACAGCGAACGCTTGAGGGGGAGGCGGAAAGACAACCTAGCCATCGTGTTAGCAAAGGCGCCGGCTTCAAGAGGCTTTCTCCCGTGCGTGCGCAGAGGAGATCTCGGGGCATGTTGTTTGGCTAGAATCATCGGGCGCCACAATGAATCGTTGAAATGCCACAAAAAGGCGTAGATTTGACCAGCGTGGCGAAGAGTAACAAGAAACAGAAAAGGGCACATGGACAACTGAACAAAACATGATGATGATGATGATGGTGGTGGTGGTGGTGGTGGTGGTGTTGCGCTTCTCTTTTCTGGTGTGGTTCGTATGCGGGTGAACATGGAACTTGTTGATTTGAACCTCGGATTGGCCACCTAACCTGCCTACACCTTCTTATTCCCTAATTGGTGCCGGGTCTGCCGAGTCCCCAAAAGGGCATCCAATTACTGGCCATGAATTGAACATCCATTCCTACAAGTTTATGTACATGTACTGAAGAGCGTAGTGTTTGTGTAGCATTTGCCAACGACGCCCTTTGGAAGGGGAAAAAAACCTGTTTGACAAACACAGCCTTGGGACGTTATTTTCAAAAACTGTGTCTTGACTCTCTCCATCAAACATGGCGCCATTCGACGGAAAGATTATTTCCCTGTTTAAAGACAAATAAGTCGTTATCAGGGTCAAGAGAGACACGCACGATGAAAGAGACATGACGCCTCCATCTTCGATGAGACTCTCTAGTAAGACAAGATCCATTACATCTTTCTTTTCGCCGCGCGGGGGCGCGCGTTGACAAAAATGTCACCGGTCTTAATTTTTTTTTGGTTTGCAATATGGTCAGTGCTGACTTGGGATCTAGGAGAAAAAAAATCATTACAGGTATGAAGCCGTCTCCATAAATATTAGAAAAAGTGGAGGTACGGAGTAGAGTAGCATCAGTGATGGGGAAGAGGGGACGGCATATTGTGACCTTGCATTACGGGCGTCCCTGAGCACATCCATCATCCATCCATCTCACGTCTCAGATAATAAAAGTGTGAGAAAAAGAGAAGAGGGCGAGGAAGAAGAAGAAGAAGAAGAAGAAGAAGAAGAAGAGTCCTGAGACAGGCGGCCACGGAGGGCGCGAGAATGGAATCAAGATAAACGATAGACCCTTGTTCCTTGACTTGTCCCTGTCTCGCCCTACATACACCTCACATGTCAATCTTTGAGAAGAAAAGGGGAATGAACAATTAAAGTTGCCCGCCATGGAAGTGATCACCATGTTTTTTTTTTTTTTTGGCACACCATACACACATGAGAGTTTCTCAGGCACCACGGACATGGCTTGCTTGGTGTTGTTCTTTGGTCTTGGTCCGTGTTTCTATAGGTAGTACTCCGAGCAAAAATGGGCGGTGGCTTGCTGGGGGAGGCTTCTTCTGGATCGCACGGCCCGGCTAGCTCGTCCTACGGAATGGTTCCCAGTCTGGAAGCATCTCCAGTGCGTTGGGTTCAGAGGCGGCCGGGTGGAGATCCAGGGTTGGAAGTGATGCCCGCGTCCGCTTAAATCGAAAAGAAGGTCGCTTGATGCCTTGACTCTGTGACCTTTTTTTTTTTTTTGCTTGCTTGCCAAGCCCAAGGTCCGACGTCGTCGTGTGTGTTTCTCCTTGTCGGCCCTTCCGCCCTTTCGATCATGCATTGCATCTGAGGTTGGGGTTGGGGCCACTGGATGGTCATTGTGGCGACTGGCCGGAAGCAATCGACCTGTCTATGAGAGGAGGAGAAGAAGAGGAAGAAGAAGTACAATTCAAGTAATAATAATAATAATAATACATACTAATAATACTAATAATACCCAACCAACTAGTACTCCGAAATGAGCAATCAATCGCTCACTCCCTCCCCATCTCCGTGAATAGTAACATCAAACGTTTACCTAGTATCTATGCTATGCTATGCTATGGCTATCCATCAACCTGAGTCAATCAGAAACCGTCAAGCGCGCGCCCATCATCTGCAATCCAATCTTGCTTCCCGGTACTTGGTCCGCATGGAGGTGAGATATCCGTGCCGTAGAGACTTATACGTAGGTACGTGCGGATGCCTCCTACCTCTACCGCTACTCTAGATGACGATGACGATGGCGATGATGTTGAGAATGCTACATGCCGTCCGGCTGACGACCGGCCGTATGTAGGGAGATAAATATGGAGTACGGAGTACATACATTAGTAACTCCATGGGCACAGGCCCCCTCCATCCCTCCCCCTTCCAAGAAATGGGTGCATGACATTACAGATCTCATGATACGATTGAACAGGTAATTTTGTCTCCTCCTCTCGCAAAAGCGGATCCATAGGTAGGCATAGGTGCCTTATCCAGCATCTTACCGACTTGTAGGACTAGTACCTGTAACTGGAAGATACGCTGTAGCGAATAAGAGTAGGGTCGCGTGCCCTTGCAGCTGCGTTGGGTACGAAATTCAAGGTACCAACTTTTCATTAAACGTATAATGCCGCTTTAATGATACGTAAATCTCAATATACGAGCCCATGTACCTTATCCTTGTACTGTGTCATGTCCCTGACGATGCTTCCATTTTCCTTCTCTCGTCCAACGTCAATCATTCTTTATTCGTTTTTGTTTTTTGTGCTGTCCTGCATATAGTAGCCTTCTTTTTTTCACGTGCATTTCGGGAAGTAACATACAATACCCTTCACAAGCTTTGCCGAGGGAACTTATTACGTCTTAGAACGTCCATCCATGCATGGCGCCTTCGTCATATTTGGGGGGAGGGGAGGTCTGCCGTCCGGTCCTTGATGCACCGCACCGCAACCCTGTATCAGGGAAAAGAGAGACACAGTTGACTGACAGCTTGGTTCTTCCTAGGCAGTGTGGCGGCCTGCGGCAGAGAGAAAGAACGAGAAGAGAGAGAGAGAGAGAGAGAGAGAGATGACCAACATGGGTTAATGCATGGGTCCTCCGTCCAGTAGCGGGTGAGGGAACAGGGAAAACCTACCTAACCGACCCATGAAGGACTCGAGGCCATCCCCACAAAAACCCCGGCAAGCTGCAGCAGCTAAAAGTTTTGCCCCGTTGCGGGGAGAGAGAGAGGGAAAGATATTCCAGCATGGCAAAACTAGGATTTGGCTGGGATTTCGAACTAGGATCACATTGGATACCTGGTGGCACCGGATGGCCTAGGTTGCTCGGTGTACTGCCATGACTGGCATAGTCCGGTTGCCCTCCCCGCGTCGACTATACTTGTTTCGTCCCGGAATTGTGGCTCTGTCTGGACGCAAATCTCTGCAAGCCTCCCTCTCTCCCCAACGAGCCATTTTGAATTTTTTTCTCTGGGGTGGAGGTGGGGATGCTGAATCTTGACTGGGCCACCTGAACCGGAGCTAACAAAGCGAAAAGAGTGTTGATGGTGGTGGTGGAGGAAAAGCCAACTGCTAGGTGAGGTGACGAAAGGGTGGAGGGGAGGCAACACGAGGGCTGAGAGCAAAGGGAAAAAAGAAGAAGAAAAAAACGAGGCCTCTGTGAACCTTGAGAGAGTTGATGCTGTCACAGTTTGCATCAAAGTTTTTTTCTTGTGTTGCTACCTACCTACCTAGTAAGTACCTACTCTCTATACGATCGGCATATTGGAGGTTACTTTGAGCCCAAGGATGATGATACTGGCATTTCTGCCATGGCTATTGTTTTGTTACAGCATGTCTTGCTCTGCAGCGTCCGGGTGCAACGATACAATCAGGTACAAAATGCAACGCGACTAAAATGATGAAATTGATATGGGTCGCTAACCAGGGGGTTCCTAGTAGAAATCGAGGGGGGCGTGATGGTGTTGTTGGTGTAAGCGCATCAAAGAGGAATGGTGGGGAGGGATCACCGAGGAGTTTGAGCTTGCGCTAGTAACGCTGCGCTGCGTCTGCTGCTACTACGGCTACGGCTACGAGGCCACGGCTACGGCTACTGCGACTACTACTGCGACTCGAGACTTGCTTGCTGCTTCTCTGCTGCTCTGCTGCTGCAAAGGCAAATGGGAAGGGAAAAGGAAGCTAGGCTAGAGGCGTGTCAATGTCAATGCTAATGCGAATGGGACAGACAAACTGGGTCTGGAAACCTGGCCCCTGCTCTCTCTCTCTTGTTTCTCTCTTGGTACTAGAGAAAAAAAGGTCTCCAGTTGGTACTTGTACAAGTTATTATCCCATCCCATGTCTCGCGCAAGCCGCCTTGCCGTCTCTATACTTAAACATCGCGATCTCCAAATCTCATCTCGACTTCCTGACCCTGCTCTTCTCTTCTCTTCTCTATCATCATCGTTGTTGGAAGAGGCTTTGCTTGCGCCGCATACCCCCCATACGCAGCTTATCTTCAGTCCCCACCGACTGATCGATCGCAAGCTTGTTTTTTTGTTTCTTTTGACGACAATAAACTTTATGTGTATCTGAGTTTTGATTTTCAATTTTTTTTTACGACCGAGACGGGCTCTTTTTGTCTATTTTCTTCTCTCCTCTCCTCCTTCCGTGGTATATAAGAAGCCAAAAAGCTCATCTCATCTAAAACATCCAACCCAACTCTTCAAGTCGATTACACCGATAAAAAAAAAACAGAGACGAATTATCACACATTTCTTCAAAATGTCTGACAAGCAAGAGGTTACTCAGACCGAGAACGGTGCCTATGAGGTCAGGTCTCAGAAGCGAGGCTGCATCGGTGTTCTTAAGCGCTTCTGGTGGGCTTTCTTGCTCGCCTTGATTTGCGTTATTGTCCTGGTTGTCTGCTTGATGTAAGTTGAAAACAAACATCCTAACAATAATCCCCCGATTTAATACTGACAACCCTTTCAGCATCTTCGTCGGTGTACCCAACATTGCCCAGAAAAAGGTCAACGAGGCCAAGCTCGAGGTCCAGGGCGTCAACATGCTCTTCACCACCCCTGACACATTCAAACTGGAAATCAACTCTACCATCTCCACCGACGGCAAGATCAAGGCCAACATCGACCCTTTCCTGGGTGTCATGTACCTCACCGATGCTGGCGACAAGAAGCCCTTCCTGAACATCAACTTCCCCGCCACCAACGCCAACAAGCACCAGATTGTCAACATCTCCGAGGAGGTCACCATTCCCGATCACGACTCCTTCAACCGCTTCAACGTCTGGTTCTTCAACAACGAGACTCTCAAGGTCACCATTGAGGGCAAGACCAAGGTTCAGCCTTCTGGTCTCGACCGCAAGTACGATGTCACCTTCAAGAAGACCATTGAGATGAAGGGCCTGAATGCCTTCAAGGGCACTACCGTCACCGAGGGCGAAATTTTGATCAAGCCCGTCAACGGCGCCAACTTCAAGGCCGTTTCCCACATCCCCAACCCCTCTTACTTCACCCTCGATATTGTAAGTTGATATGCTTCTTTCTCCCTTTTGCTGCCAAGTCATCCCCGGCTAACAAATTGCGTCTTACAGGGCAACACTACATTTGCCAACAGCATCGACGGTACTCCCATCGGTACTCTCTGGATCAACGAACTCATCGTCCGCCCTGGTATCAACTCCTACCCTGTCACTGCCAACCTTGATCAGGTCAAGGTCTACACCATTGCTTCCAGCTCCAAGTACTGCAACAGCGAGAATGTTCCTGTCACTCTGGCGGGCACTGCTGTTAGCAACAACGGTCAGGGGCTCAACTACTACCAGGCAGCTCTCGGCAGCGCCAAGCAGGTTGTCCCCATGGACATTCGTAACATCATCAAGCAGTCCCTCAACACGACTATTTCTTGCCCGACAAGCTAAGCGTATTATAGCGCGGCGTGGAAAATGAAACCGCTCGACGCGGTGTATGATGTTACTGATTTAATGGCTTTGGGATATGATGGTGGATTGTGTTTTGTTTTTTGTTGTTATGTCTTGGTCACGGAGCAGATGCTTTTGGAAACGATGCATTATTGTACAGGCTCCGTGGGCGTGTATCATTCTTATGTTGTTTTTTTCGGTGCTGTTTCTGGGATGAGACACGAGCTCCAGTCTAGTCGTGGGCGCCATTCTGATTCATGATACCTCGGTGCGCAATTCTTAGTACTACTATAGGCCGCTTGCGGCTATGAATGAAAACGTAATGTTGAACGCAATCTGAGTATTCACCTGGTAACCTGTGAAGTATTGATGATATCTTATTCTCATGATATACATTACTATCCAATTGTTTGGGGGGTCTCTCTGAGTATAATTCCCCATGCATACAAGCTTACGCAGTCGCTAATAATTATTTCCACCCGCTTTTGCGCTTCTCGCCTCTGTTGGCCAACCCCCTGTAAGAACCGTATTCCCACTCGATAGATTTGCGGATGGAGCAAAATCAACCGAGCTCCGGCCTCCGCTTGCCTTTTCGGCCTCCTTTTCTTTAACCATCTTCTCCCTGGTCTTCTTGAGTCTGTCCCTAAACGCCCAATCCGGAAACGCCTTTGGGTCCCAGAGATCGGACGGCAGCGTCGTCTCGTACTGGCTCGCCTCGTCGACGTCCACAAAGGCCAGCAGCTTGTCCATCAGGCTGGGGTTCTTGAGCGCCGCGGACTGCTCCAGCTTGGCGTTGAAGTGCGTGCCTCTCTTCTTGAGCTCGAGGAACTGCTCGAACTTTTTGTTGGCGCCGGGGGTGGTGAGCCCGGTGGCGAGGGCGGGATGTCCAGGTTGGGGACGGGGGTAGGGTGAGGTCATGGATGAGAGCGCGGTTGGCGGAGTAGGGCGATTGCGGTTCCTGTGGTGCGTCTGCTCCGCCGTCATCGTCTTGTGTAGTGGCGGCGGCGGTGGTGGTGGTGGTGATGGTGGTGATGGTGGTGATGGGGGCGTCCATGGGTGGGAGGGATGGACCTAGGGGTACGGCGCTTTGAGTGACGGGGCCGATGAGCACGGCTGGTTCTTCTGGTCTTGACTCATTTTGCTGTTTCGATGCAGCTTCTTCTTTGGATCCTGTTTCATATCAGCTTGCACTCTTTTACGAAAAGAATAGAAAAGAAAGAAAGAAAATAATGGTAAAATTTCATGCTCACTCACCATCCTTTTTAGCCTCAGCAGGTGGCTCTGCTGTTGCCTGTGCCTTCACCTATTACATCCCATCTTGTTAGTCCAATGACTCTTCATCACCCGCCCCTTGGAGACGTATAAATATACATACCTTTTCAATTTTTTCATTCTTCACCAGAGGCCTCTCATCATCGCTCTCTTCATCACTGCTCGCATAGCTAACGAGCCCCATCATCAATGAATTGCATACGCGACAAAAAATATGAAGTTTGAAGTTGCTGCGAAGCTCACTGACTGACTGTGGTGAGTTTGAAGAACTGCTTGAGACCTAGATGGGTTTAGCGTCACACGCTTTTACATCGCGATTTCATCTGGCCCGGCTAAATCTCGGCTCGTCTTTGATTTCTTTGCTTTGCAGGATCAGGTTCGGGAAACAACCTGCATAGCAAAATCGCCCCTCTTCGTCATCAGCTTCACAATCGTCGAATCAGTCATTCCTCTGCCGGTTTAGAGGGATTCATTTTTGAGAAGATTTATAAGGCCTGAAGGAATTGGCCTGCTACCTACGGCGTTGCGATTCGAACCTGACCCCGAACCTGGACTCGACCGACTGGGCTCGCTCCATAGCCTTGCTTCATCATCAATCACAAGAAAGAAAGAGAAAGAAAGAAAGAAAGAGGAAAAAAACAGTAGTACTCACCAAACGTAGTGTCTTGCTGAGCCTGCGAGACCACAACAATGGCTCGGCCAAGAGACTCGCGCTCACCAAGTCCTGCAGGCAGCCATTTCAGCTCGCGCCGTCACCGCAAAGATGATGAGAGGCGTGACAGAGACCGTCGAGATGACACTAGGGACGCTCGTCGGCGGTCTAGGTCGCGCAGTCCAGATGTGAGGAGCCATCAACAACATCGTCAACAACAAACCCCAGGCCTGCATTCTGACCTCATCACACAAAAGCAGTACCGATATAGAGACCGAGAGCGGGATCGAGGCGGCCGCGACCGCGATTTTCGCCGCAGAGACGTAGATCGGCGAGACGATGACCACTACCGCGGAGGGCCGCGCGATCACCGGGATAGGGACAGACGTCGGTCGCGAGACAGATACGCCGCGGATCGGCCGAGGTCACCCGAACGCAGGAGGAATCGCAGCCGAGACGGCGATAGGGACCACAGAAGGCGAGATGATTCCCGCGATCGGGCTAGAGGCCGCCGTGAAGATACGGCTGACTCTCATGCCCGTAGCAACCGCGACGATACCAGAAATCAGAGCACCCCGCTTACTGACAGTGGGAAAGCTGGAGCAGATGAGGTTCGTACCATGTTTCGCGATTCTGTGAGGGGTGTATCTAACGACGTGTCGTTGTCGTTGAAGGCAAGCAAGACGAAGCCCGGCGCTACCCAGTCTGAAGCCGACAAGAAGGCAGAGCGTCTTGCGAAACTCGAGGCGTGGAAGAAGAAGAAGGAGATTGAGAGTCAGAAACAAAAGGAGGTAACTGCCAGCCAAACTAGGAACATCTTAGCTGAGATGGATAAGAAAGCCAGGGAGGGCTCGACAGCTACCTCTTCGCCCATCATCTCGTCTGCCGCCTCGCCCGCGCCTATTGAATCGGGAAGCGCATCTCCTGCGAAGCCATATGCCGGCAAGTTTGATCCAAAGACCATTGCTAAGAAATCTGCTGCTCTGCGATCAAATGACCCCCCCAAGGCAGTGTTGGGAGCCCTAGATGTTCAACCGGAGAAGTTGGCGGCGCCCGTAAAACAAACACCCACCGGTAAGCTTCCTGGTCCTCCCGCTGGGGAGCATGGTGTCACTAACAGCCACGAAGCATCGGCATTGCCTGCGAATCGCACAAAGACCAGTGCCTTTGGCTTCGGCAAGGCCCATGACAGCGATAAGTTGCCCAACAAGCGCAAACTTGACCTTGATGAGGAGGTCGTCACGAAGCGAAAGCTCACCAAGCTACCTACACTTCCGATAGAGGCTGATGACACTCCTTATGCTGACCAAGACGAGGACGACGAGTCTGATGGTGACAACTTTGCAGAAAACGAGGAAGAGGCAGCTGCGGCTGCCCGTGCCGCCCATGAAAGGCGGATGCAGGCCGAGAACCAAGCGGATCAGCCGATGGAGGATGCTGAACCCAATGAGCCCGAACCTCCTCAGCCTGTACCCGAGACAAATGGTAATCACGCCGTCGATGTCGAGCCCATCAAAGAGGCCCCCGCAGAAGAGATGGAACTGGATGAGAATGGTGATGAGGTTGATGCCCTCGATGCCTTCATGGTTGGTCTAGAACATACCGAGAGGAAGAACCCTGCCAAGAAATTACCCGCAGTCAAGAAGAAGCAGGAGCCCGAAGCCTATTTCAGTGATGATGATTTTGCATTTGAGAAGCAAGAGGGCGGAGGCACCGATTCTCTGCTGGCCATGGCGAATAAACGCAAGAAGAAGGATATACCCACAGTCGACTACACAAAGATTGAACTAGAGCCCATCCGAAAGAACTTTTGGTTTGAGCCAGCAGAGCTGAGCCAATTGTCAGAGGCCGACGTAACAGATCTGCGACTAGAATTGGACGGCATCAAGGTCAACGGCAAAGACGTACCCAAACCGGTTCAAAAATGGGCTCAGTGCGGCCTCACTCGTCAGACCCTGGATGTCATTGGCACCCTCGGTTTTGAGAAGCCAACACCGATTCAGATGCAGGCGCTCCCGGCCTTGATGTCAGGGCGAGATGTGGTTGGCGTGGCCAAGACTGGTTCCGGAAAGACCATGGCGTTCTTGCTTCCCATGTTTCGGCATATCAAGGATCAGTCACCCCTTAAGGATACGGATGGCCCCATTGGTCTCATCATGACGCCGACACGAGAGCTGGCTACGCAAATCCACAGAGATTGCAAGCCATTCTTGAAGATGATGAATCTACGTGCTGTCTGTGCCTACGGTGGTGCGCCCATCAGAGATCAAATTGCAGAGTTGAAGCGTGGCGCTGAGATTATTGTCTGCACACCTGGGCGCATGATTGACTTGCTGGCAGCGAACCAGGGACGAGTTACAAACCTCCGACGAGTGACCTACGTGGTGCTGGATGAAGCCGATCGAATGTTCGACATGGGTTTCGAGCCTCAGGTCATGAAGATCTTTGCCAACATGCGGCCGGACAAGCAGACCATTCTTTTCTCCGCCACCATGCCGCGTCTCATCGACTCATTGACCAAGAAGGTTCTCAAGAGCCCTGTTGAGATTACGGTTGGTGGTCGCAGTGTGGTCGCCAAGGAGATTGAGCAGATTGTCGAGATTCGAGACGAGAGCTCCAAGTTCCTGCGCATTCTTGAGCTTCTTGGTGAATTATACGACAAGGACGAGGACGCTCGATCCTTGATTTTTGTCGAGCGTCAAGAAAAGGCCGACGAGATTCTTAAGCAGTTGATGTTGAAAGGCTACCCATGCATGTCCATTCACGGAGGCAAAGATCAGGTTGATCGAGATTCTACCATATCGGATTTTAAGAAGGGCGTGATCCCAATTCTGGTTGCGACATCGGTCGCCGCACGTGGCTTGGATGTCAAGCAGCTCAAACTTGTTGTCAACTACGATGCCCCCAACCATCTGGAAGACTACGTTCATCGTGCCGGTCGAACCGGTCGTGCCGGCAATACAGGAACAGCAGTTACTTTTATCACCCCTGAACAAGAGAACTGCGCGCCGGGCATTGCCAAGGCATTGGAGCAGAGCGGGCAGCCTATTCCAGAGCGTCTTAATGAGATGAGGAAAGCCCACAAGGAAAAGGTCAAATCCGGCAAGGCAAAGGACACATCCGGCTTTGGTGGTAAGGGTCTCGACCGCCTAGACCAAGAACGTGAAGCCGCTCGGCTTAGAGAACGCAAGACGCACAAGGCCGAGGGTGAGGAGGAAGACTTCAAGGAGGACAAGAAGGAAGAGGACGACAAGACGGTGGAGAAGACACTTACTGCTATCCGGGCGGCCGCATCGACCATCCAGTCCCGCGAAACAGCAAAGGCGGAAACCGAAGTTAAGCCTTCCGTACCCGTTGTCACGGCCACCGTTTCCGTCGGCGACAAGACCAAAGATCCTCTCGATAAGGTCAGTTCGGCTGTCAGTGCCATCAATAGCCGTTTGGGCAAGGCAGGTCAGCTCCGGTCTGGCCAACCCATCGACAACAAGGGCCCTGACGCTGGCGCGTTCCATGCCACACTGGAAATCAATGACTTCCCACAAAAGGCTCGATGGGCCGTCACGAATCGCACTAACGTGGCCAAGATTCTGGAGGCTACTGGTACGTCTATCACAACCAAGGGAAGTTTCTACCCACCCGGCAAGGAAGTGCCAGCAGGAGCAGAGCCAAAACTGTATATCCTCATTGAGGGTGACACGGAGCTTGTTGTTTCAAGCGCCCTGAACGAGATGACCAGGCTACTGAGGGAGGGCACCATTGCTGCGGCGGATGCGGACAACAGAGCTCCCGCGAGTGGGCGATATACGATTACCTAATAACGGTGCTATCAAAGCCGGAACATTATGTCCCCTGAAGATATTATTTTTTGTTTCCCCTTTTCCTCTTTTCCTTCTTATTCTTATTGCAGCACTTGTTTAACTACTGAAAGCTTTTTTCTTTTTCTTTCTCGTGGGGAAATGATGTTCATACGGCGCTGGACAGGGCAGGTTTAAGCCTCTTGGGAGGGTGTTTTTTTTTGGAGGGGGCGTGTGTTATCTGTTAATGTTACTTTTTTGGACCCGATGAGGCTGAGGGAGAAGAAAAAACTTGTTTTTAACGTTTCAAGGTTAAGTTCTTGTGGATTTGTGCCTGGTAGAAATGAGACGGGGGAGAGAGAAGAAGGGCATGTACACAGGGGGGCAAGCTTTAGAACAGATAACGTTGTTCTAAGTTTTCAAAAGGAGTAATGGGTTAGCATTGACGTCAATGATACGTGAGAGCCAAAAAAGAGACTAGAGCTGATATCGGTATTGTTTCCGTGTAAGTGGTTTTTTTGGCGTGAAGACATGGAAATACTTGGTCAAGCTGTGATGCCGCATCGTGTGATGAATGAACTAGCTTTCTGGGTTTTCTCCGAACAAGCCATGTGTCAAGAGGGAACTTCATATGATATCGCATCTCATTTAACTCTAAATTCAGCGCCAATATACATGTTCATCGCCTCATCCGAATCTACGCCATAGCTCCGATAATAGAATATCACGAGCTCTTTTTCTTTCTCTTTCTCTCTACAACTCTCTTCCCAGTTCGAGTAGTGAGTACTCTAAACGCCCGAGTGAAAAGGCTCATCGACGGCGTTTCGGAGGGTGTTCCGGATCATCCTCATTGGCCAATGCAAATTGCTTTGAAAAAATAAACACATCGTAAATAAGGGGGACAAAGGGGAGCAGAGAATAGATGACCCTTGCATAATGCTCCCCCCCGGTTCACCACTCCAAACCCAAGTAACGTGTTCATGTCATGTTGTCCAGGTGTGATAACTTTCAAGAATTCTCAATATTTGGCGTTTCATATAGTCGAAAAAACGTAGACGTTGAAGAGATGGAAAATAGTTAAAGAAAAAAGCCGTCACATTCGTTAACCGTAATAACTCCCCGCCAAAGTACGATGAAACGTAGGAACAAACAAAAAACAGCGTTCGCTTACGGATACTCTCTTTCCAACTGTTTCGAACAAGTCTCGGACAACTTGTAGGCGTAATTTCAAAAAGTCATGCGATCATAGAATATGCCACTCGTTGGGTTTGGAATTGAGACTCGGGGATCTCGTATTTCCAAGCGTCTGTGGGTCCTGGGGTCTCGATCAGTCCCAGTTACGAACCTTGGCAGCCTCGTCAGCATCTCGAGCTCGAACTTCTTGGCCGCTAGCCTCAGCCAGCGTGTTGGTTCTCGTCTGTTTCTTCTGGGCGGATAGTTGCGCCTGCAGTTTGCCACCTTGACTCGCCGCTTTAGCCCTTGCCTATCGCATTTACGATTAGCCGAGGAGCTTTTGACTGCTACCACTAAAGTTAATGTCTCTCAAGTGCTCCGCCTAGCAGACCCATCGTGGATAAGTTTGGTGTTGGGAGGGGGGAACAACAACAAAAGTCCGGGGTTGGGATTTGGAACAGGAACAGGAACTTGCCTCGGCTGCCTGGGCGGCTTTGCTTCGTGCCTCGCCCGGATTGCTTGCACCTCCCACTGCGGCGCCGCCTCCCAGTGTTCGAGGTGGTCCACCGACTTTCTTGGGGACGGGAGCAGTCTTGGGACCTGGGGGAGGGGCTGAACCGAGGACTCGGCCAGGTTGGGAGAAGGGATCTGGATCTTCTGTTTTTCCGCAGATATTGCCCATTGTAGATGGGGTCTATAGTCTATGCACTATCGTTGAAATTTGTTTTTTTTTCTGTATGTTGTATATCGCAGTTTGGCGAATATTCGAGCTCGGGTACGAAATATTGAGGGGGGAGTGGGCGTAGGTGAGCGACGTAGGTGAGAGAGGTAAGTAAGTAAGCAGACGGAGACTGAGCTCCGGGTTTGCGACAGTGGCTCAATCGGCTGAATCCCAAGAAGAATCGATGATGCAAATGGTTTGTTAGGTGGCGCCTCGCACGATCATGCTGCTGGAGGTGTTGGTTGAGCAAAGGAAATCCCTCGCAAGCGGCAACGTGAGTCGGGAGAGTTGCGGATGCAGGGCTGCGGTTGCTGCGCCGTCCATCGTAAAGTGACGCGACGCCCCATGCTTGTCAAGACGGATGCACTTTTCCCGATTAGGCACTGTGGCTTTCGTGCAACGCGGGGTGAGTGATGACTAACTTGGCTTAGCTCACAGGAACATGCCTGCTCTGCAGGTATAGAGACCTACCCTGCAGTCATAGCGGATTTGCGATATCAAATGAAGTCATTTGTGATGAAAAGTTGCCGAGTTTAAACATGCTAGTTTATTCTTAATTTAATGGGATTGTTGTGCGTTTCTTCCTTTCGGGGTATACCGTGTTTGTATTTGGAAAGCAGTGGATACCGATTAGTAAGATGAGGTAAAGCGTGATGTTTGAATGAACCAATGCTGGGCTTGGCACATGTCAAGCAAATCACATCCTACAACACCGTCTTTGACCGAAGTATGTTATGACTACATGGGATTTTTTTCAATTCATCACTCGGGGCATTCGATACCGGATTCTTGCTCGTCATCTCGGGACATTTCCGGTCTCGTTTTTTTATGCCTGCTTGGCATGATGATGCCGGAGCTTGAAGCTATTGTATAGTACAAACTCAATGCATCCGAGTCAACGGTTCGGCGAAACAATGGTAAGACAACGCACGAGGATACCGGGGAAGGGAAATAAACGTGGCAAGAGGAAAATATTTGAGACATTAGTGAAGTGTACCCTGAAAAAAGAGAGAGAGAGCCGCAATTGATGCGTTGTGAGGAGGATGAATATCGTGGAAGGGCTGTCATCACATTATCGACGTTATGAAACGGCCTTTCACTATAGATAATGCAGAATCAACTATATCTGAGCCGTTGACCGCTCAACGATATTCAACCGCATGGAGAATTCGAGACATACCACAGGTCTCGGTATCTCTATGCAATTGTCGATATTGTTTGTCCACATGCGCCACATCGAGACGAATACCAATAGAGGACGTAATTTTCTTGATCAGACAAAAGCTTCCTCTCGATATACAGTTTTTATTCGCATCATCATGACTGATGATCGGCAACTTGATGAAAATGAAATTACCGTGGGAGGCATGATGAGGCGCAAGTTGGATGCCGTTGGAGTCAACCGGCAAGTTCCTTTGCAGGCGAATGGCTGAGCAGGTAAACTGTCGCTGGTAACAAAAGCATGAACACCATTTCCTTGATATGAACAAGGGAAAACAACCGGATGCCTCCGAATCCTCAGCCGCACCTACTAGGTACCGTATGTACAATTGAGGTGAACAAAAGTCTACGCTCATAGATCCGCGGTGGTGTCAGAAAGGGTGAGCGCATATTTTTATCGGATACCAGACCAGGTAACTGTATTTTAGAGTTACCTGCTAGGTTGTGGGAAGACAGTGCGTATCTACAGTGCGTAACAACATGACACTGAAGAAGTGGCGCCGAAAACGTGCGCCGGGCGTTATTAGCCCCCAAGGAAATAAAGCGACTGGGGGCTTCCAACAGCTGCCCCGCTTCGTGTAGCCTACATTCTGGAGCCCACACTGTGCAGCCAGTGCTATCCGTTTTACGCCGTCTTACCTGCTCACTCACTCAAGCCACTCACTCACTCTCTCACTCACTTTGTCACTCTTCCTTGCCCACCTTGGAGAAATGCCAGAGAGTCCAGGCCATCCGGGTTCTCAAATCTGTTTCGACTGGCTCGACTTCCCGCACACGACTTGGCAACAACTTTACGCCTTGTTCCTGCACATGCGCATACATCATTTTTTTGGGAGGTACCAAAACATCGTACCTGCTTCTATAAGTACGAGTCGTTGGGCCAGCCTTGTCAAACCTCCCAAAGGCTGAAGAGAGAAGAAGCATCATTGCTTCAATTTCATTGGTTCTTTGCTTTCTCATTATTCACCCACCACCACCACCACCACTTCTCCCTCTTCTTCCTTTGTCGCCGTCGCTGTCGCTATTCTTCAAAAGTCTCTCTCTCTCTCTCTCTCTCTACTCCTACTGCCCTTTCTCAAGGGTGAGACTCTCATCATTCTTCTACTACTACCTATCATGCCATATAGCTTGAGTCGCCATCATTCACATTTTACGACTCTGCAATTTATTCTGTAATCTACCACCACAGGCTACTGCCCATCACCGCTACCACCTCCGCTACTGAATTCTCACCAAAGAGTCATTCGCCAGTGTACGTCAATCCTGCTATCCTGGGCCTATTTCCCTCTTGTGCTCTGCGCAATCGTCATTCCGTGTACTTACTGACATTGATTATTGAAGACACCTGGCGACCATCTGATCACCATGGACCCCGCGGACATGGAGTTGGATCTTCTCGAGGACATTCTCCCGATGCATCGGTTTCCTCAAAGATGGCAAGGAACAGAGCATCTCGGCCATGAGAGCCCCGGTATGAACCCTCAGGAAATGATTCAGTTCACACATGGTACTGCATCTGTCTTCATGCCCAACAACTCAGCATACCTACAACAACCGCAGCAAAATTACCTCCAACAACAACAGCAACAACTAAACTACCTCATGCAAACAGACCCACGTAGGGGCACATATCAGGCGCCCCCAAGTGGTCGGCGCAACAGCTCCAACGCGGGTCAACTTTCTTCGCATCAGCAATACTCCCTGACTTCTTCTTGGGCCAGCACCTTTAACTATGGTGCACCTGGCCCGTCCTATTCTGCCCCCCAAAGCTGCGGCATAGATACCAACCAGAATGGAGGCGATGACTGCATATCGATCGTTTCTTGCACCTCTGATTGCCGTGTTAGCTGCCCAAGCCAGTGCGGGGAGACTAGTCAAGGAGTGTATTGCAATGACGATGCTTGCACTGACCAAGGATTCTGCCTTGACGAATCTTGCGAGGACGCTGGCCAGCTCTGTACAGATGCAAACTGTACAACTGCTGATGAATCCAGTCCCTCGGCTTCCCGCCTGGCTATCTCGGATGGAGACAAACAAGCCGCAGCGGCCCTTGCCTCCTTTGGCGAAGTACAGCTTGAGCCAGATGACTTCTCGCATCTTTCCCAAAACCCAAATTTCCAGTCTTTGTCTGCTACCCCCTTTGTCTGTCAACCTGATGAAATCCCGTATATGGACTTTACTGGGACGCCATCCTCTAGTCTGTCTTTACACGTGAATTCCTCAAACGCAAATCTCCGGGACCTGACAAATCCTGGAAACTTCTTCGCAAGCCACATTCTTGAATATCACAATCCGATGCGGAAAGAGGGTATTACCCATCCATGCCCCATCGATCATGGTATGTTCCACCTCTCTCGATGCACGCTGCCTAAGGCTCATGAGAGTGTCAACCTAAACGGCGACGCTTTCACACACCACTTGAACGACCACCCGTGCGGTTACGAGGTTGAAAACCTGGCCCAATTTGCTCACCACCTTTTTGCGGATCATAATATGCTCCAAACCTTTGATAATGAGGCAACCCATCCCCTAGACGGAATTTCGCTCTCACAGTCTGACTTGACTACACCGGTCTGTCAAGTGGGCGAAATGTCGGCCGGTATTCAACATTTGTCACATTCGACCTCTCCAGTACCAAATCTGTCAGCAGATGCTTCAATCTCTCCTAGTACTGCAACGCTTGTTTCCACGCCGTCATCCCCATCAGAGAAGTGGTCCATAGACCTAGGTTTAAGGGAGGCTATGGACCAAACCTCTTCCACACACGTTAGCCCAAAGCTTGAATTAGATATAAAGGAGGAATGTGTCTGTCGTTGGAAGGTTAGCCCCGAGGCTGCAATGTGCGGCTTGAGGTTTGACAACGCGGACGAGCTGCATAATCATGGCAAGCTCGCTCATACTACTACACAGATAAAGGATGATGGCGGTTTTTATTGTTTATGGAGCGGCTGTTCCAGAGCCGACGGATTTAACCAAAGGAGCAAATTGGATCGCCACCTCCAGACGCACACAGGATGTAAGCAACACTCCCCTCTTCTAACATTGGTGAAGGCGCTCACGTGTTCCTAGTCAAACCTGTTCAATGCAGTATTTGCGGTGAACAACTGTCGGCAAAGCAGGCGCTTATTCAACACATGAGAACTCATACCGGAGAGGAGCCTTGGAAGTGTACACATCCAGGCTGCTTACGCACTTTCAAGCAGCAAAGCGCACTGAGTATGCAACCCACCCCCGTTTATTGAAGTCAATTCATTTGAACCTCGCTTATTCGATACAGCTATGCATCAACGAACTCATACGGGTGTAAGGCCTCTTCGGTGTCGCATATGCGACAAGACCTTTGCCGAATCATCGAACCTTGCTAAGCATCGCAGAACCCATGACAAAGAAGGCGGGTTTGTCTGCCCAGTCTGCCATCGAGTCTGTAATCGAGTCGATCAAGTGAGGCGGCACGTGATTTCGCAGCATAGATCCACCCATCCCGAATTGGCGGACATGGCTAGAAACAAGACGATAACGATTGAACGGAGACGTGCTTAGACTATGGCTACTCCCGAGGTAAGTTTATAGTCGTGGGACGAACGTTGGAGTACCCGGATCCCACCACTCTTCATCAATAACGAAACGACGCATGGGCTCACGACGGTTATCTGAATTTTAAATGGCAAGGCGTTAAGGTGGCTTACGGGAGAGACTAATGCATGATTCCATCATGGCTCGGACGCTGGTACAAACAAAAGGTTGCTGGTTGGTTGATTTACACTGATTTTTTTCTGGCGTTTGGCTTCCGATAACGTTGCCGGATATACCCAAGGGACATGGCTTACCCCATGCCCTCGATTATTTGGATCGGTATATATGGAATTTGAATTTGCTTCATAGATGTTAGGAAACGGAGTTCAAACATGAATGATGACAAGAATGATATGTGCTGTAAAGCACTTCAGAAGTACTACTAGGTGGTCTAGATAGATGCTCTGTCGCTTCATACATGTAGTCAATGGAAATATTTATATACAAGAACTGCCGATTCTGGTTGCAATGGTCCCCATTACATCATAACTTGCAAGGATCAAAGTAGAGTCCTGAACAACGACCGGAGCTGGCCGCGAGTGAGGACATTGATCAAGCGGATTGGTCTTTGATGGACGTTGACTTTTGGATTAGTCGATTCTGTCACATCTCACATCACTTGTCCTGTTCAACCACATCCTGACAGAACATTGCAACTTGACTTGAGTTCATCTTGTCCGACATACTACCTAGTAGGTAGGTCCGTATAAACCAAAATAAAATAAAATGGAAACCCGATTACGCCAGGCTCTACGCCAGCGGCAATTTCTTTTTGATCATGACCTCATTTTTTAAGTTGGTATAGACTGCTGACCTAGCAAGCCCATCAAAGGACCACTTTCCGTCCCAGAACGAGGCCCCAAACCGGGAAATAAGTACAAGTTCAGACCGAGATTTCCCCCTGAGCCATGCGATGCAAGTATTGAACCCTTTCTTTTTTTTCGTTCATCTGGAAAAGCATGCTACGCCTCCGTGTCCCATCTACCTTAGATGTCCCTTTCGCAACCCAAGTTACTAACAGAAAATTTAGGCCTACAGATGACGATCAATGTTAGCAGGTGGAACTTTTTTTATAGAACCAATTCCCCCCCTTCTCCCGTCACATCATACCTTGATAGCAAACTTGCGCTGGGGGAAGTGAGTGTTTCGCTTCTTGGTCTTCTCCAGAACGCGGGCCTTGTCCTCAGGTGATAATCGGCGGCGGATAGCACGGGTCTGCTTGGGGCGGAGGTCGAGGGGGATGTACTTGCTCTTCTTGTAGAAGAGACGGAGCTGGTTGCGCTGAGTGGCGTTGGTGACGGTCAGGACACGAGCGATGGACTTTCGCAGGTCGTTGCTATAAAAAAACGAATACTTCGTCAGCCCCTAAAATTCTTCTTTTTCTTCTTCTTCTTCTTCTTCTTCTTCTTCTCTCTCGCAATCTCTCTCTCTCTCATTGTTCCCCACCCTGAACTTTTGGATGTGCCATTTTGAAGATTTTGGATTTCCCCTTACATCTTGTTGAGTTTGGAGCCAGAGGAGGCGACCTTCTGGATGCGGAGCTGACCGAGCTCAGCCTTGAGCTCACCGAGCTGCTTTGCCAACTCCTCCTTGTTCTTGCCCCAGAGCTGGGCAGTCTTGACCTTTGCCGACGACTATAGATTCCATAGTCAGCACCCCATTCCAAACACGGTATAAAGTTTTTTTGTTTTGTTTTGTTTTTGGGTTTCATGTGTAAAACATGTGTGTGTGTGTGTTTTTTTTGTGTATAGCAGCGAAACAATGGTGATCATGGTGATTGTGTCGTGTGCGGGCGAGAATTGTCGAGGAATTCGATTGAGAGGAGGGGGATAATAATCTTTCGATTCGAACACCATGTTTTTTTGTGCGTTGAGTATCGTCGAGGAGGGGGGAGGAAAGCCGCTGCTATTGTGTACACTGGGCAGAGGGAAAACCGCAACAAGAACTCACCATCTTGATTATCTTCGATGTGTGATTATGCGAAGTATGTCGACAGGTAGTGCGTTCAGTAAAAAGTCTGCCTCGACCGTGACCGTCGTTGTCGCGATGGATCGTAAGAGCTGCCAAAGAATTTAGTCGAGGGTTTGCCGAGTCGGTGAAAAATTGCCCTAGGGTTTGGTTGGAAGTGCACTGAACTGAGAGATTTTGCAATTTTTGATTGGCTGCATGTTGTGGGCATTTTTGAGCGTGACTAATACATGTCACGTGTGAAGTCCCGTGCCCGAATATGGAGAGGGGAGACGCTAGGTCTGGGCGGTAAAGCCATTCTGCCACGGGGGGCCCGCGGAGTGGGTCATCCGGGACCCTTTGAGCCGTTCACCTGCGTTGCGCTGCGCTTTCACAAGGGTGGCTCGGCTGCATCATCATTCCCCAGGGCTTTTTTGCTTGTCACTCCAAGAGTTCATCAACGCCATGTCTGCAGCATCAGGTACCGCTGGCTGGGCCCAGCTACGACAGCAAGCTCGGTCATTGGAGAACCAGGTAAACACTTTCTTGATGATGTCGGATTTTAATGGAATGAAACATTGGACTGACTTTGTTTGCGCCTTAGACTGAGAATCTGTTTCATACATACTCCCAATTCTCGACTGCATCTACCATCCCGTCCAAGCCAACTGCCGAGGAGCGCGATATAGAATCCAAACTCGAAGAGGTGTTAGACAAGGTTCGATAGAGCATTCATACTCTAGCAAGTCGTTGGGCGACTCTACTAATGAAAGCCCCCTCTACAGCGTGACAATGTCATCTCCCAACTCGCCCGACTCCTAGACTCAGAAGCATCACTTAATACATCGGCCCTCAAACAGAACAACCTCTCGTTGCTTCGAGAAAAGCTATCGTCACACAGGCGCGACCTGGCCCGCCTCCGAACAGTCCTGCAACAAGCCCGCGATCGCGCCAACCTCCTGAGCAATGTCCAGTCCGACATTGACGAGTACCGCGCGAACAACCCAGAGGCCGCCGAGGCCGATTACATGCTCGGCGAGCGAAACCGCATTGATCGCAGCCACGATGTGACGGACAGTGTGCTGAGTCAGGCCTATGCTATAAACGAGAGCTTCGTCGTGCAGCGGGAGACGTTGGCAAACATCAATCGCAGAATTACCATGGCAGCGAGTCATGTTCCCGGTCTCAACTCATTGATTGGAAGAATAACGACCAAGAAGAAGAGGGACGGTATCCTTATGGGATGCTTCATTGCGTTTTGCTTTATAATATTCTTTTGGTTCCTCTAAAATCATGTGAATGGCGTTTCAGGGGGTATCAGCGTTTTATTCTATTGTACAATATGGCAGGATCCATAAATGGTATGGTATGGTTTGGGGGGTGGGGAGATGGAGATTGGGATGCTGATGTCGAATTATATCTTGGGTTGTTCTAGATGCGGTTTACCAGGCAGCTTCTCCCGCGCAGCTGCGGGCAATGTAGCATCTCGCTTGATTTCTTCCACCAGTCGTCCTAGGCCCTTGGACAGGCTTTCCTTTTCTTCTTCAAGGCTCGGTCCGCTGCCAGCCCATCGTATCCGACAATGGTGATCTACTAGATATGTGTAGCCAACCTTGCTGTTGAGAAGGCCGATGGATTCTCGAATCTCATCGGTGATACCCCTGCGCACCAGGTAGTATTTATCCCAGTCCTTTTCTCCCATCTTCTTGCGCAGAGACCCCATGAACATGCGAACGAGCCACGCCTTGCCCGCATTATCTTCGTAGTTGATGCGCACGAGCTGTGCCGTATCACCACTCCGTTGTAGGACCTCGTGAAGTGCCGGGTTGGCTTCCTTTGAGATGAAAGAGTTGGCCTGCAGCTCTGCCCATTGACTGCTGAAGATGGAGACAACCGATGCGTTTCCCAAGAGCAGCGGTGTTGTATCTCGCGGTTCCTTGTCCGTCTTTAGGAGGGTCTCGCCGTAGAGATTTGGGAAGAAGAGCGAGAGCTCGGCCTTGAAGAGTCGGGGTGGTGCAATGAACGATTTGCCTTCTTGGAAGCGCAAGTTGCCCCAATCACGAAAGTATGGTCTAGAGATTTTCGCCGTCCTACAAGAATGATGTGCATATTAGCCATTGGCTCCCCCTCCTTATAGATGGATTGCAAAGAAAAAAATATTCATACAGCTCCTTGCGCCGTTGCAAGTGCTTATCGTAATCGACAAAGTCTTCTCGGCGCTGTCGCAGCGACCGGTCATCGATGCCCGTGTTCTCGCCCACTTGCGGCGGCAGCGGCATGCCAATGGGCCTGGGCAGCGGTTTCGGCGTGAATTCGCCATCGAATCGCTTGCCGTAGCTTCGGGGGCTTCAATGGGGGTCCCGGTGATGTCGCTCTTGGGATCCATTGAGCTTCCGGCGGCGGGCTTCTGGGCCGTGGCAGCCCGCACGGCTGTGGAGGACAGGTTTCGACGCCATTGGCAGTAGGAACATGTCAATGCTCTTCTTGACACGAGGCCTGTGAGGGCCAGCTCCAGCCTCCGCGATGCCATGGTGCTTTCGTTCGTGTGGAGAGCGTGTGTGCGTGTAGGTGGGATGTCGTCACTTTTAATTATCGCATGGAATGCTCAACGGTTGGTTCCGAAAAATTTGGAACACAATTCCAGGGCTTTTCCATTAAAAATTCCAGAGGCTCGCAGCAGCGCCAGAGCTTCGGTACGCTAAGCAGAGAAATGCGATGCAACCACCCCCAAAACAGTTTAGCGTTCTCTCCACCCCCAACATGCGGCTATTCGCGGGGATTGACTCGACCTCGACGTAATGCCGACCGAAGCCATTTCTATTATCCTGCGTCGCCAAACCAAACCCGTCTTCCTCCACTTTCCAGACAATTTCCCCCAACGAAGATTTTCTCTCGCTTTTTATATTTCTATTTTCCCGAGAACATTGGTTGTTCGATTACCGGGCAGAATGTTTCTACAGCGAGGATCTAGAGTTTTGCGCAAGCAATGGGGCGCCTCGAGGGCCATGGGGAAGATGGCAATGGGCGGTGCAACCCCCGGAGCTATCCCACGATGGTTCTCAGAGTCGAGGAGGTTATGCGCCGTAAAGCCCGTATTGCTGGCTGATATTGGTGAAGGTGAGTGGCTTTAAAAATACAATGAAACATACTGCCAGGGCATTTTGCAAATCACGACGTGATGCTAATAATTTTCTGGCAGGCATTGTCGAGTGTGAAGTTATCCAGTGGTTCGTTGAGCCGGGCGCTCGCGTCGAAGAGTTCTCGCCCCTTTGTGAAGTCCAGAGTGACAAGGCATCCGTAGAGATTACGAGCCGGTTCGCTGGAACGGTCAAGAAATTATACTACGAGGCCGGCGAAATGGCCAAAGTAGGAAAACCCTTTATAGATATCGATATTGTGGGAGGTGCCGAGCCCGAGCCCCCCAAGATTGAACAGGCGAGCAAGCCAGATACGCCTTCAACACAGACTACGCCAGAGCCAAAACCATCACAAAGCCAAGGCAGCGCGGCAGGACAGGAACAGCAAAGCACACAGGGGACAAAACCCAAGGGGAAAGCTGCGGCATTGGCAACGCCAGCGATCCGGCATCTATCAAAGGAACTAAATATCGATATCCTCGACATTGATGGCACCGGCAAGGATGGCAGAGTGTTAAAGGAAGATATCTACAAGTTTGTGCAGTCAAGAGACGCAAATGGCGGTGCCCAACCCGCCTCAAAACAGCCAGCGTCGGTAATGTGGTCGCCGTCACCGAATACAGATTCATCTGTGCAGACGGAAACACGGTTACAGCTCTCGAGCACACAGAACCAGATGTTCAAGGCAATGACACGCTCCCTCACCATCCCACACTTCCTCTACGCCGACGAGGTCGATTTTTCGGACCTCGTCAATCTCCGTAGCCGCCTGAACAAGGTGCTCTCAAGTACACCCGCACAGCCCGGCCAGCCCGGCAAGCTATCATACCTTCCCTTCATCATCAAGGCCGTATCCATGGCCCTCTACCAGTTCCCCATTCTTAATGCCCGCGTGGACGTCGACCAGGCCACCGGGAAACCCTCCCTCATCATGCGTTCCCAGCACAACATCGGCATCGCCATGGATACCCCGCAGGGCCTCCTGGTCCCCGTCATCAAGAACGTCGGCTCCCTCAACATCCTCTCCATCGCCGCCGAGCTCTCCCGCCTGCAGTCCCTCGCCACGCAGGGAAAGCTCACGCCTAGCGACTTCTCCGGCGGCACCATCACCGTCTCCAACATCGGCAACATCGGCGGTACTTACCTCAGCCCCGTCATCGTGGAGCGCGAGGTCGCCATTCTGGGCATCGGCCGCATGCGCACCGTCCCCGCCTTCGACGAGCAGGATAACGTAATCAAGAAGCATGTCTGCAACTTCAGCTGGAGCGCTGACCACCGGGTCGTTGATGGGGCCACAATGGCCCGAGCTGCCGAGGTGGTGCGCCGTGTGGTGGAGGAGCCCGATGTCATGGTTATGCATCTCAGGTAGAGAAATGATCACCAAGGGAGGAAGGGAGAAGGAGGGACAGGAAGAAGGAACATAACTGGAGCGGCAATAATGGCCTTACAAATACCATGCATGACGCCAGACAGGGCATGGCATAACATGACAGGGCTGGGCTGAGGCCTCTCATTCTTTGGACCGGAGGAAGAAGGGGGGAGGGGGGAGGGTGATGATTTTAGAATGATAGATGATGACACATTATTTTTGATTCGATACAACTTGAACACTTATCCTTATCCAAAAGAAAGGTAACACAAGAACGACGTTGATTAGATTCTTATTTTTTCAGGATACAAGAAACGTTGGGTTATACACAAAATACACATAAACACAAACACACACGCTCACACACACACACTCCCATGTACGAAGTACACAAACCTTACACCGAGCTCGTCATTCTCAGCTGATCGAAAAAAAAATCCCATAGTGGTACCCGTGACCTATCTCCCTTGCATCTCCTGTGTAACCCCAGCCTTCCCAAATTCCTGGGCTAAAGGTGTGTTGTCTGTGTTGGGAGGTGTAGCGAGAGAAGGGGGGAAGGGAGGGGGAAGGGGGGAAGGGGGAGAGGAACAAACCATGCGTCGATGTCTCATGCAACGCCCACCACAGCCCTGTTGGATAAACACACCTTTCTGCATTAGCGGCCGAACCGAAGGTGAGAATTGCCTATTTGGCACACATCTGCATGCAAAGTGGCAAACCCCCTCATTGTCGCTTTTGTCAACACACACACATGTAACCAGAAAAATGATATGTGGCTCTTGCCAAGAGGGGTGGATAAGCTGAAAGGGAGGAGGCGCGCGCGGGCTGTCAAGAATGATAGATCACGCTGTAGAATTCTTATTTGCCCGGTTAAAGGTTTGTCTGCCTGGGATGATGTGTCCTGCCATCCGTTCCATGCTTACAAAAAACAAAAAACAAAAAAAGAGGGCACGCGTTGCAAAACGATTCGTACAACGACCCTGGCCCTATGTTGCATACCGAGCAACTCCCGTCATCCAACAGTAGCCATACCGAGACCACTTTGTCAAGTCCGTAGGCTCCGTCAAGTCCCAACTCCAGCCAGCCATCCATCCAACCAGCCATCCTGCGCCCCAGGGTTAAGATGCCAACTGGCCAACCAACAGTAAAAGAAAAGAAAAAAGAAAAAAAAGTACCCCTGTAAAAACAAGTGCCATTGCTGGCAGTTCCCAAGCCCGTGAATCGCATGTAAGTCTACCTAAAGAAATTAGAAAAAAGTAGCAGGGGAATATCGCGCCCCCGGACAAGAGAAGAAGTCTAGATGAATGCCGCATATCCGTGATAAACCCTCAATAGGGACAAGAAAGTATAATGCCGTTGTTTCCGATAGCCGCCCGCTGCCGGGTTACACCGTGGTGAAGCGAAGCGTTTTCTATTGGTTGCTGTCATCACTTGACATGGCCTGAATAACCCTATCTAGGGCGTCCTGCAACACGTCGTTAATGGATCGGCTGACGTCGATGGTGGTGACGTCCTTCTCGCTCTCCGAGGGTCGCTCAAGGATGTCAAACTGGCTATGGACCATGTTGGCGCCCATGTAATGGCCCTGTCGGCTCATGACACGTTGCAGGAGAACTTCTTCTGGGGCATCAAGGTAAATGAAGTGAATGAGGAGGTGGTGGTCGTAGTATGCTGCCACTCGAATAACGTCCCTGTACTTGCGTTTCAGGGCTGAGCAAGTCAGAATCACACCCGCCGAGCCCTCACTGATTTGGCGCATAGACTCTTCACGCAGGGCTGTAAGCCAGTCCCAGCGGTCTGCATCCGTCAAGGGTATACCGTTTCTCATCTTCTCAACGTTGGCCGTAGTATGAAACTGTTACCAGTATTGTTAGTAAGTTGATCCACTGCGCCGAGGGCATCCATATTATTCTTAATACGTACCGAATCGCCCTCAATATAGGGCATGCCAAGCGCTTCTGCCAGATGCTCAGCAACGGTAGACTTTCCACAACCTGCCGGGCCGGTAACCAGCCAGATGTGGGTATTCGTTTGCTTTTGGTTCATTGTTGGTACTCCGTTATTTGCTGTTGCGGAGGTGAGAGATGCATTCTTCGCAGCAGCGACGGCAGCAGCTTTAACGTTTGAGGCAAGTGTGGTTGCAGGGGTAGAGTCCTGTCCCTTAAGAGCCCCGGGGGGATCATATGACAACATTTTGGAAGGAAGGTGTGTTTGGTTCTTATAAAAGGATTGGGTGATGGTATGACAAGCGGACAGAGGCTTTTCCTTTATTGTGTTTGCTAGAACAATGTCGGTGTGGTGCTGTTGTGATTCCTCAAGGTATGTGAATGGGTATATATGGTCCAACAAGGGTTATGTGGAAAAGTTGGGTTGAAGCAGAAAACCGTTGTATAACGTTCAAGTAGACAATAGACCCAATATATGTATATGTATAGATATATGTCGTGGCAAGATGGAATATTCGCGCAGCAAAGTGCAGAAGAGCGAATTAAATAGAAGCGAAGCAGGCAAGCAGGCAATAATCGGTACCGTATGAATTAGGCTGGGCACAGGCTGGGCAAAAGACTTGCCGTGAACTGACCGAGGGCAGACATTGCCTCTTTATAAGGCCCAAAATAAGCATGGAGTACAACCTCGACGAGCTAGAAAAAAAATCGGACCAGGGGAGGGGGTCCCCAAACCGTACCGCCGGTTTCGTTCTATAGGCCCAAAAGTCTTCTCCAAGGTGACACAATGCCGAGTCTTTAGCTCTCGAGTCTGGGGAGGGGAGTGGCTCCTAATTACCGGCTGGTCCAGTCGGGCTGAGCCAGCAAGTATGCCGGGACCCGGTTTAACCAAGTCATGGCCCTTGCGTTCTTTTTTTTTTTTTTTGTTTTTTTCCAATTCTTCCTTTTTTTCTACGCTGTTCCCCTGTCTGGCTACCTGAGCCTAGATGGGCCGGGGTGTCTCCTAGTGGGTGTCGAGGCACAGGGCGGGATGACGTTGATGATGTCGATAGACATGGCTAAATGGCGTTGCTTGATTCGGTATTCAGGCGCCGGGACATACCCCTTTTTTGCAGTCGACGACGAAAGCATCAAAAAACGTTTAGCCCTATGTAGCTAAAGGTACCAAGGAACATGGATGGGCTCCACAGGATGGGGAAAATGGGGGCGCGCGGTGCACACCGGATGCAACGCTGAACCACGACCCGTGTTTGCCTCGTGTGTTTCCCGTGGACGGCGGCCGCTTGGACAAGCGATCCAAAGTATAGATTCGTTTAGCACCCAGTGTCTGTTGCTTGTATGGTACCGTCCTGGTACGAGTACCTGGTGAGCATTCATTCTTATAGTCTCTCGGGGAAGCATGCCACTGTCCCCAAGCGCTCGACTCTGGTTTGTACTACTTGTACAAGGCGGGAGGTGTATTCCGGTCCGCGGTGGTCGGTGTGTCGATCCATCGTGACCATGGTGGTCGGCCGGCTGAGAGTGATCCGAGAAGGGATGATAAAAGAATCATGCCATGAAGGAAGGGGTACAAGGTGGTGGTGGACAATGCTCCCATCGACGTGAGTTGGCATGGACCAACCAACCGTTTATTTTCCTCGGCTGCGTGCATGAGAGGTGCCACATGGTCATCGAACAGAACAAGGGACTTTGGCCGTACCACGTACATACATTAATACTGTGCTTTAGTCGTATGCATGTCTGAACGTTGCGTATGTATATGTGTATGTATATGTATGTATGTAGATGTAGATAGGGATAGTGTGTATTTCGTACAGTGGCGCTACGTACGTACGTACGTATGTGTGCGTGTGTGTGCGTGTGTGTGATCAACGCGGTTCCAAAGTGCCGGGTCAACAAATCTTGACCAGATCGGTGCCGTCCGTCCCCTGTCATTGAGCCAGGATAAGAAGACTATGGTGAGAAGATTCGAACAAAAGTCGGTGACGAATGACGAAACCAATGGTGGTGGACTAGAAGCGAATTAGGTTGGACTTGAGGGACTTGGACTCAGAATTGGCGCAGCTGAACATGGGAAAATGTTGGGGCTTGTGTCAATGCACTGAGACCAATGATCTTACTGGACTGAAAGTGAGGCTCACTCTCGCTCACTGACTTGACTTGACTGACCTGACCTGACGGACTGTGTGACTGACCTTGGCCAACGGCCTCCCTGCAGCCTGACGAGTCAACGCACACACACACTCCCCCTCTCCCCCCTCTTCCCTCCCTCTTTGAGGCTCTACGAACGAGCCCAACGGACGTCACTGTTTTTTTCAAGGTAGAAAGACAGGCCGGGCTTTGGCCCGCTAAGCATAAAAAGCGTGGGGGTCAACCGTTAGGCACGGAGAAGACGAGGAGGGGACCTGTAGGCCAATTCTGACTCTCTCGTTTCGCTTCGCTTCACTTCGCTTCGTGCTCGGGGAAATACATCCCTTTTTTTTTTTTTTTTGCTAGGAACATGTTACTTGTGCGCACCTTACATACCTGTATGCGGACTTGTACCATCAAGGGGCAGATTCAAGTGTCGCCCAGTATGCGTATGCGTATGCAAGGATGATGCTGCTTTGGAGTCACCTGGTTAAACTGGTCAAACCAGGAAGCTGCCGGTTACGGAATGAATGCATTTATTGTTGGGTAACTTCGCCTCGGTGATCCGATAAAGAGAGGCCAATCGAGTGGCTATGCGTATTCCCTCGTACGTATTTTTTATCTTGGTATGTCGTCAGTTAACGTGTGAGAGGAGCGAAGAGAAGAGAGAGCGCCTACCTGCCTACCTGCCTACCTGCCTGCATGCCTGCCTGCCTACTTTCCTTCCTTCCTTCCTGCCTGCATACATGCATGCATGCATCGAGACCTTGCTCACGCAAACGTTTGCTGGACGCACTTGCATCGGGCGGCGAACTCCGGAAAAATATGTCTCCACCAGTCAAGTCACGTCGTATCCAACAGAAAAACCTTTCTTTTCATGGGCATTGGGTTACAAATACCTTGTACTCGGTAACTTCCAACGGTTTATCGGCTGCAAGCACTCAAAGGTTTCTTCTTCTCTGCCCAAAATCATGCGTGATCATGTACTCCGTAGGTATACCTACAGGTATGCCCACAGGTATGCCCACAGGTATGTAGGTTAAAGTGGGCACCACCTATTTATTGAAAACACGCATTACGAATACTGGGGAGTTCTGTTCAGGTGAGCAAATCATATATGCGATACTTGTCTAGTACCTTCTAGGCATCTCAGCAAGGAAATGAGCTCTCAAGGTTCCAAGTTGTCATGATTTTCGACGAGTTCGCAGTTGGTTCATCAGACCTACACACCCACCCACACCCATCAGTCAATCACCGCCCAACGCAACACTACGCACGCTTTCCATCTATTACTTGTAGTACAAGTACCACTTGTACCACCGATGCTACCCTTACTAGGAGTATTTTGACGTTGGTTCCTAATCCCGTGTCTTAAATAAGCCTCTCAGCTCTCCCAAATGATCGAGATCCCATAGCATATTTGGTATAGTATGACTGAAAATTGTGACAAAAATGGCATGAAAACGGCGGGCATATCATTAGCACCCGAGTAGCTCAACTTTACACCAATGCAAGGCGGAAAGGAAACAGCTTAGGAATATTATGTCTAATTCCCCGTCAAGTCATGCTTCATCAACGGTATTACACCGTGGTTCTCGTTAGGTACTCTCTCCCTCTCTTCCTCTCTCTGTATTCCGTAATCAGAAATATCTAGTACCTACTCTGTACTTGCACAGAAGCCAGACATTGGCCCCTGCGTCCCGGGGGAGGAGTAAACAAGAGCATCTCGTGACCCCGTAGGATTGGTCTCGAAGCATCGTCGACAGGGCTTCATTGAAAGGGCATTGTAGTATGTAAATTGAGCTGTAAAACGTCTCCACGTTGCAGATGAGAATGAATCCGATTAGGTACTTTAACAACGGAAATCCACTGTTTTTTTTTTCGTTTCCGATTAAGGAACCCTGTCTTGTTGTGCAGATGATGAGTTATGATTATGCACCTTGCCTACAAATATCCCACATTGCGGTGGAGTTCAGGGGTCTGGGGGTTCGGTGGGCTTCAAAGTCCTCTTCTCTCTACTGGGCATCATTCACCCATTTCCGGCCCCCTTGGCCATGGCTAAGGCGCAAGAGTGAGTATCACTCCATGATGATGGATCAGTATTCGATTCAACCGACTAACAATAATTAGCTTCTACTATAACAAGTGAATCTTGAGATTGGTGGTTCGAGTCCGCCAGGGGCTATCCCTATAGTTTTTTTTTTGGGACTCTGTCACTACACACACATTATCCATGGATGCATTAAATTGTGTTGGGCCCCATTTTACTTTGAAATTTCTTTTTTGGTCAGGTAATTTATGAATGTGAGCAAATAGTGTACCCTCTTTCTACCTGCTAAAGAGAGATTGCTAGTAAGCCTACAGTTGGCCTTGATTGTATTCAATACGAGAAATTTGAGCCCTGAACACAGGATTATTTTTGTAAAAAGTCTCCAGTTCATGATTACCCCTCATGTGGAGAATTCCAGACGCTGGTCAAAGCCCCAGTCAGAGCAAGGGATGTGATACATACCCTAATGACGACCATGGAGATCATCCAGACAAATAATTTGTGTGACTTTGTAGGGATTTTAAGGATTTTAAAAGTAGATTTCGATGTTTTTTTGCCTTTCTTCTCTGTCTCCATGTTTTCAACGTTGGAGATATACATCCAATATAGCAATGCTAGTTTCAGAGCTCTACTATGTCTCTATAGGTATGGAAACTTCCCAGGGCTTCCATTTGCCCCTCAACCCCGCCATTGCCACCACCACACCCTCCAAATTAATCCTGGCAACCCCGCCTGTGGCGCAAGATGTGGTTATGCAAGACAGGTTTGCAATATCGAACAAATGCATCTTTTGATTTAATTTACCATTGAAATTTTGAGGCTCATAGTTGTGGACATCCAGTTTTGGAAATATATTTGAAAACAGGAGCATCGGAAAATTGTTGCAACTACCTAGACTACCTTTTCATTCAGCATCATATCATACACTATCCAGTATTCTATCAGCAAGATGCCACTTTTCTCGCCGTCTATGCATGAGCCACATCATTCACACAAGTCCTGTGCCTCAGCCGTTCGTTAACCGCTAGAGTCTCTGCCCTAAACTGCTTCTGGCTATACTGTGGCTTTGATGCAGTACATACCGACAAGAGAGTGCAGGACCTTTTGCAAGGTTTGCGCTTGCCGTGAGAAACCGTTCAGTTGGAGGTTCCCTTGACAGAAACTGGCTGGTTCAAGCTCCAGCCACTGACAGCTCTCCAAGTTCCTTCTACTCCGAACGGGGTAATGTCTTCCCTCTCGTTGCCCCTCATCTCTCGGAGACTCCCAAGACTTACTTCGCTGAGAGTTGCTGCTTTCAACCGTCCAATCCTTAAACGTCCTCTTCACTCTTCCCCTTCTCCCCTCCAACCTCTTAACAGAGTCCTTCTCTCAAGGTTTTACTCTTTAGTATCGCCCACCATGAAGCCCGAGGAACTTAAGCATTACCTGGCTGATCAGCCGCCTTCGGTTGTCCGCCTTGAGATTGAGAAGCACTTCTCAACCCTGAATGACAAGCAGAAGCGCTACGCTCATTTCATTAGCAAGTAAGTCTTATGCTCTGATTCTCTTATTAGTGACTACCCTTCAAAATACAAACCTCACCTAACCAATTGCTTCTCAGGGCCGCTTTTGCTGGTACCAGAATTGTTCTGCGACAACTCTCTCCCGAGTCAGAGCCTATCTATGATTTGATCATCACCCTTTACAAGTCTGCTGGTGATGACTGGAATGCGCTAGCAAAGAAGGCTGGCGTCGAAGAGTCGGAGCTTGCTCTGTTCCTCGAGTATGCTGCCCAATTCCTTGGCAACAATGGCAACTACAAGAGCTTTGGTGATTCCAAGTTCATCCCACGATGCACCCAAGACACCGTTTCTGCGCTGGCAGCCACCTCCCCCGAGGCTACCAAGTTCTACGAGGCCACCAAGGGTGCCATTTTCAGCCACGACAACCAAGCTGCTATGCATCTCGGATTCCCTGATGCCGGCCACATGACTACCTATTATCCCGAATCCGCCACCATCACCAAGAAGGAAATTGAGGCCGTCTCTGCTTGGATGGAGAAGAAGGGGCTTCTTCCAGAGAACACAAGACTTGGCAAAAATGCTAATGGCAATTTCGAGATTCTCATTGCTTCAGCATTGACTAGCGTTCCAAAGGAAGGTGGCGACATTGGAAAGGAGACCAAGTTTACCTTGGACGATGGCGAGTTGAAGGGCAAGACCATCACACTGACATATGGTGACTACACCGAGGAAATGAAGAGCATTACCGAATACATCAAGCAAGCCGCCGCCAATTCGGACAACGAGAACCAAAAGAACATGCATTTGGCGTATGCCAAGTCCTTTGAGACTGGTTCTCTGGAGGCATTCAAGGACAGCCAGCGATTCTGGATTAAGGACAAGGGCCCTACCGTTGAGAGCAATATTGGGTTTATTGAGACCTACCGTGACCCTGCAGGTGTCCGTGGTGAATGGGAGGGTTTCGCATCCAGTAAGTCTGCATACGTCTCCTGGTATATCACATCTAGTTGCTAACGAGTACTGCAGTGGTCAATCGTAAGATACACACTTCATTTGCAGTTCATGATTAGTATTTGCTTATATTCTTGTTAGAGGAACGAACTCGTGCTTTTGGCGAGCTTGTCTCTGCTGCTCCTAGCTTAATCCCCTTGTTGCCTTGGGATTCAGAGTTCGAGAAGGACAAGTTTTTGTCCCCTGACTTTACTTCTCTGGAAGTCATGACTTTTGCAGGTAGGCATCAGTCTGTTGTTATCTTGTAATAGTATTAATTATTCTTTTAGGTTCCGGTATCCCTGCTGGTATTAACATGTACGTCAGAGTTTCTTAGGATTTAAAGGTGTGACTCGATGTTAAAGTGCTAGACTAATAATCTATAGTCCGAACTACGACGACATCCGTCAAACGGAGGGTTTCAAGAACGTTTCTCTCGGCAACGTTTTGAGTGCCAAGGCTCCTAATGAGAAGATTCCTTTCATTAGAGATGAGGATTTGGCTGTATACCAGGCAAACCGCGACGCTTCATTCGAGGTCCAGGTCGGACTTCATGAGCTCACTGGTATGTTGTGCTCTTGAGAAATTGCTATATGCCGTACTAATTTATTGTAGGCCATGGCTGCGGTAAGCTTTTGCAGGAGACATCACCTGGTGTCTACAACTTCGACAAGGAGAACCCTCCCATTAGCCCCATTACCAAGAAGCCCATTACCACCTGGTACGGACCGGGCAAGACCTGGGGCTCCGTTTTCGGAAGCATTGCCGCTTCATACGAGGAATGTCGAGCTGAGCTAGTTGCCATGCATCTAAGCTGTGAGTTCCCCGTGCTGAAAATTTTTGGCTTCGGAGACGGTACCGAAGACATCAACAACGAAGCAGGAGATGTTCTATATGCCTCTTACCTGTCTATGGCTCGAGCTGGTTTGGCTTCTCTCGAGATGTGGGATCCCAAGAGCCAGAAGTGGGGACAGGCTCACAGTCAAGCTCGATTCTCTATTCTCAAGTGCTTTCTAGAAGCGACTGATGACTTCTGCAAGTTGGACTACGCCAAGGACGACCTGTCTGATTTGACTATCAAATTGGATCGATCCAAGATTCTTACAGCTGGTCGCGAGGGTAAGAATCGCCAGCCAAAGAGTGAGATTTGCTTGTCAAGCATGCTAACGATGTAATCTAGCCGTTGCCAACTACCTGCAGAAGCTCCATATTTACAAGTCCACTGCCGACGTTGAGAATGGTAGCAAGTTCTATAACGATATGACGAATGTTGGCCTAGACTTCTGGGGCACCAAGGTCCGCGACGTCGTCCTTGCTAACAAGCAACCTCGCAAGGTGTTCATCCAGGCCAACACTACCTTGGATGAAGCGACAGGCAGCGTATCTATCAAGCATTACGACGCCACGCTCGTGGGCATGATTGAGAGTTGGGCCGATAGGAATCTGTAAAAGAAGACAGTATGGTTGGCGCTCTGAAATTACCAAGAAAAGAGCAAGTTTTGTAAAGATATCACAGGCATGAAACGAATAGAGAAGCAACCTCGGAGCAATTTTGTCTTGTCCCATTTTCCTCTTATGTAGAGAAGCCAATGTGTTATTATCCAGTAGTTGTAGATCTATGGTCTTCATCGTCTCCGGACAGGAATGCGCTTCGATGAGCGATTAAAAAGTGTCATCACCGTCAATCACCAGAAGCCTGGTGGAAATCATTTATGCTCGTTTTGTTTTTTGACTGTAAAACCTGATTACAGACGCCAAGATGTGACCGATGCCGTCGACTTCCAAATGCAATTGGCCAAACCAGCCTAATTCGGAGACCCATTCCGTTCTACAACCCCATCTTGACCACCCTCCCCTCGTGAACCCTCCCCACGTTTTCAGCGCAAGATTTTATTTTCTTAAATCTACCACGCCATCTCGTGGGGCTTGTCACCCTTCCGCAAGCTGAAGGTGCTTGCGAGGTAGCTGGCCAGCAAATCCACCTTCTTGATGTTGGCAATCAGGGCCTTGTCGATGGCCTTCTGGTCAGCAGCGCGGCTGCTGTTGATCTCCTTCTTCTGTGGTGATTTGTCAGTAACCTCATTAACTTTTTTGTGCAACAATATCTTTTTGTTTGTAAGACGTACCTGGGGCTTCTCTCCCTGGCTGAAGAATGCCTCCTGGCTAGCCTTGTCCTTGGCCTTCTCGGCAGTGAAGTACTTGGGCTGAGAGACCTCCTCGATCTTGGCCTCGTCCAAGCCGGAGATGTCGACCTTGTAGGAAGTGGCGATGACATATCGGGAGTTGACTCTTCGCAGGGGAACACCGTTGATCTTGAAGGGGCCAGTGACGAGGAGGACACCCTGGTCGAGGGTCTTGAGGAGGACGACGCGCTTGCCACGGAAACGGCCAGCGAGGAGGATCAGGACGGTACCGGGCTGGAGGGTCTTGCGAGGAGTCCAAGATCGGATGGACTTGCGGACCTAGAGTTGCAGCTTTGTTAGCGCAACTGCTTTCATTAACAATTTCCAAGAATCGCCAATAGAAGAGATATAGCCGGGATCATTGTCGATTGAGAAATGTGAACAATTCTCCAGGGAGCACATGATCGGTTTGATTTCCATCTGATCGTCGCCGAACCAGCAACAAATCCCCAATCACTTTATCTCCTTTTCCCGACAATACCCCATTATCCAATGCGATTCCCAATTTCAATCCATGTCCTCTCCAGGGCGAATGAGGGCGTGTGCATCAGGGGCCTTTAATTTTTTCTTCTCTCTCTCTCTTGCGACGCATCACCGAGACTCACCTTCTTGGGCTCGCTCTCATCATCAGCGTTGTACCACTTCTTGGCCTTCTCCGTGGAGGCGGGAACCTCCCGGGTCGACTTCCCGAACTGCTTGGTCGTGGGCTTTGCCGACATGTTGACTCTCTCTCAGGTGGTGACTGGTATGGGGTGTGGAGAGGATGAGGAAGACTCAGGTTCGTGATGTTCGCCCGAAATGTTGGATTTCTTTGTGAGCGCCGCTAGCGAGTTTGTGGGAAGCAAAATGTGAACCCTCAGACACTAAACCGTATATGGCCTCGGTACGTACCTGACTTTTCCGATGGCTGGTGGGACATGGGGCTCAGTGCACGTGCCGATAAGATAAGAGCTTGTTGGTGGTGGGCCGATGGCTGCCGAAGTTGCGAGAAAGTGCTCTTGCGATCGTGACGTTTCGAGAAGTCGAGCGTTGAACTGGAGATGGTGTTTATTACTTAAATGTTTGATAAGATACTTGATCCATTTCTTGAGATCATGTGAATTTTTCTTTCTTTTCTTTCTTCCTTTCTTTCTGCATTACCACACAATACTAGTGATTGTAATTGCATATTATTACTTATTCTATATATACTAGTCGAAATGCAAGCCAGGCGACAATTAATGTCATCGGCCCAGCGACTTGCTGGAGCCACTACCAGATCCTCCAGACCCCTTCTTGCGCGAGCATCTGTGAGGTCCTCTCTTCACGGGACCCCCTCCCTTCGATTCATTCCCAGTATTACCGCACGATCATATGCCAATGGAGGACGGCCACATCCCCCGGTGGGACCCACCGAATGAACATGGGAGGGGAGGAGGAAAAACCGGCGCTGGAGCAATTCGGTATCGATTTGACGGCAAGGGCACGGGAGGGCAAGCTTGATCCAGTCATTGGAAGAGATGCAGAAATACAACGTACAATTCAAATTCTATCTCGACGAACAAAGAACAACCCGGTGCTCATTGGCAATGCTGGAACGGGCAAGACTGCCATTCTAGAAGGCCTTGCGCTGCGCATTGTGCGTGGGGATGTGCCGGAGAGTGTCAAGAATAAGAGAGTCATTACCTTGGACCTTGGCTCGCTCATTGCCGGCGCCAAATACAGGGGCGACTTTGAGGAGCGCTTGAAAAAGGTGCTGGATGAAGTGCAAAAGGCTGAGGGCCAGGTCATCTTGTTCATTGACGAGCTTCATACCCTTCTTGGACTTGGAAAAGCCGAGGGCTCCATTGACGCCTCAAACCTATTGAAACCTGCTCTTGCTCGTGGAGAATTGCAATGCTGCGGAGCCACAACCCTTACCGAGTATCGTCAAATTGAAAAGGATGTCGCATTAGCCAGACGATTCCAGCCCATTGTTGTGAGCGAGCCCACCGTAGAGGATACCATCAGCATCCTGCGAGGGATCAAGGATAAATACGAAGTGCATCATGGTGTCCGAATCACTGACGGCGCCTTGGTGGCTGCCGCTGCCTTGTCCAATCGATACATCACAGATCGTTTTCTCCCGGATAAAGCGATTGACCTGATGGACGAAGCTGCTAGTCATCTGAAGCTCCAGCACGAGTCTAAACCTGAAGATATCATGCGTCTCGACCACAAGATTATGACGATCCAGATTGAGCTAGAGAGCTTACGAAAAGAAACCGACATTGCCAGCAAGGAGCGTCGGGAGAAACTTGAAAAGGATCTCAAGAAATTCTACGATGAGATTTCCGGACTCAATGCGAGGTGGGACAAGGAAAAGGCAGAGATTGAGTCTGTGAAACAGGTCCAGACGGAGCTCGACAAGGCCAAGTTTGAACTTGAGCAGGCGCAGAGGGATGGGAATTTCGGTCGGGCGTCTGAACTCAGATTCGGCGTGATTCCTTCATTGGAACAGAAACTGCCTTCTGAAGGAGAAGCTCAGCCGGAAAAGGGTGAAGGATCGCTCATCCACGACTCCGTGACGGCCGATGACATTGGCAATGTCGTTTCGCGCATTACCGGAATCCCGGTATCAAAGCTTACATCCGGCCATATTGAGAAACTGGTTCATATGGAAGACACGCTGCGTGAGTCTGTCAAGGGCCAGGATGAGGCTATCAAAGCCGTGTCCAATGCCGTTCGTCTTCAGCGTGCTGGATTGAGCGGCGATAATCGTCCCTTGGCATCTTTCTTCTTCCTCGGACCCACCGGCGTCGGCAAGACTGAGCTGTGCAAGAAACTGGCAAGCTTCCTCTTCTCCACAGAATCTGCCGTGGTTCGATTCGACATGTCGGAGTTTCAGGAGAAGCACACTATATCCCGCCTAATCGGTGCTCCGTCTGGATATGTTGGCTACGAAGATGCGGGGCAACTTACAGAAGCCGTTCGTCGCAAACCATATGCTGTTCTTCTATTTGACGAGTTCGAAAAGGCGCATCGCGATATCTCCGCTCTCCTCCTGCAGGTCCTCGATGAGGGTTATTTGACCGATGCCCAAGGGCATAAAGTTGATTTCAAGAATACCATTATTGTCCTTACATCCAACCTCGGAGCAGACATCCTGGTTGGCCAAGATCACCTTCATCCATACAAGGAAAATGCAGACGGTGATATTGATTTATCCGTGCGCAAGGCGGTCATGGATGTGGTTGCCTCTGCCTACCCGCCCGAATTCCTTAACCGTATCGACTCGTTCATCGTCTTCAAGCGTCTGGCCCTGAGTGCCATCCGCGATATTGTCGACATTCGTCTAAAGGAACTGCAGCAGCGCCTCGACGACAGACGCATAGCCCTATCAGTGCCAGGCCACGTCAAGGATTGGCTTGCCGAGCGAGGTTACGATCCCAAGTTTGGAGCTCGCCCATTGAACAGACTAATTACAAACGAGATTGGCAACGGCCTTGCGGACCAGATCATCAGGGGCCAGCTCAAAATGGGCCAGAGGGCTGAAGTGAAGATTCGGGATGACAAGGAGGGTCTAGAGATTGTGAACCAATCCGAGACGGCTTGATTTATTGATAGTAGCTAAAGGTTGTTAACAAGGAGTCCATGACTGACGAATATGTAGAATGTATGTATGTATTATTATCAGGAGAATCTCCTCTCGGTGTTAGATGTATTGGTTGATACCCCACTATAGAATATTTGAATTACATTATATCCACTCCTTTATTTGATCATCTGATTGACGCACCGCCCGTCCAACTACAGTTTTTCATGTCCAAATAATCTGCTTCAAACTGTGGATGCGGTAACTCTACCAGTCAAGTACTAGCACAATATAACTTGACAGAGATATATCCCTGCCCATAGCAAAATATAATAGTATACTCAAAAACGAGCAGCAAAAAGATCTCAATCTTAAAAAGAAGAGCGTGAAAGAAAAGAAAAAGAAGAAAGTCCAGAAATAATAGTTGTCAAAACTTGTTCATCCAAGTCGGGCCAAGTCTCCACCTTAATTATAAATGACTTTCTATAGGGCCATAACGTCACCACCCACATCCGAGCATAGCTTCCCTCAGGTTCTATGGTCTAACGGTTATGACTGCGGATTCTGATTCCGCCAGCGAGGGTTCGACTCCCTCTAGGACCTAGCTTTCTTTTTTGGGCTCTCACCGGTAACATTTGGATATACCTACCGAAAATATACAATTCGGAATATTGTATGAAACATTTGCATGTGATTCTTTTTGTTTACCTTAGTACCTAGCACTCCGTACGCCCATTCATTAGAAAGTTCCAGATCCCTCACAAGGAGTAATGACAATGAGGCTGGTTACTATCAGAGTTTTCGGCACATCACGTCATTTTGCCAATTTTTTCTTCTCTTTCTGTCCCATAATATAAGAGTTATAGAAAATGTATTCCTCATAACACACCATCTCTATATATACCCAGCAGTAGCCCAATGAGAAAGAAAGAGAGAGAGAGACGTTGGAATCAGGAGAAATGCACATGAAACGATTTCAATACAAGTATCAAGAAAGTAGAGAGAAAAAAACATAATCCTGTTCCCTTCACCATCATCCCATTTCAATCCGCTACGGTCATCATTCCCCAGCCGGGAGGCCTTGACGAACAACCCAACTCCACCAATTCTAGCGCAATGAGAGATGATATGAGAGAGTAAGAGAGAAAAAAGATGAAAAATAGCAGAAAGAACCTCATAAAACATCAAGGTCGAGTCATCCTTTGCAAAATAAAAGACCTGATCCCCGATTTCCCTTGCATTCCATGTCATTATCAGTCTAATCATTCCGCGGCATCACCCCGATTGTTGGCATCCGACTATGGGTCTGCATCGTAACAATTAATCCTCCCATCACGCATGCAATTCCCCAACTCCAAATCGCGCCGTCATCCTCGCCCCCCAAGAGCACATGCTCCCCTCCCAAAAGTCTATCGGTGGGTATTGGCAGCCTCACAACAGATATGTCATCATGCGAGAGCAAAGACGCGCAAATCGAAAGAGAGTGAGCTGCGGCACGGTTTTTATAGGATTAAATTTCGATCGGTAAGACCGATAACTTTGCAAATTACAACCGGAAACCTCGAATTTGGCAAGACCGTTGCGAGAGTGTTTGGCATAGTAGGAGAGAGAAAACGGGGCTCATAAAACGTTCCTCAGTCATCCTTTTACTGGTGACCAGCCTTTCGGAGGGTGGTGGCGAGCCACTCAAGACCCTCATAAAGACCATCTCCAGATGTGGCGCAAGTGGACTGGATGTACTGTAGCGAGCATATTAGCAAATGACCCAAGAGCTGTCCACGGTGAGGACTCGTAACGTACCCAAGCGCGTTGTCTCAAGCTGTGAAGGCCAAGCTTGTCGGTAATTTCGGCAGCGTTCATGGCGTTCTATAGAGAGTGTCAGTTATTGATATTTTTGATGCCAAAGGCATGTGAATCAGAAAGGGCCTGATCTCTCAAGGGTCGTCACGTACGGGCAAATCCTGCTTGTTGGCAAAGACCAGGAGAATGGCATCTCGGAGCTCGTCCTCGTTGAGCATTCGCTGGAGTTCCTCCCTGGCCTCAACAATACGGTCGCGATCGTTGCTGTCGACGACGAAGATGATACCCTGGGTGTTCTGGAAGTAGTGCCTCCACAGAGGACGGATCTTGTCCTGTCCACCGACATCCCAGACGGTGAACTGAATGTTCTTGTACTCGACGGTCTCGACGTTGAAGCCTAATCAAAATTTCGGTCAGCACCCAAAGAAAAGGGGGACGGCGGCGAAAGAAAAGAAAAGAAGGGGAAAAGAGAGTCATACCGATGGTGGGGATAGTGGTGACGATTTCACCAAGCTTCAGCTTGTACAGAATCGTAGTTTTACCGGCGGCATCGAGACCGACCATGAGAATTCGCATCTCCTTCTTCCCCCACAGCTTATCGAAAATCCTCGAGAAAGAGAGACCCATTTTTGCGACTTGAAGGCGGCGAGGCCAAAGAAACCGTCTGTTGTGATGTGGGTGTTGAAGAAAAAAGATTATGTGTCCTAATCGTATGGGCACGCGTAAGTCAGCAACCCAAAGCAAAAAAGAGGTGGCGTTCTTTTTTTTCCCTTTTCTCGGGGGGATTGATGGTGACGGACGATTGATGATGAGAGTGAGAGATGAATAGGGGATAACAATTGAATCTGATTCAAGGGATGGGGTTTTTTATCTTGATGCGCAGGCAAAGGACAGATAGTACGGATGAATGGGGGGCTGATCCGGGTTACTGCTAAGAATCCGCAGGCTGCCGCATTTTTGCAACGGGGGGTGTGGTGCAGTTCCCTTCCCCTTGCGAAGAGCCGGGCACGAGACAAGTCACAGATTGGCGGCGGTGCGCTGACAAGAGGACCAGGCAATAAGGGGGGAGAGTGAGGGAGGTGTTCGAATAAGGCAAAGAACGCTGTGTAGAGATGGATGGATGACTTACCCTTCGTGTTGGAGACGAGAGGAATCAAACGTAAACAAGGCGTTTATCGTCAAGTTTTGGGAGTCGACTTTGTCGGTGTAGATGTTGAAAGATCAGAGGGGTGAAGAGAAGGAGTTTCCAGTGGCCTTTGAATTTCGGGGGGAGAGACTTTGGGCTGGACTGCTAAAACGAATAAGGTACTAACTAAAAAGTTTAGGGGGCCTCTCTGTACTCGGGCTCCCTTCTGGGTGGCGGGACCGCTGTGAGTTGAGTGAGTCTTCCACTTCCACAGGGCACAGGGCACACCAGGCTTCCCCTGTAATTATGGAGGCTGTACTCCGTACTCAGATACTACATAATAAGCTGTGCAAGACACATGGAGGCTAGTACGAGGTACTACAGGAGGTGTATTACATGTACAAGACGTATTACATCTTTGTACAGATACAGACCGTCTGGATTCGTGGCAGGTCCGAGGCTACCAGAGTGACGTGACTCGCACGCTATCTCCAGCCAAAAAGGTACGCAAGAGGTACGCAGAAGATACCTTGCATCAGCCATGTGGCCCCACCAAAGGCCCACCTAATCAGAAGAGCAAATCTCAGGTATCGCATCTGTATCTCGAATCGCTTTTGCCCCTGAAGCCTTGTCGGCAAAACAACGGCCCAACTGATCTTTTTTCGCACCAGCTCAAGCCCCACACTAGCACATACAGTACACCTTTCGTACCCACCCCTGAGTCCAAAGCGGAAACGACAGGTGGTTGTTGGAAAAGGTGTCAATTCGCGATCCTGGGGGGAGAGAGAGAAAGCATCGTTGCATATCGCCAAGTCTACCTACAAGCTTCAATCTTTTGAACGTTGCAACAACCCTCCACCAAAAAAAGGCTCCCACCTTTTGACTTTTTTTGGCCGACAACCAAACAGAGAGAAATTTTTTTCAATTCTATTTCAAAAATGCATCTCCTCTCAGCAGCGAGGACTTTCCTCGCAGCAGCCGTAGCCTTCCAGGCTGTTGCGGCGCACAACATCGTCATGGGCGCCCATGGCGTCGAATGCTTCCACGAGACCCTGCACAAGGACGACAAGATGACCGTCACCTTCCAGGTTGGAGACCGCGAGTTTGGCAGCGCAGGCAACCTCGATATCGATTTCTGGGTATGACTCCCTCCTCTACCTTTTGGCAAATCAAATTTCCATTTCTACCTGGCAGGCAGAAGGACATATATATATATAGATATACAAGATCCACACACACATATATATATCGATATATGTGTTCACAAAAAAATGATGTGGTGATAATGACAACATGTGGCTAATGCTGGGGACACATTGGACAGATTCTCAACCCAGTCGGCGAATACCAAGTCAACGAAAAGACCGTCTCAAACGGCGACCACTCCTTTACTGCACGCCACGACGGCAAATTTACATACTGCTTCGGCAACCAGCACTGGGGCGCCAACACCAAGGAGGTCTCCTTCAACGTCCACGGCATTGTCTACGTTAGCGAACATGAGACTCAGGCTGAACCCCTAGATAGCGAGGGTACTTTTCTATTCCCCAAAAACGTTTCCTACCAAGCTACCTTGACCAACTAACATGATACCAGTCCGCCGTCTGTCCGACCTCCTGGCCCAAGTCAAGGACGAGCAGCAATACATCGTCATGCGAGAGCGCACCCACCGCAACACCGCCGAAAGCACCAACGCCCGAGTCAAGTGGTGGAACTTGTTCGTCATCGGCATCGTCATCGGGGAGTCTCTCTTCCAGGTCTGGTGGCTGCGCCGCTTCTTCGAGGTCAAGCGTGTGGTTTAAAAAGCCCAAATATATATGTACGACACGCAAAATCCCAAAAATCAAAGCATCGCGGGGGAGGCAGGTCTGCAAAATACGACTGGACTACATGTCATGGCGCAAAAAGGAGGGACCCTTGGATTGTTTACGCCGGGTTGCCGGGAAAGGAGGCGCAACCACAAAAAAAGGGAGAAAGATGTCGACGTGGATTTATGTGTATGTGATAATAATGCTGTGTACGACTGCATGATGGGGTGCCCTGAAAATGACAGGATGCGATAAATTATGTTCCGAGTTCAAAAACAATGCCCAAAATATTGTTCAAGTACAAAGTCTCAGTTATAAGTGAAGTCAAGGTGGACGAGGCGTCCGCTCAAGATCACAATATCATCACTGATACAATAATAGTAGTTACGATGTTCAAGATTATTCAACAGTATAACAAGGCACCAAAGGCATCAATGTAGTTTGATCATCAGAGTAGCCATCAATTGCCAACCACTCTCCTCATATTGACACTGATGTACATAAAATCTATAACATTAAAGCTCATTGACCCCCAACTCCAGTTGGAGAGCAAAACATCATATAGCTCATATATTCAAACAAGACCAAAGCCATTTTCTATCATCATACCTTGACCGTCATGTTCCTCAATAAACCATTAAGAATTGTAACAAAGATGAAAATGAAAAAGAAGAAGAAAAGAAAAACCACGCTCAACTCCGGGCTAGGCAACTCTCTATAGTTTGATAGGCATTGTGGAGAACCGGCTCCCTTCGGACCACTAAGCAGAAGGATCAGATTCCGGTACGGCTTCTTCTTCTGCCTCCTTTGGCGGCGACTCAATCGGGAGCTCCACTTCCTTGACCGGGTGGAGCAACATGGGCGGAAGACACATCCGGCCCTCACCGCCGGCCATGGCGCTGACCCCGGTGCCCTGCTTGCTGTGGTCCTTGGTCTTCTCAAACTCCTCGCCTCCATCGTTGTTAACCTTCAGTCCCAACCAACGTTTGTAGAGGTTGGGTCCAAATCCAGAGTTGTAGAACCAAGTCAATCCCTTGAGATTGTGCTCTCTCTCGCCGAAAAGACTGGTTCTTGAACCACCAGATGAGCCGTCACGACCGCCGTTGAAAGTCTGTGCCATGTAATCAACGGGCCAAGTTCGGTCCACATAAATAGGGTGAGGTGCATAAACAGCCTTGTATCCGTGATGAAGTGCAACAGTTGCCGGCCACATCTCTGGAAAGGCAAATTGCTTCTTGTGTGCCGTCATTTTGTGCATCGTCATAAGAAGACGGCGAGACATGCGAGATGTGGTGATGATACTAGCACGGCGAGGAGGTAGAGGAACCGACCTATTAAAGCCAGTGATATCATCCTTTAGCAACCATGTAGTGCCTTCTGGGTCAAAGATGGGGTTCAAAGTGATCAAGTCGGCCTCTTCGTTTACGCCCCACGAATAGCGGTCGGCTTCATATGTACTCGGCGGGGAAGGATCCTTCTCAGGCTCAAACCAGTCATCTTGAGCTTCAGGACGAACCGGGCCCCAGATTGTTTTCCTAGGTGCGGTAACAGCCTCGGGAGGTTGGCCCTCAACACCCGGCACCCCCTTCCAAACATTGTCAGAGCCAACAGTCCCCATCTCACTCTGAACTCGAGCCATCTGCGAGAAGTCTTCCCAGGAACCATGAACAGCGGGGAAGTAATATCGTGAGCTTCGTTCCCATAAGCCCTTTCGTGGCTGAACTTTAGCCCAGTTCTCCATCTTTGATAGCAAATCATAGTAGTGTCCCGTGTATCGGATATCCATTTCCCACTGCCAAAAGTAGTCGTACTCGGGATGCAAGTAGGCAAAGTGTTGCATGGCCATGGTCAAGCCTCGGTACACTCCGTGAACCGGCAATTCAGGCCCGCGGCTGAAGAGATCATACATGCCCTGATACAGAGAGAGCATCTGAGTCTCAGTCCAAAGAGTGACCAGTCCTTGAAACTCCTTGGGAACCGTATCCCGAACTCGTTGTTCATAAATCTCGTGATCAGCCCAGACAGGGTGGCGAGCATCATTCTTCACCTGTACAAGAAGATGAACATCATACCGGCCGCCGGATATCAGTGATAGCTCGCTAATCATAGATCGAAGGTTGGCCATGTCGTCCTCACGCCACTGGTATTCATCCCAACACCTGATAACGATGGCCGTTCGAGACATTTTCTCAACTTGATCGTTCTTCTGACCATTTTCAGCGACCTTGGGCTTCTCGGTAGCATCTCCTTTGCTGATAACGGCGGTGGGCGATTGGCTTGGAGCCGTCTTGGTGCTAGTTTGATTGACATCACGACCTTGGATGAGAGTTGATTTCAAATTGTCAATATAGAATCCCTGGGTAGTAGGTGTCTTTGCTGGCAGGGCCTTGTAGCGGCCAGCATTAGCCTTGAAGCATCGTCGCTGCACATCGGCCCAGTCAATATTGCGATAGTCGACCCGGGAGGATGAAGCCCAGACACCATCAGCACCTTCGTTCTCGCCGTTCTCGCCAGTGCCGAGGCCACCCGTGCGGGTAGAGTATCCGAACCCATAAGGACCAAATTTGCCATAGCGCTCAAAACAGACTTCTTCCGGGAGTTTGAGAATTTCGTATGAACCGGCCACATGTTCCGGGAATCCACTGGGACGGCCATTGTAATATTGAAGGGGAGGCGGACGAACAGTGCCTGCAGCATCCAAAAAGCACTCTTGAATATCCAATTCCCTACTTCTTCCAGAGTACTCCATCCAGGATTTGCTAGCAGGAACAGCCTTCAGATTGTTGTTTGCAGGATCGTTCTCTTTCATCTCGACAGGGACTGGGCTCAGGGGCACTGGCTCGCCTATCCGGGGATATTCAGGTTTATTCTCTTTAAGCGGAACCAGTGTGCGAATTCCACCATAATATCTCTCGAGGAACTGGAACTTCTCCCAAAACGGAGGCGGCGGCGGTCGATTGGACACTTTGCCGTTGGCAACCCTCCAATTCTCTGCCCGACTGGCCCGCACCAGGCTGAAGATCATCAAGCCTATGAGGCCAATGACAATAATCAAGATGTAGCGAGTGATCCTCGATGGCAGGCGATATGGGTATATGTTGCCGGAACCTGACGAGGTTGGCCTCTTCTTCCTGCGTTTTAAAAGAGAGCGACTGTGTGAGGCATCGGGCGTGTTCCTTGACCCACGAGAAGACGGGCCAGATACTGATGATTCCGAGTCGCCATCGGTTGTGTAGTACTCATCGTCGGAATATCGTTCCTTGGTTGGTGAACCGGTTCTTCTCTGATAGAGTGGTAGCCGCTGTTCGCGGTTCCGCCGCAGCGGGTTTCGAAGTAGCCCCATGCCTTGTTGATTTTTTTTGCTAAAGCTGCAGGTAAATCGTCCTTGTCAGAGATGAGCAGTTTTCTCAAATAGTTCAAATTCCTTACATTCCACCAAATGTCCTGCAGTTGGCCCCTTTAGGGGGTTGCGTCAGAAGCGAGGCTGGCCTGCCCAATGCTTGTAAAATGTCTTGGGTATTGCGTTAACCCGCAGTTTTCGACAAGGATCTAAATCCTGATGGAAAAAGATTCAGCTTTTTCACCTTTTGAAATATGGAAGAGAAACTCAGGAATTGAATTGGATACAAGGAAATCGTAACGATCGTCTCTTGCGAATTTACTTTCAGCTTCCCAGTTAGACTCGAGCCTGAAACCTTGTATTGCGACGGCGTACAGTGGGGTGTGCCTCTGAGCGTTGCTGAGCAACGCCCCATCTAGACTAGTGCACTGCCGCTATGTCAACACTGGATGCAAGATAAGCCGCTGATAAGGGATCAACTTTAATCATGTCTTGATCCATTGGTATTCATACGCATCCATCCAGAGTACTGTCTGGTAATTTGCAGATATCTAAATAGGTAGATGGTTTTCCACTGCGGTACTCAGTCTACATATGAAGCTTCCCTACTACTCCGAACACGGACAGATGATAATAATAAACAGTTACTGTGGAGATACAAGAGAGCTTCAGCGAATCTCGTATTCTTACAACCAAATATGAGACAGATAACTGCCAAGATTCTCATGATTGGTTTACCATTAGTACATCCATAAAATACTGTCAGACCCTCTATATTTTACAAGTGGCTGGTCAAGTAAAGTCGAACATTTGCTTTGACTTGACGGCAAGGCGTCAAACCTCATAACAGCCTAACCTATAGCACAGCCGTTCCTGATCTTGGCACCTACCTTTCTGCAGCTTTATTATACATTTTTTATTGTATTGATTTGGTACTAGAATCTCAGCTGTCGTTTTTGTATTTCTCTTACACACAGTAATCCTATTATGGCTTGCGCCGCATGTGCTCTGTACACCCACTCATACTGAGCATGGTTGTTAAGGTCAAGGAAAATCTGCTCTTTTAACAGCGAAAAGCAGCAAACCGCTCGGAGTTTGCTTGCATTGATTGGACAACAATGGATAAAAGAAGAAACGAGTCAAAATATCGTGTACTCCGGACATCATCTTGTACGGCAATCATGAACAAGAACTCAGAATAGCTACATTATAAAGCATAAAAGGCAAACCTCGCCTCCATCGAGATGTACTAGCATGTCATTGAAACAAGCGTTACATCGGTATCATGAGGCTGTCGGAACGTTATCGATCCATTCGTCTGCAACGTTGGCTGCCCCCAAACCAGCTGATGGTTTCTCCCTCCACTTCCATAGGACCCTTCATAGAACCTGCATTTTCCCCAAACGCCGCTTCGTCCAAAACGCCACAACACGGAACTCGCTGGCGACTAACCGACGTCTCAACAAGCTCCCTGAGAATGCGGGGAGGACTTGCAGTAGCATACCAGGGCTATCTTGTCAGGCGAACCATTGCCCCTCCGCAGGTCAGGGAAAAAGGCGACATCAGCTCAACGTCATGGTCTCATATCTGCATTTCAACACCAAGGCTAGGCCATTCACAGCTTGACCCAGATGCCATCTCGTGATCTCATAAACGACACCGAACCCCTCTTCCCATTGGCAAACAGTGCAACGTGATACGACGGAGACTTGCCCTTGCCCTTTTCTTGCCCCCAAGCCACCGAGGATCCAGCCCTGACCCCAAATGCTCTCTGATCCTCCCCACTGGTCGAGACGTCCCATCACACACATCACACGCCCTGCGCGGGATCCATGAAGACGGCGGGATTGGCGAATCGATCAACAGCCTCGAAAGTTGCCTTACATAGTCGCCGACCGCCAGACGCCACCCTTTGTGGTTGCTTTTTGCTCTTGGGGCTGTAACTTAAACCGAGCTGCTCTTCCTGTGAGGAACAAGTAACAAGTGAATCTTGATTCTCATGTCTTTCAGGACGATTGATCTATATCACCTGTACTTCCACCACTGCTTTGACTGATTGACTAGCTGCATTACGGTTCATCATGTCCATATCAATTGCTCCCACAGAGACCATTACGTCATCTTCATTTACTCTCGAACCCTTCAATGGCCAAGAGCAAGAATCCCAAACGACTACTACCTCATGTGTGGTCGTCCACCAGCGGCCTATATCAGTCACGTTGGACGGCACAGCCATCTTCATCCTCAGCCTGGGCGTCGTTCTCCTGATTCACTTTGTGGATTCGTACATTGCCGAGGTCCTCGTGAGTCTAATCCCAATCGTGCTCCTCGTCCATAATGATTATACAAACTTCCTCGGTTTGGGACCCGGCGGTACGCCCTCGACCTTCCAGGGCTACCTCAAGATATCATGCCTTCGGTTGATATGCCTCCGCGACCCCTTCAGCCCCCCAAACCGGACCCAAACCGCCTCCCGCGAGAGGGAATCCTAAGCCGTAAAGCGCTGCCCTACCGCCCTGGTCCCCGACCATTGGTAGCTGGCATTGCGCCCCAGCGACAGCTCGACCAGCATGGCTCGCGAAGATGCTATTTGGCCCTCCGCCGGGTCATGGAGGGGCTCGGACAGCAGAAGCCCCTCAAGTTCGGTACGGAGAGGTCTTGTCTGGAGAAGCACGGCCTGGCATTATTTGCGAGACACCCCCTACAGACGAATTGCCAGGGCGAGATCTGCCACGTTCACGACTCTGACCACTCAATGCACATGTGTCTCCACCCAGATGACATCAAAGAGATTCTGCAGAAGGGATGGGGCCAGAGACATCCATTGGCGCGAGAAGAGCGCTTTCTCAAAATGCCAGTATCCCAAGACTTTGTCATGATTTATGCACCAAGAGGTGAGCTCCATCTCCCCCCACTACCACCCCCATTGCTCGACATATACCCCTAACCAAATTTCAGACGACCAAGAGCTTCAGATCGTGTGTAGGATCATTAGTGCTGCAATCTGGTATATCCTTGCCGAAGAAGTCGAAATGAGCACTAAATGAATTCTCTAACCTGAATCTCTACCAATGCATGGTAACTTGTTTTGGGCGTTCTTTGAAAATCTGGAGTAAATTGATCATTCACCTACGAGGTAACTGATAACTTACTAGTCTTTAGGCTGGTAGTTTTTGTCTGGGGGTATCTATCAAATCTTCATGCCATAGCCAATTTTTTTTTTACATGTAGTAGTACAACTCATGAGCCTGAGCCTCAGTCTGAATCCTCGTCCGCCTCGTCTTTTGATTTCTGGTATTTGTCTTTCCCTGTCGCTAATGATGCAATGACTGTTCGGCCGTCAAAGCTTCTTCCGTGCATGAGCTTGATGCAGGCTGCCGCGGACTCGACCTCCTTGAACTTGACTGATACGATTCCTTCTGGCTCAAGGTCGTATAAGACCACGCTTGTCACTGCGCCGAGCTTAGAGCACTCCTCGCGGATATCTTCCTTGATTTCCAAAAGAGCAGCGGGGTCCTCCTCAAGCTCCGCCAAGGTAAACATATGCTGAAGGATCACCGTCTTGTCGCGCTTATAGTTTGCTGCGGTCGTCATCGGGTATGGGTCGTCATCATCCCAGTCAGCAAGCTTCGCATCCAGCTTCTGTGTCTTCTTGATGATCTTTTGGCGATCTCTGTCATTCCTCTTCCTCTCCCCATTCCCATTCCCATTCCCATTCCCATTCCCATTGCCACTCTGAGCGCCCTCTTGGTCGTAATTCGTCTTCTTATAGCTTGACTCTGCTGCCTGAACACGCATCTTGCCTTCCCGCGTGCCACTCGATGTGAATCTGAAATCTGTGTCGTCCAACAACATGATTGCCATCTCGACACTCTGCGGCTTGAAGAAGACTACCAAGGCGTCGCCCTTAAAGTTGCCCTCTGCGTCTGCATACATTTTGATTCGAGGGGCTCCGCTGTCGATTTCCTCGGCGATGACACCGGCTTTTCGAGAGAAAAGTTCGTGAACTTCGTCAACTGTAGCATCGTGTGGAAGTCCAGTCACATAGACAGCTGTGTTCTGTCTAGGCTGTGGCGGTGCCTTCTGCTTCTTACTTGGGCGTGGAGGCCTCGGGATTTCCGAGTCCTATTATGAAAAAGATGTTAGCAACCTGCTTGACTAATCTCACCATGTCATGGTTTTGCGCGGTTGTGGAGCTGTTCTGAAAGTGATGAAGCACGATGCGGATAACGTACCGTGTCTCCATTCCCTGTGCCATGCCGCCTCTTCTTTGACGAAGCATCATCGGTGCTAGGTCCAGAGCTCTGTTCCCTCAGTTCATGCAGATCTTCCCCTAATGGATCGTCTTCTGTAGGCAACCATCTCTTCAGCTCTGCATCGAATTCGTATTCCGTCCCGTCATCATGGACCGCAATGAACTTGTTGTCGAGTTTCGAGAAGGAGATGCGATCATCGCTATCAAACTCCTGAATATCCGTAGGGAATGACACGTCGGTCGCGCTCATTTTTCGCAGGTTTATGATGTTTGCAGTTGGATGAGCAAGAAAATATGGGATTGCTGAAGTTTGAACTACGTCAAGCTCGGGCGCAGAGTGTCGTTGCCCGTAACGTGCTAGTGCCCGCAACCTCTGCTGTAGACTGCAGCTGCATCCCCACATCTGCCCTCCATGTGTGGATGCAGTCTGAACTCGGCACTGACAGAGCTTCAACTACCGCAAAAGCTATAGCCTAAACTTGACTAACATACCGGTGGTCTTTTAACATGGGTAGGGATGATGATTTAAAGGAGACACAGAAGTGTCCTAAGTAGGTGGTAACGGATTCAACAGCTATTCCCACAACATTTTTAAACCTCTATTCTGCTACCGGTTGAGCATGTCTACACGCTAAGCACAGCTATGTATAAGATCCAACGGTGTCGTTTCTGGCATACATGAACACGGCGAGAATTATCGTCTCTTCTCCTGTGCCATCTTCTTAATACCATTGACGAATGCCTCAATAGCACTACCGCCGCCCAATGGCATTCCACCTCGCAAGTAACCTCCATTTTCAACTCTGACACCAAGGGCATCGGCAATGCTGGGCAGTCCTCCATCTCGAAGTGCCATGGTCAGGGCCACGAGAGACTGGTGAAATTGGGGACTTCGTACAACCTTTTTTACCAAGTCTCGCTTTCGTTGCAAGGGGAGGGATTGCATGGCAGCATTGAGTTGCTCGCCAGTTGGTTCAGTCTTGCCGTCGTATCCCTGGCTAGCCAGCATGATGATGGAGGGTGGTAGGAAACTAAGAAGTGTGTCCACCTGCTCAACTGAAAGGGTGTCCACAAGAGGAACAGTGATTGAACTCGGAATGAGGTGTTGGATGTGGGGATACGGAATGTCGCCAGGCGGTGCTGGCTGTACATTAGACAAATCTGGGTTTGTCTGGCCAGGCGGGCTTTGTAGCGAATTGAGAAAGTTCCTTACGGCAGATTGAGCATCTGGGGCAGAAGAAGCAGCCCTGCGAGTCGGTTAGCTGCGTCTTTCTCGGTCATTCAGAGGGCATGGCGGATCCATCATATCACTAGGCGTAACCAAGTTTAGAGGAGTATGGACGTGTTGTAGTAGATTTATTGTCCTCTTTCTTTCGTTCTTTCTTTCTTTTTTAATGCCAATTTTTTCTGTCGGCTCCGTGAACCAGTAGCGACATGCATGTACCGACGATTCGCCATCCGCAATCAACTATTTGTTATGTATGAAAGAGGGGGTACCTACGCTCTTGCGCCATCGGCCCCGCCTTCCCTTGAGCCCGAGCCTTCTTCTCTTACATCGCCTCCAGTAGCATCAGCGCCTGCCCCGCCGCTGCCTCCTGCGTGACGATCCCGTGGACCTGACTGGCCCTCAACGTCTTCCATGGTCTCGTCATCGTCATCTTGTCGGTCATCAGTGTTGCGAACTGAGGACAGCTCCCTTGTAACATTGACTTCCTCTCCCTGCAAAAGTCGGTGCACAATGTCACCAATCTTGCGATCTCGAGGGCTAAAGTAGCTTGCGTCTCCGTTCCTGCTCTGTGGCCGCGATTGCATCCAGAAGATGTGTCTCTGAGAAGAGGAGCCGAACTTTAGGACGAAGATGCGTCCATTTGTTTTTGCGCTCGGTTGGGGTGTTGTCTTGTATTCGTAAGGAAGGAAGCTACCATCAGTAGGAACCATCACGAGATCGAGCTCAGGCTCATCAAGAGGCTGATCCCGACGTCGCCAGCAAAAGTGCACAAGGTCTATCTGCCATCAGCGAATTTGTAGATGAGATATATCGTTTTCAGAACTAACCATCCTCGGAGTAGAGGTAGACATAGCCAGGGTCAGAAATCGGCGTGACCTTGTTTGGTCTCGACGAGGCCTATCAGTAGAGTGATGTCAGCGTCATTGCGTTGGACACTTATATGAAGCAGTAACAGTTGTGACCTACGTCGACCTCACACTGGCCAGCCTTGAAAGTAATTATTGGCACAATCGGCATGATGAGACTGTTTGCTCTGAGATTGTCCAAAGGACTTGTGGAGTTTGTAAGTGGGAAGTTGTAGTTAGATGGTAGTGAGCTCTTCCCAGATGCACCTGTAGTAGCGGCGGGCGACCTGGCAGGCTCCAGAAGCTCTTACGTCGAGCTTGGAGCAAAGGTGGGGCTCACGGGCCGATGTTTCTCCAGCTTCTCTGGAGACAACAATTTTCTTCAGATAAATAGAAGCTTCCTAGCTCTGCTAACTTTTTTTCTCCCCATTGAACATTCAATATGCCTTTGCAAACGGATATTCCGTAGCATTCGCACTGAAAAAGTGCAATGCACTCATGATCAGAGCATGTTTAATCTCTGGAGCTTCTGTTTGCCTGGAATAGACATGCGGCTTGCACTTCCCACAGCATTCTCATAGCAATGCGACAAATCCATCATCAGGTAAGAAGACAAGTTTTTTCTTCTTCTCTCTCTGTCCCTCACAATATCCTTCCTGATGAAACTATTGGTCCGTGTTTCGGAGCGGACTCAAGACCCGCGTCTGACGAAACAACAAGCACTTTGTGCATTTCTGATCGATCTCTCCAACATTCAATTTCTCACGTACAAACTGCGTCGCGACCTTGCGCTAACGTGAATTTGATAGATGTCTTCTTCCTCTACCTATAGCCGCCCTCGGTACCAAAGCAGCGAGGCTTCCCGTTTCCCATACGTTGCGAGCGGAGCCTCAAGTTTCGTACTCTTGTCTCAACGACTTGCATGCATGCAAACTACACGGGATTCGCGCGCACAATGGCACTAGCAGTGCAGGCATCGCGTGAACCTGATATACGCTGTCGGTTCGGGCGAATTGCCATGATCTCGCTTGGCCACCTTGCCGATGAAGTCTATTACCTCATCATTTCATACACCGTGATTGTTCCATGAAATGTAGTCAAATTATGTTGAAGCTTGTAATTGTTTCGCGCACTCCTCAGTAGCTCTACATCACTCAATCATCGTACGCCACACGCTAAGTAACGTACTCTGCCAAATCCATAGCCGTATAATGAGTTTGCGCCTCATCAATTATGTGCTACGGCCTGGCCAATACGCGAATGCACTTCTGTCTTTGTCGTCTTACGACGATGGAGCTGTCAGAGCCATAAGGTTATGGTGCCATTGGCCTGCGGTTGTCGGTATTGTTTCCTTGTCAGTGGATTTTGTTCCAAGAGACGAGTCAGAACCGCGGGGCAGCTATTCCTGGGCCTTGACAAGTTATCAGCGGTGATGGTGGGGTCGTCACCACCTTACCCTGCTAAAACCACACGGGGCCTGATGCATGGATGGATTTCATTTCTTAACACGACAACTTTAAGGCCCGATAGACCCTCCCAACAACCGATTGTTTGCATTTCGCCATATTAGACGTAACATTTTACCTAATTTAAAAAAGAGGCCGCTTATAGAAAGAATTTGACAAAATGTACGGCGATTTGGGCATGAAACTGGTATAACCATCTGACTCGGTCTTCAGTCGCGTCTCTCTCACACGTTCATAGGTTCAACATGCCAAGAGAACCCAAAACCTCGCACATCTACCGCCATATCAAGCAGAAATTGTTCGAGCGGTGACCAGAGAAGTCAGGGACTTGGATAAAGATGTTGCCGACCTCCTAGAGCCGTTTCAGGGCTCCTTCGACCCTGCTGCAGATCAAGCCGTTGCATGCACGCTGCTCGTCAACCACCTATCTATGCGCAGAAACAAGCGTTGTTTGCTGGCTTACCACAGGACTCGGGCAGACAAGTTGGAAGAGCTCGTTTGGAATGGCGCAGACGTCATTGATTTGTCCGGTCAACAGGTGCGAGACACTGGTAACGGCGCTGGGGTGTCCAGTGGTGATGGAGCAACCAGCAGCCTCAGTCCGCAAGAGGAGGAATATGTGCGACAATACAGTGATCTGCTAGCTGCCTACAAGGGCCAATGGACGGATATTGACCTCACGGGAAGTCTTGAGCCCCCACGCGATCTATTTATCGACGTCCGAGTACTCAAGGATGCAGGCGAGATACAAACAGAATACGGGTGAGTTTTAGAAGGGGCTGTTTGATAAGGATTCGTGTCTGACGATGAGTTTAGGGCCATTACTTTGACAAAGAACAGCCAGTTTTATGTTCGACAAGGCGATGTGGAGCGGCTAATTGCGCAAGGTTATTTGCAGAAGCTCAGCTAGGATCCTACACTTGGGGCCAACTTCTCACCTTCATACAAGCCTTGGCGGCAGCCTTCTTTGCTATCGATGGTTCAAACTGGATTCAAGACGAAGATGCTTCAGGCTCTAATGTCATTATCAACTCCAGGCATACTTGACCGGTTCAAATCATTATCCTTAACCTCGGTTATATCTCAATAATCACATTCATAATAGGAGTCGATAAGATGAGTGTTGGTTTGGCGAACATCTGTGGCGTGGCCGGACCATCGATGATATGCACGGCTCTTATCTCCCACCTCAGACAGCTTTTTAGCTGATCCGATGTGCTGGGAGAGCCAACGCTCGCGTGTGCTGAAACCCAGCTGACCAGAACACGCTGGCAAGGATGACGAGTACTTAGTTTTCAGGATGTTTTGAATCTCTGCTAGGCTCATCTGATAGTATGCTTGGATATATGAGAGTCAACAAGAAAGCGGGAAAAAGGACAGGCTCTGAGCTGACTAGGGACAATGAATGGATTTAATGTAATTGACACGCAATCAATGATTAAAGAGGATGAGTCTAGATCGTCATCTTTGTGCATGCATACAAGCAATAGATAAATATGAATGAATGAATGCGAGGTTCAAGGGTAAGACTTTAAACGCTCACGGCAATCGGATGCAAACCATGACATGGAACATCCATGTCCCCCCACCGCACGTGTTACGCTGCAAGCATTGCTGCAACGAGGGCTTGAAGGGAACATCTATTGGACGCGGAGGTTCATGCAGGGCTGAGACACAGCGCCCCGCATGCTGCAGGAGGGATGATGGAAAGGAACCTGGAAAGAAAAAAAAGTTGTCAATGGATACTACCTGCTGTAGGACCGATGAAGACACACATAAACAATGGCATTGTCTTGTCTTGTCTTCGTTGCAACTTGCGGTATGGAAAACCCTTGCTTTGTTGTTCGCCAGCAATTTTGCTTGCATAACTTTAATCCACACACGCAATATTATGGAATGAATAACAAATATTGCTTCAATGCCTCTGATTCGGGGAAGATAAGACTAACAAAATTGTCCAGGTGGCCCTGCCGAACCGTCTCGGCGCCACAGACCCAAAAATTCCTTGTTCTAGCAAGGGTGCGGTTTGTTTCGATAGTACCTTCCCTTGGACGATCCAATGGCTTTCACATCCCTCCTCTAAGAATTTTACTTTTCCTTCTCCCATGGCGTCACCTCTTTTTGCTCTCCCCCTCCAGTTCATATAAGCAATTTACTCTGGGCTTAATCAACTTGTTCCTCCGCTACTCGCACTTGCACTCGCCCTCGTGCTCTGTGCTCATGCGATATCTTTAAAGCTTACCGCCGATTGGCTCGTTGGAAGGGCTCCTATCTCTCGGCATAAACCATGTCTTCCTCTGTCTTGGGATTCTCCCCGTGGAGGAGGAGGGCGACCAGTCTAACCTCACAGTCGGATCAGCAGCCTCAACAACAACAGCAGCAGCAGCGTGATGGCGCAGAGTCCTCTAACCACATCAGCGGTTCTTCTCTAGCAGTCCCATTCTCCTCTTCCATGGGCTCTCTCCATGGCCAAAAAGAACCAATTCGGTCTTTTATCCACGGCTCATTCCGAGATCATCTAGGTAAGCGCAACACCACTCGAAGCCCATAGCCGACCCAATTGCTAACAATGCTATAGCCCCAGTTGATAGCGCGCAGAATGCCCGATCCGTTCGCCAGGACACCGCCGAATTAGCGAGCTACCTTTTGTCTGATGGTTCAGCGCAACGACGACCTGCCTTCCTCCAACGATCCAGAGCCTCCATACACGAAGCATTTGAGTCGGAAGCTGGTGACGGCGAGCCAACAGATGAACACAACCGACAATCTCAAACCATTCATGAAGTCACCGAACCACCATCACCGAACGATCCTGGAGATTCAGACCAAGAAGCGGATGGGCCTTCGATGCTCTCCAATCTACTCAGAAAGTCACCACCACAAACTTTTAGCAGAACTACTGGAGAGAGCTCTAGAATAAACTTTGAAGAGCCTGAACCAAGACAACCAAGGTTGGAGACTGTAGAGGCACCATATCGTCGAGCAGAACGTGAGCCGGTAGAACCTTCAGAGCGCACGCCATTGCTAGGGAGGGAACCCTCCGAACCCATGGAAGACGCTCCTGTTGATCTTGAAGGACAAAAGAGTCAGCCAAGAAAGGGTTGGTTTGCTGGACTAGTTGAGAGTCGCCATAAGATGGAGAGTCAAATCTTCCAGGCCGTCACGGTAGCATCCAGCCCACAGGGTTGGGATAAAAAGGCAATTTGGAAGAATGCGGTTGTAGAGCCAGCATCATGTCTTCCCGCGGTCGCTGTAGGGCTTCTTCTCAATATTCTGGATGCGCTGTCATACGGTGAGTTGGGGTTATCGCAGCAGCTTCAGAGTGTCCTCTAACACGATTAGGCATGATTTTGTTTCCCCTTGGAACCCCTCTCTTCGCTCATCTTGGCTCGGCCGGCATTTCCATCTACTATGTTAGCACAATTGTTGCGCAACTTATCTTCTCTTCAGGAAGTATTTTCAGAGGGGCCGTAGGATCTGAGCTGGTACGTTTGGAGACTCTGCAATAAGATCAATGTGTGTACTAACCCGACCTAGATTGAGGTTGTGCCGTTCTTTCACAATATGGCCTCGACAATTCTATCCATCGTCGGCGAAGAAAATCCCGATGCTGTGATTGCTACAACCATTGTGGCCTACGCACTTAGCTCCATGCTGACTGGTCTGGTTTTCTACCTCATGGGCCGTTTCAAGTTCGGCTACATGGTTGGTTTTATTCCTAGGCATATCTTGATTGGCTGCATAGGTGGTGTTGGCTGGTTCTTGGTTGCTACAGGCTTTCAAGTTTCAGCCCGGTTGGAAGGAAACCTGGAGTACAACCTCGACACACTCAAGCAGCTTATACAGCCGTCTACTCTCCCTCTATGGATCTCACCACTTGCTTTAGCCATGATTCTTTTCTACGGCCAGAGCCGTGGCGCTTCAAAGTACTTTCTACCTCTCTTCATTTTAGCCATTCCATTGGTCTTTTATTTGTTCGTTCTCTCGCTCGACGTCCTAGATGCGGGTGACCTTCGAAAGCATGGCTGGATCTTTGTCGGGCCTCCACCTGACGAGCCATGGTGGTATTTTTACACTCTATACAGTGAGTTTTCTTGCACGACCTGGTGGCTAGAATGAAACTAATTTTGGCAGAATTCCATCTGGTCCATTGGCGAGCAATCATTGAAGTTATCCCGGCAATGTTGGCTCTGACTTTCTTTGGCATTCTCCACGTGCCAATCAACGTGCCTGCTTTGGCTCTGAATTCCGGTGAAGATAACGCTGATCTCGATAAGGAGTTGAAGCTTCATGGCTATTCCAACTTTCTTTCTGGATGTATAGGCAGCATTCAGAATTACCTAGTCTACGCCAACACTGTATTCTTCCTGCGATCTGGCGGAAACAAACGCCTTGCGGGTTATATGCTTGCTCTTCTCACTTTTGGCGTTATGCTCATTGGCCCCAGTCTTATTGGCTGGATACCTGTCATGATGGTCGGAACTCTCATTTTTGATCTGGGCTTTGAACTTCTCATTGAAGCCATATGGCTTCCGAGAAAGAAGCTCAAGCCTGCCGAATACGCTACAGTGATTATCATTGTCCTAGTGATGGGCATTTATGACTTTGTTGTTGGAATCGGTGTCGGTATCCTTCTCGCATTCGTATCCCTAATCATTCAAACTTCAAGGGTGTCGGCGATTCGGGGCTCCTATGACGGTGATGTAGTCACTTCCACTGTTCGACGCAACCCGTCTCAGGACCACTACCTCAACCAAGTTGGTCGACAGATTTATATCATGAAGCTCACTGGCTACTTGTTCTTTGGTACGGTTGTCAGCGTCGAAGCTAGGATACGAGCCCTTTTGGACGATCACGCATTTGCTCAAAAACCTATCAAGTTCTTGATCCTGGACCTCTGGCATGTTACCGGCCTTGACTACTCAGCAGGCGAGGCCTTTAATACCATCAGCCGACTTCTCGACAACAAGGGTGTACACCTCATCCTCAGCGGTCTGGATGCCGACAGCGAACTGGGCCAAAATCTGCGAGCCGTTGGCTTGGGTAGTGGGAAAATCGAGGTCATGATGCTACCAGATCTGAACTCGGCACTAGAGAGTTGCGAGAATGAGTTATTGAAGACGCTGTACGCTCACCAGGAAGAACGAAACGCTGCGAAACGACCAGCGACGGCAAACTTGGATGTCCCAGCGGGGAATTCCTCAACCCTCTCCTCCTTTGATCCTCCATTTAACTCCCCGCGCCAAAATCATCTTGCCGAGGCTGCATATGAAGCTCTTAATACTGCTGAAGTCCAACGACGAGCAAGATGGCAAAGTTTTAACGAGCCGCTGCGTCTGATGCTCCAGATTTTCCAGGGCTTGAGCGACAAGAATGAAGACTTTTGGTTCCCGGCCACACCATATTTTGTGCGGAAAGAGTTTATTGCTGGTACCACACTGTTCAAACGGGGTGAGCCAGCGACGGGATTTTATCTCATCGAACGTGGCATCCTACGAGCAGAATACGACCTCCCCCAGGGCTGGCTCTGCGAAAGCATTGTAGCTGGCACGACCTGCGGGGAACTACCCTTCTTTTCTGAAACAGAGCGCACGGCAACGGCGCAGGTGGAGAGAGACTGTGTCATTTGGATGATGGACCGAGATGCATGGCACAAGTTACAAAAAGAGGAGCCACAAGTTGCTGGGGAGTTGTTGAGAATATCTCTAAAGTTGACGAGCGAACGTATGAGTGCCATAACTTCGTATATCTTGACTACGGCGGGATGAGTTATTTGGGAATAATGCATTGGACAGCGATGATATTTTTGCATTGTATGAATATCAGGACAAGGGCGGACTAGCGATTGTTTTTGACTTTGGGAAACAGAATTATCTTGGGTATTCGTAACAACATGGAAACGGAAAAATCAAATATTAATATTAGACGTCTTCCTCTTTTCGTCCTCTCAAGGTCTGTGAATAACAAAATATACCTATCGTGGCCAAGGTAAGCTCACTTGTCCAGAGCAATACTGACTAAATTAGGTGACTAACTGTCAGCCAGCCAACTTTGGCGGTTGCTTTGGATGTTGCCTATTGGATACAGAGTTTGACTCACCAGCGTAAAAATCCCATGCTTTAAATCAGAGAATCAAATCAGCCTTTATCCTTTTTCTCAATCCATATAGAATTTGCAAAACTTTGAGTCTTTGTGTTATCGACACATGCTTAATAATTGAGTACCATATGCCCCTGTCCTTGCCTGTGCGCCGTTTCGCCACCACTTGACTCTTACCGAAGACGTCCCTTGATGAGCCTAACAAAACGAGAGTCTTTCAATCCCTTTCTTTCTCCTTCTTTCTCCTCCCAACCCTTTTTTTCTCATTGAAAAGAGGGATATAAAACAAAAATGCCACAAAGTATTCGTTCCATACTAGGAAAGTCAAACCGGGTGAAGAAGCCCAGCAGATCCAATACGCCTAGACAGTCTCCCAGGGGTCAATCCTCCTCAAGGGGGGCCAGAAGCGAGGCAAGAAATGGCGGCGACAAAGATCAGTTTCCAGAAAGGCTTACGGATTTGGGAATAACAAAGATACTGCAGGAGGATTTGACCTTGCGGGATGTGGTTCAAGCGATGAGGTATATACGATCGAAAATGTTTAGCCCTGTTCCGCGAACGGGCCTGCACTCGACTAGAACGACGGAGATTTTGAATTATAGGTTGGCCGTGCCACCTATAGTCACCATGGGTCACTTAAATGCAATACTTAACTCGCCTTCAAGGGTTGAAAGAGAAGTAGTGGAGCTCTGGGGCGAGGGCATTCTTCGCAAAGTCAGAGTCGAGAGGCGGGCCGGCATGGGCGAGGCCCTGATCGAGTCATCCGATCTCGAAGCAATGATCCACAAAGCCAACTTGTCCCAAGAGACTACAGAAGGGTTTCTCGAGTATCTCAAGGGGAATCCGACGGTACAGACAGTGTCCAAGGGGGCGTTGACAGGTGCCCAGACAGATGAGCTCATACGAGCCGGATTTCTAACAAGCCCGCTCCATGCTACGCCGGGGAGCACATTCAGTATACGCCCCGAAGATCGCGCGACCTTGACTTCGATCCACCATGTCTCTCAATTTGCCTCGGGTACTATATCTGCCGTAGGCGGACAAAACGTCATCCATCTTGCCGGCGGCGGGGGTGGTGCTTCAACGCTAACGGGCCATTTTTACGACTCTTCTGGCTTTAGAATAGCCCTACCAGGACACGGAAGCTATTTGAAACTTGCCGGAGGGGCGGTGGACTGGCTCCGCGAGGCCCTGGGCAAGACGAAATGGGGCGAAGGCCCGGAGAGTTGGTTCCGGGAGCGGTTCGAGGGCGGTGGGCTCTATGGCACAAGGTGGAAGGGGTTTTGGGGTGTGGAATGGGAGTGGGTTCTTGGCCAAGCCGTTGGGTTGGGTATTGTTGAGGTGTTTGATACAGGGAGCGTGGGAAGAGGAGTGAGAGCATTAGGGGGATAACCAAGGATGGAAAGATGGCTCGCAGCAAATCCCCGTATAGTATACTCTCTACTCCGAATACAAAGTCTTGGTTAATTTGCCATAGAGGGCATAGTGCTCTATCAAAAACATCAAAGTCGCTTGCTTGGTATAATTGCTGTCAGCAGTTGCGACACCTTCGGTTGAGACATGCAAGGGTCTTTCAGCTTGACAAGCCACGACATGCAGATTTTAGGAGCCGGTAGTTAAGAACCGCTAAAGATTCGAATGGCACATCGCTCCAATAACTCCAAGGAACTATCCCCGAGTCACCGACAGAGCAATAGCCTTCGGGGCGATCCCGATATCCATATCAACCTGGAAGCTGTAAATCTGCCAGCAGGAAACTGCATGGATATAGCTGGACACCTGTCCAAGAAGGCCCTTGTTAGCGCAGGCGTTCGGGAAGCGGTATAAGGTTCTTTTTGGTTGATTGTGGGAAATCTATCAGCTACTTCCTGTCGACTTGGTTACATCGTAGCTGATCTACTCCGTAGTCTTGATAGACTACGACATCTTTGGACTGCTAAAATCTGCTGAGAAGGTCCAGTAGATCTTGACCGCCGCTTTTCAATCGCTGATACGGTTCCATCATCGATCCCTCCCAGGCTCTAGCTCTCAAACAAGTTGCAGGACACATGACACCCGGTAGCTGCAGATGCTTGGATCTAAGCTGTGGCTGTTCTGAAAGTCAGCATCAAGGGGCTCTGTGATATAGCGTTGGAATAAAAAAGCAACCATAGGGGGAAATTTTTTCTGACGCTATGATGTTGCATTGGTCGAGGAACGAGAAGCAAGGCCCTCTATTCAGTGATGGCCTGATTCGTGGCCATGCATATATAACCTTGTTTTTGCCGTTTGAATCTTCTCCCTCGTCTTGGGCGCGAAAAAACGATCGACCATTTCCTCTTGCTCTGTTTTTCTTTTGGACAAATTTGCAAGGACAAACCTTCTGTTGTGATATTCAGAGGAAATATAAACCCATCAAAATGACACAATATGATTCCATTGGATCGCAGTACGAAGTTATCAAAATGATTCCCCAAAGCCGTCTTGAGCAGTTCAATTTTCGTCGAAGTGTCCAACCCTTCTTGGATGTGGAGGGTACTACTGTCATCGACTATGCCTGCGGTACCGGATACTACTCCAACCTGTTACTTTCCTGGGGGCCGAATCTCTGACAGGTATGGACATATCACCTGCCATGGTAAAGGGAGCCGTCTCTCGTCTCTCGTCCACGCCCTTTGCGGATCGTGCTCGGTTCTTGGTGGGTGATGGTACCAAAATTGAGTCCTATGTTCCCGCTGGCATGACTGGCTTCGACATTGCTACCGGAGCTTGGTTTCTTAATTATGCAAAGGATTTGGAGGAATTGACAGGCATGTTTCGCTCCATTGCAACAAATCTTACATCTGATGGAACCTTTGTTGGCATATGCCTTTATGCTACCGATGATATCTCAGCCCAAGGAGAAGTTTGTGAGCGTCCAGCGCTACGGAAAACCGGTGTCAAGTTCCAGTACGAGGAGGAACTCGAAAATGGCCAGGGCCATAGGTTGCATGTCATTGCATACCCGCCTCCCCGGGCACCCCCGCATATCAAGGGTGTCGATTTCTTCTGCTACCACTTGAAGAGGAGCATATACGAGGAAGCCGCACGAGCTGGCGGCCTCACCGGCAAGCTGGAATGGCGAAAATGCATCTTCCTCGGGGAGGACTGGCGATGGGAAATGGGACTGGAGGACGATGAGGAAGGCTGGCGTGCCATTCAGGACAGCCCACGGCTCAGCATCCTGGTTGTGAGAAAAACATGACGATGGGAGAGGTTGGAAGCAGCCGAGTAGGGTACTTGAGGAAGAAAATGACTTGTTTGAAAATCTGACATATGGAGATGATATGGGGAAGAGAAGCTTATTGCTTGGGGATGCGAATGTCTCTTGGCGACTTGGTCCTTCTCAGTCTGATAGGCTGACATAAGCCCCTGTTTTTGAGTCAAGCATTTGGCCGGGTTTGTGAGCAACTGACGCAGGTGCGATGCTTGATTTGGCATTGGCTGCAGCAGCAGGACTTTACACCGATGATTCTAAAATCTACTTCCTTATCTCCTTACCTACTAAAACACTATTATAAGTAGATACTAGGTAGATGCCTTACTTGAATACCTCTTTAGGAGTCAATTGATTACGTTTATACAAACCCGTTGCTAGCCGCCGTTTAGCAGACGGATAAATGGCAATGAATGACCTTGAATTTCGAGGTTGGGCATTTCTGACACTTTCTAGAACATTGGGCCGGCTATACCAACCACCCATTGAGCCTCGAACAACGAATCCTATTCACCCCCGGCCTATCGTGAGAATCCTTCGACGGCATCCCCACGCGGGGATCGCGGCAACTCTGGAAGGGAAAAAAAGAAGATGATTACCTGAGCGACAGCTTTGACCAGCGGTTCGTGCCGTCGTGACTCGGCTGCTGTGGGAAAACGGGCGCAATTTGTGTGTGATACAGCGTGTTACACAGCAGCAGTCGAACCGTTATCGCAGTTATTATTCCGAAGGCAGAGAGGGAGAGCGGCACGCAAATCACATCGTCCATTAATAACAGCTCTTCTTCCGAAAAAAGTGCGTCATTGTATTATATCTGCAACACATATCACACGCTGGCCGACGGATACACAGGCAAGGTTTCTGGACTGGGACGGTGAGATTTGACGCGTCAAGCACGCAGGGATAAACATGGAACGATAATTCACACGACAATTGCGAACAGGGGAGGGGGATAAAGTTGATATCAGGACAAGCAGTGTGACTGGTCATGTTCGCTGACCATTTGATAGCAGTCGACCCAAGGGCAACAGACCAATCTTGGCTGGGTAGTGACGCGATCCCGGATCCCCTCCGAGTCCACACATGACCGGGGCAGAGTTTTTCCTTTTCTTTGGTGTTAGCGGCTAGATATCAAGTTTTCTCTGGTTCCGTCCTGTTAGGAGTCACAGCAACACATATGATATCACCTTGTCGCCGGGCAGCCATTTTGGTGTTGGTCTAGCACAACTAGGTACAGACTACGGGGTAATTTGGCCCTTATACCAGAAATGAGACTCCTCATCTCCGAGCGCTGTCGCATTTGATTGTGGAAGAGTGAAACTTTTGGGTCTGGAGAGTCCGTCCTAATGGCTTGGCAGATGAGAGAATGGGCACGCTGTAACCCAAGAGCAATGAGCTAATGAGCTCATATCGGTTTACGGAAAACAATGGCCTTTGTTGCAAAACCAGATGGACAGTTTGTGATGTATAATGGATAATGAGATGCAACCAGACAAGAGGCGGACAAAGAGGCCTTCCTGCATGTCGCACAGCGAACGTGCACCATTCCGATTTCCTGGGCTGAAAATTTCGGCCGACTGCCGGTGCCTGCATAAACGTCTGTGCCATCAAGCCAAATAATTGTTTTTTTGCTCACACCATGTCATGCCATGTCTGTGTGGTGTTGGCTGGCCAAAGGTACATCGTATTCCGTGGGGGGGATCGTTGTCGATGGTGTACATGTGGTTGCCATAGCTATAGCACCACCCACCATCCAATTCATAGTGGCACAGTCACCCACCATGTAACCAAAGGGCTTGGAGGAATCACACCGAGTAGCCAGACGAGGTGTAGCTCAGGTCTCTCTCGTGTTTGATTGGGAAGACTCCGAACGGGAAACATTGGCTGCTGCCAAAACGGGATCCCCTTTTAGATGGCATTGAGTGAGTGCCTCGGACGCAGCGAGCCATGTTGCCCTTGCTTGCTCATGCTGGTACTCGTCCTGCCCATCTCAACTGTCGATCCTGGCGCCGTTTTGCGGGAGGTGGCAGCAGTTTGATGGACGCCTTCAAAGGACTAGAGGGAGTCTAAAAAGGCAACGAACCAAGGGAACTTGCACTCGAATGGCGTAGTTTCGGGAGGGTTCCTGAGAAAGTTGGAAGCCTCTGAATTCAATTTCAAACCTTGACGGACATGGCTATTTCTCGCTTACCCGATTCTGGCAAACCGCCCCTTGCTTGGCGTTGCTTCAGGATCAGGACAGTCCAATATTGGCCCTAGTGGATGAATGTTGCTAGGATATGGCATTCTTCCACTGTTGGATAGACGGGCAGGTAAATGGTATGGAGGGAGGTTGTATGAAGCAATAGATCTTGCAGAGGGGAGGGGGAAGAAGCCAAGTTTAATATTGACGGAGCGGATCTCCCTGCACAGAGAAATGGATCTTATTAAACTTGGGTTGCAGATGCGCGATGGAGCTCAAGGGGGCAAATGGGAGGTGCAGGAAAAAAACAAATGAACCCAGTCAAGAGACAATAAAAAAATAAAAAGCATGCATGCTGGTCTGTGTGGTGAGATATGAATGGTTGGATGGGTTACGTGGGGTGAGAGGGTGCGAGGGTGATCACCATCCCATCCCGTAGCGCAAGTGCAAGTGAAAGTGGGCGGAGCAGTTTGAGGAGAAAGACGCATGTACCTCTAACAGTGCGCTGCAGTTGCAGCAGTGCGCAGTACGCAGTACATGGATTGGTATGGCCGCAAACAGCGGGGTGCAGTCAGAGTCGGGTCCAGTGGCGGGATGCAGCCATTCGATGGACCGCTGTAGTACAGCACCTGGGCAGTTAGCAGCACCCAGCAGTCCCTCCAGCAGTCCCTCAGCAGCGCAGTGGTTGAGCGGCTTAGCAGAAGCCCTGGAGGACCCCTTCAAGCCCTGGGAGGATAAAATGTAGGGGTGAACCATGACGCCGTAAAAACAGTTGCACTAGGGGCAACCAATCGCTGGAGGCATCCCATGGATCCCGCAACCCCAATTTGCCAGCTGGAGATCCCCTTGGCCAACCAGTCGTTACTCGTGATACCGCTGACCCCGGGATGTATCCTCTGTAAATTACCGTAATCATCCTTGTCTCCAAAAAGCGAAACCCTGCCGGTCCCAATTCGCTCTCCCCTTTCCCTCGTTGATATCATCGTAGGGCCCTTGAACCTGAACCAAGGGCTTTTTTTTGCCCTGTTCCCAAGGAAGAAGAAAGTGACCTATAGAGAGTACCTGCCTACCTACGTACTTGCTTGGATCGCAAATACCCAACGTCTTGGGTGCTGCCTCCTCTCTCTCCCCCTCCCTCACATCTCCCCTTCGTTACCTACACTGTCCTTCTTCTCAATAACTCGACGTCAGTGTGCCACTCCAAGCTTTGTGGGACTTGTCTTGAATCTTCCCTCTCACAAACCACGAGCCGGGCCCTGCAATCGCCCTTGTTAGTGGCACCCGGCCCTGCGGCAAATGTACCCATACTCAGCGCGCTCTCTCTCTCCTCTTGTTCTTTTCCGTTCGTGACCTTGACCTAGAACCTCTCGCTTCCCGTTCTCTCTTCTTTTGCTCCTCTATAACCCTGGATCTGGCCCCGGGCGCCACGACACAAGATCGCGACCATAATCTCGTTTGATTTCCCCCTCGACTCGACACAAATTTGGACTCTGCACAGTCCTGGCAGCTGAAACCCACATCGACATCTGTTCCTTCGGCCCCAGCTTGTGATTTAATCAAGGTCCGAAAAGAAAAGAAAAAGCAAACCACTAACCAACGTGCGTTGGTTGTTGTGCCCACCGGACTCATCGACAAGTCGTCGTCCACACGAGATCCCCCCGAATCGTCCTGTCTTTCTTCCCTCCCGTGGCGGACGCATTTTCCACTGTTGAAATCTCCTCTACGTGGGAGTCCAGACCCAAACGCCCGCTGTCCGTGGTCCCCCTGCTCGATCGCAAGTCTGGAAACATTTCCCATTAAGACGATTGCCTTTGGATTGGTATGTACTGGCCCCTCTTTGGCTGCCTCATTGATCTTCGCCCCTATCGCAAGATCAAATCGTTCATACTGTGGCGAATGACGCACCTAACCCTTGCCTCCCTGGCTTACATGACTGACTGACTGATGTTAGCAAGCCCGAGAAAAAACTTACATCGAGGTTCAATCGCTTTGTCCCAATCCCTCGCCGACGATACAGCATCATTTCCACGTATCCTTAATCCTCTGCAGTAAATGCAGTTGATGGCTGGCCTTGGTTTTCGAGGGTAAAAGCAGCACCAAAAGGCCGCCATCGCACAGTTGACAAGCACCCTCTCTCACCGACCACTCCTTTTTTTGGGCAATTTCATAAGATGGCGACAACGATACCGCGTCCGCCGCGCCAATCTATGGGACCCCCCAACATGGGCGCCCCAACAGTTCCTGGCACAAAACCTCGAAGGAGCATTGGTGGCCTTCCAAGCCCGACTAAGACAGCTCATACCCCTAGGATAGGTCTTCGAGCGCCTTCAACCATTATTGCCGCTCCTGCATCGAGTAATCCTCTGCCACCACTCAAAACTCACCACAGCGGAGTGGCACCATCCAAGTCACTTCGAAAAACTGTTAGCATCGCATCATTCCCGCAACCTCCCCGCGGCGACAATCGAAACAGTAGCGTGCCGTCCAGTCCATTGGCAGGTGGCAGGTCTCGATCAACGCGGAGATCAAGGTTGTCCCGGGAGAGCCTTCCGAATAATTACACGTCGTCCTCTACCCCAAGTTTATTAAATGAAGGCGGCGAGGGTAAATTTATCAACAGCATGCGCATGTCGGACGGCTTAATCAGCATATCTTCACCGCCTCACAGTCGAAGCTCCTCTGCACAGGACTCCTATTCAACTTCTGCGACGACATACGACGATCCTGCAGATGCTATAGGTGGCAGTATGTCTGACAAGCGCTCATCCAGGTCTGACGCGAAGGGCAATGTCCTCGTAAGCGTGCGCGTACGGCCAGATGCAAACGCCGATAACAACGAAGGCGATTGGGTCGTGGATGGTCGACAATCACACATCGCATATAGAGGAAAGGAAGGAGGAGAGCATTCTTATGGTAGGACCAGCCCACAACTATTCTTTTGGGCACATCACTGACCAATGCATCAGACAACGTTTTCACGACTAATGATAACAATGCCCGCGTTTACGATCATAGTGCCAAACGATTGGTACGGAGAGTAATGGAGGGATATCATGGAACAGTTTTTGCCTATGGCCAGACAGGTACTGGTAAAACATTCTCCATGCAAGGAACAGCCTCATCACCCGGTGTGATTCCATTGGCCATTACCGACATATTCTCCTATATCCGCGAAACACCATCCCGCGAATTCTTATTACGTGTGAGCTATTTGGAAATCTACAATGAAAAGATTCACGACTTGTTGAGCATGTCTACTGGAAATGGCGCTGGAAGCAATGGACAGCAAGAGGAAATCAAGCTGCGGGAGGATAGCAAGCGAGGTGTTTATGCCACGCCCTTGAAGGAGGAAATTGTCCAGAGTCCGACCCAGCTTCTGCGAGTTATTGCCCGAGGTGACCAAGCTCGACGAGTAGCCAGCACCCAATTCAACGCCCGAAGCTCGCGAAGTCACGCCGTTGTTCAGATTGTCGTTGAAAGTCGCGAGCGAATAGCAGGTGGAACGGGTGGCCCCGCGGACAACAAGCGATCCGGTATTCTCCCAGGAGGTGTTCGCGTCTCTACACTGAGCTTGATCGATCTTGCGGGTTCGGAAAAGGCCGCCGAAACTAAAGAGCGAAGACAAGAGGGTGCGCATATCAACAAGAGTCTGCTCACCCTGGGAACCGTCATTGCAAAGCTATCCGAGTGGAGAGACAAAGGCGGCGATAAGGAAGGAAAACATTTACCTTACCGTGACAGTAAGCTCACCCGTCTCCTCCAGGGAGCTCTATCTGGCGACTCTCTTGTCAGTATCCTCTGTACCATTCAAGTCCCTTCGGGAAACCAGGCAACATCGACTACTCACATCAACGAAACATTGAACACGCTCAAGTTCGCATCGCGAGCAAAGAACAGCATTACCAGTCATGCCAAGAAGGCAGAGGAAGCTCTTGGCGCTGGTGGTGATGGTGGCTCAAGGGTGCTGTTGGAGCGATATCGAATGGAGATTCTTGAATTGAGACAACAACTTGAAAACAACAAGAAAGGCGATGCTGAGAAGGAACTCGTCGAGGAGGAACGAGCTCGAGAAAAGGAGGCGCACGAACGACACGAGGAGCAAATGTTAGAGATGCAATTGGCGAGGACAGCCCTCAAAGAAAGAATCGACCACCTCAACCGCCTTATTCTTAGTTCCAAATCGATTGGCGTAAATTCTAGTGGAACACTCAGTTCGTTAGGGAGATACTCGCAGTTGTCTATTCCTGGATCTGCTCGGTCATCAGTCGCAACTTCGTACGGCGGCAAGTCCTTACTAGAGCGGACGGCATCGATAGCATCGACATCCACCATTGGCCGACGCTCAAGCGCCGCAGGTCAACGGCTTTCGGGCGAGAGTGACGGTATCGATGTCGAGGATGAGAGTGTGGGCGAATTTGGTGATGGAATGGCTTCCATGGCCGCGCAGAACCAAGCTCTGCAGGCTGATTTAGTAGACAAGAACCGTTATATCGCCACCCTGGAGAAACGACTGGTGCAAGCCAGGCGTGCCAGTTCTTCCCGTACATCAGTGGGCTTCTCAGGGCCTACCAAGGGTATTATGGTGGGAGAAGATCATAGTGTGGCTGCGGTGCTCAGAGAGAAGGATGCTGAGATTGCTGACCTTCGCGCGCGACTTGATGACAAGGATCGTATGCTGGCTGCATTGCGCAGTGCTGCTCGTTCAAGAGACAATGCGGACGCGTCGGTAGAGCCCAGATCCCCTCACTCACTCCAGTCTCCCCAGGGTGAGCCCGGACCGACGCCTTGGAGTCCATCCTCTGGCAAGTCTAAGCGACGAACTAAGAGTGTCGATGAGATGAACAAGATGCTGGAAGAGATGATTCAAGATCGCGTTGAGACGGGCCAGATTATCAGAGGAATTAGGGGAAGCGTGAGACTGGCCTCTTTTGACGCTTTGGGAGAACCACCAAAGGATCTTCCGCCCTTGCGGCACATTCCATCACCCATTGGTGTTATGCATATCGACGGGCTCGATGGCATGTAACGCGGTCGGGAAGGGATAGATGTGACAAAGACTGGCTTTTGCAAAAAACCAAAATACTGTGGGACAAAGGAGTTTAGGCATTGGGACAGCCTGGGAATTGTTTTTTCTGTTATACCCGAATTCTTTGCGCATTTTGTTTGCTCTACGAAGGGACAACGGGACCAGAGTGGGTACATATCTTATTCATGATGCAGGTTCCCGAGTTACTTTCTGATTGTGGGCTGGGATGGCTTTTTGCTGATGAGGGGATACCCCATATGCGTAATTTATGTCTGTTTGTTTCTTGTTTTCTTTTTCTTCTTCTTTGTTTTTCTTCTTCCTTCTTCCTTCTATCTGTTTTCTTCTTCTTCTTCCTCATGATGTTTACAGCGGCCGAAGCGGCATAGCGGAATACGATATTAGAAGATGGACAAGATTGTCTGCATTTTCTATGCATACGTCTTCAGCGTTCTTTTGTTCTCATATGTACTATTAGACAGATGATGAGAAGGGCAGAGGATGAATGAGTGTGTCATGTTGCTTCGAAGTATTAGCGAGATTTTTTTAAATCATTGCGCGACGCAAAGATATGAGAAAATGCCAATGATATTATCATTATTATTATTATCCTTCTTATTGTTATTATGGCTAGTTGACTGCTGTGACACGGAGTGAGGAATGTGAAGAGTGGGACGACAGTATGGCGTCGGAATGTCACGGGAGGCTGCATTTCTCATATCGTTTTGGCGTGTTGATGAGGTTGACTGGTCGGCCTTTGAGGGAGACACATACGTAGCGATGTAACAGGACAGGCCATGAACGGAACGATGCATTTTATGATGCGAGTAAAGGATGTGAAGCCTATGTCGCGGACAGACGCGGGAGACGAATGTTCTATGGAGTTGGGCATTTACCAAAGTCCCTCACAGATGTATGAAATGCTGCAACTAGATAAAGTCGGAGACTTAAAAAATCGTTTATTTTAACCTCGGTGTGCATTCCTTTATTAAAACTGCCGATTACAGAAAGAGATTTTGATTGGACTCTTCAACGGATGAGGTTGGAGATGGTAGCAGATAAATTAAAACGTTGGCTGGATGTTACCAAACAAGGCAATGTCCATGATTACTGGGCTACTAAAGTACCAAGGTGCCACAAATCACAAGTCCCTTGTCCGTACGGAGTACGAAGTAGGCATTGGGCTTGTAATTAGATCACTACTAACCTAAATGAACATGGGAAGATGGAAAAGTCTGTACGGGCCACTTTGGAGACGTTGCTCGTCTTGACCGTGATAAATCAAATCACCGGCCTACCCAGTTACTACTATTCGTATATCTACGTATCTATCTATCTAATGATGTATGAATTCAATAGTCATTATGCAGGTGAGGAAGAAGAAGAAGAAAAAGAGAAGGGCGCTTGCTAAAACGCCGTCATGGCAAGCTAAGCGGCACGAGCTTGTGATCAAGGGGGGAACACAGTCTTTGCATTCGAGAGAAGCAAACAAAATAAAACAAAACAAAACAAAACAAAACAAAACAAAACCAAAAGAAACTACCAAAACGGCAGAGATGCAGAATTTACCTCATTGGCGATTTCTCGAGGTTTCGTGTGGTGCGAGAATAGGCTAAGGTCGATTCGGGTAAAGGTCCCGAGCAGTGGGAGCCAGTGAATTCAGGGGCCTTGCAAAGTTCTGAAACGACCCGGTAGCGGGGGATACACCATGGTATGGAGAGGGGTTGATGAGGAACTTGCTTGCATGTATCTTTCGTATGAAGTTGGAGCGGAAGCAGTACTTGAGGTACTGGTATCCATTTTCAAATGTCACCCGTTTCAAGTGAGCGGCCCTTTAGGACCCCGGAACCTGGTAGCAAATGACGACAATGGGGTTGTTGCTTTGTCCTGCTGACTTCGCTTCTGGGCGACTATCACCATTTCCTTTTCTTTTTTTCCCCTCCCATCGCCTTTTTTAAATTGCTTTCTTTTTGCTAAGCGCTTTTGCGGGCACACACACTCGCACGCAACGCAACGCACAGAGCAACAAGAGAAGAAGAAGAAAAAAAGAGAAGAGAAAAGAGCGACAACGACTCGCGTGATGCCCTTCCCTTGGCTATGGGTCACCCCTTCCTTTTCTTTACCCTTTCTTCTGACATGTGTGACGTAGCAGCCTATGAGGACTGAGTCAAGATGGGCAGCACAATGTGTAGATGGTCATGGTGCACATCACCCCATCATTTTTTCTCTCTTTTGCTTCTCACTCTGATGCATCAGGGTTTATGCTCTGTCTCTCCGCTTTGAATCCTTTATTATTAGCCCGAGGTTCCTGATTTTTTCTTTTCTTCCTCCCTCTTGTGGCTTCTTCACCTGCCGCCTTGGGAGAGACGAGAACTTTTTGCCTTTTTCTCCTTGACCAGGATCAAGGCATGAGAGATTCAAAACCCCCACCCATAAGATCGTGTCCCAAAACCCTGCACACACAACGTGAGCGTCTTTTGCAAGTACTTGTCCGTACAAGCATAGTACATACATACTTGTAATATCCTGCAGACCAGGCCCCAAGTCGTCCCCCCTCTCCTCAAGGGTCCCAACAAACGCTCCAATCGACGTCCCGTCTTGAAATGGGAGCCGGCAGACCAAACGTTGGGAAACGGAGTGCGCCCATCTTTGAACCCTTTCCTTGCCTTATACAAAAGGTCTAACGTCCCCCCCCGTCTTGCCATCTCAGCCTTTTAAACAACCATATTGTTGTTGTTCGGAATTCGGATCGACGTTGACGTCGTCATAACTTCTTCATTTTCTTTCTTACTTCTCTCTCCCTCCCTCCCTCTCTCTCATTTCCCCTTTCACTCCAAATACCGCCCTGGTGGCACTCGAAAGGGATCGCCGCGTCCTTATTAGCCAAGACCCCATCCTACACACCAAAACACCCCAGGGACTTAAGACTTGACAATCCAACACCCGTGGTCCATGATGATCGACATCAACTTTTTTGCAATTTAGTACTAGGCCTTATTGGCCTGATGTCGCGGGGAAAGGTCTTGGTTCATTCCGGGCATCTTTGACCTCCTCCAACTTCTCTATTTTTCTTCTTATTGGAGCCTTACCCAATCTTGGTCCAACTGTTGCCAGTTTCATTTCGTACCCAATTTCGGTTTTTCTTTGCTCTTATACATACCCAAATCGTCTCTAGACGCTAGATACAATCCTTTTTTGTGATACCACTTTTTATTAGTTTACCATTTATTGCTTTTACTTTACCGGAGTCCAACTATTCTTCCATTTTTTCACATCGACTTCATCTTAGTGTTACTAGCTTCTCCTCTCCCTGCCGGCATACGGACGACAAGATGCCTCCTCCGTTGGATCTCTCTCACTCGGCCCATGCCAAGGTTATAGTCGCGCCTCCAAGAATCAACCTTCGACGGGCGGCGTCATACAACAATCACGAGCGCTACGCCGGACCGCTCTCGTCAACGTCTTCCCGATTCAACTTCAACCACCTCTTCTTCTCCCCACCGCCGTCGCCGAGTCTCCCAGCTCTATTACCCAGGCCAAAGAAATCACCAACTCGAATAATAGCATCTCGACCAAGTCGAGTCTTGCGTTATCTAGTGTATCTAACCGCCCTTCTTTTGACGTCTTATTTGCTGGGATACGTGTTTCGGAACCGTGACTCCATCATAGCTATATGGCCACAGTTCGCAAATGACGATGGATTCGAAATGGTTGGGCAGGACGCCATACCTGATTTTCCTACACCGATAGTGGCCAGTCACGGTCATACCAAGTCAAAATGGACCATTGCCATTCCCCATGATCGCGACTTTCCTCTGTCCATTGCGGAATACGAAGGGATGGGCAGTCGGTGTCGCGAGGTCTCTGCTCATGCAAGGGAGCTTCATGGCAAGGGACCCTTGTCAGATTCGGATAAAATGAATCACGACGCTTCGGATCCCTATTTTGTCGATGTCGATGAAGCAGAAAAGGCAGGCTTGCTGCCGACGGTTGGCAAGGCGAATCCTGCTAAGAAGACGGGCAACTTTGTTGGCCTGAATTGGGAATCTATGGCTGGTTTGCCTGTTTGCAAAACCTCCTTGACTTATGTTCTCGAGAGTCCGGATGCTGGACTTGGGCCTGCGATTATGAATATGTGGATGCTTTATGGAATAGCCAAGCAGCAGAAGAGAGCCTTCTTCATTGATGACTCCCGGTGGGCCTACGGTGCTTATACGGGCATCTTCCAGCCACCTCCACTACCCAACTGCCGACCTCCCCCACGCCACCAGATGGTTCCTTGCCCGGCACAAGCCAAGCACCTGGTAGTCTCCAGCGTCACTTTGAGAGATGTCTTGCCAGCATTGATGACCAAGCACCACAGGGCTACGGGTGCGAAGAATGATCTGCATGATCTCTTTGAGCTTGCGAGAACTGGCTACAAGGCTCTCTTCCTGATCAACAAAGAAGACAAAGGGTACATCGGCAACCGAATCAAGGAGCTAAAAGAAAAGTCCAAGGCTGCTGATGCTCCCATTATTGGCCTTCACATCCGGCATGGAGACCAACATCCTCTCGAGTATCAGTACCAAAGCACTTATATGCCGTCTGAGGTTTTCCTCAACAAGGCCCAATATCTTGCAGATGCGTACTATAATGCAACTGGGAAGGAGTCGGCTACAAACAAGGCCATTACCATAATTGCTTCTGACGATCCGATGGTGCATAAGCAGCCCGAGTTTGTGGGTGCGTTGCGTGCCCAAGAGCGTATCCTTTTATCTTCGAAAGAACCTGCCAAAGAAGTCAAGCTAGACCCTCGTGTGCTCCACCAGTTCAAGGAAGAAGAGTTTGGGTGGGAGGGTGGCTTCTTTGGCTCCATGTTTTGGAACCTTGGTTCTAGTCACAAGAATAATGCCAACAATGCGCCGTCTGGTGGGAAGAAGACGAATGGGGGATCAGGCCGCGAGGCACCTTCAGAGCTGACATTGAAGCTACGCAGCTACGTTGGACGAGCATACATGATTGATTTGGCTGTCCTTGCTGGGGCAAGTGATCATGCGGTATGTGCAGTTAGTGCCATGGGCTGTAGGATGCTCGCTGTGATGATGGGATGGGAAGCAGGAATTCAAAAAGGGGGTTGGGTGAATATTGACGGAGACTATCAGTGGGGGTGGATGAACTGGTAGTGTTCATTTGATGTTGATGACTTGAACCAACGACCTGTAATTTCATTCCTGGTGGTGAGGCGGCCGAATCGAGGTGGCGCATCTCCAATCAAGCATTATTATTACTATTATTTGGGCATAGCAAGGCGTTTTGGGAAGGATTTCATGATTTTCACTTTAAATGTTATATCCCCAAGACAAATCAATGCGTTGTTTACTGGAATTCCATCTTTCTTGTTCGTCGTTTATACGAAGGGTGCAGTTTTCTTAACTCGTGATTGGGGGAGTTTGACTCAACATGTATGATGTGAAGAGTGGTGAATGAATTTTTCTTAAAACAAAGATTCCCTCTTAAAAGTAACAATAAACGAAACTTTACTAAATATCCATAACTTGTAAAAATATGGTAATTATTTTATGTCGTGTGTAGAGGTAGCACTCGGCTTAGACAGTATGGAAGGCTCTTATTACTATACAGAGAGGTAGTTGGGTTGAAACAATGGATGAGTGATGCAATGGAGCCCCACAGCTCCCTGAAAAAGCTACGCCCAACTTTCCATTGGCCATCGGCTAGTGCATGGATGGATAGTAGTTGCCGCATATGCAAGCTCCTAACCTTGAGATCCTAAGAAAGTAGCAGAGAAAGTCACTGCGCACTTCGCGCTTGACCATTCCATAAGCCCAACATTTCTGCCCTTCTCCCCCTCTCCCACATCCAAACCATCCATCAATCACCCTTTACGATCGCCAAAGAGATTGACAAACCAACGCCATGTCTGCGCCCAATTTAGGCGCCGATGCTGGCGCGGCTCCTCCGCCGCCAAAGCCGCGCCTCAAGATCAACGTGAGCAGGTCTTCGTCCTTTGTCGGCGAAAGCGCGTCGGCGACATCAGCAACCAAGAAGACGACCCCCTTGACGACGCCCGGCGACGGCGCACCGCGAAAAGTGAAGCTCAAGATCAGCTCCTCGCAGCCTCCCACGCCAGCCGTAGAGAAGCCTCCGGTGATAACTAAGGCGGGACGCCAGCCGAAGCCGACCCAGAAGCTCGTGGAGAGCAAGAAGCGCCCGCGCAGCGACGAGGAGGACGAAGCTCCGCTCAATGGAACGACAAAGGCCAAGATCAAGGGACCGTTCAGCAAGGGGATGGGACAACCCCCGGCGACAAAGATCAAGATCAAGCCCATCGTGAAGATGGGCGGAGTGAAGAAGGGGGATCCAAGGCGGGACCAACTCAACTAGTGGTTAAGCCTCGAGGTCGTCCGCCTGTACACCCACCCGGAGATGGATATGACTCGGAAGCCAGCGACAACGAGGTTGATCCGGCTATCGAGGAGCAATTCGTTCTACGCATGTTGCCGGGGGAGCACTGCGACTACGTACGCTGGTGCATGGAGAATGGCAAGATCGGTGTGCCCAAGGCCATGGGCGGTGCGGATTTATACATGAGATTTTTCGAGGAGGACTCAAGGAGGGGAGTCGTTACCGTAAAGGGTCAGCCTTTTGCCGCTGTGATGGTTGATCTTCCTACCATTACCGAGTCGATGAAAACGTGGGACCGCAAGTCGTTGATGAAGTCTGCCGATATCTGTCAAATGCTATTCGTCTTCCAACAAGTTAAGAGCGAAGAGGAGGCGAGGCATATTCCATTGCCCAGCATCCTCGACAGCAGCTTCAAGTGGCCACATGGCCTCACGCCACCGATGCACGACTGTGTCCATCGACGATTCGCCAAGACCATCAGCCGCAAGGAGATTGAGGATAAAGAAGCAGAAGTTGAGCGGTTACTTGGCGAAGATGCTAAGTGCGCTTCTACCAAGTGGGAATGGGTCGATGAGCGCAAAGGCGATCCCGATGACGATGACGGTGCCGACGAAGATGCCGAGGGTGAAATGGACGAGACCATGGGCTACTTTGGCACCCAAGACGGCGAGGAGATGGGAGAGGACAACGATCTTGAAGCTGATTTGGAAGCTGCCTTTGCCGACGAGTTCATGGCCGATACGCCAGCCACAGGCATGGACAGTGCCACGCCAATGACCACCCAAGTCGAAACTCCCGCGCCCAATGCCCTGCAGCAGAGTATCGAGGCAGATGAGTCAGAGGAGGATGAAGAAGAAGAAGAAGATGACGACGATGATGACGACGACGACGAAGATCTGGACGAAGACCAGCGCGCGGCCCGTGACGAGGAACAAGGCGTCAAGGACATCATCAACGACCTGAAGAAGCAGCTCGCTCTCCGCATAGCAGACTTTGAACGCACACAGAACAAGATCTTGCGCACACGTCTCGACAACCAAATTAAACAGCTCAAGTCGGAAATTGCCCTCAAGTTATCATCCATTGGCCTCGAGGCTGATGACTAATAAAAAAAACCCCTTTTTATTTTCTACGGAGCATTCATCAAATCAAAAAGTCGTACTTGTCTTTATAATTTTTTTCCACCAGTATAGTTGCTTCCTTTCCCTATTTTGGAGGGCGGGTGAGCAAGGAAGGGCAAGCAATAGTACGCAGGGCATGGCTAGGCGTTTTACGGTTCGGATCAGCCAAAAGGGAAAGACTCGGGCATTAGGACGGCGAGGAATGGAGTTTTTTTGTTACTTATTGCTTTATTGGCAGGGTTAAGCTGGCAACCATGGGATGCTTGATATTGATGATGTCCCTAGGTTCTATTTCGTTTTATATATCATGAAGTTGGGTTCAGCAGATGAGAATGGGTAGATGAAATGATCCAGTTTCTAAATTCACTCTCTATTTATTATCAACCGGTAGTGATGACATGTCACTTCTCAACAGATTCGACTATAGGCACATCGTTATAATACATCGCATGACAGATATGATCATCCCGCTTCTGTCACCGCAAAGCTTTTACAGCCCTGACTTGGTCCCCCACCAAGGCTTCCTCGACCGTTTCAATGACATCCGTCCAAGTCACGTCCTGGCAAAACTGCTCCAGATTCTGAGGCCGCGTCTTGGTTCGCGGTCGACGGCTACGCTGTATACGTCTTTGTATGGCCCGCTGGATAAAGACTGCCATGATCGGGTCACGCTTAGACTGCTGCTTGAGATAGTTGGCGGTAAAAGCGGCGTCACTGAGGGCGGTGGTTTTATGATCACGGTTCCAGCGACGGGTTGAGTTGAGGGCTTCCCGGATGCGTCGCTTTATGGTGGCTTGGGGGGACTGATCTGCTGCTTTTACACAGTCAGTCCTCTGCGCAGATAACCAGAGGGCAAAGCGTCGCTCTTGGTAATACATACGGGGTTGGGTCTTTCCCTGCAGGTCGCTTGTCGATACCGTCGTCTGCGTCTGCAGACTCTCCAACTGCGAGTCCGCCTCCGCCACCGTGGGCAAGCGATCCAGCGTGGCCGTCACGTCATCCACCAGGCTCTTGAGCTGGCTCATCTCCTCCCTCACCTGCTCTATCGAGTGGCTCATGTCCCTCTGGCACCTCTCGTAGTCTTCTTTGCTCTCCTCCTGGAACCCACTCATGCGGTTCTTGACGGCCAGGATCTCGTGCCACATGTCCTGCAGGCGGCTCTCGTGGCTCTCGCGGAACGCCTTGTCCTGGGCAGTGCACAGGACGAGGGCCTTGAGGTCCTTCTCGAGGCGGTCGGCCTGGGTGGTGACGGCGCGGAGGTTGAGCTCGAGGGTCATGCGAGCGAGAGCGTCGGCGTGGGTTAGGAGTTTGGACGGGGGTTTGGAGGGTCGTTCGAGGTTGAGGTTGGGGAGGGGTTGTGTGGCGGGGAGGGAGGATGGTGATGGAATGGTGGCTATGGTGGTTACTACTTCTCTTCCTCCTACACCTCCTTGGATCTGGTCGCTGGATGGAGGGCCGGGAGGAGGGACGGAACGACGTCTTCTTGTGATCATGATGAAGGGGTCGAGATGACGAGCAGTTATGGACTGGGCTGGTTCTCTCTTCTGGGTTCAGTTTGAGCAGATGGAAGATGGACGAAGATCAAGAGATGAAGAAGTCCTATTGTTCTAGCTTTGGGAATGAAACTCCTGGCTCCTTCCTTGAACGTTGTTGTCGACAAGATGAGGAAGGCAGGCGCCTCGTAGTCCACCACCCTTCCTGCCAATATCTCTTCCGATGATGTCAATCCAATTCATTTAGTGAATAAGATCAAGTACTTTCATATTAAACCTGAGTTATCTGTCCTTGTATGTTATTAATATTTGAATATCGTATAAAATGCATTTGACCTCCCCTTCCCTTCCCATATGTTGAAACACCCAGATCCCTCTTCAATATACCCCCAACCAACCAACCAACTAACCAGCCAACCCCACTCGTGCCTCTCTTTTCCATCTATTCACAGACCCGCGACCATAAAGACCCTTTCTTCTTCCTCTCCTTGACGACCCACTCCAAAAACATATCCACGTCCTTGGCAATCTGCCCCGGCACGGCCATCTTCTGCACCCAAGCGGGCAGCACGCCCCTCGCGTCCGACGCCGTGCCCATGACCCATTCCACCCCGCTGCCCCCTTCTTCCCCCTGAACCTCTCCACGCTCGTGTACGCGCCGCGCAGCGCCCCGTCCGGCCTCGTCTCTTCGCCGGAGGGCGCCTCCGGGACGGCGGCGATTTGGACCACGATGAATTCGCGGCGGCCGCGGGCGGAGGCTATGACCTGCAGCACGGGGAACACGCGGTTGCTTAGGGGGAGGGCATCTTGTGCACCGACTCCTCCAGCTTCAGCGAGAAGTCCTCCCACGTATCGTCTCCCAGCGTCACCTCGACGCCGTTGCAATCCCACCTGGCCTTGATCTTCGTGCTCAACACCGAAGGGGTAAACGCCTTCTCAGCCTCCGCATGCCCTTCCTTGAAATACCGCGCCCACTCCTCCCAAGACGCCGTCCCGGGTTTCGCCACATCTTCATGAACACTCCGTCTCAGGGTCCACGTCTCCGCGCGCACCTTTGCGCCTTTCGCCTGAGGTAGATCATTCTCTTTAGCCACCGATGCGAGGTCCTCAGTCGACACCACTCGCTCATACAAGTGAACCGGCGCAGCAGAGTGGGCGAATGCCTTGCACCCCTTTGGTTTCCATGACCCGTCGCCGTTCTTGGGCGCTGATGAGGCCGGCAGTCCGCCGACAAAGGGCACAGCTTCGCCCAGAATAGAACCAACAAACTGTGCGATATCCTCAGTGGGTGCGCCATCCGCAGGCATTTGCGACGGCAAAATGCCCCAAAGTCGCACAAACGGGCCGTATTTCTCGCCCATTATCGCGTTCGCTGTGTGAAAAGATAAAATGAAAATAAAGAAATGAGGAACGAACAGCCACCCAACACGATGGCCAAAAGAGCTGTTGGAGGGCTATGGCTGTTATATGAGTGGCAGGATGGCTTGAACGGCTGACACCACCTGAGTTGGTCGCGATTCCTCCAGGGGTCGCTGTGGCTGCATTTGCTGAAACCAAAAATATTGCATGTGAAGAATCCAATCAATCAATCCGATTTCGTTATTTAACAATTATTCGAGATTTCAAAAAAAGATGCCGAGAAGCCGTTGTCATCGGATATCACGGCTTATCCAAGATTGTAACACACGTCCGTCAGACGTCGCAATGGATTGTCTCATTCATCCACTATTCATTACATGGCCCCCCCAGAGAGCAGAGCAAACCCTCTTTTACTCACTCACTCACTTGCTCACATGCACAAACCGGACCGACTACTGCTTCTAGAAGCCTTCTTTTATAGATTCTATTTTCGTCTATCATTTCTGATTTGTTTGGCGGCTCAAATTAAGTACAGTATTAGTTTACAAGGTTGGTCATGCAGCCATCATCATGCCCGACTTGTTTGGTTTCCCATGCATTCCAATACCCATCCATCCCATAAACTCCGGCATTATGACTTCATTGTTAGAGAAACATCCGCCTCCAATGCATTTGAAACTCCCATTTTCATGTTTCCAATCCAATCCTTTTGCCTGAAACGCAAATATCATTTAATTTCTCCTCTCCCATCGGATCTTGGCAGGCTCAAGAGGTCTGGAGAAGAGCGAGGCGTAGTCTGTGCCGATAAGGCTGTTTCCACCGTCAACATTGCTCAGCTTGAACAAGCGCACGACCTCGGCAATGATAGTCTGGAGCTGAACATTGGCGAACTGCTCGCCAATGCATCGGTGGCGACCAGCGCCAAAGGGAAGGTATGGTGAAGAAGCACCCTTGCTAACGATACCGTAACCGTAATCGACCTTCTCCTCTTCCTCCTCGGAGCGAACCAAGGTAGGGGCATTAGGAGAACCGGCCAACCAACGGCGAGGATCCCACTCATCAGGGTTGGGGAAGTAGGCGGGGTCGGAGGAGCTGACACCAGGGGCGGCAAGAAGGACGTGAGAGGTGGGGATAACAAACTTGGTACCGGGAACAGGCATGGGTTGCTTGACAGCACGCATGATGGAGTGGATAGGGGCATGCAGACGGAGAGTTTCCTTGACAATGGCCTGGTTCAGGGGCAGCTTGAAGAGATCCTCGTATGTCAGGGGAGGCAAGTCAGAACCCAAAACCTTGATCTGCTCTTGGTAAAGCTCTTCCACAATGTCGGGGTTCTGAGCGAGACGAAGCATCATCCAGGAGCTAGTAGAAGATGAGGAGTGCTGGCCAGCCATGAGAAGAGCAATCATCATGTGTGCGACTTCGTGATCGGGAACAGGGGCACCATCCTTGTAGTTGGAGCTCATAATGTGCTTCATGATATCGAGCTCAGTGTCCTTGTCGCCGTTGGCTCGTCGATCCCTGATAGTATCCATGTAGATCTTGGCCACAGTCTGCTGAGCATGGTCACGCTTTCGGTTCCAGGGGAGAGGGGCCCAGTGGAGCATGAAGTTGATGGGGGTGAAGCCCATGTCGAGATCGTGGTACAGAGCAGCGAGAGACTCGTCGAACTTGTTGCGGATGGCGCTGCCCTGGAGGGTGTGTGAGGCGGTGAAAATGGTGATTTCGGCCATCTTCTTGGGGATATCGACAACACCGGACTGGCCCTTGAAACTGGCGTCTCGCTTGAAGTATGAGGTGACTTCGTCAGAAATGATGGGGACGTAGCTGCGGAAAGCATCGGTGGTGAGAGCAATCTTGATGAACTGTTGGCCGTTTTGTTAGCATCCAAGAATCTTGAACAGCAGGATCGGAAGCGCATTTGATTCCGGCAAGGCAAAACTAACCTTCTTCTGCTCCATCAGCTTGGAGTTGGGGCAGTCGTATACAACATCCCTTCCAAAGACGGGCGTAGTCAAGACAGTGTAAATCTCTTCAGCGTTGACATCCTTGAGCTTGCCATTGAGGATAAAGTCGTTTCCAGCCGGTCCCACCGCAACGGTCGTCTTCTTGCCGAGGAGGATAAAGGTAAAGACGTCTCCGTGCTGCAAAGTGCAAAAAATGCAATTTGTTAGTTTCTCTCTCTCTCCGACGGTGCTCATTCCAATCACCAATTTGGAAAAGGGAGGGGGGTGTTTACTGACCTTTTCGCGGTTCTCCTTGAAGAAAGTAGGGGGGTCCATGCCGTATGTGATCGTACTGCCGATAAAGGGGAACCAATGGAACACCACGGGTGGCTCGTGGGGGTTCCTGAAGAGCAGCTGCTGGGCAACATTGAGCACCACGGAGAGCACGATGAAGCTCGCGGCCGCAATGGCGACCTGAGTGCCTAATCCCAGGTTGAAGAACTCTTGGGCGGCCGGATGGCTCGCCACATCTTGAAGAAAGCCCATCGTTTGAATGCTTAGTTCTGCTGTCCAAGCTGTGACGAAGGGGGAGAGAGAATGAAGAGAAGGGGCTTGAAGAAAGGATGTCGTCTGGCCTCCCCAAGAAAATGAGGGTCTGGCTGCAGGTCTATATATCACACGGCCAAGAGGGACAATGCAGGCATGTGGAGGGAAAGGGGGGGAAGAGCACGAGAGGGAAAATGGATCGATAAGGAAATCAAACCAACTTTTTCGATAAAGGGCCATTTACAAGGTAAATTGCATTAAACATGGCATGAGGTACAAGCTCTCGCGTTCGACAGGGGTGACCCACCAAAGCGAAAGCTTCAGGGACTAAGATCCACCAGATGCACCAATTAGAACCCGCATAAAAAAATAGCAGACCGCCCCTTGTTGTGCATACTAAACCCGGTTCGTATTCGCATTCGAATTAATAGTACAGATCACACAGACAGGTACGAGTTGCTGTAGAGCAAGAGTTGGTTGCCCATTTTTTGTAAGCTCCAATTCTTTCACCCCCTTGTTGGCAAGTGCTGAAATGAAGGTGGTGGCAGCGTAAAACCTGATGAATGTACCACGTCACATATTTTCTTAGCGCATGTACCTCTCCAATGCCTCGGCGCGCAACCCGAGAAAATACTCGTAAAAAAAGTCTGCTGTTCAGAACTCTAGGTTAGAATACGCAAGCAGGGTAGATGCGAATACGTCTACGGATGATTACACGCAATGCACTATATTCCTTTATTACTATTGCCCAATAGCAGTCATTGGAATACGTATGAGTAAACGAGAGCAACCCCTTGACATGATGATGATGATGCCATAGATGATCAAATGCAAATCGTCGACGCATCCCCTACCCGATAGTTCAAAGTCCTAATCTGTATCCAAGATTTGCATCATCGCAGAAATCTTCAGCTTGACACCAGTATCTCATGCATCTGATACAGTGATACAGGTATGTAAGAGTGAGTTGGGCACGCTGGGTTCGACTATTAGTATTCGCATTAGCTCATTTGCAACTAATCACGTAGCATGCGAAGATACGGAGCTATAGAGATGTTTCTTTTCTTCATCCATCAACATCACCAGTCCAAAAACATCAGCAACAACTTAACGCCAGGAGTGATAGTGTATTGAGAGAGCTAGACCCTATACTAAGCAGTCTTTGTGGTTCCCATAAAGATAGATGACAAACTAGTAAATATTCCTTGGTATCCCTTAACCATGTTGCAACCTTGTAAACCATTTATCTCTTTAAAGAAGCAGAAGCAAAAGCAGAAAGAAAAAAATCATATCCGTCCCATAATTCATATGCAATCTCTGAACAAGCTTCTCTCATGCCATCATCTGCTAAACGCCAACAACCCCCCGTACGCTTTAATGTTATCCGCCGACGTCGTAAATGTCATGTCATGTGTCACCATATTAAAATCTTGATCAAAATTCGCCGCCTTTCTCGACTCAAAAGGTAGATTCGAGGCACGACAAACTTCGTCATGCGGCGGCCACAATGCTTCTTCCAACGGCTCCCCACTTAAAACGTCTCAAGCTGCCACCTGAGGATCGAATAACCTCCCGGCCAGACGAGGCGGTGTCGTTCATACTGCCAACACCTGCCACGAAGCCTTCTTGACGCCCAACCTCACGTCCGATAACGTAACCAGCGCCGAAACCAACAACGGATACGAGAACGACGACACCGGCACTGACAACCCATGTGAGCAGCGTCGGTGAGATAAGTGTCTCATCGGTAACAACGGCCGCCTTCTTCTTCTTAACCACTCGGGAGCCGCGACTGGTCGAGACTGGTCGTTTAGACTTATCCGAGGCCGTCTCACTCTTCGACTTGGATCTCACTGCGGAGGATCGTTCCTGTTGAGGCGGTGTTGAGACCTTTCCTTCCTCCATCAACTCCGTCTCGGGTACGAAGCGCAAGTCCATGGGCTGATTACTGGGGCCAACGCCATTGTTTGCAGCCCGCTGTGCCTCCGCCTCCTCCTTTGTCTTGGGCAAACCTCTCGCTGCGGCGGCGCATGAAAGTAAAGTAGTCAGGGACGCACGCAGGGCAGCATCGTTGTCTTCCCGGACAGACGGTGACATGAAGCTGGGACCACGCTGCACTCTCGCTTGCGAACGCTGCGAATACGATCGTCGTGTAAACCCACTGTGGGGGTGAGGAGGCATGGCTGCATTTGTCGAATAGCTCCTCTGACCCAAATGGGCCGGAGGATGAGTGAAAGCATTCGGCTGTGGTTGAAAACCAGCCTTATCAGATGCACGCCCCAAAGCCGTCGCATTATCACCATCATCGGAGTCCGCATCTGAATCCTCCACGGCTTCCTCGGACGATGGCTGGATATTTTCGCCTGAGCTCGCTAGCGGATGGTCTTCTTCGCTGTCGCTTTCATCATATTCCTCCTGGCTGCTTGTGCCTGTGATGGGAATGGTCGTTTGCTGTCGAGGTATCGACCTGGTTGATCCTTTCAACCGGCGGCGGCGATTATATGGGTTGGCCACGTGCAAACCGGTTGTTACGATCTCATCACCAATACTAGAAAGCGAGGAGGATGATGGCTGAGATGCCACTTCAACCCAGGACTCTATAATTGCATTTGTCAGCTCGATAGAGCGGTCATCGCAACGATGTTGCTGGGCGGGTGTTGGATTTGCTCTTGCACCAAGATGTGACATACCAACTTGTCCCACCGGTTGATCCGTATGATGTCGCTGAGCCATTATGAAGTTTGTCGGCACAAGCTGGCTATAGTAGTTGAACAAAAAAGTGTCTTGGAGTTTGCTCCTCGGCGGCCTCAGGGAAACGGCGATAATCGATGACGGCAATAAGTTACAGCTGATAAGCCCTCCGTAATCTCAGCGAGTTCTCCGCGCTCCCCCGCCTTATCGCGAGATGCTTGTTTCCCCCTTTTTATTAAAGTTTTCGATGCACGATACGCGAAGATTTCTTTTTATCAGGAAAAATAATTAACAAGGAAAATGCAGAGTTTGTTCAGTTTGCCGCAAAAGAAGAGTAACAAGTTTAGATGATCGGTGTAAGAAACATAAAGAGGCAGGGTGTTATTGTTGGGGGTTTTTGGGCTGAGCTGTCCCCTTCTGAAAGGAGCAGGAAAGACAAGGGTTTGCAGCGCAAGTGCAGTGAGTGCAGTTGATAACGAAACCAGAAAGGTGCCGAACGGAGCGGTATCGGTACATTGGAGACTGGCACAAAGAATACAGTGCGCGCCGGCGCATCACGCGCTGGTTTGGGCATTGCGTCACAATGAGACGAAGTGAATGAAGCAGAGAGAGGAATGCGCGCGGACCGTCGCGAAAAGGGTAACATTTCTGAAGCATCAGCGCATTAATAAACGGTTAATAGTTCATATTATGGTAAAAAGTTGAACAGTGATTGCATTCACACTGCAATTATTAGATGAAGACACTTCTTTCTACCCTGATTGTCCAAGTCGCATTCCAACATTCAACACACCATCTTGACCATACATGACATTCTTGCGCCACTACCAAGCATCTACGCACCATACTCGCACTGTAAAAACCTGGGGAAATCGTGGGCGGTGAACCTGACCTCACAAGTACCGCTACTTGTGACGCATACAAAGCCAAACGACACGCCCACCACCCACCACCTACCCACCCACCCCAGGTCATGCTCACAGGGCGGGGTTTTGCCTAAATCAGCGCATGAGCACGTAACATCGAACATGCAACTCTTGGTTGCCGGCAGCCATCTTTTGGAGTGGGTGGTGTGGCCAGACCCAGAACCGACCCATGGGCTTTGCATTTATGGAGGATGGATAAACACTGTAACATCATGGATCCCCTACCCAACCAACAAACCAACAATCGACCCATTTTTAAATGAACATGCCTTATCGTTGGCTGTACCTGACTAGAATGCATCAAGGGGGACTGTAGCATCTATACCTGGACTCCTGACAAATGCCATCTCGCGCTGCCTGTCAAAAGACGTAGAAATCTCCCATAAGCTCGTAGCGGGTGTTGCCTGCACATTGCGCCATAGCCGCTCATGCGGAGAAGTGCACGTGCTGCGTGGCTCATCAACAATAGAGGGAGAGGGAGAGAAGAGATGACTTGTCGTCACACATGGTGGCCACACGACCACACAACCAACCCTTTGCTTCCAGCCTTGCCAATAAATAGTCTCTCATTCCAGCGCCGGCAGATCAAAGACAGCCTATTCTTAGCCCCCATTCTCGCCACCCAGTAGTTGACCTATAAAACCAACAATGTCTTGGAAATCTTGGAACTGAAGGAAGAAGTCGATGCCAACTCGTATTAAGCACCATGAACAACTCCGTCATCATCATCACCATCACCATCATCATCATTCACATTCACCTCACAAGAGAAGGAACATCAAATTGGTTTCAAGACTTTATTAGACTATCTTAGTCTCATGTTGCATCATGCAAAAACAAAATCAAAAACTTTTCCCTGGTACCTTAAGGACGCCTTATATGTACAGATCAACAGCGAGTGCCAGGGTTCGATACTTACCCAGTCTATCAGAGCAGATTCAATCGGACGTGTACAATTACGGGTAGGTGTTGTTGCATCGACGAGTTGGCTGCTAGAACTCAACAGAGCTCTCTCAGCATTCCCAATTACACCAAATGATTGCATTTGCAAAAAAAGCCCCCAGGTCCCTCAGAAGTATTCGCAGGTGTCAGGTTGGCCCACAAGTAAATGCCTGACGACATGAACCAGAAGAGTTTGCCCACTGTTTGCCCTCAAATCCCTCAGAAGCCCACTGGTTTGTACATTGGCAAGACGAAAAAATCGTCTCAGCCCCCGATATCAAAAAGCCCAACCCGCCATTCAACATGCCTCTGTAGTCGAGGCAAACTTTCGCGCCCACAGTTCATGCCCATTAACAGCCCTCTGATATATATCCGCTCCATAACGAAACGGGTTGCCCACCCCCACGGAAATGTCATAAGCAGCCCACTCAAGTCTAACAACTTGAAAATCCCCCTTGCGTTTAGACGCCTCGTTTAGTCAAAGGTCATCTTGGTGCCAGAGAAAGATGTGCGGTTGGCACCAGAGCTGAAGCCACCACGACCGCCGCCACGGCCACGGCCACCACCGCCTCCGCGACCACCTCCGAATCCACGGCCACCACCACCACGGCCGCCGCCAAATCCGCGACCGCCACCACGACCACCACCGCGGCCACCACCGAAACCACCACCGGAACCGCCATCACGAGGAGGACGGGCACTGGCGTAGTCAAGACGGACGTTGCGGGAGCTGCGGCCGGCACCAATAGGAGCACCGTTCTTCTCTTCAAGGACAGCCTTGGCATCCTCGACGGAGTTGAAGGAGACGTAACCGAAGCCCTTCAATTCACCGCTCTCACTATATAGTATGTTAGTTAGGGTTCATGTTTGTAGATAGATAGATGATGAGAAGCACTTACGGATCGGTGGGCAATCGGACGCTGGAGACGGGGCGAACTTCATTGAAGAACTCTGTGACGGTGTCCTGGTCAACACCAAAGGGCAGGTTGCCGACGAAGAGAGTATCACTCTCAGCGCTAAGGGAGTCACCATGCTTCTGAGCACGGTCGGCAGCGCGGGCCTGAGGGTTGGCATCGTCAGGACGAGTGTTGGCAAAGTCAAGGTTAAGAGCGCGGCCCTCAACCTCCTTGCCCTGCATGGCCTCGTAGGCCTTGGCAGCAGAGTCAGAGTCAGAGAAGTCAACGTAACCGAAACCACGGCTGCGGCCGCTGTTCTTGTCGGTGACAACTCGGGCACCAGTCAAGCCCTCGAAGGACTCGAAAGCCTGGTGGAGGATATGGTCATCGACGGCCCAGGCCAAGCTTCCAACGAAGAGAGTAGGAGCAGCGTTGGGGTTGTCTGACTTGGCCTTCTTGGGGGTAGCATCGATCTCCTCATCGGCCTTGCGCTTCTTGGAGGGGGCAGCCTTGTCAGACTCCTCGCTGGAAGAGTCAGAGTCTGAATCGTCACTGGACTCGGCATCCTGAGAAAAAAGTCATTAGCATATAGTGAGGTGATGGAGATCTGACAACATAGTACTAACCTTGGCAGCGGGCTTCTTCTCATCCTCGCTCTCAGAGTCGGAGTCAGAGTCAGAGGACTCGGCAGCCTTCTTGGCAGCACCGTTGACCTTGGTCTCCTTAGCCTTGGGCTTCTCCTCCTCAGACTCGCTGTCAGAGTCGCTCTCGGAGTCGGAAGCAGGCTTGGCCTTGCCGTTGACAGCAGGCTTGGCAGTCTCCTCCTCAGACTCGGAGTCAGAGTCGGAGTCAGAAGAGGCAGCCTTGGCCTTGCCATTGACGGCAGCCTTCTTGACAACCTTCTTGATGGTCTCCTCCTCCTCAGCGGAGTCGGAGTCGGAGCTGGCAGAGTCCTCAGACTCGCTCTCGCTGTCAGAATCAGAATCGGACTCGGGCTCAACAACCTTCTTCTTCTTAGGCTGCTCCTTCTCCTTTACAGCCTTCTTGGAGGTAGCCTTAGCAGTGTCCTTGGACTTGGACTTGGTAGCAACATCCTTGACACGAGCAGGTTCAGCAACAGGCTGAGCCTTCTTGGAATCCTTGCTCTTGGTCTTGGCCATTGTGATGTGATGTGTATATAGGAATTAAGATGGAAAAAGGGAAGATGGCCACCAGAAGGGAATGGAGTTTGTATGAGATGGATGAAATTTTCCTTCAAGTAGGTGGATGATAGGAAAAAAAAACTTCAAGAGAACTGGCAGCATCAAAGGCTTTTAAGCTGGTGGTTGGGTGGGAACTTTCGCTGCTGGGTAGGCGATAAGATTTTTTTCTTTCTACCGTCAAAACTGTGGGGCGACTCTGGGCGGTGAGTTTAGTGCGTAATGCGGGGCTATTCTCTGTTCTTAGGTACGTACCTACTAACAGCCTTGTGTATGTGTGTGTGTGTGTTGGATTTTGTTGCCTCAGGCTCTCGAGTCGGGAATTTGGATTAGGTAAATCGCAATTGGTTTGATGCTCAAGACGCTCAAGTACCAGTAAGACGATATACGTGCATCCGTTGCTTCGCCCTCGACAATCCACCTCAGCTATCACCCTTCTGGCTCGAGATATCGAGGTTCAATTAGCTCGTCATCATGCCGACCCCCGAGTCCGAGCTCTTCAAGAGCCAGAAGCCCGCTGTAGCGCCCACGTTCAACGGCGTCAATTTCGATGATACCAAGGCCTTCAAGGCCGCCGAGGATGCCATCATCCGGGAGCAGTGGGTTGGAGCCATGATGACCCGACTCGTTGGCGAGGAATTGGGAAAGTGCTACGTCCGAGAGGGAGTAAACCACCTGGAGAACTGCGGACATTTGAGAGGTGAGCCCGGGGAGAGCGCCGCAAATGGATCGAGTATTGGACAATGGCGCTCATGACTTTCGAACAGAGAAATACCTTACGCTATTCGCGGCGAACAAGATCAGGGGCACCAAGTTCATTCAGCAAAACTACCTGGAGAAGAAGGACGAGCAGCTGGATCTGGAGGCCAAGGTGCACACAAGCGACAAGATTGCCAAGCTCAACCAGGGCCGATTCTCATGAGTTGGGAGGGATAAAGGATTTAGTTTTTATGGAATGCAATTAATGGAAACGAGGATTTCAGCGGAATTAAATAGCTGGTCTTTGTGGAATAGACGCTCTCATGGGCAATAGAGCAAGTGACGGCGAGGTTGAGGATATGATATCAGGTGTAACCTTTGAATGTTGTGTGAGTGTGTATATCAAGAAGCAACGGAATGAATCTGAACATATATGAACTATCATCATCCTATAATTATCTATTTAAAAAATCGACTTTCGTAGCCATTAATCAAGATGAAAGGGTGCAAGGCTGAGAGTCAAGCGATTGCGACCTCTCTCATTGGCTACCACCCCACCAAACACCACCATCAACCCAAAATTTCTCCAGGGCCAATTAGAGCCTCGCCAACCTGTCCCGCCAAACCACACACGTATATAGACCACCCACCATGTTCTGCACTCGCTGTCTTCGCGCAACCGTCGCGCGACGTCAATTACCTCTGGCTAGGCAATTCTCAGTATCCTCGCGATTCTACTCGGCGGAACCGAAACTCTCGACACCTATCGGCACCGAAGCTGGCGAAGCTGCGAAGCCAGCGGCATCCACACCGAGGTCCGTCTGCCCAGAGGGAACCGTCCTCAATGGCTTGAACTACACCAAGGGAGGGCAGGACCCTGTCGCCTTGAAAGATGAGGACTATCCTGAGTGGCTGTGGTCTTGCCTAGATGTTATGAAGAAGGGTTCAGACGCCGATGATGCCGACATGGGCGACGAATTCTGTATGTCCCACTAAGACAGAGCGCTATTCCTGCGTATGGGCGAAGTATATATACTAATCATGTCGCACAGCAAAATCCAAGAAGCAGCGAAAATTAGCAAACAAGCGCCAAAAGGCCCTCGAGGCCAAGCTCCTCGCCGAAGGCAACCTCGAAGCCCTTGCGCCCAAGGTCCCTCTGCAGCAACAGTCCATCAACCTGCCGGGCGAAGAGAATGCCACCGTGCATGACAATATCGAAGCGGCGGACAAGCGAGAGGAGTTGAGAAGGGCCATGCGAAAGGAGAGGAGGGCCAAGATTAAGGAATCCAATTACTTGAAGTCTATGTAAAGATTAAAAATAGATGAACAGCATACCCCTGTATATTATTTGAAGAAGAAAGACATCTTCATAGGTGTAATATATGATGCCACGATGCATACGTTGGTTTATTGCGTGAGTTGCTTTTATCGCCCGCGTAGCTGGCATGATCCTTTACACCCATTATCAGACATCCATCCACAACTTTTGACACATCAAACCAGTTTTTTTTTTTTTTAATTTGTTTTCACGTTTCCAATAACCCCCCTAAAATTACACGAATGCAGTAACGATATGGATTTGATCACAGTCAAATACTCTTCAGGTCCGCCCAATCTAAGTCATCATTCATTCTTAAATGCACCTTGGCCCTCCGCCAGCCAAGCCAGGACTTTGACACCGCAAATGTCCCATGAAACTAGTGTAAACCGAAATTCGAATTCTATCCTCCGTATGTTATTAAGGCCGTTATGAAATCCATGTTCCAACATCGGCCTCCATCTTATATAGCTCACAATGCGCTCAAGTCAATGGGAACACTGCTGCCTCTTCCTGCCCGATACCTCCTCGTACCGCCAACAAAGTCCCTCGGTTTTGGGAACAGTTTCTCCTCTTTAAATTGCCACCGATCGTCGCTAATCGTTATGCGACCCCCAGTGCTGGGGCTGGGAGAGTGTCGCCTGCTATCAGGAGATGGGCTAGGGGAACTGCCATTGGTTGTGAGCGTAAACGAGCTGGGGTCCAGCATAGTCTGGCGAAGGGAAGAACCGCGATTCCGTATTTGAGGTGCTGAGTGAGATGGAAGAGAGGGTGTTGAAGATGCTGGGGCCGGAGGTGGCGGCGGAGAGGGTGCTGCACCAGGCGGTGGTGGAGGAGGGGGTGGAGGTTGCGATCGTGGTGCTGGAGAAGACGACGGCAACGGAGGTGCAGCTGACGGCGGTGGTGGGGGAGCTGCTGCTGGGAAGGATGCGGAACTTGGAGGAGGAGGCGGAGGAGGTGCCGAGGGGGTGGGAGCTGAAGACAACGGTGGCGGAGGAGGTGGAGGAGCCAGTGAAGGGGCCGACGCGACGGCCGATTGCGACGACGGCGGCGTCGGCTTGGATGACGGCTTTCGAGATGTAGGGAGTGGAGGTGGTTTCTTCCCTACCGGCGGTGGCGGCCTAGGTTTCTTGCCCGGTGCTCCTGGGGGTGGCATCGGAGGCCCTCGCCCTGGAAGAGACGGTGCAGCACCAACCGGCGGTCTCGGCGCAGAGAAACTCGGGGCCTTTGATCGTACGGTCTCTGAATCCGACAAGTAGGAAGAACTTGTTTCTGCGCCGGTGTCGACACCTCCGCCCCTCTTCTTCAGCTTCGGCATACCATGAGCGAACAGGCCTCCAAGCTGAGGCGCCGAGTCCATCGAAGCCATGGACGCCGTTTGCGCGGAACCATGATCACTGTTGCTCCTTGCTCGAGCTCGAGGTCCTCCCGCTGCCGGGACAGACGGGACAGACGGCGCAAAACTGGGAACTGGAGGGGCACCGCCTATTGCCGGACCTCCTGACGATGAACCTTTCCCCAGCGCAGGACCAGAGCGGTCATTCGTAACAGTCTTTTTTAGAGCCCTTCCTTTGTGAATATCGGAGAACAATGCATTCTGAAGATTGTCAGTCAAAAAGGGGGTCGTTCACAGCGAGGGTGAGAGCCTAGGAAAACGCACTCGATTTCCTGCTACTTTGGCTGGTGGACGTCCTGGCAGTCCTCCTGGGGGAGGGGGAGGAGGAGGAGGACCACCACCACCAGGCGGAGGAGGAGGTGGTGGAGGAGGCGGAGGAGGCATCGCGATGTCCGGCTACTCTATTCGTGGCGGTAGCGTGCGCGCAAAAAGTTGTTGTCGCAGAGAAAGGCTCAGTACGATGCGGACGGATTGATGTGTGATGATGAGAACGGTGATTCGGTGAGGTAGAATAGTCGGGGGTTTTTGTTTTGTCGTCGAGTGTTCCCTAAATGTATGGCGATTATAAGAAGGAGGCGGGTATCCAAAGCGATTTTGACGAAAGGAGGTTTGACGAGTCGGGAGAGCGAGAATGGGAGTTACGGGGTTCGAGAGAGGTCGGATGCAGGAGTAAGGATTCTTCGCAGATCCAATCCAACGTTTCGTCATCAGGCTTACGATCAAACCGCCAAGGGTGCTTTTATTAACGAGGCGCCTTCAAGACGGACAGAGCCCCACCTTGAACAAGGCTTCCACTGCACTGAAAATAGAGTGTTTTTTGTTTTGTTTTTATCCACTATCACAGTTTGCCTTTGAAGCAAACCTTGCAACATATTTGAGTAAAAATAAAATAATCCTTCATATGGATAGAAATTGTAGTGCCTATAATTCTGAAAAATAAATTGCATATAATCATTCAGCACATTGCACAATTTGTGAAAACATGAAAAAAAGAAAACATCGACATCTATAAAGACCATAAATGCTATGTAGGTATGCTCACTATAAGCACTCACTCCCCTGGAGCCAATCAGAGCCCCGCCCAGCTACGATTTCAACATCAACCTCGATGCCAAAACTTTTCAACTTGGTCATCATTACCTCCACAACCGCAGCTATCGAAAGGCCCCAAGTCAAGGTCAACACGATTACTATGAATTGAGTCGCAATACCATCATAGGCCCTCTATCAGAATCACTGCGCCCATCGCCTCGACTACCGCCCAATTGCCCTCGCCGAGTGTTCCAGCCAGAATGCGACGAACAAATCCACGGCAGGTCGGCTTCATATGCCGCTCATGCGCCTCAATACCGGCGCAAATACCGAAACAGCTATTTCCCAGCCGTTTAATTGCCTCAGGTTCCCGCCAATTGACTAAAGGCCAAGTCTGGCGACCAGTGGCAGCAAGATGGGCCTCAACTGCATCGGCAGCCAGAGCAGAGTCAGAGCCAGGGTCCAAGACAGTATCACCAGCAATGATGCCCCCAGAGCCATCCAAATTGGCAAGCGTGGCAGAAGACAGCGCCAACAAGTTTCTTTCCGTCGATGGCATTCCGGCAAAACAACTCACAAGCGCTGCGCTGCAATCATGCCTACGAGCTGCGGCTACACTCCATCCGCAACTAAAGAGAGCGGAAGCCCAATCCAAGGCCTCGGCCTCTAAATTGGTTGAATTGGGTGCCGAGAGAACTGGGACAAGAATACCGATAGACGCCAAGTTGATGGATGCAACCAACCGAATCTCCTACGCAGCATACACCATCATCACCCACCCCAATGTGGAAATGACACCGGAATTTCTGGAACTATATGTTCAAACCCAGGCTCAGCTTGGCCGACCAGAATCTCTGCCCTCTGTTCTTGAGTTGTACGCAACCAAAAGCAAGCCAGTCGTCAAGGATGGTCAAATTTCATACGTGACCCAAAACCCTAATGCCGTTTCAAAAGCCATCGAGCCCGCCGTGGCCGACATGGCTCTGCAAACCGCCATTGACGCCAAGAGCCTCGATTCCGCGCTTGGGATCGTCGAGGCTTCATACTGTGTGTCCGCCTTCAAACGTCAAAAGCTGCTCAAGCACGCCACTGCTCCAGCCATTGGCCTTGCAACTCTGCCGTTTGGCATTTTTGGTCTATCAACAGCCTACGCCGCTTACTGGCAGAACACCATGGACATTACAACCGCCACCGGAATTGGTATTGCTGGTATTTCGGGATATTTCTTTGTGGTTGGCTCGCTCGGCATGATTGCCAAGCTGAGCAATAAAGATCAGATGAAGCGAGTGACTTGGACGCCTGGAACGCCACTACGATATCGATGGCTGCGAGAGGAAGAGAGAGCGGCCATGGACAAGGTAGCAATTGCTTGGGGTTTCAGAGAACCGTGGAGGCATGGTGAGGAGACTGGGCCAGAGTGGGAAGGTCTGAAGGAATATATGGGTTATAGGCAAATGTTGTTGGATCGTGTAGAGTTCATGGAGGGCATGAACTAATGGCAACATGTATAAGATTAGAAGGATAAAATATATCAACTATCATAACTATGCACAAAATACAATTTGGGACAACTTTCATTTCTTGTGGTATAATATTCTGCAGGATAGTTGCCACTTCGGAGTCAAGGGTATCACGAACAACAGAGTGTCAAGTAAGCATTCTGATCTACCAACATACACCATAGTAAACAAATTGAATCAGACACGAAGCCCTGGCAAACAACCTTCCTCAGTCGCTCCAATCTGTCTTGTCGCCGTCTGTGTCCGAATGGGATTGCGCATCCGAAGAGGGCTCTGGATCCGAAAGGAACCCCGGATTCCTCGCCCACCTTGATAGCATTTCTACGGCGGCCTGGCGTTGCTTTGTCTTGGCCCTTCTCCGGGCCCCTTCTACGCCCCATTCTCTGTCTGATTCGCTGTCCAAATCGCTGTCCCATTTCCTGGCCAATTTCCTGGCCCATTTTCTGGCCCATGTTCTGGCCCCATTCCTAGCCCACCATAGAGGTGACCGACCCTTATTATCCTTTGCACCAATATCAGCTTTACCACTTTCTAGAAGAAGCTTGATAGCATCCACGTGAGCTTCCCCAGCAGCAAATGAAAGCGGAGTTCGACCTTTTCTATCCCTCATATCGACCTCAAGTTTGTCCGACTGCAACAACAATTGCATTACAGGAACACAACCTCTCTCGGCGGCGACCGAAAGTGGTGTTCGACCTTCATTATCTATCATATTGATATTAGCGCCGCCGAGTCGTAAGAGTGCCTCGATTAAGCTTGTCCTCTTTGTCTTAGTAGCAAGTAAGAGCGGTGTTTGGCCATTCTTATCCCTTGCGTCAACATCAACTTTGTCCGCAGATAAAAGTAGGTTAATCGCGTCTATATTGTTTCCCGTAACAGCAAACGAAAGTAGTGATTGGCCATTTTCAGCCTTTTCGCCAAGATCAACTTTAGTCGTCTCAAACAGCATCTTGGTAACTGCTGAATAGTCTCCTCCGACAGCGTATGAAAACGGTGTACGGCCATTCCGATCTCTTACACTAACATCGATTTTGCCTGTAGCTAGAAGCTTCTCGACGATGTTCTCATGGCCTTCCTCAGTGGCGTATGAAAACGGTGTACGGCCAGCCTGATCTCTTACATCAACATCGATTTTGCCTGTAGCTAGAAGCTTCTCGACGATGTTCTCATAGCCTTTTTTAACAGCGTATAAAAACGGTGTACAGCCAGCCCAATCTCTTATATTAACATCGATTTTGCCTGTAGCTAGAAGCTTCTCGACGATGTTCTCATAGCCTTTTTCAACGGCGTATGAAAGTGGCGTAGAACCAAACCGATCTCCTGCGTTAACATCGATTTTGTTTATGGCCAGGAGCTTCTCAACAATATCTCCATGGCCATGTCTGGAAGCATAAGACAATGAAGTAAGGCCATGCTTACACTTTGCATTGACATTGACTTTGCCTGTGGCTAGAAGCTTCTCAACAATATCTCCACGGCCATGTATGGAAGCATATGACAATAGAGTTAAGCCTGTCTTAAGCTTTATATTAGCATTGACACTGCCTTTATCAAGTAGCAAGCTGATAATGTCGCTGCCACCATAAGCAGCATATGAAAGAGGTGTGTGACCACTCCAGGTCTTTGCATCTGCATCAACCTTATCTGCACCAAGTAATAGCCTAATAACACCCGCATGGCCCTTTTCAGCAGCATATGAAAGAGGTGTACGGCCGCTCCAAGTCTTTGCATTGACATTGACTTCGTTTTTAAGTAGCAAACTGACAATTTCTTCATGGCCATTTTCAGCAGCATATGAAAGAGGTGTACGACCACTCTGAGCCGCTGTGTCGATATTGACTTTAGCTGCTTGCAAGAGCATTCTAATAATAGCCATATGGCCCTCCTCTGCGGCATAAGAAAGGGGTGTTTTCCCATTTTGGCACCTTGTATTGACATCGACTTTATCTACGCTACTTAGCAATTCTTCAAAATTCATAAAGAGGTGGCTCATATTCTGAGCAACGGCGACTTTACCTGAATCAATAAGTGACTGAACTACAGCAGCTTCACCATTCTTCGCAGCTATTGATAGTGGTGTCTGACCAACTTGATCCTTCGCGTTAATATGAGCCCCACCTCCATCGAGAAGTAGCTTAACTATATGCTCATGTCCATTCTTTGCTGCTATTGAAAGAGGTGTCTGGTCCCATATTCCATCCCCAAGATAATGAATCATATAGAGGAGGAGTGTTATTTTGATTGATGCTGGCTTAGAATTTTCTGCAATCCTTATCCCCCAATAACCAGACAAATCTCTAGCATTGATGTCAACTTTGCCGGTGTCAAGAAGCTGCTTGGCCACGGTCAAATGGCCGTTCCGTGCAGCAAGCCAGAGTGGTGTCCGACGCAATCCATCCCTGGCATCAATCATCGTTTTAGACAATTTGTCTCGTTGCAAAAGTGAACGCAGTGACCCTGCAAGCCCATATAGTGACACAATATGGACCATGTTACTTCTCAGTGTAAGGCTATAGCTGCTGTGTGGACTCAGTGTTCGGTAAATTTGAATCCATAGTTGAAGCAGGGCGTCTGATGGCCAGGAGAAAAGTTGTAGAATGTCGTCCTGTGATTCACCACTCTCTTCGCTTTTTGCTGCATGTTTTACCCAGAACCTTGTAGCGTACTTCAGTAGGGGGAAGCTTCTCAGTCTTTTTCTTTGGGTACGCCTCCACTCGTCCTTGTTGAGCCTCGAAAATTGTGCGAATTCCTCTATTGCTATGTACCGTATACATGATTTGGATAAGCGACGGTGTGCAATTTCAGCTATCGCTTTAAGGGGAAACCCCTCTTTGCCATTCAAGGTAATCAAGCCATATCCAACGAAGAAATCTTTGACCGACTGATGGATAAACTGCGCGATTCGCTTATTGGAGGATAGCACAACCTCTACAAGACCACGACTGAGCACCTTAATTTGTCTTTCCATCGACTCATCGTTGTCAATCAAGTCTCCGTTCTTGCACTCCTCCAATGACTTGCATGAACCATCATCGCGGACAGCCATAGCCCACCGCAACTCTTTTAATGATAAGGGTCGCATCGCAAAACAGACCCATTCAATGAGTCTTAGAGAGGTTTGAGGATCATCCATACTCTGGACAATTTCTCCATATAGATCGTTTAATTCTTCGGGAAGGGAGTTAATCTTGTCTTTGATTCTCCCAGGTGTTTCTCCCTCATCGTGTAATTGTTTAGCCTTGTTTACTGCAATGCGTGCCCACATGAAAATGCCGTTAGCCCGCTCTTTGATCATGGACGGAATCTCAGATTTTGCCAGCGGCGAGGAATAGGGAAATTGGGCCCGCACATAGGTGACGATGTCCTCCCTGTTTTCTTTGTCTAAGCAAAGTCTTAGCTCGCTGTTGAAGTTCAGAATTGGGTAGGGGCGACAAGTAAAGCAGATGTGCAACGATAAGTGGCTGGATGAGACCTCGCCGAGCAGCAACTCGAACTCTTCGATTAGGGAAATTGCAGATTTTCTTCCGCTCTCATCCAAAGCATCCACAAAGAGCCATATGTTATGGTGCTCTAAAAGCTTTATGAGTGATGAACGAAAGAAGCCTTGAAGTTCAGTTTCGTGCCAATGCCACCCATCTCCTGGCTTGCCAAGTTTCTTGACTCGGTCCTCAAAAGAGGCAACGAGATCTGGCAAGACGGTAGGGATCTTGCAAAGGATCTGATGGAGAATCGACCGAAAGAAGCCGGAGATGTTTTTTTGTAGTTCACCGCCACGGCCGTGAAAGAAGAATTTGAGGGTAATATCATTTTCCTCAAGGTTGAGATGTGTCTTGGCATGGTCGACTATGTACCGCAGCAAGGTCGACTTGCCTGAACCAGGCAGTCCTTCTATCCAAAGTATGCTATGGTGGTAAGACTTCCACTTCTTGAACGTATCGTGTGCTGGTAACCACTCGCATGTTCCCTCAGCCGCGACATCGATGTCGTTTGAGCGATCATACATTGCCAAAAATGCCAAAGACTGCAAGCACCCATCTCTAGGATTGCTATATGGCTGTGCTGAGATGAAGCTGGCCAGGCTGAAGTTGAAACTAGCCCCATCAGAAACAAAAAGACCTCCATTGTTGTTGACCAAGTCTCCCTGAATGATCTGGCCATTGTCCCCAAAGGTGTTTGAGATGGCGTTTTGGCTATGAGCCATCGTATGATAGTCGCTGTTTCACAGTTTGAATATTCTGGCAGAAAGCTAAAGCTCTGAAGATTTCAGCATAAGGTATGTAAGGATTACCTCGTCAGGAATCAGGATGAACCGAGGGTCTCTCATCTTGGGCCTTGCATTCCCAAGGCAACGACCAAATTGGGCGCCATATCCAAGCCATGGTGCTCCACGAATAGCAATCAGTCTTCGGTGTCGTCCACGTCTTCTTCACCGTCGGAGGCTGGGTGACCTATCATGGTGAAGGAAATGGAATAAGGTAGGTGGGAAAGTGGAGGTGATATGCGAGAACACAACCAGTACGTCAGCTCCACTTTGCGCAGTCGCAACGGTAACATTCACCCCCCAACGTGACTTATTTACTTTAGTAGGCAGTATACGATATAAATTTACAAATTCGTAAGGAATATATTATAGAATTTTTTGATATAAAATAATTTCTATTATATAGACAAAAAAAAATCAGTAGACAAATCGATTCAACTACTTAAAGAAATGATCAAGTTTGTAGCATAAGTTTGGGTGTTGGATTGGGCAGAAACGCGAAATGATGTCTCCTACCCTGTCAATGTTTGAAGGCAACGGGTGCATTGGACGCCTTATTTAGAGCATTCGCAGACTTCACAACTACTGTTTTCGTTTACTGGTCAAGTTTTCAGCCACAATACCTACCTTGGGTGCTTTGGGTATCGAGCGATCCACGCCTAGAACTCTCTAGGATGGGAAAACATGAGGCTTCATAACATCTCAGTCATAGGTAAAGACTCGAGAGCGTTTACACCAGATACAAGCAACCAGCACAAATTTACTCTAATGTAATCAATCCTTGGACACTCAATCTTGACCCAAACGTCACAAAGATCGTTCTCTTCTAGTCCACTGCCACCCAAAACTATCACATATGATATCTCCTCCTCCTCCTCCCGATCCCCTTTCCCACCTCGCCCTGTCCCTGCACTCAACTACCGAACTTCTCCCATCACAAAACTCATTCTCTTTCTCCCCTTTGACCGTTCATCCCGAAGCTACAACTAAGACTAAAAATTTCGGAATATTTCATTTCATACCTTTTTTTTGCTTTTCTGCCCCCTCAACCCCCTCCCCTTTTTGGTGGCTTTTTCTTGGGGGCTGATCGTATCAAAAATTTATCATTCCGTGTCAAGGAGAAAAAAAGGGTTCCGCGTTCAAAACGATTTTAGTTTTGTTACCCGGTTTCCCCTCTTAAGTCGATACTGCAAGCCCTGGTGGAGGCCGGCAGTTAATACGAAGCAAGCCACGATTTTTACATGCCTCTCAGAAAGATGAGATCTCGACATTTTATAAAACAAGTCCCAAACGAGTAAATCTGACTAGATGTAAACAAACAACGGCTATATAAGTTCATTGTGATAATATGGTCCGACTTGCTGTTTACCCGGTAAGCCGGACTCCAACCTCTCACCGAGCCCATCATCCCCCTCCCAAAGCACACCTTTCCCCCTCGGCGTACTTTTTTCTTGTTTTCACCTTTGGGGGCTGGAATCCTTCTCTCTACCATCCTCACCCCTGCCGGAACTATTGGGCTGAACCGACATCGAAAGGGAAACGCCACACTGCTACCCTACCACCTGAGTTGCTGGGATGCCACTCCATAACCGGAATGGCCCGAATCCTTCCATCATGGGGAGGGGTTTTGTTGCCTTTCCGTGTACACGTTGGTGCGCCAAATTTTTTTTTGGTTCGCCAACTTAAAACGTTTTGTCAGGGGGCGGTTGATATCTGCAGCAAGGATAAAGAAGGTTACATTGAGAGTGCTCTCTGCATGGCAGGGGTGCGAGAGCTTGTGTGTGTTTCGACTCATGCATGTGCTTTCACGTTACAAGCAGGGGGACAAGTAATAAAAAAGTCGTAGCATTTAGACATACAGCCGTTCGTATCAATATTAACCGTGACAATACGTCCCGTCGTAAAAATTACCTCCCTTTCCCAAGTTCCCAAACAAAGGTATCTTTTGTTACAACAAACAGTCATGAATAAAGAGAAAGAAAAAGAAAAAAGATTGCCTCCCATATAGACATTGGCGTAAACTCCCATACCGGAAAACCTTCCAGCACCCACATTTCCTTTACCAAAAGTAAACACCCGCCGGAACTCGTAATCTTTTAGACCTTTTGATATGCATCCGGTTCATAAGATATCTCGTACTTGGTAGTCTTGCGAATCGCGCCGTCTTGCTCGTCCGCCGTGCCCTGTCTCTGCACTGACGTAAGAATGTATTCTTCGCTTCGATCATCGCTGTGGCGGGCGATACTGCGGCTCGTGCCCTCGGCGTGTCCTGGACCAGAATAAGGCATCCAGGCAGGCCGAGGGGATGATGGGCGAGGATAGACACCACCTGGCTTATAGGGACCGGAGGATGAACCTTCTGAACTGGGAGCGGAACCATCTTGACTACCGCCACCGAAGATGGAGGGCAAGAACATGGCGAGGACCACGCGGCACATTGGAAGACAGGCGCAAATGATGGCGACGTTCTCTTCGATAAAAGTCCACAAGGTAGAAGCAATGTCATCTTCAACATGGTTAGTACCGTAGTTCAGTCACTCAGATATACCGAGATGGGGTTTGCTTACAGGTAGTGTCAGGGCTCGTGGTGGAGAAGTTGAGGGTCGTTGCGCGAAGAATGGACGTAATAGTAACGCTGAAAATGCCTGTTAGCCTGTGAAGCAAACCCCTAGAAATAAAATCGACTTACAAGAAACCAAGAAGGAAGACAGCAATGAGGGCTCTCTTCTGATTAATTGGCAGCTTACTCGTCCAGATTGGCTGCATGGGCAGCAAGAGGATCAAGAAATCAGTGGCGATAGAGAAACCGGCGTTTGCATACCAATTCTTGGTCAGGTCGACGCAGGTGGGCTTAATCGACTTATCCCAAGCGCCACGGATAGGAGTACATTGCCAGATGGAGACTGCTGTACTTGCCACCATGTAAGTTAAAACGATGCCGATGAGGACGTAACAGCAGATTCGGAACCATTTTTGGACAAAGATGCGTAGATAGAGAAGGAGAATCGACGTCTTGGTAAGATTGATAGTGAGCTTATAGAAGATTTGCGCGACGTAGAACAGCTATAATAGAGCATATGAGTTAGTATATCATAGGGTATAGACGGGTAAGTGGGAGGATCATCTTACCTTGAGGGCCTGTAATTTCTCTGGCTTGGATAAAGTGGCAATGTGCCTGCCAAATCCATGGTTGACTGACAGCATCATGAGAATTTCGACTGCGAGAGTGCAAAACTAGAGAGTAATTTTGTTAGTCTGGGAGCAAATTCTGTCTCAAGACAACAAGGTCGTACAAAAGCAATAAATATGGTCGCATCGTCCAGTCCAAAGCCCGATCTTCTCACTATTCGATTGTATAATCGGATGGCGAGGAAAAACGGTGTTATAATGAAGAAGACGATGCACGGGATCCGAACAAAGTCGGCATGGCTCTGATGAGCGAACTCTGGAGTGAAGGCCATGGTCGGTACGGCCAAGAAAACGAGCGTTGCTGCTGCTGTTGGCGGTAGAACAAGCGACAGTTGTGTTCTAACAGCCCGAGGAACAGATGATGTTGGCCAACAGAAGTCTTCGGGACGACGATCCGCCAAAGGATGGGCATGCGGAGATATTTAGTCCCAAAAGACTTGAAAGGAAAATGCTGTCTGAAAAGGTGTGAACTAAAGAGATTGCGCGGATCTGGTAACGTTGTTTCTGGCGAGAGACACCAAGACACCTACCTTGTCAGCTGCTCCGCAGACGGCGCGCATTAAGAAAGGGCAGGGATACGGCTCGCCAGTATACTAGGTATTCGTCTATACTCCGCAGACTTGGCATCAATGTACTCATGCATACCGCACAGAGGGGGAAAATTTATCAACGGAGGATCCCGTTTGCCTCTGGCTCTGGATGCGCGTGGCGCGCGGGATCCAACCAGGACAGACCATGATTCCATCCCTTGGTAAGAGCTTGATGGTTGAGAGTGGACACTCGGATCTGTTTGGCTGGATGAATAGAATTACCATCTATGCGACCTTTACAAAAGAAAAGAATGGCGTTCTGATTTTGCTTTTGATCGCAAATCATCTGGTCTCCTCTTGCTCGATTTGGCCGTGCTATTGGTGACAGCAGCGAGAACGACGAAAGGGAGGAGGGCGACGACATTCATTGAACACCAGCGGGCTGAACAGACATGACCGAATGAGCTTAGACGTGACAGGGATAGAGAATCGGGAAGTATGAACGGGCGCATCTCTAGTCGACGGATTAGTCCCAATGCGTTTGGCTTCGCATGACGCTTAGAGAGCTGGGCTTGTGGCTTCTCTCAAGTTTGACCCAACGGCTTCGATGAACAGCTCGGTAGACAAGGCTGGGCGTTTGGGGGCGCTTCGGTTTTCGGAGGCCTGTGTGTAATGTTTTCTTTTGTCTCTTGACGAGATATTCCAAAAAGTCCAGCTGTCTTGGAAGGGTGGTGGGGAATGATGCTATACAAAGGACAGCAGAAGCAACGAGAGACATGGGCTGATGAGACCGAAGGAGCGCTGGAGAGAGCCGCAAGACAGTGTCTGGCTTGGCCTTGGAAAATGCTTTTGACATGATCTTTTGGGTGCGAGTGGGTAATGCCAGGATTGTCAACAACCTGGATATGCTCTCATCGGCTAGCATACCTGGCTTAGCGAATATTCAACACCCTGAAATACCAGGGAGAGGTGGTCTATGCCAGTCTGGGGAAGTTGATCCGATCTCGAGCACCTTTGACTGGGCTTCATCGATTCAGTGTTCTCATGTACGCGTACTGTATTGTTGCTCCCCTGACCCCTTTCTCAAGTTCAGGTACCCAGTAATGAGGGCTGCATCATTACTTGGCATTTTAGATAGTTGTCCACTGGCTTCTTGGATTTGAGATTGGTTGAATATTGGCTCATCTGAGAACTGCCGCCACCACATATCACGCTCAGAAGAGATACAACTTCGCCATCTAGCGTTATTTACCTCTTTCTGTGCGCGCGCCCTGAAAAGTCGCTGCCAAGTCTTAAAGCAATGTCTTGGACGGTGCAAGCTGTCAAATGGTTCGTGATGTGCGACCTCTTAGTGACAGTTCTGGACCCCGATGTGCCTTACGCACGGGGGTTGAGTCTTGGTGATGGCTGTGCTTGCTTAATCAATCGATCAAGTGCCTGGGACGATCCGGTAGATCATTCCATCAGACGCAAGCCATAGAGTTCATTTTTCCACAGAAAAAGTGTCACTTCTCACGTATCAGGCCATCTTGATAGATGCGCACGCACACTCTGACTGTGAAGTGGCTGAGGATTATCGTCTTTGGCGTCAAGCCACCGGAGGATTAGCACAGTTGACAGCGCTGAAAGGAAAGGCGCGAGTCATGATATCTCGTGCCTCAAGTAGGTAAACATGGATTCTTCTGCTCACATGCGCTATTATGAAGTATTTGTCAGGTCATGATTTGCTTTTTGATATCTGGTAGTATGAAGAGAGAGGCATTGCATTACTTCATTGTACGTTGGTGGGGTCAACGTCCGTTCTTGCGGGAAGGAACAAGTCGTGTAACACTGTTCCTGCATGTTGCGTCAAAGGATTCCTGGATCAGGCATCGGACCTGCCTGCCTTAGCGATCAATCGCCATCAAATTGCTGATCTAATCCTACAACCGTCTCTTCTCCAATTCATTACGTGACCATACCGAAGAAACAGAAATCGAAATCTCTTTAGATTATCTACAAATCATTATTTTTACTGCCTTCTTTTGTGCTTCGGCCCACATTCATCATTAGTTCATCGTGAAAGGTACCGCACTCAAGCAGCAGGTGGAACGACTTGCAGCGTGGATCCATAGCGAATATCCGCTCAAGGGCCTCGGAATCGCCTGAAACGGAAGAACCCCAATTGCTGCCTCCACTGCAACATGTTAATTCTGAAGATGAGTTAGCCATGACATTGAGCTGCAAGGTTATTAACACTGATGCACATTCCAACCAACAGCTTCCCAAAACTCCGCATAGCCAAACATGGTTGCCAGGGGTCCATTCATCCCTCACGAATCGTGGCCCATGATGCAATCTTCAACAATGCCAGGGTGCCTCATCCTTGTCAGGAGACAGCAATTAGAATCTCTTTATCCTGCCTAGATCGGACAACACTCCCGTAACAAGGTGGTTTGGCCATCTACATGAGACAATAACCCTCACATCAGAAACGGTTTCTGCAGATGAGCTAAATCGCTCCAATGGCATCAATTCCGATCAAGGAACGCACTCAATTACAATAATATTAAGGGTTTGTCCTATCGCCAAGTTTCGGGGCATTTAAGTTGCTATGCCCACCGCAATCAGACCCTTTATAACAATGCCATTTACTTGAATAAATCATGCCCAGGTACTGACCATATTAGGTAGATTGGCCGAGAGTACACAAATCGCAGCTTTTGGCACTACGGCATCGAATTTTTCCATGGCAAAAGCTAGAATTGGAAAAAAAAACCCAGGCCCTGATAATGTCGCTCGTTTGAAATCGACGCTTCATTTCGGTTCGAGCGATGCATTGTGGGGTACTACTTTGTCGAGCTTATACGATGATCGTCAAAGGAGTTACCACTTTGAGCGTACCTCTAGATCTTTGAAACCCAAGGTTTGCGGGATGGCTGACGATTTGTTCACAGCTGATTCTAGCACAGTATCAAAGATAAGTCTGGCTTCAATTCATGCTCAGTTGCGGCTTCAGGTCGAACAATCTCCTTCAACCCAATGCAGTCGTAGGAGAATATTTTTTGAGCCGAGGGTATCGCTGTGTGTGCTTTCTACTCCTTTAAGGTTAGCCGAAGAGGCCAGATGGAGAGAAATCATCATGAAAGATGGGGCATGAGTTGTGAGTTACAAGAAAGACCCAGAATTTGGCCGAACCATACTGCTGGGTCGTTGGTAACAAACTCTGTCGATGGACGAATAAGTGATTCAGTCTTGGCCTGTGCCGCAGTCCCGGGTTGAAGTACTTCAGGTGTTGGGTGGTATCCATTGAGTGTTGCCGTGCTGCCGTGGGGCCCGCGCGCCGGAACCCACGGCCCAACGTTATGTGGGACGTTCGTTCCGTCGCAATGGGAGTTCCTGGCCCGTGTTTATTTTTGCGCGGATGCAAAGTGACCTTGTTGACGTTTGCACGGGAGCGAATGATTCCTCATTGAGAGAACAAGAACAAAGGAAAAAGAAATACTCATCATTATGTGGAAATGCCGCGAATAAGCTTGGATACACGGTGTCAATCGTTGTGTCAATGGCTGCATCCGCTGACCACCGGTTGACCTTTTTTTGCTTCTTGAAGAAGAGACTATTAGATTCGCCATGAACACCAAACGGGCACGGGACAATGCGGTTCCGATTTTGGGAGTTTGTTCGAAATAGCTTCGAGGCTTTTACAAGACGCCACATGTCGACCGAGTTTTGTGTTATTCGGGGCTTTATTTGAGTTCATGATGCTTCAGCAGAGCCACGGCGTCTGAGAGTTACGTGTGCAGTTTCTTGTTCTGCTTGCGGGTATCTTGGCAGCTTGACAAGCTGAAGAGGGGAACCAGATAAATTGGGTTCATCAATCAATTACCAACATCCGACACCAGCAAAAGCCATTTCGATCTCTAGGTTGAGACTAAATCTGGTTAGCTGGACGTTCTGGGAGCGAGAGAAAGTCAAGTCAGGGACTTAGGAGAGGCTGAATGAAATGGCGTTCAGCTCGAGCGTTGAATGGTTGGCACGAGTTTTGACCACTGAGTTGGAGGCATGCAAGGGACCGCATCCTTGTCCGCTTTGAGATCAAGTGCGGCGATGGTAGTGATGGGGGTTTGGGATTGGGATTTTTATTTTAGACTTCTTGGGTTGTTCTCAGGTTAGCCGAACAACGTGGCGAATGGAACCCTCTTTGGTGTTGAAGATGGAGCCCAGCTTGACAAGTTGCAACGGGTCCGCGTGGCAAAGACATGCATGGCATGAGGTGTGAAGATATTTTGGGTAGCATTGGGGGGAGCTGAAGGAGGGCTCTGGGGGTGAGATGAGGAGGGACTTTGAGAAGGGGGTCTTGTTGATGGGGATGGTATGACGAAGTTGTTTTCTGCTTTCAGAAACACAAGCCATATGGGATCCCATTCAGGCTGTTATGGCAGTTCACGGGCTAGTCTCAGATGCAATTTCATATATCACAATTTATTTCATTTTTGCAATGTCATTCAATCTATTCTCAAAAAAATTGCCTAAAATTGCATCCATATCCATGCCAAGACTGGCCGGAAAGGTACTGCATCAGGAAAGCCACCACCTCACTAAACCACGGACAAACTTCTCGAATTATACTGGATGGATACGCCTTAGTCCCCTGTAATGAGTGGTAGGCCCATATCCAATGGCCCTGTCAAAGCGCGGATCCGAGTACAAGTTGCAGGCATCATCAGTGGGAGATGCTACGCTAGGAACGAATAGAGACTGGACCACCCACATTGGATGCGTCTTTGATTCTACGAACTCGTAAGCATCATCAACTCTTTTTTCTCCTTCTCTCTTTCCTTTCTTTTCTTCTTTTAATTGCATTCCTTCCCTTTAAAAGGTCTTGACACCCCCCTCTCGACCTGCCATTCCAATTGACTTTCCTTTGGGGGAAAGCTTCGTCTTGCCACGTGCGAATTGTCTCACCTGTCTCATCTTGTTCCCGCGTGTTACCTCATCTCAATCTTACATCTTTCATCTTCCCCCTCCTCATTCTACATTTCCATCTAATACTGCCCCATATTATATCCGTATAATCCTCTAATACGAGTGTACGACTACACGCGAATCAGTCATCATGAAGTTTGGCCTCCTCGTCTCGGCGCTGGCCACCAGCCTGCTCTCGACTGGTGTCGCCGCTGCTCAGGCTGCCACAGGCGTCATTCTCAACGGTCCCTTCCCCGACGAGCTCAATGGCTCCAACTTTACGTATCCTTACCCCGTCAAGGTCTTCAAGTTCAGCGTCCAGCAGCAGGAGCTTCAGATGGCCTTTATGGATATCAAGCCCAGCTGCAAACCCAATGGAAAGACGGCCGTCCTCTTACACGGCAAGAACTTCTGCGGTCCTACTTGGGGTGGACAGATCAAGGCGTTGACGGGCGCTGGATGGCGTGTTATTGCTCCCGACCAGATTGGCTTCTGCAAGAGCACAAAGCCTGCCAACTTCCAGTTCAGCTTGAGCCAGCTCGCCTGGAACACTCGTGGCCTGCTCAACACGCTCAGCATTGGCAACGTCACCGTCATTGGCCACTCTCTCGGCGGCATGCTCAGCACCCGCTTCTCTCTGCAGTACGCCGATAGCGTCGATCGACTCGTTCTTGTTGACCCCATTGGCCTTGAGGACTACGTTCAGAAGGGTGTCCCGTACATCAGCATCGACGACAACATCAAGCAGGAGGCCTCCTCCACCTTTGCCTCCATCAAGGGCTACGAGCAGCAGTTCTACTACGTCGGCCAGTGGCAGCCTTCCTACGATGTTTGGGTCAACATGCTCGTCAACATCTACAACGGCCCTCAGCGCAACAACTACATCAAGAACCAGGGCCAAATCGTCGACCTAGTCTTGACCCAGCCCATCGCTCCCTTCTTCAAAGACCTCAAGCCCAAGACTCTTCTCATCGTCGGCGACAAGGACGCGACAGCCATTGGACAGTGGGCTCCTCCCGCTGTCCTCGCCACACTTGGCCACTTCAACGTCCTTGGACCCCAGGTTGCCGCCCAGATTCCCCGTTGCACGCTGCACCAGTTCCCTACTCTGGGTCACGCCCCTCAGATTTCGGACCCTACCGCCTTCAACAAGGTTCTGCTTGACTGGTTGAAAACTCACTAAGGGACACGAAAAAAGGGAATAAAGGAAGGAGTTTCGGGGAGGAAGATATCAATTGTGATGAATTTGTTCAGTGTATATGCTCATACCCCATGGCCTGCGGGTTAATATCTTTTTATGTATACCAGTCTTGTTTAAAACTTAGATATGATGCATTAATTACCAAAGGCGATATGATTGAAACTACCTGTCGGTTCTTTATCTTGTTTGCTTCGTGATGTCTTTGTTTATGGTGAAAATGACAATCGCTGTCGGTGTTCTTAGGCCAATGAGAGGTCAAGGCTCTGTTGTCCAAAGGCTTATTCGACGGCCTTGTCAATTCCATTTTCTTTGCATAAATTCATGACCTAGAAGAGTAACATATAACTGAATGGCAACCTCTCAAGTAGCTTACTACTATTGAAGTTCCGCGCACTGAAAGGTCAAGCAATTCACAAGAGGTTCTCATGATAAGTCAACCTGAACTCTTTCATATGATCACATAAACGGTAGGGCCTTGGTAGGAGAATCGACACCATTCGATTCATGTAGTGTTTGAGGTTTTGCATCACGGTAAAGATAGGTTTCGCCGAATACTTATACCACAACAAATCACTGAGTTTCTCATCGCCATGATCGTATTTATCTATATACCAACAGAGCATCCATCCTACCTATCTGCACTTCCCTTCCTTCATTCATTCATAGCTTTCTTGACCGAGAAATCACAATGGCTCGTGTAATTTCAGACAGCGTTGGTATTTCGTACCACGACGAAACACTCGAGAGTCCTCGT